>JAZGTN010000008.1:0-1492500 GCA_037783415.1 Leptasterias polaris
ACATCAACATCAACATCAACATCACACATCAACATCAACAACCTCAACATCAACATCAACATCAACATCAACATCAACATCAACCATCACCTCAACACCAACACACACCATCAACCTCACCCTCACATCAACATCAACCACCACCTCACACAACCACCCCCACACACCATCACCTCACCATCAACCTCAACACACCCTCACCACAACATCCACATCCACATCCACACAACACACCCTCAACATCACACACATCAACACAACCACAACCCCTCCACATCCACATCCACAACCTCCACATCACACCAACCTCCACCCTCACCATCACCACCACCACCCCATCAACTCAACCAACACCCTCAACCCACCATCCCCAACCCCCATCCACCACCCAACACCATCAACCACCACATCACACATCCACATCAACATCACCAACCAACAACCCCATCCACATCACCTCAACATCAACACACCACCACCCTCACACAACACACACATCAACATCAACATCACCCATCACACACCACCATCAACATCAACACAACACACATCAACACCACCATCAACCCACACCCATCACCATCACCATCACACAACCTCACCATCAACACCACACATCCCACCACCCACCATCAACCCATCACCATCAACATCAACCATCAACATCAACCATCAACACAACACACCATCACATCAACACAACACACATCACCATCAACATCACCATCAACATCAACATCCCACACATCAACCACCTCCAACCACACAACATCACCCACAACATCACATCAACATCAACATCCATCACACATCAACATCAACATCAACATCAACATCAACATCAACATCCACATCAACATCACATCAACATCAACTCAACATCACATCAACATCAACATCAACATCAACATCAACACCACATCACATCAACACACATCAACATCAACATCAACATCAACATCAACATCACATCAACATCAACATCAACATCAACATCAACATCAACATCAACATCAACATCAACATCACCATCAACATCAACAACACATCAACATCAACATCAACATCAACATCAACATCAACATCAACATCAACATCAACATCAACATCAACATCAACATCAACATCAACATCAACATCAACATCACCTCAACATCAACACACCATCAACATCAACATCACATCAACATCAACATCAACATCAACATCAACATCAACATCAACCACAACATCAACATCAACATCAACATCAACATCAACATCAACATCAACACAACATCAACATCAACATCACATCAACATCAACATCAACATCAACATCAACATCAACATCAACATCAACATCAACAACAACATCAACATCAACATCAACATCAACAACACATCACAACATCAACATCAACATCAACATCAACATCAACATCACATCAACATCAACATCAACATCAACATCAACATCAACATCAACATCAACATCAACATCAACATCAACATCAACATCAACATCAACATCACATCACATCAACATCAACATCACATCAACATCAACATCAACATCAACATCAACATCAACATCAACATCAACATCAACATCAACATCAACATCACATCAACATCAACATCACATCAACATCAACATCACATCAACATCAACATCAACATCAACCTCAACATCAACATCAACATCAACATCAACATCAACATCACATCAAATCAACATCAACATCAACATCAACATCAACATCAACATCAACATCAACATCAACATCACATCAACATCAACATCAACATCAACATCAACATCAACATCAACATCAACATCAACATCAACATCAACATCAACATCAACATCAACAACAACACATCAACATCAACATCAACATCAACATCAACATCAACATCACATCAACATCAACATCAACATCACATCAACATCACACATCAACATCAACATCAACATCACATCAACATCAACATCACATCAACATCAACATCAACATCAACATCAACATCAACATCAACATCAACATCAACATCAACATCAACATCAACAACATCATCAACATCAACATCAACATCAACATCACATCAACATCAACATCAACATCAACATCAACATCAACATCAACATCACATCAACATCAACATCAACATCAACATCAACATCAACATCAACATCAACATCAACATCAACATCAACATCAACATCAACATCAACATCACATCAACATCAACATCAACATCAACATCAACATCAACATCAACATCAACATCAACATCAACATCATCAACATCAACATCAACATCAACATCAACATCAACATCAACATCAACATCAACATCAACATCAACATCAACATCAACATCAACATCAACATCAACATCAACATCAACATCACACAACATCAACATCAACATCAACATCAACATCAACATCAACATCAACATCAACATCAACATCAACCATCAACATCACATCAACATCAACATCAACATCAACATCAACATCAACATCAACATCAACATCAACATCAACATCAACATCAACACATCAACATCACATCAACATCAACATCAACATCAACAACATCAACATCAACATCAACATCAACATCAACATCACATCAACATCAACATCAACATCAACATCAACATCAACATCAACATCAACATCAACATCACACAACATCAACATCAACATCACATCACATCAACATCAACATCAACATCAACATCAACATCAACATCAACATCAACATCAACATCAACATCAACATCAACATCAACATCAACATCAACATCACATCAACATCAACATCAACATCAACATCAACATCAACACAACATCAACATCAACATCAACATCAACATCAACATCAACATCAACATCAACATCAACATCAACATCAACATCAACATCACATCAACATCAACATCAACATCACATCAACATCAACATCACATCAACATCAACATCAACATCAACATCAACATCACATCAACATCAACATCAACATCACATCAACATCAACATCAACATCAACATCAACATCAACATCAACATCAACATCAACATCAACATCAACATCAACATCAACATCAACATCAACATCAACATCACCATCAACATCAACATCAACATCAACATCAACATCAACATCAACATCAACATCAACATCACATCAACATCAACATCAACATCAACATCAACATCAACATCAACATCACACATCAACATCACATCAACATCAACATCAACATCAACATCAACATCAACATCAACATCAACATCAACATCAACATCAACATCAACATCAACATCAACATCAACATCAACATCAACATCAACATCAACACAACATCAACATCAACATCAACATCAACATCAACATCAACATCAACATCAACATCAACATCAACATCAACATCAACATCAACATCAACATCAACATCAACATCAACATCAACAACAACATCACATCAACATCAACATCATCAACATCAACATCACAACAACATCAACATCAACATCAACAACATCAACATCAACATCAACATCAACATCACATCAACATCAACATCAACATCAACATCAACATCAACACCAACATCAACACACACACATCAACAACAACACAACATCAACATCAACATCAACATCAACATCAACATCAACATCAACATCATCAACATCAACAACATCACATCAACATCAACATCAACATCAACATCAACATCAACATCAACATCAACATCACATCAACATCAACATCACAACAACATCACAACATCAACATCACCACATCAACAACAACATCAACAACATCAACAACAACAACATCACATCAACATCAACATCAACATCAACATCAACATCACATCAACATCAACATCAACATCAACAACAACATCACATCAACATCAACACAACATCAACATCAACATCACATCACATCAACATCAACATCAACATCAACCTCAACATCAACATCAACATCAACATCAACATCAACATCAACATCAACATCACATCAACACAACATCAACATCAACACATCAACATCAACATCACACACACAACATCAACATCAACATCAACATCAACCATCAACATCAACATCAACATCACATCAACATCACATCAACATCAACATCAACATCAACATCAACATCACACATCAACATCAACATCAACATCAACATCAACATCACACACATCAACATCAACATCAACATCAACATCAACATCAACATCACAACATCAACATCAACATCAACATCAACATCAACATCAACATCAACATCAACATCAACATCAACATCAACATCAACATCAACATCAACATCAACATCAACATCAACATCAACATCAACATCAACATCAACATCAACATCAACATCAACATCAACATCAACATCACATCAACATCAACATCAACATCAACATCAACATCAACATCAACATCACATCAACATCAACATCAACATCAACATCAACATCAACATCAACATCAACATCAACATCAACATCAACATCAACATCAACATCAACATCAACATCAACATCAACATCAACATCACATCAACATCAACATCAACATCAACATCAACATCAACATCAACATCAACATCAACATCAACATCAACATCAACATCAACATCAACATCAACATCAACATCAACATCAACATCAACATCAACATCAACATCAACATCAACATCAACATCAACATCAACATCAATCAACATCAACATCAACACATCAACATCAACATCAACATCAACATCACATCAACATCAACATCAACATCAACATCAACATCAACATCAACATCAACATCAACATCAACATCAACATCAACATCAACATCAACATCAACATCAACATCAACATCAACATCAACATCAACATCAACATCAACATCAACATCAACATCAACATCAACATCAACATCAACATCAACATCAACATCAACATCAACATCAACATCAACATCAACATCAACATCAACATCAACATCAACATCAACATCAACATCAACATCAACATCAACATCAACATCAACATCAACATCAACATCAACATCAACATCAACATCAACATCAACATCAACATCAACATCAACATCAACATCAACATCAACATCAACATCAACATCAACATCAACATCAACATCAACATCAACATCAACATCAACATCAACATCAACATCAACATCAACATCAACATCAACATCAACATCAACATCAACATCAACATCAACATCAACATCAACATCAACATCAACATCAACATCAACATCAACATCAACATCAACATCAACATCAACATCAACATCAACATCAACATCAACATCAACATCAACATCAACATCAACATCAACATCAACATCAACATCAACATCAACATCAACATCAACATCAACATCAACATCAACATCAACATCAACATCAACATCAACATCAACATCAACATCAACATCAACATCAACATCAACATCAACATCAACATCAACATCAACATCAACATCAACATCAACATCAACATCAACATCAACATCAACGAACTCAAGCCTGACACAATATTAGAGCACAAAATCCAGCATTTATTACAGAAAAAAATAAAGACAAGGAAACAGTGACAAGATGGCCGCCTTTGCAAAAAGGGCTCACCGACGTCTGATGACACCAAACACGCAAAGAGAAAAAACAGTCAGGATGCAAATGTTGGATAATAACCTGCCACACGTTAGCTGCACAGGTTACACGACAACGCGAACGACGACCACTACAATCAGAACGCGCTTCTCGACACACAGTTACAGAAAACGGCTTAAGTACACAACGCTGTTTGTCCTCTAAAATTCCCCCGTCAAAAATAAATGAACAGTAGTCACAATCCTGATTAGACACTCAACACTTAACCGGTGATAAATGGGATTTTAACCTAGAATAAACACGACCTCGTCAGTTGAATTCAATGTTATCTCTGTATACGAGCAAACTGTCAAACACTCGAGGGTGTTGAATGGTCACACAGACTTGCTGCTTTGGAAAGTAAAGCGGAACTGGACCCACGATTTGGAGATGTTTCACTCGAATCTGGAATATTATATAGATCACAACTCGCTGGTTCATTTTTAACTACAATTTTTAATTGTTCACTTTTTGTATATTAATACAGCAACTATTCTTGAAGTTGTTTTCAAAATGTTAAAATCCTGCTGTTTTTCTCCATAAAATATTGCTGAAGGAACAAAGTAAAAATCTGGTGCACTTAAGTTGTTTAAAAATATATTACGGTCTTTTGATTTTTACTTTTTAGTTAGCAAAACAATTTGCCACATTTTGTAACTATTATTGCATCATAATATCAATGAAAATTCGCACACCTGTTTACAATATAAACTTCATTATTGGGAAAGCTGACAAAAAAGAAAGTTTTTTTGTGGTGCAAGTGGTAATCAATTAACTGAGGGGTATATGTTTCTATCCCTTGTTCGAAAAGTGGAAGGGGTTGATTTCTTTATCCTTTGCTGCTCAAACCAATCGAAAAGGATGAGGGGTTAACGAAAAAATGAACCTAAAACATGACAAAATGTGCATTAAATTGCTAACAAACAACTGGAATTTATAAATTTTTAAATTGTTAGCCTAGAAAAACTAGATTGATTCGTGAAATCTGTAGCATTTTTTCCCCCCACAATTTTGAGGAGAATATGTTTAAAGAAAACAATTTGTTGCTTTAAAACCTGTTTCGTTAGTAATTTTCGGCTTATAATGACATTTTTAAGCTGTAAATTTGAAAAATAACAAAAAATGACTAAATGATAATGCCGTTAAAATGAACCTGTTCACCACAGACAGCATAAATAATAGTACTTCAATGTGTGTACGGGGATTTCATTTGGCATAGGTTGGCTGAGTTTACATTTGGAGTGTGGGTTTTGAAAGTTGGATTCGGTGACGTGACATTGTAATGGTAGTACATGTTCCACGGATCTCTGAAAGTGCCATCCGACTTCTTGGGATCCTGAGATAATTTACTGCAGGATGATGACATCATAAACCAAGTCGACAACCTGTCTCGGGATGTCGACATCGAGAAAGTAAGATATTTACTTCCCTCGTCCTGAACGTAGAATGCCGACAGTAGACTTCCGAGATGATTCACAATGGAATGACAAAATCCTGAAAATGTCAAACACCCAAAAATAAATTATCTTGGGGAAAACAACATCCAACTGTCAGCCCGAAATGCAATAAATATCTGGAAGACGACATTCGACTTTCAAGGTGTCGTCATCCAGAGATGAATTTACGGAGCTCTGGAAGTGCCATCCAACTTGTTGAGATCCAAAACCAATTACATCATTCCTATAACAACAATAATAATAATATAGAGTGTTGTACAATAATTAATTATGGGAAAATTGACATGAGCTTTTAATATCGACCATCAACACAACCGGTACCACATGTAAACCGGTACCACATGTAAAGAGATTTCCTAAAACTAAAAGAGTAGTTACGGAGCTCTGGAAGTAGTGTTATCCAACTTGTTGATATTCTGAGATCATTTACAGCTAGCAGGATGATGACATCATACACGAACGATGACGACGTGCCGAGATAATTTATCTCAGAAAGACGACATCTTGAAAGTTGGATGTAGTCTTATCAAGATTTAATTATTCATCTTGGGTTCTTGACATTAATTTTATTTTCAGAATGTTATGATCCCATGATGAGCTATCTCTGGAAGTCGACATCAAGTATCTCAGGATATCGACATCTTACGTTAATGATGTCATCATCCTACAGTAAATTATTCCAGGATCTCAACATGTCGGATGCGGGCCATTTCCAGAGCTCTGTGGGCTGTCGACATTGCGACAACTCCCCGACTATAACTGAGGCCAATCACGAGAGGGCGCACATCCACCCAAAACCTGAGTAAATTAGGTCCGCCAAACTTTGGTAAACTAGAACGTTGTGTTTTCATGATTTTTAAAGATATTTTGGCCACTTTTTGAACCACGGTTTTGGGGCTTCGGAACCGCGCCCCTTACAGAAAGTGTGTATTATCAAAAATGCTGACTAACCATCTTTTTCATCAAGGCTGCCGCTGAAACTGAGATACTGAGAGTCGACTTTTGAGTTGACTTTTAAAAATCATCATTATTGACAAGTCGACTTGGCGAAAAAAAATTGATAAGTGGCATGGCACTCCTGGAACTCCGTAGTACAAAGAATCAATTGGACGTAGCCCTAAGACAGTGCCATTATATGTCCCTTCAAGAGCTCCGTAGTTTACTGAGGCGTCTTGGACGCCATGGCCATTATTATTGCCCCCTCTAGTGCTTCGTAGTATTCTAATGCCCATTGAACGACAGGGCCATTATACTGTCCCTCTAGAGCTCCGTAGAATTAATTACATGAGTACCAATGTTTTGTGTCTGTACTGTATCCCGTAGTATAAACAGTTTAATTGGAATATTTATTTTATCGAAGGTCTGCGATTTTGTCTAATCAGATTATTGCGTCCACTTTTGAACTAAATTGCCAAAGGGTACAGCCTGTGTAAAAACCGATTAACAGGATTCCAAACTCTGTGATCTAAGTCCACAAGAGGGCGCTATTATATACAGGCCATAGAAATAGAACCCGGAGAATCCACCAATTAAACGAGAGTAACGATGTTTGATTGGGATTCTGCCGAATCTTTTACCGTAATGAGGAATCACGTGAGATTGTATTCTCTGGTAGGAACATACCACGCATTTAAAGCATAACAAAGCAAAGTGATTACGACCCTATGCTATATAAGAGCCCTCCCCGCACAATATCACCAGTGTTTAAAGTCTAACAGCGTAGCCATTACACTGGCCCACCGAACCATAGGGTGGGTTTGAACAACTTCGTTGTTGTGGAATCATACTGCAAAAAAGTGTACAAATTTTAGTTGGGAGGGTAACACGTGATTCCTCATTACGGTAAAAGATTCGGCAGAATCCCAATCAAACATCGTTACTCTCGTTTAATTGGTGGATTCTACCTCACAATTACCTCCATTCGGAAACACGTGAGATTTTAAAGTTGGCCAGTGTAATGTGTAAGAAAAGTATGGAACACATACATCAAAAAACAGATTATTATATGGCCAATACATCATTCATATTTATTCCTTTAATAAATTATGAACAAAAATGTAATAAGTAATAAGGTTTGATTACAACCATAGCTTAGAGGTGTTCTGCACCTCATTGGTCGATTTGCCTTCACTTTACTAGACTCAAACTCATTATTGAATCAAACTATTTTCACAAAGTAAAACAAAAGAAAGATGTTCTGGAATCTCTTCATTTTTGTAAAGTTTGTCAAATGTGAATTCTGAACAGTCCCTGGTAAGGGCCAAGTATCAACAATATACTATGGTTCTAGATACACATGTATTTACTAGTCTTCCAAAAGAAGACAAAATAATGGACCGAACATGTGATTAATTCCTTCCATGTTCCTGGATTGTTGTACTGGTATACGTCGATCATTCAATTTTATTCGACCCAACATAATTATATTATTGTTTGTTCAACACAGCCTTGGCAAAAACTACCCGAGGTTCGCTGATAGAACTCTCTCTGTTGTAAAACTACCCGAGGTTCGCTGATAGAACTCTCTCTGTTGTAAAACTTAGCAAAGGTTGTGGCCGATGACCACCCCGCTGTTTGTAAAATAACATCTACTGGAACACCTTTGCTTGCGGCTGCCGATGTGGAAGCAGACCTAAAACTATGTGCCTTAAAGACGGAAGTATCTATCGCTGCGTTGTTAAACACAGTTTCAACCATCGAGCAATGGTTGAAGGACCCACCCCTTTTATGTGGGGATGAAAAACTTATAAACAGTTTATTACACTTACGAATTGGATTCGTACGTTTTAAGTACCCAAACAAAGTTCTGACTACACAAATCTTTCTATCTTGTGGGTAAGCTGAAAGAACCAAAACTGGCAGGGGCTTGCCCGGCTTAGAGTTCTTGATCAATTGTGTGATCTTAATTATTACTTGCTTGTTCAAAAGCGACATATTAAAAACATCACATAATGACAATGTTTGTGTCCTTTGACCAGTGGTTAAAGCAAATAAACAAAACAGTTTAAATGTCAGTTGCTTGAGACCGAGTGATTGCACAGGCTCCATCTTGCTGATTTAACTAAGTAAATGATTTACATCCCAAGTATGTGAATATCGAGGTAACTGTGGTCTTGTGTTAAAGACTCCACGCATAAAACTTATAATTAAAGGATGAGACCCAAACTTGGTACAAGAACCAATATTAGACCATAATATAGCCGACAAAGCACTTCTTGCCGTGTTTATGGTACTGTACTGTAAACCACTAAAAACCAGCGAGGCCAGAAAATCTAATGCCGAGTTCACATGGGCATGAATTGGATGCAAAGATCGTTGAGCACAGAAGTGTAGCCATTTGGATATGGCTGTATTGTATTATTTTTGCGTGCCTGGTTTCCAGGCCTGCAGGATGATACTGATAGTTCTATGTGAAAGGCCTCTTGACTCAAGTGATCGCCCGACAAGATGGCAGCTGCCATAACTAGTTGGTTTTCCAGTGGGTGATGACGTTTTGGATCGTGTGGTAGATGGAGCACTCTTGGCACCCTTGGGATGATAACTGGGTGTGTTACCAGTAGGCGTAGTAACCTTGGGAACCAATGCTGTGTTTGCCAAAGCGGGAAAATCAAAACACCCGTAGAACTGTCTTGTTCTATCTTTCGTAATACCCTGTCAATAAGAGCAAATGGAGGAAAAGCATAAATTACCTCATCTACCCAAGAACAAGAAAATGCATCACAAGTTAGTGCTTCAGGGTCAGGAAACCAAGATACATATGGCTTGAACTGAAAGTTAGTTCTCGACGCAAACAAATCAATTGTTGGTGAAATATTATATCTTAATAACGAGATATTCTGAAAATGTTTGCTATTCAATTTCCATTCTAAATGGTCATCCGTTGACCTTGATAAAGAGTCTGCATGTACATTCTCTTTCCCAGGAATATGGCACGCAATTAACCATGAGCCATGCTGTGTACACCAAAGCCATAACTGCTTGGTTAACGCATTGAGTACAGGGGAGTGGCAACCCCCCCATATGGTTTATCCACATGTACGGAAACAGTTTTGTTTTGTACGCAACTAACAAAAGATCGAAGTGCATAATAGACTGCCAACAATTCAAGATAATTTATATGGGAAGTTGCCTCAACGGGGGTCCATTTCCCTTTTGTTTGCAGGTCAGCTGCAGGGCAATCTGCGCCCCAACCACTAAGCGACGCATCGCTATAGACATGAATTTCACCTACTCGAGGCATTATTGGGCGATATGCGCAGGTAAAATTTTGCATCCACCATTGTAATTCAAGGACAGCCTCGAATGGGAGGACCATTTTAGCCCGAAAATTCCCACCATGTTTCCTTAATGCTCTATCTTTGGCTATCTCCAGATTTCGGTAGTACAGCGGGCCAAGTGGCACCGCAGAGAAACTCGAGTTTAATCTGCCGATTACTTGTGCAACCAATAAAATGGTGGGATTGGTTTGATTGGCAAGATGGCAACATGCCTTAACAATTGTCCGGTAGGCGTACAGTCATATCTACTGTATTAATCACAAAACCCAGAAATTCTAGAATTTGAGTGGGATTAAGGTGCGATTTTGTCTCATTGATGACAAACCCAAGTTCTGTCATAAGTGCACATCTAGCTTGAACATTCTTTGTGCATTCAAGCAAAGTGTCTCGGATAAGGAGAGAATCATCAATATAATTGGCTGACATGTGACCGATATTACGTAAGGTTGCAATGGCTGGTTTCATTACCTTAGTAAATTTGCGCGGTGCGCTAGTAAGTCCAAAACACAAACAAGTAAACTGCCACAGTTTTCCTCTCCATTGAAATCTCAAGAATTTCTGATGTTCAAGGGCCATTGGAATTGTCAAATATGCATCTTTGAGGTCTATTGATGCTAGAAAACAGTTGGAACGAAGAAGTGTCAATGCAAATTCAAGTGTCTCCATTTTAAAATGGTGATAGTTGACGAATTTAAATGTTTCAAATTAATGATGGGCCGCATAGATCCATCCTTCTTCGGTGTTAGAAAAATATTTGAAATAAACTGCCCATGACAAGGTCGTGCTTTGACAATAGCACCCTTAGTGCATAATGAATATATTTCTTTATCATTAGAGCCTCGGTTTCTGGGACATGGTATTGAATTGGCATTCTTTTGAATTCAATATGGCAATGCGCCACTGTGTGTCAAGAACCCATTTATCAGATGTGATATTGGTCCAGGCTGATATAAATTGTTTCAATCTTCCCGCTATATGGGTAAATGTCTGAATTGTGTACTTACACACATTGGAAGTAGTACTCATCGAATCTAGTCATGCTGTAGATTTAGAGCCGGGCTTCCTGCAACATCATGCCGTACCTGGCGAGTATTCTGGCCACCATATCTGTTTGCCGCCTGCTGGTGGTAAGAGTACGGGCGAGTTGCTGACCCACGGCTGCCTCTATAATATGGCGCCCTCATCCGGCGATTATAGGCCCCTCTCCCATACGAGGACTTGCAGCTATAACGCCAATCACCTGTAGGGCGTGGTTTCTTGTACATGACATTCTCGGACTGCATCTGTACTTTAGAGCCAATCTTGTTAGAATCTTGGATACTTTTGCAAGATTTTTCCAGATCGTCCCCAAACAGCAAATTTGTGCATGGGACTTGTGAGGAGCAAAGAGGGGTCAACCTTTTGCCAAGATCTGGGCGAATTGCGTCTCGTCTGCGCAGATTCAACAAAGAATTGCCATTGCCTAATACAGCTATGGCATCAATGAGCTTGCGGATTAGCTTCGCAGAATCAATGCCGGCTTCTGCCTTATTGTTATGAGCTTTCAGAAGCTCGTCGGCTACCATAGAAATAGCTATGGACCCATGAACGAAAGCATTTTGAATCTTTTGTAACTTAGCATCGCGTGCACGCGTTGCTTGTTTCAAAATGGACCAGATTTCTGGATTTACTTTAGTAAGGCACATATTATTTGTGCAGTTTTCTGGCCTGATGTAAAGCTTTAACTTTTCGTCCAGCTTTTCGGCTTGAATCTTGCCTCTCATTAAAGCATTAAGTGTTTCGGCCAATTTCTCATTAATGTCTGGTCCTACTTTCACGTCATTATCGACGAGGGCTGCCAACCCATTTAGCAATTTATCGCTTTCCTGTTCAAGCAAGAGTGTATCGACATCCTTGTCAGAGAAATTATCGCCCCTTTCGGGTACGAGGTTGAGACCAACATCATAAAAACCGTCATTGCCCCTTTCGGGTACAGGGTTATCAAAAAGAGACTCAATGTCTACAATTTCGCCTTCTTCTGTCCCTTGAAGAGGCGCTTGGCAGTCAAAACTGCTTGAATCATTGGTAAACGAATGAAAGGCATTCGCCAGTGAAGCCACTGTCTCTTGCAACTGGCTTACAGTAGCCTGCAAAGTACCGTCCGCAGTTGCCGGCGCTAGAGCACGCGCTGCAGCTTTGCATGAAGCAGCAGAGGCAGATTCAGCAAGATTGCGTTTCTTGGTTGTGCGCTTTCGTGCAACAGTAGGCAAAATAGCGCTAGAGCTCGTGCTAGCTCGATGTGCCGTAGCAATTTCCTTCCCCAAATTCGAGAAGAAACTCTCATCATCCGACGGAGCAACTTGAATGACGGCTTCATCTGCCATAGCGCGCTAAATAAACCTTCAAAAACGCAAGCAAAAAGAAGCGTGACCTACGCGTAGCATGCACCAGAAATACACTGGTGATATTGTGCGGGGAGGGCTTATAGCATAGGGTCGTAATCACTTTGCTTTGTTATGCTTTAAATGCGTGGTATGTTCCTACCAGAGAATACAATCTCACGTGTTTCCGAATGGAGGTAATTGTGAGGTAGAATTATATTCAGACTTTGTTCACCACATTGGAGATTGTTGACTGAATTAGATCGAAGGAAAGGTCGTCCATTCTGGAGAAGGCGTGTCCCCCCCGTGGAGATATCTGTACTTTAATTATTCATGAGTTGATTGTCATTATGCATGAACTGATTGGCGTTATCACCGTCTCTATGGAGGATTAGCGTGGCTAGTCTATCATCTAGGCAAACTCTAAAACGTTTCTATGTTTGAACAACGTATTGACAGAGAAATAATAACTGTTTTTTTGCTGAGAACGTTTCACAGTCGAGTGGTTAAATATATAGCGAAACTAAAAATTGACCTTGCATTGTTTTGGTACCCAGTATTCCTTTTTTGTGGAATAAAGCCCAGCCCAGGTAGGTTTAAACTTTCAACCGTCCAGGGCTACATAGCAAAAGCCGAAAGCGAAACGAACTTGTAACCGTTATAATCACTGAAGCAGACATCAGGATGGCGGGTACGGGGCCAGGTTCCGCAGGCCAGCAGGTCATTAAAGATTTCGTAAGTAGAACGTTTCTGGTTCTTCTGGGTTTTTGTTGTACCCTCTCGCAATATATCCCGACAGGAATCGGGGTCGGCAATTATTTGGGAAATTAATTTGGCCTACTGTTTGGATCGGGTACAACAAGAAGATATAATATTATTGGGAATCCAAAACACGTATTACAAAACTGTTGGTTACAAAAATTATTAGCTTAAAGGCACTGAACACGTTTGGTAATTACTAAAAATATATATTAGCATAAAAACTTACTTGGTAATTAACCAGCAACGGAGAGCTGTTGATAGTATAAAACATTGTGAGAAACCACTCCCTCTGAAGTAACGTAGTTTTTGAGAAAGAGGTAACTTCTCACTAAAATAATAAAAGACTTCATGCATGAAGCCTTTTATTAGCATCTGAAAGCACACAAAATTGTGCAACAAGGGTGTTTTTTCTTTCTTTATTTTCTTGCAACTTCGATGACCGATTCAGCCCAAATTTTCACAGGTTTGTTATTTTATGCATATGTTGGGATATACACCGAGTGACAATACTGGTCTATGATAATTACCAAACATGTTCAGTGCCTTTAATTGGAAATTGAATGGGTAAAAAAAGTCAGTAACTAGAAAGATCTATAAATCATCAGATAAAATTATGTGTTTTGAGAGGGCCTAGCTGGTAAGACAAATGTAACAGTAGGGCATACATAGCAGCAGCAGCAACAACAACCAGCAACAACAACCAGCAACAGCATTGATTTATTTTTAAAGTTAACCATTTTGCATTATTTTGTTAACGATTTTGAAATCCGTCCCCTTATACGTCACAAGGTTGAAAACTGCACCAAATTTGCAAAAAGAAAAGAACATTTAATCACATGGATGTGCAACCGGATAACTGACTATAGGTATACGCTTTAATTAGGACTGGGTAGAACAATTGGCATAACATTTGTCTGCAACAACAATAGGAATCCTCGATATTATTTCATTAATGGGGAACATGTAAATGGGCATCGTGAAGGAGTCATAGCAATTGTGCATGTGTAGGCCAAACCCGCTCGTTTGAATTGACACGTTTTGTTTGGTGCTTTTGTTTAGTACAATGACATTAAAGGGAAACGTTGCCTTGGATCGGACGAGTTGATCTATAAAAAGCGTTTGTAACCATTTGTTATAAAATGCATATGGTTAGAAAGATGTTGTAAAAGTAGAATACAATGATCTACACAAATATGCCTCGAAATTGCGTGGTTTTCCTTTTACATCGTCAACTAACACGGTCGGCCATTTATGGAAGTCAAATTTTTGACTCCCATAAATGGCCGACCGTGTTAGTTCGCAAAGTAAAAGGAAAACCACGCAATTTCGAGGCATATTAATTTGTGTAGATCATTGTATTCTACTTTTACAACATCTTTCTAACCATATGCATTTTATAACAAACGGTTAACAAACGCTTTTTATAGACCAACTCGCCCGATCCAAGGCAACGTGTCCCTTTAATGTTTAAATTATGTTGCTGCATACAGGGAACATTTAGCCCAATTCGTGTTCAACGTGAAGCTATGTATAGTGTTCACAACCCTCCACTTAACCTTGCCAACCTCATCATAAAGCACTTGTTTCCACTGAAAATGACCAATAGTCTGACAGTTAAAATGACACTGTTTCATCCCAGGTAAAAATAGGCAGATGAAGAACTGGATGCAACTCTTTAAACGCATACTTGAGCGATTTTTATTTTAACGGGAATGCTATTTAAAAAAATTATAGTGTGTTTGTTTATCATTTAAATGTAATTTTGATATTTTTTAGTAAACTTCTGAATTTTTCGTAATAAATCGATACAAAAATTAGGCCCCAACCTGAAAGTTTTGAAAAACTAGAAACACTTTGCCGTTGACGGCGACCGTCAAGATGACATTACTTGGACGGCATGTGAGGGAAGGTTGCTTTGATAAACCTCCATGCTGCAACAAAGCCGCTATACAAAACTGAGCTCCCACATGACATAACATGCGTGATGAAGTATAGCAGGGCTTTTCGCGAATCTTTCTGAAAAGCACCGGAGAAGGGTATCCAAAATGACTGTTTTTTACACAATAGAATCTGTTTAATCTCATGTGAACTCAATTTCCTTATTGATTGAAAACATTTTAAATGATTTTCAACAAAGATCATTTGTTGCCGTTTTCGTTCAACTACGTCTTTGACAAAAGTATGACATGAATATTATAGTAGAGTCTTTCTCGAAGGCTGACAACACACAACACACATACAAGCAGACAAGAGTTGCAAGAGTAGTCAAGTGGAAATACATGAATAGAGAGAGTGGAGGGAGAAAAGCAGAAAGCATTCAGAGAAGGCAGGGGGTAAGCAGGGATTATGAAGACAAAGGGGGGGGGGGGGGGGGGGTTATGATGGAACTTAATATGATGGAACTTAAGAAACACCTTGTTTCCAGGGGTCATAGCTCCCCAGCAGTCCATCGAGCGATCCAGAAAGTCAAGGCTCGTTCTAGGGAGTCTGTACTCTCCAAAGGACCCAGGCAACAACGGAGTTCCAAAGGGAAAGTTCCTTTTGTTGTTACTTTCCACCCCTCACTTCCTCCCATTCGTAAAATAACCAGTTCTAACCATCATATTCTTCACACATCAGATCGGCTTCAACGTGCTGTACAGGAAGAACCCATAGTTGCCTACCGACGCCCACCCAGTCTCAGGGATCTCATCGTCCGGGCAGAAGTTCCCCCCATTAATGATGATGTTAATCCCCCTTTGCCACAGGGTACTTTTAGGTGTTCCAACACATCCAAATGCATCGTTTGTAGACAACACATCAGGGAATCAGACTCCTTTACCAGCCATACTGGTGGTACCACCCACAAGACAAGGGGTCATGTCACCTGCACCACCACTAATCTAATCTATCTAATATCTTGCAGAGTCTGTGGTGTTCAATATATAGGTGAAACAAGAACTACACTCAAGAGGCGTTTCTATGGCCACAGATCCACAGTCAACACCCAAAAGCTGGATACACCTGTAGGACACCACTTCAACCTTCCTAACCACTCCATTTCTGACATGAATTTACAGGGCATTGAGGCACTAGGTAACTGCAGAGAGACTGTCCGTCTGAGTAGGGAAAAACTTTGGATAAGGCGCATAAAGACCACTCAGCCCCATGGTTTGAATATCCAAGAAGGAAATGACTAATAACCTTTTGTTTTTGCCTTCTCCTTTTCCCACACAGTTATCCACTTTATTAGTCTGCCCTTCATTGTATTAACTAATTATTTACCTCTCTTCTAACCTTCCATTTTGTCCTTTGTGTTCCCAACTTCTTGTGGTCAAGCTATCCCCTTCCCTTCCTAACCCCCCCCCCCCTTTGTCTTCATAATCCCTGCTTACCCCCTGCCTTCTCTGAATGCTTTCTGCTTTTCTCCCTCCACTCTCTCTATTCATGTATTTCCACTTGACTACTCTTGCAACTCTTGTCTGCTTGTATGTGTGTTGTGTGTTGTCATTTAGCCTTCGAGAAAGACTCTGCTAGGGTCGAAACGTCAGGCCACAAACTTATTTTTTGCATTTATACCACAGGTCCTTTTGGTTGGTAAGCAGTTTGCAACAGCTAATTCTATTTTCTCATGAATATTATAGCGCGGCTGCACGTGCAAACAGACACACAGTATAGTCTGGATAGTAAGTTTTGTGTATAATTATACACAAGTTGTGTATTCGGGGATTAAGACATGATGACATAACTTATTTGTTTAATGATGAACAATTGCCTTTTCGAGACCACAGCTTGGGCTCCGGCTTAGGCTCTGGCTTAGGCTCTGGCTTAGGCTCTGACTTAGGCTGTGTCTGCCTGTTTGAAGTCCTGTACAGAAAGCACTCGTTTTCAAAAATAACCGACGGAGCCTTAGGCGTACCCTAAGCCGATGCAGTGGTTTTGAAACGGAAATTAAAACCAGGGTACGGTTTCTTATCCCCCATCGGGTTCTTTAGATTTTGCCGCCAGACGCGCAAGGTCTGGAGCTTTTCAAGGACAGAGAGGGCGCACTGGTCATCTTCAGAAAGTTTAAAGAGATCACGGAACGGGACTCAACGAAACAGTTGTTCGTAGATGGATTCGACCCCCGGAAACCAAAATCCCTGGTCGACTTTGAGGTATTTATTATTTTACTACAATTAAATGTTCACTAACTTTTCATAGACTTATTTAATTTATGGGTGAAATACCTCTTAATTAATCACCTGAAAGGACTAAGTAATACACAACAGAAGTACACAACGAACAAATATTAATCATAGGGATGCACTTTTCTCAATAAACGAAACTGAAAACTACCGGAAAGAGATCGATTATAGACTTGTGCCTAGTCTGCTGGTTAAGCACGAAAAGTACTATTCTATCACCATGACGGGAAAATCATGATTGTATGAAATCTTTTCTTTCATTCAAAACAACTACTCGTCTTCAATAGGCCTTGCGCTTAGAATTATTTGTTTTGTTTTTTGGTTTATTTTGAAGGTGTTTTGTTTGATGGTTGTTGGGTTTTTGTTTTTGTTTTTTTTCATTTATTATTATTTTTTGATGTGCTTGGCTGGTTGGTTTTCACCCCTTTTAAAATTCTTCTTCTTTCTTTCTTCTCAATAAACCCATCATACATCTAGGCCCACTTTCATATCTTCTTTGGTAAAAAATATTGCTTAATAATTTTCTTCTGAGCAACAATGAGCAGGATACCAGTTACAGAGCAGTATATTGTCAATGTATTTTGGCTGGTGCAATCTTGCTGTGCCTAGATTCATGTTGTGCTTATGCAGCTCTATGAAATTGTGCCCAAGTCGTTAAAAAAAGAATAAGCTCTTGTTGAAATATTGTAAACCTTTTGCTTCAACATAACAACTTTGTCCTATAATGTAGTATATATATTTATGTTTAGAAAGTTAGGCGACAGACTGAGCGGTTATCAATAGAGGAGCTAGGTCTGGATTCTGCTGTCAGTGACTGGGACAAATTCGCTGGAATATTGAAAACCCTGTTCGTTCTGTGGCGATTTGATCCTGAGGTAATTTTTATTTTTTGTCTTCTTCCTTTTTTCGGAACAGCTTTTGTTTCCATCGGGATAATATTATTTAAAAAAATCTTATATTACTATACTTTCCGCCAAAACCCCCCATTGACTTAACACGTAAGTTTTCTGCGCAGCATTAACTCTTTTTTAGGAAAACAAAACAGTACTCAATGTTTTTACCGTATGGAAGCTTAAACCTCGACCTTGTTTCTAAAATCTTGCAAGATTAATTTTGTTTAATTATTTAACCAAGTGAATATTGTGGCTCAAGAACTATACCTCTGATATCCAAACTTTGTGTCAGTTTATGTCTAGATGGATATTGTAGATGTGCATCGTGGCTAAATATTTTGTGTCACGTCATCATTACGGTTTTTTTTCTCGCACGTTTGTTTATCTGTGTACAAAAGAAAAGGCATTAAAAGTGTAATAATTATTTGGTACGTCAAAAGACCGCAATTTTTTAGAGGTCTCGTGCTTAATATTGGTCAAGCACACCTGTCATCGCACGAAAGTCAACGCCATCCTTTTCACCTATATATTGACAGGCGATCCTACCATGACTGTACGCTTTTTAAAAGTGTAGATAAATTGGTACACGTGCTCATTTTTTTAATGATAAGCAATTGCAATTCGGACCTGAAGCCTGAAGTACGAAGTACTACACCGTCCATATTAGGCTTTGGATGAGTTGCGATTTTTAGAGATAGCCTATATAAATCAAGTTTTTGATCATAATCAGACTCAAGTGCACTGCTCTTCTAGTCGTCGTCAAACACTCTAACAATTCCCAGTCAGAATTGGCACTGATTCCGGTTCTCAGGGGGCCGAACCACTGGGTCGGTATGACACGGAATCCAAAAACTGTGCCAACTTAATGCAGAATCCGAGTAAAAACCCAATTTTTAACCACTTTCAGGGTCAGCCTAACTCATGGACTGGGGTCTAACTGGTCTTGGTTGGCGACGTACATTTTGTTAACATAGTCACTGATATCACAACACGAATTACTGGAGAAGAATATATGTACCACACAAACATCTGGATCAAAATATATAGACTTCTCCAGTCCCTCCGAGTCAGCCTCCACAGCAATTGATGGTGCGCCCTCTACCGGCGAATAATGCAAAAACAGCGTCGCCAATCAAGACAAGGTTCTGACCCTCTAAGGCACCCGGAATTCGGGTCAATTCTGAATCACATAAGTAACCACAAAAAGTATAAACAAAAACACAAAGCTTTGTATTCTACTTTACATTAATGTAACCAGCGGCGTAACTAAGGTAAATTTTTAGGGGGGGGGGCACAAGGGGGGGCACCATTTTTTCTAGGGGGGCACTGCTGGCAAATCAACTACAGATTCCTTTGCACTTTTAAAAAACTGGATCTTAATCTACGCAATGGCGGGCTCCAAACAGCCCCTCATTTAAACCAAAGGGAATATGGTCAATTTACAAAGAATTTTTCTTTTTTTCTATCTTCATTTTTGCACATCTAGAACCATGCAGTTACTGTTTGAATGTGTAGAAATAACTGTTCAGACCGGAGTCTTTTTTTATGGGGATTTATGTATTTGAGGACTGGCACTAGTATTTTGTTAAAAACTTGGGGGTTTTTTTCGAAATTGTTTTGACCCAATTTCGAATTTTACATATTGACAAACTATTTAATATACCCTATACACTGAAGAACAAAGTAATGTCTCAAATGAAGCAAATAATTATTTTGAGATCAATGCTCTCACAGCTTAAGAGTTTTCAATGGCTTTTCCTCGTGTAAATAAATGCAACGGCACCCAGCACGTCGTGTAGCTTCATGTGACACTACCGTACCGTATTTAACCTGGCAGACTGTGGCAGAATGGGGCGCGAGCGGGCGATGAGTCATCATACAATTTGCGGACGTGATTTACCGTACTCTGAAGGCGTTGGTAAAAATAACAACTGTCCATTGCAAAGGTACAACAAATATGTGTACATAGAAAAATAGTTTGAAACCTTGAGTTATACGCCACCAGTGCTCCATAAAAGTTTATAAAACTTAACATTTTATATTCTGGTAGGCTAATTATTATAGTCACAAAGGTCCAGATTTCAAATGGGGGGGGCACCCGGGGGGAACTGACATCAATTGGGGGGGGGGGGGGGGGCACGTGCCCCCCGTGGCCCCCCCTTAGTTACGCCACTGAATGTAACCCTTCAACTTTCACGCCCAGACGTGACTTATAATTGTTGGTTTCTGTGTTATTTTATTTCAATTTATAATATGACAAAACAGAAGTTTGGTATTGTTTTAGAAATGCAGTTACTATCATGTTAACCACGATTGGAGAATGTCAATTCAGGACGTGACCTTTACCTTGACCCAATTGGTTGAGAAGAAGTAGGTCAAATCTTGCGGCCGTTTGTGGCCCTTTATGCACTCTAAAAACAACTTCTGAGTCAGACTTGACCTGGTTCCCGTGGTGCCTGACCCAGAAGCTGTTTCAAAATTACCCAGAAATGGGTTAAAATAACGTAGAATTCAAGTTAAAATCTTATTTTAACCACTTAACGGGTCAGCATGACCCAGAAATGGGTCAGGCTGACACAGAAATGGGTCAGGCTGACCCGGAAATGGGTCAGGCTGACACAGAAATGGGTCAGGCTGACCTGGAAATGGGTCAGCCTGACACAAAAATGGGTCAGGCTGACACAGAAATGGTCAGGCTGACACAGAAATGGGTCAGGCTGACAAAAAATGGGTCAGGCTGACCCGGAAATGGGTCAGGCTGACACAGAAATGGTCAGGCTGACCCGGAAATGGGTCAGGCTGACCCGGAAATGGGTCAGGCTGACCCGGAAATGGGTCAGGCTGACACACAAATGGGTCAGGCTGACACAGAAATTGGTCAGGCTGACCCAGAAATGGATCAGGCTGACACAGAAATGGGTCAGGCTGACACAGAAATGGGTCAGGCTGACCCAGAAATGGGTCAGGCTGACACAGAAATGGGTCAGGCTGACACAGAAATGGGTCAGGCTGACCCAGAAAAGGGGTCACAGGCCTCCTGCGAGCCGGAATCCAGGTCAGTTCTGACCAGGGAGTTTTTAGAATGAGGTCTCTAGCCTCATGTTTAAATAAACTATTGCTTTCGAGATATCGGTAAGTGATAAACAATGTCGGTTTATGTTTCAGGTCATGATGGAGGTCACGAAGTTTGTGGTCCACATCAAACGAATGGGGTTCAATTTGGAAGTTGGCAGCCCAGTCGAAGACGTTGGTGTGGTCACCATGAGTAACGACGTCGTGCCGATCGCAAGCTTTCACACTCATAAAGAGCGACCTCTCGTGTTGGTGGCGTCGTCACTTTCCTGACCCCCGTTTCAGGTAATGAGTATGCCCCATATACTGTTTTCTTCCCCATGAACAAGTTTTGTGTGGCCTTTTGAAAGGTACGGCCTCTTCTCCCGGCTTGTAATGAATCTAAATTTGAGCAGGATGGATGGAGGGGAAAAGGGAATTGTGTGAGATTTAGGTTTTAGGTGTGAGATTTAGGGTGGGCGCAGCGGACTGAAAATAACATCCCTTTTGACGAAATGCAGGATTGATGAGGTAAAACAAAACAAAAATCCTGCCCCCATCATGTAGAAGGCATGACAACAAACAAAAAAATTAATGCTCAAAGTTTGCATGGATGTTTTATTTACCTTTGCTAAGATGGACGAATCTCTCCAGATGTAGAGATGAGATTTCATCCCGCACATGAGCCAAGAGTGTGACTGATTTCCTGGAGAAATAAAGTGAACAACAAATCAAGCAAATTTCTAACGTTCAATGGGTTAAAACAACAGCTTGTGAAACGCAATTTCATGTAGGCCTATAATATTGGGTCACACGAAGTGCGGATACTGGTCAAAATGTCACTAAGCTGCTTAAGCAAACAAAGTAGCTAAGCACATCAAAATTATGCTTAACAGAATAAGGTTACCAGCCAAAAGTACAATGTCATATGTACAAACTGTGACTGGTATATCCGTCTTGTTTTTGCTTAATATTAGTACCGTATTAGTAGAGCAGTTTTGAACAATAGTTTATCTTTAAGCTCTTTGAAATCGGGCCCAAGTCTTTAATTTCAATGTTTGTTCGGTGCTTAAATCGTCCATTTGACGCCCGTCTTGATCTTCACGAGCACCAAGTCCTTACTATACTAATGTTAACCTGTTCAACTTTATTATCATGATTCAGGCCATCGTTCTTGGTGGCACTTTGAACGGCTTGTTCAGAGACTACAAGGACCGGGCCGATTTCCTGTGTGTGTACCTGGCTGAGGCGCACCCCAAGGGAAGATGGGTTTTCAGCGATGAATTCAGTTTTATGGACCAGCACAAAACGATACAAGATAGAATTGACGTTGCTCGGTAAGAATTTTCAAAATAATCCAATGCATGTTTTGTAAGGGAGCTTTTCAAAAGTCAAAGCGGTGGGAACGTTCTAATTGGAAGGGAGAAGTATTGCAGCGCAATATAACTAATGCACGTATTAACTCGTCGTGCCATATACCGTTTTTAGGGAAAATATAAACATGAGTGTAACAACTGTTTGGTTTTTTGGGACAGCGAAATGATGGCAGTGGACGCCAAACATCACAACACCTTTACCGACGACACAAACAGTCAGGACAAACTCAGACTGGTGCTTGACACAATGGGCAACGATTTCGCTTTGGGATACGACGCACACCCAGACCGCATCATCGTCGTGGAGGGCGGTAAAGTGGCGTTCATCGGTAACCACGTCTCCCAACAGTTGAATCAACCGGAAATACTCATGACGGATGAGGTCAGGGTGTGGTTGGAAAAACGATTTAGTAAGCAATAAGTCGTAGAGAAGAGTGAAGAAAGAAAACGTAGCAAATTCCAATGCCCTAAAAAACAATGCGAGTACAATGTTGTTTTGACAGTCTTGGTTCAAGGCGATACTTACTGAATGTTGGTCATCTTGCCCCCTAACATGCGCGCCCGCAAGTACAAGGTCGCCCATAAGAAAATCTCCTTCATGTACAAGCTCGCCCTGGGTATATAGTAACAAAAGCGGACATGACAAAGTCGTCTCCTTTAGCATGCTAGCCCTCAGACATAAAACAAAAGTTATAGCTTTAACTAATTTGGAAAACAAAACACGAGAATGTGCCTGTTTTGCAATGAAAACCCGGAACAGTTGTGAAATTTGTTTCTGGGAATGTAGTAATGTGAGCGTTTTCTAGGCCAAATGAAGACCCATACTGCCGTGTCCAAATTTGCGGCTATGGCTAAGGCTACGGCTAGATCGCCCCGTCATCATGTGTTTAAAAAACTTCCTTAGTAACACCCTTAGCAACAGTTGTAGCCGTAGCCGCCTATCGGAATAAATAATAGCCTAATACAAAACAGTTTCAAGCTTAACAGTGGACTAATTCTTTTGACGAACTGAGAATCCCTAAATGGGCATAGCGTCTGACGTCACTCATCAGGGAGTGCTCCCTAACACTTTGCTAATGAATCTAAGGTTTAGTTTGTTAATAATTAACTAATATACAAATAACTCATATATAACACACCACATGGAAAGCTAACTTTTTAAAATGTCAATTTTAAAGAGAGACATTAATTTGTAGGTTTGCTTACTCAATTCTTTAATGTATTTTACTTTATCAATAATAATGTGTTCAGAATAAATAACTCAACGAAAATTGTATATCGTTATATCCTCAAGAATAACCCATGATGACTAGTTGGTAAATGCTGTTCTTAAACAGACAGCGCCCATTTGGTTTGATATTCTACTTTTCTATTAATGACTATATACAACTTCCTGTTAAAACTATTATTTTATACACAAATGTACCGATGGGAAATAAAGGGTGAAATGAAAAGGTATTTTATATGTTTTTTGTTTGTTTGTTTGTTTGTGGAGCTGTTGGGGTGTTTGTTTGTTTGTTTGTTGGGTTGTTTGTGTGTTTGTTTGTTTGTTTGTTTGGAACGTGGGTGGACTCCGTACCTGATGAACGTTAGGTTGACACAACTTACGACATGATCATCGTCATAAACTTGCATTTTCTTTTTTAAGATGAAATAATGCTCGTCTCTGATCGATAACAGTTAATACATGAATTATTGCTGTCAGAAATTATATTTCGCCTGCAAGCGAGATTAAATCTCTTTGGGAAAAACAGTTATACAGTACAATAATAAAAATTGGGCCTTCACATTAATATTACCACGCACATTGTCTAAGAACACCCAAAGGACGTGTCACTGGTTTACGAAAAAGATTTGTTGGGCAGAAAAATCTTCAGATTGGACTTGAAGCACTGTATGGATGCAGATGTTTGGATATCTTATGGGAGAGCGTTCCGAACTACCGTCTCGATCTTGTTTCAGACAGCCTGCGGCTTGAAGGAGAGAAAACCAGCACAGCCGGGAACATTGGATTGAAAAAGCGCCGAGTTGTATGTTTTGAGGCTGACCATTTTAAGTGCTTTTGTCTAGCTTATAAATGCAGCTTAAATGCGCCTCGTGTAACATTAATGTGCCAATTAGACTGGCTCCGCGTCTTTATATGTCATGATCATCGAGCCCTAGTCTTGGTCCAAGACGTCAGTGATCGATAGTGGATAGTGTACTGCCCACAAGAGGGCGCGCTATAACGAGTAGTAACCGAGCGCAGTACACTATCCACTTTCGATCACTGACGTCTTGTGCCAAGACTAATCGAGCACTGACTTCAAACCACCAAAAGGCGAGCAGTGACTCACAGACTTTGGCGAAGACACCATCAAATGGCTAGAAGTTACCAAACCACCTGTCTAAATACAATGTTTATCTCAGTCTATTAACAATATGATAGAAGAAAGAGATCGAACACTGTATATATTGTTTCCATGAAACTTGCAATGGAAAAAGAACCGGGAAGCAAAGGACAAACTAATTAAAGAAGCCATGCTGGTAAAATTTAATAGACGCTGAGCAGTGTTTGGGATGAAAACCGGCTGACCAGGGAGGCAGCAAGGGAGTCTGACTGCAATGTAATATCATAAAATGACAACAAAATGACGATTCCATGGAGGTTTCGGTATAGTAGGTTTGACACAATTTGGTTATCCTGCTCGGACAGTAGGGTTTAAAGATGCTAGGTCCATTTTGAACCGACTTTAGATTTAGATTTATAAATTGAATAAAAATGACAATGTTTTACAGATTCCACAAAGTTATCAACTGTCATTTAAGGTATTGCACGAAAAATAAATCCTCCAATATTTGCTGTTAATTAACAACTTCAAATTATTAATGTGAGGAACCGACATTCTCACGTCCATTCAGGGGCGTCGATCGCTACTGAAAAGTAGGGGGGACGGGCGAGCAAGTCTTGAAAAAATACATCGTACATTGCACTCCACACCATTACTTGTACATTTAATTTCTGTGTTACACTTGTTCCCTATTCTTTGTTTGACCAGGAGGCGAGTTACAGGGGGTGATATTTAACAATAAAATCATCCGGAATGGGGTTTGGGCCTGGGTTTCCCTTATGTAAAACCGAGATTCTACCAAATACAAACATCATATTATTCACAATCCTTTTTAATTGTAACCACATAGCGACAATTTATTCAGTAAAATTGAGAGAGTTTTTTTATGTTTTTGTTTCTTCTTTCGTTTTTCTTTTATTTTAATTTATACCTTGTTTTTAGAATAAAAAATAATAACACTGAACAAACTGCTCCTATTATTTATTTTAATGGATTTTACTACATTTTGTGCGTTGTGCGATTGTAACAAAATGAAACACATTTGCACGTGTGCGCACACACAGACTTCCTTTGTGGACGCATACACAAACGACGCATAACTTGAATGCTAACAAGGTATGTAAGCGGGATTTTGGCGTTCATGTCTTGGACGATACGTGTCATCTATTGTCTGTATTATATAAGCGGAAATGGGCCCAAAATACCATTCTGCGCGTGGTCTATCAGAAAAAAATATGAAAATGAAGAAAACATTTCATCGTTTGTTCGCTATTCTTTTACTTTAACAAAAATTGTAATGAAATATTAAATCAAGAAAATGTTGTTGCATATTTCTAATGAACAGTCAATCAAAAAGTTGGGGGGGGGGGACATCTGATATGCTGTCCCCCCCAGTCTAAAAAGTGGGGGGGACATGTCCCCCCCGTCCCCCACCCATCGACGCCCTTGCGTCCATTAGCCATGAACTTACAATTTAACTGCATGAAACATGTGTGGCATATGCGAAAAATGTGTACGTTTTTCGATTCTGTCAAGATTCATTAAAGAGGGGCTCCAAGGTCAAATATTGAGTTTTGTGATGCACTCATTTTCCAATAGTCAAATATTGAGTTTTGTGATGCACTCATTTTCCAATAGTCAAATATTGAGTTTTGTGATGCACTCATTTTCCAATAGTCAAATATTGAGTTTTGTGATGCACTCATTTTCCAATAGTCAAATATTGAGTTTTGTGATGCACTCATTTTCCAATAGTCAAATATTGAGTTTTGTGATGCACTCATTTTCCAATAGTCAAATATTGAGTTTTGTGATGCACTCATTTTCCAATAGTCAAATATTGAGTTTTGTGATGCACTCATTTTCCAATAGTCAAATATTGAGTTTTGTGATGCACTCATTTTCCAATAGTCAAATATTGAGTTTTGTGATGCACTCATTTTCCAATAGTCAAATATTGAGTTTTGTGATGCACTCATTTTCCAATAGTCAAATATTGAGTTTTGTGATGCACTCATTTTCCAATAGTCAAATATTGAGTTTTGTGATGCACTCATTTTCCAATAGTCAAATATTGAGTTTTGTGATGCACTCATTTTCCAATAGTCAAATATTGAGTTTTGTGATGCACTCATTTTCCAATAGTCAAATATTGAGTTTTGTGATGCACTCATTTTCCAATGGTCAAATATTGAGTTTTGTGATGCACTCATTTTCCAATGGTCAAATATTGAGTTTTGTGATGCACTCATTTTCCAATGGTCAAATATTGAGTTTTGTGATGCACTCATTTTCCAATGGTCAAATATTGAGTTTTGTGATGCACTCATTTTCCAATGGTCAAATATTGAGTTTTGTGATGCACTCATTTTCCAATGGTCAAATATTGAGTTTTGTGATGCACTCATTTTCCAATGGTCAAATATTGAGTTTTGTGATGCACTCATTTTCCAATGGTCAAATATTGAGTTTTGTGATGCACTCATTTTCCAATGGTCAAATATTGAGTTTTGTGATGCACTCATTTTCCAATAGTCAAATATTGAGTTTTGTGATGCACTCATTTTCCAATAGTCAAATATTGAGTTTTGTGATGCACTCATTTTCCAATAGTCAAATATTGAGTTTTGTGATGCACTCATTTTCCAATAGTCAAATATTGAGTTTTGTGATGCACTCATTTTCCAATAGTCAAATATTGAGTTTTGTGATGCACTCATTTTCCAATAGTCAAATATTGAGTTTTGTGATGCACTCATTTTCCAATAGTCAAATATTGAGTTTTGTGATGCACTCATTTTCCAATAGTCAAATATTGAGTTTTGTGATGCACTCATTTTCCAATAGTCAAATATTGAGTTTTGTGATGCACTCATTTTCCAATAGTCAAATATTGAGTTTTGTGATGCACTCATTTTCCAATAGTCAAATATTGAGTTTTGTGATGCACTCATTTTCCAATAGTCAAATATTGAGTTTTGTGATGCACTCATTTTCCAATAGTCAAATATTGAGTTTTGTGATGCACTCATTTTCCAATAGTCAAATATTGAGTTTTGTGATGCACTCATTTTCCAATAGTCAAATATTGAGTTTTGTGATGCACTCATTTTCCAATAGTCAAATATTGAGTTTTGTGATGCACTCATTTTCCAATAGTCAAATATTGAGTTTTGTGATGCACTCATTTTCCAATAGTCAAATATTGAGTTTTGTGATGCACTCATTTTCCAATAGTCAAATATTGAGTTTTGTGATGCACTCATTTTCCAATAGTCAAATATTGAGTTTTGTGATGCACTCATTTTCCAATAGTCAAATATTGAGTTTTGTGATGCACTCATTTTCCAATAGTCAAATATTGAGTTTTGTGATGCACTCATTTTCCAATAGTCAAATATTGAGTTTTGTGATGCACTCATTTTCCAATAGTCAAATATTGAGTTTTGTGATGCACTCATTTTCCAATAGTCAAATATTGAGTTTTGTGATGCACTCATTTTCCAATAGTCAAATATTGAGTTTTGTGATGCACTCATTTTCCAATAGTCAAATATTGAGTTTTGTGATGCACTCATTTTCCAATAGTCAAATATTGAGTTTTGTGATGCACTCATTTTCCAATAGTCAAATATTGAGTTTTGTGATGCACTCATTTTCCAATAGTCAAATATTGAGTTTTGTGATGCACTCATTTTCCAATAGTCAAATATTGAGTTTTGTGATGCACTCATTTTCCAATAGTCAAATATTGAGTTTTGTGATGCACTCATTTTCCAATAGTCAAATATTGAGTTTTGTGATGCACTCATTTTCCAATAGTCAAATATTGAGTTTTGTGATGCACTCATTTTCCAATAGTCAAATATTGAGTTTTGTGATGCACTCATTTTCCAATAGTCAAATATTGAGTTTTGTGATGCACTCATTTTCCAATAGTCAAATATTGAGTTTTGTGATGCACTCATTTTCCAATAGTCAAATATTGAGTTTTGTGATGCACTCATTTTCCAATAGTCAAATATTGAGTTTTGTGATGCACTCATTTTCCAATAGTCAAATATTGAGTTTTGTGATGCACTCATTTTCCAATAGTCAAATATTGAGTTTTGTGATGCACTCATTTTCCAATAGTCAAATATTGAGTTTTGTGATGCACTCATTTTCCAATAGTCAAATATTGAGTTTTGTGATGCACTCATTTTCCAATAGTCAAATTGAGTTTTAGCGATAATGAATCTAAACAACTTTGCACTGAAGATTTTTGTCACTTTGAACGATTTAAACAAGTGAAATTTAATTTATTTTTATTTTGAATTCGTACATAAAACGCCCGTGGCTAAGCCCACGGCCACGTGTTTACAATATCAGACAATATCAGACACTTCATCGTTCATCGTGATTTCTGACAGTACTCAAAAATAATATTTCAGCTTCGGATAAGAGGATATATCCAAATGATGTCGTTTACTGGGCATTCAAACTATAAAAAACTTCATAAAAAAAAAAAAAAATCGCCATTTAAAAAAAAAAAAAAAAAAAAAAACCCAAAACCAAACGCGACCGTGGATTTCTGATTTTTGGGGTCGGTCGCATCGGAAAAGGGAAATAAAAAGTGGTTTTTATGCCTTATGATGGTACTTGTTCTCGTACTTGGTTAGCAAAAGGCTCATACTCTGATCCTTGCCCTAGATTCATACAAGCTTGCCTCACCACAGTGACCCTTGACCAGTAGTCGTACTCCAGTACCGTATTGATGTTCATACTCCATACTTGGTTAGCAAAAGGCTCATACTCTGATCCTTGCCCTAGATTCATACAAGCTTGCCTCACCACAGTGACCCTTGACCAGTAGTCGTACTCCAGTACCGTATTGATGTTCATACTCCATACTTGGTTAGCAAAAGGCTCATACTCTGATCCTTGCCCTAGATTCATACAAGCTTGCCTCACCACAGTGACCCTTGACCAGTAGTCGTACTCCAGTACCGTATTGATGTTCATACTCCATACTTGGTTAGCAAAAGGCTCATACTCTGATCCTTGCCCTAGATTCATACAAGCTTGCCTCACCACAGTGACCCTTGACCAGTAGTCGTACTCCAGTACCGTATTGATGTTCATACTCCATACTTATAATCTGAATATTATAATCTGTACTCATAGTCATGTACTCGATACTCGTCTGAAATGTATTTGGACTCCAATTGTATGTACTCGTGGTCAGGCCCCGTAACCAGGAATTATTTGTGGGTGGCAAATATGAAAATAGGGGGCGGGGTGCGAATATGATTTTTTTTTTTGGGGGGGAGGCGAATATAATGGGGAAAAACTACATCGTCGCACATTTTATTTTATTTTTAATTTTAGGTGAACTTCTTATTTTTTATTTTGGGGGATCTTCATCATGGCCGAGTTCCTTTATAATATGAAAACAAAGAACTCATGTTCGCTGTTATTTTTTGCCAGTGAAACAAACTGTCACTTTAATTCACTTACTTGCTTAACAATTGAAAATGTAAATTGTAATAGTGTCGGCCTTTTTGTTGATGTATGATTCAAATGAGTAAACCATACAAAACAATATATAAAAACCAATAAAACACAAAAAGCAAGCACATTGGACTTCTAAATTTGTTGTAGAGTTAGAAAATGTTTCCTGAATATCCTAGTTTTGTCTTCACTTTGAAAAACCCCTAATTACCCATTTATCGTGATGCTTCAATGGTTTATAATAGTAGGTTCAATGAATATAGTAACCAGCCTCGCAACTAATTATTGGCTAGGTCGCATCAATAAGTTGCTATGGTATGATAGCTCTAGCACAAGGACAACACTATTTTGCAGTTTATCATGGTATCGTTCCCGTCACTGAGGGTGCAGATTTAATTATTCAAAATAACAGCATATTTTATGTACCATGGTATATTTCGCTCTTGCTGATCAGCTGTGCAAAGAAACAAAGACAAATTAGAGTTGTCTGTACATGTTTCTGTATACCGAGTCGACCTTGTCTGCCTGCGGAGTCGTCACTGAGAGGACAAAGCAACCGTTAATGTTTATCTCATTCATGAGTTTCAATCGTTTTTTAAACTTGCTTTCTGGCATTTAACAGAAGTGTAAATAAAATTGTAATACACAAATGAAAAAATAATACAATAAACGAGGATTTTAATTATAAAAATCTGTTAGATTGCGGCTATCAAAGTTAGCGTTGGTGGTTTGGGGTCTCCAAATAGTTTTTTTTCCTGGATTTTAGCAGCCTTCAGATAGAAACAAATTTTTGTTATATTAGAAATATGAGCCATTTGTATACTCTTGGTTCATTGGTAATAAAGTGTCTCTTGCAATTTGACAAGTTGGATGAAATTTCCAGAGCTCCAAGGGATATGTCATGCACATTACTCTGCTTTGTTTCAAATAATATTTTATGCAAATAAAAACACATGTTCTTATTCTTATTATTCTTTATTTGGCCATTAAATACACATAAACAATCAGTAAGTAACCAAATGAATAAATAAATAAATAAATAAATCAGTATTTAAGTAAATACGACCCACAACATTTCAGCCATTGCATCTTGTCGTTTGCGATCTAAAGTTTTTGATGCACAACAAACACGCACTTCTCAAGAAGATCTAGTAGGCGCCACCAACGTTGCTATGAAACAAATAGACAGAACACGTGTAATAACTTTGAAAGAAATACACATCAGTGAATTTTACAAGTACCTGACAAGTCGTTGATGTTGCGGTTGCGTCGTAATACGAAAAATACAGCATTCCTTGCAAGTTGTCACAAACGTGCTCAGCACTGGCGTTGTTCATCTGACATACTTGATTGATGTGATCGTAGTTGAAAGAGAAACATACATGATGGCTGAGACACCGAACTGAACATCTGACGGCAGAGATGCCCGAGATATTCATGAAGGACTGATGGCCTTGTAGGGCGTGGTGCTCTACCGGCAGGTACCAGACCCCTCGGTAAAGACCACTCACACTATAAGATGCTGAAACCTCAAGAAACATCTCAAGAAAGAGGAAAATCAAACCACTCAAGACGGCCATTTTCTCGCCTTGGCTTGAAATGCCGAGTTGTTGAACACAAACAGTATCTTCTCCCCCTTTCATACAAGTCATCCTACGTCACAATAATCAATAACCGGATCGAAAACTGCTCTTCGTTGTCATAAAATAACAGTTAATAGTTTTCAGTATAATTTCATAACTTTACGCGAAATGCGCAAACGTCGCATGGATAAACCAAAACCACGTAATTAACTTACGCCGCAGTTCGCCAGAGAAGACATCAAGGTGTTTATGTTTGCCAAGATTCTACGCAAAGGGATATTGTTGCCATTGGCACCGCACTCTATATTAGGCAACTGAGAATACAGCAAGAAATCGCTAGCATGTCTAATGGTTGTAATGCAGAATCAATATCTCTTCGGTCTTGACTTCTACAAAGCATCGTTGTGAAAGTGAAGACTTGAATATTAAATAAGCCAATTTCGAGACCACCTCAAAGATTATACATCCAATCATCAAACTGTTGTCACTTATATACTTGTGGGATAATGTGTGTATTTGTTTGCTTAAAACATTATGTGACGTCACCAAGCATGACATCACTGTGTGCAAAACGTAATGAAAACATTGGAAGCAAATCCTACGTCCAGAAACATGATTGTCCGATTAAGCTCAATCTACATGTCCTCCAGTATGGCAAAACAATTTTTTCTCAGAACAAGTACGATTTTATTAATGGTTTATTCCAAGACATCAAAATATATTGAAACATTGTAAACAATAATCATTGTTAACCGTCATTTTCGCACAGTAAATGATGTATGTCGTAAAACTTCATTCGTGTATTCCCATTATTGTAAAATTCTAGACTTCACCAAGTCCTATCTCCGTATCCGACCGATGCTATTGTGTTTTTTTGCCGACCAATGCTATTCCCTTTTTTTGCACAATCAACATATAGACTCGTTACTGTCAGAGACTTACACAAGTCTATTTATTTACCAGATTCAGAAGATCAAGGCTCAGCGCAGCGGTCCTTCGCAATTTATGAACATATGAATTTTTTGAACTATTTTAAAAATTTACCCAGTCAGTTTCCGCTTGTGGTTTATTACTTGCTAAGTTGAAATTCATGACCCAATCTTGTAAATTATATGGGTTCTGACTCTTTTATGTTAAGCTAAGGATGATTTCAGGAGTGAACAAAATGAGTGGACAAATCCTGCAGGATTTTGGCGGTAGAAAAGAAATATTACAGAAGAAAAAATAATTAATATCTTGACGAAAACAGTAGTTGTTACGATTTCAATGTCGGAACTGCTAATAATAAAAGCCAGGTTCTTTGCAGTCAAACTAAACACAACAATATTTATATATACATAATTTTTATTTAATTCCTGTAATACTTTGTTGAAAACTATGCTACCAATCATAGACCGGTAGCTATTTTGATGACACGGTTTGTGTACCATTTAAAAAAATAGTCTGTGTAAACACAAATAAAAACTAGACATTAAACGACCGAAAATGAGCAATGAAACGTGATACATGATGATTTGTTAATAGAGTCAGCTCAATTTTATAATAAAACACAAGCGCGCCCCAATCTTTCTTGAGCCTGAAACTTCTTGTTAGACTGGTCCCGTCTTCATCCAAAAGGATAAAGGCAAGCACTGGTCTTGCAGGCCCAATGACTTCATCGGATACAAGATTTCATTGGATAAACGTGCAGTAACGTAAGCTTTCCATATCCTTGATCTTCTGCTAGTGCTCGACCTTCTGTCTTTTCGCAGGGCCGGCTTGACCCATTCCCCAGCGAGGCCAACACTGTAGACTGTAGGGTCTGCATTGCGTCTGCCATGGTTGTTATCTGCCCTTAGAGACTCAAACTCTTGTCGAGTGACCAATCCGGCGTTTGATGACTTGTTGGCTTTGCCTTTCCATCCGATGACTTACCACCGGAGGCAGAGATCGAAGTAGATGGGCCAGCAGTTGACACCGTGCCGCTTAACTGGATGTCTGAAAGGTCGTCGAGTAGGCCAAGAACATCTGAAGATAGTTGTGTAGACTATCTTCTCCCACTGAGTGAACTGGAAAATCGTGGTTACAATTATAGACTTCAAGGGAATCCGTTGCCATGATAACGAAAAACACCATTCATTCTTCTCACATTACGTCACACACAAAACAAATCAATAAAAATGCAGATTGAAAATCGCTCAAATTAATCAAAATATGTTTGATTGTTTTCAAGAGGCTAACAGACTTAAACGATTTTGTGAGTATTTTTTAATACTTAGCATTTAGCATTGGTTCCTATGAGTTCATTTAGTACGGTGCACCCATACCGCTTTTTTCATACTTTGCATTTAGCATTGGTTCCTATGGGAGTTTATTTAGTGTGTTGCACCCATACGGCTTTGCCTAGCCTGTAGCAGACTCAAGTGCGCCCTCAATCTTTCTTGGGCCTAATGCAACCTACTTATTAGGGAGAAAACAGAGTGTCTGCCTCATTAGTACTTTGTAGGTCCACAAAATACAGTGCAAAACGTTTGCTCAATTGTGACCCGGGGTCGTTGACTTCTAACTTGAGGTATTTTTGTTGACATCTAGGCCCTGAAAAAATATTCATATTTGCCGAGATGTGTAGGGAAGAGTCAAGATTGATGCTCGGACGTTTGGGAAAATATATCGGTGTAGGGGTGTTTTTATTTGGAGTGGGAATAACTAGACGGACCTCGGGACAAGCCATATCAAATTGAGCAGAGGATGACAGTTTAAGAGCCAATTGATAATCTTCCCTTTACTGTACAACGATGTGAGACTTTTAAGTTTTTGGTGTGTGTGGTTTTTTTTGTATTTTGAATATTTAGCATTTTTTCCCTGTATGCTATGGGAGTTTAATTACGTAAGTGGGGTTTAACCTTGAAGACATTTTGTCTGATAGCGCCCTCTTTTGACTAAACATCTTGATACCATGTTAATTTACTGTATGGGGGACAAACACATACCTGGGGATAGAATCCCCTATGACACCGGTGTTGATGACCGACGATGTGAGAGTATATGGTTTGAACAGTGGTTTAGTCAGAAGGACTGTGCTTGATAGAATTATAACGAGAAAGCCAGGCACTTTCCCAGCATGACGTGGAGATTCTTTTAAGATCCCAACATCATGGGTACAGAACTTTAATAACAAATTCACTTAATTCACAGTTAATACACACTGAGGAAAAGCAGTCTGCATGAATGAAGTGCAGCCCGAAGTGTCAAGTTGTATGCGCATTGTTCTTGGAAGGGCACCTTGTTCTTAAACGGTCAGCGTTGTATTTCCGTGCCGAACGATGTGACGACAACATCCCCAATTACAGTTTTCCTTAAATAACGACACCCGAGTCTTCAAAGTGAACTTGGTTATCGAGGAAACTCAATTTGGAATGTTATAGTCCACTTACAGTTCAATGTATCCAGAAATGACGTGTGCATTATTTGTTGTGTGTATCCAGGAGCCGATTTCACAAAAAGCTCAGATTGATCTAAAGTATGTATGTGTGATGTCACAAAACAAATCACTTTTGCAATACTGACAACTCATCTTTTTTAAGGATGAACCGTTGTGCTTTGTGAAAACCAGCCCAGCTTTCTTATAAAGTTTAAACACTAGTATACTCACACCTTGCGTGACCCAACAATTACACGAAAATAACGAACCCGTGAAAATGTAAGCTTAATCGGTCATCGGAGTCACGAGAAATCATTGGATTTCTTACTCGTGAAATCAACACTATTTGTTTTATTATAGTGATCAGCTGTGTGAATATATACTTGACCTCAATTCGTTTATTAACAAATCCCTATAGGGTTGTTGCGGTACCCGCTGCTAAAAGGATTCGAATTGACTAGCCACCTGGCGAGCTCGGTGGTTTAGTGGTAGGACATCTGCTCTATGCAATGCAAAGGTCGTGGGTTCAAATCCAACCCGAGTGATTAACCTGTGGATTTTTTCACCGAACTCGGGTAAGTACCGAGTATACAGTGCTTAACACACATTGGTGTAAGGGTAAAAACTAAATTTGACATTAACTACCACTTTCACTATTTTATAGTATTTATAACTATATTATATCATTATTATGTATTCAAAGTGCGTATTCCAAAAGTTTTGCACTTTAAATCTCATTTTGAAGGCAAGGATTCTCATGTGAGTTTCTGTAAACTAGTTAAATAGGTTGGACAAAATCAAATGTAAGTCACAGTTTCGAATAAACAACACCCTTGTTTTTTCTCTCTAAAGTATTTGTTTCTTGTGTATGACATGAACTGACTCACTCATGCCTATGTGAAATATGACCGCACTTAAAAGGCCTCTAAGGCTGCCCCAATTTTCCCAGAAAATTTGTGGAAATTTCCGGGACACGGATGGCGAATTATCGTTAATTCGGTGTGTTTATTCAAAATGTCGTAAATCATTTACGGAATGGACTTATTATGGAGGTTTTGGAAACTTACCCGTAAACACCAGAGTTTGACTTGGGGAGCTTAACATCGACACAGTCGTTAAAGGTATTCTTTCGAGTCTAAATTTACTCACTGCGGGAAAAATAATAAAAGGTATGATAAGCGATTAGTAACGATTGAATTTCTGTAGTAAATTATTTTGTTTTAAATTGAAAGTTTGCAACAGTATGCAGTTTTAGAGCGAATTATTATTGTTGATATTTGTCCGTGATCGAGGAAGATTGCTCACTACTACTTTTAGGATTTAAAACTTTGCATGCCATGGTGAAGATACATTCTAGTAATGTTTGTGGTAACAACAGCATGTGCACGAGTAGGGTTTGAAACTTTGCATGGTGGAGATACAATCTAGTAAGGTTTGCAGTAACACCATGTACAAAGTAGGATTTGAAACCTAGCATGGTGGAGATACAGTCTAGTATTGGTTCGCAGTATATAACACATATACATGATAAAACACCATGCACATGACAAAATCTCTCTCTGGTGTCTCTGAAAAGAACAAACGTTGTAACAATTCGACATTTTTATCAGTATGCTCTGATCGTCTTCAATAGAAAAACAGTAATAAAGTGCACACGCAATACTTGACAAAACATAAGCCGTATACTGAACAGTTCTCTTGAAAACTGGACTTACTCATTTGATGATATGTGTGTAGGTTGGCTCTTTAGTTTAATCAAAGCTAGAATTTACAGTAAGCTGTTTCAACAACTTTTACGCGAATCTTTTTGCAGCATTTGCATAAAAAGGCGCCCTCCAGCGATGCATTATTATATGTTGGTCGTTGAATAGCTGCGTGTTTCATTTAAAGCTTCCATTTACGGAAAACATTTTGTTTAAATGAAAGTGTTTGTAAAAATAAAGTTGTCACAGACATATCGGCCTTACATTTTGCATGTTTATATTTTCCTCATAATATTTTTATGACTGAGTAATGTTTGAGTGTTTTGTTACAGGCAAATGAAACCATGATAAGGAAGTATACAAATATAGATATTGGATTTCGCCACTCTCAGCTGATACACGACTTATTACTTGACTTATCGCATAGTTCCCAGACAGGAGTGTCTTGCCATAGAACTACAGAGAACTTGTTAAAGTTTTAGGGCCCGGTTCTTTTGTTTTTTCTTTTCACCTTTTTTCTTCTTTTGATTTTTCTTTTTAAAGGCACTGAACACGTTTGGTAATTACTCAAAATATATATTAGCATAAAAACTTACTTGGTAACGAGCAACGGAGAGTTGTTGATAGTATAAAACATTGTGAGAAACGACTCCCTCTGAAGTAACGTAGTTTTTGAGAAAGAGGTAATTTCTCACTAAAATAATAAAAGACTTCTGGTCAGAAGCCTTTTATTCCTATCTGAAAGCACACTAGTTTGTACAACAAGGGTGTTTTTTCTTTCATCATTTTGTTGCAACTTCAATGACCAATTGAGCCCAAATTTTCACACTCACAGGCTTGTTATTTTATGCATAATGTTGGGATACACCAAGTGAGAATACTGGTCTTTGACAATTACAAAACGTGTTCAGTGCCTTTAACAGACCGTTTTGACAGAAGATGCTGTTTCATTTGTGCATGTAAAGTTTTAATTTGTTTTCCCCATCATGCTTTTGTAATTGTGTTTTACTTGCTTGTAACTTTTCGTTAAACCTTGTAAGTTTTTGTATTTGTCTTACACTCAGTTTTCTGTAATTTATTGCTTTTCTTACTATTTTTATACTATTTACTATTTTTACTTTTTAATGTTTGTATACAGGGCCCTTACATTGCAGAAAATTAACTTGGGTGTTAAAATTGACACCATGGGTGGTGTCACATATAGATACCAACAAGAATCACAATTTACATCATAGGGTGTTAAATTAACACTAATTTCAGCCAACACAATAACATTGGTGTTTTTTTAACATCATGAGTCAAAAATTTGGCTCTACAAAATGGCGGGCCGTGTTTAGTTCACGATGTAAAAGGAAAACCACGCAATTTCGAGTCATACTTGTGTGGATCATTGTATTCTACTTTTAAAACATCTTTCTAACCATATGCATTTCATAACAAACGGTTTCAAACGCTTTTCATAGCGCAACTCGCCCAATCCGAGGCAACGTGTCCCTTTAAGAAATTCGATTAAGACAAAACTCCCAATTACAAGGACACATTACTATTGGATTGGGCGCTTTGGGCTATGAAAAGCGGGTTTTTTTTTTTAATGAAATTAATATGTTTGGAAAGATGTTTTAAAAGTAGAATGTAATGATTCACACAAATAGCCCTCGAAGTAGAGTGGTTTCACTTCGTGAAACTAACACGGTCCGTAATTTTGTGGATTCAAAATTTAGTTCTACAAAATGACAGAGCATGGTCAAAGACGCCCAACTAGTCAAGGGCACCCTTTAACGACTTGTTGTTTATTAATGAAGACCCCCAGCGTCAGCAATTTTAAAGTCAGCTCTCCCAAATAAAAAGATCCTAAGTGCCACTCGACCTGGAAAAAAATAAGAACAGGAACAAATGAACTGGTCCAAGGACGACCCGGCCTAGTTTTATCCCATGCTTATTAAACAACATTTCTTGCTTGATGGTGTCATGTAGTAAAATTCATTTACAACCCTGCCGGAAAGATTTCTTGTTCATTTAACAACGACCCGACCTATTTTACCTCATTGTTTATTTGCTTTTCTAAATTGATCGGTATTTGCACGCACCGTACTGGTTCACCCTTGCACCGCATTGCAGTGTCAATGCATGCCGCGCCTTCAGTCAGACTGCACTTCACTATCAAGTTAAAGGCAGTGTATACTTTTGGTGATTGTCAAAGTCCAGTATCCGCACTTGGTGCATCCCAAAATATACATAACCAAAAACATTGGGCTACATTGGTCATCGAAGCTGCTAGAAAATAATGAATAAGAAAAACAACCTCGTTGCATATCACTGTGTGCTTTCAGATGCCCGACAGGCTTCATGCCGGAGCCTTTCTCAGATTCAAATTTTCGGGTGAAAAATTACCCCTTTCTTTAAATCTTTCAATGGAGGTCGTTTCTAACACTGTTTGATAATATCAACAGCTCTCCAGTGCTCTTCACCAAATAGGTTTTTATGGTCATTAACTTGTGGAGTTATTACCAAAAGCACATACTGCCTTTAAAACTGTAAACCGACCGCTTCATGTAAAACCTTCCATCATTTATATAGACATTGAATTTCATTCTCTACTTATTGTGCAATCTAGAGTGGATCTAACATGCCGCCCCGCTATCAGTACAGTATTTTCCCATAAAAAAAACCTGATAATTAAATTTTCTTTATGTAAACACATTTAGAGCAAGCTGGATCGGGTAGTAAACACATATATACATAAATACAAAGCGCCACTACAGCAAACTGGTTCTACAAACTGGTTCTTTCATTCCACAAATCATTCTTTAAAATCCCCACCTCTTTTGTCAAACAGCTTCCGAAATCCCTTTAACATTTTCCAGCGCTATAAATCCACAAAATTTTCTTTATACAATGATCCGTCGACGTGACAACATTCTTACAAAAAATTGCCATTTTGTCACAAAGAAACCGCTCAGGATACGGGTTACAAACATCAATACTAAAAGGGAAGTGAGACCCAATTGTATTGTTCAATCGGAAAACACTTTTTGAGCAGTTTTCTAAAAAGCTTTTTTGCATTATAGCGGGGGGGGGGGGGGAGGGGGGAGGGGAATCCCCAAGGCTTGTTTTCGCAGTTATCTCAAAAAGTCAGACGCGCTTCTCAATTGCGTTTTTCCCTTGATTAACAGCCGATTAACAGCCGATTAACAGCCGATTAACAGCCGATTAACAGCCGATTAACAGCCGATTAACAGCCGATTAACAGCCGATTAACAGCCGATTAACAGCCGATTAACTGCCGTATAAACCAGTTAGATCATTGTCTCTATGTATAAAAGCAACTCATAGTTATGGTATGAAGTTATTATCAATTTTATAAGTACTAATTTTTACTATGAATCCAAGTACGCGTCAAAAGCAAACTTAATCACTGTAACTCGGAAAACCGAGGAAACCTGTAAACAAGGGTGCTTGCAATAAACCAGAAACACCGGGGTTAAGCTCTACTCTTCCGAGGAATAAGTGTTCTGGGTTCTTTTACGTGCACTACCTCCCTTTTTAATAGTTCACGGGTCATATGGCTTAACGTTGTAGAAAGATGAAGAACAAAGCAATTATGGTAACGTATCTTGCTGGAGGACATGCAAGCATCGTGACCAGCCAGACCGGGATTCGAACCCATACCTTGTGAACAACATAACTGAAACACAGAGCACCATAGACGGCAGGGCAACGCGCTCCACGAAGTCGACGTTTTAATAGGTTATAGATTCTTGGCAACACATTGTGGGATTGTGCAATTCAAATCCAGTCACTAGCATTTCGTGGCAGATTGGTCCACAATGAAGAGGTGCATGCATACCTACAAGCAGTGACTTAACACACAGTCGACACTGACGCAACATAACAGAACTGCAAGTTGCAATCGATACCTGCATCCTGCTCCCATCTGCCCCTCGCCTCATTCTGCTCACAGCAGCCACGCCCCAATTAGGGTCAATAATAGCGACTACAGACCCGCAGGTAATTTTTCACACCCTACTGTCAATTAACAACCTACTTCCCTAAATTCCACCCCCTCATCCAAGTTCAGCCGTTTATAGACACCCATCATCTCGCTGACCTACATGTACAATCACACTCTTTGCTCGCCTCATCTCACCCGCATCCGACCCGATTACACCGGGATGAGGTCTAGCGAGAGGCTGACGTCATCGTCTTCAAAGGGTCTACGTCATTGTACTTTGGATGCGGCTGCTATGGGGGCAGGGGGGTGTCCGAGTAAGTCATCAAGGAGGGTCCCATTCTGCATCATCGATTGGAAAGGATGGCATTCAGATTCACTGTGACGTCAGAAATGTGGGTTAAAGCGCACCTTTAAAAGTGAAAAATCGTTTTGTGCACGGAAGAATGATATCCATTCACATCTCATCTCATTCCCTTTTTGATATTTCGGAATAAGACCCGAGCGTCAAGTGACAGTTTTTAACGGCATTAGTTTAGGAGAAAATAACTCATTAATTTTATTAAAAAACCAACTGGCAGCACAAAGCTGAATTATGTGGCATTACAAGATTGTTAAACAGTTTGACATTCATTTAAATTGTACACACTTTTTTAAGAGGGGCTCCAATGTACAATTCAGTTTTGTGATGCACGTATTTTCCATTAGATAGATTCCAAATGAAAATGGGAGAAAGAAAATTACAAGTCTCTTACTTCACGTTAAAACGATGTAAAATGCAATTGTATTTGATACGTCATTGGATGTTTTTGCATGTTGACGTAACATTTCAAATATATGGGTCTGTACATTAATATTATGCAAGGGAAATATTTTGTCCATTCCTGAATTTCTGTGATATTTTGACCCATTGACTGTTGCAAAAAACCCTGTTTGGAATGAGTGTACAGGCCCTTTTTGTTTGTTATATTCAATAAGTAATTTTGGGATATGGTGGACACATTAATCTATGACACTGTTAGGCTTGGAGTAAATGTGTCTGTGTACATCCAAACCAAACAGTGCACTCTTAAAATTCTCAAAAAAGGCTAATGACGTCACGTTTCAAATTTCGTATTGCAAATATTGCGTATTGCTTTACAAATAAGATTCAACAAGATTGTGGGCATAGTTCCGAGGCTAGAAGTTGTCTGCAAACTAAATTACCGAACTACTATTCAAATTAATGTAAGACTCAACCTGTGTCAAAGTTAAGGAACACTTTTCATATTTCTGCCACCTAAACCTATGCAGTTTGTTCGATTACAGGAACCACGTTCGGAATTTCTACACAAATCTGAGACTCGAAGTTGAAAACCCCAAAAGGTCCATTTAATTACGACTATAGGTGAAGCACTGAGGCACTCGAAGAAAAATTTACAAGACAGGCAACTAACATCACCTTGTTATTATTATTATTATCATTATTATATATTTCTGGTAATAAAACCAAGGATGCCTCATTGTATAGCTCGCAAGCCTGAGGAAACCTGTGGACGAGGCTTGCTATGTGAACCAGAAACACTGGGGTTAACCCCTATACTCTTGCACGATAAGTGTTCTGGGTTCTTTTACGTACACTGTCGATCCTAGTACACTGCTTAGTGTCCCATCCGAAGGACAACAATATTACGGTTAAATATCTTGCTCAAAACCCAGGACAACGACCAGGACTCGAACCCACACATTGCCGATCAGTAACGCCAGAGCGAGTACGGTGCTCTCCATTGCAATATTTGAAAACCAAAAATGTTTTAAAAGAACTATTCAGCAACATTAAAACAAAGTGTAAAGTTGTTCAGCAAATAATGTTTCTCCTTTTCTTGTGTACCTGTCTGACTTACTGTAATGTTTTCATGCTTAGGGTCTGTCTAGGTCCTATTGTCCATGTGTTCTGGTTCTTGTTTTGGTTCTGTGTTAGTATGACCAAAGCATCTCGCCACAATCAAAGGCTTCTAAAAGATTCCTCCGTACTAACATAACATTGTTTTCTCTTCTTACATCTTGTTGGTAATTCCATTTACTCCCTCGTGCAGTATTGCTTGATTTATTGTTTTCCCTCGGTATTGAAATGAATCGCAGTGTGCCCGTGTGTCCAAGATTGTGTTTTAAGAAAACTTATCGGAAAGGTTTTACCAGCTTTCTGCCATTCATAAATCATTGTATGGAAATTAAATTATGCATGGGAAAGGGTACAAACTACAAATGTCTTTTGGGTGATTCTGGCGACAAAACCAAACAGTAATGCCTAACGATTTTATTTTTTCAGACGCCATAGTATTGCTTACAGCTTGCTAATAGAAAGTATTTTGTGTTCCTGGAAGAAAGGCGTCGTTTTAGCCGTCTGTTGCCCGGGCACATGTCGTTGAATGGCGTATTTACGCAAATCGGAAACCGTCGCTATTTATGGTGGCCAGAATTCTATAGCACAGTGATCGCCTACCCAGAGGACTTAATTCAAAACAATTAATTCACCTACAGGGATTTTTTTATAACAAAAAACTAGTCCGTTCCAACGCCCACGAGTAGGAGCTGTAAGGCACAACAACGTCAATCACTCCAGATCAAAACTCACGAGAACAAAACAAACAACCACAATTAAATTACCATTTCACTATTACTATAACAAAGTAGTCCTTCAACAAATATCGCGTTCATTTTGAATGTTCTTGACATAATATCACCGTGAAGGGGTTTTTCCCCCATAGCAAAACAACATCTGCAACAACAATTAAAAGCTAAAACCTTACACCCACTCATGGCCACACAACACCGTCGGTTAAATGCCAATAGTTAAAGGTAGCGTATGTGTCTTACACTTGGTGTATCCCAACCTATGCATAGAATTAAAAACCTGTGAAAATTTGGGCTCAATTGTTCATCGACTTTGCAAGAACGTATTGAAAGACAAACATAAAAAAAAACAAAGAAAAAACCTTGTTGCATAGAATTGCGTGTTTTCAGATGCCTGAGAATCTCATATTCAAATTTGGGGGCGAACAATTACCTCTTTCTTTTGAACTACATTATCGAAGGGGTTGTTTCTAAAAATGAGTCAACAGCTCGCCAGTGCTCTTTACCAAGTAGGTTTTTTAAGGTCATTAATTTTTTAGTTATTACCGAAATGTCCCATTGTACAGGCTTCTTTTCCTTGTAATTTGTTTAATTCTTTTTTAACCAGAATGAGTGAAGTTCTTTAGGTTCCTGTTAAGTGCGTAACTTTTCATCTTCAGTGTTTTCTCACTACGGGGCCCCTGAGCGGGCCACTGGTCCCACGGTGCAGCAGATTTCGTGTTGCGGTCTTATATGGCCATGAATAGCCTCCATTTTAAATTACACAATACAATTAAATAATGGCGGCGCTATTTATTAAGTGGCAGCAACCAGATGTAGGAGAAACGCTACCATGAAAAAAGAGAAACACTATCGCGTGAAACAGAAACACTGCTACGTGAACGAGAACAACTTCCAAGTGAAAGAGAAACACTATCGCGTGAAAGAGAAACACTGCTACATGAACGAGAACAACTTCCAAGTGAAAGAGAAACACTATCGCGTGAAAGAGAAACACTGCTATATGAACGAGAACAACTTCCAAGTGAAAGAGAAACACTATCGCGTGAAAGAGAAACACTGCTATACATGAACGAGAACAACTTCCAAGTGAAAGAGAAACACTATCGCGTGAAAGAGAAACACTGCTATACATGAACGAGAACAACTTCCAAGTGAAAGAGAAACACTATCGCGTGAAAGAGAAACACTGCTATATATGAACGAGAACAACTTCCAAGTGAAAGAGAAACACTATCGCGTGAAAGAGAAACACTGCTACGTGAAAAGGGAAACACAACTACTGTTAAAGAGATACACAGCTACCGTGAAAATAAAACACAACTACTGTGAATGAGAAACACTACCACGTGAAAGCCACGTGAAAGACTACACGTGAAAGAGAAAAACTATCATGTAAAAGACAAACACAACTGCTGTGAAAGAGAAACAACTTTTGTGAAAGAGGAACACAACTACTGTGAAAGAGGAACACAACTTTTGTGAAAGAGGAACACAACTACTGTGAAAGAGGAACACAACTACTGTGAAAGAGGAACACAACTACTGTGAAAGAGGCCACGTAAAAAAACATAACCACGTGAAAGATAAAATAGCTATTTAAGATTTAAATCTAATTGTTTTACAATCAGCCAACACTCGGACCCAACATATGAGAGTTCCTGAGGCTACAAGCCTGCATTCCGGATTTCTGATATCAAACTCTATCACAATTCCCATTTGCGGATTCCTTATTCATATAATAACAACATATATTAGCACACATACCAAAACATAACATGAAATTAGATATATGATTTTCTTTAAATGAAAAAGAAGAAATAAGGTTATTCAACAAGTAGTACAGTCATTTGCGATAACGTGTTGTCACCTGATGTGCCTCTACCAGACACCATCATGATTAAAGCCAGAGACATAATACTGTCAACCTCTCCAATTAAAAACTGTTCAGACCGTGGTAATACTAAACCCACACCCCCATTTTGACCTACGAGAGATGATAAATGCTATCAAAATATTTCAAACTTGTCTAGACCAGGGCAATTTTTTAACTATGCGTGGCCCAGAAATGTAGAAACATAAATACAAAGTACGGCCATCGTTTACGTAAAGACCTAAAATTAAGGTCTTTTCTAAACCTGGGTTTGGACTCCGGCTCAAGCTAATAGCCTCCGTCATCAAGTTTGGAGCAGTGCGCAATTGTTTGTTTGCACGGTGCGTCAACATCAAACGGAGCCCGGAACTTGAGCCAAGTGAGGAAACTGGTTTTTGACAATTACCCAAAGTATACGTAGTTTTGTACTTACATTAAAAAGCTGTTTTCAGATTGAACAATACATTTCCTCGGGGGAAAGAAAAAACACTCTTAACAAGCTCTACCAGATTTGACTCTTCGGCGAAAGGTGTGTACAGAAGGGAAAAGAAGGAGTGAGAGACCTTCTTCACAAATACCATGAAAGTACCTGTATAGAGAAACTGAGGAGACAGAGCGTCTAACAGAGGTCCAAGGGATGAAGCCCGATCTTGTCCAATTAATGGCTCGCTGTCAAGCAAGGATTGGTGACAAGCTGGAGCATCACCGGCCCAGATTTATGTGTTTCACACCCCACCCATACACAAAACAAATATATAGGCCTATTCAATAATGTATGTTTTTAAAATATTTTTATAATTATTGTACAGTCTTTTTGTTCATGCTTATTTGTTTCTTTTCCCCGTTGTACTTTATTTAATTGTTAGTTGTTACTTTCATCTTCTTTCCTGAGATGTTTTCGTTTCTATTGTTAATTATATACATATTTTTATGCTGATATTTTTGTATGTTATCCTTTCCTGTAATTGGCGGCTCGTTCGCTGTTGGTTTGGTCAATAAATAAATAAATCAACAAATAATAACAAATCAAACACCAAGTATTTCACGACCATTATAACGACCATGGAAACAACAGATTCAGTGGTACTATAATGTAACCTGAATAGCAAGGGTTTTGACCGATATTTCTTTGCTTCGTAAATTACATTGGTTTTTTGGGGGGGGGGGGGGGGGGGTTTCTGACTACGATCTAAAGCAGACCCGAACGAGAAGAGCCACGTGTGTGCCACACCGAGATAACATGACGTTGAACCCACCAGAGTTTTCCGCAGCAATTTCACCTAAATGTATTGATGGCTTGGTCTTACTTGAGTGCAGCACCCCCAGGTATAGCATGCCCAGTATAGTATCATCGAGATGACGGTGACGGTGAGAGAGCAATTGGGTCAACCACCGGCATGTGTTGGGCGAGGTATCAACTCGGCTGAGTGCAAGGAAAACGGCTTATAAATCCGTTTACTAAAAACTTTTTTATTTTTTAAATTTATTTTAGCTCAATTGAATTAATGAATCACAAAGTCGGGTTTCGCCCAGAGGCATGTTGTAAAGTCAGAGAGGCAAATAAGGAGTAAACTTGGCGGGAAAGTTAAAGTTAAACTTACTGTGTGGCGTCATTCCAACCCATGACCGTGTACTGCACTCTAAACAACTTCCGGGTCAGAATTGTCCCGGATTCAAGGTCCCGGGGGGCCTGACCCATTTGTGGTTTTAAAAAATGGGATTTTTAACTCAGATTCTGCATCAGGTTGACCCATTTCTGGGTCATGTTGACACAAAGTCCGGTTCATACATGGAACCTGGATACACCGGGTCTTCTGACCAGGACGTTTTTAGAGTGTAGTTGGTCACGGACAAGGGCAGCAGCTTCTATATCAAGTTACATCGTTAAACGTTGGATGGCCTGATTTTCACAGACAGAAATATTTTTAAAAGAAATTTTCTGCAAACGAATTTTGACAGATAATGCAGCATTATTAGTCAAAATGCCACGGACAATGCACCAAACACATGTCACATGCATAATTGTTTGTATGGCCGACGGACGTGAGATAATGTTGACATCCGGACAATACTTCATTTTTAGTTTTTAACTTCCACTTATCATTGGCAGAATTTTTCGTGCAATACACAATCCCATGAAAGCTTATAACTTTCTCTAATATATAGAAAAATCTGATATAGCTACTAAAAAGAAGAATAGCGGAACAACCTTATCCCTTTGTTATCAGCACTGTTTTCAAACATCGCAAAATCGACCCTATTTTATGATTACCGAATATTATTTTATAACTATAGCATTTCATTGCAAAACTATTTCCAGGGAAGTTTTCCCGCAACAATGACCTTCTTTATACCATGTAAGTTATGTAAAAATGTGTAAACGTTTTGATTTTCAATCTTACCAATGTTGTGCACACCGTTTACGCTAAGATACGCGAAGATAATTTTAGGCAAAACCAGTACATACGCATTTGAAGCATTGGCTTTACCTAACTGTGGACAGCGTATAGGCTTCGGTAGTTTGCAAACCCAGCAGCCGGAAGTCTTGACCTGAATTGTAGATAGAGTCCATACAAAAGGTGTCAGTAAACTGTAAACGGGGTCAGAACGACGCTATACATCCGGGTCACTTCATTTCTTTAATGCGTGGCTATTTTCAGAAGACCAGCTTCTATGGGGATCTGGATTTTGTCCGACGGCATTTTCTGGGTCATTCCTAAGCCAACAAAGTAGTCAAATCAAATCCTATTAACATATGCAGCTTTGGAGATAGATTTAACCTTTGTGACATATAGTAAGAAGGACGTGACTTCACAACTTGCCTTCAGTAACAAGAAGTGTTGAGATGTGAGACAGTAATATGACCCGGAAGTCATTATTTTAGAGGTCATGGTCTTTTTACAAGCCATTAATTCATCAGGCACGCCGTTTAATTTTCGTGCTCTGAAAGAAATATCCGGTTTCATGTTGGTGCTCGATATTGGCAATGGTGTACCCCCTCCCGTTTAGGTCTTCGTTGTCCTCTAGGAAATCACTAAAGGGCTTTCGGGCCGAGGGGGGCCCGGGTCACTTTTGTAAAAAAAGGGAGTGTGTTTAGTGTTGGAATATTGTTGAATAGTGGTTTAACTATTTTCCTTTGCTGGCAACCAGGGCTAAAATATATTTCATGTACCGAACCATTCGGTTGTGCATTCTTTTCGATCTCATTCGGGACATGATGGGGTCAAGGGTTCTAAGTGGGGATTGGGGTACGGAGCTCCTGTCTCCTGACCCTCCGCCACAGTCATATCAAGCATGGTATAGCTTTAATCGTCGCCATCAAACTGATTGAAGGGATCAAGAAGGGATCAGTGGGGTAGCAATGTTTTTCTTTGAGTTGAAGATCCCGATCTGGCGGGATCTGCTATGAATATTGCTGTCAGTGTCGTCTGTGCATTCTTCATCTGCACCTTGTCAGTCTCAAATAACGTCATCTTATTTTAGAAATTAAATTATTTATCAAAGTCGTTCAAAGACAGGCCGCGACTTTACAGGTGGAGTACACTGCATTTGGGCTGGGGCCCGCTTTCTTTTCTTCAATCAAAGTCAATTTTTTAGAAAGAAATCGAGAACTGGACATCCTGCAACTTATAGTGGGGCAGATCAATATTTGGGGAATTGTGCATTTGACGATACAAGCATGGGATTTTGCACCCAGCCATGGGACATGAGATATGCCATCACAGATTTGTTCTTTGAAAAAAAAACTACTGCGCCAAATTTACAATAAACTTAAACATATATCAAGAATGATTCGGAAATGAGAGCTCACGAAGAGATATCTTGAAAACAAAGGAATCTAAATGACAGTTTCTTTCAAAACCAGCGGGTTATTAAAAAGTGTCATCTTTTAAACCTGCTTAATTTTACCGCAGACATTTTTATAGCGGAAATGCGAAGTTATTTTTATTATTACATATTTCTGGTAATTAAACCAATGATTTTAAGTGAACTCAATCACCAGCTCTCAAACTTGTAAACATGGGTGCTTGCTAAGTGAACCAGAAACACCAGGGTTAACCCCTACTCTTCCACGATAAGTGTTCTGGGTTCTTTTGTGACCAATCCTAGTACACGAGACATACAGCTTAATGTCCCATCCGAAGGACAAAGAAATAAAGTAAAGTATCGTGCTCAAGGACACAAGTGCCACGATTGGGACTCGAACCCACACTTTTAATATTAAAAACGCCTGTAGTACACACTTATTGTGAAAAAACCCCATTATATTATAGTTTTCTTTCCGCAATCACTGTTTGAATTTATAAAAGTTTGAAAGTTATTTTCCTGAGGAACCAAAAAGCCACTGAATTATATTTTTTGAAATCGACTTTCAGCTTTCTTAGTGTATGAAATTGGTGGACAGAAACGCAGCCCCGCGTAGATGCCCGATCCGGGCCGGGTCACACAGCCATACAATTACAAATGAAAGGGGGTCCCAAAACAACCTTCTTGAGCAGAAATCGTGACAATTGCGACACTTGGTAGCGTGAAATAAAAACGGTCTTTTTGTCAATAATGTGAACAACTCGTGCGCTTAAACGGATAAAGAGGAGTGTTGACGTTCTTTACTCCAGTTTCACGCCTGCATTTTGTCAGTTCTACGCATGGCCTAATTCTTTGTGCGAATACAACCATTTACAAGTGCTGAACATGTGTATACACGTGCCCCAGTTACATGATTAAAAACAGGGTAAGTTGCAAGTTTGGCCCCCATATCGCAAGAAATGGGGTAATGGGGCCATACTAACTTGTTTTCTCTGCAATTAGTAACAAACTGTGACGTCCCTATTTAAAAATAGGTGTTTCCGTTTAGAAGTGTGAAACAGTTGCAGCACACGACTTTCTACAAAACATGTTAAACGCGGATGCCCTTGGAGACTACGTCCTGAACAGGCGTGTATGTTTAGTGTTAACCTGGATTGAGCGTGGCCGGGGTGACTGAATTAGTTTTGTGTAATGATCGATACGTTGATATAGTCTCTCCCTCGGGGCTGAAACTCGGAAACCAGTAACGGAATCCCCAATAGCCTGACCTTATTAATTTGTCCCCAGCCCGCATTAAGTCAAACCCAACAGCGAAATCCGAGTATCCTGAGAGCGTAACCGCGATGACAAATCTCTCAATAAAAAAAATCTTCACCAAATTGGAAATATTGGAATTGACATAGGCCTACGAAATGTTGCCGTCTTTTTATAATAAGAAGTGTCTAAAGGAGAAGAACATGGAGACGGATGTCCACGTCAACCTATTTTTCCTCCAAAAAATACAGACATGTCACTAAAAAATTACCCTTTAGAATTTATACTTCATCGGGTCTTTTCATGCTATCTTGATCATCAAAGGGAACCAACATATACTTGGTATTTGTATACTCGATCCAGTTTGCATCAAGATAAGATACATTGTGGAAATCTCGAAAAAGAAAAAACACTGCTCCCGTATCACACTTATATACTTTCAGTGGATCGAACAAAGTACATCATACTAGCTGAACAAAATTGAGTCTATATCAATCAATGTAGAGTATAATGAATGCCGGCAAAAATGGTACCAATATCGGTAGGCCTATACGCTTTGTTACGATAATTGCCACTGCATGCAAGACTGTTACTACTGGTATGCATACTATCTTTGAATCAATATAAAGTACAGCATTGTTAATGTTGGCAAGCTTCTGCTACTGGTGTGCTTACTGTTACTAGACTTTGCAAGTCTCGCGCATCGAAAACGAGACAACAAGTCGAACGAAGACTGTTATTTTTTGTCAATTAAAATTAATTATCTTCTTTTAAACTCTATTTATACAACATTATTGAAAATAAAAATACCCATAGCAAATTTATTTGTTAAAATTAGCATTGAAGCAAAATTAAAACTTGGGAAGAGGATTCTAATTTTTTAGAAACCCCATTTGCGAATCACGCCCGAATTTGTGCAACCGTTACAGGTTTGATGATAATACGAACGTAAGTTCGGCAACATTTTAAAATTGTTTTTACAAGTAACTGGAAACGGAGGTCAAGTCTTATTCTCGGGTTTTCTTCGTTGCTTTTTTTCATTCGTTTTACTTTGCAAAGTCTATAAAAGGGAACTCTAATTTTTGTCATAGTTTATCACTGCTATTATTAATAAAATACAGTACAATTTTTCATTACTTTGGTATTAAGAGTACGGAAATGTTTCATATAATTATAGAATTATTAGTAATATTTTGTTTGGCTACCTTGTGACATGATTTGGGACGTAACTATTTCCGAAACTCAAGTTCCAGTCGTCATAAGATAAGTATTAAATAAATAAACAAATACCGCGTCTTTAAGGCGTGATCTTTACAAAATAACGGGAGCATGTTTAAACGACTCGGAGGATGTATATGGGTTCTTCATCTTCGTCTTCAAATATGGCAGATTGCTTGAATTGGCTCATTTCGGTCCATAACATTTATGCCCAAAGAGGCAAAAACTCACTCCAGGCAAACATGATTTGTTTGCCTGGAAACTCATGAAATCAATGGAGATGTTGTTCGTGCACGACAGGGGAGCCGTACAGTTATTCATCAACCTGATTTACAAAATTCAAATAAGTGAGAAACAACTCTGCTCATTGGGGGAAAGGGGTGGCTATGATGACCTACTTTTTTCTTCTTCTGTTTTGTAGGCTTGTCCTTCTGGGGCGGCTCTTCGCCCCGCAGGATAATTTGTATAGTACGGTAGTCTATCCAACAATCCTCTACGGGAAAATTACTGTTATTCTGTTATATTTTAATAATCTTCAACCAAAACCGATAAGCAATAAACGCCAATGACATGAATTTTAAATAGAGCACTAGGGCCTACTCATCACACGCACGTTGATTCAACGCGTGAAGGAAACAACCTCACGCACTTTAACGGGTTCCAATGTTAGAATACGCGCGAGACTTGCACAATCTATAAACAAACTAATAAAAATGTTACCCAAAGAGTTGGAAAGTTAAACATAATGGCAACAGTATAAAACAAAATATATGTTGTGAAAAACGACAAAAAACCATAGTCATTATCTACAGTCTAAAAACTCGTGAGTCAGAGTTGATCCGGATTCAGAATCGAAGAGGGCCCGATCCATTTATGGGCCAGTATGACCCACAATCTGCAGTCAAACCTTGCTTTATGGTCAAACTGACCTGAAACTGTGTCAAAAAGACGCAAAATCCGAAACAAAATCCCATTTTTGAAAACCCGCTTCTGGGTCAGCCTGCCCGGATTCTGAGTAAAGCTTCTGGGTCAGCCTGCCCGGATTCTGAGTAAATTCTGACCTGGCTGTTTTGAGAGTGTACCAAATGAGCCATCATTACGCAAGATGGGTACGGTGTCCCAGGCACAACAAACCATATTAACCTATGGACAAAGCTCGTCAGCATGATGAGCTGACTACGAACCACGGGGGAGTTGCAACCAAAGTCCCTCGCTGCAGAGTTTTAAGAACTATGGGTAGGGCTTTGTAAAATAGCAACGGGATACATAGCTTAGGCCTACATAACATTTGGGCTGCAGAGTTTTTGCTTTCACCGAAACACTTCAGCTAGATCCAATTTCATTGGCTTTTCTTACCGCGAAATTTGGTGCTTGTACGACACACTGTAAACGCATACGATTCTATGGGCTGTTGGCCCATAATTCCGCTTTAAGCAGAGCCATGACATTGGGCCCTGTGCTAAATAAAGTCATGTGCACAACAGCAGTTCACAATAACATTAGTCGAATTTAACGGGAGCAGCCTATGGCAAGCCAAATGCCCAATAACTCGATAAACACTGTTTATCGCCGATAAACACTGTTTTTCGACCGATTAACACTGTTTTTCGAGAAAAACTATGTTACTTGATAAACAAAGTTTATCTCGATAAACACTGTTTTTCGCCGATAAACATAGTTTTTCGCCGATAAACAGAATTTTTCGAGTTAAACAGTGTTTATCAACTGATAAACACTGTTTTTCGAAAAACTCTGTTTATCGCTTGATAAACAGAGTTTTTCGGGGTGATAAACATAATTTTTCGATAATCACTGTTTATAAAGTGATAAACATAGTTTTTCGAAAAACTGTGTTTATCGGTCGACAAACACAGTTTTTCGATTAAACACAGTTTATCACTTGATAAACACAGTTTTTTGATAAACATAGTTTTTCGATAAACACAGTTTAGCTCGAAACTCTGTTTATCGGCGAAAAACTCTGTTTATCGGCGAAAAACTTTGTTTATCGGCGAAAAACTCTGTTTATCGGCGAAAAACTTTGTTTATCGGCGAAAAACTTTGTTTATCGGCGAAAAACAGTGTTTATCGGCGAAAAACAGTGTTTATCGAAATAAACTTTGTTTATCAAGTGATAAACATAGTTTTTCTCGAAAAACAGTGTTTATCGGTCGAAAAACAGTGTTTATCGCCGAAAAACACTGTTTGATCGAATTATTGGGCATTTGGCTTGCCATAGCAGCCTATGTAACAATCTCACACGAAGAGATGATGGCTCAGTGCACTTTGGAAACCCACGAAAACGAAAATAGCTCGTAAATATTGTTACGCTATGATTTTTACTACTTGGTGACGTGTATGTTCATCACGGAACAATGAAGATCATTGCCCTTTCCAACGTTTCGCCGACAATATCAATATCGGGCATGGTATATACCCTGTGTGGAAAACCAGAACACATAGCTAAGAACAGTGGCGAATCTTTTTCATAAATAGGTTCGAAAACACAAAGAAGTGCACCATGTTTTTCTAGTGGTGGGGCTCCTCTGATGGTCAAATAAAGCTTATAGTGTTTTTTTAGGTTTTTCTTTTACATAAGATCAAAATCTTTGCAAAGACATTTTATTATATAGTGAATTTTAATCTCAAGGTTGCAGATTTCAAATGCGGTGGCACCCGACCGGGGGGCATGAACATCAATAGACCTTATGCATTGACGTCACCAAGCCGCCATCTTAGAGGTAAACTGATGATGAAACAATGGAAACGCGCTGATTTGTACGCGCGGCGCACAAGACTGGCCAATGAGCATCTTCCTTTTGACCTCTAGGTGAGGGCGCCCTACTCAAATGACGTCATATGCATAAGGTCTATTACGGGAGGCATAGTTATACACTACTGGCTCTAAATACCCACTGGGCAGCTGGCCCTGAGACCAGCAATTTTAACATTATATAGGCTAGAAAACTCAAACCAGAACAAGTCCAGTGATCACGTGTTTCTCCAAAACGAAAGACTGGCTAACTCAAATCGAGTCTAGCGAACGTTAACAACATAAACAAATAATTAAATATATCGAACAAATATACAAATAGATAAAGAGAAATAGATGCTCTAATAAAATCGTTTTCGTTCTGGTGAAAGTTCTGAGTAAATGTTCTAATTGTGTGCACGTTTCTCTTGTAATGCATTTATGCAACAGATACAATAATGTTTATTTTAGGTTCAGACACAATTTCCTTCGGAATTAAAACTTTAGACGAAATTATTCGAAAGGCAATTGGACGAACTTGCCAACTTCACACCCAAAATAATCGGCAAGATCCTAAAACTAACACATCAATGGTGCAGCATTTGGCTACATTTAAAAGTTGCACAGACAAGATCTGCCTGCAAACAACTTTCAAAGAGACACAAAACAGTGCAACTTACAGACGAATTTCCACTGAACACTGATGTTCCATCCTTTTGTGGTATGTTTCCTGAAAAAGGGAGGATTGCAATGAGTTTACTGTCACGTGATCCTCATTAAACTAATAATGTAAACTCATTTTACGATTGTATTGAGAGGGTTGGAATAGCCCAGTGTCGCTATTTCACAAACATCTCGAAACTTTATTTTCTAGCGGGGACTAGAAGATTTTTTCTTTTTTTTACCCTTGTTTCGTACCGGTCGTACGCTGTGGCTTCCATGGACTACAACAAATGAGTTGAACAACAAATCAGGAATAACACATAGAGCCATGTAGACAAAAATGGTACATTTAGCTATAGGGGATAAAGTTATAAAAATCATAACAAAATACGAGAGCAAACACAAGTTTTAAGGCTTCATTGATATATATAAAGGAGAATAATTTGAGATTGACAGCCCGTGTTTCAAGGGTCCAAGACAACAGTTGGACGAGGTGAATTACAAAATGGCAGCCTAAAACAGGCAAGAGAAAGAGAGGACGGCAACAAAACAGAGAAGATTGCGAGATAACATAAGACCACACATGGGCACGGCCATGGACCAGAGTGGCTAAAGAGAGAGAGGGGGGGGGGGGGGGGGGGACAAATGGAAGTTTAACGGGGGGAGGGCTTTGTTTTGGTGGACGAACTAAAGCCATGATGATCATCATCATTTTCTCACACGATTCAAATCATTAGTTGAACGATTTCCTAGAGTATCGATATTACAATTTTTGCGCGAACTCTCAGATCAAAATATGTTTTAGTAATGACATATCATCGCCAGTGCAGAACCATATCTGTAATAAATGAAGTGTGGCCCCAGTCAATGACTGTAAATATTTGCTTAATCTAGCGGCTTCACAAATACTGTGATACTCGGTGATTGTTCCGAACGAGGCTCCATGGGGTACGGACGGTCAATGCAATTCACTCCACTCCCACACACTTCGACACGTGCGCTGTCACTTCGTACCGGTCTTTCGTCTCGAATGCCAGGCATGAGCCGATCGCTCTGCGCACCCACATCACTCCGTGTGCAGAGAGCTGCTTATGCAAAACAGCAAGTTTTCTTACTCCACACTTCGCAATCTCATTGGTGCAAACCCTGCCAGGAATATGCAAATGAGATAACAGCATATCCAATAAAAAGAAGAGTCTTGACTACGACGGAGACAGTTTGTTGGTTTTGTCTGCGAGAGAGAGTTGGTATTCATCGATTGAAGTGGCTGATCAAGTCACCGACTGAGTCCGCCAACAGATCAAGAACCGAGCTCCCAGCAACCCGTCTGCGTCCAACCCTACAGACACGGTAGGTGGTCATTTTTATAATCTCAGGTACATTTCTGGAAATCGAAGGGTCTCACAACGAACTATAAAAAACAAAGACCGCGCCGTGATTTCCTGGGATAAATGAGTCACAGGTTTCCGAGAACGCTGAAACTGTATTTACATTCGGTTAAAAAATCTTACAGTGAATCAATTACAGGTGGTCCATTGCGAAGTCTTAAAAACATGTAGCTTTCCCGGAAATTCAAAACGCTTTGCGTGGTTAAAGTCTACGGGTTCATGTCATGATACTGTCCTCACATTCCATTCAAATACCGACGATATGATTATTGCGAACAAGAGGATTGGAATAAATAATATGCTCTTCCAAAATCCAATGATGAGCCATCCCTTTGTGATATGTTTCTTTAGAACTAGCATTCTCCTGAAGACGATCACAGCATACTGATAGAAACGTTGAGTTGTCAAACCACCGGTTCTTCTCAGAACCACAACTTCTCATAAGAGATTAATGCACATGGTGTCACTGCAAACCTCACTTGATTGCACTCCCTACATCCATGTTTAAAATCCTACTAACAACTAGAGGGTTGGATTTAATCCAAAAACCAATGATGTAACGTCCCTCTTCTTGAAAACTAGAGGATTGAAATGAAGTTAACGTATTTGTCCAAGCGCACGAAATATTTTTTCGATTGTACAAACTAATTTCGTGAGCACAAAATGGTTTCGAACGCACGAGATATAAAGCTAAAGTTATTTCTTGGTACGTTAATTTGTTTCCATCACATGCCTCTTTTAAAGGCTCCGTAGATTGGAATGAATGTACTCTTCTAAAAACCAATGATGTACCATCCTTTTATGATCAATGCCTTAATAACTAGATAATTGGAATGAATAATCTTCCAAACACCAATAATGTACCACCCCTTTTTAATGTTCCTTTGTGACAAGACAGGTTATCCCTGTACGCTAAATCAGCCTTTACATTTTTTTTTTCGCACATAATAGTTTGTATTGGTGGTCTGCCAAAAGTTTATATGTCAAACGTAGCAATATAACAAAGAACCATCACACGCCAGTTCTGAAATTTAAACCATCGAAACCATTATGAATTGTAACATATTTAGGTGTTTCACAAAAACACACCAACATGTTGATCAAGAACCATTCAGTTCAAACAGTCCGATTTCTGACACAGACTGGAAGACCGGGCAAATGTTGATCATTGTTCATTACTAAGGATTATGTATAATTACACATACCGCTATAAAGAAACAGGATCGCATTAAGAAAGTATTGCAATTTTAGGCAATGATAGTAGGCCTAACATAGAAAACACCTCACCAACATAAAACAAAAAAAACACAAAAATACAAACCAACGATAAAGGTTGCTTATATATTAATTTTTCCACATATACAATTTGACAAACCAACCCCTTGTTTCGAAAAACCACATTCTTATTTTGATTTATCAAGTTCTTATTTCGATCAACCAAATTCTTATTTCGATTTGCCACATTATATGATTAATACGATTATACAAACTTATGATGAAATAATGACTATTATGGTCAGAGTTGGGGTTGGGTTGGGGTCAGGGCCAGGGCAAGGGATATGACTAGATGTTTTTCCCTTAAAACATGATCCCTTTTCAACGAGGCTTCCACAGGATTATCCTTGAAAATCCCAGATTACTGTGCTCTTATACGTTAGTATTAATAATCTGCAATAACTTTAAAGTAGAAGCATAAATCAAAATATCTAGTCAATGAAGGCTACTATATATAAAGGTGGAACCCACCAATCTGGGAAAAGCCTACGCCGTACTTCAACTTATGCTTCATATTATGAGATAGAAGTTATAGTTATGACTTATCCGTATGACTTTCTTACCTTTTGAATGTCACCTTAACGCTTCCGTACTAAGCATAACGATATGGGTTAATTTCAACAAGACAGATAGGCCCTTTTTTAAAGGTTGATGCTCTTTGCTTTGATGCGAATTGCAAGGGAGTTTGACTCAAGTCGGGTAATAATTTGGAGTACACTGAACGTCTCTCACGTAGCAACCACTGCTGGACTAAGCCGTCACGTAGCCAGCCCACATCTTTATTACTTGAGTGTACAATTTTTGGACAGCCGGTATTAACCGTAACCCTTTTTTCAATGAGGTTTCCACACTTCAATGTGGTTGATCACACAAAACATGAATACTGTCTGCGACTATTAATTTGTTAGCTCTACCAATCCTGTATAATACCTTCAATTTATTACCGTCCTGATAACCGATTGTTATTATTTTAAAATCAAAAGTACAAGCAGTTTTCAACTTTTACCCCCTACCCCTTTACGGTGTACGTGATGGGAGCTTGCCATCTCATGTTAACATTCTATTTATAGTTCAAGACGTCATCAGCTCACCACTAACGGCAGAGAAAGCGAGATCGTCCGCAGCGGGTCGAAACCCTGATAGAATGCAGAGCAATGCAGCGAGGGAGGCGATGATGGTCATAGACGGGGAGCTCCTGGCCGACCGTGAAGTCGTCCTCCGGATAGTCAGGAAGCAGCGAGAGGTCTTGGAAGGGGAGCAGGGCAAACAGGTCTTCGCCCTGGCCAACGATCCAACCAAACCCGGCCTGGTGGTGAACCTCAAGGTAATGTCTCACAGTGCATTATTGCCCTATTTATTGATTCAAGGCTAAACATTTGTGTGTGGAGATTTATCCGATTGGTGTTATAATGTAATTAACAAAGTAATGTTGACACAGTTTAAGTTTGTTTTCGGCTGTTCCAAATTCCTTAAGTTACCGTAACCTTTGATGCACTTTTGCTAGCGAACTGGTTGTTGCACAATGCGTACAAGATATCAGGGGATAGAACCGAGCAGGCTACAATTCCGTTCAATAAAGCGATATGCGTGCGTGTGTGTGTCCATGGTTTAGAGTCTCTGGAGTTCAAATGTTTATTGCTCTCTACACTTTATCGAGCCGCCCAGAACCAGTCATTATTTCTTTGCCAATAGAGACTCTCAGTTTTAGGCGCCAAAAACTTCCAACATTTTCTAGTCACCCATGACAGCCTAACAGTAAATATTGTTGTGCTTATGCGCCTTGTAATAGAACAAGAATTTTTAATTTGGCGCTACACTTTTCAAAACAAATACTTTACTCGGTCACAAATTTAATAAACATATAACTGACAAAGTGAATCTATTATTTGATGTTTTGATATTTTGATTGACTAAATCAATTGAATTGAAATAATTCGGGTTGTAAACTTACTGATAAGTTTTAATCTAGGAATTCACTGATTAGTAATCATAACTTAAAGAGAAAATCATAAGCATACCAGTAAAGAAAGATTACTAACATTAACCATGCCGTACTTTAGTTTGATAAGAGAATAAGCATAGGGGGCCTATACCAGTCGTAGTAGCTTGCCAACATTACTAATGCCAGTTTTCCAACATTACCAACGCTGACCTTGTCTTGATTCAAAGAGAGTAAGCTTACCAGAAGCTGAAGCTTGCCAACATTACCAACGCCGTACCTTGTCTTGATTCAAAGAGAGTAAGCATACCAGAAGCTGAAGCTTGCCAACATTACCAACGCCGTACCTTGTCTTGATTCAAAGAGAGTAAGCGTACCAGTAGCAGACATTTTCCAACATTACCACTACCGTACATTATCTTGATTCAAAGAGAGTAAGCATACCAGAAGCTGAAGCTTGCCAACATTACCAACGCCGTACCTTGTCTTGATTCAAAGAGAGTAAGCTTACCAGAAGCTGAAGCTTGCCAACATTACCAACGCCGTACCTTGTCTTGATTCAAAGAGAGTAAGCTTACCAGAAGCTGAAGCTTGCCAACATTACCAACGCCGTACCTTGTCTTGATTCAAAGAGAGTAAGCTTACCAGAAGCTGAAGCTTGCCAACATTACCAACGCCGTACCTTGTCTTGATTCAAAGAGAGTAAGCGTACCAGTAGCAGACATTTTCCAACATTACCACCACCGTACATTATCTTGATTCAAAGAGAGTAAGCATACCAGAAGCTGAAGCTTGCCAACATTACCAACGCCGTACCTTGTCTTGATTCAAAGAGAGTAAGCTTACCAGAAGCTGAAGCTTGCCAACATTACCAACGCCGTACCTTGTCTTGATTCAAAGAGAGTAAGCGTACCAGTAGCAGACATTTTCCAACATTACCACTACCGTACATTATCTTGATTCAAAGAGAGTAAGCTTACCAGAAGCTGAAGCTTGCCAACATTACCAACGCTGACCTTGTCTTGATTCAAAGAGAGTAAGCTTACCAGAAGCTGAAGCTTGCCAACATTACCAACGCCGTACCTTGTCTTGATTCAAAGAGAGTAAGCGTACCAGTAGCAGACATTTTCCAACATTACCACTACCGTACATTATCTTGATTCAACGCCGTACCTTGTCTTGATTCAAAGAGAGTAAGCGTACCAGTAGCAGACATTTTCCAACATTACCACTACCGTACATTATCTTGATTCAAAGAGAGTAAGCTTACCAGAAGCTGAAGCTTGCCAACATTACCAACGCCGTACCTTGTCTTGATTCAAAGAGAGTAAGCTTACCAGAAGCTGAAGCTTGCCAACATTACCAACGCCGTACCTTGTCTTGATTCAAAGAGAGTAAGCTTACCAGAAGCTGAAGCTTGCCAACATTACCAACGCCGTACCTTGTCTTGATTCAAAGAGAGTAAGCTTACCAGAAGCTGAAGCTTGCCAACATTACCAACACCGTACCTTGTCTTGATTCAAAGAGAGTAAGCGTACCAGTAGCAGACATTTTCCAACATTACCACCACCGTACATTATCTTGATTCAAAGAGAGTAAGCATACCAGAAGCTGAAGCTTGCCAACATTACCAACGCCGTACCTTGTCTTGATTCAAAGAGAGTAAGCTTACCAGAAGCTGAAGCTTGCCAACATTACCAACGCCGTACCTTGTCTTGATTCAAAGAGAGTAAGCATACCAGAAGCTGAAGCTTGCCAACATTACCAACGCCGTACCTTGTCTTGATTCAAAGAGAGTAAGCTTACCAGAAGCTGAAGCTTGCCAACATTACCAACGCCGTACCTTGTCTTGATTCAAAGAGAGTAAGCTTACCAGAAGCTGAAGCTTGCCAACATTACCAACGCCGTACCTTGTCTTGATTCAAAGAGAGTAAGCGTACCAGTAGCAGACATTTTCCAACATTACCACCACCGTACATTATCTTGATTCAAAGAGAGTAAGCATACCAGAAGCTGAAGCTTGCCAACATTACCAACGCCGTACCTTGTCTTGATTCAAAGAGAGTAAGCTTACCAGAAGCTGAAGCTTGCCAACATTACCAACGCCGTACCTTGTCTTGATTCAAAGAGAGTAAGCTTACCAGAAGCTGAAGCTTGCCAACATTACCAACGCCGTACCTTGTCTTGATTCAAAGAGAGTAAGCGTACCAGTAGCAGACATTTTCCAACATTACCACCACCGTACATTATCTTGATTCAAAGAGAGTAAGCATACCAGAAGCTGAAGCTTGCCAACATTACCAACGCCATACCTTGTCTTGATTCAAAGAGAGTAAGCTTACCAGAAGCTGAAGCTTGCCAACATTACCAACGCCGTACCTTGTCTTGATTCAAAGAGAGTAAGCATACCAGGGGCCGATTTAACTAAACGCTTTTTATCCTCGCAAACTCCGAAACCGATCGCTAAATCCAAAATTCATCGCAACTTGGCAATGGATTTTGGATAAAGATTTCACTAAATTATTGCGACGAATCAATTTACTCATCACAAAAAACTTATTAGCGATGAAAATCTTGCGATGACTCGTTTGAGGCCGCAAAGTAAAAGTTCATCGCAATTTCATGACTAATTGCGCCATTTTGTGTTTTACGTCTTGACGTAGGTATAGTTTGTCCGTAAAAAAGGGTAATGGCGTTTTATTTACTCTTTGCGGTCTTTTACTGGGAGGCTAGGGATACCCACATCGCAGTTGGTGGATGACACCTTTCAGCGACCAGCGACGTATGCCTACATCCATTGGCGTCAGTTATTTTAACCAGCATTTGGCCTAAAATAAATGTATTGATGTTGCATCAACATATCGTCTTCCCATTTAATATCATGTACCATGGCTCAAAATTTACAACAGTTTTGACGAATATTTCGGGCATTTAGAAATGATTTGTTTTTGTAAATTAGGCCAAATAATACGCCCTTTTTGGAAAGTATATCTTTAAAAGCTGTTTTCCCTTTTATATCAGACGGAAATTAGTTACGGAATTCGTATAATATTATGTGCTGGTAAGATACTATAGAGGCATTTTTATGAGTCAATGATCTTTGCTTTGACGCGAACGTCGCTCACGTAGCAACCACTGCTTGACTAAGCCGTCACGCAGCCAGCCCACAATTACATTACTTGTTCATACAATTTTGGGTTTATCAGTACTAAGCCATTTATAAGGGGTTTAGTTCCGTTAAACCAAAAATTTTACATAACAAACAAGTGATAAGTTCGTGCACTTTCTTGTAAAAACATGCTTGGCACAAATTTATGTATTTAATATGAAAACTGTACAGTCTCTAAAATTGACTTGAATTACTACAGCCTGGGCGGCCATTTTGGTCAGGATATACAAACTAATACAGACCAATTACAGTAAAGTTAGTTTGATATTGGACATTTTACAATGTACAAACGTAAGTGAATGTTCAATTTCAATATCGAAATAACAAAAGAAGAAATTCGCTGTAAAACCTATGTGAATGTCCAATTTGAAACATCGAAAAAGCAAAGTAGACATTCGCTGTACAAACCTATGTGAATGTCCAATGTTCAAAATCGAACAAACTTAACTGTCATTAGAGACCAAGAAGTGGATAATGGGACTGTGGTAAACCGTGTTAAAGAAGATCTATTGGTCAGGATGAGGGGGGCAAAGAGAGATCAAGGAGTTGATAAAGGGATCTTGTGATAGTTGGAGACTGAACTGCTAAACAAAAATAGAGACCCTTGAAGCTGAAATTTGAAAATTAAGACTCACAAGGCAGGATGTCATATAGAGCTATACTTCAGCAGAACGTTTTGCTTGCAAAGTTCCTGCTTCACAAAAGTATGCAGGAAATCAGTCACATGGGGATGTGTGACGTTATTTTGGCTGGTAAACTGAAACTGCTAAGCAAAATATTGTTCTGTGCTAAGTTTGTGCTTAAAGCAGCTTTATGAACTTGGGTCCGGGGGCAATTTTGTAGCTCTGCTTAATGGGGGACTTAACATTTTCGAAAATACTTCTTTTTTTTTAAACTGAGCGTTAGACTCTTCAAACCTAAATAGACACCAAAATGAAGATTCGGGAACTCTTAAATCCCAACTTACGTTATCATGTTAAGATGCTTTTTAAGCTCTTGGACACTGCAAACTTACATAATAGACACCAAAATATACATGTTGGCCCTCTTACGTGATGTGAAATAGTGGGCATTTTCAAAAATTACAGGCCATTTCTGACACTCTATCAAATTTGTTATGTTGTGGCACCAAGTTTCATGATTTTAGCACAAAAAGCACGAAACTGCCAAAATTATTACACTACGTTGCTGGACTAAATGGCCCCTCTAAAGATGCTTGCATCAATAAACCTTTATTTATGCATGAAGAAACATACGTACACGTACGCAGGAGGGACTGTTACTAAATAAAGATACCAATAACTACCCAACAAACAAACTGCAGAGAAATAACCTATGCGGAAACAATCATGCGTGAGCTAAAGACCCATTATGTCCAACACCTGTACAAGAAGCAGTCGGGTCCAAACAGGTGAAACGTACGCTGGCTTAACACTCTGACCCGACCTATTTAATTTGAGTCCCCCGCCCTCCCTGTTCCATTTATACGCAAAACACAATCCATTGCTAATAAGATCAAGTCACCATGATCGATTCCAGGGTAACTTAAAGTTAACGGAGAGTGACGTTTTGATTTAATTGTGCGTGATAAAGGGAGGACCTTTGGTAATTCGCCAACAAGGGACACACCGGCTTCGTTGGGCTATTTTGGCTACAAAATAGACTAAAACATGACTCCAAAGGTCTTCCAGGAATGGAGAAGAACGGTTCCTAAAAGAAACCATCAATTTTGGTAGTTTTTGAGCATTTTTCAAAAAACGAAGGTCACATGGGTTATCCGAACCACTTTTTGGGGTTCTGATAACCCTCGTGATCTTCGGAGTTAGTTTTACTTCCAGCCGTATAAAAATTAATTACTACACCGAATTCAACTCTGTTTTTTAACAAGAATTCATGAGTATTTGACAAACAAAAATACGTATTCAAATTATGGATACAAGTTGTAAATAATACAAAAAAGTCGAACGTAAGATTTTATTTCAGAGAGTCCGAGCAACGGAAGCGTGTCTTACAGTGCACAGCGTGGGGGCTATATCTCTACACGTAACACGGGGCAGTCGTGTCGCTTGCGAGCAGAGTATCTCGGCAGTGCTAGCACGACGGAAACCTACTAGCCAAGAGATAGCTGTACCTGGAAGCTCATGAACATATGCGAGGGGTAGGGAGCCAGACCACCAACTACGTTGTAGTTATCGCGGGTTTGCTAGTCGGTACACCTCGCTGATCGAATCCGTTGTTTCAAAATCGCAACTTTTCAATGCTCTGTGTACGTTCCTTGACCCGATTTGTACCGAATTTCTTGGTAATTAAATAAGATTTATGTCAATACATAGGAATACCACTTTTATATTGACGGTATAATTAGTTTAAACAAAATTTGTGACAAACAATTTTAAAAAAACGAGCCCCCCAAAAAAAAAAAAAAAAAACGGAGCCCTGATGATCTGATGAAGGGACAAGTGAAAAAGAAATTAAAAATCAAAAGGTGGGAACAAAAAACCTCACTCGAAATTTATATTGCATTCCTCGACACACAAGATTCCAACAAAATCATTTCGTTTCCTCAAAATATTATTTAATCCGATGAAAATATAATTTTGTCTCATAAAATATTATTTTTCATTTTGTGAACGCAGTGTGTTTTTCTAGGTAACGAAATGATATTGTTTCTAGAAAATAGGTTCTCGTTCCCTTGAACACGCTTTCTTTCCCCCGAACTACAATTAAGTTCCCCAGAAATACGCTTTCGTTCCCTGAAGATACGCAGTAGTTTCCTCGAAATATGATTTTGTTCGCAAGAAATATACTTTCATTCGCTCGAAATATGCTTTCCTTCCTCAAAATACGCTTTTTTTTCCCTCGAAAGGAGATTTCGTTCCCTAAAAAAAAGCTTTCGATTTTACGACTTTGAATTTATTGCCCGAAATATACTTTCATTCACCCGAAATATGCTTTCGCTCCCTAAAAATACGCTTTCGTTCTCTCGCTATGAGATTTTGTTCCCCAGAATTCCTCTTTCGTTCCCTCAAGATAGCTTTTGTTCCCTCAAGATAGCTTTCGTTCCCCTGAAGTCCAATCACACCAATTTGTTACATTCCTTTGTGAGGGGCGACTTTGAGAGGGGACGAGTTTGTATGTGAGGGGGCGACTTTGTAGTTGGGGACTTTGTAATTGGCGAGTTTGCTGGGGGGAGAGTTGACTGGTTTCCGTGTCCGTTGTTTATACACACTTTCAGATGGATAACGTGGACTGGATCCTCATGCATTGTCGTAGTAAAACACTTACATAAACAGAGCACCAGTCTACTTGCAACATTGCACAGTATGTATCCCGTGAATTTGACACTTGCAACGGCTGGAAAAGCGTATACGGTGACCTTTGACCGCTTTTGTTTTTTCGGTCATTTCTCGTTAATTACGTGATATTTTTGTATAAACAAAATATAAAAACCATCTAGAAATAATTGTCTTTGATTCTACATGACTAAATTACGTAAACAGGTAACCGGTGTGTCCCTTTAATTACCTTATGAACGTACTTGGTAAGAAGCACTGCATGCTGTTGATAATGTATAACATTTTGAGAAACGACTCCCTTGTAATGGTTTCAGAGAAAGAGGAAACAATATTTCAATCTGAGAAACGTTCATCATGCACGAAACGTTTCTCACATAGTGTATCCAATATACGTGTTATTCTTCCTGCGTGTGGACATTATAACCGCTCCAAATGTTTGGTGGTATCTCAAAAACGCTACCTTTTGATATGAATTTGTATAGGTTACTTTTTTTGTATAATATCCACATTCATATAGGATTAAAACAATCAAATGAATCAAAAAACCAAAGGGCTTTAAAAAGGTTGTTAATTTATAGGTGGTTGATTTAACTCCGAATTTATTGGGGTCAATTTCAGGCAGGATATAAATAACAATATTATTTCCTCCACAAGCCTATGGGCATATAGTCCACTCAAGTGGATATCCTTCAGCAATTTCACATTATTCGTTGGAAGTGGACCGGGAAAGCTGGTCCATTTAATCTTGTCAAAGGTTTTCCAGTGGAATTGCCATTTCCATGAGGTATTTGATCGTTTTTAAATAGGGTTGCATTGTAGTGCAACAGTGGGTTGTAATAAATAACAACAAAAACACCCCATCAATTATGTTGAGTTCTTGGTACAAAGGGTTTACTTGGAGGTCAAACGGGTGTTTTTTAATTGACATTTAGTAGCTCTGTATCAATGGAAAGCTTTCAAACCATCGAATTCCCGTGTGTGTGTTCCGTCAATGCCCTCTTCGCAACAGTGCCAAAAATAAAGTGTTTTAATCAGAAATCATTGCGTGTGGCGTTTGTGAGTGGGCGACGAACGAATGAGCAAAACTTTCCACTGCGCCTGACTGATCAAAATATTCTGTCCCCGAAATATACCGGCCTGCACCTGCCACTTTTGTGGGGGCGGTAGCTGTATAGTCTATACAAAAGTGTTTGTTACAGTTGTAACTTGTGGTGGTTTTTTACGATGTTGACTTTTTTATGCATTTGTTTCTTTCAGCGCGCCATCGTCGAGACCGACAGGATAGTTCTGGAAGAGCTTGGGTTCGACAAGCACATCAAAGACTGGAGTAAATTTCATGGCATGCTAATGCCCATAGTGGCCAGATACAAGAACGATCAAGAGGTATTCTTACCGCTTTTAACTTAGAGGACTCCATAATGGATATACGAAAGAGAATCATTCACATGCGAACAGAATACAAACCTAGTTAAAAGATTTGTGGTAAACCAATCTAATTTGGGACCCGGGCCCGAAATATTAAAATGTTTACAAAGGGTGGAAACGTCGAAGCGCAAACATTGTTGTTAAAAGTGTGAGCAGAACACTGATCTTAACAGAAAATACAAGAAAATGTATACAAAAGATGAATTAAAATTATTTTTGTTGGAGCTTTAAAGCACGCGGACATCATGGTGATTGTCAAAGACACGTATCAGCACTTTATGTGACCCAACATATACATGAAATAACAAAGCTGTGAGAGTTGAAGCTTAATCGGTCACCAGAGTCACAAAGAAATCGTTGAAAACTTATAACTGGCCTCTAAACCAATTGAGAGACTAATTATAGAAACTCACTCCCCGGCAGTGAATTTAATAACGGATAGTCCCCGCAATCCATTAAAAGAAAGTAGTTGTCGGCCGATTTCCTACCATCCACCCAAGTTAGATCTTTTCAGATCTAATCAGTCTTCCGAATTCTTAAATCTACTCACCGGCAGTAGATTAATTAGCAAGATAAGTTTTCCCAAAACAAAATCTACACAGCAATGTAAATTAAATAATATACACGTGTAACCGTAACCCGATAACAAAAACACAGCCGTGAATATTTCGGAACAGAAAACGTGCAAACCTGAAAAAGTCACCAGCAAAAGTCAACTTTACAAAAGTTAAATATGTGATAAAGACGTGTCAGGAGACGAGACGCTATTAAGTCCATTCATAGACCATAAGGCCTAGGCCTACAACTATTTAGGAAAGACGATCACCCACCATCAACAATTGGAAGGAAATAAAGAGTAGAATTCAGTTATGTTGTTAAAGTTTGGCACACTCGGCTACATCTTTCGAGATCACCCCTTCCTATATCCCATGAAAAGACAGGTATTCGATCAGTGCATCACACCCGTCCTATTAGTTTAATGATGCCGACATGGACTACCACCAAGCACTTGAAAAAAGACTAAGGGTGGCAGAGATATCTCAAGTATAGAGGTCGCATGTTCAAGTCCCGCTCTAGTCAATTGTTTGGGGGTTTTTTCAACCCCAAACTACCATGTCTCAGAGACTTTGCATTTGCCGTAATTTTGTCGTCACTTATGTTTAAAGACCAACGTGTTAACGCCATGTTTGTTAAATATGCTCATATTAAAGTAGGTGAAAATTGCCATCAAAAGTGGGTTTCCTTCTTTTGAACCACCCTGTACTGTAGTATAGCGGAAAATAATTAGGGGGAAATGCGTGAACTTGAATGCGTTTCAATAAAGTTGAACTATTAATTATTTTGCCGAAGTTGACAGAGGGTAATAACAACATTCCAGGCTCCGTGCGTTCAATAACAATTGGTCATCCATTCCAACCCTCCATTTTGGGTATGATGTGGAGTCTTTGAACTCTACCGGTGTCCCATTCATAGATGACCCCATGTTATGGATTCCGTTTTTTGTATAATTTATTTCCTTCTCCGTTTTTTTGTTTTTGTTTTTTTTTCCTTTCCTTTTTTTCTCTCCCCAAAGGCCCCGAGCTTCAATAATGTTCACGCTGCTTGCACGGGATCCTACAAAATTGCGGTTTGCGGAGTAATAAAGCTTTGTCCACGAAGTCTGTTCATGATAGCATGGTGCTACACGGTTGGCCTGGAGTCATTTTAGAAACACTTTGTATAAACATCAAAAACACACTTTTGAATTTTTCAGAACAATTTAAATAATTTTGTTATGTTTAATACAGCAAGAATATGTCAAATTTTAAAAACAAATTATGGAATTTTGCTGTTAATTGCTACATTTAACCATATTCTGGAGCTTGCGCTGTGGATGCTGTTTGTGAAATCAGTAAATTAAATAGGCCCTATGTAAAATAGAAGTGTTGCACAAGCTTCCCCGAACAGTGATACAATTTCCTCTTGTTGCACCCTTCGAGATTTTCATAATGATAACCAATAACAACACAAAGTCACAGATTAGGTTTCTATAGTACACGCGATAAAACAATACCCCAAAGAGAACAATATACCCCCATTACCATCAACAATGAGGACCGAGTTTTTATCCAAGTTTTAAGCCTTGCATGGTGGTAGTAAAAATAAGCAAAATCGTTGGCAGTATGTGATTAGGTTAACGGTGATTTCGTGGGTGTCCCCATTTGGGGTATGACTCCCTCCAACACCAAAAACTGAACATTTCTTCATCATCTTCTTATCATCATGTTATTGGTGCTAACTGCGCTGTTGTATAGTAATAAAACAATTGCATTTCCACCATGCCTAGTTTAAAATCCTAATCAACAAACACCCCCACCCCCAACAGACAGACCTAAACATAGCGAACTTCAACAGCGATTCAAAAATAGCACGTACAATGACTCATCACCCCCCCCCCCCCCCAAAAAAAAAAAAAAAGCAACCTTAAAATACAAAGAACTGTTATCACCAAATATACATTAACAAATATGGTAAAGATCGATTTTCAAATGGATGTCAACAAGTCAAGCAAATAACAACCAAATCAAAACACGAAGAAAATTACGAAATAGCCACGACGAAAAAATGGAAAACAGGAGCAGATAAAGATTGTTTTCGTAAAGTTATCGATTATTCAAACACTTCAATATCTCGAGTCGCGAACGTTGGGTCAGTTTGTTTTTGTATTGTTCGATATGTAGTATTGCACAAGTTTGACATAACATTTTGTACCAATATTGACTAGGCCCCTTAAGTAAGAAAATAAGGTAAGATGGCAACAGATAGATACAAACGATCAATATGAAGTTGTGACAGTGTTTCTCAAACTTTGCCTGTCCTAAAAAAGTTCACACCGTCGTGTTTGCTGTCAGGACGGTAGACGTAAAAGGAGCACACAGAAAAACAAACAAGCGAAATAATGAGGTCAGAAATAATGATCTCTGTAAAAATAATCGAGACGATCGCAACCCGTCACAGACACACTCTGAAAACTCCCAGGTCGGACTACGGGTCCCATGTGGACCTGACACTCATGTCTGGGTCAGTCTGACCCAGAAACTGGTCCAGTACTGCGTTAGCTTGACCCATTTCTTATTCCCGCTGACTCGGAAACTGGTTTTTAAAAACTGAGATTTTGACTAGATTCTGCGTCAGCTTGACCCATTTCTGTGTTATTTTTGACCTAGATTCCGGTTCATAGTGACCAGAAATCGGTCAGGCTGGACCTTGATCCTGATCCGGGCTTTTTGGCGTTCAGTTGCTGTGTGGGGTTGAGGGGGTGGGTACAACCAACAATCCAACGAGTCTTTCCACAACCTGAGAAGTGGCCACCACTGATTTAACACATTAAATAATCATAACTGGAAAACAATTTGGCCCTTAAAGCACGTATGAGGGCAAGCCTAAATTGATGATTGTTTAAGGGCAGAATGTTTGTTGTTCATCGTTCTATTTGCCATTGATAAGAAGAGCGACGACCATTAAGAATCAAAACTAGGGCGGGTTTATCGGATGGCAATTTACGAGATGACTCCTGTTATAAATGGTTCAATGTTAAAGTTGCAAAGTGTGTAGATTTATTTTTTTCTGGGGGTGGGGTATGTTTTTCTTTGAACTAATTTTGACAGATGAAACTTACACAAACCTCCCATATGCCAGGGACAATGCATAAAATGAGTGTAACATAATGTCAGGATCTCGACAATAATTCGTTTTCAATTTGTTTAATAGACCCCTAGCATAATATGACATCACTCAAACAGCGCCCACGGAGGCAAAAGGAGGCAGATCATTGGACGACAGCTTCTCTTGCTGCGTAAAAACGTGCGCGTGATCTCAGCGTACTGTCAGAAAGCACTGGGTAGCAGAACGCACCTCCGCACACAAGTAATTTTGACTCATGGCGAATAAGATAGGGACATTGATCAACCTCGATCCCAGTTGTGTACAATCTCGCTCGATCGAACGATCGTACGATCTTGCTCGCTCGTAACCCCTGGAAGTATGACTTTACATCCAAATATATTGGCAATTTTAGTTAGTCCCCTGTTTGATCCATTGTGTTATGTTAGAGACTATACGCATTTGGGTATCATTAATTGTACAAGTATTAGGCTAACAAGCAATTTTTTTAAATTTCGAAATGGCTGCCATTGTTTGTTTTTCCGTTATGGCTCTATTGGTAAGCGATGCCACTTTGGAGCCGGAGTTGCCATTGTAACAACGTTCATGTACCTACTGTGCGCCATAGTCCATGCTTCGTTCGGCCCCATCAGTCTGATTCCAGACTGTTGGGATGGGCTGTTGAGCTTGAAGCATACGAATTCTTGTTCAGGATGATGTGATGTATGATGGGAACAATAAATTATACTATTGATGATGGACACAATACGCACGTGCATAGGCTAGGCCTATATACATAGTTTTATAATAATAATGGGTTCTTATAATTTAGCGCTTTGTCACACCCGTTTCAAAGCGCTCAGTACAAGGTATGTGGAGCTACATTTTTTAAGTAACAGACCTATTGCTTTACAGCACCATGTAATGGTTTACAATGTGCTGTGGCGCATTATGCTGCCGATCAAACCAGGAACACCGGGGCGAACATAGTACACATTAAATCATACACTGTACACACACAATAATGATGGAGGCATTGCGCGGCTCCATGGAAAATGTAAAAGAATGTTACGATCAAGTCCTTTTTTTAATACATAGCAAAGATTGACAATAATTATTCGCAGTGGATTCACACAATAGAGCTACATTATTATTAATGTTTTTAACATTTCGTAAACAGGAAGAGGTGACCGGGGGTTCATAGGTCAGGGGATGGTCAAATGCGCATGTGCACACGTCAGCCAATCTCAGCACCTCAACCTCGTTCCCTTTCAGGCAGCACGCCACAGCTCATAACATAACATAGCGATCATTTGCGTTTTGGTTTTTGCCAAAATACGCATAAAACTAACTTTTAAAACACAGAATTTCCGAGAAAATCCATAATATCTTGAGATCGCGAAAAGCACATTTCATTGATCGTGCACTTTTAATAAGACAAAAATATACTCTTTCGATTCATATAATTAATTTATTGTTTGTTAATAGGGAACACATTGCCTTTTTGATTTAAAAAAATTGACTTTCTCTCACGCGTCTATGGCAGAAGGTGAACAAACATAGAAATTCCCGTGCTCTCACAGCATAACTTCCCATAACTCAGCTCTTCATTCACAAAAAAGCTTACAACCTAATTGTCTTACTATTATTGTTGTTTTTCAGATTATGAACGTCCTAAAATATCTATCCCCAAAGACACCGCGCATGGTCGATGACGTCAAGGTCAACAATCAACGACCCGATGTTGACCTCATAACGATGCGTTCCCAAAAGCCGATGCGGATGTCCGAACTGCATCTTCATAAAGACAGACCCCTCGTCATCATCGCGTCATCACTTTCCTGACCTCCATTTCAGGTAGAAAAACAACTTAATTTAATCATTAGAGTAGAATGGGTTTGACACACAACTTCGTTAGTTTTAAAGGTATGGGTCATACTTTAGTAATGACCTTAAGAACAAATCGTTTGATTTTCATCCGAAAGTCTATTTTGTTATAAAGATGGTAAATGGTAGTAATGCATCCTGCAATATTATTTGTTTTGAAGTGCCAATGTTTGATGTTTGTTATTTCATGTGTATGCTTGATCACACAAAACGTGAACACTGTTTGCGACTATTTTTTCAGCTCTACCAATCACGTACAATATCACTAAGGGGGTGATTAGTGCTTAAGTGTCATGTCGAATGCTTGTTTGGTCATAACAACGACAGTGAGCAATCACTCTATTGCTCCATCAGCAAACAAGCTCTATACACTTAAAGTATACACGTCACAGGGCACAAGGGGGACAATGACCTTTATAATTTCTATATATTTATTATGTTTGACTGGGTAGAGGTTACTCACATTGGGTGGTCCATTGTTCAGTCCATATCTCCACTCCCAGACAGTCAAGAGCTACTTTGTTACTGTTAATGATTAGTTAACTTTTCACACACGTTTGTGAATCCCGCTTACCGAGGACTTCTCTTTGTTCTCCCATTGTTTGGACATAGTTTTTTTAGCGACGTCCCCATTGGGTTTGTACACGAAAACGAAGCGAGGACGTCCTCGCTCTGTCAAACACCGGGATCCCTTTTGTTAAAGTCCTCGGTTTGAATGAATAGACACGCTCCACCACACCCACACACACACCTTTGTGAATCCGCAAATCGAGGACTTCTCTTTGTTCTCCCATAAGATTGCTTGGACTCGGGTATTTTTTAGCGACGTGCCCATTGGTTTTGTATACGAACGCGAAGCGAGGACGTCCTTGCTCTGTCAAACTCCCAGATCCCTCGGTTTCAACGGGTAAACACGCTCACGCACACACAGCTCTGTGTTACATACAGTCTGTGGACATCAAACATTCTTTGGACATTCTTTTGTTATGTTCACTTAAGAAAAAAACCATAAAATTCAACACTGTAAACACTACTGTGTGGAAGTGTGCAAGTGATGTCAAGTCATTACGTGGACTTCCTTTGTTCTCTTATGTCCATTTCGTATTAGGTAAAGCCTAACCGTGTTTGTCGACCCCGTAAATCGAGGACTTCCTTTGTTCTCTTATGTCCATTTCGTATTAGGTAAAGCCTAACCGTGTTTGTCGACCCCGTAAATCGAGGACTTATCTTTGTTCCTCCATTGTTTGGACTCAATGGTTTTGTAACGAAAGTGAAGCAAGTACATTGTACGTTCTTGCTAAACCACCAAGCCAATTGTCATACATGTTTCAACGGAAAAACACCCATACCCCGCCCACACACACCTTACATAAAATAATGGCAATTACGGGGCACTTCCATTGTTGTTCTGTTATTCTCTTTTCTGAAGAAATTCTCTCTGGAGTACCACTGGAACAAAGACAACCTTGTGGGGTAGCATTGTTCAATTGTGTTGTAAAATACCCTGTAAATTGGCGTGTAAAGGGCACACCCATACAAACCTAAATTTTTAACATCATTGATAAATAGAGAACATCTATTGATCCTTTGTCCCCTTTCTTGAGAAAACACACACCAAAAGATAACATTATTCCTTTAAAAACTGGTATAGGGAAACTCGGTTCCCATTGTTTCCCAGTAAGTAGGTCGGTGTAAAGATCACTATAGTCTGGTCACATACACAGCATGCCCCAGCCGGCCCATCCCCTTTGAAGAGTATCCCAGCGTCTAGTCACATACAACGCATACCTCCACAACACAACCCCCCCCCCCCCCCCCCCCCCAACACACCCCAAAAGTTGGGTGACCCTAACATATTAAAGGTATAACACACAATTGGTTTGGGGAATAGTAAATATAATTCCTTACTGTATTTTTCAATGAGTATATTGAACCAACCCGTAAAAGTTATTAATTGATTTTATTCAGCGGTCTCGTTTTTTGTGTGTGTTTTTTTTCTTTGTTTTTTTGCTGGGGTGGGGGCAAGTTTTGTCACGGGCTTGTTGTCGTCTAGAATGTTTATTTCGATTCTTCAGCCTAAAAGTCAAAAACTTATTGTTTTTGAAATGTTTGTGGCTGTCCAACAAGCCATTGTGCATCCATCTTGTTAAACCATTGCAGCCAAACCGAGACTGGGAGGGAGAATAGTTTGACCTCCTTTTTATGAATTGACAATTCAAACTATCAGTGTTATGTGTAGACAGGGAATCTGACATAGCTGGCTGTAACGTAGTGTGATAAAGTTCTATAAGTTTGTCCCCAGCTGATCTTAATTAGCTCCACCGTTCAACGAGTGATGCATACAGTGATCCACATTCATTTGCTATTGTTTGGTGGCTGTGTGGGGGTGTTTCTGTTTGTTTGTTTGTTGGGTGGGGTGTTTGTTTGTTTGTTTGTTTGTTTGTGTGTTTCTTTGTTCGTTTGTTTCTTTGTTTCTTTGGGATCCCTCTTACTCTCGTAAAACATTGTGTAAAATGATAATCTCTTCACAAAAAAGACAGTATTTCTGAACCCAAGCCAAGTCCTCGAATACTGTTCTGTTATTGTCCAACAGGCCTGTGTCCTGGGCGGATCGCTAGCTCAGCTGTTCCGCGAGTACAAGGACCGGGCCGACTTTCTCTGCGTGTACCTCGCCGAGGCACACCCGGCAGAGTACTTCAACCTCAACACAACCTTCAAAGTATCGGACCATCGGACGGTGACTGAAAGAATAGCTGCTGCAAAGTAAGTCACAGTTTCTTTTTACGTATTATTGAAACGCAAGAAACCAGGCTTCAAATTGGAAATCTAGGAACCTTTGGAACTACGATTGTTTTTAAGGAGCTGTGAAAAGATAATAATGAAAATAAATCTAGCGCCTCTTACTAAAAAATTTGATGATCAAAATGTTTTAAACTGCAGAGTGGAAAGAAAAGATAGAGAAACAAGACTACCAGACCAGTGCCCAAACTACAGTATGGGGATATGTCTGTCCCGCCAACAGAAAACTAAAAGTTACTGCTATCCCTTCTGGCACCGGTAATGTTTTGGTCTTTCCAGGAGAAACCCTACCCATGTAAACAGAATATCTAAACTAACTGACATAGCGAGCATAGAGGAAAAACAAACTAAAGACAAAAAAGACACTAAAAAGAACAATCCCATTGAAAACACTAAAGTGCGGCATTAAAAATACGGTTTTTTCTCTCACATTGAAAAGAGGCGACTTGTTTGCTAACAGGGGGAAGAGCAAAACATAAAACAAGACCAATCAAGTGACTATCGAAACATGAAAAGTTGCATCACCTGAAAAAACCCAAAATAACTTAGGAAACACCCAAAATTACTTCTGGAAACTTCTGGAAAAGAATCGTCACCATGGAGTTTAAAATTTCATCGGCATACTTGAAATTAAACTACTTCAAAGCTGTGTTCTCTGAAAAGGCAGTTTTATAAGTCATGATGTCCAGGACAGATCAATGTTTCTTAGTTAGACAGACTGTGTTTCTGCCAACTTTTAGACAATTAAAACAGACTTCTAAAAACTACACCGAAACACAAAGGTGGAATTGTGAATGCAACAACCGCGTCATCACGCAGTAAAACCTAACCAGATCCTCCTGGGCAAGCTATATAGGTCTCTTCTCAGTTACGCAAACATGTGTAGTTTCCCAAAAAACCTCGTAGTGATTTCGAAGACTTGTTTCTTCAAATGCTATGTCTTTTTTCGGTTACTCGATTACGTGCCGTTTCCCCAAAACTTCGTGATGAATTCGAAGAAAAAAATTGCCAATTGCTCGGTCTCATCTCAATAATGTGTTATAGTTTCCCCAAAAACTTCTTGGTGAATTCGAAGACTTTTCTCCATTACTTGGTCTTATCTCAGTTACTCAACCATGTGTAGTTTTCCCAAAACTTCTAGATGAATTTGAAAAAGTTTCTTTTTAATTGATTGGTTTCCTCTCTGTTATTTGACTTTGTAGCTTGCTGTTAGAAGCAGACAAGGCACACCACCACACGTTCACGGACGACCCTCTTGATGACAGCCTCGTGCGCATTGTCTTAGACACCATGAACAATAGTTTCGCACAGGTCGGTAATACACCTTAGTAGTCGTGCACCAATTACGTATAAATAGACTGTGCAAGTCTCGCGCGTATCCGAACGAGAAAACACGTCAAACGAAGAATATTTTTATTTCTGTAATCAAATCTTTGTTTTAAATTGTATCTCATGACAAAATCTGAACAACAAAAATAAATCATTACAATTTTATGAAAAGTTTTAGCTTTTGAAAAAAAAATAACAATAGTGTGTAAATTATTATTGAAAAAAAAAATTAAAACTCTGGGTCAAGGATGCTTATTTGATGTTAACTTTTTAAAAACCCCTTACGCGGATTCGTGATGGTCAAACTGGTTTAAAATTAACCCGTATCGCAGTTTAAAGAGGATGCTGACGCCTCAACAACCATAGACTGCAATGAAAAGGGTTCGCTTTGCAATTACAGCAATCGCGCAATAATCGCGCATCCAAAACAAGCGTTTACATAAGTTTTATGATCGGAGGCGAGCACAAAAGTCTTAATTTTTTGCAATAACCGGAAGCTGAGGTCAAGTATAATTCTCGGGTTTTCTTCGTTATATTGTTGAATTGGTTTTACTTTCATATTTTGTTATCACTTAGTATTACATTCCCAACAACATGTATAATTTTCTAGGTCATAAACTACGTTAAACTAAAATAATTGACGAAACAAAATCTCGCCCACGTAAAACTCCATATGGTATTGACCACTATGGTCCCGTTCGAATGTGCGCGAGACTTGCACAGTCTATAATAAATTGATGTTGACCACTTGCTCGCACGAAACACGCAGTGACTGTGCACGCTCACCAATTTTAAGAGTTAACAGGTATGCGTGTAAACGCTGCGGCACCTGAAAATTAGCACCACTAAGGGGAAATTGACTCCAAAAATTACGCTATCAAGATTTGGTGTGGTGATGACGTCAGGTGAACTGGGTCATGATTTCACACAGGTAGAAAACATTAGGTAGTATCAACTTAAAATTGATAACAGATCGCCCAATTACAATCAGCAGTAAAGAGCTCATTTTAGTTTTTTAGGTTAGCAAAGATATTTACCCAGGTGAGAAAATATAATTCTATTAAAGGGAAGCCTTGGGACAGCCCAGAGGTCATCACACTTCTCGCGCGTAATCGAACTTACGGGACCATAGTGGTCCCAACCATATATGGAGTTTTACGTGGGCGAGATTTTGTTTCGTCAATTATTTTAGTTTAACGTAGGTTATGACCTAGAAAAGTATACATGTTGTTGGGAATGTAATACTAAGTGATAACAACATATGAAAGTAAAACCAATTCAACAATATAACGAAGAAAACCCAAGAATTAAACTTGACCTCAGCTTCCGGTTATTGCAAAAACTAAGAATTTTGTGCTCGCCTCCGATCATAAAACTTACGTAAACGCTTGTTTTGGATGCGCAATTATAATCGCCAGATGCTGTAATTGCAAAGCAAACCCTTTTCATTGCAGTCTATGGTTGTTGAGGCGTCAGCATCCTCTTTAAACTGCGATACGGGTCCATTTAAGACCCGTTTGACCTTCACGAATCCGCGTAAGGGGGTTTCTAAAAAGTTAACATCAAATAGGCATCCTTGTCCCAGAGTTTTATTTTTTTTTTCAATAATAATATACACACTATTGTGATTGTTTTTTCAAAAGCTAAAACTTTTCATAAAAATAATTGTAATGATTTATTTTTGTTCTTCAGATTTTGTCATGAGATATAATTTAAAACAAAGATTTAATTTCAGAAATAAACATGTTCTTCGTTTGACGTGTTTTCTCGTTCGGATACGCGCGAGACTTGCACAGTCTATAACGCCAATTACCGGCTTTCGGAACCTGGCAGTTTCCTGCCAGATGTACCTTTGACCTTGTTTGCCATACTGTGTTTGAGTACACAGTCAAACACTAATGAGTCATGGTGTGTGGTGTCAACCTGGGCCAAATTTCATAAAGCTGTTCAGCAGAAAATACTGCTTGGAAAATTTCTTTGCTTTTAATAGCAAAAAATGAGCGGGGCACCAGTTGCAACAATGTTAACTTTATAGAATGTTGGCAGGTAACCTGTTTCTGCTAAGCAAAGTTTATCTGATTGTAGTTGTTTTCTCTCTTTTCCGGACAGACGTACAATGCACACCCGGACAGAATGTTTGCCTTTGAGGGGGACAAAGTAGCGTACATCGGCGACAACATCGGGAAGCAGATGATGGAACCAAGCGTCCTCATGACTGACACCACAAGGAGTTGGTTAGAGAGCTACTTTGCCATCAATGGAAGATAGTTCATCACTTTATTTATTAAGAACTGTAAATATATCTATATATAAACTTCACAAAATTAATTGTTGTCGTGTGTTTCCACGAGGGCACCTACTCTCAAACAAGGTACCCGAGTTCAACCTCTACGGTGGTACTCAGCAATGTCCGCCAGTCAGGACACAATGCACACAAAGTCTTGATGTACATGCCCAGCAATGGTACCAGGTGTGGTGCCAAATTATACAAGGTGCGAGTAAACAGACCCTTCACGTGAACTATGCAAATTACACATCGCGCATGCGCACTTACACTTCTGGTTAATAGAATGGGGGATCCCGCAGCCTCGCTACCATGGGCAGCGCGCCGTATAAACACCCGCTAACTCCGCGTACGTCTCTAACCCCTGGAGGGTCGATTTCACAAAGCACTAGATTCATCTTAAGATGAGTTATCAGTATTACCATAGTGATTTGTATTGTGACATCACTCTTTGCTAAGCAACTGCGATGGATTTGCAGTTACGATCAATCTTAACTCTTTGTGAAATCGAGCCTAAGGGAAACACTAAAAAACAACAATGATTTTTATGTATGGGGCTGGTGGTGGCATGACGCATACGCGTTTGTGCATCTGCCTACTAGTGCACGACTCTTTGAAGTTTGCCAACCATTGCGCGCATAATATGTGAATGAAGTTAGCATATTTCGTGGGAAGGCCTATTTGTGGATTTGTTGGTGCGACTGTTCCACTAGATACCTCAATGATAGCAAGAATAAGGTTCTCAACGGGAGGGGGTTTCACTGTTCGAGGAAGGATAATTAGCAATTCAGATTTCAAGGTAGGGGTGCACCAAAGTGAGATTAGCCTGTTCTTTTAGCTTCATGAAGGCGCCTCCCATGTCCTGACGAATTTAAACTTAATCTTCATGTTGGCTCTTGCCGTAGCTGTGCTGATTAGTTGTTGGACCAGGACATATTGATAGTGAGCGTCGACCCAAAGTTCGGGTAGTCTGCATTGACTTTAGTAGGCTTTTCCCAGAATTAATTAATGAAATGACTGTGTTGGTCCATTGGTGGAGGCGATTAAAATCGTGTGACAGAATTACGATGTCAATTACACTGGTGATGTTTCTATAAGATAGAAGAACCAAAAAATCAATGGTGAGGACTAAGCACTGTCCCTTGCGGAACTCCTAGAGTCACAGGAACCCATTTCAACGACTTGCCAAATTACGGATTGTTGTCAAACCACCGGTTTTTTCAGAGCCACTACAAGTTTTGTTTTACTCTATTGCCGAAAGCCTCAGCTAATTAATCTTTTTCGCACCATAAAAACATCATTGCCTCCTTACACAGAAAGTTTTTGTCCAATGAGTAATTCGTCCCCTTATAAATGCCATCCTGCAATATGATATCACGTGGTGAATGCATTTACGTCTGACCATTTGATACCAAACACTGTGATTTTGAATGATTATTCATGGTGAAAATAAAATGAACTAAATCAGCATGCAATGTGGTGTTATGTGGTGAATGCATCTACACAGTCACAGTTGTACATAGTTTTGTCCAAAGCTGCATCCGCCAGTATACACAACTCGTGCAATTAGTGGTTTCAAATTGAAATGGTTGCGTCGATTCGTTGGAAAATGTTACCGGGCCCCAAAACAGTTATAAACACACAAATCATACCTTCACTTTGTTTGCTGAGCAAACTCAAGCAAAACATCTCCCAAGACATTCTGGCTATTAAGTATTATAGGTTAGGCAACTAAGCAAACCAATATCCGAAAACCCTTTCAATTGAAATGTTACTAAATTTTCTAGTAGTTTTTTATAATAAAAAAAATATTACTCAGAAACTTGTTTTCTTCAAAAGTTCTCAAAATCCACAAGTTCCCAACTGATGAAATGCAGCCACACACCAATGGAAAGTCCAAACTTATTTTGGGCAAACCGTTGACTCAAAGAATGCGAGCCACACGATCCCTCGCATTACAATTCATGTTGCCCAAAAGGCATGCCTATACTGACAAAATTAGTAGGATGGCGTAATGGGACATGCATATTGTCCCTTGGGCATGTACATGTAAACAAATCGTTTTGGGGGGGCCTCTATCCATCTGTTCCGACCATTGAGAAGAGAGGTGTTCACTAAAACAAAAGTATTGCAGCGATTAAGCCTATAATAATAGCTAAACATTATTAGAATACAATGGCGTAACCAAGGTTTGTGACCTTTTCACCATGCATGGTTGCAGCAACTAGAACTAGGTCATTATGTGACTTAATCTATTTCGCACAAGACAAGATGTAAACCACTCAATGACAAAAATATTTGAATTATGTAATATTATGTAACTAAGTATAATCGATATTTTAATTGCACCATTGTACAATCAATACCAACTTATTTTCGCACAATCACAAGTTACGGTCTTGGTCTTGTAGAGATATTTTTTTAATTTTAACACTTAAGCATATTTTGAATTAACTGTGCCTCTCTATTATGTCATGACGTAAAACCATACATTTCAACATTAGTATGATTTCGAGTCATTAACAACGGGATGGAAAAACTACGAGGGCGCCCTCATCGGTCCTATCACAACAAGAACTAATGAAGGCTAGTTGGAAAACGTCGTGCCAGGCGACTGATTGGTTTGATAACATTTCTTTACAGTAGGACCAATAGTGGCGGCCATGTGTTTTTCTGTTCTCATTACAAATAGTAAAACATTACTTGAAGAATAATCAATGGATGGGTTTTAAGATGTTTTACTTTTGTATTAATTTGTTACGATTATGTTTTTTTTATTTTATAGTGTATGCGTAGGCCGCCTTACTTTGTAAAACATTCTGTGAGAGCAATTAAAAAAGTATACAAAATGTGCAATGAAAAATCAAAGTAAGGGAATTGAAAAGTTGTCCTGCCTTCTTGTCCAATTCATTTAACTTGTCAGCAGGACACAAATATTGGTGTATATAATAGTTTTGTCAACGAAGTAACCCTGCGCCCAACATTTACCGAAGCGACGGCTGCAACATGCCTGTTGGTACACGTTGCTTTACTCCCACTGAACATTTTGGTCTGACCACAGAGGTACATCATGGTGAGACCACCAGCAATCCCAGGTTGGACTCCCATTTTTCAATTCATTGCAAAATTGGAGACCAACCGCTTGCACCACCATTGTGTACCTAGTGAATTTTCGCTGATGACTGTCCTGTTGTGGGATACTCGTGGCTCGGGTTAATATGCGGCTTGGAATTTGACCATGCTGTCAAATCGTATACTCTATCGTGCACATGACAAGGTGTTGTGCAACACGAGGTAGTCCCCGTTATGCGAAGCAGCTATAGCTAATAGGTTGTTTCACTTTTTCGAGAATTTGGGTTATCCTATAACATTTGGTGGGATGGTGCCATTCTTTTCCCCGTGTGAAGCAGCTAGATGATTGGTTAGTTTCACTTTTTATCACGTTATACAGATTATCAAGAATTTGGGTTATCTAACATTCAACAGGGCCAAGTGTTTTTCCCAGCCCGAAAACTCCGCATAATGGTAATTACGTTTTCCGTTATCAAGTGAACCAGAAAGATAGGAATGGCGTGGCTTTAGCAAAACAATGTGACATTATATTTTATATCAGCCGGGCCATCAAAATTTCAAAACTCTTACAAAATCCAACTTCATATTAAAGGTAATTCAACACCGAATTGCTGAAGTCTGATTAAGGTATGGTATAATAGTATACATACCTGACTCTTTGTAAAACATAGTTCGCTAGAGTGGCATTCCTCAGGACAACCGAATCTTAGAGTGGATCGACCATAGGCCTAAATGGACCTGATATAGTGATATCAAATGCATCGTCGCATCACGCCGCCATCTTAGTGAAACAACGGAAAACGCACGTCTTTGAACGCGCAGGTTGCGCCACTAAGATATACCTTCTTTTCGCTTGGTCTCAGCGCGTGAACCAAAGGCGCTGGGATAGGCTGACGAATCAGCCCACTCATTGGTCCATTTTACCTGACCTGGGGGCCTTTCCCAAACCTCGGCTTGGGCTCCGTTATACAATTTTTGGTGCAGCGTGTATTTCCACGCGGTGGTTCGAACATCAGAAGGAGCCTGGAGCCGGAGCAGGAGCCCAAGCCGAGGTTTGAGGAAGGCCACTGGTAAACCTCAGTCACCTCTTTCTGTTTACCAAAATAAATATGCAACCTCTATCAATAATAATATCTATAAAATGCCGGTGTAAATCCATTGAAAATATTTATTGGAAACACACTGAAAATAACTATTGTAAATAATTATTGTCATTCTTTGTCTTGTACTGAAATTATGGCTCGATCGCAACGTTATAGTTACCTGGAAAAGTTATATTCTTCTTGCAATGTTGGTAAAAAAAGAAGAGGGCCAAATAATCGTTTACATTATCATATATTGCCATGAATACTGTATTAAACGAGATCAATGGTCTGTAGGCCTACGTGTTGAAATTGCGTGCATTGCGCCAATCACAGCCACAATCAGTCCCATCATGCATGACTACATCCGGAACAACAATGTCAAGCTTATCAGCGCCAAGTGACTACCTTCTGACCTCATAGCCAGGGCTTCCGACTCAAATGACGTCATGTACATCTGGGGTGCGTTCCACTTGCCCAAACGTTGCCAAAACGTTTGCGCACGTTTGCCGACAATTTCGAGTTGAAAGAGTTGTGTGCCAACAACGTTGGCGAACGTTAGCAACCGGAAACCATAAGCGAACGATTTCCGAGGTGTTGATGGATGATTTTTTTAAATAAATGGCGGACAACAAAAGGTACGAAGACGATATTATTTTCTTATAACGAAAATAATTATGTTTTCAGTGGTTGGTAACGCAGTCAGGTGGAGTTGAAATAATTAACAATTAATAAGTTGAAGTTGTAATGTACAAACGAGGACTAAAACATACCTACAATACAGCAAAAAACAATTTTCATTACAGAGCGCCGTCAAGCGCCGTCATATTCACATTACGCCGAGTGTGCAACCAATCGTTCCATTGGTCACAAACGTTTGCGCGAACGGTTGCGATCTGTTTGCGCAAGTGGAACGGGTCTACTAATTGATAATTCATCAATCTCTGTATATTATACAGGTAGCATGGAAGTAAATTCTACCTCCATGCAGGGAGTAAACAATAATTATTGTCCCAGCAATTTGTTTGCTAAGCAGGCAGAGAATCCATCACAAGTATATCACACCAAAAGTTGGTTAATAATCCCAAGTTTGGTCTTGTCATTGTAAAAGTTATATTTTTTTATACCTAATATAAGATTTTTATTTTACTACACACTCGTATTAGCATACCTTTTCAATACGTTTTGAATTTTGCAATCAATTTCAGCAAAACAAGAGTTGTTTCAACTAGCAAACGTCAGAATGGAAAACTGAGAGGGCGCCCTCGTTAATCTATAATTAAAGGCAAATGAGAAAACCGTTCCGTAGACTGGTCCCCTGTCTTTATCCGCAAGGAAAAAGACAGGCGCTGGCCTTACACTAACAGGCCCAATTATTTCATTATATTATACAATTATAACATTAGATACAACGATTTCATTGGATACAACGATTTCATTGGATAACGTGTAGTGACGTAAGCTTTCCATATCTGTGTTATGATTGGTCGAGGTGATGTAGTTTGTCGGCTGCAGCTTGCACTTTCGATCGTCTACTTGCAATGAATAATGTTTCTGCACAAGAACATGCATGTTGGCTAATGTTGATTTATTGATAACAACCTTAATTTGTTTAGGCCTAAAATGAGACCAATATTATGGCGTCAATGTTTTTGCTGTTGCAATGACACAGAGAGCGGACTTAGAGCGTGATGTCCACTGAGAAGGTTTAAAATTTTGTTTGCAGTCCGAGTGCCTAAAAATAAATAATTAGGCCGACTAACAATCTTGAAAAGAATTTAAAAGTAATTTGTGCAATGAAAAGGAAAAATACCAAATTAGTAAGACTAAGAGACAAACATTATTTCTCACCTCCTCAGTCGTTTTATATACATATGGCCAACCAATTCCGGGACAAAACAATTTTGAAGGGGAAGCCTTTCGTTGGTACTCGTCGTCAAACTCTACGCCAATAATTTTCCCGAAATGGCTGCTATATCCTTTGACCATGTTGTCTGCCGGTTACACTGATCATGGAGGAAGTCTTTTCTCTTCCTCCATGCACTGATCTGCTTCATCACTCCCGGTGAACGGCTTGTTCTAATCATGGAGTCTTCCTCCATGGTCTGACCATAAAACTTGTCCTTCGTGGGCTAAGCAGTCTACTCCGTCATTTAGATACCAGCTCCTAAGTTCTCATTTTACAGTTTGTCTAATTAACGTTCATGTCATGACATTAGAAATTATCTCCACGTCAAAAGGCTCACAGTTCTGGGTTTTCACGTTTAAACCTAGTAGGAGGAGGGCAGAGCGCATGTGTCGTTTGGATGTCCAGCATGTCCAGACAATGGACGTTTGGGGTGGAGTGACGTCCAGCAACTGTGTGCCGGCCATGGGTTGAAAGCAATGTGGCGATTTGCATATTACATACCTACGAAAGCCCAATCGTGCCACTGAAGTATATTATCAGCGGGAACTAATCCGTTATAACGAATTAATAATTCGTTATAACGAATTAGTAATCCGTTCGAACGAATTCTAATTCGTTCAAACGAATTACTAATTCGTTATAACGGATTATTAATTCATTCTAACGAATTAGTTCCCGCTGATAATATATACTTCAGTGGCACGATTGGGCTTTCGTACATACCACACCTGGGACACATAACTAGTTAATTGCAACTTGGGAACTTCACTCACTGTGACTTGTATGTAAACAACTCGTGCTTTTTTGGGGGGGGGGGGGGTCAAGCTAGTATGCTCTGCTGTGATACAACAGAAAATAAATGTAAATACTGTCATTATAAACAATAAACCACTTAATACAGTAATTTGAAATAATTAATGAAATAATCATTCAGTTTTGGTGTTACAATACGCCCATGTACATGTATATGCTCACACAAAAGTGTACACCGTCTTATGTAAAATCACACAGGTGGCTGGCGCACGTGCCCAACAAAACCCCCAACCACGGGGTCTCAGGTTTCTCCGCTCGGTCCCAGAGCGCCTCATCCAAAAGGGAGTCAGCATCAATGTCAATACACCGATCCATTAAGCCCCGCCCATTTCTCATTGACCAATCACAGCCGCGAAATCTGATCACCATTTGAGCCGTTTGGTGATCTTTGCTCTAACGGTGATCAGGTTTCGTGGCTGTGATTGGTCAACTCGTAAGGAGGCAGGGCTTAATGGATTGGTCTATTGTCAATGGTAGATGAAACCAAACATCAAATTTAATTAATCAAGGAAACAAAGAGGCTTACATTAACACAGGAAACATCTAAACATGTAAACAACACACTTTTAGATGAAGAAAACAAAAACAAATAGAAAATGTGGTCAGCATGAGCTGACAACCCTCGTTGGGGGGTGGAGGGTGCGCGAAACATTGTGATCACGTGGTGTATGTCAAGATCGGCGCTCTTTGTGTAAAGCAGCTAGCTGATTGGTTGATTTCACTTTAAACAGGTGGTACCTAAACTTATTGTCTGTTCGAGAATTTAGGCTATCGTGTTATTTGACAGGAATAATCTTTTTCACACACAACAAATGCCGTTACAATTATGGTTTATCAAGTTTTTATCTGTCAAATGAACGAACGATAGGAGAGTGGCGTAGTTTAGGAAAACATGTTTGTGTGTTTTGGGGTTTGTTTTGTTTTATCTTGGCCTGACCGTACCAGTTTTATGAGCCACCACAACCATGGGTGAATTAAAAGAAATGAATCAAATAGATGATAGATAGGATGAACACAGGTTCATGTGAATATTTGATTGCATTTAGACTTGTGTCATTATGCCACAATTTGTGTGGCATGATCCCTGCACTGTTCAACAGTCGAACAAATAAATACAAATTTCATTAATAAAAAGGGAAAAAATACATCAAAACGCTTTTCCTAGCCCAAAGAGCCCAACCCGAAAGGCACAATGTCAATTTCTCTAAAAAATATTTCATTATGAAAAATCACCACATGAGGAAGAACAGAGTAGATTGGCAAATTATTTGATTAATTTAACACATAATTTATTATCACTTGAATGCCAGTGAAATTATATACATTATATATACATGTGCATGTAAAGTAACTGTACACTGTTTTCATTAACATCCAACACAAGTTAGATTTGACAATTTTGACATTAAAATAATTTGCTAAAGCAGCACAACACATTTGATTTCATATTTTGGGTGAAACTCTCAGGTTCCAGCCATCTATAAATTCGTAACGTAATTCAAATTGAATCCCTAAAGTGGATGGTTTATAGCGGACGGCTACGCAAAGAGGATGGATAATAAAGAATTAAACATTAGAGGGACACAAAGCCCTCGGATTGGGTGATTTGGGCTATAAAAAGAGTACTTGCTGTGGTTTGAAAGATGCTTTATAAGTTGAATATAATTATTCTTCACACAAATAAACCTCAAACTTATAGTGGTTTTCCCTTTTATTTTGTGAACTATCACAGTCCGTAATTTTGTGGAGTCAAAAACTGTTCTCCAAAATGGCAGATTGTGTGTGTTAGTTCACTAAATAAGGAAAACCACATAATTGAGGGATATTTGTGTGAATCTTATGTTCTACTTTTAAAACATCTTTCCAACCATATTAATTTCACACAAACGCTTTTAAAGTCCAATGTGCCCAATCCAAAGGCATTGTGTCTCTTCTGGTTTACTACAGCACAGTTTACCTCCCGATGTATGATTTCCACCATAAAAATTAAGATTACAAAAACAAAAAATGGATGGATGATTACTGATAACTATGAATTGAGACAGTACACTTTTGCTCTGAGACAGCCCGCAGACAACATTGGTAATTGGCAAAGATCAGTATTTGCACTTTGTCTGGCCCATAATATGCATCAAACAACAAACCTGTGAAAGTTTAGGTTCAATCGGTCATCTGAGTCACAAGAAAAAAAGTGGAAAACCCCATCACTGTTTTCACAACTTTTTTACCATTGGATTTGGCACACATGAGACAAAACAATTTGTTTACCTATTTCTCAAGAAAATTATAGCATTTCAGGCAAAAACATTCAGTCATGACCATCTTTATACCATGTTAGTAATAATGTGCTTACCAATGTCTATGCACACCTTTTAACTTTGACAAACCAAGAGATGGATTTTGGAGAACTCTTGGCAAGCTGTGATTAAAGGCTAACAAAGCCAAAGACAAACACTACTGACAAGTCTGGGTTTTTTTTCTTCCTTTTTTTTCTTTCTTGTGAACCAGACTAAAAATACAAAGGGATGAGAGTCATAGACCCCTTACATTGGTTGCCATTGCTAAGGCCAAACAATGGGAGTGTGCACGCATGTACGCGCAGTGCACAACTCTCAGCCAATGATAGGTCTTCCTTTGACCTCAGTGCACCGGAGTGAGGGCGCTGTTTGGGCTTGTGACGTCACATGCAAGGGGTCTATTGTTGACATAAAGGTCTGAAACTAGGATGTGTATTTTAAGAGGCATGCTGACATTATGGCATTTCCACCTTCTATGTAACCCCTGGAGTTACAGAATTCTAGACGCATTAGGAAAAAGTGTCCTCAGTGCTACAGAAGTAGAACAAAGAGCAAAAATTCTCTAAACCTGAAGAAATTAACAGCAAATTTTTCACCATGACGACATAAAGAGGCAAGAGTTTAGATAAAAAGTCTGAAATTTCTCCACAACATGAAAAGTGTGATAAGTGATAAATTAAGCACAATAAATATTGAATGGTGAGATTTGAGGTGTCGTGTCCGAGCAGTCTCGGGCGGTGGACTCATTCAAGTTCTGTCATTTACAAAATGTTGGTTCGAACCCTGGCCAGGTCAGTTGTAACATTTGTGTCCTTGAGCAAGGCACTTTATCATAATTGCTTTTCTCCACCCAGGAGTACAAATAGGTACCAGCGAGAGCTTGAGAGTAATCTGCGATGGACTGGCATCCTGTCCACGGGAAATAGAAATATTCTCAGTCGTTTGATGCAAATGAAACCGGACATAAACACCTGCCTGGTGAGCCACACTGACTCAGGACAGACTAACTTTCTTACTTACTGGTGAGGTTCAAGATGATGAAAACGGTTACAGTTAACAAGCATGCTACAAAATAAAGTAAAATTCTTCAAAAGAAATAGTTAACGGATATATTATAATTTCATTTCAACCACGCAGCTATTTTTTTCAAATGCAACATAATGCAGAAACCTTGTACCAAGGCCTCTTGGAACATCATGCAGAAGACTGTCCCTGTTCCAACATCGGGCCTGGAATCTCATCATTGAGAGGGTAAGGCCGATTTCATTTTGCAAAGGGCACTTCCATCGGAAATGTAAGAGTCTATGAGAAAGTTTTAAAGGGGCACCAAGGCCAAGACCAGGGCAACAGAGACCACAACCTCCATGTTATTCCAGGCCTGCAACATCACGCAAAAACCTTTCTTTGTTCAACCCCAAATACAAAACCTTTCTCTTAACACCAACACAACCGTCCCTTTCCCCTATTCAAACATAGCGCATTTAATAGCACTATCCCCATTGCAACCGTTAAGGTTTCTTGATTCCACCAATCACACAGAAATCTTTTGGTTGATGTCCTCTTCTGCTCAGTGGCGATAGTTTATCCGTGCATTACTCCGATCTGCTGAAAGTGTTCTTGTTCGAAGGGAAACGTTTCCGTCAGAAACCGCCCTCTGGCGACAACTTAGTGGACGATGACTACGATAGCCTGAACCCTGTAATTCAACAACAAAAATGAAGATTAATCACATTTTTAAAGTTAATGAACACACACAAATCCACAACTCCAAAGCATTTTGCTTAAATTCTGAATGCACAAAAATGTATATTTTGCTGAAACAAAGGACTTTGCAAGTGATGGTTGTACATTAGTCCATGACAAGAAACAGTTTGGTTGGAATTTTAAGACCAGACTTTAATGCAACAAACACTGATTCAAAATAGAACATGAACATAATACAGTTGTTGCTTGCTGCGAGGGGGCAAATGGCATCCTAGGCGATATTTGCTTAGCTTTCATAATTCGCATCTTAATTGAGCCTGACTTGACATGAGTCACTGTAACGTCAGCACATCTTCATGCAGTTACCAGGTGTCCATGACATGCTCCAGCATGGTGAGCGAAAAAAAACAGAGATGTCATCTGAGAAGGGTCTATATTGAAGCAATCCACCTGGCTCAAGTTTCATGGCTCTGCCTACCGTGGAGTTATTCGCTAAACAGCGCCCTGAAGTACATAAGGTTGCCATAAAGAGAAGAATTCCGCAACAAGTAGAGCCATGAAGTTACGCCCTGATGTCATCACCCATGATAAATCTTAGTTGCAGTATTTTGAGAGTCAGATTTCCCGTTCGTTACTGCGTAGGTTGTATTTGATGGTAGACATTGCCCAAATGGGACGTTCATGCATACTTGTATACATGGCAAACTTCAACAAACGGTTTAGTTATGAACAAAGGGCACATTGTCTGTACTAACAATGACACTTTGCTTGATGGGAATACAACTAAGTGAGGTATGCGGAGACACCATGTACATAATCTCTCTTTATGAGTTGTGCTGGTTCTAAAAAGAAAGAACCAACTCGACGCTTTAGTCAGCATGCTCTGATCGTCTCCATTCTCTTGAAGACCATCAGAGCATACTGATCGAAACGTCATGTTGTCGAACCATCAGTTCTTCTCAGAACACCACAACTCATACAGAGAGATTGGTACATGGTGTCTCCGCAAACCTCACTTGACACTGTAACAATTAAAATGTATGAGTTTGAACACTCATTCTGTATTATAAACAAGTTACACATGACATGGAGAAAGTTTTCTTTAGAAAAAAATTAATCAATTCCGTCTTTAACCATTACCCAACAGTACACCTTTATTTAGTGTTTCATGACAACGTGTTTGGCCAAGAAGTCTCGTGCACCAGACTAAATTTCTGGTTTACCTATTTCATAGAGCTGCTTTAAAGCAACAAATATTGCTTAACAATTTTCTGCTTCAGCAAAAATGATACATTATACAAGTCACATAAGTTACATTAGAAATGTTTTTTGGGTCGGTAACCATACTCTGATAAGCATAAGTTTGTTGTGGTCAGTTATTTTTGTGCTTAAGCAGCTCTATGAAACTGGAACCTAGTGGCTAAGTCATCAGAGTGTGGGTTTGAGTCCCTGTCATGACACTTTTGTCCTTGAGCAAGACACTTGACAATTGCTTCTCTTCACCCAGGGATAAATGGGTACCAGTGAGAGCACAGGTGGTTCTTGTGATTGATTTAGCTTGGTGCGCTACATACTTGGCAGCACAGGCTGTATACTACCCAGGGAGCCGAGATAATTTAAGGAAAGAAATAAATGTACCCGTGACTGGGTGATAATATTCATGCACCATGAATGTCACAATTGGTGGGAATCAGCGCTGTATAAATGTCTGTTATAATTATTTTATTTTTCTAAAGTATGGCCTACATGTATGACTGTATTTGCACAAACACAATTCCCGGCGTATTATTGGTTAACAGTGAAGACCGAAATGAAGAAATTCATAAGAATTATTAATACACTATTTACCACTGAAGGTACACTATGCATTTGTAAGGTCTTATGAAGAGACATTCTTCAACTCTTTCTTAAAAACAAATCCTTTCAAAAAAGAGGCTTCCAGGTATTAAATTAGTCTGGCCCTTCATAGTTCATAATCCAATGACCACACTAGTATACAGTGGCGTGTCGTGGCCGAGCGGTCAAGCGCAATGAACTCAGGCCTTGGTGTTTCTGATCAGCACAGAGTGGGTTCGAGTCCCGGTCGCGACACTTGAGTCCTTAAACAAGACTCTTAACCATTATTGCTCTGTCCTTTGGATGAGACGTAAAGCCGTTGGTCCAGTGGTTTGTGTAATGCAAATAAAAGAACCCAGTACTCATACCATTAAGAGAAGGGGTTTTCTGGTATGGTTGGCTGCAGATTGCACCACAGCATCTTGTAAACCATTACATGGTGCTTTATATAAAATGTGTCTTATATTTGGAACACAGCTGTGTAGAAAAAAACAGTGACACTTTGAGACACCCTCAGGTGTGATAAAGCGCTTTATAAGAACTGTACAGTCAACTCTCACTACAACAAGATCCCTGGGACTGGCCAAATTACCTCCTTACAACTGAGCAATGTTATAAGAGGACACAAAACAAAGAAACACAAAGCAGAATTTACTTTTTATCATGTTTATAAGCAGAACCTCTTTATAACAGTGCTCAATAAAACGAGAGTTGACTGTATTGTTATTATTATTATACAGAATCTTAGACAAAGATGGCGGCCAGCTGAGTCACCGGTGCCCATCAAGTGTATTGTGTACCTTCAAGACTGTGACATCTACTCTAGTTCACTGATTATGTTTTTGACATTTACAAATAATATACAACTCAATCTCACCTTGCTTTAACTTCTGGCATTTCTTTTTGAACTCTTTTGGAGCAAACACAAATCAAACTTAAATGTGAGCTAACGTTGGAAACCATGGCAGTGCATTTTGGAGTTGGAACAAACAAAGGGAATAAGTAAAGTCCCATGTAAAAACACTCCCTCCACTCTTTCTCTCGTATACCAGTTTCTTTCTCACTTGCAACACCATCCAAAGGCTCCATCTCAAACTTTTTGAAAAGACACATTTGTACACCATACTTCCAAATTCTAACTTAAACCTTCCAAAGATACGAGAGCAAGAAACATGCCAAATAAATTGTCATTCCTCAGTCTTGTACATGCGCAGGGATGAGAGTCATTGCTGAGAAAAATGTAAGAAACTAGAAGGAAAGTTTCAGGAGGTATATTGAAATGATGGCATTTCCACCTGTTGGTAACCCCTGTCGATATAGATTCCAAGGAGCTTCTAGGAACAGTAGAGAAGTAGATGAAACAGAAGGAATTCTTTTTATCTGAAGAAAATAGTAGCTGTTTTGTTCACCAAGCATGAGGTTTGTCCCTTGTAAAAAGAAATTAGAATAATTTTATCAAGTACGAGGGCTGACCTACATGTACACATGGTGTAGGATTTAATAGACATTTTAGGCTATTTAATCATAATTTTTCTGATTTTTGTCCAAGGGCAGAGTAGGAGTAAAGATTCAAGGACTCAGTTTACTGGCTTTTTATTATTGAGCTCACCTGGGGTGGTGGTTTTGGCTGAATCATCATATAAGGCTGCATGGCGGCGTTGGTGTCTGACGATACAGCTGTAGAGATTTTTTTAAACAACGGTAATTTGGTTAATAGATGTAATAATTGCATCAGGGATAAAGATTATTTTGCTTTTTACCGTAATACACCGATATATGTGAAAAAGCACTGTATACTTGGTGCTTTCCCAGTCCTACGTGGAAAAACAAATCAGTCTATAGACCTTGTGCAAATGATGTCGTTTAAGGCCCCATCACACCAAACTCGTTCTCACTACGTTCTGAAAAATGTAGCCGAAACTGTGTGCAAACGGATTGGACGTAGTAGCAACTTTTTATGGTCTGTTTACGAACTTCATGGACAGGCTCGGACGGGTTTGATCGGGAATGGTGCTCCAGAACTTTGAGCTTGCTCACATTTTTCGGGCGACCCGTCCTGCAATTAGACGGAGTGGCAACGTACTTAAAACGAGATGGCATACTACGAACGGAATTGCCGTACTTGGATCGTACCAGGCACTTGCTATGACGCGGTGCGGTCGAGCGTCAATTGGATGTGCGTGTGCACATAGACCGGGTCTGTTTGTAGCACGTTCATCCCGTTCACAGACAGACCCAACTCGACCGTATTACGTCCTTAGTGCGTCATTATTCCGTCTAAATATTATCAAAACAAAATAACAAGTTCTGAACAAGTTTGCAACACGTTTCTAAGCAGCTCTAAAAGTTCGCAGTAGGTTCAGAGTACGTTTATTGCGTTCCTACGCAGTTCTTAAAACGTCCACCCCGTCTGCAGTACAATCAGACAAGGTTTGGTATAAATAGGGGCCGTTTTCTCACTGGTTCATCATTTGGGCACAATATTTTTACATTTCACATCTGTTCCTGACTTCAAGATTATAAAAATATATGCCCAGACGAGATGGACGGGGTCATACAGATATTGTCCGGCCAAAGCTTTACGTTCTAGCCAGACCACAACCCGTTTTACAATTTTTTTAAGACGGGTTCGGACGTTTTGAGAACTAGTTTGGTGTGACTGAGGCTTAACCAGTGCAGTCTTTTTGGTGACCACCAGTGCTTATTAGAGTCCCATTTGAGTTACAGTTAGCTGGCACGCGAAGCAAGACGCGATATTGAGCCAATCGATACAAAAAATTATCTTCTGAGTTACGTTTAGTTTTGTGCATAATGTAGTTGTCAGGCCTGTGAGTGGACCCTAAAAAAAAGAGCTGAAACACTACATGATGTAAGAATGATCGTGGAACGTCAAGTGAGCGCGCGTAACGCATTTACGCTGGTCTAATTGGGGAACCCCATTGATCTAGTAACTAGGCTTATTTCACAATATTGTAGTTGTACATTATTGTTGCCAAGCATATATACATGATATAAGGCCAAAAAGTGATTTTTTTGTTTTTTTTGTTTTGTTTAACGAAAAAAAAGCGGAAATAAAAAATCGGCAAAAAAAAAGCAAAGCGGATATCCGCTTTAAAGCGGAGATCTCACAGGCCTGAGTTGTGCATCAGGCTGACACACATGTTGAGAGGTTTTGTTTAATTTTACAAAATAAAATCCTCCTTTGAAACAAATATTGTTATTATAATTAGTAAGCTTGGTTATAAGCCCGCTACTAGTGGTTTTCAGTTTTCGAAAAATGATAACAAAGTCTTTCTGTTATATGTACGTGATCACTAAAATGGTTAATCTAAAAGCGTGTGTGAGATCTTTGACGTACAGTAGATACACAAAGTCTATATACTGCTCGAGTGCAATTGGAACCCATTGTAGCACAGGTGTCTTAAACCTCTAGACCACTGAGCATGCTCGCTAAAAGGAGAGAGGCTAGTTTGAATCATGTAAATTAGCAGCCGGTACCGTTGTATGAAACAAAACAAAAACAATCAGGCCCATTTTCATAGAACTGCTTAAGTAGAACCTCTTTACAACAGTGCTCTTTAAAATACAAATATATGAGACAAAAACTTTTTCACATATCAAAACAGATCATAATGAGTGGTGAAATTAGTCTCATATTTTCTTTAACCACTCCAACTCTGATGACGTGTATACATGCCAAGTATTTCTAGACTGACTTACAGCTGACGATTTATTATGACTGGAATAACTTCGAAGCACCTTCAATTTTTTTGCTGACGGAAAATATCCACCCGGACTTTCCATTGTGTAGCATGCACAGGCAGGCACCTACTGTGTACCGCTTCGTTTCAACCCTACAAAGAGTGGCACCAGGTATTGGAAAACATGCCTTGTAATATCCCTTTTCCAGGGTTGTTGTGTAACCCGGGATTCCAGACCTTTGTCCTGTTGTTGTACAAACATGGCATACAAGAATGGACAGGCTGCCACCATTGATTATCATTGTATTCGGCTCAATGGGAGGCAAGTTAGAGCATTCTGAGATTCCAGCACACCATGGCAGGTTATTGGCTGCTGATCACCTTAAGAGGAAGTAACTTTTTATTCTAAGGGTGTCATGGCCGAGTGATTAAGAGCAACGGATTCAAGTTCTGGTGGTTTAGTCATCAGGGTGTGGGTCATGACGCTTGTGTCCTTGAGCAAGACACTTTGCTATAATTGCTTCTTTTCACCCAGGGGTATAAATGGGTACATGCGAGGGTAGAGGTTGATATTGTGTTTGAAAAAGCCTTCGGAGCGCCATTACGGCAGCCCAGGCTGTATACTCCCCAGGGAGCTGAGAAAGATTAAAGGAATGTTATTGGCCCAATGACCAGGGCACTAATGCAAAGCGCATTGAGACGTTATTGTGAAATGCGCTATATAAGAACTAGTTATTATTATTATTATTATTATTATTAAATATCAAGTAACAAAACACAAGGAAAACTGACAGGGTAAATTTTAAGGGGGATCCCTCTGCTGCCGCTTCCCAGGTTGTATCGTATACTTGGGTGTGATCCCTGGCTACACGGCAGTTACAGGTTGAATGGCTTCTGACTGACATCCCCGAACAAAGATATTGACAAAATACAGAGACCCCCTACATTAGGGCTAGATACATGTAGCTCAGTTGGTAGAGCGCCGCCATGTTAATCCAGAGGTCGCAGGCTCGAGTCCAACTCTAGTAATTTCTCGCCCCTTTTTTTTTTTTTTACCCAGTCAGTTTCCCATTGTGCTATATTACTTGATAGGATGGTTTTCATGTACATACATGTACATGGTGCTACCCAACCCCTTACGTGTACTAGAATTGTAACCCCAACATGCAAAGTTTTATGTCTTACTTCTCAACTGTGCATTGAGTTTATCAAGTGACTCCAGAATCCGCTGCTCTTCCATGGATAAAGCACTTGCTGGCACTGCACATACGACAACAAACAAAAACAATGACATGATATACAGTGGATTCAGATCACTGGGACTGGCCAAATTAACTCTTTATAACAGGACATTTTTTATAAGAGGACAGCAAAACAAAGAAGCACAAAGTAGAAATGAAATTCAGGACTTGACTGTACAACCCTCCCACATTCAATTTCGAGGATGCAATTCAAAGTTAATACAACCTTTCACTGTTTCAGGCGGAAAATTCCCGTGCAACAATATTGCAGTAAGCTTGACTAGGTGTACCAGCTAGTTATAAACTACAAGGCCACGGGGACAATTACGATTAGCTGATTAGTCTTGGGTTTCATTACAACAAAGTATGATGAGTTGGTACAAATTGTTCATTGCAATCATGATTTCTCCAGCATTCCTATCTACTACAAGGTCAGAGCCTTGTTAAGATGTCCAGTTGTACACATCAAACCAACTTTTCTATGTTCTGACAGCCCTATGTTCCGACAGCCCTATGTTCCGACACCCCTATGTTCCCATAATCCCTCGTGATCTACACAGCAAGGCTCAAAATTTACACTAGACAACAGGCCCGAGGTCAGTAGCTTTAGCATTGGGCCAGTAAATTTACGACCGCACAAGTCCAGCAGTCTTATGTTTTTCAATAATAATTCCTCACCGTTATCTTTAATTTAAGTTGACCATTACATGTATCTTTCAATTCTGTTTCAGTATTTAAGTATTAGCCATAAGAAAAATTGAGATAAATCTTCTCCTAGTGCTTGTTATATTAAATAAAAACAGCTCAAATGTGAAATTGTGTAGACTCTTTTCTCATTTTGATTCTGGTCTTGTATCAAATCTTTCATTTCATTTCATTTCATTTCATTTCATTTATTAATTCTGGTTGTGAAGCCAAGGACTCTCAGAAAAGCGAACTTAATCACTGTACTAGCCAAGAACCCAATGGAGAGAAGACAATGAAGGAAGTTTCAGTTTTAGATGTGAGAGGAAAACCCCAGAGAATTATTCCAGGAAAGACCCACGCAATCAGGCAGGGACTGAAAACCCAATCCACATAGTGCCCCAGGTGGGATTCGAACCTGGGTCCCAGAGGTGGAAGGCGAGGCAAGATACCACTACACCAACCTGACTGCCCAGGTCTTCAGGTCCAGTAAAAGTTTTCAGTTACAAGCCTTGCTGTGTTGTGGATATGTTCCACTAATTCGAGCCCTGTACAGGCTTGGGTTTGGGTGAGGGTAAAGGTTAGGATTAGGACCAAGAACACACATTTGTAGTAGTGTTTTAATATTCACTAAGTTATGGAGACCGAAGACTTTTGCAACAATAAGTCTCCACAGGGGAATTCTAAAGACCTGGAATTACTCGGAGGCCATGGCCTCTGGTTGCCCCTGGTCTTAACCTTGGTGCCCTTTTGAAATTGTCTCATAGACTTTAAGATTTTCCAATGTTCAATCCAGGCTATTTACCTTTCTGCATGTACGTGTGATTCTTCTGCTCTTCTAGAGCTGCTGCCATTTCAGTTTCGGTGAGATTCTCTTGAGCTAGGCGCTCTGCTTGCTGGAAAGCCAACAAACTATCACTCACTAAAAATATATTATAGAGAAAGAAACCGAAAGTTAAGACACAAACGTTTGTTCTTTTATTCTGTAAAACACAAACTATGCCAATAAAGTGTGAGGGAGTTTTCAAATCAGGATACAAACCTTTCAAGGTAGGGTCATAGATTGGTTTTTGTCTACGTAGTGCTGATTTATAGGCAAAATTATCAAGAAGGATCTCATGTGAAAGTTTCAACTGAAGTAGTGTCTACTTGCTGAGAAAACAGGAACAAACTGCCATGGTATTTTTACTTGAACATTGTTGAACGTCGAATCCAACCACGTTTAGTGAGATACACATGTAACAGCAGATACCAACCGCAACTCTTGCCACAGCATTCATGAACGGACACCAAACCTCAGAAATCTAAGAAACAGTTCATGCAAGAATTGTTTCTCAAATTCAAACCTTTGTGGTTGCTAAAATTATCCCAACCATATTACTTCGAAGGGAGTCCTTTCTCAGGATAGTTAATACTATCAACAGCTGCAGTGCTTCAAACCAAGTAGGCCCCTAAGTTGTTATGGTCATTAAGTTTGGAATATTTACTTACCAACCAATTACCCTTTCTTTAACCACAAACACAAAACTGTAATATTTAAGCTCTCTTTGAAACAACAATAAAATATCGTGCAAACAAAGTTTTAGCAGAGGGGGGTAGGTAAAAAAGGTGGGGGGTAGGTAAAAAAGGTATGAAACACATCAAATTATTCTGGTGGGAAATTAGACAAAGTTGATGTCTCAACTGTTACATGTACCTTCCTGTCCATGTCCCTGTGTGTGCCCAGCAGCAGTCCTTGTGGGTCCCTGGTTGCTCACCATCGGTCCAGGATGATGGTTAATGCTCGATGGGGGACTTGGCTGAAACCCTGGAACTGGCCCTGTGTACTGCTGATGGTTCCTGCCCTGGTACCCAGGCCTGAGATTCCCAACTGCTGCACTGTGCTGTCTCCGCTGCTGCAGCAAGGCCGTCTTGCGAAGCGAGGCGGCACTAGAGGCGCTGTTGGTTCTCAGGCGTGGGTAGGTGTTGTACTTCTGCTGGTGGGTCAGGGGATGGTCAAGTGCATGACCGACCGGGTTTGTGGCAGACCTGAGGTTGGCTGTTAAACGGTTACCATCAATAGACTGCTTGGATACAGTAGCTGGTTGCCTGTTCGATGAGGTGTCCGACACTTGATCTTGTTCTTGGGTGTGTAGGCAAGTTCGGACTTTATCCCATAACCAGTTGATCTCATCGTCCGTCGGTGTTTTGTCCAGGCGAATCCCATTCTGATATACCCTCCCATCCTCTGTGTGAGCTGGGGTGTATTTATTGGATTCCTGGGTGCCTTTACCACTCCCTCGCGGAGGGTTCTCAGGCTCTGCTTGTTTCCCAGGAGAGCCTGGGTTTGATCGCCCAAGGGGTGGTTTGGAGGGATTGTGAGGCATCATCCGCAGCAGTAGAGTGGGTCTTCTTGGCTGTGTACCAGCACTCGCAGTACGGCGCTTACCGTTCATATGGACCTTAGCAGAATCATCAGCAGGCCTCGGTGGCGCTGGTTTTGGTTTCTCTGCTCTAGACGCTTCACTTTTCTCCGGCACCGTTTCATGTTCCTCTGACCTAGCCTTCTCTTCAGCATCATCGGCATACCTCATATCAGTCCATCGGACTGACTTCCGATCAGTCTTAGTCACCTGAGTTGCCCGCGATATTTCAATACTGTCCTTCACCTTCATGACACCGAGTTTGACCTTCTGGCCAGTACTGTGACCCCTTTTCAAAATACTTCTGACAGTTTTTTCTGAAGTATCTGTCTTACCACGTGCTTTAGTACTGTTCACTTGAAGTTGCTTTTCAGTTGACTGAGAATCGTTGCGTGACGAGTGCTCTCGGAAGTGCGAGGCATCACCATATTTAGCCTTGATCTGATTAATGTCAAGATCACTGTGTTTCGATCCCGTGTCCCCGTTAGCGCTATTGTACCTGGCATTTGCGAGCACAGTACTGAATGCCCTGTTGGGGACTGTTGCTGGTATGTTTGGCTTGCCTGAGACATGCTCTGATCTCTGCTGTGCCTTATGATGGTTGTAGTCTATGGGGGAGTCTGGGATCCTGGCTGGGTAGTTGGTTACGGCTGTGGCTGTTGTCCGAGCTGAAAAGGGTCTCTGACCAGCCTGCGTACTGACAGGTCCTGTTGCGTACATCCCTTGGGAGTGACTTGCATCGTGAAACTGTGTGGCATCTGATGGGGCTTGCGAAACCCAAGCTTGTGATGTCCTCGCCAAGTACGGTGGCTGCTGCATAGATCCTTGGAGGAGGGCTGGTTTGTTGTCGACGGGGTCACGGACAAAATCACTCTCACTTGTCTCCTCAACAAGGAGCTCTCCATTGCTGAATCCTCCACTCTTCGGACCATTGGGACGGTGGGATTCAGTGTTGGACGTGAAAAGACGGTTATCAGATATTGCACTCCTACCACTGTAATTGAACTCTTTTGGCTTTGAATCATTATTCCCATAGGCACTTCTAGTTTGGACGGATGATGGATTGACACCTGCTTTTATACTGTACTCATCATTGGTTCTTGCTTTCCCATTGCCATGGACAGACGCAGAGGTACCTCCAGCCGGCGTTTTTTTATGACTGTCATATCCCAATGGCTTTTGGGAGTTCTGCTGTTCCTCTTCCAGGCTGTCCAAGCTTAAGACACTACTGCTTCGCTCCAGCACCTCCCCCTGGGATGGCAAAGCTTCATTTAGGACAGCCTGGTTGAATTCATGCAGCGCAGCCTGCTGCTGTTCCATGAGCTGTCTCTGATTCTCATGCAACGTCTGTTGATACGGCGTCCCCACAGCATCTCGGTTGCTGTTCCTATTGTATGTTGCCGTCGCTGGTGTCGCATAACCGTGGTAACTCTGCCCTTTGTTTTCAATGACTGTGTTCCCGTTGTCGTCCACAGCCTGTCTCCGGAACGGAATATCTCCGACATAATCAACTGGGTTATAAGGGTCACTATATCCCCCTCTGTGACCAGTGGTATAGTCCGACTCTCCACCATAACCACCTCCCCTGTAGCTTGTGGTACTGGCAGGTGCTGTATTAACTCCTACCATGCGTAGTGCCTCTTCCAAAGCTGGGGCCAGGTTGCTGTGGTTATCTACATTGTACACACAAAATTAACGATCCAATCAATAAAATGCATTAATTGGGCACAGGATTTATAAATAAATAATGGACATCTTTAAATAATTTGGTTGTATTATTAATAAACCTGGGCTCAATAACATAAAGACGTGGAGCAAAGCAAAAAAGACTTTAAAAAGCAGAGAAATTACCATCCAAAATACCAAATGTTGTACATTGCTTATGAATGGTTCCCTGTTAATTTCTGCTTAGCAAATTTCAATTTTTTTTATTTTATTTTTATTTTTATTTATTAACCAAATCCAACAGCGATCAAGTCGCCAATAACAGGATGGTATAGAGTGAAGAGAAGACAATGAAGGAAGTTTCAGTTTTAGATGTGGGAGGAAAACCCCAGAGAATTATTCCAGGGAAAACCCACGCGATTTGTTGAGCAATACGTTACAACCTGGGCCCAATGTCATAGAGTTGCTTAATAATAATAATAGTGGCTTCACTCAGTGACGCTCAAGGTGCTTCAACAGTCAGTATTTTCCTGCAAGGTATATGGAGCTACGTTTTGAAGTATGAGACCTATTCTTTTACACAGCCCCATGTAATGGTTTAAAAGGTGCTTAGGCGCAATATATAGCCAATAATAATAATAATAATAATACGCAGTTCTTATATAGCGCTTTATACTCCCGATGGGTGTCTCAAAGCGCTCAGTATTTTTCCTACAAGGTATGTGGAGTTACGTGTTGAACAGTATGAGACCTATTCCTTTGCATAGCACCATGTAATGGTTTACAAGGTGCTGTGGCGCAATATGCAGCCAATCAAACCAGGAACACCGGGGCAAACCCCTTCTCTTTACGATAAGTGCACTGGGTTCTTTTACGTGCATTACACAACACACAGGACCTACGGCTTAACGTCCCATCCGAAGGACGAAGCATGTGGTTAAGTGCCTTGCTTAAGGACACAAGTGTCACGACTGGGATTCGAAACCACACTCTGCTGATCAGAAACACCAGAGCTTGAGTTCGGTGCTCTTATCCGCTCGGCCACGACACGCCAGGAATACCGGGGCGAACCCCTTCTCTTTTCGATATTATAAAGTGAACTTTTATTTTTATGTGCATTACACAACCATGACAACACACCGGACCAACGGCTTTACATCCTATCTGAAGGACGAAGCAATAATGGTTAAGTGTCTTGCTGAACAGAAACACCAGAGCTTGAGTCCGGTGCTCTTATCCGCTCGGCTACGACACGCCAAAAATATTGTTTAAAATGTTTCTGCTTAGCAAAAAATTTGCAGGATACCTGTCCTTTCACAAATTGTACATGAAAAAAAAAGGCATTTTGGCTGGTACCCATATTCCGGTAAACATAATTTTGATATGTGTAATTGGGCCCTGCTGGACTCTTACCTGTGTTTAGGGTGACGGGTCGGCTGTAACCCCTTGCTACATTGAGACCATCCTGTAGCCTTGAATCATTGTACGATTTACCTGAAAACATAAATCATATGGCCAAAAATATGTTATTGTTATTGACTTGTGTATGTAATTCCTGAAATCAGTGTAACCATGGTAACTGGTACAGCCACATTCCAGGGCTCGAAGTTGGTAGGAAAATCCACAAGACAGCAGAGCTTGTAATTTTATCAGAAAACACACACCTGAACTTGCTCTCTCTGTTTTGGGTGATCCCTTCTGAAGCCTCTGGTATCTTTGCGTCGCCTCTTGTTGCCTCTTCCGTCGTTCTTCCAGTACCTCCTGACGCCTCTTGGCCTCCTTCTGTGCCTCAAGGCGCCTCTTTAATTCATGAGCTCTGTCCGGTACAATTTTTAAAAAAGGTGCAAAATTAGGGACTCTTGTTACTCTGGCTTTAAACAATGTTCTTAAAGGCCCTGTACACTATTGGTAAGATCGAAAAACACAAATGTTCACAGATTCACACATAACTTACACGATTTAAAGTAAGTAATGGTAGAAAGGGTTCCTTAAAATATTTCTGCCTAAAATGCTATCGTTTCTGAGAAATGAGTAAAACAATAGTTTTTATCGCGCGCGATAATAAACTCCATGTTTGAAAAACAGAAAACACATAAGGTCTCTTTTCACTATTTTCTCGTGACCTCGATGACCAATTGAGCTCAAATTTTCACAGGTTTGTTATTTCATGTATGTGGTTGATTACACAAAACATGAACACTGTCTGTGATTATTTTGTCAGCTCTGCCAATCCTGTATAATACCTTTAAACAACAACAACAAATGTACAGACTGACATTTAATAAGAGGTTTTTCTTCCGATTGTGTTAACTCAATAGAATTTGTCGCTTTTTGACGACAATTGGCCATTATTCAGGCATGATATTGCTTGGGGAAAAAGTAGGAAAATTTTTATTGAGTACAAGGGCAGTAATTTACTAATAATCAATAAAGGATAAATATATAACCAATTACTATTAATCTATGTTTTACTATCAGCACACGTTTGTCTGGGTAAAGACTGTGCAAGTCTCTCACGTTTGTCTGGGTAAAGACTGTGCAAGTCTCTCACGTTTGTCTGGGTAAAGACTGTGCAAGTCTCTCACGTTTGTCTGGGTAAAGACTGTGCAAGTCTCTCACGTTTGTCTGGGTAAAGACTGTGCAAGTCTCTCACGTATTCAAATATTTTGGAGAACCTTGGGATCTTCAGCACATAGCATTTAACAAATGGAAACAAAAGCATGCAGAAACAAGTCCCAATGTTTGAATACAAGCTCCCCTAAATAATTTTGGGAGTCATCGAAGCGTTCCCCTTTACTTTACTCATTGGGTAAGTACATGTAAGCTGGCGAGTAAAAAACAGGGGGGCTACGGAAGTACGCAATTATAGGTTTAACACTCAGGTAAGGGTGTCCATGAAGTGCAATAGATTTGCAAATTCTAGTACAATAAACTGTTTTTAATTTTTGTTCAGCTACAAGATTCAAAGCTCTCACCTGCGTCGTCTGTTGGTCTCCAATGAAAGCTGCCGAACCTTGTCTCGGGCTGCAAGTTGCTGGGCATGGCTAAGTCCCTCGCTGGTGGTGGACCCATTTAGTTTGTCCAGACGTTCCTGCTCAAGGTCTTTGAACTTTTGTCTGGAGGTCATTATCTGGTCAAGGAACTTTGAAGAGTCACGAGAGTGAGCGATTTACCCTGCATGATGCCATGGTGGACTTATTGAGTAACAGTTTTTAACTGAAAAGTCAGTACTCCGCAATTTTGTTTATTTTTTTATTGAAAAAATTCCATATTCCCCAACTACATTGTACACCTACATGTAGCCAAATAGCATGCCAACTGTCTTGTTACCATCGGGGTTGTTTTTCACTGAAAAAAACCCACCATAAATGACCAGCTCTCCTGGTTTTCCCCTAGGAAGTGTACAGCAATTACTTAGCCTTGGACCTACATGTATTTACCACTAATTGGCGAAATGAACAATTTTGTATAAACTACAATGGAGTATCGTGGCCGAGTGGATAAGAACACCGAACTCAAGCTCTGGTGTTTCTGTTCAGCAGAGTGTGGGTTCGAGTCCCGGTCGTGACACTTGTGTCCCTGAGCAAGACACTTAACTATAATTGCTTCTCTCCACCCAGGGGTAAAATGGGTACCTGTGAGGGCAGAGGTGGTTCTTGTGATTGATTTAGCCTAGTAGCGCATACATGTATATTGCAGCACAGGCTGTATACTCCCCAGGGAGCTGAGATGGTTTAAGGATTGAAATAAATGGCCCAGTGACCAGGGGTAATAATGTTGGAAGCACTTTGAGATGCCCTTGGGGTGTGTAAAGCGTGATATATATCCAAGATATTATTATTATTACAAATACATGTAGAGACAAATATGGGCTAATTTCAAACGAAATTTTGCAAAATTTATTTTATTTAGTCACAAGGGTCTACATGTATCTAATGGTTTGGGTAATTTTAAAGTGATTATGTTCTCCCAAAAATGTATTATAAACACGGAAATATCAAACCGTCACTCAAAAAGTGAGCGAGGGTGTAACCGTGTGACTTTTTTTTGATGATGTCATGGAGTGTTTGAAAGATAAAGACAAGACAAACAAGAAGATGACAATAAAGAAGTAAACAGGAGGTTATAGTGTGTTCAGTTTTGCAAATAGTTTTTGCCAATCTCTAATTCCTCCCTTGCATTAACCCCTTACAGCAGAGCTCAAAATTAACTCTGGACCGCAGGCCCGAGGCCAGTGATTTTAGCATCGGGCCAGTAAACTCAACACCGGATACTCAACACCGGATAAGCCCAGTGGTTTTGTGTTTTACAATTGAGTAATAATCTCATTTTGTAATATCTTTGGGAGCAAATGTTGACTGTGAATCTGTCTTTCCATTTTCTTGAGTAACAAAGTACATGTACACTGACACATGTAAGACAAATGAAATCTACATATCTAGATCGTCTTTGACATGTTTGACTGCTTGTTCAACTCATTTTGATTCTGGTCATGTAAAATATATTCTGGTCTAGTGAAATTTTTGAGCAACATGTACAAGCCCTGGGGTCTTGTGGATTTCCCAAAAAATTTGAGCCATGTACAGTTGTACAGTACCAAATCCTTCTACATGTACATACATGTACTATCCAATTGCCAAAGTGAAGGGCTCAGAACATGTACGTTTCACGAATTACATGTAGTTCTGCGCATGCGCCAAATTTATGGCATTGAAAAAGGTCAACAAACCGTTCATGATTATGCATGAACGATGCTTTTCAAAAGCCAATCAAGTACCAGTGTTGTGACATATGCACATCAGTTTAAGTGAATGACACACTTTTGGCCTCTTTCACTTGTTGTAAATCACATTTAAACTTAAATTGAATAATGTTTTAGTGGTAATTTCATAATTACAAAAAACCCTTACGGTACACCCCAAAACACGAAAACCCTGAATATAGATTAGTTTGAGATATATTTACATAATAATTGGAAGTTTTGTCGGCCAAAAATGTATTTCTATTTTGTTGCAGAGGCTGTCCAACGGCAATTTCATGTACTACAATTAATGCTCGAAATATTTTTTTTTGAGTTGCATGCCCTCAAAGTTTGACATTATTTCCCAATCAGTTTTGCATGCTAATATTGTCTGCTCCTGAAATCATCATAAAATTGTAAAAAATATTTCGAGTAAAAGGAACTAAACGATACAATACAGTTAAACTGTTGGTTTTTGTATTGTGCTACAAAGCTTCTACATGAAACCTCCAGGAATAAAGTTATACGTCTGCAAATATTGAGCTTTTGTCAGGATAAATAACGTATGATTTAGCATACATGTACCATGGCAACCGGATTGTTGTAAGATTTTGCCTAGCACGACAGATTGATCCAAAATTTATTTATTTAACAGTATTTCAATATCTTCTTAAACACAATAAATTTACCAAAATGCGTAACACTTTTGAAAAAGAACGCTAAAAATGGACTGAAAGTCCATTGTTTATATGGGCGTGGCTTGCGTTGTCAAGATCAAACAGTCATCAATCGCAGCAGTAACAAACTCGCGCATGCGCACAGTTGGAAACAAAGTGGCTGCACGTTGAATGGGGCTGGATCGTACGTGAGAAGCACTGGGGCCAGTAGACCCAAATGACAATTGCTTATCACAGGGTCAGGCTTTCCAATCTTATCCAAGTCCAAACAGTTTAATGTGAAGATACATGTATGGGATGCGGACATTGGAGGACTGAGGCCACATGCAAGCAAAAATGCCTAATCTGTAAAACGTTTTAACGTTTTAAAGTTAAGAGTCATACAACTAAATTGCAGAACTAAAATTTTGTGACAAAACAAATCTGCTTTTTCAAAGAACAAATGCAAACAAATGAAACATTGGCCTAAAATTCATTTGGAATTGAATTTTGATTGGTACATGTACAATGTATGATTCAGCTCTCCAAAGCCATCAACAAGAAAACTGCCAAACAATCCCAGATTCAGCCAAGACAATGCAGAACCAACTAACAGCAACAACACAGATTCATGCAACTCGGTTCCACATCTGACAGCTACTTGTACAAAGTTTCTTCCCAAGAACTCTACATAATAATGTATTAAGAATAATAATAAAGATTTGTAGCTCCCACATGGGGACCTATCCACCCTGCTGAGCTCTCAAGGCACGGAGACTAAGAAAAACTTGAATACAAACTATGACAATATACATGTATGTACATAATCGATGAAATTACAAATAAACAATGGAACTACAAATGTACATCTTCTGTAAAGAAACTTGAAATCAGATGATTTTTTTACATGACTGGGATGCACTTCCCCAGAACATCAATGAACTGCCCACTATGGCTGCTTCAACTCATAAAACCGTTTTTAACAAGAGCTACATAAAATGTGATATTTCTGCGCCAGGAGTGTCATTTATGACATACATGTATGTATGTATGCACAAATACATGAACACTGTACATGTATGTGATGTACATGTACAGTGTACATGGCACATTATAAATGTCCACTGTTATTATTATCATTAATATTATTAGTACTCAAAGTATGCTAACTACAAGTGCAAGTACAAGAGCTCATGCTGGGAGTGATGACCTTTCGATTGTCAAGCCTCTCCCCATCCAAAAGCCCATTAAATTTAATTATGAGTTGGTGACCATTGAAGGCTAACCATGATCTTTGTCTGGTTGATGTCTACTCTAATGGACATGAGCTCTTTGTCATAAAAAAACCCAAGTACAAGTATCATAATATGCTTCAGAGACTGATGACGATTCCAACTTGAACTAAAGTGCTAAGTGACAGATGGTGCAGTGAGAGGATGATTCCAACATACATGTAGAAATCCCAAGACAAGATGAGGGCTTAATCCAAGCATGTTTAACTGCCTTTTAAACAAACCATCAAATTGTGCTCTATGGTGACTTAAGTCTGCTACATAAAACAACCATAAAAACACACAATACGAGCACTGGGGTTGGAACTGACTCCCTGACTTTCTCTGCTGCAGATATTTCATAGCTGCCAACATTAGCATCCCTTGCAATCAGGGAGTTTTTGTACAACAATCGTGGAGATATTTACATTCAACATGATAGGGACAAAGGTGCCATAATCAGGGAAGGGAGCTTTTCAAATTTGTTAATCAGAACATGGAAAGATTGGTTTATTTTCAGCTGATTTCCTCTTGTTGGTTTCTCAGCTGTGCCACTGAAATTCCCAAAAAACAGAACTCAGTATCGTACATGTACGTCTTTTTAACTCTTAACCAAGGGCTACGTCTATTGCACTGCAGAATCTTGGGAGAACTCGTTTTATTGCAAGTCCCCCAAACACGCGGCTAAAAGCCACTCTGCATAAAAACAAATAAAAAGGTACAGTTTACAAGCACAAGGGCTGGAAATGACTCTGTGACTTTCTCGGCTGCAGATATTTTCAAGACTTGAATTTATTTACTTTTATTTTGTTCAATATGCAAGTTCATCCCAAACAAGGCTAAAAGCCATCAAAAAGTGCTCTTCAGCGACTTAAAACCCTTCTGCAGAAAAACAAACCAAGACAATTTACAAGCACTAGGGTTGGAAATGACTCCCTTATTTTTCCCTCCGCAGATGTTTTCAGGGCTTGAATTTGTTTTGAATATTTTATTTTATTGTAAGTTCACCCCAAACTAAGTAGTGATCTCCCCCTATTGACTCTGGACACTCAGCACCTTCCAGATCTTCTAAGCCCAGCTTAAGACACATGTTTTAGTTTTTTAGTTTGGGATTTTTTTTTTTTTTAATTGCTGAGCCTTGGAATAATTAATGTAACTGTAATGATTGATGCCTAATGGATGATTGAATTACACAAATTCTTTGTAACATTACAATGTACAAGTAAAGGCTACCCTGGACACTGATAAACACATTGTCATGGTAACATATCACCAAATGCCTCGTAAAAGCCTTTGTCCTACATGTATGTAGTTTATGAAATTATGGCACAATAATTCAGTAAATAGGATGACTAGTACAGGTTTTATGACCGAATGATTTGTTTGTTTGCTCCGAGAAATTTAATTCATTAACAATTCTGTAAACCGACTGAATAAATAATGTGCAGCATTTTTTCCTATTGCATTTTACTGGTCTTTGTACAAAGGCATCAATGTATATTTGGGTTGCAGTAACATGTAGTAAGTGCATGTAACTAAAACTATACTTTGCTGTGTATTTGTTGTTCTCACAAGAACTTAAAGTTAAATTATAAAAAGATAAAAGGAAACGTTCTTGTTTGAACTTGGCATCAGCAGGACAGTTATTAGCAAGGTTTTAGTTAGTCAAGATTTGGAAAAAAGGGTGTCCAAATTTGCTGGAAATTTAAAAACTGGGTGCCCATAGTGTTCACTTATAACATGTAAATGACTGATAAAACAGGGTGTCCAAATTCAAAACCATGAAAACAGGGTGTACAACAGACACCCAGACACCCATCTGGCTAACACTATGGTTCTTAGTCCCAAGAACAATCTACACAATGAAATACATGTAGATTTACATCACATGGTGTTTCCACAAACCAAATACATGATACACTGTCTCAAGTGTTTTGTTTTTTAAAATGTTCTTTCACCAAATAATTAATACATGTTACCAGCACTTCAAACAAACTGATAGTTCACAGTTTTTGGTAATTTTATCCTTTATCAAAATTTCTTCAAATATTTGGAGTGACAATTTGTTTTCCTCCAGACAGAGAGTGCAGGAGACTCAAGTAATGATATGCTAGGGGCCATTGACTTTGCAGAACACATAAGCAAAGCAAAGTGTACAGACATGTTTTACCTTGACAGTTGAATGCTATTTTTGGATAGCTCTGTAGAGCAATGTCCCGTGCTGTTACCATGGTAACAGACTTGTCTCATCTCACTAACAAAGACTTTTGTACGTGCAAGGATATTTTATAGTTTGTTTTTTGTATCTAATGCTCATTAGAATAAAAAATTTACGAGGAAAACATTTGTAGCGAGAGCCTTACTACGCTGTGTTGGCTTTCATGATCTAGGGATGAAAATAGACAGAGTTTGTTTATTTATTCATTAATGTTTTATTTGTTTATTGTTTTTCCCCCAAATATTCACAATGTATTTCATTACAGAAGCCTATAACAGCGCAGGCACCCATACATGTATAACAGGATTGTAATAAAGAACAAGAAGAAATGTTCAATTAGAAGTGAGAGGAAACCCTAAATGAGAAAACCCACACAATCAGGTAGTGGTACATGTACACTAGGGACTGACAAACCCAATCCACATACATGTACAGTACAAGGTGGTCTGAGGTGGGATTCAAACCAAGTCCACAGAGATAAAGGCAGGGGAAAAAACTGCTGAGCCAACTTGATGCCCCGCACACACAAAAAGTATTTATATTTGAAATTATCAGTTGTATTCAGCTTTAGAAGGAAAATTCAATCAAATTTAGTGTTCAAATTGGGGGAGGGGGATTCCACAAGACTGCGGGGATTCCACAAGACTGCGGGGATTGTACATGTAGCTTAATTTTTTTACTGGACCAGAATTTACTTGCAAGACCACATTCAAAACGTGTTGAACAAGTACATGTATGTATACATGTACATGTAGTAAGAATTTTTTTCACAAAGTTATTAGACATTATGTGGCCTACATGTATTATATTTGACAAACACAAGACTTAGAACGGTCTTGTATGGTCCTGAGTCTACTGGCCCCATGCTAAAATCACTGTCCTTGGGTTTGCAGTCCACTGTTAATTTGGAGCCCCAAAATTTACTTCAAACACATGTATCTGGCTCATCAGCCTCAAGACAACTGCGTTTGAAGCTGCATTTTAATTTTCTTTACCTCTTGGGCCTTAAAATATGAAAACTGTATTTTAAAATAAAATTCAAAAGATTTTTTAATTTATTTGACAATTGCAAATTGAATATTACTTGAAACAATAAGATTTAACAAAAACAGGTAATATTCTTCCATAAACTGTTGAGGATTTTCTTCCAATAAAGCTTGGTATGGGTTAGGGTGGAGTGGTTTTAAAAAGCTGTCCCTAGGACACCACAGAAAATATGCAATAACAAATATATACTATGTATTTAACCAAATCTACAGAATGTTTTCTTATATTACTGTAAGTGCAATAGACGTAGCCCTTGGTTAAGAGTTAAAAAGACGTACGATACTGAGTTTTTCGTTTTTGGGGAATTTCAGTGGCACAGCTGAGAAACCAACAAGAGAAAATCAGCTGAAAAGCTGTATGCCTGCGTGATGATTTTTGTGTAGAAAAACAGCTCCCAACAGTACGTTAACAAAAATGAAAGCATTTGGCCTTTTCGAACAAACTCTAGCGGGTGGGTTTGTACACATGTAGGCCTACTGAACCTGCATAATAATTATTATTATCCTTCTATCAGCAAGTTTTATGATCAGCAGATATATTGGAATTGAGTTTGCATAATGAGCAGCGCAATCTTCCAATTGTGCAAGTCCGTAAATGCGCACATGACACGTCGCAATGCGTCCCTTCATACATCCGCATGTATCCATAAGACTGATTTTGATTGGTCAGCTGCCTGATGAGAACCCAAATTTCATTGGACAACCTACTCACGCCTGACTCAGTTACCGTATATCGTTGCACAAATTAGGGCGATTTTTGTCGTCAAATTAAGAAATAATGTGCAACATTTGAGAGTGGGAACAAGCAAAAATTGTTGGTACTATTTATCTTCGTTTTTGAGTGGTCACTGAGTAAACCCCCTGTTGAAGAGAACAAGACTGTAAGATACGACTGGACGGCCCATGGTCTACAGTGTATACCACAAGTTGAAACTGTTCACACGCAAGTCAATGAACGCCATGATATTAATAGTGACCAATACCCTATGTATTAAGGAAAATGTAGGAGTAAGAGGACTAGTCTTCTACTTCCACTTTGTTTCGGCAGGATTTTAAGTAAGGATGCCTACATCTAGGTGCAACTATTTTTTCATTTGTGTATGCATTGGAAATAAAGTTAAAATAATTAAAATTGAAAAATTTAATGTATTGCTTCAGTTGGCGTGAAAGCCAATCAGAGTTGCTTCGCGTATGGCATTTTCAAACGTCAATGGGTACATGAACATGTTACATGATGAATGATGTTTAAAACTTCAATCCAGGTAAGCGTGGAACTGCGATTTATTTTATAAAAATGTCAGTTGTCACTCATTTCAGATCATGTCCAAATATGTTTTAAAAGTGCTGTTGGGTCCAATAACTCGGACTAAGTTGCCAGGGGTCACTGTCACCCATGTACTATACTATGTATGTCATGTACGTAGTACTTTTTCTTTACCATTAATTTATTAATAATAATTATCAATCATGCTTTCAAGTTTCATTAATCATATTTGTCTGCAGACAGCAGAGACATCAAAACTACAAAAGTGTAATAGCCTACTAATGTAATTAAGCACACCAGGAAAAAAACACCGAAGTTTTAGCTTCCTAATTCAGGTAAAAATATCAACAAACATTAGTCTAATTTGTCGTTAACATTACCCCTGACGTCAGTCATGTTTTTGTCAGTGGCAGAGCAACGGACACTGCTGGCGGCGGACTGTAGTACGGCCGGGTTTCTGTCTGTGTATGACACACAATTAATTAACACGGTAACCAATCGAAAAGAAAAGGATACGAATATGCTCCTCCAGTCAGCATCTTGTATTTCTAAAGAATCCACTGGTTTACTGCTGTCGTCCCGTCGAGCATCATGACTTAGTACCTGTCCATGTTTCTGTTCTTCATAAAATGTTGACACAAATTGCACGTCTCTCGAGCCATAATTTATATCTCGTTCGTAGTCGTATCATCGTAGTCAGTCTTAAGTTAAAAATGTTTAACGATTGTCGTCCATGTTGACTGTTTCCACAACTATGCTATGCTAATTATTGATGACGTCACATTATGAAAACGCCCCCTTTTGACGTGACCGTGCCATTTTCAATACATTCCTAAAGTCGTAAAACAGTCTGTCGCCCTCTTTTTTGTTGATATGATCAGTTACAAAGTAGGAAATTGTTTTTAACCATACAAGATCACCCACTGACATGTTCTCCCAGCTCAGGAGTTTGAAATCATACCCCTTTCCAACACTGCCAAAGTTTGTAGTAGAATTGTAAACAGAAACAGAGGATAATGGCCTCATCTCAGTCCCCGTCTGTTGCAGAGGTCAGCAATAAGAAAGGCCTACCCATAACAACGGAACAACATAGACATATTGATTATAGACTTTCTGGAAGAGGCTGCTGTGTTGTTGTTGTCATTTCTTTTTTTGTTTTTTATCCCCCCTTAAAACATGTGTGTCTTTCAATAATTAATTAAAAACTGAATTTAGATTCTAAAGTTATTTCTTTGACCCACAATTTCGAAAACACTTATTAGATGAATGTATCAACACATCTTCAAGGATCAACACATCTTCCTCCAAGTTTCTTTTACAGGTAACACAGCCGTTTTGAGTTTTTGTTTCCTTTTGGGGGGGGGGGGGGGGGTGGGGGGTGCGGGGGATAACACAATAAATTGATGAACAATCATCGCCAAATCAAGACACAATCATTTTACTCTCAAGGTATATCAGGCAAATTTTATTTCACCTTTCATGATAAGAGTAGTGTTCCAGATTTTCGCATTATCAGAACTCGAAATTATTTTGACGTTTTCGGGCACTACAGAAAAACTCAAAAAAATAAATTTATTTACTTTAAACCAACTCGTTTTATAACAAGTTTTGAAAACGAAAACGTACCATGGCATTACTGACCCACTGATCGTCACGGTTTGAACACTTAGTTTTGATTATTTTTTTTTTTTTCAATACATATTTTTACACGAGGCCAAAGCATGAGTGAGATGGAACTATAGACTGGTGCCAATCTGAGAAGGTGTCCTAATGATAATACTTGTCTCCTTGGAACAAGTCAATGAGCAACCTAAAACTCATCGACTTAAAACTATACAGAATGTGCCTCTTGAGTGGCGTGGACTTTAATAGTCGGTTGTTTTATACAAAACGGTAGATTTGAACGATGGTAGCACCCATGATCACATTTTAAACTACAACATAATAACCAGTCACCAAATCTACTCAAGGCCTGATACTTCACAGTTGCCTCCGTTGCCCCTGTTCATTGCCTCGGAGCCCCTTCAAATGTTAAAATGGAAATTCACAATTTCCTCATACCTTGCCCTTTTCAAAACGAAGCATCAGGTCTGCAACTCTAATCGGATTCATTTTGGTTGAGTAACATCGTTTTATAAGAACGTTGAGTTTCAAATACTTTGAGGCTTCTTTATGGCATCATATACTGCTCAGCACACATTAATTTTCGAACTGTGGAAATATTATGGATAGTTCCAGATCATGAGTCGCCATTTTTACGAGAAATTTGGGTGTTGGCCTTTTTTTGGTTGCGTCGCCAAGCACTCATTATCTACAAAAATAAAAAAAATAAAATGGCAACATAATAGGCGGGTTAAACTCACAGGAGGTATAGTGCAACCTTTTTTTAAAACTTACTTTAATTGTTGCAAATAAGGCAAATTGTTGCAAATACACGAATTTGTTCCAATACACGAATTTTGACGTCACAAATTCGTAACGAATAATTCGGAAGAGTTGACTTGTAGGCAACTCCTGCGAAACATTTGCAGCGAAAACAGCCCCGTGACGTCAAAATTTGACGTCAAAATTTCCTCTTTTCTTTTAAGTACAAAGTCTAATAAATAATTTGACGTTCATTTTTCAGGAAGACAATCATTGAAAAACAAAAATTAAATAACTAAAAAAAAATTAATGAACAATCTTGCACCATGAAGCAAAATTATTTGGAAAATCATTTGGAATGGAATTATAATGCAAATTTTAGCAGTTTTTAGGCAACAATTAAACTCCCTCAATACACACATATTTGCGTATAATTTAAATAACAATCATCACATAAAGGTTCATAATTTTCTATGCCAAGATAAATACAAAATATGAAATTTGTTCTAAAACTTATTTTGTACCAAAACGTTTAAGGTAAAATTTCATACAGTAGTTCCAAATAATTATAAGTTCAGTACATAATTTAAAGATTATCACACACTAGTTACAAAGATTTGTATCTGCATTTGATTATCGCCAAAAAATTTAATGTAAGTTTGGATGTACGACACCATCACCAATGGACCTTATATTCTGACGTCATCACGCCGCCATCTTAAGCCCGGTTCGTACTTCCTGCGAATGCGATACGAATTTTGACGTCACAAATTCGTAACGAATAATTCGGAAGAGTTGACTTGTGGGCAACTCCTGCGAAACATTTGCAGCGAAAACAGCCCCGTGACGTCAAAATTTGCTTTGCTTTCGCATTCGCAGGAAGTATGAACCGGGCTTTAGAGTTACAACATTGATGAATTAATAAACAGAAAACGCGCAGCAGCAGGATCAGCCAATGAGCTACCTTCTTTTGACATCTGCTCGCTGAGGACGCCCTACTCAATTGACGTCATGAGCATGAGGTCTATAAGTATGGCAAGTGCATAAAGTTCATGTCAAACGACCAAAACACAATTTCATGTCTGTGCTTACCACAGAATTATGGGCGAACGTGGGGGCAATTTAAAGTGCACCTGTCCATTTTTGAAAAGACGGCTTACTACTCCGGCTTAGGCTCCGCTGTACAGTTTTGGAAAACCCGCACGTTCCTTACAGAGCTTCAAATTAGCAACCAGAGCCTAAAGCCGGAGCCAAGGGCCAAAGCCTTTGTTTCTATTAATGGTATGAACAGAATTCTGATAAAAGCCACGCCATGGTGGGTCTATAACTAAGGCAAAATGCCCTAATTAAGGTCAACTAAAAAACAAACAACCATGTTGCCAGACTCCCATAAGCTGCAAGCTATTTTATTAGGGAATTTTTGTAACTATTTGTCATAATTCGGTGCATACCATTTCTGAGTTTCTGAGTTTGCTGATTAGGTTAAGGCCTGGAAATCTACATAAATACCATGGAGGCAATTTTCCTAAAAAATAATATTTCAGGCACTCGATCTGATGCTATGAAAGAGATTTTTCCTGGAAAAATTGCCATCAGAAAGATAACGCTATGTACGGTGATGGGATTGTGTCTTTGACGATACATGGAATTTGGCAAACAGTCACAGTAGGCCCTCTATATCATAAGCAACATATTTGGCTACAATACAGCCATCGATTTGTCCCTTGAAAACATCATAGATTAACAAGCAACTTTCAACAATTTCAAAATGGCTGCCACTGCTTGTCTGCGATAGCGTGAAAAGATAATATTGTGGTTCGGAAATCTATTTATAAGAAAACCACGAACTGCCATTGTGCGTGTGGTTTTTGGAACCAGACTATGTTGCCTATCAAGTTGAAGACATAGAGCACGCCAGGGAATTAACCCACAACTTTTTTGTTCGTACCGTACGAACTCCAATCACAAATTTGATTTAAAATTGTTGTCAAAAGAAACATTCATCAAATATCGGAAAGCTGGTTTCTTATGCTGTCCATAACTACATCATCAAGTATTTTAACATATAGTTCCTAATATCTCGCCTTAATATATTCTGTTCACTCACTTAATTATAAAAAGTAAATTTCAGTTTTCAGCTGACAGAGTGCGCCTTGGGCGCCGCACGAGAAGGCATTATAATGGGCCTTTTCGAAAAACATCTACGGCTTGGGGCTCCGTTGTAGGATTCGTGTGCCTGTTTAATCCCGTAAAGAAAGCGTACGTTTTCAAAACCACTGACGGATCCTGAGTCAGAGCCCAAAACCGAAACTGTGGTTTCTAAAATGCCCATTTGATAAATTATTTCAAATTATTTCGTAACAAAAGAAGGATTTTAAATCTTTCACATTTTTGTAAATGTTCAAAAGAAAATAATAAATTAATTAAATTATAACATATATAGTTTTCATTGAAAATAATTGAGTTGTTCGTAGAATTTGTAACCATTATTCTTATCCATCTGTTGAAATGGTCCAATATCTGCTTAGCAGAAATAAGAGCACTTAAAAGTAAAGGTACTAAAATAAGAAAGTCAAATAAAAATAAGCAGGGGACCAGTCAAAGGAAATAAAATACAAATAACATGTACCTGTAACCCGTTTGAAAGCATAGGCCTAACGTAAAGTGTGCCATCATAGCTGTTTTCTAAATAACCGCACCCACAAGCGGCTGCATACTTAATTAATATAGTGAGGTTGCTGGAATAGTCTCCTTTCAAGGCACAGCCGAGGGTGTTTTCCAAACCTAGGCTTAGGCTCCGGTTCCAGCTTGCGTTCCATCATCAATTTTGAAACCGAGGACGGAAGACACTGAGGACTCTTGTCGCAAGATGACGTTTTTAATAATGGTGTTATAAACAATATTGGATCTTAGGTCAACCTTGGCTATGGAGAGTGATAATGGTGTAAGCTCAGCAAGAGCGTTTTTACTTTCTTTTGGGGGGGGGGAGGGGGGTTATGATTACATCCATTGGAAGTGACGTCTCTTCGAGTTGTCACTTTAGTCCTGCCCATCCCAAAGACGGATTCCAATGGTTTAATACTGGCCACAATGACTACAACGTACTCTTCGTTGGTTTCCAATAATCAGACAGAACTTAAGACATGCCTTCAAATCAAGGTATGTTCCTTCTTTCATAAGAGGATTCCAACACTTGCCAGCCAATTAATTATGTAGGTATTAAAGAGGTTTCCAATAGCAACAGTGCAGACTTACATCCATGCCTGGAAGATTACGGTGTAAGTGATATTCATACCCATGAGGCAGTTCCAACAGTTGCTGTGCAAACCGACATTCATACCCGGGAGGTTTCCAACTTAACAGTAACTGTCCAAACTGACATTCATACCCATGATGCAGTGCAAACTGACATTCATACCCGGGAGGTTTCCAACAGTTGCTTGGCAAACTGACATTCATACCCATGAAGCAGTTCCAACAGTAACTGTGCAAACTGACATTCATACCCATGATGAAGCAGTTCCAACAGTAACTGTGCAAACTGACATTGATACCCAGGAAGTTTCCAACAGCTATAAGTTCCAGATGACAAAACTTACATTCTTGGCCATGGAGGTTCCCAACAGTTTCTGCCCAAACTTTATATTCATCCATTGTAGGTTTTCAACACTGTTTGGCAACATGTTCCTATACCTACGAGGCTTAAAACACTTACTGGCAAAAATTACAAAGTTTATCTGTTACGTACTTAATCCAGTAGTCTGTCCAAGATGCGAAAGTGTGTTTTATTGAAACCACAGTTACTCCTATAGCATCAATCGACGAATGCGCGTGAATTTGACGGTCTTTAAGAATCCTTTGAATCAGCATGTATGTATAGTTTTAAAAGGTCACGAAAGTGTAATAGTACTTCTTTCCAACGGTTATTTAAACCACTGAAACTTTTTCTGATACTAAAAGTCTTGTCGTATTTGGTAACGGTCTCAAGTTTTCAATTTCTCCATGGAAAACAACATCCCCATAGGTGACCCGTCGGCCCGAGCGGGGCATCTTGCCGTTCAGCCCTGGTACTCCGTTCGGTCCCGGTACTCCGTTCGGTCCCGGTACTCCGTTCGGTCCAAGGGGGTCAGTGGACAAAAGTGCAGGGGACGAAACGTTCCTCGGTATACTGTTCCTTCCTGAGAGTATAGGCCGTGGAAGAGCAGTCTCCTCCCTGTTGGCTGGCACCAGGCAGGCGCCGGTCTCCAGGACGGTGATTTTCCTCCGTGCGTACGGCGAGTATTGCGACGACTCATCGGTTTCTGAGTTAGTCAGCAGGGTTCGTGACTGTTCGTTCGCGTCTTCGTCCACGCTGACGTCATCGAGGGGCGTGTCTTCGTCCTTTTCCAGTCTCACAAAAAAGAGGATGCATGCTCCAATAATTGGGGGCACCCCGGCTAGGAGAAATGCTAGCGTGTAGTCTTGCAGTTGATCATAGATGAATCCTACAATAAACGACAAAAATGTGAAAATATTTCATGTTAAATTTGAATCGGGATAAAAAAATATTATTTGTGTTTTTGCCCGTACACCAATGTGTGTTATAGACTACACCCAGGACATCAGTACTTTCCCGAGTCCTCGTGAAAATGTACATTACTTAGTTGGGATTCAACATTCTTTCTTACCATCCTAGAGCAGATGTCATACCAATTGACTACCGGGCAAGCCTGGTATAAAGGTATGAAGAATGTTTAGAAATGTCCGCTTATAACTTTTCTGTACCTGCTATTGGTGGTCCAGCCGTCATCGGAAACGACATCATAAAGAAGAGGAACCCAAGCGCCTTGGACGAGTCCTCAGGCCCTGCCACGTCAAGCGCGATCGGTCCGATCAGCATCACGAAACAACCATCAAAGATCCCCATGAACGACAGCATGACGGCGAGGGCGTAGAAGTTCCTGACCACCGGAAGTAGCGTGGAGGTCACACCGATGACCAGGAAGGAGATCTGCTGCAGGTAAATACGGTTGACCTTTGGCGAGTCGATCAGGCGGCCGGAGATGAGGCGGGCCAGACCGGACGTGGCGCCGATGCACGTGATCAAGACGGCCGCGTTGCCCCCAAGTTCGAGTTGGTTGACATGTTTTATCTGTTGAATCAAACAATAACGAATTAAGTGCACTTGAAAACCCTCTGTAACAGTATCAAGGACTCTTTCTCGATAGGTAATATTGGCTTGTCAAGCATTCTTCTGTATAGACCGTATGCCTAAGACGTTATTTGCACAGGGCGCCCTGTGCTAGAGGTAAAAAGAAGGTTGCTTATTGGCCGCGCGTACATAGCTAGCTGTCCGTTTTCCTTTGGTTCGTCATCGTTTAACCTCTCATGCCTCGCTAACTATGGGCTGCGTAACATATCAATACCTCTCATCACTCAAACATGTGTTTATAGCAGCAGGTGCTGTGGAAAAAAATATCACCCCTGGGTATGGGGTTGGGTCGTGTCCGATTCAATGGTCGGCAGTGGCTTTGGCCAGAACACCGAAAAGTCCCACTCTTCAACGTTGTCGTTGAAGCCAACGGCCATAGCCGTAGCCAAAGTTTCTTCATTCGGACATGGCTATAGTTCCCGATGGGTTTGAGCTGCGTCAAGCATTCAACTTTTCCTATTCAGCCACGTGATTTGCCGACCAATCACGCAAGGAATTTGATCAAACTCCTCATGGTACTATAACTTTTACGCATAACGCGTTGTGCGCTCAAAACATTATTAGTCATCTGTAAAGATGGTAGACTTTTACACTGTGTTTCGTCAATTGGTAACAATATGTAATTTTTTTTTTGCAAAACAAACAAAAGTCAAAAACAAAAAACAAAAGTTGACTTACCAAATGAACAAAGGGAACAAAATATCCTAAGACTGCTATTGCCACTCCGATGGCCCATATCCTATAGTTCCTCTTCTTCCAGACGTGTAGATCAAGCAGATCCATTAGGCCAAACAGGTTCCTGAGGGCGGGCTTTCCGTGAGGTGCCGACTCCGCTAAGCTCTCCAGTATCTTAAGGTCAAAGTTTGCCGGAAGCGGTACGGGCCGGAACGCTATCGCCATGAGGAGCGTCATGATAAAGGACAACCCGGCGAGTACCCGTAACGTGTTGGACAACCCGATACTCTCCAGAATCTCCTTCAAGCCGAGGGGAAGGACGATGGTGAAGACACCGCTGCCAAAGGTCACGATTCCATTTGCAAGACCGATCCTCTTCCGGAAGTAGTGACCCAGGATAACCAGGGATGGGGTGTACGCTATGGAGAAACCACAGCCTACCATGACGCCGTATGTGAGGTAGAGAAGTTCGATTCGGGTGACGAAGGAGCTGGCGATCATCCCGCCACACGCCAGGGCGCCACCGATGACACTGGCCGCTCGACAGCCGATCCGGTCCGTAATGATACTGGAGACGGGTGAAAGCATGAACGTCAGGCCGGAGCACAGTGAGGCTGCCCAAGCTACAGAAACGAACAGGAGGAAATAAAGCACAATTTACTTAAAGTTTGTCTGATGTGAAAGGATGCACTGACGTCACACGCGCCTGCATTTGGTGTGCCACAGGGGGGGGGGGGGCGGAAGGGGTAGCGCCACCAGCGCGCCACCTACGTTGAAAATAATCTCATTCGACCAAGTGGACTGGTCGAAGCTCCCCACGTACAAACGGATGTGTGTGTATGCACAGTACACACACTATTTGAATAAGCCATTTGCGAGTTACATTATTTTGAATAATGTCTGGTACAATGACTTGTTTAGTCACAAGTTACCGCTTAAATTTGAATTCCTCAGACTATCGAGACAGTTGCTATGTCACATGATTAGGGGCAAGCTTTTGCTTAGTTACGTAAGAGACGGTGAACACCCATACACAATTCTGAATGGATGTGTATGGCATAATGGTACCAGGGTTTGCTCATCTGGAGGTTGCTATACAAAAGCTTGCCCCTAATCATGTGACATAGCAACTGTCTCGATAGTCTGAGGAATTCAAATTTAAGCGTAACTTGTGACTAAACAAGTCATTGTACCAGACATTATTCAAATGGAACTCGCAAATGGCTTATTTACGCTCCGCTGCGTGCCGTTGAGACTGCCTGGACGAGTCCATTTTATCAGAGGGTATTGTTATCTTCAAATGTTGTAAATTCACAAAATCTTTACACCAGAAAACATTTGTAAATTTTTGTTTTGCCTTGCCAACTGCTTCAGTAAATTAACTATTTAATAAACAACATATATTTAACCTAAACGACATGTATAACATATCTGTTTTAGATGTGTATGTTGCCTCAGAATTACAATTACCTGCGGCAAATGTTCCCGTCCGTCAACAGAGATCGTTTGAACGCAAAATAAGTATTGGCGGGATCCATTCTCTCCAAAAACACTTTTACAAATCGTCAAATATCTAGAGGATGTACCGAGGGATTTTGATTAAACTTTCAGGAATGAAAGATGTATTCCTAAATATTACGTTAATGGAAAAAAATCAGAGGATGAACGATAATTTTTTTCACATTATGTCGATATTTGTAGCCATTTTAGGGGAGACCATTTGTAACGAAATTCCCACCTGGACCCATTCATACACGTTAGCCGCTGCAATAAACCAACGGAAAATTTTCGATAATATTTTTACGCACTTTATTTAAAATTAAGCATCTCAACAATTGAAAATACTCTTACGATATACACTGTTATGTTTTCAGTGCTGATAAAGAGAGAATTTTAACGGTATACATGGATTTCTTTTTGTTTTGTAATGGTCATTACCTATTTTTAAAATGGAGTGTACCCAAACAGCGATCGCAAATGATTGCGCAACACCCCTTCCGCCCCCCCCCCCCCCCCCCCCCAGCTAGGTGTGCCATTTCGGGAGTCAACTAGACTTGATTCAAGTCCCTTTCTCGTGCGAGGTTCCTAACGTAACGCGCCAGCATGCAGCCACAGAATACCAGTGCGCCCTCACCGACAAAATGTAGTTATTGCGCGGAACAGGGAGGTTGGGGAATGCAGAGCGCAAAATAATAGTTTTCTGACGATGAGGCAAGGAAGGGCCTTGCACGGGATTGGGACTTGAGTCAAGTCTAGGAGTCAACAGACCGTGCATGCAAGTTTTGTACCGCGTCTTTGGTCTCAAGAGTAAACACACGAAGAAAACAAACTTGCGCACTTAAACGGTCCCAATGTTCGAATACGCGCGAGACTTATAACAGTTTAATGCGGTGATGACGTGGAATTCATTGTGTTAAAGGCGCCATGCTCTGCATTATTAGTTGGAGAAGTAAAGGAACGGCATGCGCTGTCCAAAGTTGCAACTCACTATAACTGTATAGCATTTTAAACCCCGTTATGCGCAAAGACTGTGTTTCACCGCTAGAGGGCCGAGCTGGTAACCCGGGCACAACTTCTTAATTACCGTAACTTAAAATAAGCACACAAACGATTTTTTTCTCATTTGAGAAAAATCGTTTGTGAGCTCAATGTCACATGTAGCCTTTCTTTCTTGTTTTTACTGAGAACAAAAGTGTTGAGCACTGTGTTGTCGGGTCAAGCAACTATTATGAAATTTGGCCGTGAAGTTTAAGCGTCGGTGCGTAATCCTGCATAATGACCCATCCAATTGGACTTTAAACGTCACAGAGTGGGTGTTATCTTTTAACGTGGTTGTACAAGGTTCTTCAAATAGTTCTAACAAACATCGTAAACTTGTGGAAAACAACCGTTTATAAAACACTCTGAACTTACTGAACTTACGACATTAACAGCAATTTTTGTGTGTTGGCTTTTTGCTCAAGTTGAATATAAACACTCAGTTAATCTGGTTTGCCTTTGACTTGTGTTTCTCTAACCATGCAGACAATGGATGCTTTTAGGGTTAGGTCGGCGTTTTGTATACTGTGATAAGAAGAAGTGTTCACTATTTTTTTACACAGAGATCTGGAACAGTGGCGGAGGCAGGGATCTCTGAAAAATACATCGAAATTCGTACAAATTCCTGGTGTGTTTCTTTAGATCAGAATCATCGGGGGGGGGGGGTCGAAAAACGGTTTCTCGGCGATACAATAAAAAGGACTTTAAAATTCACGTTACACGGTGCCGTGAACTTCAAAGCTATAGCTGGTATCTGGGTACCTTGAAAAGAGACCATTCAGCCTGCCAAGTGCCGATTTAAGCTTTCTTTCTTTCTTTTCAATCAACACTTTACATCTTTCTAAAACATATAATGTCAACAAATATTGGCCAATGTGGATAAAATTCAACCTAGTTTCACCCATTGAGGATCACCCATTGAGGTTGTTGATTGAATGGGTCGTGTTTGGCTGTCCCCCTAAACCAAACAACAACAATAAATGGACGGCTCTAATATAAGGCATTATCACCAGCAGGCCCCTATTATTATGTGCTCGAGAAAAGATAACAATCAATGAAAACTACAGTTAAACTATGTTTTGAGCTGTATGAAAAGTCATATCAGTAGTTTCGGCCAGTTTAAAGGCACCTGGCAGTGGTATTTTTTCAAAATAAAGCTTTTGTCATTAATATATACATTTTTATGAGTGGAATGTGAATAAACAATATTTACTAAGGTTAAAAAATTGTATTTTTCTTTTAATTACAAATTAAAAAATAGGCCCCCCTTTACATGGCGCTGTTCGTGACGTCAATCGAGGCAGGAGAAAATGTGTAGTCTGGCCCCGTACATTACGTCTGGGTACCTGATCAGTATGATGCGTTTTCGTATTCGGACGTCACCACCCAATGCAATCCTAGGACAGTGTACAGTCGACTAATACGAGACGCCAGTTTATACGAGATTTTTCACCGGTCCCGAACTGTCCCATGCGCGTTTCTATGTCTTAAAAACGGAAGATACGAGCATGGTCATAACGAGAACACGGATAATACGAGGTATTGTTTTTCCACCAGAAACATTTCGCTGGTAACCTAAGCTTCACTGCAACTTCCCTTGCACACTACTACCAACGAAAAAATCCCCGGGCTATCCAAGTGTTCGCTGCATAGCTCTGAAAACGACGTCGGACCGGACCACTTTGCCCTCGTTAGCCTAACTTTCGATGCCCGTAACTGCCTATATTTGGGATCTGCAGGAAAAAAATGCTGGCTGACCCCATCTTTAGTCGTTTTGCTGCATCCAGCAGCAATTTTCGCTGGAAAAATGCAAGAAAAAAACCCCTTTTGGATAACCAAACGAAACGTACAATCTCACTACTTGCACGTGTATATACAACGTAAATGCAGGCAGTTCGAGTGGGGTCGATGTTCAATCGAGGCGAAGTCTTCCTCGATTGACGTCACAAAAAGGGATGGGCGGAGTCGCCCCCAAACAACTTTATCAATTTTTTTAACATATAAATACTGACAAACAATTACTCAATTTTTTTTTTTATTGTTAATATACATATACTCTTATATAAAAAAAAAATATATATATTTCCAGGTGACTTTAACATTGATTAATAAATACCTCGGAGAGTTTCAGCATTCTGATTGGTCGAGGACTGGTCACGTGGGGGTGTATTAACATGTGATATAAAGACCGGCTCTGTAAACTAGCAAATAAATGGCCCCTAAACAAGCACAATGTTGTGTAAAAGTTATAGTTGCACCGTGCTTGCATGTTGTGAGGAAACTGTCAAAACTGTTTTCTATGCGCGTATTGTTTTTGGTTATTTTGACAAGGACAGGTGGTGCCGCGTATACGCGCATACCAAGCGTATGCATAAACGCGCAGACAATGTATCATTTTAAGGTAGCTGGTACGCGCATGAAACCAGGGTAATGTAATGCAAAGCATAAAGCCGTACACCAACTAAAGTGTTTCTATTTATACTTTAAAAGCGCATAGTCTGGTTCTTCAAAATATGCACATAAAGTCATTGATCTCCATTATACTGATGTAGTTAAATAAGTGCAAGGGACTAGGAGCCACGCAAAAGTTGAACAGCCTAAAGAATGGCCCTTGAACATGAGTAGAACATTTCTAAAAATAACGGCGATAGAAAAATCACAAATTCTGATGATTTTTACCCTTTTTCTTCGATAAAGGTATTTATTAATGGCAATAACAGTGTGGGGAGCCGGTCTTCACTGCGTGGTAATGACCGGGTTGGTGGCTGTTAATGGACCGAGCCGAAGGCGAGGTCCATTAACAGCGACCAGCCACCAACCAAGGTCATTACCACGCAGTGAAGACCGGCTCCCCATCCACACTGTTATTCCGTAAGTATAGGTTAGTCAATCCAGAGCTTCACACTGGAAGCTTGAAAAGAGCAAAAACCATTCAATGGCAATAGACCCTTTCCATGAAATATGTTAATTGCAAGTCACGCGTGCTCACTAACACTTTGGTTGGCAAAATGATGGAACATCTCGCCTTTTTGTTTGGGGCTGATGCTGGCGTGACGCAGACGCGTTTGTGCGTCTGCTTAGTGCACATCTCTATGGCGTTTGCCAACCAATATGGGTTGTACGCATGCGTAAATGTATTCAGCATGTTTCATGAGAAGGGTCTAAAATACTGGGAGAGGCAAGACAAATTTTGTGTCCAGAATGAAAGTTTCAAACTGTATATCAGTAGCCGCACCGCCTTAGCCTGTGCAAGTAGCGTTTCGAAAAACGACTTGAACGAAGAAATTTTTCTAAGAAATCAAATCTTCTTTTTTAAATTCTATTTAAATAAAAAATTATTGAAAATAAAAATACACATAGCAGTTTGTTATAAAAACAGTTTGTTAAAATTAACACTGAAACAAATTAAACCTTGGAACGAGGTCAGGATGCCTTTATATGAAACCCCATTTGCCAACCACGACCGAAGTCCATGATAACATTAACTCAGTTTGGGCAAAATTGTTTACTAGTATAACCGAAAACGGAGGCCATGTCTTATTCTCGAGTTTTCTTCGTTGATTTGCAAAATATTTTTGCAATTTCACTTTCCAACAGTAATATTGTTGAGATATGTTTATAACAGTAACGTTATGTATTGAAGAAACGGAATCGCTCGCGCGTGGAAAACTCAAAAGTCGTTGGACCATGACGATTCGAATACGCGCCTGGAAGTTGGCATCGCAAGGCTTATGTACACAAAGACATTGGAAAACCGTTGTCTTGTTTTATTCGAATTAAGAGTTTTCCTCAACGATTTACACAACAACTTCCCTGTCAGGCATGGCCGCCGGAGCCGGGGGGGCCCGGGCCCCCACCCCCACTTTTTTTTTGTTTTTTTACGTCGGGAGGGGATAGAGCGAAAAAACAGGGACACCACAAAATTTTTTTTTTTTTTATTATTTTATTATTATTTTATTATTATTATTTGTTTACCCCGGAAATAGCCGGGACGGAGGTTGGGGGGGGGGGGGGGGGGGGGGGGGGAGTTTGTGAACCCCGTTGAATCTTTTGGTAGGTGCGGATCGGATGACATTTTCTCCCCTCGATCCCACGATGCAAACGACTACAACGCATCGATGCGACGTACCCGGTAGGCTTTAGTCAAGGCGCTCGAAAACAGACTAGCTCAAACGGCGAAACTTGTGACATTGCCGCTCGCGCTGGTCGTTTTTCGTGCGTGATGTATACCATCCGGGTTTGCCGCGGGCGCCTTGACTATAAGGCTACGTACCCGGTCGATTCCATGACCAAAGATTCACGGACGACAGGTGCCAGTCGGAGATTTTGGCAGAGGTGGAGTCATATCCGAGCCAAGGCATAATGCACAAAGCATAGCTAGGCATGCACAAAAGTTACATTAATGGGAAATTTCGCGGACACATTGGGATATGAAGACTTGTAGATAGTCAACGGAAAGGTAAACTTCCACAACAAATCATAGATCATAGATGTGAGGGTGCTTTCTGTATTTGCAGCGACAGTTGTTTTAGTGGTTACTGGTTTTCGTAAAAACAATTTACTATTTTTGTTTTATTTATTAAATTGATACATTTAACCATGTAAAATATTGTACTCGGGTATGCAACTTTCAGCCGATTTCCTCGTTTTTGGTTTCTGCTGTGCTACTGAAAATTGTAAAACACTAGGCTAAGTCTCGATGTGCCTGGCACTTTCCTCTGTTTTGACAAACTGCAGACTAGATTGCATGCCTGTGTACCGAAATGATTGACTTGAATACAATCTCAATGACTAACCTTCACCTAGGGTTTTCCTCCTTGAGACATCACACTGACTCGTCACAGGTTGTTTTTCATACATTCATTTATTTAAAGTATGGAAGCATTTATTCATACATGTATGATTATTCACTATCCTTTATTCAATATCATTTATACACTACATTTTGATAGCTAGACAAGAAACTCAACAATGATAACATCTCAGTTCTTCAGAAAATAAAATTTGCCATAACATTTGTAAAAATGATTCTCTATATAAAGCTCGTGCAATATTTTAGTTTTACAGCTGCGAAACATCAAAACTTTTCAGTTTACAGCCTTAACCACTACCTTGTGTTATTCACCACTTAGAACAAAGATTGCAATACATTTGAGTGGAAATTTGTTTTCCCCAGCTGCATCCAGAAAGAAAGAAAACATCCAGAAGGTCCCATACACATGTACACACAGATGTCCTTTTCGGCCGGTCCACAACAAAACTGTTTCTACCCAAATTTGTTCTACATTTATTAATTGATCACATAAAAATACCCACATTTACAAAACTTTTTGGGGTCTCCACATTCATGTACCTCCCACAGATCTGCCTGGCGGGCCTGGGCATAGCTAGGCCTTTGGATAGGTCCATTGCTAAAATGGTTCCGACCCCTTCATTATGCATGATCCTCCCCGTAACTGGGTCCCCGTGTTTACAAATGCAGTATTTCCCAATTTTTTTCATCAGACACTTTCACCCCCTCCAACAAGAAAAATCTTAGAATTGCCCTTTAAGTCAGTATCACATGCGTCTTGAAAGCAGCTTTTAGTCTCACGTTTTCACACAAAAAACAAAGGGATTTAGACTCTCCCTCCCCGGATCTGCTGATCCAAACAACCCAATGTTGGAAATTGTTGGTGCCCCCCCCCCCCCCCCCCCCCACTTTTAAATACCTTCCGGCGGGCCTGTCAGGACAGCAAGACATAACAATGTATAGAACACCCACCATGGATATTTGCAACTAAACAGAAATTAAATCCTTATTAAAATCGTTGCAGACTTCTTCACAAAGTATGCTCGGTACGCGCACACCATACCCGTGGAAAGAGGTGCATGCTGGTCTAGCTATAGCAAACAAACCCATATGTCACCATTACAGACCTTTGTAACTAGGTCTGTATCTTTCTACAGAAAACGCAATTTTTAATGAGTCCGTTTAACAAAAGGTAGTTGAAAAAGCAGGTCCAAAGCAGGAATTGAGCAACTCTTTCAGAAAAAAACAACGGCCAATGATTTTCTGAAACTGCCGTGCCATTCTGTACAAAGTATACACGAATAAGGTGTGGTTTGTGAAAAAGGGCCTCCACGCCTCGATCAGGTATCTGCATATAACGACACTGTAAATTTACGGATTATGAATCAATGATGAAACGATTAGTTAGTTACTTTATTGCGAGGCAGACGTAATGTATTGTTTGCTAGTTGTTCCAATCAGTTGGTCTCGTATGATTTTACGGCTGGTGTGGCAGCTTTATGAATATTTTGTAGGCCCTAAGCATAATTATGCTGTACTACTAGACAGATTTAAGAGCAGCGCTGGGAAAAAATTACTAGGGTAAAGTATTAGGGGTGCACAAGGGGGTGCATCTTTTGTTCAAGGGGGCTTGCAATGTTTCTGTTTGCCATTTTCTTAAGAAAAAAGAAGAAAAAACAGTTTCAGCGCCTTTTTAATGTAATTTACTATTTTTATAAGATAATCTGTCGTTGGTGTAAAAAAACAATACACATTCTGCGTGTAAATGGAAAAATAATTTAAAAATCATCGAAGGTACATGTATCACAATTAAAAATCTGGTTGAAATGTTCAATCCAAAAAGTCTAGATTTCAAATGAGGGAAGGCACGGACGTCAATTAGGGGCTTATTATACTGATTTATGAAGTTCAAGCTATAGAACCATTTTTTTCTGTGAATTATATTTCCATCCGGAATGAAGTCATTTGAGAGAAAACAGTGTCTGAAACAGCTGCATGGTTTCGATTGTTACAACCAAAATTAAGGCCAAGTTTGTCAAAATTGTGCATGGTTGTATTTTCTCCTATTATAAGTGACTAACTCAACGGATTAAGCCCAGATTTTCACAGGTTTTCTTATTATAATGTTAGGTCTATGGTTGATCACACAAAACATGAACACTGTCCTGCATGCGACTATTTTGTCGGCCCCTCTGAATCCTTTATAATACCTTTACGCTAATAATAATAATAATATAGATTTATATCGCGCTTTATCACACCCAAGGGCGTCTCAAAGCGCTTCGAACATTATTACCCCTGGTCACTGGGCCATTTATTTCATTCCTTAAACCATCTCAGCTCCCTGGGGTCCCAGCCTGTGCTGCAATATATGCGCTACTAAGCTAAATCAATCACAAGAACCATTTCTGCCCTCACAGGTACCCATTTTACCCCTGGGTGGAGAGAAGCAATTATAGTTAAGTGTCTTGCTCAGGGACACAAGTGTCACGACTGGGACTCGAACCCACACTCTGCTGAACAGAAACACCAGAGCTTGAGTTCGGTGCTCTTAACCGCTCGGCCACGACACGCTCTGGAAGATACTGGCGGCAGAAGTAGGTCAAGTTCCCTAATACAGTTGAGAGAGGATATTTTGTCCTGAAAATGTCAACTGTTCCCACGAAAACAATTTTGACAACAATTATTTATTCTCTCATACATAGCAGATTGGTTTCACGTTACAGTACGTCGATAGTCCCGAATTGGAAAAATAAATATTTGTTCACTTTTACGGTAGGCCCTATACTCAGATTTGAAGGGGGTCAAGGTTTGTGCATATAGGCTGGGTATGGTAATATACCATTCGGCATCACCAAAGAAAAACGCTATCATTCGATCACGTGACAGCGTGACGTCAGAGTGACGCAAACGATCTGAACGTTAATCTACATGGGAGTGATTAGTGTTCAAAGGTCTCGCCGTGGGTATGATGGGCAAACATTGTTTTAGTGAATATATCGCAAAAATGGTTGAGTCGTTAATAATTGCATGACTTATCATTGCACCCTCACACTGCAGAGAATTTGAGATTGTTCTTTGGTTCATGCAGTATCTTGAACCCAGAGTTGCATATATGCTGTTTCATTTTGTTATCGGCTCCACGAGCGTTCCACGGTGCATGATGGACCCTAGGCATTTCCAAATTCCCGGCTACCTCACTCAACAATGATCGTTTATTGATACCAAGAAAGTTCACATACCGGGCTAGGAATGAAAATATATAAAAACTTCCCGCGAGGTGAGGTACTCCAAGAACTAAACGGTACAAACTCGTAGCTAGTCCTAACTCCATTAGCCTTTTTGAGATGGTGGACATTTATTTTGAGGAGCGCTGTTTGGTTTGGTTTGGTTGTAGGCCCTATGCAGACAAATTTGAACAGTTACAGCATAGAGAAAGGACCTTTCTCTATAATATAGTATCGTGGCCGATCCAAAGTTTCTCGAAATCAGTGGCGTATGGGGGGGGGGGGGGGGGGGGGCACGTGCCAATGGATGTCGTCCCCGGTTACCCCCGCCCCCCATTTGAAATCAGGACTTTTGGTATTTGAAATGTGATAATGTCGATGTTTTGAAAACTATTTTCCATTAATTTACACGCAGACAATGTTTTTGTTTTTACACTAACACCAGAGTATACAAAAATAAAGGAAAATTACATTAAAAAGGCGCTGAATAAGGGCTCGTTTAAAAAAAGGTAACTTGGCCAAAAGTGCCCCCTATAGAAAATATGGTGCACCCCTTGTGCCCCCTAAAATGTCAACCTTGTTAAGGCCCTCACTCAAAATGGCTTGTTTATAGACTGAGGTGCAACTGTTTTAAAAATTAACCAACTTGTCAGAACTAAAGATACACCACTAACGATCCATTTCCTCCGTGACTATACATCAATCATTTTCATAATATTTAATGTGGACTCCAAATTAATCGTTTAATCACATTTTTTGAGATGATAGAAAAACCTGGACACGCGGAACTGCGTTGGGTTAGGGTTTGTGCTTTTTGTGGATTGTTCAGTGACTAGCCTGCGGGACAAGCTCGGCCCAATAGAGCTGCTTGCGCAGAAAATATTGCTTACAAAATTCTGCTGAGCAAAATAAAGCACATGTGTAGACGGATGATGGTGTTTTGGCTGGTAACCTTATTCTGGTATTAAGCATCATTTTTTTTGTAATTGGCTAGTTTTTGCGCTTAAACAGTTAATATGAAATTGGACCTTGTTTGACATCACGGTTTCACTAGTCAGCCAGCTTTGTCACTAGTCAGAAACCCTTTTCGCTAATTGGCCAGCTTTTTCAGTGGTCAATAATTCACGGATACTTTTCCACACTGAAACGGTCAACACACTGCAAATACAGGGGTGTTAAAATTGACACAATGCAATGGTGTTGTCACATACAGATACCCAAGAGAGAATCAAAATTAACACAAATGGATCATGTTAAAATAAAACCAATGTAACTGTGTTGGCAGAAATTAGTGTTATTTTAACACCCTATGGTGTAAACTGTGATTCTTTTTGGGGAATCATGTGACAATATTTACACCCCAGTTTTTGCAGTACATGAGCACCTGGTCATTGGCTGTTTTAAGTGGTATTACATAAAATGTCCATAATGATATTGCGTGCAATGAACCGTTGATAATTATCAGCTTAAAGGGATACACCGGCTTCGTTGGGCTATTTTGGCTACAAAATTGACTAAAACATGATTCCAAAGGTCTTCCAGGAATGGAGAAGAACGGTTCCTAAAAGAAACAATCAATTTTGGCCATTTTTGAGCATTTTTCAAAAAACGAAGGTCACATGGGTTATCCGAACCACAATTTTGGTTCGGATAACCCTCGTGATTTTTGGAGTTAGTTTTACTTCCAGCCGTATAAAAATTAATTACTGTACCGAATTCAACTCTGTTTTTTTAACAAGTGTTCATGAGTATTTGACAAAAAAAATACGTATTCAAATTATGGATACAACTTGTAAATAATTACAAAAAATCGAACGTAAGATTTTATTTCAGAGAGTCCGAGTAACGCGGGAAGCGTGTTTTACAGTGCACAGCGTGGGGATACGTCACACAGGGGCAATCGTGTAGCTGGCTGGCAGTGTCTCGGCGGGGCTCACGGACGGAAACCACCGAGCCAAGAGATAGCTGTACCTGGAAGCCATGAACGTGGGAGGGGTAGGGAGCCAGACCACCAACTACGTAGTTGTCATTGCGGGTTTGTTAATCGGTAAACCTCGCTGATAGAATCCGCTGTTTCAAAAACGCAACATTTCAATGCTCTGTGTACGTTCCTTCCCCCGATTTGTACCGAATTTCTTGATAATTAAATAAGATTTATGTCAATACACCACTTTTATATTGACGGTGCAATTAGGTTAAACAATTTGTGTGACAAATTACAAAAAACGAGCCCCCCCAAAAAAAAAAAAGCCCCTGAAAAAGAAATTAAAAATTAAAAGGTGGACAAAATACCTCACTCGAAATTTCTTTTTCCATCTCTCGACTCACAAAATTCCAACAAAATCATTTCGTTTCCTCAAAATATTTTGTTACGATTTTGTTCCCCAGAAATAGGCTTTCGTTCACTGAAGATACGCAGTCATTTCCTCAAAATGTGTTTTTGTTCGCACAAATTATACTTTCGTTCGCTCGAAATATGCTTTTGTTCCATAAAAATATGCGTTATTTCCACCGAAAGGGGATTTCGTTCCCTAAAAACAAGCTTTCGTTTCCTCGAAATACGACTTTGAATTGTTTGCCCGAAATATACTTTCGTTCATCCGAAATATGCTTTCGTTCCCTAAATACGCTTTCGATCGTTACCTCGCAATGAGATTTTGTTCCCCAAAATTCCTCTTTCGTTCCCTTAAGATAGCTAGCTTTTGTTCCCTCAAGATAGATTTCATTCTCCTAAATTCCAATCACACCAATTTTGTTAAATTCCCTTGTGAGGGGCGACTTTGAGAGGGGACGAGTTTGTATGTGAGAGGGCGACTTTGCTAGGGGGCGACTTTGTAGTTGGTGACTTTGTAATTGGCGACTTTGCTGGGGGGCGAGTTGACTGGTTTCCGTGTCCGTTGTTTATACACACTTTCAGATGGATAACGTAGACTGGATCCTCATGCCTTGCCGTAGTAAAACATTTACATAAACAGAGCACCAGTCTATTTGCAACAGTGCGCAGCATGTATCCCGTAAATTTGCACTTGCAACGGCTGGTAAAGCGTATACGCTGACCTCTGACCGATTTTGTGTTTTTTTCGGTCATTTCTCGTTAATTACGTGATATTTTTGTGTAAAAAAAATATAAAAACCATCTAGAAATAATTGGCTATGATTCTACTTGACTAAATTACGCAAACAGTTAACCGGTGTGTCCCTTTAACATCATGCCTCTCTGTAAACTCCTTCCTCCATGTGTAAACCAATTCAAAATGACCTCGTACTACTTCCATGGTCACACATGACATTCTTATTAAATGAAGGGGAAGTTTAAGACAGTTAAATCATGGTTAAATGCACTGCATGCAGCAAAGGATCAATTTCTAGAACAAGATCCATTTTCGTAAATCCTATCAGTATATTAGTAATTACTACCCCAAGATAATTTTGTGAACATTTAAAGTATTAAACAGGATTGGTAAGGATAAAAACAACATTGTTTAATTTTAGTTTGAAAGCTATACTGATGATGAAGTTTATACCAGAACAATTTTTTCAGTGAAATATTCGTTCCCCTCTGAAATGAAGTCTTTTCGAGAAAGCTGTATCTACAAAATCGCAATAACTTATTTCGGTTGTTACAACCAACATCAAGCATGTCAAGGACAACGTGCTTACATGCTGAAAATTGTGCACATTGTTATTTCATGTACACTGTATGGTTGATCACACAAAACATGAACAATGTCTACGGATGTTTGTCAGCTGTTATTGTTGTTGTTCGCCGTAAATTATTTCCCTGTTGTGTCCTTCCTTCAAATGGCGACATTGTCCCCACTTTAAAAAAACTTTCAAATATATATAAATAAAAGTGTAAACTAATTAGTTACATTAGAATCTTAGATGATTAATAAACAAGAAAAATAAAAGTCAACTCACACAACTTGAAGTTGTTGGCTCCCTCGACCTCTTCGAAGATCTTCTCGTACATGACACCAAAGGAGTTAATTATACCAAAGATGGTGCCGTTAGTCCATAGCGAGGCTAGGCAGACAACCCATCCCCAGCCGCCATCTTTGGGGATGATGAAGGCACTGGCACGGCGCCTTCTCAACTTATCCATGTCCACCTCCATCTCACCGCTGTCTGCTCTCGACCTTCGCCCACCCATGTTTAATTCTATGTCCTTTCTCTATGGTTTAATCAACCGTTACGTCCAGACCAGTAGAGCTATCGGGAGGTAACCATTAGGCAAACCGTCTCCCACGACTCAAATTGTGGAAGTCTATTCTTCGTGACCTTAATTTGATAGTGGCCGGTCTCCGTCCGATTGCGTAACTTTGACACTTGATCAGGCAACAATTATCACACCACTCGCATGTGGAATTTATGACTAGTCAGTGCACGCGTCTTTACACGTGGATATAATTCTTGCGTGTGGTGGGGTAAAGGAAGGAATATTCATGGAGAGAAAACTATCTTTGGTGACAACTCAGCGACCGCACATCAGGAACTAAATCTTAGGACAAGATGCAGTCACTTTAAACGGTTTACAAATTGCAGTTTACCCACTAATTCGGCAAACCCAGCGTGTACAATTGGAAACAAAACACATTCATGTATGACCATGACATTTAATCGTACCTTCTTCATGTGTCACTGTTGTTATCATTGACAAATAGTTCATTGTCCATAAATCGATTTGTAACAGACAAAAGGTGTGAAGACTTCTGGCCGTTGTTTTCCTGAAAATGTCCGTGACGTGTTGATGATGTGAAGACTAACAACAAAGTTATTGAACATTCAATGATGATAAAGTATAACATCCATATTGTGTCGCACAACATTTCTCAGCAAACAATGATTATATTGATTTTTCATGTGAAACAAAATGTTCTACTAGGAGTAGTAGAGTGACGTGTTGATGCACGGCACTTCAATTGTATGTAGATATCCACAATATATCGCGAACTTTTTTTCCTAGTGACTCTGTATACAGTGCAGGCGAAAAAATCCTACTTCGTGTATATCCACACAACGCCGAGATGTACAAATCCAACCAACAAGCTGAACTGTTGACAGAACCTCTGGGTTCAACCATGGAGTTTGATGGATTGGAACTGAAAGACTATTTCAAGACCGAGCTATCAGCTGATTCGTGACAAATGAATGTCCCACTTGTTTGCTTTTTAGGGTCAACTCAAGTCACACTGCACGCGAAGTCTATAGTTCACTTCTCTATACAGCAAACGGAATACCGTTAGTAACAGAGTGATAAACAGGTATTATATGGAGATTAAAGTGTATTGAAACTCCCAGAGTGACGTCCGTGTTGTTTCATCCATGGACCGGGGACCCTGGGTTTATCATCAGCGAGCAAAGTTCAGCGATGACAGGACGTCGAGTCGCGGTCGAAGCCCACACGATCTCCCCCCGCGAAATACAGCATTTTGTCCGTTGAACACAGCAGGTATAACCATGTGAATTATACTCACAGGCCAATTAATTCGTCTTCGATTGCGTGCACACACGAAGGAATATCTCCTTAAATACAGGAAACCTTGGAGTTAGACACAGTAGTACTGACCATAGAGAAAAGACAGCCAGACAAACTCTCAAAGTTTGGCGTTCAGTTGTTTGCTGCAGACATTCAATTCCGTTGAAGGGAATAGCTGCAGGGCCCAATTTCATGGCTCTGCTTACCGCCGAATTCGGCGCTTGCGATCACCATTCTCCGCTTACTGAGCAAGCGCCGAATTTCTGCGCTAGCTGTGTGTAAGTAAAGAATGCCTAGTAACGTGACTACGCACGCGCACAAGCAAAAATTCCCTGCTAACCCGTGAAATACGCTTGACGTAAGCGCCGATTCTTTGCTTACGGTAAGCAGAGCCAAGAAATTGGGCCCTAATCCCTCACATTATGCATGCAGTGTGGTGCAGCGGTGATGCAATACCACGGTCATCATGCATGCCGGTAACCTGATACATGTAGATGCATTATTGCGAAACTTGCACCGAGTCTTCCACGTTATATTTAATGTTCGTAATTTCTAACAATTTTCATTCCAAAAAGCTCTGGCTACCTCAACAACCATAACCCAAAATAATGTCCAATTCAGGTGTAGTCGAAATCTCTGTTTCAGACGAAACTGTTTATAAATCCACCACAATAGTCAGTACACGGGAGAGGCGTCCGGGCTATTCAGACGGCTAGGTAAGAGGTGAGAGGCGGGTGCCACACAATCAGCCGTGAGTAGCACTGTGTGACTTCACAATAGTTGTTGCTGTGCTGTGTGATATGTGATTCTTTGGTCGAGCGCGCGGGGGTCTTTTGTTGTCTGGGTACAGTGACAATTTTGTCATTGTTCTTTTGTTGTCTTGCTCATTTTTTTGTTGTGCAGTCACTTTTGCGTTGACAGTACCATAACAAGAGAGGGGGCGGGAACCCTTTCCTTGGCCCCCAATGGTTCGAACATAGTTATACATAATGCCTTGCCCCTGCTTGCCCCCCCCCCCCCCAAAATACAAATAAAATAATAATAATTTATTAATAAAACGTCTGGTTTCGTCACTGTAGGTTGATAACTTGGTAAATTTGAATACTCTTTTTTGTAAACAAACAAAAACAGATGTGAAGGGGGGAACTTTTCGCAGATGGCAATGACCAGGGCCCTCAGCATTACTAATACTAGTACAGAAGCGGGGAAACGCCGGTTCCGGTGACCCTTGACCGCACTCGAAACTCGTTAAACACGCTTGGAAAAAGAACAAAGCAAACTTATTCAGGAATTTCATATGATGTAGAGTTTGATACGATTTGCTTTCAGAGGGAGGGTTTCCTTGCGCTATGGTATACCTTATTGGTAATTACTCAAGAACAATTAACTTAAAACTGTACTTGGTAAAGAGCACTGGAGGGCTGTTGATATTATAAAACATCGTTATAGAAACGCGGACCCCCTTTAAAGTAATGTAGTTTTAGAGAAAGGGGTAACTTTTCACCCAAAATTTGAATCTGAGAAGTTTAGTTTGTTTGTTTGTTTGTTTTATTTCCATTCACACTTTTATACATACATATAAATAAAACAAAATATATCAACCAATTTAAAAGAAAACAATACTAGGCCTACAGTATGAATGGGGGTGAAATCCGGTTAATCATCTGTAGTGGAGCACCTGAGACTGCGGTCAGAGAAACACTTCATGCAAGAAGGCTTTCTCATGCATCTTAAAGCACATAATTCAATGCAACAGGGGTGTTTTTCTTTCATTATTTTCTTGTAACTTCGATGACCAAAAAAGTTGAGTACAAACTTTCACTTTTATCAATATGTTGGGGGTACACACCATGTGCAGGCTTTGACAATTACCAAAAGTATACCCTGCTTTTAAAGGCATAATGTAATTATCGGAAAATATTTAGTTAAACAATTTGCATCAATCTGCAAGCTCACTGATTATAAAGTTCACACCAGTTTGCTTTTGGCTTGTTCAAAATGATCTTCCCAACAAGGGGATGAGAAACAGCGCCAAGCCGGAAGAAGCCAAGCGCCCTCTTCCAGATCACCATGTCATGTCTGTGCTGTTCTATTGTTATCGGTCTATCAATAGCGGACCTCGGCGCCCGTTTCGGGAGATGGCATGAATTTTCTGGCTTCCAGTTCTGGCTACAAAGTTGTGCTGGAAGGCTAAAAAACAATGAAAACTTCTGAGCTGGGAGAACATTGATCTAAAATATCTGCTTCATTTTGAGGCATTCCTTAGTTCTTCAGTTTATATAATTATTATTACCAAGGATAGGCCTATAGGAAATAGTCTGCATGTCAATATTTAAAAATTGAAATTTGGGGCGGGTGGATACGTGGGCAAAACAATTTCAAAAAAGATATCGTTATTTGTAAACACTGATTCTTCTGAAACAGTTTAAAAGTGGTAAAAAGTGGGGTTTGTGGGTAGAGGCCCAACCACAGGGCGGGAAGGGTGAGAGTTCACAACCCTCCCCCTAACCCAAATGGCGGATCGATTTAATGCGTTGATGAATGGTTCAATACATCATCCGACACCTTTATATTGTTGCCCCCCCCTCAATCACACACAAGAAAATATCTGTAGACCAAGGAACCTTGTTTATAAAAAAGGTGGATATTTTGTTTCATAATTTCCATATAAATTCAACTAGAGTTACAAAAAAAACAGCTGAACAAGTTTCGAGGTGTACCTTTTTCATGTCAAAAGTTGATAAAAATCGTTCAGTGCGATCTCCTCAAAATATCAGATTTTAAGTTTTCTTCCTTTAAGCTGTGTGTAAATCATGCCTGCAGGAAGTCCAGGCTCTGTGGCTCTTTTGTAAACATGTGATGTCACAGGTCACATGGTCTATATATATGTCATCACTGTTTACAGAAATGGTCCCAAAACGCAAGTGACAAATTGTCATTTTAGGCTTCCATAGAATAGTTCTCAGCTAAAACAAGTGGTAATATATTGTGGGGAGGGGGTATCTTACAAACACTTCACACATTGAAATGAACTTAAACACCACCAAATACTAACAAGTATATTTATATCAACAATTTTTATTACATTTCTGCTCATGTCACAAGCATGTGAGGGGAAAAAAGGCATACTCAACTAAATAGCAGTTTACTGACAAAGCTGCTAACCATGTATGACTTGCTTAGAACATAACCTACAAATAGACACATTTTAACTGACAGATATCAGACCAACTTCATAGGGCTGATTACCCGGAAAAGTAGCTAAGCAAACAACAATTTTGCTTACCAGAATAAGGTAACCAGCCAAAATACCATATCACCTCACCTGTACCATCTATGACTGGTATCCTGCTTATATTTGCTGAGCAGAAAGTTATTAAGTGCTATGAATTTGGAGTGAGATTTGCAGCTAAGTGAACTGGGTTCAATTATTGTTAAACATTTTAGAGCTGAAACTAAGTTATTTCTTCCTCATTATGGACAAATTAAGTGGCCACCATACTAACTTGTTTAACTATATAAAAAACATAAAGACTCCTGTCATCTTAAGCTTAGGTAGATTTACATGATCTTTAAAAATAACAAATTTTTAACAAATAATAATACCAAAAATCCTTACTTTTTAAGTGAATTTTTTATTTTATTTTAAACATGAGAATTTGAAGAACCACAAGTTAAAACTTGTTGTAGTTCTTTAACTTAGTTTTATTTAAAGATACAAATTGTTAATGGCATCACATATTGAACCTAGTTAAATCTTTTAAAAAGGCTAAAGAGACTCTGCTAGGCTCGAAACATAAGGATGATGAACAATTTTTGTTCAACAGTGCCTTCCCCAGCAGGGAATTTGTTGGTCAAGATTCAGAATAACTTTAGGTACAATACAAACACTCAAAATTCAGGTCAGATGTTAGAAAGATACTTCATTTCATAATTTGACATCATGCAGTATGACAGGAGGGTCAATCCCACCTCCTTGCCCAATCCCACTCCTGCCACCGCCTTCCTCTGGATGAACATTTGGACTCTGGTAGGTTGTTTGCCAGAGCTAATCATAACAATTAGGCAATTGGATTTTCATCCTTATTCGAAATTGAATTAGATAGGAAAGGCAATTTGCAAAGATGTCAAATCGTGCAGAGCCAAATAGTCTCAGAAAATAAGTGACGTATTGAAGCTTTGCATGGTGTGGATAATAAGTGACGTATTGAAGCTTTGCATGGTGTGGATAATAAGAATAAGTGACGTATTGAAGCTTTGCATGGTGTGGATAATAAGAATTAAAATTGTAAACTTGCGGGTACATAATGCATCAATCTCTTTTGGGAGGAGTGTTGGCTCTGAAAAGGGCCAGTGTGGTTTCGAACAGTTTACTCTGCTTGTAGAATGAGCAGAGGACACTGTTCGGTACGTCGAGACCACAACGGCTCTTCTCTTCTCTCCCAAAAATAATAATAATATAGTTCTTATATAATAATAACAATAATAGCATTTTACAATAACGTCTCAATGCGCTTTACATTAGTGCCCTGGTCATTGGGCCAATAACATTCCTTTAATCTTTCTCAGCTCCCTGGGGGGTATACAGCCCTGGGCTGCCGTGGCGCTCAGAAGGCTTTTTCAAACACAATATCAACCTCTACCCTCGCAGGTACCCATTTATACCCCTGGCTGAAGAGAAGCAATAATAGCAAAGTGTCTTGCTCAAGGACACAAGCGTCATGACCGGGACTCGAACCAACGACCCGATGACTAAAGCACCAGAACTTGAATTGGATGATCTAAACATCTCTGTCATGACACCCTGAGATTGATACATGGTTGTACCTGCAAGTTTGTAATTTATTGTTACTTTTTTTGTTTCAAAAAAGCTTCTAACTGGTTCAAAATTTGTTAGTAAAGAAAACAAAAACATAAAATTAAGGAGGGAAAGTTGTTTGTGACCTTGAAATTCAAACTTTTCAGCTTTTTTTAAAGGCAACATGGAACAATGAAAACATCAAACAGAATATGCAGAAATGCCATATTTCAAGCATGTGATCTGATCAAAAATAAATAAGCTTGTTATGTCCAAATATTACATGTACTGACAAAGTAAATATTCAAGAAACTACTCTATAAAACTACTTTAAGCAAACTTTAACAAGCGAATGGACCAATTCCAGCTTATTGTTGTGTATTCACAGACATACATTACCCCTCAAGAAGGGAAGATACAACGTTTGTGAAATCGTGCTTCAATTCTTGAAACGAGAACAACTGAACCCAATTTCCTGGCTCTGCATACCATAGGCAAAGAATCAGTGCTTGCGGAAGAGGGGAATCTAGCACTTACATCAAGCGTATTTGACAGGTTAGCAGGTTAGAATTTTTCCTTGTATGTGTGTACTCCCCGTTACTAGGCATTCTACGCTTAACACAGCTAGCGCAGAAATTTGGCGCTTGCACAGTAAGTGAAGAATGGTGATCATAAGCACAGAATATAGCGGTAAGCAGAGCCATGAAATTCAAGATTTCGTGAATTTCTTTTGAAATCTAAAGGATTAGAATGAATGCACTCTACCAGAAACCATTGATGTATCTTCCCTTTCAATACACCGATCCATTAAGCCACGCCCATTTCTCATTGACCAATCACAACCGCCAAATCTGATCACCATTTGAGCCGTTTGGTGATCTTTGCACTAATGGTGATCGGGTTTCGCGGCTGTGATTGGTCAACTCGTAAGGAGGCGGGGCTTAATGGATCGATCTATTAATCAAAAACAGGTACAAGGATAAATTAAAGTACAATGTTATCATATATTATAAGGCATTATTACATATTTAAGTGGATTTATGTGGAAGATTTTTTTGGAAGTAATTCTACAGGCACTAATGATACTTAAGGCTTGTATACAGTGGAGCACCTTTGTGGGGGCAATAATTAGCATATATGCATATTCATAAGCACTTCTAAATAAACATATAAAGTTTGCAACTATTGTGTGTGCTACATGTATACCAATAATCAGAATGACTATAATGTGATGGAATTTGAAACATTCAAGGTGAAATGGAGACCACGTTCCAATTTCATAGAGCTGCTTGAGCACAAAAAGTAGCTAAGCACAACAAAATCTTGCTTACCAGAATATGGTTACCAGCTAAAATACAATGTCATGTATATTATCTGTAACTGGTATCCTCCTCATTTTCACTTAGCAGAAAATTGCTTAGCAGTATTTTCTGCAAAAGTAGCTCTATAAAATTGCGCCTCTATTGTTTGACAGTTGTTCTGAACAGACTGTACACACCGTTCAAAGTTCTGAAAAAGCTTGAAACATGTAAGTCATGTATCCTTCATGGTGAAACTATCATATATTTTGGTGCATTATACATACAGTGCAATGGCAATACATTACAAGAGTGACTGTCACAAAACATGAAATGGAATGAGTTTCTTTCCCAAAGAGGTGAGTAGGTGGACTTGAAGCATGGTGTCATGACAACCAAGAACATGGAGAGAAGGGGAAGATGTACAACAAGATGGTCAGATGGTTATAAATAGAAGTGATATTAGCAAGAAGTGAAAGGGAGAATATTGATGAGTTTGTGTAAACATGGGTTACATCTTAAACTAGAGAGGCAAACACAGGGAGTAGAATGGGGAGACAGAGACAGACATGGTGAGATGATTAAACATATCTTTGGCTATAGGCTATCATGCATTCACTTGAATGCCTTAAATTAAAGGAAGGGTCAAACTTTGATAATGACCCTGACAAAAAAGATGTGTAACTTCCCCTGTCACATGGAGGTCAACCTCTGTCTTTTCTTGAATGATTTCAAAAATGTCTCCCTTATGTTGTTGGCCTTGATTTAAATAGGACTCTCTGTGTCTTTAGTCAATAATTCATGGCTGGTTTGTATTGTACATGCAGTAATGCACTCTGCAACTGACAATGGGGGCTGATTTCTAAAGCCTGCTTTACCAGAGTTACTATTGTTAGGCAAATTAATATGTTAGCCATCATTTATAACAATGTCAGTTACATGGCCTTTTGGCTGATTTTACCTAAGCACGGTACTTTCGGACTGACACATTTTTTCCGCTAACAAACTATTTTGTCATGAAAAAAATAATAACAATCATACAATCTATGGAGAATTCCCGAACAATTTTTTTAACTTTTGACATGATGATGACGAAAGGGGGAAATCATCTTAAACTTTTTCAACAGTGTTTTGACATTTCTTGAACTCATCTGGTATCATTATTACAACAAAATTAAAATGTCTCATATTGAGTTGTAGTATCTTGCCTGCCAGGATATGCCCTGGAAAGCACAAGGTCACTCTTTTATGTAATTAAGGTGTCACAGTCTGTATACAGCAGATACCTAATTGTTGTCTAGACTTATTAGCCATAATATGAAGCAATCATGCTGGTTCAAACATTGCTGGTGCAGATGGTACATTTTATTGTAGTAATTTATAAATAATTTAAAGCAAAACAGGAATTACTGGTAGCCTGGCATTGTCAACCTCACCGACAATAAATAACTCAATTTTTGCATGTGCTATTTAAAGGGACACGTTGCCTTGGATCGGACGAGTTGGTCTATAAAAAGCGTTTGTAACCGTTTGTTATAAAATGCATATGGTTAGAAAGATGTTGTAAAAGTAGAATACAATGATCTACACAAATATGCAGTCAAAAATTTGACTCCACTAAATGGCCGACCGTGTTGGTTGACGATGTAAAAGGAAAACCACGCAATTTTGAGACATATTTGTGTAGATCATTGTATTCTACTTTTAAAACATCTTTCTAACCATATGCATTTTATAACAAACTGTTACAAACGCTTTTTATAGACCAACTCGCCCGATCCAAGGCAATGTGTCCCTTTCAGGTCGAAGTTTGCAAAAGAGATGATACATCATTAATGTTTGGAGGAGTACATTCATTCCAATCCTCTAGATTTCAAGAAACATAAACATAAAGGGATGGTACACCATTGGTTTTGGGAAGAGTGCATTTCTTTCAGGCAACCCTCTAGTTTTCAAGAAACATATCATAAAGGAATGGTACATCATTAGTGTTTGGGTGAGTATGTATTCATTCCAATCCTCTAGTTTGCAAGAAACATAAACATAAATAGATGAATATCATTGGTCTTTGAAAGAGAATATTCAGTCTAAATTAATCCTTTAGTTTTGTTTGTGTTTTTATTTTCCAGTTTAATATAAGAACAACTGTTCCATGTGGGAAATAATGTCTTGCCTTAAATATTTTCTGTCTTTATTTTTGTATTTTAAAAAGTCTTTCCCCATGCTGAAGAATTTCAAAGATCTTTCAAGAAAAATCTTCCGGGTATCATAATTTTCCCATAAAATAAAAACAAAATCAATTAAAAATTGGTCAGTTGTACAATTTTACCTCTTCGAAAAGCCTACAGACAACATTGGTAATTGACAAAGACCAGTATTCGCACTTTATGTGAACCATCATGTACATGAAATAACAAACCTATGAAGCTTAATACATGTATATTCGAACATTGAGTTTTGGACTTGCGAGCTCAAAACTAATTGTTATGCTCTATTCTCAAAACTGTAGCATTTCAATCAAAAATATTCGATGAACATCTTTATACCATGTAAGTTATGTGCGAACCTGTGAATATTTATATTTTCAATCTTACCAATGTTGTACACACCCTTTAAAGGCAAAGTATACCTTTGGTTTTTGTAACCGTTCGATTGGTTTAATCCTATATAAATGTAGGCATATATACAATAAAACTAACTTGTGAAAATTTCATTTCAAAAGGTGGAACTTATATCAGGCTACATGTAGGCCTACATTCTGTATAACATCAACTAACGTGTTTAAAATATGAGACACAAAAATTGAATTTTCCTTGAGTAAACTTTAATTTGGCTTCAAACATTACTTTTGAAATTTGAATACAATAAGCGAATAACAATGAATCCTATTTACATATTAATCAGGCACTATATTAAAAAACAAAGCATGACGCATATAAAAAGTCACACTGAGCATTGTTTAAGGAAAACAATATTTGTGTACATTGAAAATAGGTGTTTCACTTTTGTTACGTTGGAAATATCAACCAGGACATGTTTACTGTAAGGGTACGGAAGCTATTCGTGTGGTGTAAAGTGGTTTCTTGGTCTGATTGTTTGCCATTTCCCCTAACTTGCTGATAAAAAACATGCAAACAATTTGACAATCTAACACTTGAAAATATAAGCTTTACTAACACAACTAATGTTGTCTACATATATGATATACAACTGCACAAACCAGCACGATTTCATGCAAGAATAATAATACAAAAATATATTGCGATTATAATTTTCCATAATACAAAAAATAACATTAATAAGTAACCTTACCATCCTACAAATACATGGTATCTATTTACAACTAACCTCTGGTACGTTGAAGAGCTATGACATATATGGCATATAGGAAATAGGATCCAACGTCTTACATGGATGTCTGACACATTAAGTGTATTTACAAACAATACCTACATGTATATTTACTATAATTTGTTGTTATTGTATATTTCTGGTAATGAAAAGCAAGGGTGCCTCAGAAGTGCCTAAAAATCATATTGTAGCTCAGAAGCCTGAGGAAACCTGTAAAGAAGAGTGCTTGCTATGAACCAGGAACACCGAGACGAACCCATAATGGCCCTACTCCTGCAGAAAACTGAAAACTCACTGTAGCTTGGAAGCCTGAGAAAACCTTTTAACAAGGGTGATTGAAAAGAACCCATTCTCTCCGGCAACCTTAACTGAACCTCAGAGGCCAAGAAACAAGGGGGGTTGCAATGAACCAGAACACCAAGGGAACCCCGTCTCCTCCCGCAACCTTAACTCAACCTCACAAGCCAAGGAACAAGGGGGGTTTGCAATGAACCGGAAACAAACGGGATAAACCCCGTCTCCTCCAGCAACCTTTACTCAACCTCACAAGCCAAGGAACAAGGGGGGTTTGCAATGAACCGGAAACAAACGGGATAAACCCCGTCTCCTCCAGCAACCTTAACTCAACCTCAGAAGCCGAGGAACAAAGGGGGTTGCAATGAATCAGAAACACTGAGGTAAACCCCTTCTCCTCTGGCAACCTTAACTCAACCTCACAAGCCAAGGAAACCTGTACACGAGGCTTACAATGAACCAGAAACACCAGGGAAACCCTGTCCTCTTCCAAAAGTGTTCTGAGATGGACATTCCGTAATCGGACCCTATGGTCAAATGTCTAGCCTGAGGCCACCAGGATGAATGGATAAGCTGGAATTCAAAGGCAGCCTATGGATTTTGGTCCAAAAAACGTAAAAGTTTGCCATCCAAAAATTCAATGTACCTCTTTGCAAGTTATAACACTTAATTAAAATGGCGCCTGTCAGATGATGACCTCATCCACAAATGTTACTGACAGAAAATCACCAGATAGCCTGGTTCTATGTCTAATCAGTGTCGATATATTCAACAAACAGTATCAAAGGCTAGTTGTGGCGCTAACTTTAGACGTGACAAATTCAAAAGATGGACCCAACTTCATGCAGCTGTTAAGCAAGAAAGTTGGTACTTAGCAAGTTTCTTCGCTGACCAAAACTTAGCACTGCACCCGTTGCAACGATATTAACTCCATGGCATTTTGAATGACATCCTGTTTCTGTGTTCAGCAGTTTTTGAGCTTAAAGAGTGGCTCCAAGGCCAAATTCAGTTTTGTGATTCACTCATTTTCCAATAGATAAAGTCCTTATGAAAATGACGGAAAAGTTACAAGTCTCTAACATCACGTTGAAATGGTATAAAATGCCACTGTGTTTGATAAGTGCAATTTTTATCAAAAGCCAAAAACGTTAAATGACATCACATTTCAAATACATGGTCTGTACACTTTTCTACAACGAATTTTCAGCTCATTCCTGAATTTTTGATTCAATCAAAATGGCATTGAATTTGACCTTTTGACTGGTGTAAAATATACAGACCTATTTGTTTGCGCTGTCTGATGATGTCATGTTTCAAATTTCGCTCTAAAAGTATCAAATAAAACTACATTTAACACCGTTTTAACAGGAGGTTTGAGACTTGCACAATTTTGCCCCACTTAATAACTAATAATAACTAGTTCTTATATAGTGCATTTCACAATAACGTCTCAATGCGCTTTACACTTTCATGAAGACTCTATTTATTCAAAAATGAGTGCATCACAAAACTTAACTTGACCTTGGTGACCCCCTCAAAAAGCTCTTCAGCACAACAGCCCAGTTGTCACTGGTTGCAGTTATTTATCTACAGCTTAGGGGATACCTTGAACTCTACCAGGGTACACTGTTGGATTTGCGGGAAGTATTACTTGGAACTAGGGCTACTACAGTCTATTTTGTTGAGAACATAAAAACGGATTTATGACTTTATGTCTTGGTATGACGTGAAAATTTGAATATGAAATAATAATTTGCTGTAGATGATTAAGAGAGTGTTTTCCAAACCATACGTTCCTCCAAGTTTTGTTTAGTTGATAGGGACAACTTTTAAAAAAATAATAAAAAAATAGAAAGATGCAAGTTTTCTTAACTACCCTCAACCCATCGAAATCCAACAGCATGTTTTGTTTGATTCAGTCGGACTTAGCACTGCACTGGTCGTTCCCAACATATTACTCCCATCTTACAAGAACTCCACTGGCTCCCAATCAAACTGCGTATCGTTTATAAGTTAAATCTTCTCACTTTCAAAGCTCTTCATGGCTTATCCCCTGACTATATATCTGATCTTCTCCATAAATATATTCCTGTTCGTCCTCTCCGATCTGCTGGCCAATCCCTACTCACGCAAACTACTTTTTCCACAAAATTTTATGGTCAAAGAGCCTTCAACTTCATTGCACCTTCATTATGGAATGACTTACCTCTTAATATTTGCCAAGCTGGCTCTCTTCAGATTTTCAAGGGACTTTTAAAAACTCATTTGTTTGAATCTTTATTTGTGTAACTTGCTTTTAAAATAATATTCTTTTCAATGTTTTTTGTTTGTTTTTGTGTTGCGCATAGAGGCTTCTGCATTATGCGCTATATAAATTTCTCGTATTATTATTACATGAGATCAGGCATACTGTACCACCATTATCAGAGTCAAACAGTTTTAAGTTGGTGTTGACTGTATGGTGTTGGACTGAGCACTGCACTAGTATACTGGTCATACTTTACATGGGATCAGGTGTATCACAACAACCAGAGATTCAGAGTCCAACAGTGTCTACATCTACATCTATTCTGCTACTTGTCAAAGCCTGTTCAGCATCTAGACAAGAGTAAGTATGAGTGTTAAGTTGACCATAAGTTGTTGGATTTTGTTAAGAGTGAGGAAGGATACCAGTAAATCAATCAAGGGAGTTGGGATTTCAATTTGATCTAAGCTAGGATCATGCAGAGCAGCATTGGTGGCTCAAAAGTACGTATGGTTGTAGACAGAATTCAGAAAAAATTGTCTTGGTTGAAGATGCTAGGTTTTGTATTAATCGCCAGGCACAGAATCAATTGGCTAGAAGGGACTGGGCAAGTCTACTAGTCTTGCTCGATCTGTTCTCTGCCGGAGACAACGCTAACAAAACTACTAGGAAAAAAGGGTGACCAACTTGTTGCTTAGTGAAAAAACTAAATATTAAATGAAAGAAAGAAAAAAATCATCTTACTTTACATCTAAATAAATGATAAAGTGGGGCGTTCAAAATCAAAGCAGGAGATCCAAAGGACACCAATACGTCCCTCTGGTCAACACTGTTTCATAGCTGCTTAAACGCAAAAAGTACTTACATGTAAGCATTCAACATCTTTGCTTACCAGAATAAGGATACCAGCCACAAAGCCATGTTACATGTACAACTTGTGACTGGTTTCCTGCTCATTTTTGCTTAGCAAAAATTGGTTAAGTAAACTATTCTGCTTTTAAAAGCAGCTCAATAAAATTGGCCCCTAGAATTCAACTAAAGGCACTAAGGCCAATCTTCCGCAGAAAAGAAGCAGTTTCATCACTTCAGAGTATGGACATGTACATGTATGGGGGCAGTTATAATGAGCACAAGGGCCAAGACCAGGGCAAAACTTGCCTACAATGTCTTCTTGTCAATCTTAGACAGAAAGGTGGCATAATCAAGACAACTTTTTTCCACATCACATATATATGGGGCACAACTTCACAAAGCTGTTTACCGGGACGCAAAAACTTGTGCTTACTTTCGCAGGAAAAAATTGCACAAGTACATCTCATTTCTGCTTACAAGAGCTGCTGTCAAGTGCACATACTAGCCTGTTTTGACTACAGCAAGCAGTGGCTACAAAACAGAAATTGAGCTTCACTCGCAGACAACATCTGCTCACAGAATTTGTGAACTAAGCATTTTTGAAATATGGTGGACACTATAGGAGTGCATTGTTCAGTTTGGGAGTATACAGAAAAGTTCACACCAACCTAGTACATGTACATGAAGTGTCATATCCACCATATCTCAAAATGGCTTATTGGCTCCTGTTGCTCAGATATCACTACTGTGGGTGGGGTTCAACGCCTAAGTTAATTATTATAACATCATTAAAACATTGCTTTAGAAGGAATCAAACGGAATGATGCAGTGTTAATATTACAGGTTTTTATGGTTTTTACAAATCAAAAAAGTCCATCCTTAGGCACTATGAATCACATTCCAATTATTCAGACTTTAAACAAAAAACTACAACTAGCACTGTCGGAGTAGTAGTCGAAGTACATGTAGCACTGTCGGAGGAATTGACCTGTAACCTCTGCCTTCATAGGGATTTGAACTTCACAATGTTTACAATTCATTTTATGAACAAAAACACGGCTGGCGGGAAATCAATCAATCAATCCAAATTCTTAATATGTACACAAGTTTGAAAACATCTCATTTCCAAAATATTGCTTTTCAACATCAATGTCACCGCTGTGACGCAATTGACAATTACTGGACTGGAACACCCGAGTCCCTGCATACACGTACATTAACCTCATAGAAATAGAGCCACACACATGATATCATGTGACATGCGTGTATCTTGTGACACACATGTATGGCAAAATGGTAAGAAAAATACATGGCACATGTCTATGGCCAAATGACACCTTGTGGCACCACATATACGGCAAAATATTACTACATGTCGCAAAGTGTCATTTTGTCATACACACATACATGTATGGCAAAATAATATCACGTGACAAGTGTGTATGACAAAATGACACCTTGTCACACACACGTATGGCAAAATGACAACACGCGACACGCATGTATAGCAAAACAAAAACATGTGAAATGCTAGAATGGCAATGGCAATGCGCATTCCTACCATTTTTATCGGTCGAATCTATTCTAATGACAAACATGTAGTATATGTGTACGAAAAATTGTTGCCAAACACTTGGGTCACATCATATCATATTGTCCTACACAAAAAACGCGGCCTAATGAAATGGCCGCGTGCGTGCGTGCGTTCATGGCCTCGCAACAGAATCACGCAGATAATGACATACGCAGTGCCCTCGGGGTTATAGTTCTACGGTTGACCTTTACCACGGAGCAACCATCTTTGTTCCTTTTCGGCTGTTAAAATAAAACGTCAACCAAACAGAGGTTGGAAGAGTGAAATAGCCTGGGCACTCAGTGTGTGTTGAGAGCCGGTATTCATGTTAACTAACTGCAGTCTGGAAACATGACCAAGATCATTGAAGATGGCTTCAGTATGGTAAATGTCTACAGGCCTGGCTTGTCTACAATTTAATTTAAAAAATCATAAAATTTATACATTTCTTACAGAAAAAGTAGGCAATCATCAATAAGCCTTATGAATAAAATGAAGTGTATTGTGACTGACAGCACATACCCTCTGCATCTATTGATCATAACAAATAGATCAGACAGGATCTGTCAAAAAAGCCTCAAAATTGAATTTTTTATTGAAATTCTTTCACTGTAGTTTTATCAGACAATTTGTCAGAAAAAACCCCCAAAACCCAATCTGGTCCTTTTTGCTTATTAATACTTTCATCATAGCTAGGGAGTCAGGGCATGAGACAAATATAATCACCACAGAAAATACCTGGGGCTTTTTCCAAACCTTGGCTTACACGTAGGCTCAGTTTCTGGGCACCTTTCTATGCTGGTAGCACAGTGCAAAATGCACACTACTTAAACAATGATGCCAGAGCCAGAGCCAGAGCCAGAGGCAGAGCCAGAGGCAGAGCCAGAGGCAGAGCCAGAGGCAGAGCCAGAGGCAGAGCCAGAGGCAGAGCCAGAGGCAGAGCCAGAGGCAGAGCCAGAGGCAGAGCCAGAGGCAGAGCCGGAGGCAGAGCTGGGGCCAGAGCCAGAGTCAGAGCCAGAGACAGAGCTGGGTCCAGAGCCAGAGCTGGAGCCAGAGCCAGAGCTAGAGCCAGAGGCAGAGCTGGAGCCAGAGCTGGAGCCAGAGTCAGAGTCAGAGTCAGAGTCAGAGCCAGAGGCAGAGCTGGAGCCAAAGCCAGAGCTGGAGCCAGAGCCAGAGCTAGAGCCGGAGCCAGAGCCGGAGCCAGAGCTGGAGCCAGAGCTAGAGCCAGAGCCAGAGCCAGAGCCAGAGCCAGAGCTTATGTTTAGAAAAGGCCCTAGATTTTGATCCAATGGCAATCTGTACACAACTATAATACACCAACTGTGCCTGTTTACATACATGGAACAGTTTACATTTGGTCGGTAGGCATGTCTAAATAAATTTGAGATTTTCACTCAATTGAAAAAACAACAACTTGTTTTTCTTGTGATGATGACGTAACATCTGCTTAGAACAGAGCCGATAAGATTGTCCCCCGCATTGTCACCTAGCATTTCATGCAATGTTTTGATGGCGTCGTTGGAAAGGGGACAAAGAATCCAAACAAAATGACATCAAAGATGTCACCAAACTAAGATGTCATTCTGATGCAATCCAAGCAGCTGATGCATCACCAATCCCAGTACTTTAACGCATTTCAGAACTCCTGCTATCCGGTTCAACTCCAGTTTTGTTGGCGCTCAAGTCGAGTTTCAACTAACATCTAGCCGCTACTTATCATGCATCAAACCTCGCCATAACAACCTTGAAGCTTCTCTTTAAGAGGCGTAAAAACCCAACCAATAAAAAAAAATGGTTGCTCACCGATATTGCTTTGTCCTGTGGTACACATTTTGACCATGCTGATCGTAACCCTCTCCTCAGTGTTTCTTGTTCTTGAGTTTCTCAATCATGTTGCAGAGTTTCAGGGCGGGGCCAAGCTTCAGCGACATATACTTCATCATCATCTCGCTATTAAGGAGAAGGAAGGCCTTGCCGTCAATTTCCTGTGAAAAATAATAAGGTTAGTAATAATAACAATAATAATGTGGGAGGCTATAATAACCCTTACTTGCAGCTGAGAAGCTGGAGTACAAAAGATGCGGCAACTACATGTTTGATCCCCAGGCGTGCAAGGGTATCTTTGGCACAGCCGGAGAAAAACCCTGTGTGGCATGGGAGAGAACTAACAAACAACTCTACTCATATAAAGATGTAGATGTACAAACCTAACTATTTTGTCTAAACCTATGACAAATTGGAGGCAACCCATGACGATATCATGGGTCAGGGTTCTGCCCAGGATTTGTTTAGTGCCGGAATTTTTTTTTTCCCTAGTACAGTCAAGTCAATTTCCTTTCGATCGTGCACGGAGTGGTTACACACGTGCGCCCTGCAGCTGTGCCTTGAATGTAGGCCCTCAGTGCACGCACGCCTTTACCGCCATGGGAAAACAATTTACAGCATCTATAGCATGGTGCTTACTCTGCAGTTCATTTCCGTTGTATTAAACGCTGTAGAATAGGGTTCGCAACATGATGAAACTGGTATCATGTTATTCCAAGCGTAAAGCTATAATCAGCGTGACTGGAAACCATTGCAACATCAATGCGGGTTTCGTGCGTTGGATATATTGTACATCGTACAGGCGGGAGGAATGCTCGATCCTGGATCATTAAAATAGACTCAAACCAAAGAAGTAGGCTACTCAAAACTTTGGATAAAACTGTTTACTGGTAAATAATTTGTTTTACACGTTGTTAAAAATATTTTGAAATGGGCAAAAAAAAGGTGAAAATGTGTGGTGGTCGGAAAAAGAAAAAATTCTGCGAGTGCCGGTCGGCGAATCATGAGTGCCGGTCGGGTTTTCCGGCACCGACCACCGTGGGCAGAACCCTGATGGGTTTTTTCCAGCACCAAAATCACAAATTCTGTTGTGAAATTGTTAACTTGATAACCAGTAATTACTACAACAAAGTGTAAACCAGCGAAGAAGCCTTCATTCCAAACAGGTATACATACAGTTTATCATGTCTTATACTATGTGTGGGATAACATGCTTCCGAGCAACAGTAACTTAGTTTAACCTTGTTGTCCCTGACCCAAATAGTATTGATTGGTCCTTTTGTTTGGCAGTTTTCTTATGTCCTTCCCCAGATTGACTTCTCGTACTTGCATGTTCCCTTCATACACTCATTTTTCATTTTTCTCATGACAATAATTCTGCTGTTCTCTTTGCTCGTCTAGTTGCCCTCCTGTCATCATCTTTTTTGTAATTTGCTAATAAAATATTCTGTATGTTTCTTGGGCTAGTAGGCCTATGTTATTTGATTTATTGTTTCTGTTTTGGTTTTATAGTTATTCGGTTTGCCTTGTATTTTTTTGTAATTGTAATGCCATGGTCGAAAAAAAAATATATATAATAATAATGATAATAATAATGTATTCTTCGAAGCCACATCTTAAAAAACGAAAATAAAGAAATCAGGGCTCTGATTCAAAAAATAGAAAATCGGAGGAAAAAGGATTTACATGTTTCTTGAAGGTGTCCACATGAGTTGCCATGGAAACGTCTGCATCTGTCACATACTTGACAACTTCTTCGACTGACCAGTTAGTCGCGTCCCCTGACGGGGCGCTCGTCTGGGGTTTGGCGTCACTTCTTGGCTCCCTGACCTCTGACACGCTTGTTGTGGAACTTGCCGCTGTTGTGAGTACAAAATAATATAAAAAACACGATTTTATTGTTGATTTATTATTGTTTCAATAAAATCAACAATGGAAATTTAGTTAATGTGGGGAGAAGAATAGAAGGGGGAGAAGAATAGAAGGGGGCGAGTTTTTGAGATTCAAAATTTTCGACAAACTTTGATTGATTTCTAATCAACGGGGGCATCTCAGACAGAATCATTATGCAGGATTCTTACTACCAATCCCATCTTTATAACAAGAAGGCTTACAGATAGAAATTTCACAAAAAATGTTTGAGGTCATTACTAAAGTATGACCCTACCTTTAACCTTTGGCATGACCCAGCCTCTTACTGATTTCCTGTGACAGCTTTATTCCACCCCGGTCAGATTTTGCAAAACATGAATACGTTTTACACTAATGAAAATATTAATCCATTTTAAATCAATTGTTTTTAATTCAACTCAACTCTATTTTTCAAACCAGTTTATGTGTTTGACCTCTTAACCCTTGACCTGACCCACCTTCTGTCCGTATTCTCCTGGGTAGCTTAGGATCGATCCTGTCTGATGCTGCCGAGTCGGTGGAATGACTTCTCTTGGTCGTGGCCGAGGGTTTCGGTGGATGATTACCTGGGCCTGTCTGGCTTGTGTTGCCGCTGTGACTACGGTGTCTCACACGTTGACTGATCTCCTCTGGAACAGTGAATCAAACAATTTTAGAGTTATTGTTATTATTATTAATAAATATTTCTGGTAATGAAACCAAGGATGCCTCATAAGTGAACTTAATCACTGTAGCTTGCAAGCCTGAGGAAACCTGTAAACAAGGGTGCTTGCTATGTGAACTAGAAACACCGGGTTAACCACTACTCTACCATGATAAGTATTCTGGGTTCTTTTACATGCAATACCAATCCTAGTACACAGAGCCTACAGCTTAATGTCCCATCCGAAGTACACAGCAATTATAGTAAAGTATCTTGCTCAAGGACACATGTGCCACAACCAGGATGTGAACAACCTCACTCTGCCATGCCTGTCGATCAGAAACACCAGTGCTTGAGTCTGATGCTCTTAAACGATGAGCCACGACATGCCACTTCACAGGGTCATCAAACTCAAACAAGACTTTTTACCTTTTCCTATCCGAAGTACACAGCAATTATGATAAAGTATCTTGCTCAAGGACACAAGTGCCAGTCTGATAAAAGACGAATTTATTGGGGAAAAATATTCTTAACAACCAAATATTAAAAAAGAAAAAAGAAAATCAATCCTGTGAGTGAACATGGAAAACCTTTCTGTAAGTCCCGGCTGTAAGTGATTAAAGTAGTTTAATGAAATCAGACTCTGCTGATGACGCTTTTTCACTCCTGCCGCTGCAGCCAACAGCTAAAAAGCCAACATCATAACGTCTGACAAGGCTTTTGTATTTCTGGAAGAAAAAAAACAAACCACTGTGTTCACAACTGCTTACCTTGTTTGGCGCAGTTATTGCATGGACCTTGAAGTGGTTTATTGGTGAAGAAGTTACCGCAGCACAGTAGGTCTTCACATAACCTATCCATCATGGTCCAGAATGCCTCTGGTGTCTCTGGAGCGTGTAAGTGCACGGAATGTGTGGACCCGCTGTATTGAGCTGTGTGAACAGAAAAAAGACAAATATATATATAGACCTTTATTTGATAACAGTAATGAATGCTAGTATTCATTGCAATAAAAAAAGAAACTAGACTATTTTTGCTGCCAGTCTTGGTTTGGTCACATCAGCTCACCCGCTGTCACTTCGCTAAGCGTTGGTGGATTTGACGTTCTTGTTTTCTCAGCAAGTAGACCGCAGTATTCAACTGAAACTTTTACATGTGACTTTTCTTTATAATTTTTTATATAGATCAGCTCTATGTTGAGAAAACCCAATCTATGACCACACCTTTAATGCAGTGTGCGGATCAAGCGACTTGGGCTACAGCTATGGCCGTTGGCTTTACAGCCTTCCAAAGCCTGATAAAAGCACACTGTTGTATAACTCACCTGTTACCGTGACATTTGCCCCTTTCTCTCTCTTCAGGAATGCAAAGACAGCCTTTTGCTGAACGGCTGAACTTACGCACATCTGTAGCGTGTCCATCATGACCTTATCGATGGGAGCGGGGCCGATCAGAGCGGGCATCTGAAGCACCTTATGAGGGCTGAGATACGGGCCACAGACGCAGGTGTTGTTGATGAAGAGGGTGACAGCTGCTGAAAGACATGTTGATTGGGACATGAAAATGGATGTTGGTATAAAAGTGGCTTTTGGTAGAAATAGTTTTGGCGTGTCGTGTCCGAGTGGTTACGAGTACCAGACTCAAGCTCAGATGTTTCTGATCAGCAGAGTGTGAGTTTGAGTCCTGATCTTGACACTTGTGTCCTTGTGGGGCGTAAAGCCATAGTTCCTGTGTGTTGTGTAATGCATGTAAAAGAACTCAGTTCCACTTATCGTTAGGAGAAGGGGTTTGCCCAATGTTTCTGGCAGCGGCTGCAGAATGCACCACCGTACTTTGTTAACCCAAATAAGGTGCTACACAAATTGGTCTCATAATAAAAAAAAATACTGTCTTAAAGTTCAAGCGCCTTACCTTGAGTACCTTATCGGCGCTATATAAGACTATATTATTGGTATTACTATTACACATGTATTAAGATCTTTAAAACTTGAGAAAACTTTTTGAAACAGTGGATGATATTGAATGGTCAGACAGTAGGAGGGTTAAGAGATCTAACAAAGTATCTCTCCATAACTTACTGACTTGGCTGGTGGACATGGAGCTACTCGTGTCTGGCTCATTGTCATATATCGGTGATAGTGACCTAGTGTCCACAGTTATAGGAGACTGTGGTGGTGTGGTGACTGTAGCGGCTGGCTGGGCACTGGGGGCGTGGGATATCGTAGACGTCCAGCTGCACTTACGCCCTTTGGGTGAGACACCTAGATTCAAATTGCAAAAATTTGTCATGGAGGCTATGAGACTGGATATAAATGGTGTGCACAACATTGGTTAGATTGAAAATATAAATGTTCACAGATTTGGACATACATGTAATTAACATGGTTGGTCATGCTGGAAAACTTCCCTTGAAATATTTGTGCTTGAAATGCTATGTTTTTGTGTGAAATGACTAAATAGTTAGTTGTGATCTTATAAGTCCAAAACCCGGTGTTTTAAAACAGTGAAAACATACCAGGATTTTTTCCCACTATTTTCTCAGTGAGCAATTATTTTTGCAGGTTTGCTACTTCATGTATCATTTCAGGACACTTAGAGTACATTGCGAGTACAGATCTTTTACAATTACCAATGTTGTCCGCATGCTCTATTTATGAATTCTTGTTGACTGTGAGGAAAAAACTTGATGAAAACAAATACTGTTTTTACAAAGAGAAATGCCACAGCAGGGTTCGAAATTAGCGGTCGCCCGGTCGCCAAATGCGAGTGAAAACAGCGGCGGGCGAGTCAAAACCCTTCCTTTACTAGCCCGCCGGGCGAGTTAAATAATTGTTCTTGTTCACAATAAATGAGGGTACGGTTGTAAAATCCCAAAGAAAGTTTTTATTAAAGCTTTTAGTTTGATAAGTCTGGATATTTGCTTGATTTAATGTGGCCGCGATCGCGATCGCGCGAACGGAATTGCGATCGTTCATTTTGGTATACAAACGTTAAAACACCATGCACATACTGCCGAGTATCCACACAACACGTGCATCGGCCCCACACATAACGTTCGGTCGCCCACCGGTACATGCATAGCGCATACACAACACACAGTACATGTACAACACAGTCGGTCCAAAGTCCAAGCTAACCAACATTCCACACGTTGTGATTGGTGATTAATGGTCGTTGATAATTACCATATTCATAAGAGCTTGGCTAGACTTCAACGCAGTACACGTTCACGAACGGAGTAAAGAATTGCTGCACAGTGTGCCGCATGCATGCAGATTGTGTACAATACACAGCCTTGGATGAAGTCTAATTAAACATCGACAACTTTTGCCGATAGAGGGCGATGCAGGGCAAAGTTCATTGAATTATTTCTCAATGTGCGTTGTCGAACGATCGTTGATTCGCGAAGATTTTATTGCAAATGAAGTATGAAGTTCAAAACAACCGATCTTCAAATCAAGAATCCATGAAAATGGTTGATGATGGAAAAGGTATGATTTAGGACAAAAACTAGGGGATAAAATCATCCCAAAACGCAATTTTGCGAACTTCACTTCCGTGCGTTTTTTTTTTTTTTTTTTGGACGTTTTGAAAATTGTGTGCATCACGTCAATACATGCGGGCTAGTGAAAAAACCTGCGGGCGATCCAAAATTTTGGTTGATTCGCCCGGCCGGCGAGTGGAAAAAAAAGTTAAGGGAAACCCCTGCACAGGTTGTAAATGGTCATGTGACCACCTCTCAACCAACAGGACTGCCTAAACTAACTGGGGTATCTATGACTGTTTGATAAAAAAGGGCAGAATTGCGCCAACCTAGTTGTATCATGATTGGTTGGTAAATAACTTGGCTGCAGAGAAAAATGTGAACGCTTGAAGCAGCTCAAAGCCCAAACCCACGCTGCCCTTAAAGACGGCGGACATCAGGAACTAACTATAGTAACCAAGGAATAGCCCACATGGAAAATCCTCATGGTAATTGCTACAACTAACCATTGTTGCCGGGTGACTGTAGGTAGTGACCAGTGCTGGCTGCCCATCCAACTGGAAATATATCCCTGGAGTCAAACTCGCACCAGTAATCAAACGCCCCCCTCCAACCATCAAACGAGATGAAGATCATATTGTCCTTGATGCCTCCGACGGTTGCTGGACAAATGAGGTGAGAGTTTTTCCGGTCGACTGCTTCTAGCTTCATGCCGACCTTGAAGAGGTTCTTTGGTGGTGTTGGGGGCTCCTGTTGGTGAGGTACATGTAGGAGAGTGTTTGAGTTTGTTGTGGTTGTTCATTCTAAAAATGTGCCTTCTGACGCCAAGTCAAAACCAGAACATTCACTGTCCTGGGCCTGGAAATTCGTCTTTGAGAAGGCAAGGCTATTTTTTATTTTGCAAAGGGCACTTTCATTGGAAAATCTTAAAGTCTATGGGAAACTTTTGAAGGGGCACCAAGGCCAATACCAGGGGCAACAAAGGCCATGACCTCCAAGGCCTCCAATTAATTCCAGGCCTGGTGTCTGCCTGCCAGTGTGCATAAATAAAATAAAATACAATAAATGCACCAATGTGCCAGACTTTTGTGAAGGAAACTAGACAAGAGTTGGCAAGATGATTTGTTTTAAATCAATTATTTGAAAAATAGTACTGACTGGGTAAATTTTGAATAATTTTGGGTTGAACAAAGAAAATTGACTGGAGCGGGACTTGAACCTGCAACCTCAAGCATGTCAGGATTAAGTCGCTGGCGCTATACCACCTGAGCTATCTAGCTGTATGTTAGCGGTCTCCCTATTTTGTCAATACCTTTTTCGGGGGTGCCAGTCAGAAGCAATTCAGCCTGTAACTGCCGTGTAGCCAGGGATCACACCCAAGTTTACGATATAACCTGGGAAGCAGCAGCAGAGGGATCACCTTAAGGGGATGCGACTTTTTAGTTCACATATCAAGTAATAAACCACAAGGGAAACTGACTGGGTAAATGTTTAAATGATTTTGGGTTGAACAAAGAAAAATTGACTAGAGCGGGATTTGAACCAACCAGCTCAGTTGGCAGAGTGCCGGCACGTTAAACCGGAGGTCGTTGGTTCAAATTTTGAAAACTAGTTGTAATTTTATAGAAGGTTTACTATACCTCTTTGAATGCTGATGCCAGGGCAAGCTTAGCGTTGTTTAGTGTCCGCAGTAAGAACATTGGCCATGACGACGCATTCATGCGAAATCCTGGATGGAAAAAGAAACAGTTGGGAATTTAACGATTGATGTAAGGTAATTGTTTTGCTGAGCATGAAACTGGGACAAGGTTGGTGGTGAAACTGCATTTCAAAATGGTCAGAGGAGATCAAACTCCAAATTGATTTTTCTCTGCCTTTAAACAAAACGGTTTGGTAATAAATATCGAATGTTAATTTGGGACAGCAAATCCTGCATTTTGATAAAGGAAGTTATGTTTCTAATAGAAAGGTCTGCTTGCAAGCTACATGTACATGTACAGTGATTAACTTCACCTATGAGGCATCATTGGTTTCATTACCAACTGTTTTTTGCAAAAACAAGAAAACTGTCCGACACACACAATTTTCAATGGCACTAAAAAACAAAGAACCCCCACCCCCCCGGAAATTAGCGGGAAAATGCATGCCTATCTCTGATGGATGATGACCTTTATCAAGGTGCGGCCATCTTATTTTCCTTCTTTTTGACCCAATGTGACCAAACTGAGGCTGGAAGGAAAAAGATAGTCTGGTCTCTTTCATAATATGAGAATTAGAACTGTCGTTTTCACTGTTGCATGCAGGGCACCTGACATGCCAGACACAGATGACCACAGCTTGATAAAAGTCTATTGTATGCAAAGAGAGGAAAATCGATTTAGCTTTTCCCCTATGAGGTTGGGCCTGCCTGACTCAAAACAAAACAAAATTTACTAAATATTAATCCACTTACCCAGTGGGGGTTGCAACATTCCGCCATGTTTCTCACACCAGCCGATGGGTTTAATGTCAGCCGAGTCTACAAGACTCCAGAAGTCATTTTTATCATCGCTGCCATCAAGACGAAGCCTTAACCTTGGTCCTTGAATCCCCACAATGGTAGCAATACAGGTTGAGGTGAAGTTTCTGGGGTCCAGGGCTTCCAGCTTGGCGTGAAGTAAGAACTCGTTCAATGGGGGAACTGGTGCCTGTGGTTAGAATTATTATTATTTTTAATACAGCTTTAAGAGAAACATTGGCCTTTAAGCTTTAGGCTTTAGGCTTGAGTGTTTTTTTGTGTGTAAGCTTAATTAGTCGATTAAAGTTGCATATGGTGATGGAATGGAAGAGGGGTTATGAGCAGAGTTCAGTTGCCCAAAGTCGCCTTGATGGTACGGGAACCAGTTTTATCCACCTCACATCAGATGATGAGTTTTTCCGCCAGTTGTTTTTGGACAGACTTCTGCCGAATGTTTTATAACGCCCGGAACTTTGGATTTTCCTAAAATCTTTGCCGACAGCCAGACGGCTGACGCTTTATCCACCCCAACTTTCCAGGGTGAAGCACAGGCAGGCACGTACCTGTACCTTGATAGACTTCCTTTCAATCGTACAAAGAGCAACAACAGGTTCTGGAAAAAATGCCTTGTAAAATCCCTTTCCTGGGGTTATTGTTTAACTCCAAATTCCAAACCTTTGCCCTGTTGTTGTACAAATGCAGCATACAAGAATGGACAGGCTGCAACCATTGCTTGTCCTTACATTTGGCTCAATGGGAGCATTCCGAAATTCCAGCATACCATGGTGGATTTAAGGCAGTGATCATGATCATGATCATGATCATGATCATGATCATGATCATGATCAGTGAGAGTCATCAGTTCAACAGACTGATATGATCGGTATTTATTGAAATTTTTCTCTTCTTTGAGGAAGAGTGAGGATAATAAAAAATGAAAAAAAATTCTCACCTGTTTGAAGCATGACTTGGGAGCAGGATTGGCATCCTTGCCTTTCAGGTACTCCTCCCAAGAAAATGAAACTAATGAAGGAAAAAAAACCAACCAAACACATCATAAAAACCAACAACTTACGTTATTTAATCCTCTCGTTTATGAAATAGGTATTCAGGCAAGGAATTACCCAGAAGCCATGACCTCTATTGCCCTGGTCTCAGGCTTGGTGCCCCTTCATAAGTTTTCCACTGTAGATTTGAACTTTTAAAGATTTTCCAATGGAAGTGCCCTTAACAAAATGAAAATGGCCTTGCCCTCTCAAAGATGAAATTCTAGGCCTGGTTATTTATTAGGTGTATCAAAGTGCTCCAATACTAGCCCTGCTCATAAGGCCTGTCAAAGCATCCCTAAAACCATCTCAGCTCCTTTGGAGTATGCAGCCCCGACAGCCAAGTTGGCGCACAAGTTTGCTAATCATTCACGTCAGCAATTTCTACCTTCGAAGGAACCCGCTACAATTATAAATGTGCACGATCGGCGTGCAAAGGATTCTGGGTAAAATCCGAGTCAAAGCAACACCGGCACCCATCATGTTGTGCTGATTTGAAGCAATGGGGTGTACAACTATGAAACTTGGCATAATTACGCTACAGCATAGCGTCCATATAGGCAGCTTGACTTAATTTGTGTACATGGTTTTCCAAAATGTCAAGACCGGGATTCGAACCCAAACTAAAAATTTCACTGATGTACATATACGTACATGTGTAAGTGTTTTATGTTTACTCGGGTGTACAGGCTAATGCGTTCTGGTGAGCCGATCGCGTAGTGGAAAGTTTGTCTGAACAGCATCCAGGTATTTTGAGCAAAAGTGACGTCATTAGCACAGAGTGCTATTCAATACTCCTTGCTCGCTCCATCATGCACCCGCACTACCATGACTACCGGCTAGCAGCCTTCTGCAACCACCCTATGCAATGTAACAGAGACTGTTACCGGTGGTTCCCTGCACAGTGGACAATCTCTAGATCCCAGCTATAGTTGGGCCGTCCCAACTGTGGCACTTAAGTTGGGACCACTCCCATTCTAATCTACTTGTAACTATATTTGGCATGATTCTTAAGTTGGGACAGAGCATACTCACCGAATGGAGTTTTGGGGAGCTTGTTGGATGGCATCACAATTTCTTAACCAATCCGTTGTGTTTAGTGAAAGTAATGATCGAAGAAGAAGATTATGTTGTACTTGTTGCCCCCAAAGCACGAAGAGCGTTGACTGCCACACATACATACACTTGTGTAATGTCAATGGGTTAAATGGGCCATGCGCTGTACCAGCAACTGAAAAAATAAACATAAAAATACATACATTTAAAAATAAACATACAATACATGATGTCTGCACTGTCTGCTTCAATAAACATTCAATTCAACATTGGTCTGGTCATATATCGTAGGACGCCCTGTATTCAGGGCGTCCCTGAAATCGAGGCAAATCTTTTACCTCACTGCGCGCGATGTAAACAGTCCCTAGATACAATTTTTGTGGTTTGACTTGCCAAGCAAAGAGTCTCCTCTCATTTGACCAAAACTTAGAAACATGTAAGGCTCCACTGGTTAGTTGCACTTGTAAATGCAAAAAGTTGTGGTATTTTTAGGCATTTCTGCAAGGTACAAAAATATGTCATACTGTCGGGGCCATAACAAAAAAAATTCCAACCGAAAAAGTTTCATCAAACACTTTTTCAATTCACAATTCACGATGATCAAATCATGTGACTGAACATTCTGCTGAGCATTCTGGGGGAAAAAATACTGCTGAGCATTCTGGGGGAAAAAATACTGCTGAGCATTCTGGGGGAAAAAATACAGAGGCTTAAAGAAGCCACGTGCCTTATAGCATTTTCTAATAGTCTGGATATTTTTTTTTTGTAACACTCTATCATTTTTGTTATTAATATTAAAATTTAAACATCAGCTTTGTGATTCGATTATCACTGTTTATTTATATGCTTTATTATAAATGTTAAGAAACATAAAAAGACACAAAACTAAATAAAAATAGGATTTGAAAGCCAAGAATTATTTACATTCTTTTTTGTTCTTCTCTTTTTTTTTAAGTTTTTGAAAAATACCATGGTTATTTTTAAAACTAAATAAAAAATATGTTGAATAAAATGAAGAAAACTGCTGGCTATAGAGTCATACACTATAAAGTCTCACAGAACACTTGTAGTCACTGCAGATGTTTCTTCCACGTTTGGCTTCACCCGGACACCATACTTTCTTGTTTGCATCGAAAACTCAAAACAAATGGGACGGTATTGAAGTCATCGAAGATCGGTGCGTGTGTGTGAAAGTTTAAATGTCCATCACGTTTTAATATATGTTTGCATATTTCTTATAAACAAAGGAAGGTAATTAGGGCATCAGTTGATTATGGAATATGTTTATTTTTTTTCAATTCAAAGAAAAAGGCATACTACATCGAAAACCGGACAGGGGAGGATACACATCCTCCTGCTGAAGTGACGACAGCGATAGATGTAGATTATATACAGTTATAACTTTACAACAACAAGAATATGTCATCAGACTGTTTGTTTAACGAATATGGGAAGTGGGTGGTCAAGAGTGGGCTTTGTGGCCCATGGTGGGCATGGCCATTGCGCAATGGGCAAACTGGCCAAAAAGGGCTTCCCGATCCTGGGAATTCTGGTTTTCAGAAAAATAGACAATACAATTTACAATCTATTGAAGTGATCATAAATTAATGTTAAAGTTAGTGACGCATTCGCAGATATAACTTAACAGGGCGCCCTATAAAACAATATTAATTATTATGAATGATTTGCACGACTCATTCATAATTTACGTAATGTACACGTACACAAGCGCACAGCCCACCCACAGCACAGGCACATGATAGCAGCAGGGGAAATTTGACAGTCTAAAATAAAGTTACGATGCGTCGACCACCGTTATTTTTTTTATAAACAAACGCCAAATTTCTACAACAGTAAACATACACCTCATGAGATCAAAACAAAACATCGTTAATGACGTACAAAATATTATGTCCGAAAGAAAACATACAATAACAACTTACCAAAAATGTATTAAAAGCGGCAGAAAAATCACTCAGACGGGTGGTGAAGTCTGTATTCAGACGACGCATGTGTTTTACTAAAAAGTAGTTATAGAAATGAGGTTGACGTCGTTACAATGTGCTGCACGTCGATCGTGCTCTCACACAGTACAGAGAGGAGGGGGTGGGGGCGGGGCTACACCACCGGTTCAAACTGGAAAGTCCCTGTTTCTTAGTGCTGGTCTAAAGCTTTTGTGTACACAACCTCATGCTTTGCTAGAAACTTCTGAACATTGACAGTGATCTTCCCTTGAGGCAGAGAAATATGCCCGTACCAAGTCAACAATAACTACGGGAATGATGATGGGAATGAGTGGGAATGATGATGGGAATGAGTGGGAATGATGATGAATCCAGAATGGCCCGTGTGTAAATAGACTGACTCATCATCGGGCCATCTAGTGTGTCATCGATGAGAGAGGAGAGAAGTGGGGGGGAGGGGCACACGGGCCTTCTGTCTTTGTCCTTGTCACCCCCCCCCCCCCCACACGCCCCATTTGAAACCTGGACTATCTCATAAAAATGGTATAACAAGAGCGTTGAGCAAACGGGAATACAGTTTTTTAGTTAATGGCGTGGCCATGCCAGAGAACAGTAATTTGTCCCCGACGCGCCCCCTAAAATGTTACCCTTTCGGCGCTGAGGCCTTCGGTGCAATGCGTCATGAAACTTCATCATCGATGACTAGTTAGGCCTAATAATTATAAGAGATAGCGGCAGCGCATATGCAAGAGCCTCAACAATCAAATAATGAAATTAACTTCAATAACTATTAACTTGAGCAATTTGTATAGGGTCTTAAAATTAGTATCTAGACAAAACTTCAGGAGGACCACTTTTAGGGCGCTAGTAGTAGGCCTACGCGCGTGTCAAAATAATGCAACGTATTTCGACAAGAAGCGGCAAAAACCAAAACAAAAATTTACGAAGGGAATCATTTTTATAGTTCTGCTTAACGGTAAGCAATTTTTCGTGCTTACTATAGCAGAAAATGTGCTTATGCGTAAGCGTATACCAGGCGCGGGTCCGATGGATTTTTTACGGGGGGGGGGGGGGGTGCACAACGTCAACGGCGCACACATGATTCTTTATTTGTGGCACAATTAATTTAAGGGGTGGGGTCCAGGGGCCGGCCGTACGGCCCCGGGCGGGGTCCAGGGGCGAAGCCCCGGTGGGGTCCAGGGTGCGAAGCCCCCTGCTCTGAGCTTTTGGCGTTTTGGGGGTCGAAAAATCAAGCCTCAATGAGCCTAACTTACCGTCAGGGGAAAAGAAACTTTTGATCCAGAATCACTCGTCTAATTTTACTGGAAAATTTTAATCCTACAAATCTCTTGAGTCTGTATATTTCCGTCTTTCAGTGATGCTCCTTACCACTCTTAAACCTAGGATTCTGTGTTTGTGGCTCAAATCTAAGGGATGGGGTCCAGGGGGCGGCCGTACGACCCCTGGGGCCCCCGCTCTGAGCTCCATATACTGGTTAAACTTTTCTAGGAGTCCCGCCGCGTTGATGTTACAAGAAATCTTCCAGTAAAATTAGACGATTGATATGGATCAGAAATGCTCAGAAATCTTTTCCTCTGTATTTACTATTTAGGCACACGGAGGCTTGATTTTTCGACCCCCGAAAACGCCAAAAGCTGACTGCTCCTATATGCAGTCATGCAGTTTGTCTGGTTTGCGCTTTCACCATGGATTTGTATTGTTACGTCATTCATTTTCATACAGTAAGACCGGAAAAGGTTAGCACTTTTCGTGTGCTAGGGTCGTGGCCTACCGGTTAAGAACACCGAACTCAAGCTCTGGTGTTTCTGTTCAGTAGAGTGTGGGTTCGAGTCCCGGTCGTGACACTTGTGTCGTGAGCACTGGACACTAACTATAATTGCTTCTCCACCCTGGGGTAAAATGGGTACCTGTGAGGGCAGAGGTGGTTCTTGTGATTGATTTAGCCTAGTTACATGTATATTGCAGCACAGGCTGTATGTATACTCCCCAGGGAGCTGAGATGGTTTAAGGATTGAAATAAATGGCCCAGTGACCAGGGGTAAAAATGTGTGAAGTGCTTTGAGACGCCCTTCGGGTGTGTAAAGCGCTATATAAAAATTGGGTTTCGAAAAGTGAAAATAGTCGCCATCTAGTAGGCATATACTTGTATGTTTTGCTCCATCATGTATCCAGGGCAGTTATCCTAAGAAGTACGAGCTTGCTATCTTTTCAGTACATACGATTTAGTTTCTCCAGTGCGCTAAAAGTACCTCGTCCTCAAACTAATCAATCTCACCTACAAACACTACGTTAAAAGAACCGAATCAAACGTTGGGGACAAGTTTGTTATTGCATACTGTGTGTGAATGCAGCATGACTTAGTGCAACTTTAACACTCACAACATCCTGCCCACTGGCTGCATGCATGCTGTCAACAAACACTGTGTGGCGGGATAGTGAACTAAATAACTATATTAAGTAAATTCGCCAAGATAAACCCGTTTAACTGTAAGTAAAACATAAGGTATTGTGCTAGTACATGTACACTGTAGCTTGTGCGTTGGATTGCGAGTGGCGTGGTTAATGTTGAATTTAATTCAACTTTATTTATATGCTATTTTTACTATCCTCCCCTGTCCGGTTTTCGATGTAGTATATGCCTTTTTCTTTGAATTGAAAAATAATAAAAATATTCCATAATCAACTGATGCCCTAATTACCTTCCTTTGTTTATAAGAAATATGCAAACATATTAAAACGTGATGGACATTGAAACTTTCACACCACGCACCGATCTTCGATGACTTCAATAGCGTCCCATTTGTTTTGAGTTTGACCTGTTTTCGATGCAAACAGGAAAGTATGGTGTCCGGGTGAAGCCATACGTGGAAGAAACATCTGCAGTGACTACAAGTGTTCTGTGAGACTTAGTGTATGACTCTATAGCCAGCAGTTTTCTTCATTTTATTCAACATATTTTTTATTTAGTTTTAAAAATAACCATCGTATTTTTCAAAAACTAAAAAAAAAAAAAAAAAAAAAAAAAATGTAAATAATTCTTGGCTTTCAAATCTTATTTTTATTTAGTTTTGTGTCTTTTTATGTTTCTTAACATTTATAATAAAGCATATAAATAAACAGTGATAATTGAATCACAAAGCTGATGTTTAAATTTTAATATTAATAACAAAAATGATAGAGTGTTACAAATTAAAATTATCCAGACTATTAGAAAATGATATATAAGGCACGTGGCTTCTTTAAGCCTCTGTATTTTTTTCCCCAGAATGCTCAGCAGAATGTTCAGTCACATGATTTGATCATCGTGAATTGTGAATTGAAAAAGTGTTTGATGAAACTTTTTCGGTGGGAATTTTTTTTGTTATGGCCCCGACAGTATGACATATTTTTGTACCTTGCAGAAATGCCTAAAATACCACAACTTTTTGCATTTGCAAGTGCAACTAACCAGTGGAGCCTTACATGTTTCTAAGTTTTGGTCAAATGAGAGGAGACTCTTTGCTTGGCAAGTCAAACCACAAAAATTGTATCTAGGGACTGTTTACATCTCGTGCAGAGAGGTAAAAGATTTGCCTCGATTTCAGGGACGCCCTGAATACAGGGCGTCCTACGATATTATGACCTCCACTCCATCCATGGTTAAATTTTTGTACAGGCACTGAACATGTTTGGTAGTTTTATATCAAAGACCAGTATTGTCACTCGGTGTATCCCAACATATGCATAAAATAACAAACCTGTGAAAATTTGGGCTGAATCGGTCATCGAAGTTATTATTATTATTATTATTATTATTATTTATTCGGCCAAATAATATGCAACAATCAAACAGACATACATGAGAGTGAACGGATAATTCAATGTAGAATAGGAACGGTATTAGGATGTCTAAATGTACAGACTGAAATTAATGAATGAATTTAAAGATTAAAAAGTCCAAGTAACATTATAATAAAGCAGCAATTGAGCAATTGAATGTTAAAGGGAACATTAATCGTAAAGGCCAGACAGAAACATCCCAAAACAAACAAATCATTCTAAGATGGCCAGGATTAATAAAAGCGAACCTAATCACTATGACTCGAGAGCCTATTAATCCAATCTTAAGAATAAGATGGAACACTTATTGAATAAAAACTAAAAATCTGCAAAAACTAAAAGGCTAATATACCTATATATATATATATATATATATAATATATGTAAGAATAAACATTACCTTGGCAAGTCAATCAGTCTATTTAACATTCAGGCTGACAAGAACTCAGTTTACACATTAAACAGACAACACTGTGAAGAAGGAAGATTTGAGTTGGGGGATGGAAAATATTAAGTTAAAAAAATAAAAAATAAAAAATTGCAACAATAATGTGTGAGCTATACAAACATGATCATGCTTGCAACACCGAGCCAACCATATAAAACAAACAGATTGTAGGAGCAAAAACACATCCAGACAAGCAGTCACACAGACAGACATATAAAAACTGGAAAACAATCAATGAACCAGTTAATTAGACAGGCAAAAAGTAAAACAGGTACTAGCTGACAACAAAATAGGAATTGAACAAAATTGCAAGAAAATAAAGAAAGAAAAAACACCCTTGTTAAGTTGTTGCACAATTTTGTGTCCTTTCATCAGATGCTAATAAAACAAAAGGCGCCTTCATGCATGAAGTCTTTTAAGTTTTATTATTTTAGTGAGAAGTTACCTCTTTCTCAAAAACTACAATACTTCAGAGGGAGTGGTTTCTCACAATGTTTTATACTATCAACAGCTCTCCGTTGCTGGTTACCAAGTAAGTTTTTATGCTAATAAATTATATATATTTTGAGTAATTACCAAACGTGTTCACAGGGCTCGAATTTGGGGAGAAAATCCACAAGACTACAGGGCTTGTAGCTCAAAATCTTTACTGGACCAGGCATTTTTTTACAAGACCAGATTCAAATGTGAAAATTAAAAATTGCTGACACAGTTTAACATGCATTTGACTGCTTTTATATGAACCCGAACTGAGACAAGTAAGAGAAGAGTATCCTTGATTACTCATAGAATTGAAAGATAATTTATCAGACCCAAAGTCAACACATAATTTGTTTCTGTTATTCAATTGAAAAACACAAGTCCCAAGACCATCGGACTTGTTAGGTCATAAGTTTACTGGCCCAACACTAAAATTACTAGCCTGGGGCCTGTGGTCCAGTGTTAAATTCGAGCCCTGGTTCAGTGCCTTTAAGTTGGTAATCACTCTTAAAATTAATGGCAATAAAAATTAGATAGAAGCCTACAGCAGCTTTCAATAGTAAAAAGCATTTTGAAAAAAATTTTAATTTAAAGAAATGTGGTTATTTTATATGTAAAAAATCAGTTTTTATGACCCAAAATTTGAATCTGAGAAACGTTTCTGTCCGTAACGTTTCTTAGACTGTGCACACAAACTTAGCAAAGCACAAATTGTGCTTCATCATACCAGACAGGGTTCTTCCCATGCACCAAGCTAGCGTATCAGACCAATACCTGCGAATTGCGTGTCATAATATTAATAATACGGCTGCAGATGGGGATCTCTAGTGCTTTAATTTTTATAATTGAAAATAAATTATGAAATACCACTACCATACATGTACTCCTAGAACTATGACTATGAGATTCAATCCGCCATCGTCTGGTAATGGAGACGATAGCGGATTGAACCTCATACTGTCATAGTTCTAAGAGTACCAGACATGTAGCTTGTTTTTTTTTGTGGCCATCAGATCAACATCGACAGATCATATCATGGCACATGGTGCTCGCTATGGGGCATGGTGGTACCCCATTCCCTATTATTTTTGTGTCTTTAATAATTAAAAGTTTAATTGTGTGCTTAGAATCTTGGGAATTCTTTAAGAAGATTTTTAGGGGGGATACTTCTGTACAAAAGGAAAATAGTGTGTTAAAGTATGGGAACATTTGGGGGGGGGAACCCTCTGCCCCAATATCAAGCACGATCAAGTAATGCCAAGGGTCAGATGATCAGATCAACAGATGACTGACGTGTCACTCATAATCTCTGACACTGCTGACTGATTCATCATTTGTAGCTACCTAGGTCTACCTGATAATAATATATTTTTTAATGAAAGTTGAAATTATATTATTTATGGCTCATAATATGAGTACTCTAGTCTATTATTTTCAAGCTATGCATTGTAACATAACTCCTGGGCCAAATTTAAAAGAGCTGCTTTTAAAAGCAGTGAAATTGAACAACAAATTTCAAAGCAAAACTAAGCAAGTAGATACCAGTCACAATTGTACACGTGACTTAGTATTTTGCTTGGAGTGGAGGTCATGAAGATTTTCATATTCATAAGTGTGGTAATCATCGCAACTGAGGTCCAGGGTGGTTGTGTTTGCAATTGTTTAAAGGTGTAACCTTGCCTCATGACATCATTTCAACTTCAAGGCCAAGGAAAGCCCAATGGGTTCCTGTCAGTATCGCTTGTCACTGGAACTTGAGTGGGGGTGGGGGAGGGAACATTTTCAAAGTGGTGAAGGTAATTGTGTCATTTTAACTTTTTATCATGTTAACATTTTGACAATTTTATTACATTGCAGAGTATTGACCTGGATGGATGTTTGTCTGTGAGGTCCCTACAAAGAGAAAACATCCACAATGCTGCCCTCAGATGTAGCCCGACTAGTCCTAGGTAAGGGTAATTGACCCTAGCAACCTCCTTGCTCCTCCCCAATAAAATGGGGAAGGGGCGCAAGTGGTGCTTGGGAAATTGACAGTGACTGATTAAAAGTCAAATTTTGTTAAGGTTACCCAACAATTGGTGATTAGCATTAGATGCGGTGTTTTGGGGTTCATGTTGAAAAAAAACTACAGGCTACTTAGGTGGGATTCTAAACCTTAACCCTTGCAATCTAGAGAAGATGACTAACTGCTGGACCACCATCAAAAAACCAGCTCAAATCCAGTCATGCTTAACCCTGCAGTGAAGGCGGCTGTCGAAACAGCTGACATATTTTAATATTTCCATTGTATTAACCACATTGTACATACTGGTCAGCTCATAGGCAATAAGGTCATAAAAAAGCTGAACAATGCCACATGTCCTAGAGGGGTGTCAATTAACATGGGACAGTGATTTGGTTAGAAAGGGCAGGACAACACTCTGCCAGCATTCTTCGTGTACAAAATCTGTCCGTCAAAGTTGTATAATTGTCAAAGGTAGATGAAGCTAAATTATAAAACTCAGTTTTTAAATAAGCAAACAAATCAGCTTCATTTAACCCCAGTCAATACCTGCACATATGTAAAACAAAAATTGTTGAAAGAAATGCAAATCAAACGCTCTTAACTTTATGGGAAAAGTTTGTCAGCATGCACTGACAAAGCACCACGAGGGCGTTGCAACTAAACAGGTCCCTTGCTGCAGGCCTTATTGTCTAGTGATAAAGACATCTGCTGGTCTACATGTAGATTGCAGAAGTCATGGGTTCGAATGCCATCCCAGTAGCTTGGGGTGTTTTTCAACGTTTTTTTCACAGAACTCGGAAGGCTCTAAGTGAACAGTGCTTGACCACACATCAGGGTAACGATGAAACCAAAATAGTATTTGTTATCCTCGATGCAACTATAACATCAGTGGGAGACTTTTGAGACGATAGTGGGCGTCCCACTCACTGGTCCTTTTCTACTGTCCTTGTGGTTGAGAACAATTGAAAAGGCAGGCGTGTGATTTCAGCAGGATTTTTCATGAGTTCATGATTTTCTTATAACACCCTTGAGCCTTCAAAGTTATTTTCAAAAGAATTAAAGCAATCGCCAAAGGGAGATAAAAATAGTCCACTTTGTGTCAAAACCTGTAGTTTTGTGTTGGAGTCTGCAAACCTGAATTGTAGCCTCTTACATGTACATGTAGGAGAGGTTCTTGGGCCTAGAATTTAACGGGGAGCCAGGGACTACAAGATATTTTTCAGGAATTTTCAGATTTGTCAAATCTCATACCTGAGAAGGACTGGTGAGTGGGCATCCACTACTTGTATCATCTCAAAAGTCTCCCATTATAAATTGATAGAATTGGCAGAATAGGAAACTGTCAATATTAGGGCTAGACTATACATGTAGCTTAGTTGGTAGAGCGCCGGCACATTACTACGGAGGTCACAGATTCAAGTTCCACTCTAGTAAATTTTCCTTTGTTGAACCCATAGATAAATTAATTTGTTGTTGAACTCATACAATGTGTACAGAGGTGCTCACAGTCTGAGCACACACTAAACACGATCATCGTATAGTATAGTATAGTGTGGTTTAAGACAAGATGGGGGATTAAAAACGATTATAATCCGATATCGCTTCCTAAGCCCACCTGAAACACGATGCATACATTTACCAAGGAGAAACATGTTCACGGACGAGTGCACACAGAAAGTTGTTTTCCGAGTCCAATGTAACAATGATTTCACTGTTGCTCACTTGCAAATTTCATTCATGGAGTGAAACAATACAGGCAAGTTATTGCAACGAATGGGGTGGTGAATAAACACATTAAAAGTTTGCTATAATTATTTATTTTTTTTTGAACCAGGAATTTTTTTAAACGGAGTGAGTGTGAAATACCTCGCATTTTTAGGTTGCGCTTTTTAGTCCTAATGCCGTCCGATCTTCCCGAACCAAAGTGTCGCAATGCATCAATTCCTCCCCCATCCACTAGTTATTCCACAGGGATATCGGCAAACACTGCAAAAAGCGCAATATTTTACCCTGTTTGAACTCCTTATTTGCATGATATTTTTCCTTGTGTTTCTGCTGGCATTTCCACATAATTGTGGTCATGATTTTCAACTTAATTATAGTTTAAAGTCGGCAGTTTGGCCTAAAAAGACCTGGTTTGTCGGAAAACCGGGCACAAACATAGTTATTTTATTAGGCCTCCCTCATGACGCAATCACACTTACATATTTGTGGTTTATTATTTGATATCTGATATAAAAAGTCGCATCTCCTTTAAGGTGATCCCCTGGCTGTCGCTTCCCAAGCTGTATCGTATACATGTACTTGGGTGTGATCCCTGGCTACACGGCAGTTACAGGTTGAATGGCTTCTGACTGGCACCCCTCAAACAAAGATTTTGACAAAATAGGGAGACCGCCAACATAGGGATAGATAGCTCAGTTGGTAGAGCACCGGCACGTTAATCCGGAGGTCGTGTGTTCAAATCCCGCTCTAGTCAATTTGTCTTGGTTTTTTTTATTTTGAAATGTTTGTAGGTTATCTGAAAGATGAAGGGCTGTTGAGGTCATACCAACAGTTCTTCACTGAGAGTCCCCACTTGGAGGAGCTGAGAAGGCACCCAGATGTTGAACCATCAGTAAGCAAAAATGACTTTTTTACATCTTTCTAGTAATGGGACCAAGGGATCCTTGGGCTTGCAATGGTTGGAAAGGGAAAGTTTGGATCTTCGCCAAAAACCAATCAAGTCTCACGCGTTTTTGAACATTTCTTTGACCACTTTGGTCCCACGCACATTGCTCTAATGAGTGGAGGAAACCACCCACTTTAACAGTCACAATGTTCCAATTATGGACAATTATTGACCGATCTCAATGTGTTTTTAATGACATGAAAGGGAATTAAAGAAGTATTTTTATTACATATTTTGCTGCAAAACAATATCTTTGAGGTGATGATAGAGTTTGTAAAATTTGCCGTTGAACAAAAGCTTTGTTGTTGTGTGAGAATGTGTGCTTCATGCTTGAGTTGTCAAACAATGGGATCACCAGCAGTTGTTTATGTCAAAAAAATTGGTAACGAGAAGGTTAATGGAATTGCACTGCATTTGTATTTGCAAGAAGTTCCTGATTTTGATGTGGGGCGGCATCACATTTGTCTTTCTTTTCCTCTGTGATGTTCTCTTCCCTTTCCTCTTTTGTGTTCCCCACTTTTTTTATTTTAGTTTCAGCTATCACTGTTAGGTTTAGCTTACATGTAAACCAAAAAGACGGGTTCATTTATCCCTTTTGTACAAAAAAATTTTCAAGGTATTATACAGGATTGGTGAGGATAAAAACCATTCTGGGTTAGTTTTAGTCTGAGAGTTTACCGAGTATGATATTCACACTAGAATCTTTTTTTTTTCTGTAAAATATTTCTGTCTGAAATGAAGTCATAAATATTCAAGAAAACTTTATCTGAAAACCTGAAAAATATGCAGCAGCTGAATTCGATTGTTACAACCAAAATTAAGGACAATGTGTTTACATGTACATGCTGAAAAATGTGCCTGGTTTTTCACTATTTTCTCCTGACGTAAAGACTGGATTAAGCCCAATTTTTCACAGGTTTGTTACTTCATGTATAAATGGTTGATCACACAAAACAAGAACACTGTCTGCGACTATTTTGTCAGCTCTACCAATCCTGTATAGTACCTTTAACAATTAAAAGAACTGATTGACATCTGTTTTACAGATCCCGTTTGAGAAAGGCTTACCTGAAATACTGAGTGAATATTCTAAGCTCATCAATGCTAGTAAGTATGTGTATTAATTAAAGGGAGGGCACACCTTTGGTTATTACTCCAAAAATTTATGACAATAAAAACTTACTCGGTAAAAAGCACTGCAGCTGTTGATAATGTATAACATTTTGAGAAACAATTCCCTTCAATGGAGTGTGGTTTTAGAGAGAGGGATTCAAAAACATTTCAATCTGAGAATTGTTTCTGCATGAAACGTTTCTCAGATTGTGTATTCCAATTACGACTTTCTCAACCTGTGTGAACATAACCGCTCCAAATTTTCGGCGATATCTCAAAAAACGCTACCACCTTTTGAAATGAAACTTTTACAGGTTAATTTTATTGTATATCTACATTTACATAGGATTAAAATAATAAAACAGATCCAAAAACCAAAGGTATACTTTGCCTTTAATTAGGTGTGGATCCAGGGAGGGGTCCAGAAAGAAAAAAAAAGGAAAAAGAAACACTCGTCCTGTGACATCCTTGTAACCCTTTTGCAGGGGCAAGACATTTCAGACTTTTATCTAAATTCAGACCTTTATAGTCTGCCTTGTGAAGGAAAATCCAAGTTACTTTCTTCAGGTGTAAAGAAGTCATGCTCTTTGATCTACTCCACGGATTACAAAAAGGTTGAACTGCCTTCGTTTCACCTAAAATGAGGATCCTAGTTTCAGATCATTAATTTTGTCAGCAGTGAGTCCCAGCCCTGCTTTTGTTAAATACCTGGGCCCAATTTCATAGAGCAGACAACAGTGCTTACAAACTTACTGCTGTGCAAAAAATAAGCACGATACCAGTCACAGTAAATATGACAATGTATTTTGGCTGGTAACCTTTTTCTGTTACGCAGAATATTGTTGTGCTTAGCTGCTTTTTGTGCTTTAAGCATGTTAAGCAGCTCTATGAAATTGGGCCCTGTGTGTGAACAGATGAACACGTATAATGACCTCCAATCGTGGACCCTCCTTTGTTCAACTCTTTGTCCTGACAAACAGAGACCCCATTGTTTTCCTTTGTGCTTGCAATCCTGGGCCTATTGTCTCTTTTATTATAAGTCCTCGATTTGAATGTCACTACATGTACACCCACTCACTAGAAGTTTGTTAACCCTTTCAATACCGCATTTTTTATAGGGGTCACGCTGCTGTGTACCGCATTTTTTCACACAAAAAGCAACGTGCAATGTTCAGCAGTGGTGTTCACTTTTTCCAATCTTTATTTTCTTTGTGAAGACATACTTTAGTGGAAAAACTTTGTACATACAATTTGTAGCTTATGAAATGACCTTTCATATGATGTCCAATTTATATTATCTTCATGTCCTTTGCCACCTCAGTCGGCACGAATGGGTCAAGGCCCGCCGAGCCCACGCCCAAGACCACGGCATTGAAGTGCTCGGTCCAGCTGTACCGGTATATCGTAAGGATTGCTGTCAACATCGGACGTGCCTTGCAACGAAACATCACGAGTTTCATCCGAATATTCACTAGGTTCTTCTTCAGATATTTCTGATTCCAATTCAGAGTTTCTACTGACAAATATTTCAACCAAAACCTCTGGGTAACGAACAGCTATGCTGGTGATTATTTGCCGGGAAAAAGGAAGCATGAAATCTGGACGTACTGTTGCATGCAATGTTGTTATTCTCGGAAAATCGTAATGGCGACCCCCTATACAACACACACCATTGTAAAGCATGGTAAACAAGCTACCAGTCCATATAAGGTTCAACAACAGAGGGCGCTAAATAAAATAAATACAGGCACCCAAACACCGCGGTTTTTTCGCCCAAATACCGCGGCTTTTAACGTCGAGTAAACTCGACAATGGTAAGAAAGCATTACACTGCGCGTGGTCGAGTAAACTCGACAATGGTATTGAAAGGGTTAACACCTGCAATCAGGGACATCCTATTGTCCCTCTTGTGTTTGCATTTGAACTTTTTGGCAACAGATCCCACTGGTTTTGTACACACTTTCCAACTGGGGACCTTTACCCAGCTGGGGACCCTATTGTTTTCTTTTCTTATAGGCCCCTGGTTTGCATGTGTATACCTACCCACACACACCCATTTTCCCTCACTTATTTTTGGCATGGACTTTATTTCTGAGGTGTTAATGTCCTGTAATTTGTGTTATTTTTTTCTCCTGTCGTGCCATCTGTGTAGTTAAGGACAGGATGAACTGTAACCAAGTCATTGCTTCATTATGGAAAATGCATAATGAGGTCATAGGTCAACTGAGGTAAGTCAATGATCATTCATGTGAACATACTTTTGTTTAGCATTTACCATGAAATATGCTAGTTACATTCACGCATGCCCACAGACACTATTGGTTTGCAAACTCACTAGTCAGACGAACAAAGGCGTATGCGACTCATGCCTTCAGCCCCATACAAAAAGGTGCAATGTTCCCGCATTTTGCCAACCAGTAGTGTTAGTGCGCACGCACGATGAGGAATTTACATATTTCAGGGGTTCCCTAAACTTTTTTTCCACTGGCCGGCCGGACGAGTCAACCAAAATTTTTGATCACCCGCAGGTTTTTTCACTAGCCCACATGTATTGACACACAAAATTTTCAAAACGTGAAAAAAACAAAACAACAAAAAACACAAAAGTGAAGTTCGCAAAATTGCGTTTTGGGACGATTTTATCCCTTAATTTCTGCCCTAAACTATACTTTTTCCATCAACAACCAATTATCATGGATTCGTGATTTGAGGATGGGTTGTTTGGAACTTCATTTGCGATAAAATCTTTGTGAATCAACGATCGGTTGACAATGCACTTTAAGAAAAAATTCAATGAACTTTGCCCCGCATAGCCTCTATCGGCAAAAGTTGTTGATGTTTGAATAGCCTTCATCCAAGGATACTCAGCAGTCAGCACCATTTGGTCATGTGCATCGTGCTTTAACCTTTGTATACCGAAATGAACGATCTCAATTCCGATCGCGATCGCGGCCAGATTAACTAGCAAATATCCAGACTTGTAAAACTATATTAAAAGCTTTTAAAAAAAACTTTCTATGGGGTTTTACCATCGTACCCTCATTTATTGTGAAAAAGAACAATTATTTGACTCGCCCGGCGGGCTAGTAAAGGGAGGGTTTTGACTCGCCCGCCACTGTTTTCACTAGCATTTGGCGACCGCTACTTTCGAACCCTGTATTTCATGGGTTAGGTCTATTGTTTGTAATCACAACATGAATAACAAATAAAAACAGAAATTAAGAAACAAATTGTGAAAGCAACAATTAAACAATTTTAATAACATTGACTAGAAGAAAATATAACAACTTAAAAATATGGTTCCCCAAGAAATTGTTGCAAACTTTTATGAGAACCTGTAGCAAACTGATAGAAAAACAAAATCGAAAAATGAATAAAACATAACATTTTTGATAAATTATTCATCAATCTGTCAGACTGAGATTGGAACCCACAGAGTCTGCTTGAACACTTTGATCCAGATGTGTCAATACACAACGTGATTGAATCGTTAAATGGATTATGAGGTTATGGAACTAACATCTACATTATTTGGATTCTGAAAAATGAACCTGTTTGCAGGTTCCAATACACGGGTAATGCTGGACTCTTGCACACCCAAGCACACCCAGAACCACGGAAAGTAGACCAAAGAAGTGAGTATGAAAATGACACAGTATTACTTAGTCAAAGTTTAACCCTTCGGAAACCACATCAGCCGTAAAGTGGCTTGTACCAAACTGCCCATAGAAGCAGTAAACGGTCACAAGCTTCAACAATCACGGACTGAAACGTTTCACCATAGAAAATTAAAATACTTTTAATACATTCAAATCGAAAAGAAAGAAAACATTATTTATGTTCATTTTGTATCTTTTTTCTCGTGGACCTGAGAACTGAATTGTTGCTGCAAATGGGTTCCCGGTTCCCAAACCATTTGTAAATGAACAGGCCTTAAAGATAGTTCTTTGATTTGTTGACATACAGACAGATTGGTTTTATAATGAATATTTCCTTACTGTCCAGCCCTAACACGGTACAGACTGTCAGCATTAAGGAAACAACAAGAGCTACAGCGAAAGATGGCATCTCAGCTCACGTCAACAACAACAACAACGACAACATCCAACACTTTGGTGACCACAGGGTCGGTGTCTGGTAGCGTGTCTGTAGCAACCAGCCCCATCGACACTCTCACCAATAGTATTATGAATGCCGGTCATCAGGGTCATACACTTAGTGACCAGAGGGTCATGGTGTCGGGGTCATCTTCTCAGGGGTCAGGGGTTGAGATCGAGGTCGCTGATCATAGAGGGCAGGATCCAGGTGAGTGCAAGCTGGAGAATGCTAATGGACAGCTCACTGGTACATGTATGAGCTTTCTAATACTGATGTCATATTCTGCAGCACTGCGGGAGGTCTGTCGTGCAGGAGTACTGTGCACATGTAAGATACGTTACTGCCAAAATCTCCTTGTGAGCCTTCAAATTGACTAGAGAGAAGTAAAGCAGTCACCAAAGGGTGACAGAAATAGACCACATTGTGTCCAAACCTGTTGTTTTGTATTTCTGATGAAGCAACAGAGTCTGTATACTTCCTGAATTGTAACATCTGGGAGGTTCTTGGTCTAGAATTCAGGGTGAACCCAGGCCAGAAAAGAACTTTTCATGAATTTTCACAAATGTCAACCTCACCCCTGAACCTTGTTGCACAAAAACTTTGCTTCCAACAAGATCGTAGAGAGCTATGTAGTCATCAGTGAGGGGCACATCTTGTCAAATTTAATTTTCTTTTAGGGTGAACAAAGAAAATTGACTCATTAGTTTTCCTTTGTCAATTTTCCTCAGTTAGTTTTTCAAACGTGAGTTAGTGGAAAGCGTTTTATGACAAGAAATTCTCAACTTTTGTCTTCTCTCACACAGTATCGACAATCATTCCTGAGTTTAGAACACCCACCAAGGGCTACAGCATATCTAGCACACAGGTGCACACTCCCATCAGCAAATCACCAAAGAGAAAAAGGTAGATATCCTTGCATCTGTGCAAAAACATTGTATCTTGATTTTGCAAAAACATCATATCCCGCGATCTGGTGGGTGTCTGTTTTGGAGAAATTGTAGGGCAGTGTGGAGGCACAGGAAGGAGGCTGGCCCTCTAATTAAAAAGGACAAGCATTCACTAAAATACTAGATAGCAAAATCCATACGATGACGTCTAAGTGACTAAGTCACTTGAAGTGATTTTAATCCTCCAATCAATAGCACACAATACAAATACATAGCACAACGCAGTCACTATGAGCAAGTTTGAGTAAACACCATGGTTAACTAAAGGTCGACTACTCTGACTCAAACCCAGGCTGGTCAGCCATTGGCTGACTACTGTGGTCGACCACTTGGAACCAGCCTCAGGACCATGGTTTTTTCTGTGGTCCCGATAGCCTCGTTTCATGCTAACATGTGTAAAGAGCAGAAGGGAACCACTATAGCAAAAAGGCCGAAGAAGGCAATGGAAATGTTGACTATGGTACCGATGGTTGACTAGACTTCCAAACAAGTCGTTTGCATGAGTAAGTCACTGCGCATGTACGTTGCTAGTCAGTTGTCAACCACGGGTCGACAAAATGTGTGCACTCAAACTTGCTCTATGCGGAGGGCAAAAGGTCAACATGATGCTTGCTACATACACACAAGTTTACAATACCCAATTCAACTAGCCCTAAAAACTACAACATTTCTCATTTTAAAAAGATGTTTTAAACACAAAACAATTCTCACAGAGAGTTCTAGGATATTATCCCCCAAAGTAAACAGTATTGGGAACATGGCCAGATCCATGCTCCCTTCAAAATAGAGAAAAACACCTACAGAAAACAAATGTGCTCTCTCTTGCACAAAGCTAAAAATGGAAAAAAGAGTGAGACCAAAGGTCGCAGACCCAAACTTAACTTCTTATTGTAATTATAATAAGAGTTCAGTTGGATCAGACACTGGAACACTGAGGGCGCACTTGGGTTCAATACACGATTTTCCATTTTTGTGTTAATTTTCTTTTGTCAGTGTTCCTCCGCATAGATTACCCATTTCCACAGCAGCCAGTATCTCCCCTCGTTCAACGGACAAGGCTTCTACTTTCCAAATGGAGGAGGACTTCACTGATATTCCGCAGGTTCTCGAGTCCCTCATCAACAACACCGAGTTCCAGGAGAAATTGGCCGGCAACATCAACAAGAAACTACCTGTGTGAGTTCAGCACTTGTTCATGGTTCTCCCCTTTGTATTGTACAACGTGTGTGTTCTATTTTGTTGTTGATGGTGGTTGATTGTCATTGATGGTAGCACACGCTGATCAAATATTCTTCTCTCTGGAGGGCCATTGATATGTTCTTAAAACATAGTATCTCTATCTCGTCTGCCATCCAAACCAACTTGAATATTTTGCCAAAATGTAACCATGACTAATCGGTTATGACTAGCATCATGACTAATGATGGTCTTTGGCACTTACATTTTTCTATCGAGAAAACTTGCAGTAACACAGAGAAATCAACAGCCGTTTATTGTTTGCTTTGTTTACAGGGAGAACCGGTCAGAACCAGTCGGAGATATAAACGATTCTGCTCACATACTCGGTCAGTCCTCGACGTCCATCGAGGAGCTCTTGAACCTTCAAATGACCGATGACACCGTTCATGAGATCGTGCAGAGTACCAGCGCAGATCCAGCATTCGAGTCTTTGTTTTCACTCTTCAACATCGACAGGGAACAGTACAACCGGGTGAGTGGTCAAGTAATGACTGTAATAATTTCTGATTTCTTGTTTTATACCCATTACCCTGGGATGGGTTACAACAATATATGAAATAATACAATTTGCTGTTTATATCAGGAGGAGTTAGCAAAAAGCATCAATTTTAAACCAATTATTTGAAACATTGATTTTTCTTATCTTAGCAGACATACCTTTTTCCTTGGAGGTCATAAAAAAGTTTATTTGTTTCTTTCCGATAACATACTGAATTCTGCATTACTTTTACAAGCAGTATCATGCATGGTTTTTCTCAACGAATTATACATTGGACAGGAACAAAAAAGTGCATTTCTGTTTCCACATTTTCAATACAGTGAGGACAAATGTATCTGTACATTTGTATATATATAGTCTTATATAGCACTTGTATCTACCAAATAGGTAATTAAGGCGCTTGAACAAAGAGAAACACTTTAAGACAGGTTTTGAATTTTTTGAATTATGAGACCGATTTATGTAGTCTGGTGCTCTTAATTGCTCGACACACCAGCTTTGGTACAGTGCTGGAGCGAAGGTAGAGACTCAATAGCGTACCTGCCAACCCTTCCGATTTAATCGCAATCAATCTGACATTTAACTGATAATGGGGGGGGGGATGGGGATAAGAGAGCACTATTTTACCAACTGTGGGAGAAAAATTAACAAAAGAGGCCTGTGTTTACCATTTTGTAACATTGACATGAACAGCATGCGATACAGAATACTTGAAAAGTGAGTTTTACAAGGAGTCTACTGATAGCTCAAATTCCACTCCCCTGCCTAATTCCCTTCAATTCTTTCCTCAGTCTTTCCAGGAGAACCTCGAAGACACACCAAGCAATCACCAACCCACCATCGATTTAACTCCGACTGGTGAAGCCGCAACAACCCAGCCCAATAATGAGAACACCATCCCCAGCCAATCACTGCAATCAATACCGCTCTCCAACCAATCACATTATCTGTCTGATCAAGGTGCTGGTCGTGTGACCTACTCACTAGCCAATCAGAAACCACAAGAGGTAGCCAGTTCTACAACAACATCAAATACGGGTAGGATAAATGTATTCAATTTTCAAAATTTACCACAGGGAAAACTGACTGGGTAATTATAAATCAACTTTGAGGTGAGCAACAAAAAGTTTACCAGAGTGTGTTTTGAACCTGCGACCTCTGGGTTCACGTACCAGCTCTACCAACTGAGCATCTAGCCATAATGTTGCCCGTCTCCTCATTTTGTCAATACCTTAGTTCCGGGTCACCAGTTGGAAGCGTATTGTGGGTCACTGTACCTTCTGACTTGCACCACTGAAGAAACATATTGACAAAATAGGGAGACCGCCAATATAGGGGTAGTTAGCTCAGGGGATAGAGCTTGTAGGCCAATCTGGAGGTCGCTTTAGTAAAGTTTTCTTTGTTCACCCCAAAAATGATTCAAATATGCCTGAATCTCTATCCAAATGGTCGTACCACTCGCCATTTGTTTTATATGTGTACACAAATTTTAAGTCGTACATGTAGATTCTAAATTTTTGTTTGTTGCCCAAAATTAAACAACAATTAGTTTGAAATTGTAGGTGAGACAAGAGTGTTTATGGTTCTGAAACGGATCATTATGTTTTCTGTTGAATCCTATCTAGTGCTTTCCAATCTCTCAGGTCAGTTAACCAGCTTCAGTATTCAACCACCAGTCACCAGTGCATCCACTGGTACCCACCACCAACTGGACCTCGCCCCATCCATTACCTCATCAGCAATAGTACCGTCTACCGACCAAGTCGTTACGCTACCAGTGTTTCTTAACGCCTCAGGACAGTATCAGATCATGCAACAGTCGGTGCCCAGCTCCCAGAACCTTGTGAATTCCCAAGTAGGGTTCCAAGGAGGAGCGCTCTTTGTGACGCCGGACGGGAGGGTCTTAGGCTCCCCCAATGTGGCAGTACAGAGTGGACAACAACCGCAGACAAATAGCTTAGCGCAAAGAGACCCTCACCGACAAAGCGATGCCACACTAGGAGTTGATGACCCATGCCCGGTTCACGGCCGGAGGGAAAGACTCAATGCACTGCCAGCGAGTGCAGTACAAACCGTCACGGCATCACAAGCTGGTAACCCAAACACATCCACAGCACCATCCTCCTCTTTATTGACCCAAGTAAACGGTACCCAGATTGTCCGAGATCAGACTGAGGTTGTACAGCTACTTGCCACAATGGTTGATTCTGACGTGGGCTCCTTATTTGCCACTTCACCGGAAAGATCTTTCTCCAGAAGTAGTTCCCCATCGACGTCGACGCATTCCTTCCATGGGATAGGGTCGAAGCAAAAGAAAATTTGTTCGTCTGAAAATAGCGTTGACGCATCCCAGGATGCTAACCAGAACAGTCTCCATGCGGGGGCCTCACTTGTCCAACAGGTCAGCATGACACCTGTGGAAGCCAGTGTCCCTACAACAAAATCACCCCCGGGAATTGCTTTGAAACCTCGGAAACAAATTCAGTTCAAAGGGCCGGTGTTGACTCGCACCCTTGACGTCGGTGGGACACCTGAAGTCCAGTCAAGAGCAAGGAAACCTCATAAAGGAAGGGGCAATGATAATGCTGATGGAAAATCCAGCGCATCAAAGAGTAAGTCCAGAGGTAACAGCATGAACAGTTTGGGAAAAATGAAAAGTAAATCTCCAGATTCGTTGCATAAGCAAAAGCCCTCTTCATCATTGACGTCGAAACCAGCCACTCAGCTTGCCACTCAGCTTGCCACATATAATAAACTAGTGCCTGATGTTGTCAAGCATCATAGATCAGCCTCTGTTGAGGTGCCTGATGACATGTCAACAGAGGTGAACATTGCAGCCCAGATGTTAGTGTGTCTCTCAAACAGTCCGCCTTCATTACGTCAATCCCCGTACAGACAGCAGAGACTGCGTAGCACTACCTCCAACAGCTCCCCTGCAAAGAGTCCTTCCAGAGACTGGGTGATGGAACTCCGGAAGGAGATCGGATTATCTCCAAACAGCAGACGTCTCCAACGGACGGATACGGAAGCAACGACTCAGGAATCCCAAAAGGATACAAAAAGCAGCAAGCGGAAATCCAGAACACCTCGTAAGCAAGCGAACACAATGACAGAAACCGTTGTGGTGACCCTGCAGACGAAGTCCAAAACACCGGCTGTCGTGCAAACCAGAGCTGCTGTGCAAAAAGCCAAGAGTCCTAGAAAAGTCGCCGAAGATCCCGTCACCACGAGGAAGTCCTCTCGGAAGAGCTCCAGGAAACCTGATGCAGGAGATGAAGATGATGCGGAAAGCGGAACAGCTGAGGAGGGAGATAAGATGATGGAGGAGTCAGGAAGGAAAGAGAACAGAGGTCAAAAGAGGAACAGAGAAGGAAATACCAAAGATGAGGTTTGTCAAGTCCATTTCAATTAATAATTTAAGATAGAATGGTACACGATTGAACAAATGTGACGCTCCATGCCAAAACCTGGCCCTTCCTGCCCAAACTCAACACTGGCTTTGCTCATCAAATAGATGAAAATAAGAGCTTTGTCTCCTGACGATGACTAGAGCAAGCTAGTCGAAACGTTGAGACCAATTTAAGAACTCACTCCGCAGCAGTGAAGTTAATAACGAGAAGTCCCCTCGATCCACTAAGCGAAAGTAGTAGTCCCGGCCAATTTCCTACCTTCCGCCCAGGTAGTAGTTAATAAGCAGGACAGTTCTTTTCAGAACTAAGAAGTCTCAGAAAAACCGAACAATCTACTCCTTGGGGAATAAATAGCAAGACATTTTCTCAAAGAACAAAATCTACCTACTTGGCTAGATATACACATGGTGTTACCGCAAACCAAATATACAGCTTTCAAATTACATCATGAGGCATGTTGTGGCTGAGCTGTTTAGTGCATCGGACTCAAGTTCTGATGGCTATATCATCAGGGTGTGAGTTTGAATTCCAGCCATGAAACTTGTATCCTTGAGCAAGATACTAAACTGTATTTGCTTATCTTCACCAAAGAGGTAAATGGGTACCTGTGAGGGCAGAGATGGTTCTTGTGATTGGTTTAGCTTGGTTTGCTACATACGTGGCAGCACAGGCTGTATACTCCCCAGGGAGTTGAGGTGGTTTAAGGGATGAAATGAATGGCCCAGTGACTAGGGGTAATAATGTTGGAGCGCCATGAGTGTCACCAAGTGACAGATTTGAGAACTATATAAGAAGACACTATCATTGTTATTTTGTAGAGCCTGTAAGGCAAGTATTTCTCAATATATAGAATATTTAAAGGGAAGGTCAGCCTACAGCAGCTTTCGATAGTAGAAAGCATTTTGAGAAACATTTCATTTTGAAGTAATGTGGTTATGTAAAATTTACTATTTTATGCCCCAAAATTTGAATCTGAGAAACGTTTCTGTCGGAATTATTTCTCAGATTGTGTATTCCTATTTGATATTATTCTTCCTGCATGGACATATTCGCCCCGGTTTTTCGGTGATGTCTCAAGAACGTGACCACCTTTTAAAATGAAATTTTCACAAGTTAGTTTTATTGTATATATCTACATTTAGACGGGATTAAAGCAAAGGTTTACTTTGCCTTTTATAAATGAAGATACATGTAGCATGTCAGTATGGGAGACATTGGATAAAATCAATTCAAGGCATGACCTTTACTTTGAACTGTTTGGTTGATTTGAAGTAGGTTTTTGGTACAAGCTGCTATGGTCTCTGATTCATAAGGCTTAAATTCATGTGGAACTTTGTCTGCAGACGTGAAATCTGTTTCCTTCCATCTGATAGATTACCAAGTTCTTCTTTTTTCTTGGTTTTTTTCCCAGAAAAACAAGAAACCAAAGACAACAAAGAGTGTGAGTATACAATTCATGAAACAATCCACAAATGACTTAGGTGGAGTTGAACCTACCCTCAAATACCTTTTTTTTAAACAATCCACAAATGACTTAGTGGGAGTTGAACCTACCCTCAAATACCTTTTTTTTAAACAATCCACAAATGACTTAGTGGGAGTTGAACCTACCCTCAAATACCTTTTTTTTAAACAATCCACAAGTGACTCGATGAGAGTTGTCTTGTCTTGTCTTGTTTTGTCTTTACTGCACAAATCGCCGCCACTGGGCTATAAACGTGAAGACCCTCATTCATGCATGCTCCTACTTAAAATTTTATATTTTCAAGGAGGGACTTAAAATTATAGGCGTCAGGGGCTGATTTAACTTGTGGTGGGAGTGAGTTCCAGATTGGTATTGTTTTGGATACAAGGAGTAACGGTAGCAGTCTTTGTTTGATGAGATGGTGTTATAATTTAGAGTCTGATTTTGACGAGTTGTTGGTCTATCCCTTGGTTGCACCGAAGATTACTAATGCTGGATGGAGTTATGGAGTGAGTTTCTTTGTAAACTGTAGTAAGTCTAGCTATGTATGGTGCGGCGTCTTTGAAGTGTATCCCATTTGAGGTCCTGTAGTTTGGGAGTTTGTAGTTAGGTCCCAAAGTTTGGGAGCAGCAGCTGAGAATGCTCTATCGCCATACGATATTGATGTTATGGCAGGTTTCAGGAGAAGTTTGCTACTAGATCTTAATGACCGGATCGGCTTATGGCTAATCAATAATTCGGTAATATAGTCAGGTGCCATAGTCAGGTGTCGTTGGAGGACATTGCAGTCACTTGGAGAGTCGATTGCACGGTAGAGGATGAGGTCGTCTGCAAACAATCTCACACTAGAGGTTACATGAGTTGGAAGATCATTGATATAAGTTAAAAATAGGAGTAGACCCAACACTGTGCCCTGTGGGACACCGGAGATAACCAGAGAGCTGTCAGGCTAAGTGACAATAATCGTATGTTACCATAAGACGGACACAAATAATATCCACTTGACACAGATGTAAATTCAAACTGAATTCTTATTAAACAATTGGGTGGTATTTACAATATTTACAAATAATCAGAATTGAAATTAATATGGTGGCTTCCTCAATTTGGGTTGGGGTTGTAACTCCAACACTAACAGAGGAACTTCTGGTGAATAATTTAGCTTAAATAAAATATATTTAGTAAGTGTTCTTCAATAAACTTTCGTTAGATTCCGTAGGTTTCTTCCTTGGAATTACATCAGACACATACTGACAGTCACTTTCTATTGACCGTGAACTGGCGTACATAACTTACAATAGAATAGAATAATGCGCTGTTTCTTACGATTGTATGAATTTCTCAAGCCTTCAGGCAAACGTACACTAAATAAACATTCCTAATGCTGAAATGCTGCCGATTTGGCTTCAAGCGTTAAGTCGCAATAATTTAAATCAATATACTACATTATGTCGTTCAACCTTCCTCGGAAGACCTCCGTCTTGAGGGTGAACCTCGTCCAACGACTGACAACTGTCCCTGTCCCTGCCGTGGTCGTCTCTACGATCCGGTGAGAATTTTGGCACTGAGGGGTCGTCGTATCCAGGGGTTAAATGGTCATCTATAAATGAAATTAACCAAATCATCTAATACAAGGTTTTTCAAAACCAATGGACATCAATCACATACATCGTTATTGATAAACAATTTCATTACAACTTCATAAAATTTCGTTGGCGTTTCCATCACATCTGAACATTTAGGTTCTTGAGGGAGTTATCCCTATCACTGTTACTATAAGTAAAATGAACCAGATCATCTAACAGTTGAGTTATCAATTATAAACAGCGATAACTAATTTCGCAACTATATTTCGTACAATTCTAGACGTTTCTAATACTTCTGTGCATTTAGCATCTTGAGGGATTTGTCCCTACCATTCTAAAGCATACATTTTATCAAACAATTTTTAGTTTTAACTTTCGTACAACGTAATAAACTTACGGTAATTGGAGGGGAGATTGGCCTCAGGCTGCTGTTGCCGTAGAGATTGGTCAACATCTGACGTGGTTTTACCATAAGTGGCTCTCGGCCGTAACTTTGGTTGGCCGGCCCAATACCTATACGGTGGCTGTATCCACTCGCCTGTTGGGTATGGTTGGCAACCTACACTTCAGTTCGATCCTTCATCGAACTCATAAGGCACGTCCTCTCTCTCTCAAGCTCACATTGCTTTCTGACATTCCCAACTTATTTCCCCCCCTCCACATTAACTCTGTTTTACTCATTAATGTGACCATGAACAAACACAAAAGCCTTAGCCTAAAAAGGGGTTACGAATTACCATGACCAAAGTTATGGGTGGCGCGCGAGTAACTATGCATAACTAAAAGTAGGTTAAACGGGGCGTTTCCTGCGCACTCGAATCTGGAGATATAGAAAGGTAATTGCGGGATCTCGCGAAAGAATATGTGAACTATTTGCAAACCGCCGGTTTGCGGAATTTAAAATATGTCAGATCAAAAGAAAAAGAACATTAATGAATTTTAAGGAATACCAATGAATTGACTCTGACAAGAGCTGAATGAAGATTGCCCATCAATCACTACTTTTTGTTGTCGGTCAGTAAGAAAGCCTTCGATCCAATCTCTAGTGGAGCCCCTTATGCCAAGATGGTCTAATTTAGCTAGTAAACGCTGATGAGGCACCATATCAAAGGCCTTACTAAAGTCCATAATACAGAGGTCAACTTGTCTCCTTGCGTCGAGTATCTGGGCCAGATCATTGACAAGTCCAGCAAGCTGGGTGTCGCAGGAGCGTCCACTCCTAAAACCGTGCTGCCTGTCACATAGAAGTGAGAATCTATCTAGATGACTGATGATATTACTGTGTAAAATATGTTCTAGCTGCTTACAGTGCTATACTTGTAAGAGAAATCGGGCGGTAGTTGGAGGGCAAGGCCCTGTCCCCTTTCTTGAATATTGGTGTAACATTAGCAGTAAGCCAGTCCTTTGGTAGAATACCAGTGTTTAATGACTTCTGATAAATCTTTTGTAAGATACATGTAGGAGCAACACTTGATGCACATTCTTTCAGAACACGAGCAGGAATATCGTCTGGTCCGGCTGCTTTGTGGGCCTGAAGATTTTTCAGTAATTTTTCTACCCCAGTAGTGGTTACGTGAATGTCTGGCATGCTAGGGATTTTACTATTGCCAATATCAGGAAGTGATGAAAGGTCTTCTTTCGTGAATACTGAGATAAATTGTTGATTGAGTGCCTCGGCTTTGTCTTTAGCACCCGACACAATCTTGCCCATTGAAGTTAAAGGGGAAACACCAAATACTTCCCTGCGAATCGCTTTCACATAATTCCAGAGAGGTTTGGTGTTTTCACTCTGGAGGCTTACACCAATATCATGTACATAATCACGATGAAGTTTCCTCAGTTGTTTGTCAACCTTCCGTCTCTGGTCTTTAAACTCATCCCATAAAGAAAAAACACCTGTTTGGCGTGCACGATTGTACAATCTGTGCTTTTTCCTGATACTTCTTTTGATGGAAGCATTGACCCATGGGAGACTAGACTTTAGATGAGCTAGTTTTATGCGGGATATTGTTATCCATTGATTTTAAAATTGTATTTGTAAAGTTGGTCCACAACTCATCGACATTGGAGTTTTCATAAACATCACCAGTCAGCCGGCTATTCAGGTCATTGAGATCCTTGGCTATTGCTGTAATGGGCTTTGGCATAAATGAAAATCTTATGTTTTGGTTTCTTGACTATCTTTGGTTTGATAGAGGCCTCTACTGTGACAAAATCATGATCACTAATACCTGCTTTTACATCAGTCCTACAAATGAATCCTGGGTTGTTAGTAAAGCACAAGTCAAGGATGCTCTGCTCCCTTGTTGGTTAACCCTACTTTCGACTGCCTTTTTAAAACAACCCACAAATGACTTAACTAGAGTTGAACCTACTTTCAACTTCCTTCATAATGTCCTTTAACGACAAATGTATTTAACTTTTTTGTTTATTTCCACAGGCAAAGAAGACAAAGCGATCCAAGAGTTTTCCATCAAACCTTGACGTGGACAAGTTTTTATCAAGTCTTCAGTATGCAGAATGAAATTCAGTCTGCAGAATGAAATTCAATACGCAGATAGAAATTCATTGAATGCACAGAATGAAATTCAGTACAGAGAATGAATTACCTCAAACCTGGTCCTTTTATCCAAAAATGAACATCTTTAAATAATATCCATTAAAAATATGTCGCTTGATCTTTTGCCAAACCGATGGTAAACATTTATTTCAATTCTAGATAATTATTTTCGTGTGTAAACTTTTTTGAACACTAAACCAAAAAAGCTTCGCAGATCAGTAGCAGTAATAGTTAAAAAAACCAACTAATTACTGTTTGAAGCAGGCATTATCTCAGGTTACCTTTTAGCCATGTACAAACAACTTGAATGTTATTATTTTGTACATCGACAGGTGTAATGAAACTATTTTATTTTCCTGTTTTTCAAACTGCATCATCCGTCCAAATTCCTCCAGAGGGAAATTTCCAAATTTGTTGGTCTTTTGGCGAAAAATCTGTTGATGCATTTTAAACAGGAAAAATTTGTCTCTGCCCAGGCCTAATTAAAAAATAACAACTGGAGAAATTTAATGGGAAATTTGATGGTAGGTAAAAACTGAGGCCAACCAATTTCAATGATCGAGCTGTGAAGCTACTAGTTTATCTATCATTCAAAACCAGTGGACGATGTTGAATAATCAGACAGTATGAGGGTTAACTGTGCTCAGTTAAGATGCATTCTTCACATGATATTGTATTGCATGCTGCCATATCATTCCAAACCACAGTGAATTACATTGTGTCGAATGATCGGACAGTAGGAGTAACGACTAGAATTGACACCCTTGGCTTGATTTACTCACTACCCTGACATACACTTGCCAAGCCAAGTACTGTGGGCTAGTCTATGGTCAAACTTGCTTCTGAGACACACAAGTTAGAATTGATGGGGTGCGTTAAATATGGACCGCCTTGCATACAGCGACTGTGCCACGCCTGCCATTTTGAGTCAACTTGTAAACGCTCTGCTGCCTATTAGCACTACTCTGTATAACACACAGGAACACCAACTCCCAGAGATTACTGTGATTACTGTGATGATGACGACGTCAGGTGAATCGGGTCAGCTGAGGGTTAGTTGGAAGAACAAAGATAAGTGTAAGGTCTGATTATATGAAATATTGCAGGTTGACAGCAAGTCTTCATCATACAATATCATCTTTTATCCATCATTCATAAATACCCAGGATAGTTTACCCATTCTGATTGGTTGAGAGGAGATCACGTTTCCATGTTTAAACATGGCAATATAAACAGCTTATGCGGGTGCTAATTCAATTATGCGTAACGTAATCTATACACATCAGTACTCGTAAAATGTATTGGCGTATGTTGAGCTTCGCATTACAACAGGAATTAGAAATTGTAAGAAAATTTTACAGATTTTCCAACATTAAAACGCTTTTCAACAGCAAGGGCATTTATGACTCGCTCTTTCTTAAATGGCTGTTTAAGGGTCTAGGTCCTTTGTCTTACGGCCATGACCTGCGACTATTTAAGACCTCATTTCTACTCTGTTATTCTCTTTAATATTGGTAAGTTGTGAAGCAATTTCACAGTACCGTGGGATGCAAGCTCAAAGAATTACATACAGACGCATTTAGTTTCCTACTTTCCCAGACAGTTTATTTTTCAATGTGGGAATAAATATAATTTATATTTAAAGGTTTTGGGACCTTAAAACCACTTTATACCGATGCTCCTGAATGTATTTTTGTGCATTCTGTTTATTTTCTTACTACATTGTGAACAAACCAAAGCCTTGTTTTCCTTTGCGTTCGTTTCAAATAATAAAATATACTTGTAAGAAAGTTTAGTGTTGCGTTATTTTCCTGTATGTTTTACCACATGAGGGGGTATGTGAACCAAATAATTATGTTTTTCTCCCATTGATTCATTTAATAAAACAACACAGGCACTTAGAATGAGATAATAATTGCAGTTTAAAGTGCCCCATGCGGTCAAATTCAGATAAATTGTTTCCTCTATTGTTGGCTTAAAGCCCCTCAATACCTGTCGAGCATGGTGGTCTTGTGAACAAAATACCTGCTCTAGGCTGTGGGGTTCCTTGTATTTAATCCCCCAGGACTCGGTAAAGCACCGAGTATAGACCATGTAACCTTTGTTTACCAAAAGAGTAAACTTTTAGTACAAATAGTATCGATAGAAACCAAAGACACTTTATTCCCACGCTCCCCATACATAAACGGAGGGAGGGCGCATGTTCAGTAACTGGGTGAGAGTTCATAATTACATGTACAGCGCCACAGGCTAGCTGTGATGACAACACTGCCCCTTTAATAGCACAACAATTTGCTCACTGGTAAACACATGAAAAACTTGGCTTTTAGCTTAACCTCTTTGTTATTAAACCCCGCCCCACATCAAGCAATATACATAATTTTTAAAAGATCTTTAAGAAGAATGAGTTAGGGAGTCAGTTTAGCGTATCGTAGCGTCTTGTAGGGCACATGTGACAATTCCAAGCTCCGTCATAAAGGGACTGTCTTTCCACTTGGCAACCAGGTCCGATGACGTCCTGAAATCCACCTGAAGAAACAAAGTAAAAATAAATAAATAAATTAATTAATTAAATAAAGAAGTTGGTACAAATAATATCGATTGAAACCTAGCTAAAACCAAAGACACTTAATAAATTTAACAAATCAAACAACTTCAGCCCTGTATTAAATATGTAATCATGCAATGCATTTTGAACTGCAAATAAATATTCTAGAAGCGATGACAGCAGTCAAGGTATACACAAGTTCAAAGTTGACTTTTCAAAGAACTTGAACTTTCAGATTTGAATGTGTCCATTTCATAACAAAGGAAAGTCGTATTTATTTGGTTAAACATTTAGTCCCCTCTGGATTCACCTAACAACACAGCTGGTCTTACCTGTAGCTTTTCAAAGACTTTCTTCTTGGGTTTGAGTTCCTCGTCTGGTTTGCCCGCTTGGTACCCCTCGATGAACACACGCTGACCTGGAACACTGCCCTCTGGAGGGCTTAATGGCTCAACTCGCCTTGGATCCTCGCTGAAAGAAAAAGTGCAAACATTTTGAATGGTCTCACATTTTGACACTAGCGGTCAGATATTATGCTTCAAATCATTGGGAAGTAATTCCAAGTTGGGCAGTGAACACTAAATGGACAATTTCCACTTACAGAGAGCCACACATGACCATGGCTTGAGATTCAATTCCCCTCATCTTCTGTGGTTTCAGATTGCATAACATGACGACCATACGATCCTTCATGGCCTCAAGAGTGACAAGTCCAGCCAAACCGCTGATCACCGTCCGAGGCTTCTCCTCTCCGACGTCAATCTGTTCCAGGTAAAGGGTTTCTGCATCTGGGTGCTGAGAAAGGCAAACAACAAATTTGTACAACTAGCTCTAGAAACTAGACTCAAATAAATTATGAATAAAGTGTTCCAAATTTTGCCTATAACTCAGCATTATAATGACAAAAACCAATCTATGATCTGACCTTTAACAAGGGAGACCCATCCAGCACAGCTGATTACTTAATAATAATAATAATCAAAGTCTTATATAGCGCCGGTATCCGCCAATGCAGGCGCTCATGGCGCTTGCTCAAAAATCTGCACTCTAGTCAGTTGAGCTCCAAGTGCACTGCTCGTGATATCTAACAAAATAGTTATAGTTATTATGCTCTGTGGTCAAATTCACATGTCCATGGGGCCCTGACATTACATAGACAATACAATTAATAATGCCTTAACAGGACAGGCACAATAAATCTTCGTACCATTTCAGCTGAGAGGACTTTGCCGACTCTGAAGTCTAACCTTGACGGAACGATCTCGTCACTGCTTGCTCCTTGACCCTGCTGCACTTTGCTGCCTGGCTGCTCTGAAAGATGCAAGCGATTTACAGCATTTGAATGGATCAGGTTGGCTTGGTTGTTTCTTGCCCTGCTTCTGCGGACCTCAAGTTCAAATCCTCAGACCAGAGCCTTGGATCTGAATTGGGTTTTCAGTCCTGTGGGTTTTCCCTATTTGCGGACAAATACTATACTTTGGTGTGACTACATTTCTTTAGGGGTAATAATAATATTAATTTGGGAGGCTAATTGTCCTCACTCGCAGCTGATAAGCTGAATTGCGAAGGATGCACCATCGACCCATATATAACCACGGGACACAGTCATAGATCAAAAGCATTTGTTTTTCAAAAGGAAAACTGAAGGGCCCGGAGAAATAACCATCATGGCATAGGAGAGTACCAACGCACAACACTAATCACATATGTGACCTGCTCTATCGAATTGAGGAATGTCGCGGAAATTTTGGAAATTGAGTTATGCATACCATGTTAACAAGTAACTCACTGGCTTTCCAGCAATACCATTATTATTTCTGTAGCTTATTCCAGTCCGAAGTTATCGGGCAATGAAGAAAGTCTACAAGACTCGGCCACTTCCATTATTTTACGACATGTTTATTTAGATAATCGTTATTAACAACAGCTAGCTACTGTAGCTACGCGTACAAACATGCTCAAGAAAACATACTTTTTGTGGATTTATTCATCTTTTCAATTAAGGTAAGACCACGACAAGAAAGATCAACCTAATACCACCGAAATCGCAAAATCGTTTTTTGTTGTGTTTTTCATGATTTTCGATTGTCAACAACTTTTGAATGGTGAATTACACTTAAACGTGATTTCAGAGACATTCCTCATTTCGATAGAGCGGGTCGCATATGGCCTTAGCTGGGAATCGAACCAGCACCACAATGGTGAGAGGAGAGCACTTGATGCACTAGCCACCCATTCAACCCACAGTACTGGGGTGTTCTTAGTCATTTCTATTCTCACTTTTCTTCGGGGGTGGTGGATAAGCCTGGCTGGTGAGTTTCTTCAATTCTGGACTCTGGAATGTCTTCCTGATCGGTTCCATCAATCGGTTTAACTCTCTCACCACGGCAGACTTAAGATCACCAGGGTGAACATCCTGTTCAAAAGAAGATCAAGAAACTTACAAAATTTAGTTTAAATGACATCAGCAGTGAAGATCTACACCTTGGCAGCAATTTGTAAAACATCGCCTGTTTAAGCTAGCCTGGATTCAAACGGTCAAGCTCTTAGACTGCAGCAGGACTTGCAATCACAAGGTTGAGGGTTCAAATCCGATCAATTTCACAATGACTAGAATAAGTATTGTCGTCTAAAACACAATTCCTTGATTTGTGCAATTCATAATCATAGATGTTAGATCACTGTTTGTATGAGAGAGATTAGCTCTTGCCAGCTTGGTGTTTATATCCCCTTGTGGGAGTTTGCCAAAATTCCTTGTTGGGGAAGATCTTCTTAACAAACTAACAAACAAACTTGTTACAGAAAAATGTGATATTGTACGGCGAAGAGCTTACCTCCTTGGCAAATGCCTGTTCCAGGGCCTCAAAATCCGGGTAGGTAATATTGCCTCCAAACTTCTCATTTCTCTCAATTAGAAAGCCTGAAATTAATGGGAAAAAAACTATTAAAACTTCTATATTTTCTATATTTGTTGTTGAAAAACAATTAAGTTAGACACAACGATTTCTAAGTTGGGGTTGAACAACGAAAAATTGACTAGAGCGGGACTAGTGCAGTCCTCAGTCCAACAGAATCAAACAAAACATGCAGTTGGGATTTTGATGGCTTATGTGTGGTTAGAGGTGCAATATATAATTGTACAAGGAGCACAAAATTCAGAAACCTTACCTCCTTGTGATAGAGGCATGAGGACATGTTTGACAAACGACAGGACTCCGTTCTCGGCAATGTTTCCAGGTTCACAGAACGCCTTCTTCAGCTTTTTCTTCAGTGATTCGGGTGTGTCCAAAAGATCAATCTTGGAATCCTTCAAGAAAAAATGTACAATCATAGTTCCTTAAACCTTACCAGACCGTAGCATCCTACAAGCTTTACATAGATAGATAGATAGATAGATAGCATTTATTGTCCACAAAATATGGAAATTCAATTTCCTCTGGCAAATGGGTAAAAAACAAACAATATGTAGGCACAGGGTACAATGAACAATAAAAGACCCGCATTCAAATCCGAAAATACAACATGAACACGCCAAGTTCAATGAACATCTTGTATCAGATGCCCACAACTGCTAAAAAATGTCCACAAAAATTGACAAAACTTCCACTCAACCCCAAAAGATAGGTATGCTGGGTTAACACACAGGACCTCAGGCTTAACGTCCCATCAAAAGGACAAAGCAATAAGTTTCTTGCCACCTGTAGGTGAGTGCTGGTAACACTAATTCATGATGAATTATATTAATTTCATCGTTTTCACCTAAAAGCAATGCCCTGAGGGAGTCAAAATCCTTGATATCCTAGATTGGACCATTCCACATATCTAAGAGGGGGATCACGTCCAAGAATTGTTTAGAGTTTTTGAGGGAATGAAAAAGATGTTCACTCATATTATTTTGTGTGTGCACAACACTGTACAGACATACAGACCTACCAAGATCTAACCCTCTGATGAAGTGGAGCCATCTGTTCTTTGAAGCAGGCTTCCAGATGTCTTGCTTACAGCCTGTGCTAGGTTCTGAGGTTTCCAACACCCCCCCCCCCCCCCCCCCCATCCCCGCCAATCAAAGTTTGTGGCAACTGGAAAGTCAGTAACTAGTGGAACCTTCCTGCATGATCTGTGTAATTCCTGGGGTTATGGGTTTTTAGGACAAAAGAGCTAATACCCGCACCCACACTCTGACAACATCAGAACTCAAGTCCAGTACACTAGACCAGAAAAGTACTGAGCATTAAAATCTGAAATGATATATCAATTTTAAGCCAAGAAAAACAAACAGCTTATTTTTCAATACCTCATCTGATGAGCTCATTTTGGTTCCAGTCAGGCCTGGCACTAAGAATGGGAAAACAATAAATTATGAAATTACAGACAAAGATAATGAATGTATAGAAAAAAAAGGCTTGCCAAAAAACAAAATTGAGAAATGAAGAATGTTATCAAATGAAAACAAATTGAAATATTTAAAGATTTAATCTTTACATAAATATAAAACCAACATATTAGGAAAAAATAAAGAACTATTGTCATGATCATTAAATAGTTCATCCAAACAACTACTAAAAAAAGGAAGAGGGATTACGTGTATGTAACAGTAAAAATTGTAAATAGTACAAGGTGAATGGAAAGTATAAATTAGAAGTTATTGGACATGCCAGCCATATTCGATATGCGCAAGACTTGCCGGTCTATTGTCTTCTAGATCAAAGCCTAAAGTCAAATAAAATCTTCACCTTCTCAGCAAAGGTAAAGATCTTGCGCTGATCAACGCCTCCAAACTGGCAGTCCACCTTGAGGTATTCCTCATCTAGGGCTTGTAGTCCAGGGTACAGCAGACCACTGAGTAGTGGATGCTCTACCTGCTTCACAACCTCTGCACCTGCCTTCCTAACGTCGTGCTAACATCATGTTCTGAGATCGATGGCAGATGACTGTTCAAGTGCTTTTATACAAACAGATAAAGAAATCAAATAGAACCCGACTTACCCATAGGATTCATCAGATGGATGCGCTTGGCGTACCCCAGAGCAGGTAGGCACTAGAATACAAAGAAGAAGAAATGAAATGACAAACCAAACTCAAACTTAATAAATCACTTCGGGGAAGCATGTCCTCCTCCATAGTGTTGTTCTTGTTTAAATGTAAATTTGAACAAATTATTTGTCTAATATAAAAATTGCTATGGTAATTTTATATTCAAAAGTTTTGTATAAATAGATATTAAAAAGAAGATTACATCACACAGAATTTTTTTTTTCGTTGGAGTTGTTTCTCTTTTTCGATATGCGCAAGACTTGCCGGTCTATTGTCTTATAGATCAAAGCCTAAAGTCAAATAAAATCTTCACCTTCTCAGCAAAGGTAAAGATCTTGCGCTGATCAACGCCTCCAAACTGGCAGTCCACCTTGAGGTATTCCTCATCTAGGGCTTGTAGTCCAGGGTACAGCAGACCACTGAGTAGTGGATGCTCTACCTGCTTCACAACCTCTGCACCTGCCTTCCTAACGTCATGCTGAGACAAGAGGGGAAACAAAATTAAACAAGCTGCTAAAATATCATATTAGTAATGAAAATAAGTGTTTCTATAGCACTTTATCTATTGGTGTCTCAAAGCGCTTATCATTATTTATTTCCAAAAAGGTTTTTGAACTACAAGACCTATTTATGTAACACCTTGTAAGGGTTTAAAAGATGCTGCGGCACATTCAGCAGCCACTTCCAGAAACACTGGGCAAACCCCTTTTCTTAGCGATTAGTGTAACTGGGTTCTTTTACGTGCAATACACAACAAACAGGACCAATGGCTGTATGTCCCATCCAAACGATGAATCAATAATGGTTAAGTGTGAACACAAGTGTCAAGACCGGGACCTAAACCCACATTCTGCTGATCAGAAACACCAGAGCTTGAGTCCGGTGTGCTTGACCGCCCGGCCACGACGTGCCACCGATCAGAATTCGAACTGCCTCTAGTGACCTAACAATTCGGTGGTTTAGTAGTAAGACATCTGCTCTAGAATGGCAACGGTAAAGGAGGATGCAAAGTTAAACAGGCGATAACTGAAGGTTAGCCTCAAGGTTTTGGGGAATTCCCTGGGGCTCAACCTCTAGTTACATTAAGATACCGCTTGTTTAATTCTGCGATTCTCTGCCTTTGGGAGTTTTTTGACACGACTCAAGAAAATATTGAGTATACAGTGCTTGACACACATGAGCATTGGTAAAACACAAACATATTATGCAACTTTAACTTCAACTTTAACAAAAGAGACAAAAACAAATATGTTTTGTCTTTCAAGTATTGAAGAAACAGCTTTTCAAGACCCAACAAATTCCTGTTGCTTTTTTTGATTGCCAATACAGTAAAAGCATGATTTGATTGTACACAAAATCCCTTACAAGAAATGGCAAATTGACACAACTTACCTGTGTGACAACTGATGACATTCTGTACACATCCAAAGTGTATTCCCTGCAGAGAGAAGGAAAATTACAAATCAACTCTCCATTAATTACAGAATTTAACTGTAAGGCTATTATTCTAGTTTATAAAGCATACAAAAAACCCATTTGCGTCATAGATATGCTCAAAGTATGGGATTGTTCGAAAACGAGAAATACTGAATATTGAATAGCAAGCACAAGCTTTGCTGAAGAAATAGGATGTTGTATGTCAAAGCTTTTAAGCAAGGCACTTAACCATTATTGCTTTGCCCTTCAGTTAAGCCATAGGTCCTGTGTGTTGTGAAATGCATGTAAAAGAACCCAGTTACACTGATCGTGAAGAGAAGCGGTATGCCTTAGTGTTTCTGGCAGTGGCTGCTGAATGCACCGCAGCACCTTGTAAACGTAAAGGTACTACATAAATCATCTCATAATTAAACAACTTCAAAAACCTGTCTTTAAAAAACCCCAATAATAAGCGCCCCATAGATAAAGCTCTATATAATGACTATTTATTATTATATACCTCATATATAGAATCCTCTAATCTGATTGGTTAAAAGTGGAGTCATTGAAATAGCTGGGCCCCCTTTTTCTATCAAGATGACGTCATAATTAACTGTGCCCGGGGCACAGCAATCGACTGTGCCCGCCAGTCGCAACACACTGCTGTATTTCATAGGTCGCTTGTGTACTTCTGTACGCGTTGTATACGTTCGTGTCACGGCGCGAACTGATGTCCTTTCTTCGGTATATAAAAGAAATATTGACTGCTTAATATTCGGGGCACAGTTAAAATTGTAGGCCCTCGGTGATGTCAAAACCATGACTATGCCCTCAGCTTCGCTTCGGGCATAGTCATGGTTTTGACATCACCTTGGGCCTATAATTTTAACTGTGCCTCTCATAGCAGTCAATATTTCTATATTATTTACTTCATTGTGTAGGTTTTTCCTCACTAGGTTTTCCTCCCACATCTAAAACTGAACATTCCTTCATCATCTTCTCTACACAGATTATATCTTCAGGCCTACGGGTCACAGTGCCACTCATTTTTGAAGATTCCTCGGTTTCATTACCAGAAAGATTGAAGCTAAAAATTGCAAAAAAATAATAATAATAAGACAATGGTTCAAGGCAAGCTGCTGTCACATTAACCGGACCCCTTGCAACAAACTCTCGGTTACCTGCTCAGCTGGTAGTCCGTCCCTCGGACAAATTTCAGTTTGTCTAGCGGGACACTGAGGGACTCCAGCATGGCCTTGATGATGTGCTCGTAGTATTGGGTGCGTAGGCTGAGCAATTCCCAGGGGGCTTTCAGGTTGTCTAGATAGGCATGAAGGTCAGCAAAGAGGATAGTCACCTGTGGAATAAGAACAGCCAAACACCAAAACCATGTTTAGCTGGCTGTCAGGTGCAATGAGTGACTTTGTGTCACAAACATCCCCTTTTTTCTGTTAGGCAAGATGAATTTTTTTTCTTTTCTTCAGAATATTTTATCTGAATGTATTTTGACAGATGGTTCCGTTCAAAATGAAAACCATACAAATTGTTTTGCATATTCTTGCAAGAAACCTACAACAAATTTGTTCAATTTTTTAAGCTCAGACCATGAATCACATCATACAGCACTGTCCCCCGCAAAAGTTTGGAGGCAGATTTCAGGAGCTTCATCGTGTAACACTAGAGGCTGAGCTCTCGGCCCAATTTCAAAGAGCTGCTTAAACACAAAAAGTAGCTAAGCACACTATAATTATGCTTACCAGAATAAGATTACTGGCCACAATACCTTGTAACATGCACCATTTGTGACTGGTATCCTGCTCATTTCTGCTGAGCAGAAAATTGTTAAGCAATATTTTCTGCTTAATTATAAAAGCAACTCTATGAGAGTTGGTTCTGGTTATAAAACACCTAAACCCAAACATTTAGCCTTGCTAGCTAGCCATATGAATTTTTTACTTTTATGCTCTCCTGGGCATCCCACCGTTGTTTAACACTAGTTTAAAAAAAATGTATTTTAATGTTTGTATATATGTGTACTTTTTGCCAAAATAAATATTATTATTACTATTATAAAGTACGACCAACATCTTACGTACCTTACATCCAGCTCTAAGGAAGTCGGCAATCTTGCTCATAGGGACAAAGTAAGCTACATGGGGCTTGCCAGTCGTTGCCGTGCCCCAGTAGATTGAGACATCTTTTCCATCCACCAACATCTGCTTTAGTTTGTCCTCTCCAAGAACCTCCTGAAGAGCCAAAAACAAAAAGAAAACAGAAAGAGGGAAAATCATCTGACTGGGTCTCATAATCTGAAATGGCTCTGTATTGACCCAATTCTACTAATGTCATCACCAAAGATTATTAATCAATAACAAAAGAGTGCACGTAACTACAAAAAAGGAAATCAAGGCATTTGAATAGTTAAACAGAAATATGTTTCCAAGTTGCTCAAATTTTTGAATTATGAGACCGATTTATGTAGCACATGGTTCTGCAGAGCATTCAGCAGCCACTGTCAGAAACACCGGGGCGAACCCCTTCTCTTACATTTTTGAGGTTATTATTGTTATCATTATAATTAATATAAAATTTCTGATAATGAAACCAAGGATGCCCCATTTGGCCCTTGTGCCCTTTCAACGATTCCCCATAGACCTTAAGATTTTGCAAAATGAAAAAAAAGTCCAGAAATTTGGGAGAGCACATAGCTGAGATAGCAGACACCTACAGGTAGGGAGTTAGTGTTTTATTAAATTGGAAATTGAAGTCGAGTTCACCGAGAGGACAAATTTACCTGAAGATTTCTTGTGATCAGACCAAGCCTCTCATCAACACTCAATTCGGTTGCCATGGTGATAGATCTACATCAAAACAAATGTTAGCATAAATAAAACATGTAAATTGGTAGGTGCAAACCGAAGAATGTATACATATTCAAGCACACTTGACAAACAAGTTTTTCAATAATTTTGTTTAATTGGGGAAAAAGACAAAAGGAACACAACTGAAAGATTCAGGGCTTGAATGAATTGTGAGAAAATATCCACTACATTATTTACAAGACATAATTTTCTTGTCTTTTCTTGCTAAACGAAGAAAAGTATGTACAATGTAGGCCTATAACGGAGGCGTACATATAGAAATGCCTGTCATTAATGTTTTGGGTGCGTGATGTCGGGTCGATGTACGTGTCTGGGCGATCTTGGTGCATGATGGATCTTGGGACTTCACTTACCTTTTTGATTGAAAGGTAAAATTTCCACCACAGTTTTGAATTATGAAGAGAAGGTCATTGGACTGATGGCAGCGGGATCAACAGATAGCTTCATAATCAACTGATCTGGGGCAAGGATAGGAAGGCAGTCCAGCGTATTGGGGTGTATTGGGGCTACCATTTTACCAACATTCGACCAATTCAATTGCCTAATGTTGATGTTATGCACATAGTCCAGGCCATGGGACCTGGGGTGGATTTCACAAAGGATAGTCCTAACTTAGGACTAGTCCTAGGAGTTAGGACTAGTCCTAGACATAAGGATCAATGCTAGCTAAGATCGATCCTAAGATCAATTTCACAAAACTCGTCCTAACTCGAGATAAGACCAGTCCTAACTCTTTGTGAAATCCACCCCAGGGACTAGCGAGGACTTGGCCAGGGATGTCTAATTGCCATAATGCGATAGTCCCTGTCATGTCCCACTACTGCCCGGCCGGGTGGGGCACGTGTTTTTTGTACATCCCTGATCGCTTTAATTAATACTATGTAATACCTGAGCACCGGCATACAACCCTTAGGCCTTACCCTATCTCGATTAAAAACACCAGAGCTCTGGTGTTTCTGATCAGCAGAGTGTGGATTCGAGTTCTGGTTGTCATGGCCAAGTGGATAACAATTAAGAATCTTATCAGCTCGGCCTCAACAAAATTTAAGTAAATAAAAAGGAAAAAGATTATGTTTTAAAACTTTTATTTCATATAAATCAGATAATGAAGTAAAAAGTGGCAGTTGGATACGGAAATTTTTCTGTTACACAGATTTCTTACTTTATAAAAATAATAAAATGTGTAAATAATAATATTGTAAATAAATAAATATAAACAAACATCTGCCCGTGCCAAAATACTTTCATTCAGTCACACACACAGACACAGTCATGCATGATGGTTTCCTTTGCATTTGATGCTGGTCACTTTTTTAAACTCTCTTGCACTTGGATGGAGGTTAGACCCAGTAACTGGGGCGCTGTACTCCTTTTTTAAAATTTTGACATCATCGGTCGTACGACCGATGATGTCAAAATTTAAAAAAAGGAGTACAGCGCCCCAGTTACTGGGTCTAGATGGAGGTATGCACTTTAGTGTTCCCCTTGATTGAATCATTGAATGCATGATTTCTGACAATAAAAACCCCCAGAATCCTTTCTAATCTTCACTTTTAAAATGTTAAGACCTACCTTCAAAATTGTGAGACAACTTTACCAAACGATTGCTGCGGACAAGCCTTGATCTGATGTGTACACACCTGGCACGATATTGAATGATGAAATAATCATGCAATCATCACGTACATAGCGCCGAAGTTTGAGTGTTCGTCAAACACCGCAAATGGCCGTCAATCTAAGTCACAACCTCCCAACTTTAGAATTGTCCCAACTGTAGTTCCAACTTGAGTGTAACAGTTTTGGTTACATGCATAAGAATGTGTATGTGTATCACAAATTGGGAAGCAGAGAGAAATTTGAGAGGATCAAAAATCACTAACTCCATGGTTTAGAAGCCAAACTTTATTGTGATTATCTTTGTCCCATAGTTGGCCCGTCCAAACTGTAAAGCTCAAAGTGGGACCGGTCCCAACTACAGCTAGTTGGGACAATTCTAAAGTTGGGCCGAAAAAACTCATTGCCTTTGCGCGCGCGCGCTCGTTGTTGTCGAGTCTTACTCAACAAGTACAACCCATGTCCACGTGCTTATCATCAACGATCACAATTTGTTGTCAACCAACACAATAGTGTGGCAACTGTACATGTACATGTGTAAGTTAGCTGATACGAAACCCTTTCATTCACACTGTTTCTGGTTTCAAGTAATCTGTGTACAGTATTTCTTCATGGCTTCTACATTCATTATACGAAGTGTAAGCTGATGGTAAGCATTTTTTGTATAATTTTTAGTACTATTTTATTTGAATTTGGTTTATTTTTATGTAATAGTAATACTGGAAACTGGAATTGGAAATTGTACAGAGTACTGCCTTGCAATGCAATGCTGACGATCTTTTTTTCTGTTATCAAATAATAGATAGTATGTGGCCAAGCATGGAGGAAGGAAAATCCAGTTCAAACTCCCCACAAATTCTTTGAACTTGTGTTAAAGGGTGTGTACAACATTGGTAAGATTGAAAATATAAATGTTTACAGATTTGCGCATAAAATACATGGTACACTAATTAATTATATTAGATGGTCATGATGGAAAACTTCCCTTGAAATAGTTTTGCTAGAAATGCATAGTCTTTAGGAAATGAATAAAACAATTACCCGGTAGTCTTAATTACCACGCGTGATAAAATCCGATGTTTGAAAACAGTGAAACATATAATAATGGGGTTTTTCACTGTTTTCTATAATATGTTGGGTTACATCAAGTGTGGATACTGGTCTTGGACAATTACCAATGTTGTACATTAGCTTTAAATTGTTCAGTTCTTTAATTGAGATGATGTTCTCACTGCTTCTTCATTTACTTTAGCTTTGATCGTGACTTTCTACATTCTTCTCCTTAGGTCCTGGCTTTGTTTGTGAGGACTTGTTCAGTCTACCTCCATCATGTCATTGGATTTACACCTGTAATCTGCAAACGTCAAATGGAGTGAAATAACATGCTGTCAATACGAGAAAAATTCAAAGCTGGTAACTCACTCACCTGCCTACTTCATGCACTCATCGGTCGAGTCACCACCGTGGAACTACGCAATGAAAGCTTCGCCGAGGGGCGAATAGTTAATGTGGATGGGTTCATGAATGTTCAAATGACCGACGTTTGCTTCACGTCCCAAAATGGCACAAACTCCAAAATGGATCACTTCTTTATACAAGGACAACAGATCCGATATGTGCAGATCCCCGATGAGGTGAACATTGTGAGTGCAATGCAACATGAAGTAGCAATGATGGGCTTTGGAGATTTTGGTCGAGGAAGGGGAAGGGGTCGTGGAAGGAGTAGGGGTCGTGGAAGAGGCAGAGGTCAAGAAAAACGCACTTTCAAGCCAGCAACAATAAGAACTGAGCAGTCCTGAGATTCAACAGAGAAATAAATCATGTGTACCCTCTTCTTAGTTGCGATTATCGCATCTAGTACCTCCTCTTCTGTTTTTTGTGCCAATTTAGAAAACTGCAAAAAATTGTTATTGGCCTGATCTTTTCAACCCTAGCAAATCTTTTGTGTTTCTAACCTCTTATTGTTAAACCAGCCCCCCCCCCCCCACTTTCTATCTCCTTCTTCATTGTTCACCCCTTCATTTCTTTCCACTAGACTGCTTCTGTTACACCTGTTTATGTGTGTTGTGTTGTCATTTAGTCTTTGACATTCCATGACAGCATACATTTGGCTAAAAAATATATGCTGCCATGGAATGTTAATCCAGTGAGATTAGTAGCTTCTTGCAGATAAGAATTGAATTATGGAACTGTAAAAAAATATCCACCCTAGAAACAGACCTTCATTTCCAGGATGTCACTGTAGTATTAATACGGTAGTGACTGAAAGGCCTCCAGGGCTGTATAAGAATAATTGCATCAGGGATAAAACATAAACATAAATTCCTTATCCCTGAATTGATGCAATCATTTCATTAATTAAACAATTATTTCAAGGCAGATATTTGTGCTGAAATTGAGCAAAGGACACAATTGTTTTGACAGGTTGTTGAACTACATGTAAATGTATTTTAAAACTAGCTTATTCATCGAAAAATTAATCTTTATGTAGTCTGGGTTCCAAGACGCTCCTAATGTATTGGACAAGAAAATAAATCATTGTTGACAGAGGGAGCCATAATTCCAACCACTATCAGATGACAGAGCACCATAATTTATTTGAATAATACAACAGGAGCGTCTTGGGATCGGGTTTATTTTTGAGTGCAGTTCGGGGAAGGGGGGGGGGGGGTGAAGTAAAAGTCAAAACTTGTCAATAATGTACCGTACTCGTAGAGACTAATGAATTAAACCACAGATATTTAATTCAAATTTGTAAAATTTACTTGATTTGTCATAAGTAAATGGAATTTGCTTTTTGTTAGGGTTTGGTTTGGACTGGTTTATAAGAACTAAACATCCAATCATTGATGTTTAAAGGTATTATACAGGATTGGCAGAGCTGACAAAATAATCACAGACAGTGTTCATGTTTTGTGTAATCAACCACATACATGAAATAACAAACCTGTGAAAATTTGAGCTCAATTGGTCATCGAGGTCACGAGAAAATAGTGAAAAGAGACCTTATGTGTTTTCTGTTTTTCAAACATCGAGTTTATTAATATTATCGCGCGCGATCAAAACTATTGTTTTACTCATTTCTCAGAAACGATAGCATTTTAGGCAGAAATATTTTAAGGAACCCTTTCTACCATTACTTACTTTAAATCATGTAAGTTATGTGTGAATCTGTGAACATTTGTGTTTTTCGATCTTACCAATAGTGTACAGGGCCTTTAAGTATGGACAATGACCAGCACATTACAAAAATAAATCATTCAACACAAAATTACACGGAGGCCATGTTGACCCTGGTCTTGGCCTTGGTGCCCTTTGCAAAATGAAAATCGATGGCCTTGACCTTATAAAGATGAAAAACCAGGCCTACATTTATAGGTCTGAGGAGGAAAATGCTTTGTTTAGTTTGCCCTAGTTTTCTTCAAAACAAAGTTGTGTGAGATCGATTCAAGTGTTTTGAGTGTAGTCATTATGGCAACCACATGGGTCCTTGCACTGTATCCAGTTGTTCCAAACCGCCTTCAGCTGTTCAGGCGATTGTTCTGGTAACACAATTACATCTTGATGACATACAGCGTCACAAGCCCATCTCCTGTCATGTACATAGGAAGGTAAAATAGACGCAAGCCAAATTCCGATTGATACATCTTCCCCTTGGTATGTATGTAACACTTTTGAGTTGTTTACTATCCACTGAACTAAGTCACGAGTCAAAAGATTGCCCGACCCACAAGCAAAGGCTGGGTACACTGGAGCTGGATAGTCGTGCTCGGCCCATTTACCGAGGAGGTCTAAGGGCCAATTAGTTCGAAAACTTCCCCACCATGAGCGGCTTCTTGCTGCAATAGCTCCGTCTTGTAAGGTAGCCATGATGTTATCGATGTTCATGAAACAGTCGTCATCCGTTTTGATAATGAATTTTGCAGCAGAATTGCTTATGACCCAGTGGTAAAACTGAAGCATTTTATTTGGAATGTTTCGATAAACGTCGACTTGGTCCACCATAAGGTGGTCACCAAAATGCAGCTGTTCATCATGGAGAGATTGCATCTCTTTCTTATTGCTTTCAAACAGAAGTTCCTCAGCTTGAAATTTAGAAGCCATTAATGTCTCCAGTTCTTTAAGCTGGTATAGTTCAAATATAAAATTTCCAGGAAAAAAATTAAAGTTGGGAAACTTTATCTCCTCTGGAAAGTTGTCAGTCTTAGCACATCGTTGAAATGGTCTAATCGACAAAATGTTGGCATTATTGGGCATGAAAGTATTAGCACCAACTCCTAAAAGTGTCGGATTGTCTTGGTGAATGGGCCCGACAACAATTGTCCCATGAAAGTCTTTAGGAAAGAGGTATTCCTCCACATTTTGAAACCTAATGCTGTCCTGCAGCATACCTGGGTCATGTGTAGAGAAATTAATCTGAATAATCGGCTCTTTGCTCCAAGTATCATAGAGTGTGACAGTGCATTTCTCCTGATACAACGGCACCACGCTATGTAAACCAAGTTTCTTTATAACAACTGGGTAATTCATAGTAAAGTCACGGCCATAGTACTCTGCATCTAAGAACTTCTCCGAACCCTTACGACTTGTCTTTGCTGACACTGTGAGGTTAAAAGCAACCATCTCCGAGGCTATGTCCATTGCACTGGTGTTGAGTGCTATAGATCTGCAAGAATACGAGTCTTCAAGAAACTCCGGGGGGACTTTGCAACTCTCATTTCCAATGATGAATTTAACAATAAGTTGGTCCCTAAGCTGAGTGTGGTTAGCGATGTATCCTGCCCATGTTTCTCTTATGGCTTGCCGTTGAGCGGTGTTTCCTCTTGCAGACAACACCCCGATAACTATGCTATGCTGCGACACTGTAGCTGCATCCTCTTCCACTTCTATAGCGGGGAAGCAAACGTAAATATTGTGATACAGAACTGCCGTCAAAGCGGCAGCTATCACACAAATAACCACTGAATATTTACACATTCTAATATTAATCGACTGTAAATAAAGAGTGTGGCATACAGCGCATTTTCTCGACAAGCAGTTAAAAGTTATATAACTTATAAGTAAACCATCAATCCTGTACACTGTTGTTTTTCTTGCTGAGGTACACTAACTACAGACAGCTGGATAACCAACCCATGGGCGCCGCCATGATTGTTGACATTTTGCTAACAAGGGAGGGCGCTATATATATTTTTTTTCTCTCTCTCAATCTCCATCCATCACTATAACTGCATGCACACTAACAATTAATTGTTTGCACCCGGCGGTGTGGACGGAGATTCTGTCCCCCCGGAGATTCTGTGCCCCCATTATGGAGAACTGTGTACAAACTGCTTTTGATAGCGCCCTCTTTTGAATCATCCTCCTCCAGACCACGTAATTTCCCATTAGGGGGACAGAATCTCCGGGGGACAGATTTCCCTATGACACCGGCCGTGTTAGAGGGCGTGTGGTCGATTTTTATTTCAAAACAATCAATTTTGAGTCATTGTGCAAATCTACTGTTTTATGAAGAGATTACTGTACTTTTAAAAGCTTTTGATTATTAGAAAAGTATGGGCACATCTTTCACAAACATTATTATTTTTTTTTAATTAAAAAAATTAATTCCCGATGAGTCTTGCCTCCAAGAAAATATACTTGTTGAATGGTCAATTAGGTGTGACCATTAATGTAAAGGAAATGACATTGTGTCTGTACACAATATTGTTTGCAATTGACATCAATTGTTGGAACTTGCAGTTTTGTTTTGGTAAAACTAAAGTCACAAAATATTAAATGATGTTGACGCGTAGTACTATTTTCCCCAGTTTAGCCTACGATATTAAACCTGATTTTTTCGGCCTAAACTGAATAAGTAGTAAGGTTTATTTCCGGTTTTTTTCCAAGATTAGTTCAAGCGACCTCCATGGTTCAAGGCAATAGAGATTTTTCAAACCAGTACGCTCTAGTTTGAATAATCAAAAAGTTTGGACCTCTCTGCCCGCCACCCGCGGTTTTTTGGGGTTGTGGGTGGGGGCTGTGTGATGCCTCTCTAAGCTTTACATTGAAAAAGTTATCCATAAAAGTACTATAGCGCCCTCAATCGGAAATACATAGACAACAACCGAAATGGCGACTTGTCTTGTCGTCAGAGTCAGATGACATTGGCAGATTGACACGTTCACTGCACAGTGGTACCCTCAATATTTCTTTGATATTGAAGCGAATTTCTTTTCAATCTTCATGTAAGGACACCCACCTTCAAGTAACAGTAACAGTGAGTATGTAATGATTTGGAACCTTATGTTGTACTTTTATTATTATAATTTTTTTGCTAACTCCGAAAACTGTTGTGCCACTCTTTTCTGTGTACTGACTCTGAGTTGACACTGACAGCCTTTTTTGTATGCTAAAGTGCAAGTGGCTAGTCTGGAATTTTATATTGGAGAGGGCAAGGCAAGTTAGTTTCATTTCGCAAGCTAAAAAAGGGCGCTTTTGTTTGAAAGTATAAGGGAAACTTCTGACTTGGCCAAAACAACAGGCAACATACATGACAGGAGTCTGTGCAGTGCAGTGTGTGCTGTGGCCTCCATCCATTCCAATCCATGTAATTTTAAATTCCAGGAATCCAGGTCTGCAAGTGCAAGCAACCCAACTGTCGGTCAATTTGTCATAATAAAAATAGCCCAATGCAAAAGCCCTGGCTGGATGAAGGTAAAATCAAAATAAAAAGTTTGTGTTATAACTTACACTATGTCAGTAACAAAACTTGGTGTAGTCTGACTCTGAGTAACTGGACCCAACAATGCTTTTCTAGCACTATTATATTTTTAGATATTCGGGTGTAAAACTGTAATGCATGCTCATGTGTTTGTTTGTCCTGTGTTACATTATAATAAAATAAACGCATTGAAGGAAACCAGTCGTGTCACAAAGTCGCCCCCTGCTGCAAACTTTCCCCCTCAAAGTCGCCTCATCCACGTACTTTAATTTATTCAGGCTAAAATAAGTTTTAAAAAAACAAAAAACCAAAAAACGGATTTGGTAATTTGTTAATGCTATTCAATTTTATTTGTTTGCATTTTGTTAAGAAATTGTAATACTTGGTTCTTAACTGGATCACTGAATGTCTTTTTAATTATTTAAAGTTTCACATGAGCTGATGCATTGTAATTGCTTTGTTTGAGCATGAAAATAACTTTCTCACTTTATTTTTTTTCCGATAATTGTTTTTAAAAATTAACTTGTGCTATTTAGATTTCATATTTGTTTATTGTAACAAAGAAATAAAGTAACAACTTTTTTTTTAAGGAAAAGAAAATTATTGTAGATTTAATACAGTTCTGAATTGTTACATAAATTTAAACACAGGGTGCCAGGAATAAATGACATAAATCATTGTAAATGATGAACTGTAGTACAAATACTCAAAAAGCTGCATCAAAAAAGAGTCAGTTGAGGGTGGGGTTGACTTAGCGAGGGGGCAACTTTGTAGAGGGCAACTTTACTTGGAGGTGACCTTGCTACGGGGGGGGGGGGGGGGGGGGGATGACTGGCATTCTGTATAAATGCCCTACATGTACATGATTCCAAACTCCAAAACAGGGATTGAATAAAAAAAGAATCTGCTCCAAAATCCACCAAAGACCTTTAAAATCTGATGTTTCGATAATTGTTTAAACTCACCGGTAAGCAGGAGATTTTGCCGGTAACTGTAGAGGTACGACTTTGTCAGATCTATGTTTCTCAAAAAACAGAGAGATATATTTGGCTCAATCTGAACTGATGTCCAAAGTGGACAGCATGAGACTTCGACGGAATAGCACAATCTACAGATCGTGCATGATTTTGCCCAATCCGCATAGCGCAATCTGCAGATTGTGTGAATCAGTTGATTCAAACAGTAGATCTGTAGATTTGCAGATTCGTAAATAATTTAACATTTTGGCCCAATAAGCCATCAAGTGGTGAGGTCATGCCACACCTTCATGTTCCCACGGATTGGCACTTGTGGGATCCTGACAACAATGGAACAATGGACCCCACAAGGTCATTTCAATAGGAACAATTGGACCCCACAAGGGAATTCTTCAGAAAAGGGAATAATAGAACAACAATAGCAGTACCCCACAAACCGGATCTGTATGGGTGGGTGTGCTTGTATGGTCAATCAGTGCCACACACTACCACACACTACCACTGCATAAATTGACAAAGGTTGAGAACCTTATCTCTTCCAACAGTGGTTCTAATTTCAATTGAGCACAGCTTGTGGCTTCTCCAGCTTACCACTCTCATTGTCTTGAAGTACTTGGGGGCAAGGGCTCTACTCTAGATAAGATCAGCATTTGTGTGCCTCAAAATAACACTGTTGTGGCCTAGACAGGTGGGTTGGTTTTCTCCAGAAACACACTGATAGTAGGAGGGTTAATAACATAAAATTTGCATATGTACCTGTAGATAAGATAATTTGCATCTAATTGTATGCATCTGAGGCATTATGTAGGCCTAACTAACAAAAGGAAAGATGACTTCCCATTTTAATTTATGTCAACTTCTTGTCCAGCTTCTACTTCCGAGATGCGTACATGTAGTAAGGACATGACAGAATGCCATTCAAATAATCAATTCACTAATACATGGAACAGGAGATCACATGGCAATGTTTAAATGTGCGATATAAACACGATTAGCCATGTTTGTTTAAACATGACCTGACCTTATTGAGTAAAAAGACAGCGCTATGTTCAAATGTTGACTTTGAGTCTGATAAACATCTTTCAATTGTGTTGAGTATTGAAGTACACTTGCCCATAAGACAAATCTTCTCCGAGTGTTGTTAAAATAAAAACAGTTTAGTCATGTTAATTTGTTAGTACAGTCTTTTCTTCTTTTAATTCTGGTCTTGTTAAAAGATTTCTGGTCCAGTAAAAATGCCGAGCTTATGTACTAGCCCTCTGGTCTTGTGTGAGTTTTCACCCAGATTCAAGCCCTGCTAATTATATACATGTAGGAGGATACGAGCGACAACAATTTATGGAATTGCATTTTCACAGGTTTCCTTTCTCTGGTTCAAGCATAATTTTGTAATTGTTGGTTCAATTTGGCTGCCGGTGCTGCACACCCCAAAGGAGTTGACATGTTTTAGGACTGCTTAAATGACCCAATGAACAGGGATGTAGTGATGGGCTTATACAAATAATACTATTTCATCTTTTATTACGTAGTGCCCTTAACCCAAACAGGGTCCTAAGGCACTTTACAAACATAAAAATACCAAGACAAGGAAAATGAAACCAAGCATGCCAAAAGCCAAGGAAGCCTGCCCACAAGGGCGCCATTTGAATGAAGAGCAACCAACTGAGAAAAGTATTGCATTACATTGTATACAACAGGGATGCCAGTTTTCCGGCTATTGCCGGAATTCCGGCTTTTTCAAATTTTCCCAACAATTTTCCGGCGCTCTGTATTTCATCTGGCCGGAGAAAATATATTTTATTGAAAACAGATTTCCAGCGCTCGTTTGGAGCGACTCGTGTTTAATGATAATATAATTTGAAAGCGCCCTCAAGCGTTCGTACATGTATTGTAAATGCCGGAAGTATTGAGCGAAGACTAGACTTTTCTGTCGAATGTGTCCGTGTTGCTGTATGGCCCTATAAAATGCAGCAGACGTGATCTTTACAGTACACTTTTGTGACGCCATTTGCTGCGTACGATGTACGATTCTATCTAAGGCATGTTGTGGCCGAGCGGTCTAAGAGCACCGGACTCAAGCTCTGTTGTTTTCGATCAGCAGAGTGTGGGTTTGAGTCCCAGTCGTGGCACTTGTGTCCTTTAAGATAGCAAGATACTTGACCATAATTGCTTTGTTCTTTGGATGGGACAGTAAGTCGTGGATGTACATGTACAGTAGGTCCTGTTTACTAAGATTTGTAGTGCGGGTCAAAGAACCCAGAACACTTACATTATGTATCCTGGAAGAGTAAGGGTTAACCTCTGTGTTTCTGGTTCACATAATGTAGCAAGCACCCTTGCTTACTATCCTCAAGCTTGCAAACTTCAGTAATGAGGATTTTTTGTGTTACGAGGCATCCTTGGTTTTTGATTACCAAAAAATGTAATAACGATTGGTGTCACATGTTTGAGCCAGCGATTCTCAGACCACTTCATAAAGATTATACAGTGTGCATAAATCTGTGATCCAAAGAAATAAGCTGGTTATGGGTGGCCTTGTGTATCAGCATCAAACGCCATGATATGTGATATATACTGGTACCTTGTGATACTGTGCACAATGCTGTAGACTTGTAAGTTGTACTTGTCAGGGTTTGCTCTACATTAAATCAGTGACTTACATGCAACCCGGATTACGACAACAGTGTCTCATTTGTATTATAGCCTACAGTGTCGTTGCTATTAAAAACATTTCCTATCTTTGCAGGCAGTGGTTTTAAAATACAATGTACACTGTTATCTTGTCGTTGGACTAGTCCACCAGCCTTTTCACTGGTCCACGATTGCTTTTACTAGTAATTAGATAATGGTTTTGTACAGTTGTAGGGATGCTTCTCAACACTGAACTACATGTACATGTATGTAGCCAGCCGGACTACTTGGAGATTTGATAGGTCCTCAAGTATTTTTAACTAGCAATTGGCCAGCGGATTGCTGTTAAGGGAGAATGCTTTACCGTAGCTTTGCGAAGCAGTGAATCAACCAGAGCTGGAGAACCTGGAGAGAAATTGACTGACTACAGTGTTTGTCCCGCTGGTGTTTAACACTGCTTGTACTATTACCAGAGGATATGCATGCAGGCTTGGTATTTCATCTTCGAGCAGGCAGGGCCATTTTCATTTTGCAAAGGGCACTTCAGTGGGAAAACATGAAGTCTATGGGAAACTTTTGAAAGGGCACCAAGGCCAAAATCTGTGCTTGTACTACAAAATACTGTACAGTGTACGTACATTGTACATGTACGTATGAGTAACACTGTCTGGAGAGATTAAATGCATGGAGAAGCATGGACAGCTGCTGATTTCCTGCTGGCCTGGACAGATCAACCACTACTATAATAAATTAGTAATTTGCTAATTGCAGTATATGATTGGTGATGATGGCACCTGCCTGGCATCTTATTAACTGATGGACACAATTGTACTGTGTCATTTTCATTTTCCGTTGTCTGTTTGCTATTAATGTCACCATGGCTGATGTGTACTCCATGTACACCAGTGGTATTGTGCTGCAGCACAAATTATTGATGGCGTCGGAAAGCAAGGATCGTGTCTGTGGAGATTCCAAAGGTCAGCTGATTTCAGCTCCACTCAACATTTAATTCCATAATTGCAAAATGTACAAGTAATTATAAAGAAGGTCTATTGAACAAAGATGTAAAAATTACTAGAATAATAATTGTATGAGACACAATGAAATTAGGCAAATATGGACGTATTTTGAAAAGACAAAGTCTTGTATACGTAGAAACACCTTTTAAAACAACATACTGGACTTCTGAACAGAACTTAAGTTACAAACGGAACGTACAGACAGTGACGGAATAGGACAAACAAAGCAAACTCTACCTAACGAGCTACATGTAGGACAGTAACAAGAAGGCACTTTTTGTATTTAGATCAATATTCTGCACTGGCTGTACAGTAGTTTCCATTTTTACATTTATAGTTTTTTGACAATGCACGTGTGTTGTGTACTACTACATAATAATAATAATAATAATTAAAGATTTGTATAGCGCACATATCTGCCTATAATGGCACCCAAGGCGCACAAAGATACACTAGAAACATGTATGAGGAAAGTGTCTTGCCCTTTTACCAGGTACATAATGTGAATGTAGAATGTAGGTTTATGTGGACAAGAATCAAGTAACCCTTGGGCACGTTGGGTTGTTTGTATGACACACATGCAGGGTTTGTGAACCAGGGTGTACTTTATTGCTTGACACTGCCACTGCCAGCAGGCAGGCAAGTGTATTCATGTACAAATGTACAATACTAGAATAGAAAAAGTACAGGTACATGCATATGTACCATTATGGGGGTTGAAATGTACATGTAGATAAAAAAACACCTGTACAACCAGTACATTTGTACATGAAGTGTGCTGTATTATTGGTGTTTTGTGTGCAAGTGTAAAGCTGATATTGTTGTGGTTTGTTGTGGCCAAGGGGTTTAGAGCACCGGACTCAACATGCTCAAGCTCCTTGAGCCAGATACTTTACCATAATTGCTTTCCTGTGTACATGTACATCTACATGTACGTACATCTTGGTAGTGCACATAAAAGAACCCAGAACACTTTATGTGTTCATGTAAGAGTAGGGGTTAGCCCGGTTTGTCTGGTTCACCTGTAGCAAGCAAGAAAAAAGAAATTATGTGTTTTTGTATTTGTGTAACTACGAGAATGTGACCATTTCATAGTTGTTCTTTATGACGTTTTTTTAGCCACCCAGACATTTCATCAAGTACATATAGTGTGAAATATTGCATTTGAAGCTTAACATTGAAACTATGCTTTATCCATGTTATCACAGGAATCCTTAAAGAAGCCCCAATCCACTGTCCTTGTGCCATCTGTACTTACTTCTTGATTGTTCATATTGAATACCAAAAAACGACCAGTCAATCAAAATGTATCCTGTGTGGTCTAATATTGCCAGTATGTACAAATCTTATATATTTTTTTATTTAATTTTTTTATTTAATTTTTTAAAAAAACATTTAAAGCTTGGGCGATACCACGATATTATCGAAAATCGCGATACAATTTCTTAAAAGATTACGATATCGTGTCTGGTTTTTTTAATCGCAATATCGGCAAATCGCGGTATCGGCAAATCACGATGCATATTCCTAATCGAGATGATATTGCAACAACATACATGTAGAGCTGTTTAAAAACATAAAAAGTCACCGACCGCAACCGCAAGATTCCCTACTAGTGATCCTAACCCGACTGGGATTCTTCGAAAAGACCAACATCAAACAGACGGTCTCACACAGACCAACATCAAAGCCGTGTGTATTTGAGTTTGACAAACGAAAACTGTGCTGTATTGCTCACGCACGTATAAAAATGTTCCTCCGACGTTTCCCGACCACGAGGTGATTTCTCACAAAGGGAATTTCCCTTGCCTTTTCGCTCCCACAGCTGCACGCCATTCCTTCACCCCCTACATGTAACTATAAAGTTTACCACGTTAGGAGCAAGCACATCTGCGGGATCGAGGTGATGAATACTATGGAATGGCAGCACTGTGAGAAGCACTACATCATAAATATTCACACGATCGGCAAATCGGAAAGCGGCCAGTCAGGAATCAGCCAATCAGCCTGTGCCAATTGCATTCGTGCTGCTTCGGCGATAACATGAAGAAAGACAACCATGGCTAGAATGGGAAGCCTTACAGGCTGTATCAAATTTCCTTCGACTGATAAGCAATTGGCGGCATTTCAGTTTTAAAGCTTTTAAAACAGAAGTGGGTTCCCTAAACAAACGCACGTCACAAATTAATCGCGATATTATCGAATATCGCGATACATTGTTGACGATGTATCGTGGATGAAAAAAAGCAATATCGCCCAAGCTTACATACATTTATAGTTATTTTTTCTAACGTCAGGCCTGGAATTTCTTCCTTGAGAGGGCAATGCCATTCGTTATATTAATTTTGCAGTAAGCAAATCCATTAGAAAATCTTAAAGTCTTTTGAGGGAGCACACGGCCCCAAGACCGGGGCCCAATTTCATAGAGGTGCTTAAGCACACAAAGTAGCTAAGCACAACAAAATTATGCTTACCAGAATAAAGTTACCAGCCAAAATGCCATGTCATACCAATTGTAACTGGTATCCTGTTTATATTAGCTAGGCAGAAGAATGTTTGGGAATACTTTTTGCTTAAGCAGCTCTATGTAATAGACCCTTCCCATGAAATATGCTAATTCTACATTCACGCATGCGTACAGATACTATTGGTTGGCAAACGCCAAACATAAATGTGCACTAAGCAGACGCACAAGGGTGTCTGTATCACGCCACCATCAGCCTCATACAAAAAGGCGCGATGTTGCATCATTTTGCCAACCAAAGTGTTAGTGCGCATGCGTAATGTGCAATTTACATATTTCGTGGGAAGGGTGTATTGGGTTCAGGGCAACAAAAGCCATGGCCTCAATATTGCCTCCATGTAATTCCAGGCCTGTACTTAAACCATGTAATTTGACTTCCATTACTGTATGTCCATTTCCAAACATTCCTTACATGTCAAAACATTGTCAAAATCTCAGATTCAGATCATGCTTGTTGGCTTGACCATCAATACAGAGACTTGGGCCCTATTTCATAGAGCTGCTTAGCGGCTGAATTTGGGCTTACTGCGCGAGTTTCCATTTCATAGCACTGCTAACCGTAAGCACACGAAAAGGCATACTTACCTTCCGGCGCTTACTGTATGAAAATGAATGACGTACACAAATGCAAATCCATGGTGAGCATGCAAGCTGTTTGCCTGATCCAAAATGCCATGTCTCATGTCCCATCTTTGACTGGTTTCCTGCTCATTTGTGCTCAGCAGAAAATTGTTAAGCAAAATTGTCTGATATGCAGCTCTATGAAACTGGGTCTATATCAGTCATTAAACCTCCAGCAAGTGTTAACTTTCTATTGATTGGTCAACATGTGTGTACTTTTGCACCTTGCAGTTGCATCATTCCCACACTACATGTACAATGTACAATGTACATGTATTGCATACTTTGTTAACACATTACGCACAGCATCCATACACACTTACTTGAGTAGGGCGCCCTCGTGAACAGTCATTAAATCTCCAACAAGTGTTACCTTGTTGCTGATATAGGTCAGCTGCATGCGTAGAACAGTTTTAGCAATTGCATCATTCCCACACTATTGCATCCTCCTTCAACACATCACACACATCCACACGCTCACTGCAACATGTACAGCACACATCATAAAGGTTGTAAAATCCAGCAACACCATTTGCCTATGATGTAGGATTTGCAGCAAACAAGTCGCATAGTTCAACCCAATAAAAAATACTCTGAATACATTCTGAGTTTCATATTGTTTAATAGCCCCAAAAGTCAATACAAGCCTACATTTATGTTGGTCAGACCTTGTACTCAATGTCTTTTTTAAAGGGCCAAGTCTCATGTGTATTATGCAATCCTACAGACTAGATAAATCTTGTAGAAAGACAGAAATGTTTAATTGCCTTCTGTTTCGAAGCAGAGTTTCTTTCAAAGGCCAATATAAAAACTCTACAATGGGTTTGAGGTCTTAAACTTTGTTTTCAATATCGTTCTTTTCACGATTTGGAAGTTTGCTAGCGATTAAATTTGTTATCCCACATGGTCCTGTCAGGCCTGGAATTTCATCTTTGAGAGGGCAAGGCCATTTTCATTTTGCTAAAATTGGGCACTTCCACTAGAAAATCTTAAAGTCTACATTAGTACATGGTCAAGAGAAAACCATTGTAGAGTGCTCCAGATTGCACAGAAGGGCTTTTAAAACCAAGATAAACACCAACACTAACCAAGTAGAAAACATTCCAAAGACCTTGTTTCAAATCAGCGTGCTTCAACCAAACATCCAAACATTTTCGTCCAGAATGCCCCACAGTTTAGAAAAAACCTGGAAAAAAACCCTGATTTCTCTGGTATAACATGGTAGCATAGCAAAGTCATGCACAAAAGCTACACTCAAACATCATCATTTGCTATTCAACATTTAGCAATCAGTTTGCAAACAACATGTACCGTCTTGAAGAATTTTGCCAAGCAAAATTCCTTAATGAAATCATTCCATATCTGCCTGTTATAAATGCAACTCGGCCTTCAACTTCATTGCCAAGTAAAAAAAAATACCAGTTGATCGTCCCCGCCCACATCCTTTTTTGAGGCCGCATCCTTTTTTTTTTTTTTTTTTCCCCCCTGATTTTTCCTAAAAAAAAAAAAATAATTAATAAAATTGTTTGTACTTTTAATCCACCCTTGACATATATATTTTAATTTTTGATGTAAACTTACCTCATGCAACAAATAGATATAAAGAAAGTTTGCGGTGATTTCAAACAGAAGAATTGGTGGCCTGTTTGAATTGAAATACTTGGCGGCCATCTTGGAAAAAAATAAAATAAATAAAAATAAAAAGGCCCTCATCAACCTCTTTTTGGAAAAATCAGGACGATCAACTGGTATTTTTTTTTATTTGGCCTTATGTATGGGATGCAGGAAGCACTGTACATTGTATTCCACTTCTGCTGTATAAGTAAATGTATTGTACATGATTGATGGATTAACATGTTTATTTTTAGTCTGAAAGCTTACATACATGTACAAGTTATGAAGTTCATACAAGAACCATTTTTGTGTGAAATATTTCCCTCTGAAATTAAGTTATGTATTCAAGAAAACTATCTGAAACCTAAAAAATGCACATCAGTTGATTTGGATCTTTACAACCAAAATTAAGGACCAGTGTTTGCATGCTGAAAATTGTGCCTGTTTTTGTGTGTGTTTTCTCCTGACTCGCACAACGGATTGAACCCCAATTTTCACTGCAGAAGGCATCCTTTGGGTTCATACACTATGCTCTCAATGAGATTTGACTGATAATGTTGGTTGGTTGTTTTTTCTTCCGTAGCCATGAATTTAGACGAGAATGAGTTGATGACGGATCCAAAGTTCAAGGCATATGCAACCGCCGTAGACAAAGCACTCAAGGGTTTTGAGTATTCCAGTGAGTGGGCTGACCTGATATCAGCGCTCGCAAAACTTATTAAGGTGAGTCAGTCACTATGAGAACGTCTCAAAAGTCCGAACGGTAGGCTTGTTCTAATTGGATCGATGAAGTATTCCAGCGGGTGTACATGGACCGGTCCGATGGACCTCCGGAGCATTCCATTGGAACATTTGAAATACTAACGGGGATATTTCTGTGTGTAGAAATGTTCGGCACAATGTCACAGTCCAGCAATGTTTTTCTGGCAGTCCATTGCATTTCGGGCATATTTGAGATGATTTAAGGTAGATCAAAATTGTCCAATGACTGGGTAATAATGTTTGTGAACCATGAGCATCAACATTTAGGGGTAATGGTGCTGTATAAATGGCCGTTATTACTGTGTGTAGTGCAAGTCTTGCGTGTATTCATACATTGGAAGCCATTGAAGTGCACAAGTTTGTTCCCTTTATGCATTAAAGCAATGTACATTTACATGGGACCAAAGTGATCCCGAAAATGTTCAAATACAGGCGACACTCGCACAGTCTATTCAAACCAACCATGACCCAAGTTATTATTTTTTGCGTGCATTACACAACACAATGGAACCCTCACGCCTGGTTCTACATGTACGTATTGTTATAAGTTGCATCCATCTGAAGCCACTTTAGTTCACATACATGTCTTAGTTAAATTTCGTACCTCACACTGTACTTGTTTATGTTTAGTCCATTTGTGTTTTTGTTTGTCTGGGCAAACCTACCACAAGCTTTGGCTTTTCTGGCTATGCCCCCATATCCAATTATCCTCTTACTTCTTTGATATTGTTATGATAATTCTCTTTTGGAATGGAAATAAATGTCTTGAAATGAAATGAAGGGACTTACGACATCCTAAGGCTGAAGCAATAATGGTTAAGTGTCTTGCTTATGGACACAAATGTCAAGACCGGGGCTCGAGCCCACAGTCTGCTGATCAGAAACACACCAGAGCTTGAGTCCGGTGTGCTTGACCGCTCGGCCACAGTGTGCTTGACCGCTCGGCCACAGTGTGCCTGTGTATAAGAAGAGTAACATTAACAGAGATACATATCTCACCAATGACCAAGAGATACTTCATCTTGACAAGATAAGTTACTGAAACTAAGAAGTCTGTCGGAGTTGCAGCAAGTCTTCAAGGCAAGCTAAATTAGTACAAGTGGACTTGTTAATTTCATTAAGTGGTCTTGGTGAAATTGAAATACATCATCACAGTAAGTCGACACCTGAGCGAGATATCAGTTATCTCTGGATATGATGTGATGGCACCCCTGGAGCTCTGTAGTATAACAGGCTCCCAACAGATTCTCTGTAAATGTGGGCTGGTCCACACTAATGGGCACTCAAGTGTGACATGCGAGGGGAACATGGAAATAACAAAATAGAATATTTTGTCAGGCGTTTTTTGTATGTGTACACGTTCAAAGGCTTATGAGGACTGTGGTTGTAAAAAAAGGTTAATATCCGAGTCTTTAAGAAACTGGAGGAGATAAATCTTCAAGATGTATACGTAGTTGTAACAAGGACAGACAATTCTTTTTAATCATTTTGTAGAAGTTATACTACATGTATATTGAATGGCTCAATGTTGTGCAGATACATTGTAACAATGCTACAGACTCTTAGGGATAGTTACCAGCCAAAATTAAGAAAGCCCCTTCCCTGGCTATTTAAGAAATTGTAAAAAGTGTAAAAAACAATATTGGACAGAATTCTGTCACAAAAGCATCTGTCCAATGTTTGTAATGACTCATTATTTCCTTTTATGTACATACATGTACCCACAGCAATGTCTCAGTTTTACTGCTTACAATCTTTCATGTCTTTAAGGATTATGAATGTTACTGGCATAATATTTTGTATAATTATTTTGAGAGAGGTTTGCGGTAACACCATGTTAAAATCTCTTTTGAGTACTGTTGGTTCTGAAAAGAACCGGTGGTTAACGACTCAACGTTTCAATCAGTATGCTCTGATCGTCTTCAGCAGAATGCTGGACTCTGTTGCTGGATGCTGCTTATGTACTGCCTGTAGGGGATTAACTGGGAGTTGGGCTTAGCTCAGTGATGCACGAAGGCGGGAACAGGAACTGGATAAGCTGGACTTAGCTCAATGAAGCATGTAGGCTGGAGCTGGGACTAAACTTAAACTGAAACCTATTGGGGGTGGGTAGGGAGTGTGTGCTCACTGAACTGAATCAGTTGTAGATAAGCACAGGGAGGGTGAGGGAACCTAGAGGAGACTGAGGGTAAAGAAGACCCAAGTCTAAGGGGTAGGAGATGTGACCTTGGATATAGGAGATCCTTTAGTCGGGAAGAGTGGTAGCCAAATGTCACTGATGTGGAAGCCTATGTCTTGAGGAACTGTGTTGTGCTTGTACATGTAGATCTCGATGGCCTCTCTGATCCCTGGATGGGAGCAATGAGCTCTGCAGCACCCCAGTCTACTTGGTGGTCGGTGATGTTGGAGTGCTTGACGATGGCTGACTTCTCATAATCTCCCCTCCTTCCGTGTGCTCGATGTTCCTTGAGTCTAGTGGGAAGGTTACGTCCGGTTTCCCCGACATAAACCTTCCCGCATTCACAGGGAATGCGGTAAACTCCTGCACGTGTGGAGGGATCCTGCTTGTCCTTGTGAGATTGAAGAGAGCTGTGAAGTTTCCTGGGAGCAGAGTGGTAGACCTTGATGCCTGCTTGCCGGAAGATACGTTGGAGACAGTGGGAGGGGGGACCTACATGTAGGTAGGGCAAACATACTGAGGGTGTGGGTGTTTGACTTTGGGTATAGGAGACCCTTCGGTCGGGATTGGGGACTGGCTTGCTTGTCTTGGTCTTGAGTTGTAGCCGTTGCACTTCAGTGTGGTCTGGCTTGCTTGGTGTTACCGCAAACCTCTCTCAGTTATACTCCCACCATGCTTCAAATCCTACTTATAATTTTTTTCATTCCTTTCTTCACTTTTCAGGCCACAATGTCCGTCTTTGTTACATACATCGTAACACTTTTTCAAATGACCTCGTAGTTTCAAAAGGATTAATTAATTATTTTTTTGCTATGAAAAATCATGAACAGCTTTGGACTTTTTTCTCACTCTCCCAAAATCCCATCTCTCTCTCTGATGCAAAGTTATCTTTTAAGCCCATTAGTGTGTTTGTAAAACATACATGACATACTTGCAGACCCCCACAGCAAATTGTTTTATTTATGGAGGGTCAGGGACCGAGCGGTAGTACTAGACTCAAGTTCTGATGTTATTTTATATATTTTATATTTATTTATTGATAACCAACAGCGGTTAACCGCCACTAACAGGTATCATTTATTAATAACAAATAAAAATAAATATATAATGGCATACAAATTATATATAATTAAAATTAAAATAATAAAATAAACAAGTAAGTAAATTCAATAATATACAAATCAACATTAAAAATTAAAAATGACCTTAGTAAAAGAAGATCCACATCAATAACCAGAAAAGAAAAACAAAACGGATATGAAACATAAAAATACATAAATACATTTTCATGGGATTCAAATTAGCTAATCTGCTAGAAAACATCTATAAATATCACTACGGAAAGAATTGATAAAAGAAGCACCAAACACGTCACACTTCCCATGGAGCCGGTTGTAGGCAGACGAGATTCTTGAAACAAAGCCTTGTTTGGTCACCTCAACCCGACTCCTGGGGACATGTAAAATGTGGTTGGTACTTGATCTAGTGCGACGCTGAGGAACATGTAAACAGTAAGGGTTGGCATCAGTTAAATTGAAATGGTTGTGAATGTGTTTATACAGAAACAAACAATCGTTAACTGTTCTTCTCTGATGAAGAGTTGGCAAATTAAACCTTTGACACAGCTGTAAGTAAGTTGGAATAGGAGTGTTCTGATTAGCTTCCATACTGTTAAGAATTCGAATCATAAAAAGCAAATAACGTCTTTGAACTCTTTCTAGTCTGTCTGATTGAGTCTTGGAAATGGAATTAAAAGCAACAGTACAGTATTCAAGACGAGGTCTAATAATGGTGCAGTATAAAGTGCGAAAAATCTGTTCATTCTTGCAAGACCGACAAATTACGCCACACTAAACCAATCATTCGATTAGTCTTCTTGATTAAGTGATTGACATGATACACAAAATTAAGTTTACAATCAATAAAAATACCAAGGTCCTTTTGAACGCTGACGCGATTAAGAACATTATTATTCACAGAGTAATTAAAAAGGCAGGGTTTCTTTTTAAGAGTAACACTTAAAATTGAACATTTAGCGAAGTTAAGATTAAGTTGCCAGGTTGAGCACCAGTTGGAGATCTTATGGATGTCTTCTTGCAAAGAAATGCAATCAGATTCATTGTACACAGGGCGATAAACTTTCATATCATCAGCAAACAATGGTAGAAGCAGTATCTTGAGATATCACTTGTCCAGGTTGATCAGTAGTGTAAACTCCACACTCGGGTATAAACTTTATGTAAGTCTGATAACTCAAAGTGGCACATACATGTATTGAGTAAAATGCCAGAGCCCAGAACAGAGTGTGTTTCACAGCAGCCATCTTTGAACCTATAACTTTTAAGTGGACTTTTATTTGTTATCAGAGAATGGGTTCGGTTCCTGGTCATTGCACTTGTATATGTTGTAACCTTGATAAAAGGCACTTCATAATAATGGCTTAATCCTTCTGATGGGATGATAAGCCGTAGAACCCGTGTGTTGTGTAATGCATTTAATCGAACACTGTGAACTTCTGGTGAAGAGAATGGGTTTTCCCCGGTGTTTTCTGGTAATGTTGGCTGCAGATTGCGCCACAACACCTCGTGAACTCTTTCATTCATGTATTCAATCACTGCATACATGTACATGTATGTATGGCAGGTATAGACAAAAAGTTGTGTTTTTGTGGAGTAATTTATTTTCCACTTTCCCTTTACCAGTTTACCCTATTCGATCCTTAGATTTAAGTGAGTTATTCTTACATGTACATGTACATGTAAGTGAGTTCCTCCACGTTTTTTAAAGGTTTATTTAAGGGATCCATTTTTACAGGTTACACAATATATTTTTTTTAAATCACTGTTTTGTTAGAGATGCCCAGCAGGTTTTAAAATAAAGTTCTACAGAGTTCTCCCCAGGGTTTTTCAAAACTGGGGGAAATTTAGACCAAAGTTTTGGATGTTTGGCCGAAGCACGCTGATTTGAAACAAGGTCTTTGGAATGTTTTCTACTTGGTTAGTGTTGGTGTTTATCTTGGTTTTAAAAGCCCTTCTGTGCAATCTGGTGCATTCTACATGTATGGTTTTCTCTTGATGTTTGTTGGAATTATAAAAAAATCTATTACATCATATCGGCAGAAATTAGTGCGAATAGTATTCTCCTGCAATTCGCGTGTATCGGCCCTACATGTATATGCTAGCTTGTGCACGGGGAGAGCCCCGCTCTATTTACAAAATGTGGTAACTGTGTACATTACTGTTTGTATTTCCTGCACAGGAATTTTTCCAGGAAGAATTTTTCCAGGAAGAACGTCAGGGAAAAAACATGTTTTGAAAAGAGTGTATATTGGATTCTTCAACATGATTGTGCAGTATGTAATATTGAAATATTACTGGCACGACATGAAGGTTCAACACATTTTGTGTTTCAAGTTTAGATGTTAACATTTTTAAAAACAAATTGTGTAATTGTTGTGAATCATTAAATTCATTTGGACAATTGTACAATTATTTACAACTTAATAATATTAGCATGCAGTTCTAGTGCTTTATCACACACTTGGTAGGCATCTCAAAATGCTAGTTAAATTTATGGCGATCCCCTGGCTGCCGCTTCCCAGGTTGTATCGTAAACTTGTACATATGTGATGCTAAGTTGTATTTGGCACCCCTGAATAAAGATATTGACAAAATAGGGAGACAGCCAATATAGGGCTAGATAGCTCAGTTGGTAGACCGCAGGCACGTTAATCTGGAGGTCGTTGGTTCAAATCCCGCTCTAGTCACTTTTTCTTTGTTCAACCTCAAATAAATTTAAAGAGGTATAGTGTGTACATGTCAGGTACATGCATACAAGTACATGTACATGTAGATCAATCTGCAGCCAACCATGGCAGAAATACAGGAACACTGATTTGAACATGTTGAAATGCAGTTAGAGAGTGCCATACATGTATAAATGTCATTTATTAATATACATGTACTGTGCTAGTTTTCACACGTGCTCCCTGTAATACAGATAATTTTTATAGCTCATGTGCGTCAGATATTCAACAAGGCCAAAGTCTGATGTGGATATGGCATATACATGTATGGGACACAGACACCCTATGTTTTGCCGTATTCTAGGAGGGCGTGTGTGATAACGAATTTATCTTCAACAAGCAAACTTCACAAGAAGCTGTGTGATGCGGACCATGCAATATGGGTTAATATGACACTGTCGTTGCCTTGGATCGACTTTACAGAATTAGGATTCAAGTTTGCTTGAAGATAAATATCATTTATTATTATTATTGAGTAGTACATACATGTAGCTGATTATTGCATGTTGTGGCCGAGCAATCTACAATCTAGAGCATCAAAGTCTTGGTTCTGATATCCGAGTCATCAGAGTGGGGGTTCAAGTTCTATTTGTGACACTTGTGTTTGTAGACAAGACACTTTAACCATGTTTACTACAATTGCTTCTCATCACCTAGGAGTAAATGACTGCAAGTGTAGTGATTTTTGATGTGAATGATTAGCAACCTGTGAACCAACTTGTCCAATACTGCATCCAAAAAGGAGTTGAGCTTGTTTCAAGAATGCTTTTTAACCCTTTCAATACCATTGTCGAGTTTACTCGACCACGCGCAGTGTAATGCTTTCTTACCATTGTCGAGTTTACTCGACGTTAAAAGCCGCGGTATTTGGGCGAAAAAAACGCGGTGTTTGGGAGCCTGTATTTATTTTATTTAGCGCCCTCTGTTGTTGAACCTTATATGGACTGGTAGCTTGTTTACCATGCTTTACAATGGTGTGTGTTGTATAGGGGGTCGCCATTACGATTTTCCGAGAATAACAACATTGCATGCAACAGTACGCCCAGATTTCACGCTTCCGTTTTCCCGGCAAATAATCACCAGCATAGTTGTTCTTTACCCAGAGGTTTTGGTTGAAATATTTGTCAGTAGAAACTCTGAATTTGAATCAGAAATATCTGAAGAAGAACCTAGTGAATATTCGGATGAAACTCGTGATGTTTCGTTGCAAGGCACGTCCGATGTTGACAGCAATCCTTACGATATACCGGTAGCTGGACCGAGCACTTCAACACCGTGGTGTTGGGCGTAGGCTCGGCGGGCCTCGACCCATTCATGCCGACTGAGGTGGCAAAGGACATGAAGATAATATAAATTGGACACCATATGAAAGGTCATTTCATACATGTAAGCTACAAATTGTATGTACAAAGTTTTTCCACTAAAGTATGTCTTCACAAAGAAAATAAAGATTGGAAAAAGTGAACACCATTGCTGAACATTGCACGTTGCTTTTTGTGTGAAAAAATGCGGTACACAGCAGCATGACCCCTATAAAAAATGCGGTATTGAAAGGGTTAAAAGGCCCATTGAACTGGGGGTACATGTATATTAAAAGTGCCAGTAGTATGTGTTAGAAGTCAAGTTTAATGATTTTTTTTTGTGGTGTTTGAATGATCAGGTCCTTCAGAGTAACTCCTCACGCTACTCTGTGATTCCCAAACGCCTGCTGATCGGTAAACGACTAGCGCAATGCACCCACCCCGCCCTGCCCAGTGGGGTTCACCTCAAGGCCTTAGAGACCTACGATCTTATCTTCAAGACCATCGGCCCCAAGCAACTCTGCCAGGACATGTTCATATACAGTGCTGGGTTGTTCCCGTTGCTGGGCAGTGCAGCCATGGCTGTCAAACCTAAGCTGCTTCACCTGTATGAGGAGCACTACCTACCCCTTGGAGAGCACCTTAAGCCCTGCCTGACCGGTTTACTGCAGGGTATCATGCCTGGACTGGAAGAAGGATCGGAGTACTCTGACAGGTAAGGCTTTGAATTCTTCGCACAGACCTGTTTCATGGCACTGCTTACTGCAAAATTCTTCACTTTACCAACAGAATTATACATGGTGATGTAGCCATGGTAACAGGCCTAGAACATCATCTTTGATAGGGCAAGGCCATTTTTATTTCCCAAAGGGCACTGTCGTTGGAAAATCTTAAAGTCTATGGGAAACATTTGAAGGGGGCACAAAGGCCAAGACTAGGGGCAAATTGGATTAGAATGCTATTACCTTAACTATCCCAAACCCTTCAAAATCAACATGTAACTTCATATTTTGTTGGATTCTGTTTGAGTAGGGACTGAACGAGTAAACTTGGGCCAACTTCATGGCACTGCAAATGCAGATGTCTGCCTTTACCGCCCATAAAATCATGCGCTTTACTTTTGAGGGTGCTGTGTACGCACAGAGTTCTGTGGTCATCATTGCCATGATATTGGGCCCTGATCTTGCTTTACAATGTACATGGGATCTGAGGTACATAGTATTACACCACCACACATATAAGGGACCCCGTCAAGATTATTCTAGGACAATCAGCGGATACATGTAAGTACTCTTGTTAATTCACCTTGTTAGAAATCGGGAGCCAGAGAAACAATGGGAGAAGTTCCCAATACATGTGGTCACCTTTGTTTACAAACTGCAGATACTTGGATTGTTATCTACTGCTCGTCGGTTGCAGTGGGTCTCTACATGGCTCACTCTCAACATCTATACTTGGATTGTTATCTACTGCTCGTCGGTTGCAGTGGGTCTCTACATGGCTCACTCTCAACATCTATACTTGGATTGTTATCTACTGCTCGTCGGTTGCAGTGGGTCTCTACATGGCTCACTCTCAACATCTATACTTGGATTGTTATCTACTACTCGTCGGTTGCAGTGGGTCTCTACATGGCTCACTCTCAACATCTATACTTGGATTGTTATCTACTGCTCGTCGGTTGCAGTGGGTCTCTACATGGCTCACTCTCAACATCTATACTTGGATTGTTATCTACTGCTCGTCGGTTGCAGTGGGTCTCTACATGGCTCACTCTCAACATCTATACTTAACACATCTTATGTACAATGACCTTCAAAACTTTCAGATCACTCCAAAATCGCAAGTTTGTTTATAAATACTACATTTAATCAACCCGTCAAACTGCAGAGCACTAAGCGGGGTGCATTTTCATATGGTATGTCTTAGGTGCATCGGAAAACTGTGTGGTTTCAGCGAGTAAAACCATTGTCTCTCATAGAAATACAGTCTGATGGAATTCCAACCAGAATTTGGCATAGGAGAATTGTTATCCGACTACTTGTCTTGGATTAATTTTGACAAGACCCCTAAGTGATGAGGGATACTAGTAAATACCTCAAGGGAAGACCAACACATCCAGCATCTTCGGCTCACCGCACTCTACCATATACATGTAAGCCACTGGCCCAGTTGGAATCCAGCAGTCACCTGACGACGAACAGAGAATAGGTCTACTGTCTGAAACGTTGAGTCCATCGGTTCTTCTCAGAACCACCAATCACTCAAAAGAGATCTAACCACATGGTGTCACTGCACATTTCTTGTGTTAGTGTCTTTCCAAAAGGCAAACCTTATTTATGTCAAGGGAGTTAGGGTTAGTTTCAACCTGAAAGGTCTCTGATTATTAAATTCATACCAGCGTCAATCCTCCAGGATTTAAAGGTATTAAACAGGATTGGTAGAGCTGACTAAATAGTCGCAGGTAGTGTTCCTACATGTATGCACGTACATGAAATAACAAACCGTGTGTGAGTCAGGAGAAAATAGCGAAAAACCAGGCACATTGTTCAGCATGTAAACACATTGTCCTTAATTTTGGTTGTAACAACCGAAAACAGCTGCTATTCCTTTTAGGTTTTCAGGTACAGTTTTCACAAATAGGATATGACTTCATTCCAGAGGAAAATATTTCACAGAATTTCTTTCTTCTAATGTACATACAAGAACTTCATAAACAGCAGTAAGCTTTCAGACTAAAATTGATGATGTTTTTTTAAAAATAGCCCCCCAAAACAAAGCAAATTGAAACAAAAGCACAATGTTTGTGCTGTACTTTTCCGTTTAGAAAAAAAAGCAGTACACAGTAATCTGAATGGGACTCAATGCACTGCTGACAGGATTGAGAATGAACGTGGGGGATTGTTGAATGCACAGTCAACATTTGAGTCACATGAATTATTTATAAGAAATAGTACTGTAACATTTATATAAAGTGTGTGGATGGGGTTGAAACAAAGGACTTTAGCGATAGGGATTCAGGTGGATGGGTAGAGCAAGGACGTCCTGGCATCAGTTTCGAGTAAAAAAACCAATGGAGATGCCAATAAAAAAACAATGGGAGAACAAAGAGAAGTCCTTGATTTATCAGTCGACAAACTTGGGTCTACATTTACAATGTATGAACACGTACATGTAATGACAGCTGAACAAGCAAAGATGGAAAGGCTGGCACAAACATACATAAATGCATGTATTCATTGGCCTTCTGAAGACCCTTTGATGGGTCTTTACACAATGGAACAGTAAGGCCCCACAAAGTTTTTCTTTGTTCAACTTGGACCCCCACATAGGAATTCTTTAGAAAAGGGAACAATAGAACAACAACAGCAGGACTCCACAAACCTGATCAGTAAGGTTGCATGTGCATGTATCTTTACACTCAAAAAGTGTGCAACAAAACATTTATTGCATGGGGTGAGCATGGTGAATTTTTTCTGTGAAAATGCATATTACTTAATGTCGGATGACCAGTATAGAGTAGACCATGCTACCTGCATGTATGAAATGACAGGCTTACAAAAGAGCCACAGAGCACAGTGAAAATGGCGTTTAAATCTTTGGAGAATGCACTGTATTTCTTGGGAGGGTAGAGAGAGACTACACGGGTCATGTGGGAAATTTTACATTTTGTGTCATAATTTCCATATAAATTCAAGAGTTATAAAAATAACAGCTGAACAAGTTTTGAGATGTGCCCCTTTCTTCATATTAAAAGTTGATCAAAATCAGGCTGTCTAAAAATTGTGCTGGCAGGAAGTCCAGGCTCTGTGGCTCTTTTGTAAACAGGTGATGTCACAGGTCACATGGTAGACCATTAGAATACACAATACGAAAACTCGAGATCAGCCTGTAGGACACTGCTAAATGCTAACATGGCTAGGGTTAAACAAACCAATAGGCATAGTGCAAGAGGCCAGGGACAATGAGAGGCAAGGCCACTTAAACACGTTAAGAGTCCATTCAGAGTAATTAATGCTTACAATTTTGTTTCCCTTTTTTTTTTTTTGACCCACCAACAATTTTTTTTGTTTAGGCTAATTATTTTACCCTTCCCTATAAACTGAAGAACAATGTACATGTAATGCCTAAAATGAAGCAAATGATGAGTTCAGGAGTTTTCAGTATGCAACTTTGTCAGTTTGTAGTTGAGGAAACTTTTGCTATCTTGCATCATGCCCAGAGGTTGGCTATTGAAACATGGCTGACCGATAACAATAGACAGCACAGAAATTGCAGACAATCTGGAAGATATTACGAGGTACCTACGTACATGTAGTATTCCCCTTTAAAAATTGTGTTGTTTTTTTCTTAATTTTTAATAGTAAACTGAATTTACATTTTCAATTTTATTTTAATTTGACCCACCTACCCCCCCCCCCCCAAAAAAAGAATAAACATTTTTAAACATAGATTATTCTGAATGGTCCCTTTGTTGGCTGCAATCTGTACATGTACATTGTTTGTAGTTGGTTGTGTTAGTGTAACAGTATTAACTCTATGTAATATTATATTTGCACAAATTCAGGGCCAAAAAAGATACGCTGGTACAATATTAATATTAATAATAATGGCATCTTCTATAGTGCAGGTATCCACAAAAGTGCTCATTACACTTGCTCCAAAAATGAAGTTCCTCCGTGGATGTCTTCCAGGGCTCGAATTTAACACTGGACCACAGGCCCCAGGCTAGTAATTTTAGTGTTGGGCCAGTAAACGTATGACCTAACAAGTCCGATGGTCTTGGGACTTGTGTTTTTCAATTGAATAACAGAAACAAATTATGTGTTGACTTTGGGTCTGATAAATTATCTTTCAATTCTATGAGTAATCAAGTATACTCTTCTCTTACTTGTCTCAGTTCGGGTTCATATAAAAGCAGTCAAATGCATGTTAATACATGTATGTGTCAGCAATGTTTTATTTTCACATTTTGAATCTGGTCTTGTAAAAAAATGCCTGGTCCAGTAAAGATTTTGAGCTACAAGCCCTGTAGTCTTGTGGATTTTCTCCCCAAATTCGAGCCCTGTCTTCCAATGGTGCAAGATTAAGAAAAAGTGAAAAAGGGGTGCTGCATAAAAACAGCAGCAGAATAAGCAGTAATCCAAAATGTGTTAGGAATTAGGAAAATTGTTCCTTAAACAAATGTGTTTTCATGATTGTTTTGAAAAAATTATATATGTTGTCTGGATGGCTCTGACAGTCTGATGGAACGTGGTAGACCTTCCCTGCAGCTACATGTACCTGAAAAAGTAGCTTCATGATAGAATGAATGAACATATATTTTGTAGTGCATATAAAAATACATATCCAAATAATGAAAAATCAATATAGAAAGATGCCATCAATAAATGCAATGACAAGCTGTGTCAGGAGCATTACCGGTACATGTAGGCTACATGTACACTGAACATGTACACTGTACATACATGTAGCATCATAATGCGATTAAAATGTTAAAGGGTTTGTATTCGTTTGGTTATCACTCTTAAAATTAAAATTTATCCCCCGGATCCGCGCCTGGTTAGAAGTAACGATACTGTAGTTTTCGATAGTATATTTAAAGCATTTTGAGAAACATTTCACTTTAAAGTAATTTGGTTTTAGTAAAAAGATATCAGTTTGTATGACCCAAAATTTGAATCTGAGAAAGGTTACTGTCAGATACTTACAGTACGTGTAGTACGTTTTCTCAGATTGTGTATTCCTATTAGGTTTTTTTCTTCCTGCGTGGACATTATTCGCTCCAGATTTTTTGCAATATCTCAAAAACGTAACCACCTTTTGAACTGAAATTTTCACAGGTTAGTTTTATTGTACATACATGTATTCATATTAGGATTAAAACAAACGAACGGTTTCAAAAACCAGATACTTTGCCTCTAAACAACAATGCATTAAGCCTGCATTGAAAGTCATTGCAATCATTTGTCCTACATGTACATGTACATTGTATGTAAAAAAAAATTGCTAGGTGGTTTTGGCACTACTTATACTGTCAAAATGGGCTTTTGTTTTTTGTCCAGATTGTGTTCGTTTATTTGATTGTGTCATTAGATCTTTCTGCAGATAAAATCAAGGGATCCTCAATAGTGGCCAGGGCTTGGACTTTACACTGGACCACCATGACCACAGACCCCTAGGCCAGTAGGGGCCGGTAAACTCATGACCAGACCAGTCCGGCGGTTTTGTGTTTTTTCAATTACATAATAACACCGCACTCTGTGTAATATCATGGTCAAATGTTGGCTTTGAGTCTGGTAAACTACCTTCAAATTTTATCCTACAAATAAGTGTTCTCCCTTATTAGTGGTCTGCTGGCTAAATACCAGTTTAAACACCTGAGGACCAGTCAGACATCACTCCCAAGTGGTCTAGCTGGCTAGTTCAGTGCTGAAAAGCTTCCCAATTGAATACATGTATAAAGTATAGACTACTACATGTAAGTGAAAAAGCTGACCAACTACTGAAATGACAAGCTAATTTACTATGTTAATTTTGGGGCATCAGGGATAAATAATAAAATTAGGTTTTTACCCTTACACCGATGTTAAACCAAATTAGACAAGGTAATTGTTCCAACTGGCTAGTCACTGAAAAAGTTAAAGGCAGAACTCAACCTATAAAGACAAATGAGATAAGTCTTCCCTTACATTGTCTGATAACTTGCACAATTGATTCTGGTCTTGCAGGGTTCTCTCAAGGTTTTTTAAAAACTGTGGGGAATTCTTGAGCCAAATTTTGTATGTATGGCAAAAGCACGCTGAATTGAAGCAAGGTCTTCAATGTTTTCTACTTGGTGTTTACATGGATCTTGTTTTTAAAAGCCCTACTATGCAATCTGGAGCATTCTACATGGTGTTTTTTGATGTTTTTTGTGTGAAATCATTATTAAACAAACAATCAAACACAAATTAATTATTGTGTATCGTCAAAAATTTGCGTGTATTGGCACGCAGTTCGTGCGTAATGCCCTGATATGCTAGCTTGTGCATGGGGAGAACCTTGTCTTGAAAAACTGATTCTGGTCTGACAGCAAACATTTTGAGCAACACTTGCCCTGTGGTCTTGCGGAATTTCCCCCCAAATTTGAGCCCTGGTGACACTCTATAGCACTGAAACCTGTAGTTTAGAATTTACAACGTACGTATCCGTCTTACACTTACAGAAAGTAAAGCGCCTTTCACCATGTTCACAATGGACAAAGTTCCCCTGGAAAATCCCAGGAGAATTTGGTTAACCCTTTGTCACTTTCCTTTTGAATTGGCGACCCTATCAAACTCTCAGGGGAAATGGTTTAAAAATACACATCATTAAGTAAATGTAGTAGTATTTATTTTACTCTTCAGTACTTCCCAAACATAAACAGATAAAATGCTTTACAGTTCCAAACTGCCCGTAAAGATGGCCGATTTACGTCATACTGCAACCTATCTATTAAGGCAGTATACATGGCAAATTAAAAGATGTCATGTGACAGCATGTTCAACCAATCCAATGAATTTGCTTGTGACTGTGTGGTCACGGTATTTATTTTACTCCACTTCCCAAATGCCAAAAATAAAAGAGATAAAATATATGAATATTTGATGCATAAAATGATTGCATTGTCACAGAATACATTATGTACAAGCACAAGGTGAAGTGACTACATTATGCATGACATTTATTTCATTTCATGAGGCGAAGTTGAGTGAAATGGAAAAGGCGGATATTACTGAGTGATTAGATTCTGTGACAATGCACGAACGAAACTTATCAATATTTGTTTTTAGGTTTTACATAACTCACACATGATCCTTGATATTTGCACCAAAAAATATCACAATAAACACAAAATAGACACAGAAACTTGTGCACTCCACACTCTGACGATTTAAAAATCCTTTTAAACAGTGTGGACGACTCTATTGTACATACATTGTACTGTACATGTACATGAAGAAACCAACTTTGGGCGCTTTGACACGGCCTTGCCTCAATTGGACAATGGTGTGAAATGCCAACCCCCTGTAATTGCTTTCCTTCTGTGCAATTTTCGTCAAAATCCAAAAACATTCAATGACGTCATACATACATGTACATGTAATCAAAATATATGGTCTGTACATTTTTCTTTGGTTTTAGTTTCCAGTTCATTCCTGGTTTTGATGATATTAAATCAAATATCATTGAAAAAAATCCTTTTTGAAATGTAAAGACTTATTTGATTTTTCTGTCTGAAGACGTCTTGTTTTGAATTTCCCTCTGAATGAGTGTCAAATAAAACAACATTTTACACCATTTTAACTTGAGGTTAGAGACTTGTAATTTTTTCCCCAACTTCCATAAGAACTCTATCTATTTGAAAATGGGTACATCATAAAATTGTATTTGAGCTTTAAGCTCCTCTTTAACATACCACATTCATACATTGATTTTGTTTCTAATGCCAAGTCACCAGTTCCGAGAGCTGAATTTTTGCCTATTGTGACAAATTTTGTGTAAACAGAAATGTATTAAAGTCTAAACCATTTTTTCCCATGTACTTTTCTTAATTTGTGTTTAGGACCAATACGTTGTTGGAACAGCTATGTGCAGGGATGGTGAAGTCGAATTTCTACAGTGCCCTATGGGAGTGTGTATTAACAAGTCCCGTTGTACGCCTACCTGCTGTAACATTTGTCTTATCCCAGGTGGACCGCAATCTCCCCATGATGGACCAGTCACACATCCTTGGTAACAACAGGTTAACACTGGTGAGTTTTGCTGTACCTCAACCCAGCTTCCCAGGGTTCCATTGGACAGTATACTAAGAAATTTACAACTCATTTTTCAGAACCAGTTAATGCCGGAAGATGTGGATAATACATGTATGCACTCCTATTTTGAACCAGAAAACGATGACTGATCAACCTGATTTGTATTCACCTGAAATTTTAAATATATTTGGTATGAGGTGAAAGCCGAGGGATGTCTTTATATGTCAAAACATTCGATGTGTAGCGTGCACAGAACGTCCCTTGCTTCGTTTCCCCCATATACAGAGGGACAAAGGGTATTGGAATTCATGCACGAAATCTCCCCTTTCTCTGGGGTTATTGTGTAATCCCAGATTATAAGATGAGTTGACAATATTGCTACGGTGATTTGTACACCGATGTTTGAAATGAGTGAAAACATGAGGAGGTGTTTTACTATTACATGTACATGTAGGTCTGTTATTTCATCTACAATTATGCAGATACTGGGCTTTGACACTTACCAATGTTAGCCACATGCTTTAAATGCACATACATGTACATGTACATGTACATGTACATGTATAGTCAGGTTTTTCCCCATGCACAAGCTAGCGTATTGGGCCGATACAAGCTAATTGCGTGCCAACATGCGCAAACTTCGGCTGAAAAACGTAACAAATGAAAATATTAATATTACTTTTTTTTTCCCCCCCCAAAAACATCATGAGAAAACCATAGAATTCTCCAGATTGCACAGTACGGCTTTTAATAAAAACCAAGATACTGTAACCACCAAGTAGAAAACATTCCTAAGACCTTGTTTCTATTCAGCGTGCTTCGGCCAAGCATCCCCAAAATTTGGTCCAGAATGCTCCACAGTTTTGAAAAATCCAGGGAAGAACCCTGATAATGTACTTAAACATCAACCTCAGGTAAAACCAGGGTACAAAGTTTGCAGCGTAGTGTTAGTCTGTTTGTTTGTTTGCTTGTTTTATTCCAAAAATGCGAACTTACCCCTTGCCCAGAGCTGCCAACATTAGCACCTTGCAATCAGGGAGATTTTGTGCAACAATCGGGGAGATCTTTAGAATTACATTCAACATGATAGGGACAAAGTTTTTATAATCAGGGAGATTGTCAAATTTGTTCATTAGAAAATGGAAAGATGGGTTTATTTTCAGGGAACTTTTTGCAGAATCAGGGAGAGTTGGCAGCTCTGCTTAATCTATGGAAGCCATTAAATGTATAACAGAAGTTAATTGTTCTCTTGAATTGCTACTGTGTACAGGTGAATGCAGTGTGTGATTCCTTGTATGACTCAGTGGTGTTGGTTCAACGTACAATCTTGGACTTGGTGCTCGTGTGCTTCCCACTCCACAGCTACTGTCTCACAAAGGAAGACCAGACACGCCTACTTACAGCTGCCCTCAACGTGGTGCTACGCCGGGACATGTCCCTCAACAGGCGTCTCTTCAGCTGGCTGCTCGGCACCGATGCCAGGACGGGAACATCTAGCGTTACCAAGAAACCAGATGCAGATGCGATAAGCCGATCTGACAGCATCATCAGCGCGGAGGATGAAAGCACAGCTTATTTTGACACACATTCCAGAGAGATGCTGATTGAGTCACTCAAGACCTGGTTGAACACTCTCCCGGATAAACTCAATGAGGAGGAGCTGAAGGTTGCCATGTTGAAACCGTACAAACTTCTCATTAGCCTTCTTGATAAGCCTGAGTTGAGCACCAGCATTGTTGAGGATGTCTTCGTGGAAGTTTTCCGTGCCTTGTATCATCGCTGCACAGGAGTCATTGAAAACACCCTGTGGAAAGGGTTAGTGCTGGACTCTCAAGAAGCCAAAATTTATTCCACACCAACCAGGAAGATTCTAACGGGACACAACCGCCCGGTTGAACTCATCAAAACAGCCAATTTGCTCTTCGGCGTCTTTGAGCCATTCTTTATGTGGGATTTCATCGCCAAACGGTTCGAGCGCTGCTGCCAAGAGTTGGTAATGCGAGGTGGAATGGCGCCCTCTATAGGTGACGACAGCAATGCATTGACATGCTCAGAGATGTGCACGCTGGTGGACTTCTTGCTGGATATAATATCACTGGTAAGTGGCTTGCTCTGATGCTAACAACATCGGGATATTCTACCGTCAGGGAATCGGGATGGGTTAGTGGTGTCTTTCCCTGCCTTTCAGCTCTGTGAACCCTGGTTCAAATCCCACCTCGGAGCTACCTTGGACAGTTGGGGTGTGGATGAATATTATTAGGGTTTTTTGCCCCAACACCAAAGCACTGTATACTCAGTACTTTCCTGAGTCCTGTGAAAAAAAAGGGCAAATACTAAATAAGATTCCTTTATCTCCTATGCAAAATTAATATCTATTGAATCTTTGTTGTACCCGCTGCTAAGATATAGGATTGGAACTGCCTCTAGCCACCAGGCTAGCTCGATGGTCTAGTGGTAATACATCTGCTATAGCATGGCAAAGGTTGTGGGTTCAAATCCCATCCTAGTGATATGCCCTTGGATCTTTTTGCACAGAACTTGGGAAAGTACTTACAGTGCTTAATAAACATCGGTGTACTGTAAGGGCAAAAACCAAATAATATTCACTTTTTTAAAAGTATTAAATAAGTAAAATTTGTTTACTTTTGTTCGGACAGGAAACCTATTTGGAAACAACAACCGAGTACCTTCCCAACCTCTTGTGTAAACTCACCGTGTCCCTGACGAACTTCTGCCAGCACCTAAGTCTCTCAGAAATCAAAGACACACTCTGTCTATGCACCAAGCTTCTGACCAAAGTACAGCCTTCCATGGTAATGAGTCCCAACCAGTGGGACACATACACACCGGACGGAACCGGGAACCCGCTGGCTCAGAGACTCTTGGCTCACGTTGATGTGATTGAGAAGGGCTGGGAACTTGTGGAGGGTGGAATGCCAGGCAGGGATACGTCACCCCAGCAAGCGTCAACACCGGTAAAGGAAGAGGTAAACATGAGGAGGAGGAAGAACACCTTTGAGAATAGCAATGAATCTAATTCAGCCAGAGTGCAGGATGACTCTCCGGAGAGTGAGAGGACAGAAGCTGAAGCCAAGGAACCTAAACCCTCCATCCCTAATAAGCCCCTTCAGAGCCCGAGAAAGTCCCTGGACAGGCTCTCCTCCCAGCATCTTGAGGATGCTGAGGTACCGGCTCTAGACGATGACTTCCAGATTGAGCGAATCAAACGGCCGAATAAGATCGCGAGCCTCGACAAGACATCCCCAAAGGACGACCTGGGTGAGTTTCGGCCATCTCACAGACGGACACCGAGTGCAGTGTCGCTCACCACCAGTCTCGCAGAGAGTGATAAAGACGGACAGCCCGTGTTCATTATGCAAGCATGTGTTCAGTGCTATCAGACGTTCTTCGCCAAGTTCGTCGGCAGTAAGATCCTTCCCGAGGCCGAGACGGTGAAGAAGTACCTGAAGAAACTCAACGTGAAGCTGAACGGGGTACAGGAGAAGCGCCAGCCTTCAGGCGGGGACGAGAGGCGAAGCAGGCTTCCATGCGGTTTTGGAGATGCGTCAGATAAGACAAGTAGTGATGATAGCTTGTTGCGTACTCACTCCACTCTGACCAGTGATGAGGCAGTTGGGAAGTACCTCGGTAAGAATGTTGTTCCTGCTGTCAACCTTTAACATGCTGCCACCATCTTGGTCATGTTCCCTATATCCAACAGTAGTAGTGGATGCTAATATTTATCATATAAAGGAACCAGACTATTTGCCGTTCCAGCCTTGGTTTGATTACATTGATTTGAATGCGACAAAAACCCAAGATGACCGTATCATGATAAAGGTCTATGGTCTATAGTAGAGGTGAAAGTTTGAGAATGAAATCTTGAAAGATAGTTTATTGATTAAAAGTACATGTGAAAAAGTTATGTGACTCATGACATCATTACAGTAGACCTTTAATATGGTGTTTTGATTTTTTCTCCCATTCAAATCAATGTAACCAAACTGAGGCTGGAGGGAAAAACAGTCTGGTTCCTTTTTGTACATTGGATATTAGCTTTCATTACTGTTATGGAATAAAGGGAACATGACCAAAATGGTGGCAGCACGGTAAAAGTCTAAGAGCCTTAAAGCATGGACATAGGGCAGATAGAAAATGTGCGCAGTTCTACATGTAATGATCCCTTCTGCCATTTTTTGATTCAATGATGGGCTTGTAAACGTGTAAATTGCCTAAGATTGGATAGTCTTGTTGGCGTAGTGGTATTTTTGTGCGCCTTCCACCTCTAGGAACTCGGGTCAAATTCCACTGGGGGCACAATGTGGATTGGGTTTTCAGTCCCTACCTGATTGTGTCCGTTTTCCCTGGAATAATTCTCTTGGGTTTTCCTCCCACATCTAAAACTGAAACCTTCCTTGTCTTCTCTCCTTGTGGTTCTTGGCTGGTATAGTGATTAAGTTTGCTTTTTCTGAGAGTCCTTGACTTCTTAATAAACTTTCTTAAAGATGAATAGTCGATCCTGTAAAGTATGTTGACATTTGCTTGTTTTACAGATCAGCTCATACAATGTAGTTTAGATTGGTAGAAATGGTTAAACAGTTAACTGGTACCCACAAGTTCCGTTACAGTACAGAGTCTTGCTGTGCCTGACACTTCCTTCTTGTCTTTTTGATGAACTACAGTTATATGCCTGACAAGGCAATGTCTGAATTGGCGGCTAAGGCTACGGCTACGGCTGGATTACTACGTTGTCATGCGTTGAAGTATAGGACATCCTTAGCAATATCCTCAGCAACAGTCATAGCCGTAGCTGTACATACACTGTAGCTGCCAATTCGGATACAGCCTAACTGTTGAAATTGCCCATTATGTTTTGCAGTTGATGTGGATATGCATTGTACATCCAGTGCACCAGCCATGAAGGCCTTCGCAACAGCTTGTCATCTACTGGTGGAGTTTGCCTGCTTCCCTATGTACTGCAACGAGACTGCATCCGCTGCACACACTCTTACACCTACAACTACAGGTAAGCCAAGTCAGGGTCATACTGATCTGGCTGAATGGTTTCAGATTTTCCATCCATTTATCAAGGCTCATTTGTCAAGCAACTGGCAGCTTGCAATGCCTTTAATCTCTGTGGGCCCCGGTTCGAATCCCACCTCGGACCAAAGCATCTTATGTGGACTGGGTTTTAGTCCCTACCTGGGCCTAATTTCATGGCTTTGCTTACCGTGACCAAAGAATCGGTGCTTACGGAAGCATGGAATTCCGCACTTATGTCGAGTGTATTTCACGGATTAGCAGGGAATTTTGCTTGTGCGCGTGCGTAGTCCACGTTACTAGGCATTCTTCGCTTACACAGCTAGCGCAGAAATTCGGCGCTTGCTCAGTAAGCGGAGAATGGTGATCATAAGCGCAGAATTCGGCGGTAAGCAGAGCCATGAAATTGAGCCCTGATTACATGAGATTACTTAATCCCAAACCTAAAACATTTCTTCATCGACTTCTTTACAGGTATTGTTAGGTTATGGGTTACTTTGCTATTTGCATTTGATGATTTCTTGGTTTAATTAATATCAGGAAGATTTAAATAAACAAACAAACCTAGATAACTAATTTGTGCCTGATGGTTCATTTGTCCACCAGGGAGCTCCTTAGATCTCCCAGACTGGCTGCAGGTTCTTGTAGCCTGTAGCAGCTTCGTCGGTAACTTCATCCTCCAGACGTCGGCGATCTCAACCACCTTGGAGCTGATAGCCTTGACTAAGTCTGTGACGGATCGCTCAGTTAGTAAGCTGGTCCTCCCTAATCCACCCAACTCCCCAAAGACGGACTCGGGTACCATCTCAGTGGTACTCATACCAGCCGTTTCTGCATCTCATCTTCATACACTCAACTTTGGGACCAGCTTCTTTCAGGTAAGCAATACGGCAACCTCGTTCCCAGTGGTGTACAATCTCACCAGGCCATTTTTTCCCAGAATGCCTTGCTCGATCATAACTTTAACCCCTGGAAGTGTGACTTTGAAATATCAAAATGTTTTGCATATTTTAATTAGTCGTGAGGTTGATCCGATTTGTGTTAGAGACATACGCAGAGCACGCCATCAAAAGAGGCATCAAGTCATGAGCAACTGGTCCCCCGTTCATTCTTCTTTGATCTTGTGACAAGTCTAACTGTATGCAGTTTAGGATGACAGTGTAAAAAACATGATTAATTTGAAGTGGATTGCGTCAAAATATTTTTATTTTGTCAGGTAATGTACTCAGTGCCCTACAAGCACTCATAAGTTGTTATCAAATGTTTAGTTCATTTCTAAACTCGGCATTCATTTTGACCTTTTGAGTGGTGCGCAAATTTTTCTTTGGAATGTACAGAGCTATTTGTTTTTGACGTCCGATGACATCATGTTCTGAATTTCGCTTTAAAAGAGTATCAGATAAAATGGCATTTTACACCATTGTAGTGTGCGGTTAGAGACTCATAATTTTTTCCCCACATTCATGAGGACTTTATCTATTGGGATAATGAGTGCATCACAAAACTGAATTTTATCTTGGAGCCCCCCTTTAAGTCCCCTATAGTAAAGGGTTCAGAGTGTTTCAGACAAAACTTTTAGAGGATTGATGCTGATATGGCCTTCATATTCATTAGTGTTGTTGAAATCCTTTGCAGAGGGTAGCCACCAGTTTATGGCATCATATGGGAGCGAACACGCCAGACTGTCATCAGAAGAGTGCTGATTTATTGCACCAATTACACAATGTGGCACCTGATGTGTACATTTGTGAAGACATCGTTGGCAACTCACTGGTACAAAGCAATAAGGTATGTAAGAAGTAACTCTTGGGGCCATGTCACACAAAGCAATTTACAGGCAACCAGCGCCAGGCAATCTCCGAGAAGAAAAGGCAAAAAGGCAATCATATTTGAATGTTCAAATATTTTTCCTGGGGATCATAAGAAATTGTTTGAACAATTATTCATGTGGTACCAAAGTGGTCCTGTAGCATGCACTGCAGTTGGTTGCCTCCAAGTTGCCTGTAAAAGTTGCCTCATGTGACAAGGCCCTTTAATGGTCCAATAGATGTTAATTTTTGCATCGGGGGATAACAAATTTAATTTGGTGTTACCCTTACACCGATGTGTATTAAGCATTGTATACAGCAATCCTTCACCGATCTTGAACTCTTGGTGGCAGCAGATATGCCTCCATTACTGCGGTGTACCTGGGTGGTACTGCGCTGCCTAGCGACTGGTATAAGGTTTGGGCTACACGGCGATCATTTGATCAGTCGCTGGTTATTGGACTTTCACTTTGCAAATCGCTTAAACCCGTCGCTAGGCAGCACAGTACCACCCAGGTACCACCGCAATAATGGCGGTATCTGCTGCCACCAAGAGTTCAAGATCGGTGAAGGATTGCTGTATACTCAGTACTTTCCCGAGCTCTGTGAACAAATCCACAGGCTCTAGCAATGCAAAGGTCATGGGTTCAAATCCTACCTGAGTGATTTGCCAGTGGATTATAATTTTTTTCTCGGTGTAAGGGTTAAACCAAATTAAATTCTAATGGTCCAAGTATGCCCACCGTTTCAATTCAGCACCGAAACTATTGAGTCTTTCAGCCAAGTTTGTTTTGACTGCTTCTCACTACTTTTTCAAATGTAAAACTGCCTTGAAGACCTCTGAAATGTCTGCAGGTTTACCCTTATCTTCGTTGGTTTTTTTGCATTTGCTTGCTATAAACCAATCTTTTTTAGACTGCACGCTGCTGGCATGCCACCATTGCAGTGACTCTGGAAGCACAAGGTTTTGTACACAGAGACAAAGAAAAACTCTAGTCTTTTTAACTTTTTACTTCAATGAGGTGTCTTTCTCACCGATTTACAGAATTTCCCTGACAGGACAGCATGACATAATTATGTAGAATAAATTTTTTGAGTATTTGAAACTAAGCAGGAAGTGAATACTGAAAATCTGTTGAAAAAACCTTGCTGATGTAACACATCAGACAGTGGAGTTTCTGTGTAGTATCACACTTGCACTTGCCAATGTCTGCGCCGTTTTCACGATTCAGTTTCTGTTTAGTTGCAAATATTCATTATCAGTGTTCTATACCTTGTTATGTCATGCTGTCCTGTCAGGAAAATTCTGTAAATCGTTGAGAAAGACACCTAGTTCGCATAAACAGTGAACAAGGTGACGGTTGTTCCATGTCTTGGCGTGCAGCACTTGTTTTGTGCATACATGTATGGGTTAGTCTATTGCTCGACAAATTCATCAAGTTCAGCAGACATTGGCAGAAAAAGGGACAGAGACCTGAGACGAGTTCATATACATAATACCCCTTTGATGTCGACATTATTATTATGAAAAAGCCAGATACATGAAATAAATACAAATGTAAAAATAATTGGATGTAAAACTGAGCTGATTTTTATTGGATTAATTTTTGCCAGGCTGTGTCGTTAGCTGCACACATCAAGTATGCCCAGCTATGGCATCTCATCAGACCACAGATTCTCAGCGCAAGTCCTGCCAGCAAGGTCCTCACATTCGACAGGTAATTCAGGTCTCCAAATACCCTCTGGACCCTTGGCCAGAGTCCATAAGTTTTAGTCTGTTACACAAAAACTGCACGATTCATGCAGTCTATCGTTTAACCGCACAGACACTTTCTGAAGATTTTCTGTTTTACAATACACTGTTGTGTATCAGGCACTATATACTACTTTGCTGCATTCTGTGGACAAAATCCATGAGCATGATTCTTGGATGGGATTCAAACCCACGACCTTTGTTATTCTAGAGCAGATGTCTAACCACTAGACCACCAAGCTTGCCCAGTAGCTAGAGACTCGTTCGAATCCTATATTTTTGTAGTTGGTACCTCTTGAAAGAATATGTTCTAGTGTTTAGACCCCTTATACCAACGACACATGCAGCTACTGCCTGCTACATTGTACGCTCGCCATCTCTGGAGTCAAACTGCAAAAGTATGTAAAAGCATTTTGCGTAAAAATGCGCTTTACTCTGTATAACTCCTTGGACATTGACTCCCTAGATGGAGCAACTAAGATTATTGTGATGATGATGTCAGGTGAATTGGGTCAATACTCAGGAACAACAGATCAGCGCAAAGTACCATACCTGCCAGGCTAGCTACCATTGGGTGCATGGGTTTCTTCTGTTTGTACACCTGGTATTATGTATACTCCCCAGGGAGCTGAGAAAGATTAAAAAGGAACTTTATTGACCAGGGCACTAATGTTAGCGCATTGATGCGTTATTGTGAAATGTGCTATATAAGAACTAGTTATTATTAATTTTATGTGGAAACCCACCACAGACTGCCACAAAGTGCCATACCTTCCAGGCTGGTAATGGTTGCATGAGTTTTCCTTTGTTTGTACAGCTGGTATTATGTGGAAACCCCCATGGCTTGTGTACAGTGGACCTAGTCTCCACAGTCTACTGTAGAATTTTGTCTTAAGAGCCAGTTGGGCAAGACAATGCACCAATAGTGTAATCTGAAAAACTGTTGTATCCTTCATGCATACAGGTCTCTACTAGTCATGATGGACAGTCTGGAATGCCCAGACTGTATGATACGCTCAGTCACCCAGACGTGGCTTGTACATGCTATAGACCGCGGCGATATAGCACGACTCCTTGAGCCGATCCTGCTAGTCCTGTTACATCCAGCCACTGCCAGGGTCTCTGTTCAGTTCCTACACACTAAGCCTGCTCAGAAAGCTTCTGGTGATACCGCTGAGGACGAAGCTGCAGCCGAGGCAGAGAGTAGGATTTATAGCATTAGTAGCATAGAGGGAGAGGTGAGAAGGTCAATGTACAATGTATTGTATGTAGTGTGTGTATAAGTCAAATTAAATAAATTTCGCAGATACTAAACTTCAGACATAAACCACAGAGATTGGCAGTTTGGGACATTGATGGAGTAAGGCGCGCGGTCCAAATAAAAATGTCTGTCATCCATTATGTGTAATGCGCAGTGCAAACAAATTAATTGGGTATATCTTTTTTCGATATGGGCAGAGCGTTGAAAACCAAAAATGACAAACGTTGTCTTAATATATATTTAATTTGATCACGAAATGATAATGTTAAGATGAGATTTTAAAAACGACACACACTTGAAAAATAAAAGCTAAAAAGTAAAAGCATTGCATCCCACCAAACATCATTTATTGTTCTAAACATTTACGGCCGTGGAGGATTAGTAACGGATTAGTAACGGATTAGTAACAGATTAGCGGCAGACTAGCGGCAGACGTGCATCGATGTCCAGACCAGCTGATGCTCCTTTGTTAGCTAAAAACCACAGTCAAGTATCAGTTCTTTTGTCCGATCATGCTTCTTAATTAAGACCGGGATACAAGGTGTGAAACGGTTGCTTTCAGATTCCCAAACGGTTGAAGCTGAGAAAATGAACCGTTTGGGGCAACCGTTCGACAGTTCCTACACAGTTTCTATTCGGACCGCGCGCCTAAGTTTGTAGGTTGCAGCGAGATTTGTCCACATTACAAACTGAGAGATTTGTCTGCAATTCCTGTGAGAATTCTTAAAGGGGTGGTCATTAATGGGTTTTTTTTTTAATTCAAAGAATCATTTTAGGGTAATTTGACATTTTCAATGCTATTTGGCTAAGTCTTCATACGGAACTTGGATTTTTTTTTAGACTTTTAAACCTAGTGGAGTACATCAAATTTGTTTGCAAACAGACTGTTCAAAACAGTACCATGGCATCATGGAGTGTTTTAAGTTGTTGCATGTCGTGGCCGAGCAGTCTAGTTCACTGGACCCAAATGCTGTTGTTGTCAGCAGAGTGTGGGTTCAATACCTGTTTATGACATTTGTGCCCTTGAGCAAGGCACGTAATCATAATTGCTTCGTGAAAAGTTAAGAAGGTAGTGCATTCTGCTCTACCAGACAGGCTCCTAGTGGATGATACCCATGCCTACATCCTTACGGACTGTGAAGTGGGTTACCCTGGTTCAGTCCCAGGAGTAGGTGGCAACGTGCCCCAGTCCTGGTGGCAGTTGATTTGGGTCTATAGCCCAAGTTAGTGTAGCCCTCACCTTGAAGTGGCCGTCCGTGGCCTTGTGATGTAAGGCGATCTCTCATAAAAACAAATAAATAAATAAAAATGATTGTCTTTGTGTTGATGCAGGTTAAGTACTACGTCATCAAGGATGGTAAACGCGCCATAGCCATCAACCCAAGCAGGCAGGACCCTGTATTTGCCTGTACAACCATTGATGACAAGATGAAATACGTCACCAACAAAGCAAACACAGGTCTGAGGTACAGCGTGCCACCCCAGATGCTCAGTAAGACACTGAGCGTCACGGTCAATCCTATGATCCAACCAGGGTACGGCAGCGACTCTGACAGCGACGTCTCTGCAACAAGTCAACGAGCTAAGGTCACGGCGTCGAGGAAGATCTCAAAAGACGAAGAGAAGAAGAAGAACGGTAAACTGGAGCGACGCCAGTCTGACCTGGGGAACTTGCCGTCATCATTGGGTGAGAAGACCACACCTAGCAATAGTTCTGATGATCTGTGTGAGGAACCATCGTACGTGTACAATGAAGACGTGAACGAGACCATTGATGATGCTGTGAGGGGGATTTTGATGTCAGTAATTGACGAGGCAGTGAGGAAAGTTGATGGTACAAACCCGGAGGATGAGGAGCGTTGGGGTGAAGCTGCTCCCAATGCCATCAAGCAGTCTTCAGTCGTACCAAAAGGATCTCCGAGATCCAAATCTGCTTTGAATGCCAGGTCGGGAAACGAGGAAAACCCCGCCCCAGAAGACTATGCCCTGGATGACCTTGAACATGCCATGTCTGGTATGGAAACGGAACAGAGTGATGTAGAGGCTGGTACAGATGGCGATGGGAAAGTAGCAGATCAACTGAAAAGACTTCCTGCCCTGAAGTTAAACGCAGTCCCTGCGTTACAGCAACACATTCTGCTGTACGTGCAGGTGTATGATGCACAGCGCATGCTGTATGTTCTGTCCACTATCAAGGCAATACTAAGCACGAACCCCTGGCCGTTTGTGTGTGCCATGTCGTCAACCAGCATCAGCAGCACCAACACTCCACAGCTGATTAAGCTGCAGCAGCTTCTAGCCCGACATAAACGCTGCATCACTGGTCAGGACTTCTACTCAGACCTAGAACAGGAGGCATTCATAGCCTTCCGCAGCAGCACGTATCTAGAGATTGTTGTTCTGATCTGTGTGTACTACATGAGGAGTTACTACCCGCGAGACTTGAAGGCCAGGGAGAGCGATGTCCACGGTAATCGGGATGTTCAAATAGCAAGCATGGAGGTGCTTCGTTTGATCCTTCACGAGCTGGTCTACATCGTCAAAGACAGTGGGCGCGGCCTGGCCACGTTCATCAGCGATCTCCTCATCAGGTCCAAAGTCCAGAAGGCTGTCCTTTATTGCTTGCTATCATCTGTTTTCAACAGTCACACTAAGTCAAAAAGCCAAACTAAAGAGGCTGACATCATTCTGGATATCTCTCCGAATATGTCCGATCGAGGTGCCCAGGCGTTCCAGATTCAGCTGCTGAAGTTGGCACGAACCCTCATCTTCCTTGAAGATCAACTGTTTACCCTGAAGGATGACACAGACACAGGAAGTAACGGAGACAGCGAGTGGGAATACCTCCGCATGAAGTTCACCCCCCAGAATCCTTCCTCCATGGGGTTCGTCCGCTCGGAGCGATTCGGAAGCCAGTCCATCTTCATCAGGGCAGTGTTGAGCGCCCTCCAACAGTACCAAATCTGTCACATGCATCGGCACTGGGTGTCTGTGGTGACTGAGGCTCTGCCACATCTGGAGCGGGGATTGTCCAAGCTGGCCATTCCAGTCTCCAAGCAGCTCTGTAAGAACCTGGAGCAGTTGACTGTCCTCTACACACCAGGAGATTCTTCCAAGAAGTAAGATAATCATCCTTAAAACCCTTTAAACTCGACCCCTTTTTTTGAAATTTTGCATGTGCTCAGGTTATTTATTAAAATGACTGGTTTACTTCTCAGAAACCCTCAGAAACCTGTTAACATTATACATATTTATAAAGCTTACATATAGGGCTACATTTTTAGCAAGTTGTTGACCCCCCAGCAGGTTTTGAAAAAAAAATTATGGCCATTTTAAAATTCATATTTTTATTTTGAAAACTCATATTTTTTCATATTTATGTAAATTTTGTAATTTCCAAATGTCTGAAATTGTTTTGGTGCCATTTTTTGAAATCTCCATCATCTGATCTCCCTATACAGATAAAGGAATATATTTTTTTCAAATCATTTTATGTGTTACAAATCATTTGCTAAAACAAAACTTACCAGCAGTCTACTATTGTTGGATCAATGCCTTCGTTCAACATTTCTTCTTCGCCACTATCAAGATCGCCGTTCTCGTCGCTCTCATCAACAAAACCCAACAAATCCAAAAGTTCTTCCTCTATAAATTATCTTCTGGAAGGTTGGATAACATTAGACTGCTTTTCAGGCTTCTTTTTAGTCATTTTGAAGCTGAAATATCATAGCGTTTTGTTTGAGATAGAGAGAACGGAATTTGCACAAAGTCGACATACACAAGACAGGTGACGCGCGCATGGCCAGTTTTTTTTGCAAAGCAATAGTCTGGTTTCTTTTCGCTTCGTAACTTTATTTATAAAGGTCGCACACAGGGTACCATACCATCATTGGAAAGCTTATGTTTTCAGCTTTCTAATGATGCGTGACTCGGCCAATAGAGGGGGCAGTTGGTGTTGGATGAGAAGTGATTTATTATCGGCTGCCGCTGACCGATTTTACGAAGGGTCGAGTTGAAAGGGGAAACCATAGTTTAAAGGCATTATACAGGATTGGTAGAGCTGACAACATAGTCGTAGACAGTGTTTATGTTTTGTGCAATAATAACTAGTTCTTATATAGCGCACTTTACAATAACGTATCAACCATGTGTCACAGGTTAGAGGTGAACCTGGAGAACGTACCACCAGACCATGTGGTGACCATGCTGGAAGGCCTGACCACCATCTGCCACTTCTGCCTCCTGGAGAGTACCTCTAACCTCTCTACTATGGGGAGTCGACATTCGGGTCAAGCAGCTAGTACCAGTTTGGTGGAGTCTGGGATTAATACCTCCACACCTCTACTCAGTAGCCTCCTGGGGGCATTGACTAGAGATAAGAGCAAGGTAACCTAAAGAGGGGCTCCAACATTTGGTGCTCAATGTGGGGCATGGTGTAGCCCCTCATATACTGTCTTCTTTGTGTGCATGGAGTCTCAGGAATTCTTTTGAGGATTTTAGGGGGGGGCACTTTTGTACAAGAAGAAAATAGTGTGTTGAAGTATGGGACTTTTTGGGGGGGGAAGGGGGATAATCTATGCCACATATCCAGCATGGTATAGACTCAAAGGTCAAGTTCAGTTTTGTGATGCACTCATGTTCCAAGAGATAGAGTCCTTATGAAAATGGGGGAAAACAATTACAAGTCTCACCTCGGGTAATAATAATAGTGGCTTCTTATATAGCGCTCAGGTCCGTCACTCAGTGACGCTCATGGCGCTTCAACATTATTACCCCTGGTCACTGGGCCATTTTTGTGTCATTCCTTAAACCATCTCAGCTCCCTGGGGAGTATACAGCCTGTGCTGCCAAATATGTAGCGCATCAAGCTAAATCAATCACAAGAACCATCTCTGCCCTCACAGGTACCCATTTACTCCTGGGTGATGAGAAGCAATTATAGTTAAGTGTCTTGCTCAAGGACACAAGTGTCACGACCGGGACTCGAACCCACACTCTGCTGATCAGAAACACCAGAGCTTGGATTCGGTGCTCTTATCCGCTCGGCCACGACACGCTACAAATTGTTTAAAATGCCACTGTGTTTGATACCCTTTAAGTGCAATTTTTTTCAAATTCCCAAAACAGTCGATGGCGTCGTGTTTGAAGTATAAGGGTCTGTACATTTTTGTATGGAGAATTTTCAGTTTGTTCCCCAATTTTGATTTAATTTGACCTTTTAACTGGCGCAACAATTTCTCTCTAGAATAAACAGACCCAATTGTTTTTGATGTCCGATGTTTCAAATTTTGCTCGGAAAGATAATGAAAGAAAATGGCATTTAACACCATGTTAACGCAAGGTTAGAGACTTGTAATTTTCTCTGTGAGGTCTCTATTACTGGAAAATGAGTGCATAACAAGGGTTTGACCTTAGAACCCCTCTTTAATAAATGTATACATTTATTAAATTTATCAAATAATAAACCACAAGGGAAACTGACTGGGTAAATTTAAAAATGATTTTGGGTTGAACAAAAAAAAATTGACTAGAGCGGGATTTGAACCAACGACCTCCGGTTTAACGTGCCGGCGCTCTACCAACTGAGCTATCTAGCCCTATGTTGAGGGGTGCACGGCAGTTTGTTGTTGAATGGCTTCTGACTGGCACCCCCCGAACAAAGATATTGACAAAATAGGGAGACCGCCAACATAGGGCTAGATAGGTCAGTTGGTAGAGCGCCGGCACGTTAAACCGGAGGTCGTTGGTTTAAATCCCGCTCTAGTCAATTTTTCTTTGTTCAACCCAAAATCATTTCTTAAATTTGTTACATTGTATAAAAGCATTTTACCCTGTTACTCCCCCTGTTCATTGTGTCTGGAGTATTTCAGAAATCATCTCAACTCCTTTGGAGTGTGCAGCACCGGTAACCAAATTGGTGCTCAGGTTTCTAATCATTCATCTCAACAATCTCTACCCTCGCAGGTCCCCTTTACTTGCTGATATGATACAAGCAAATACTGTACTGACCATCCTTAATGTCTGACCATTCAAGTCATGCACTGTGGTTTGGAAAGATATATACAGGCCAGGGCTCGATTTCACCAAGCACTAAGATTCATCTTAAGATGAGTTGTCAATATCACCATAGTGATCTGTATTGTGACATCACACTTTGCTCAGCAATTATAACTGACACACAGTTTAAGATCAATCATAACTCTTTGTGAAATCGGCCCCTGGACTTTCATCTACACAGGAGAAATGAAGAAGACAATTAGAGCATACTTATCGAAACGCCAAGTTGTCAAACCATCGGTTCTTCTCTGAACCACCACAACTCGTAAAGAGAGACTATGTTGGTAATTCTGCAAACCATAGTTGATTATTTTCCCAACATGCAAAGTTTAAAATCGTGCAGAACTCTACATGTCTTGATTGGATTCTTTTTTTGACAGAGTACGGCCAATCCAGCCAGTGGTCAGTCCAACAGCCCCAAGGCTGAGGCTAGGAAGGGTCTCCTTGGCATGTTGCCAAGTATCATCTCTAGCGTGGCTAAGCTGTGGTCAGTCGTCCTACGCTGTGAGAGGCTGAGGGATTCCATCTCCAAACCACAAGAACCGCCCAGCTGGAGCTTCGGCCCACCTAAGGTGAATAGTCTAGGGCTCAATTTCACAAAGCACTAATATTCATTATATTGCCATTGTGTCATAGATTCTCACCCAAGTTGCCTGTGGATATTTTTGCCTTTGGTCTTGAATAGCACCCAGCATACAGTGCTCGAAGCTTGCGTTCAGTCACAAACTTCAGTCCTTCCTTTTAAGGAAAGCAAAGATACATCATACTTAGCTTAGCAATCAAGATCGCTACACAGTTTGGATCGATCTTAGCTCTTTATGAAATCTGCACTTAGATCATTTCTACATCTTGAAGAAATACTGTTCTCATTGTGGTTTTTGGTTGTCCAAGGGCACACATTAAACATAGATTCATTTTTACTGCGGCATGGAAATTCACAAGATTTTCTGCTGTACCTATCAATCCGTAGATAACTTTTGTTGTGATTACCCAAGTTGGATATGTTTCCCTATGGTCTTCCTCAGAACATCAAATACTCTCCCTCAGTAGCCGTCTTCAAAACTTCACTTAAAACCTACATGTATGTTGTTTCGAGAGCTTATTGTACAGCGCTGTGAGCAACGAGCGTTGGATTTGCGCATTATAAACTCATCTATTGATTGATTGTTTGATTTATTGCTCATTATTACATTTGTTAAATATACAGTGCTTCGTACACATTAGGATAAAAATCCAACTAATAATGTAGAATCTATTTTAATGTGTGGAAGGGCCAAATTTCATGGCACTGCTTATCGACAGTGAAAAATCTGCTGTGACAGTTGCAGAAAAATATATGCATGGAAATGAACAACATTGGTAAGATTGAAAATACAAATGTTCACAGATTTACACGGATATAAAAATGGTCATTGTTGACACTTTTCCACAAACATGAAATGCTTTTTGTTTCTGAGAAATGAGTAAAACAATTAGTTTTGGTCTTGCGAGTCCAAAACCAGATGTTTGGAAACAGTGGAAACATTTTTCACTGTTTTTTTTGTGTGACTCTGAATACTGTAAGAAGGGGCTCCAACGTCAAATTCAGTTTAGTGATGCACTCATTTTTCAATGGATAGAGTCCTCATTAAAGAGGGGAAAAAATTACAAGTCTTTAACATCGCGCTAAAATGACGTAAAATGTCATTTTATTTCATACTCTGTTGTGCAAAATTTGGAACATGATGTCATCGAATATCAAAAACAAATAGGTCTGTATATTCTAAAAAAGATTTGTTTGCACCAGCGAAAAGGTCAAATTTAGTGCTGTTTTGATTGAATATCATTAGAACTGAAAAGTTTCTGTGCAAAAATGTACAGACCATTATATTTGAAAAGCGACATCATCAAACCTTTTTGTATTTTGACAACAATTGCACTTGAAGGGTAACAAACATAGTGCATTTTACACCATTACAATGTGAGGTTAGAGACTTGTAATTTTTCCACGGCTTAATGTCCCATTCGAAGGACAAAGCAATTATGGTAAAGTATCTTGCTCAAGGATACAAGTGACATGACTGGGATTCAAACCCACACTCTGCTAATCAGAAACACCAGAGCTTGAGTCCGGTGCTCCTAACCGCTCGGCCACGACATGCCACTGTTGCCACATGATGAACGTTGTTTGCAGTTTGCTGGACCTCTTCACATCAAACAAGCTACCACCGCCACACATTTCAAGACTCTGTACATGTAGTTTCTCTTCAATTGTTCTTCTGAATGCTTAGAGACTTTCTCCTGAAGGTGTTAGGCGCTATATAAATAGATAGGTTGCAGTATGACGTAAGTCGGCCATCTTTACGGGCAATTTGGAACACACAGTCATGCGTTACGCGTGAGAACGGCGTGCAGCACGCGCACATTTCACAAAACTCATTGCGTGATTGGTTAGTGAACGACGCGGCTGCGTTAATAATTAGAGCGCTTGACGCGCCTGCAAGCCAAAATGCGATTTGCCCGTAAAGATGGCGTCTACTGGGAACTATCTATACAGTTGTCATCCCCGGGCTGCCGCTTCCCAGGTTGTTTCTACATGGGTGTGATCCCTGGCTACTTGGCAATTAACGGCTGTATGGCTTCTGACTGGCACCCCAGAACAAAGATATTGACAAAATAGGGAGACCGCCAACATAGGGGCTAGATAGCTCAGTTGGTAGAGCGCCTGCACGTTAATCCGGAGGTCGTTGGTTCCAATCCTGCTCTAGTCAATTTTTCTTTATTCAACGCCAATTTATTGTTATTATTCTAACACCATGTAAGCAGCCATTGGTGAGCGTAAGTGCAGAACTGTTGATCTTCCAAACTGGCGCACAAATAACACATTTTTTCTCTTGTATTATATTGCCTCGGCACATTCAACACAGCTTTCCACTGAGGTAAGATAGTAGCGCTTTTAGTTGATTTATACGTGTACCTTAGGAGTGTAGGATATTTTTAGCACCTCGGCCAAATTCCATTGCTTAGAATTGCACAGCAAATTGATTTGGCAAACAAATTGTGTTGTCAACCAGTTGAAAAAACAACCAAAACAAATTATAGCTTTGTGGCTGGTACTCAGTTTCTGAAAGGTAAATATTTTTTTCCTCACTGATGAAAGGTGTGTGGTTTGTTGACCCAGTTTGCCTGACGTCATTACCCATGTTTAATCTTGGTCAAACCATTTTGGGAGTCCGATTCCCGTGTTTTACTGTGCAGCGTTTGTTGTTGGCGACGCACACATGGTAAGATCCGCGAAGTATCTTTACATGCAAAGTCACTCCCAAAATTGTTATCATTACATGTTTCTGGTAATGAAACCAAGGATGCCTCATAAGTGATTTAATCACTGTAGCTTGCAAGCCTGAGGAAACTTGAGGGTGTTTGCTATGTGAACCAGAAGCACTGGGGTTAACCCCTACTCTTCCATGATAAGTGTTCTGGGTTCTTTTACATGCAATACCAATCCTAGTACATGGGACCTACATGTACAGCTTGATGTCCCATCCGTTGGACAAAGCAATTATCTTGCTCAAGGACTTAGTGCCATTACTGAGACTCGAACCCACACTCTCAGAAACACCATAGCTTGAGTGTGGTGGCCATAACACGCCACAAAATGGCATTCCTTTGGCCAGACTGCGTGTGAGATCAGTGCAAAGGGTCTGTAAACTGCATGTATGTGTATCTTAAGACATTTAGTAACAGAAAAATCAAACCTTAGAAGGGATTGTGTGGTTTGGTATTTTCCATTGCTAAGGTAAGGCAAAATTCATCAAGTTGTGACAGCTTTGTGAAAAAGCAAAATTATTACTCAACTGTTTTAGTTGTTCATCTAGCTAAATGAAAATCAGCAGAGAACCAGTCACAAACATTGAAACATTGCATTTTGGCTGGTAACCTAGTTCTAATAAGCAGGTTTTGTTTTACATAGAAAACGCTAAGAAAATCTAATGAATAAGAACTTGTTTGTAAAAAAATAGTAAAATGCAGAACTTGTTTTATTTGCTGAGAACCGGTCACAAACAAATTTTTGCTGGTAACCTTTCTGATAAACCAAATATTCCACTTCTTAGTGGGTACAAATAAACAGCAATGTTCATGGAGAGGAAGGCGGTGGCAGGAGTGGGGTTGGGCTAGGAGGTGACCTACTGTAATAACTTGTGCTTTTTGGATTGACCCTCCTGTCATACTGCATGTTGTCAAATTATGGAATGAAGTATAATTTCTAACAATCTACTGACCTGACTTACGTGTTTTTTTTTTAGTATTTTTTTTATTTTTACGAATCTTGAAAAATGGATCCCTGTACCCTGAGGATGGTACTATTGTGCATCAACTTTTAAAAGAAAAATTGTTAACAGTCTCACGCTTTGACCTTGAAGGAGTCTTTCTCTTTTAGTGTAGAGAAAAATCTGCTAGGGCAGAAGTGTGATGCCATTAACAGTGTTTGCATTTATGACACGGGTCATTTTGGTTGGTAAGCAGTTTGCAACTTCTTTTTTGAACTTTGAATACATTATTTTGTATTGCATCTGTTTTTTAAAGATCTCCTCACATAAAGAGCACCCCATGAAAACAAGCGGAGTATCCCATGGGATAGCTAACACTTGCAGTCCTGATATGTCATGGAGGCAACAGAGGCAATTGCCTCCGTTGACCCTGGTCATTGCCTTGCTGCCCTTTGAAACGTTCCAATAGAAATTTGCACTTTTCTCATAGAGGTGCCCTTTACAAAAGAGAAAACGCTCTGGTGCCCTCTCCCTTTCAAGAACGAAGCATCAGGCCTGCACTTGTTTTATTAGGCCGATCCCACCATGAAACAAGAAACAAAAGAAAAGACTTGACACAAGGGTTATTAGACTATGCCTCAGTCACAAACAAGTGATGAAAGACGCGACCATTAGCATCAAATAACAATTGTATTTTGCCGTAAAACGATTCGTACTAATGTTATGTTCTGTGGTAAGTAATAGCCATGAAGTTAAGCCCAGGACCTTGATGAAGTAAGTGTGTAGTTGCAGTGAGCACTGTCCACATTACAAAGTTATTACAAGTAGTTTTATAGATGAGATATTGTCCAAAACTACTACAGTCATCAGTCTTCTTTTATTTTGTATCTTTTTGTTTTTGTTTACTTCTTTAACTTGTTTTGTAAATAGATGGTCAGTCTTAGTTTGCTTGCATTTTAACTCTCAAACTTTTTAAATTCGTTTACTAACAAAGTATTGAACCCTCCCACTTTTCTGTTGAGGTGACCTACCTGTCAAAACTCTTCAGCTGCAGGAATTGTGTGTGGTGGAACAACTGTGTGCAGAACGTTCTGTGTACTGTGAAGATGCATTCACCACATGATATTACATTGCAGCCTGTCATAGTGCATCAATCGTTCAAAACCACAGTGTTATGATATTGAATGGTCAGACAGTAGGAGGGTTGACCGCTTACCTTTTTTAGTCCAGTGGGGTTACGTGCGGGACACTTGTGGGGAACGTTGGTAGTTGGCAAAGTAGCTTCCCTCAACCCTTGAGAGGAAACTTATATGCCAATCGGAAAATCTGCTTTCGTGTACAATAATGCACTTACTGCACCCCTGGACGTTTATGTATATTACAAATTTAATGAAAAAAAAAAGTTAACCTGGTATTTGAGGGAAGGGATCAAAACTTAGCTTATCGTTGAGCAGATGGTACAGTTGCCAGACACAATGGGTAATAAGAAATTTATGCATACCTGGTGAAGACAATCTGCCGTTATTTCTTCTCCAGATATAAAGGAATCCTACTAATTGATTTACATGTGTCGTGTCATGGCCAAGCAGTTTAGTGCATGAGACTCAAGGTCTGGTGGCTAAGTCATCTGGATGTGGGTTCATATTCCGGTCATGATACTTTGAGTTCTTGAGCAAGACACTTAACTATAATTGATTCTCTTCACCCAGGGGTAAAATGGGTACCTGTGAGGGCAAAGATGGCTCTTGTGAATGATTTAGCTTAGTGCACTTTGGCAGCACAGGCTGTATACTCCCCAGGGAGCTGAGATGGTTTCAGGAATGAAATAATTGGCCCAGTGACCGGGGGACTAATTTTGGAGCCCCATGCTCTTTAAATCTCATGAAAACAGCTAAAAGTCATACATGTACAATGTAGGTATAAATGTTGCATGAAGTGAAAAGAAAAGATGTAACACAATTAATATTGACTTTTGATTAGCAAAATAAGTACAACTACTAATCAAAGTTTGTATTATGTTTTTTAATGTTAGTTTATGATGATTGTTTAGCTCAGTAACCCTATAGATGTATTGTATGTAGATTTAGTTGACCAATCACGGCAGTAGCGCAAACACCCTTAACCCAAATGTAAACAACAAGCAGAGTTTTCAAGCTTAACAAAGCGTAGAAGTGCAACTAATGTAGCATCCGTGTTAATAAAGTTACACTGTTTGTTGAAAAAAAGTATCCGCAGGTATAATTGGAAACTGCAAAATAGAAATATCTGCTGGACTCAGGAAAGCACTGTTTCATGTACAGTGCTCAGCACACGTTGGTATTGACCCAATTCAGCTGACGTCATCACACGACAAGTTTGGCTTGCTCCATTTCCGATGTCAGACTCGTTGTGCATTAAAGGGGCACGTTGCCTTCAAATCTCTCACACATTTGCTGTTTGGAATTGCTCCGTATCTTTTTCAAGAGTTGTTCATGCAATTAAAACCTACTGTGTGTTGTATTAGTGAGTAGTGATAAAACAAACCCACAACCAGTGGAGCATATGGTCTGCCATTTTTCCCAGTAGCTAGAGATACATAAAGTTCCCTATGCAAATTTAACATCTATTAAAATTATTTACGGTGCCAGCTGCTAAAATATAGGATTTGAACTGCCTCTAGCTAACTTGACAATGTCGGTGATCTAGTGGTAAGACATCTGCTCTGAGAATGGCAAAGGTCCTGGGTTTGAATCCTACCCGAGTAATATGCCGGTGGATTCTTGTTTCACCTGACTCAGGAAAGTACCGAGTATACAGTGCTTTACACACATCAGTGTATGGGTAAACCAATTTTTACGTCTATTAAATCCTGGTACTATTTTAAATTTCCATCACAGGGGAGTCGGCAGCAGATACTGGAACTACTGAGTCCCATAGCTCTTCACCATCCAGTCAACTTGCTAGCCGCTGTGGGCGTCGTCTGGAGTGACTGGAGAAGGAAAAACACCTTCAAGCAGACCACGGTGAGAATATGTCAAATGTTATAATAGTACATGTATCATACTGGAGTCTTGTAGAGTGCACGTACATTGTATCCACAAATAAGGTGCTCAAGGCGCTTGGACAACTCAAAACACTTTTTAATACAGGTTTTGAAGATTATGGATTATGATTAAGTTCACCTAGAATGTATCAGGCTTCTTGGTTTCATTACCAGAAATATATGATAATATTAATTGTATTGTACTGTATTTCATTCCGAAACTGGAACATACCCCATAACCCTGGGGAGGTGAACATTTGTATAATAGTAAATAACAAACAGTGAAGAAGTCGTAACGGAAAGATGGGAGTGTTAACATGGAACAAAAAACATTGGTCAAACTTAACCACACAGTTTGATTTTCTTTAACAGTAAAAAAAAAGAAATGTATTTTTGGCAATACAATTAATAATAGCTTCATCGGGATGGTCCAACAAAAACTGAAATCTATCTTTCCTACATAGTAATTCAAATTCAATATATTGAGTAATAATAATATAGTCTAACATAATATTCCTAAGGTCGTTGTATAATGGGCAATCTAGCTGAAAATGGATTTCTGTTTCAACATCAAGGTGACAATGCTGGCAAATTCTTTGGCTTGATTCTAACCCAATATACATGTACCTTCCTATTTCAGTAAGTAGCTTGTGTAAAGAGCACGGGTCAAAGAATGGCGATAAGGGGGTTTAATAACACAGTGTAAAAATAACTTTAAGCAAAAAGAATAAGCTTAGAACCTACCGTATCTTCAAAAACCAGTTTGAGTTTGAGTTATTTTTACATAATCCTCATGGTAAGGATGGATTTTCAACTGTCTAAAGAACATGTGATTCTTGATTGATTATTGTTGTCTTGTTGTTGACTGTGCAGGGTATACCATCAGTGACAGAGGATCAGACAGTCTTGGTGGAGTTGGTCAGTGCCATCCGGGCATTACCAACTGACACACTCATGCAGACTATTAAGCAAGTCTTGAAGACGCCCCCGTTCACCATTAGAGATAAGGTAAGATTACTACAGCTGAAAAAATATCATTCCTTACGAGCAATTTAGATTTCAGCTTTGAGTTGCATCAAGCGTTTTAACTTTTCTATGCAGCTAAGTGGTTCACTGACCAAATGCAAGGAATTATGCAAAGAATTAGTTAAGCGTTCAGAAAATGATTGACTTGCCCATAAAGATGCCTGACTTTACCCTGTGTGATGTCAAGTGGGAACTATCAATAGACCTTTACCATGGTGCAGCCATCTTATGTTTCTCCCATTAGAATCAATGTCTCCAAACCGAGGCTAAAAGGAAATGAGTTGGGTCCCATTTTGGCACAATGAAAACCAGTAGCCATGATTGATAGGGTTGACAGGGGACAAGACAAAGATGGTGGCAGCAAGATCAAGGTGTATTGATTGAGTTAATGAGCATCATCGGGGCCAATATTCATAAAGCTGCTAAGCAGAAAATTCTGCGAAGCAAATTTCCTTGCTAAGCAAGAACTGAGTGTGGTACCAGTCGCAGCAATGTAAACTGTATTGTATTTTGGCTGGTAACCTATTTCTGCTAAGCAAGTTTGTGTACTTACTGGGTTTATGAAATTTGGCCCCGAGCCTCACTCAATGTTGTTTTTAAAGGCACGGTGTACTTTTGGTAATTGTCAAAGACCAGTATCCTCACTTGGTGTATCCCAACATATGCATACAATAACAAACCTGTGAAAATTTGGGCTCAATTGGTTATCAAAGAACTGCAAGAAAATAATGAAAGGAAAAACATCCTTGTTGCCTAGAATTGTGTGCTTTCAGATGCCTGAGAAAGGCTTCTCAGGTTCAAGTTTGTGTGTGAAAAATTACCTCCTTCTCTAGAACCACATTACTTCAAAATGGATCATCAGGCCTTGACCTTCGCTCTTGAAGGGGTACAGTCATTTTCCTTTAGTAAGGGGCGCTTCTACATGTATGAGGAGCTTCTACATGTATGAGGAAAGGTAAACTTGTACTGGATCTTTGCAAAGGGCACCGCAGCAATTGCTGTGGTTGCTGTGGGTTATTTCGAGGCCTGGATCATTGCTACAATGTTTTATAATATCAACAGCTCTCAAGTGCTCTTTATCATGTAAGTTTTTATGGTCATGGAGTATTTACCAAAAGTATACCGCGCCTGTAACCATGAGCAATCCTTACAAACTATTCCCTCTGTGTCATTACAGAATCAACCCGGTCTGGAGACAAGCATGCTGCAGTTTGTTTATTGCTACATCGGTCGTATGTCTAGCATGTCAGTACGGGATTCCTGGCAGTCACTGCTGTCTCTCCTGAAGGAAGGCCTTCAACTGACTCTAGCCCCACCTGGACAGTTCCTACTGCTTCGGTGAGACACATCATCCATTCAGACCCTACTGTACACTTCACTGAGGCAATTACCTCCTTGAATGTGACTATGAATATCATTCTTTATTGTTTCTGCATATAAACAATTATGGGAATTATCCGAGTTTGGCCACCAAAACTCAGAAACTTTTCAGTGAGTGAGTGTGTAATCTGCCTGGGGCAGTCAGCAGCACTACTGGTTTGTTCTTGATCCAATTTTAAGATCCACTGTTTGGTAAAGGAATTACTTGGAGATAACAGGTGTGAGTTGCTATAGACCAAAAGGATGTATTATTTCAGCATTTTTTTTTTTTAATGGAGCTTTCCGGTAATGAATACAAATGACTGTGTTCCATTGGCAACTGAAAACCTTAAAATCACACACAAAATACTTATAACAACAACCACATCAAAAACAAGTGGGTCTGTACATTCCAAAGAGGAATTTGTGTGTAAGTCAAAAGGTCAAATTCAATGCCGTTTTGATTGAATATCAACAAAATTATGGAATGAACTGAAAATGTTCTGTATAAAAAATGTGCAGACGGGATATTTTACGCCATCAAACGTTTTTGGATTTTGTAAAAAATTTAATTTGAAGGGTATCAAACACAGTAGCATTTTACACCATTTTAATGTGAGGTTAGAGACTTAATTTTCCCCCCATTTTTATATGACTTTTTCTATTGGGAAATCAAGGGCATTACAAAACCGAATTGACCTTGGCACCCCTCTTTAACTTGGGTCATCTAAACTTGATGTTGCAGTATCCTGAATGAGATCGTGCACAAGATTCCTGTGTTTGAGGATCGCAAGGACCAGAAAGAGTTGCAGGAGGTCAGTCAGCGCCTGGTAGAGGCGTGTAACACCATCGCTGGCTCATCCCTTGAGCAGTCAACATGGCTGCGAAGGAACGTCTCTGTCAAGATCAACATGCAGGAACAAGCAGCTACAGAGTCTGATGGTAGGTATAACAATAGTATAAAGCATCTATAATAAGGGTATTAAAGAGCTGTGACTCGGTATTAAACATCCGTTTAAAACCAGCAGGGTCCTGCTGGTTGTGCAATAAAGGATAAAGGACCAAGCCGATGGCGAGGGCCTTAATCGCATGGCTACAACCGAGCAAGGTTTCTATGAAATTGGGCCTTGCTTGTTTCCTCAGTTTTTCTTCCCATGTAGTGCCATAGAAAACAAAAAAATACTGTACAAAGTTAAATGTGCTTGGGTTTTTCTTCTTTTTTGTAAATACAAAGTTGCATGCTTGGTTCAAACGTAATTCTGGGGGTTGGGCGGTTAAATCTTTTTTTTTCCACTCACAGCTCTTTTGTCGACAGTTTGCATTTTTCTATTTAGCTTTTAGATATTAAAGCACATTTGCAACATTGGTAATATTCCAAGACCAATACCCACACTTTATAAGTTAGCCAACATACACACAAGATTACAACCCTGTGAAAATTTAGACTGATCATTCATTGTAGTCACAAGAAAGTAGGGAGAAAACCGTCTGTTTTCACTGTTTTCGAACATCAAGTTTTTGTCTCGTGACATCTAAACTAACTGTTTGATTCCTTAATGAAAACTATAGCTTTTCAGGCAATAATATTTCAAGGGAATTTTTCCACTATGACCATCTTTATACCCTGTCAATCTGACTAATGTTGTACACACCCTTAACAGCATTTATTTGATGATACTTCATGATATTGTTTGGGATTGTAGGATCAGAATCAGCGGGACCAGAATCGCCAACTGAGATGACTTCACCCATGACTAGCACTGATCCAAACTCGCAGACAGGAACACCAACTAACAGCGCTAAGAACTACTCACAGTACAGTGTGCAGGCACTAAACCTGCTAGCAGAGGTTGGCGTTCGACTTTGTTGTTTCTTTAGTTGTGAATGGGCTTTAGTTTTTATAAAGTGCTTTACGTATGGACGTCTCAAAGTGCTTATCATTATTTATTTCTAGACAGGTTTTTTAAAAGATTTTTAAACATGAGACCCAATTATGTAACACCTTGTGCTGTGGCGCATTCAGCAGCCACTGCCAGAAACACAGTGGCAAACCCCTTCTCTGATCAATAAGTGTAACTGGGTTAGGGGCAAACCCCTTGTCTTAGCAACAAGTGTAACTGGGTTCTTTTACGTGCATTGCACAATTCATGGTACGAATGGCCGAAGGAGGAAGCAATAATGTTTAAGTGTCTGGCTTAAGGACACAAGTATCAAAACCAGAACTCGAACCCAAAGTCTGCTGATCAGAAACACCAGAGCTTGAGTCCAGTGCACTTGACTGCTTGGCCCCGTGGTTTATGCGATGGATTTTAGTTGCTATCCACCTTGCTGGACATGGTATTTGGAAGCAATGTTATAATTTAGTTGATATATCTTGTTTGTTGATGCAGTTGTCCACCTTGCTGGACGTGGTATTTGGAAGCAATGTTATAATTTAGTTGATATATCTTGTTTGTTGATGCAGTTGTTGTCCACCTTGCTGGACATGGTATATGGAAGCAATGTTATAATTTAGTTGATATATCTTGTTTGTTGATGCAGTTGTTGTCCACCTTGCTGGACATGGTATATGGAAGCAATGTTATAATTTAGTTGATATATTTTGTTTGTTGATGCAGTTATCCACCTTGCTGGACATGGTATTTGGAAGCAATGTTATAATTTAGTTGATATATCTTGTTTGTTGATGCAGTTGTTATCCACCTTGCTGGACATGGTATTTGGAAGCAATGTTATAATTTAGTTGATATATCTTGTTTGTTGATGCAGTTGGTATCCACCTTGCTGGACATGGTATTTGGAAGCAATGTTATAATTTAGTTGATATATCTTGTTTGTTGATTCAGTTGTTATCCACCTTGCTGGACATGGTGTATGGAAGCAATGTTATAATTTAGTTGATATATCTTGTTTGTTGATGCAGTTGTTATCCACCTTGCTGGACATGGTGTATGGAAGCGATGAAAAGGAGAAAGTGTTACCGTTACTAACTTCCATAATGCACAACGTCACACCATATCTCAAGAACCACAGGTGAGGCCTTCACTGTTTCATAACTCAAATATTGATGTTTCATTGCCCCTTTGGACAATTTACAGGAGAAGTGTTTAAACATGGCCTGAGAAAATTGAGTCAAAAGAGGGCGCTATCAGATTATTGCGCAGATTACACAAATGTTACAGAACCATTGAGGTTGGTAGGTCTCATATTTTAATCTTGCAAGTTTGAAACTTAAGCTACTTAACATGGATAGAAATTCAGAGTCGAGGTGAACTAAGCTAAACTGTTCTCAAATTTGAAATGTTTTTTGATGTTTTTTAACGGAAAGGTATTGACATGTATGAATGGGAGTAAAAGAGTGGCAACTTAGTCTTAAATGGACATTTAAAATCTCACAGGGTCGCAGCGGTGCGATGAAGGAGTGAGCTGAAGGCAAGGGCAATGTGATAAAGGAGTGAGCCAAAGGCAAGGTCCTGTATCGCACGGCCACGATCCTGCAGGTTTAAAACAGCCGTTTAAGATTTTGTCACTTTTATCTGGATATTATATCTTGTACATGTTTACCATCATCAATAGACCTTTCTTTTGCAACGTCACAGCCCGAGTTTTTGCCAACCCAGGTTGGAAAAGTATGGAAAGCCATAACTGCAAATCAAAAACAGATTGCCACAGTTTGTAGCAGTGTTACACAAATATTCAAAAATAGTGTTGAATTTGTTGGAAACAAATCAACCAATCATGGAAGGTATTTCTGTTCATGAATCTTTACAGAAAATGTTGAATTTGGTCACAACATTTTTTAACACGATTGAATGTTTTGCTAACATTCGGCCGTCCATGCCAACCGGCGCACTTTGTTTATCAACAAAAGAAAGGTCTATAACCAACGGTTTGAAAACTCTGTTTCTTTTTGATCAGTTCTCCCAACATGCCGAGTTTCCGTGCTTGCACCGCGTTACTATCCAGTCTGAGTGGATACCAGTATACACGCAGAGCGTGGAAGAAAGATGCTTTTGATCTCCTGCTGGACCCAGCCTTCTTCCAAGTAGACACTGTCTGTATACACAAGTGAGTGCAAAGTTTGTTTGGACATTCCATTCTTACATTTTTGTAGTCAAGAAAAATGCATTCTTAAATGCAGTGTATACTTTTGATAATTGTCAAAGACCAGGGCTCGATTTCACAAAGAGTTAAGATTGATCGTAACTGCAAATCCATCGCAGTTGCTTAGCAAAGAGTGATGTCACAATACAAATCACTATGGTAATACTGATAACTCATCTTAAGATGAATCTAGTGCTTTGTGAAATCGACCCCAGTATTCTCACTTGGCGTATCCCAACATCTGCCTAGAATAGAAAACCTGTGAAAATTTGGGCTCAATTGTTCATCGAGTTTGCAAAACAATAACGAAAGAAAAACACCTTTGTTGCATAGAATGGTGTGCTTTCAGATGCCTGAAGCCTTTACCTCTTTCTCTAAAAACTACATGACTTCTAAGGGGGTTATTTCTAATACTGTTTTATAATACCAACATCTCTCTAGTGCTCTTTACCAAGTAAGTTTTTATGGTCATTAACTAGTGGAGTATTTACCCAAAATACACCCTGCCTGTAAATTTAGGGTCATACATGTCGAATGGTAAATTAATACCCATAAAAACTGACTTGGTGAGGAGCACTGCAGCTGTGGATCGCACTGTGAGGAGACAATTTATAGATTCTTCTTGATATTTCAGTTGGCTTCCTGTGATTGATAATCTGATGACTCATGATAAGACAACCTACAGGGATCTCATGGGTAAGAATCCAAATTACTAAATTCTCTGACCCACATACAGTGCGCCCTCTACAGTTGACCCCTGGAGAGGCCATTTCCCCCAAAGAGCAGTCTACTAAAATAATCACGCTTGCAACTCATCACTGCATGGGATCGTTAACCCTTTCAGCCCCAATTGCAACTTTAGTTGACTATGTACTACATGTACTACAAGTATACCACGTATACTCTGCTTGAGCCCCAATGGCGACTTGAGTCGACCAAGATAACACAACAAAAAACACCTAAGCCTAATTATAATGGCCCTTGGTTGTAGTTTTGACCATGTTCACCCTCCATACCCAAGCTTACAATCATTGCAAAGAGAGAGAGTGAGTGAATCTTTCTAATGTTGGTCAAATAAAATAAGGTTGCTATTATGCCATCCCTTCAAATTGCAGTGGAAAGATCTGAAATGCCAAACACCTACTGAGTGCCATCAGTTGAGTACAAAAAAGATGTTTTGGTTTACAGAATACATCGAGGAAACAAAGACAAGAATTTGATCATTTATTGGCCGATCTCAGTGTGTTTTTTTTGCTGATATGAAAGGAAATTCAATAAGCAAGACATTTTTCATAACTTATTATGCTCTAAAACAAAACCTTCAAGGTAGTAATATAGTTTGTATAATTGACCTTTGAACTTAAGTTATCATGAATATGTATGAGGTATAGTAATGAATATATGTATTAACACTCTTCTCAAGACCAATGTTGTAATACCTTTGAACATAGCTCGTGTAGCAGCATTCCAGACTACCTCCCTCAACCTGTTTACCAGTAAAGAGGCGGAGATTGACCAACGTGCCCAGCTGCTGAAGAGACTCAGCTTCACCATCTTCTGCAGTCAGACGGACCAGTACGTACGCTTCCTGCCTGATATACAGGAACGCCTCGCTGAGAACCTCAGGCAGAGTCAGGGGCCGGCTGTGCATGAGCAGGTGTTTGTCTGCTTCAGGGTGTTACTGCTGCGTATCTCTCCCCATCATCTGACTGGACTATGGCCGACTGTTATCTCAGAATTGGTAGGTGATCATCTCTGGGTTTTGCTTCATGAATTTATGGCCTGTTGGGCTTAGCGGTTAAGAACACGGGACTCGAACTCTGGTGTTTCTGATCAGCAAAGGGTGGGTTCGGCACTTGTGTCCTTCAGCAAGATGGTTTACCATAAGTGCTTTGCCCTTTTATGTAGGTCCGGTGTACTAGGGTTAGTAGTGCACGTAAAAGAATCCAGAACACTTATTGTGGAAGAGTGAGTCCACTTGTGTCCTTGAGCAAGGCACTTGACCATGATTGCTCTGCGGCCCGCTTAAGAGCCCATGATTTCTCTTGATTTGGTAACAATTATTCTTATGATAGAATGTGCATTTATATGTTCGAAAATTAGTGGGCGCTTTTTTCCAGCTCCTTGATTGCAAACAATTTGTGGGTGCTGCTGCACTCCCAGCAACCTGGGGGCCTGTTTTGGAGTAAACTTTATCAAGTTCTAAGAGTGATAATCATGCAAATAACAGCTGAAGCCCTCTAGAGATCATCAAGAAAGTGGGTTGGGTTTTTTCAATCCATGTCCTCTGCTTGATGTTAGGTGCAAGTATTTCTGCACATGGAGGAGCAGTTATCCAGCACGACGGCAGACAACAACAAGAAGTCCATGATGAAACGGGTAGCCAGCACTGACTTTGGGAGTTTCTTCCTGGGTGGGAACGGCAACACACCACAGACACTGAGTAATGTCGCCAAACCGTGGCTTGGGCTGTACCTAGCTGCTTGTAAGCTCCTCGATCTAGCCATGTGTTTACCATCAGAGGAACTGCCTCAATTTCAAGTGTAAGTAGTTAAGAATAGATTGATTCATGAAGCACTTCTCACTGTAGCAACTGTTGCTTGCTTTGATTGCCGCAATCAAAGTAAAGGAGCGTTTCACGTTGGTAGGAACATTGTAATTAAAGTATTCTGGCGCGTTCACATGGAACGTTCCATTGGACTGCCGGAGCGTTCCATTGGAATGTTCAAAATACTAATACGCACATTCACTCAGGTAGGATTGCTCCCGTACTTCTGCACAATGATGCGGTCCAGCGGAACATTCTGGTAGACCAATGGATTGCGGGTGTGTGCCCATGGGAATGTTCTTTTGCGCTTAGAACGTGCCCGACCTTTGAGACGCTCCCTAAACCTAATAGGAACTTGCCCAGAATCCTTGACGAAGCGTTAAACATGAGTACTGAATTTGATGATAGTTAAGATATATTGGTTGCACGGTGTGCTCATTGAAAACTAAAGGATTTAAATTTATTTACTCTTCGCTAAACAAATGATTAAAGGTTTTAAAAAAATCGAGAATAAAGAATGTTTTTTGTGTTTTACCCATACACGGATGTGTGTAAGCACTGTATACTCAGTACTTCTCCCTAGTCCTGTGAAAAAAATTCTGCAGGCATAAATACTCGGGTGGGATTCGAACCCACAACCTTTTGCATTCTAGAGCAGATGTCTTACTACTAGACCACCGAGACTGCTCGGTAGCTAGAGGCAGATAAAATCCAATATATTAGCAGCAGGTACGGCAAATTTTTTAATAGATGTTAATGTATCTAATATAGTTATATGCCAGTGGATTTTTTTTCACAGGATTTGGGAGAGGACTGAGTATAGACCCAAAGTTCTATTGTTGTTGAAAAACAAACAGTGACGGTTGGCATGGGCGGCCGAATGTTGGCAAACCATTTAATCGTGTTAACAGATTTTGTGACCAAATTTAACATTTCTGCAAACTTTCAATTAAAAACAAATAATCCCATGATTGGTTGTTTTGTTGACAACAAATTCAACACTATTTTTTAATATTTGTGTAACATTGTTACAAACTGTGGCTGTCTGTTTTTGCTTTGCATGTCTGGCTTCCCACAGTTTTCCAACCTTGCTTGTCAAAAACTTAGGCTGTGACGTTGCAATAGAAAGGTCTATACAGTGTGTGGGTAAAACACCCAACTGTGTGTATTATAAGTGAACTTGTGAACTGTTTTGTTTCAGGTATAAGTGGGCCTTTGTTGGAGACTGTAAGAAGCTGGATTCCCCCATGCAGTTTGTGCCTCATGTCTCTAGAGCTGCTAAGATCCTCAGAGCAAGACTAAAACAGGTGGGTCAGGCCAGTGGCCCAGAGGAAATACTCCAGCTAGTAGTTGTCTAAAGTTTTTACCCCTTTCTTTGCCATAGGCGACTTTAATCTGCTGCACTCATGAAGTGAAATCTTAAGGTTGATATTACAGTTTGCAAAATTGGCCTCATCTATGTGTAAGAAGATGTGCTTCATGCTTGAGTAAGCAAACATGCATATTTACCTTGTGCGTGACTGATGCCCTTGCGATAGTCTACTGCGCATGCATGCGTGAATACTCATGTGCACGCTTGGTAAACAGCAAAGATAGCATTTGGCACTAAATGGTAAATGGACCAGTGAGAATTCAGCTCTCGATCATGAATTCGTATGAGGTATAGTAACAAGGGAGTAAAAAAGCTGTGGCGAGGTTTTTAAAACCGGCAGGGGTCGTGGCATTGCTATAAAGGACCCAGCCAAAGGCCATGACACTGCAAGGTTTTAAATTGAAGTTTAAGAATGAGTCACCACTCTGTTAATCTCATTCTTTAATACCTTCAGTTAAAACATCATACAGCCTTTAAAAAGTTAAGGACAAATCTGACAGTTTAGCTTCCGCTCAACTGAGTCTACACTGCATTGCATTTCTGTGTATGTGTTGAGCGCTAAGTAGCTCCTTGTGCAGTTTCGACTTTGTGCGCTTAAGTTTCAAACTATCACATGCAAGTTACAAAATTGTGCATGCTAAATATGGGCCCTACCGACTTAAATTGGGCCTTGAAATGTGCACGCTGCGCGCAATCATCTGATAATAGCGCCCTCTTTTGTCTAAATAAGGTCAAAACTCATGTTTATATCGCCTGATTAAACATAGCAACGTGATCTCCTCTTGGCCAATAAGTCACGGGTATTTATGAATAACGAATAATGCATTAATGTGTGTTTTGATCCCAAGGAGAATGGAGAAGAGCCCCCAGCCATCCAGCCTGTTCCTGGGAGACCCCTACTCACCATGTACAACATCAAATCCATTGAGGAACTCCTGCCGTTCTTGAACGTAGTGTGCCCAGATGTAGAGACAAACTCAGCCAATGGCACTCAGGACTTGATTGTTTTGGACAGAGAGCTGACCAGCAAGCTTGGACAGACATCAAGCAAGACGGACGATTCGGTCGATCTAGACAGCCTGACATCGGTGGAGTTTATTGAAAAACATATGGAGAGGGACTTCCTTGTGTCCCTGGTTGGTTCATAGGTCAAATGTGAAAGGTCAGAGGTGATGTGGATACATCATAAGTGGACTTTATTAAGAGGAATACCGAGTACAGGTTGTATGTCATAACAATCTATCATCAGTAGGGTTTGTTCTGTGACATACTGATGGACTTTCTTGTACCCAAGTTTGAGTCAAAGGTCATATTTCAAAGGTCAATCCAAACTATGCAACCTGTCATTTAGGGAAAGGGTCATTTAGGGAAAGTCACTCTACATCACTCTACATCACCACATACACATACATGTTTATTTGTAGGTCACTGGATTGACCAAACTTGGGGGGAATTATTAGAAGGAAACAGAAACACACATTGTAAGGAGTCCAAATGTTCCAACAAAGGCAAGACTTACTCAATTTTCTGAAAGCCATAAAGAAAGGGAGAACATCTTGGGCTGAGTAGTCGTCATTCATTATGTTCACGAATGAGACATTTCAGACTTTGATGTGAATTTAAACTTTATAGAGTCTGGCTGGTGTACAGAACTAAAATGCTGTACTTTTCTCCAAATAAAATAAGTCCTGACCTTGAGCTACTTCTCTTGTACTGAGGATACTGTTCCCAGAAGCTCCTTGGAATCTATAACTCTTGGTGTTATCAAAAGGTGGACATGGTTCCAGCATTTCAATGTACCTCCTAAGATCTGGATCCCGGTTTCTGACTTTTTTATCAGCAGTGACTTTCACCCTTGGTGTTAGATGTCACTTCGGTCTCTTCTTTTGTGACTGCCATCTACGACTAATGGAACACATAAAAGCAAAACAAAGAAATACATGTAGCTTCCTTTTGTTTGAAAAGTTTCAATGCAATTGTTTGTAATGCTGATGATTCTGAAGACAGTATCGAAGCGAAAAGTTTCAATGCAATTGTTTGTAATGCTGATGATTCTGAAGACAGTATCGAAGCGAAAAGTTTCAATGCAATTGTTTGTAATGCTGATGATTCTGAAGACAGTATCGAAGCGGAAATAAGAAAACATACCTCCCTCCTACATGCAAAGTAAAGAAATCTTAACTTTTGGATGAAAGTGTGTTTTACAAAGAGCTATGTTCTGCAACAGTATGTTTGTATATTTATTTATTGTCCACTATTTAAAAAGATAAAAATTTAAATTTACATTGCTCCAGAACAAAACAATTTTAAACATTAAAGGAGTTAGGACAACCTCGAAAAATAAACATTAAAAACCTTTTAAAAAAAGTGCAGTACAATGCTTTCCTACATGTATACATCCAATATTTGTATAATATTGTTGATTTTTGACATTTAACTTTCCTTAAAATTTTCCACAAAAATGACACAAATTACAAACTTGGCTCTGTTTCAGAAATTTAGACGTTATGTTAATGTGGTAAACATTTGAAAATGTCAATTCATGACCTTCACTGTGACCTTTTAGGTTGAGTGGAAGTAGGCCAAATATTGCAGTCGTTTTAGGCCCGCTACTGCCATTTTTGGTACAAGCCGGTTGTGGCCGCTGAAGATTTATCAATCCCATTGTGTAATATACCAATGGTTTTATAGAAATGTCTTGATGATTAATAATTTAATATTTTAGTTGTTTTTGTTAACCATTCCGAGCCTATCATTTTAAATATTGTCACAATGGTGAGATAAAGTTTTATCGTCTTTTCCCAATTGACCAAAACCTTTTCTACGATGTTGAGTTAAAAACACAGTGCAATAAACACAGCATAATCTTTGTCAGCAGCATGTTTTCCTACGTACTACAGAATCTTAATAATAATATCATAATATCGACTCTTATATAGCGCAATTTCAAAGAATGATCATTGCACTTTGAACATTATTTACCCTGGTCGTTGGGCCATTCCTTAAACCCTCTCAGCTCCCTTGGGAGTATACAGCCTGTGCTGCCAAGTGTATAGCGCATCAAGCTTAACCAATCAACAACCATCAGTGCCCTCTGAGTGATGAGAAGCTACAATAGTTAAGTGTCTTGCTCAAGGACACAAGTGTCATGACAGGGACTCGAACCCACACTCTTATGACTCAGCAACCAGAACTTGAGTCTGATGCACCATGATCATAGAACTATAACTACATGTTGATGATATGGCTTTTTCTTTACATCACATCTTTACAGTTTTTAAAGATACTTGACTTGACTTCTTCTGGTACCTGTTCAGTTGTGTTGCGTTGTCATTAAGCCTTCTAGAGAGACTCTGCTCTAGGGTCAAAACTTCAAGCCATTAACTATTGCATTTACACCATAGGTCCTTTTGGTTGGCATGCAGTTTGCAACAGCTAATTCTATTTTCTCATTTTATAAAGACAGTAGTAAACACTATTTTGATTAAAATTAAACTTATTTCAGCTGTTATTTTCACAACAATTGATGCCATGTGGATATTACAGAACAAAATATATAACTTATCATGTATAAAAAGCATCTTGCCTGCCCCCCAAAAATGCCCGGATATGTTCTTGGTCACTCTTCTTTTATAAACAGGTTAACTTTTGTATGCCTGCTTGCCTGGTGACAAACAGTAGATGTTATGATAAGGAAATTGTACTTTCGATCAACTTCTTTAATGCTGAGGATACTGTTCCTTAAAACTAGGAATCTATAACTCCAGGGGTAATGGAAAAGTTGAAATGCAAAAGTTGCAGTATACCTTGCCACATTTGGATCCTAAGTGATATTTGAAGCTTTGAATGGTGTGCACAACTAAACCTGCGGGTAGGACCACGAGGGCCATCGGGTTGGCATAGTGGTGTCTTTCCTCGCCCTCCAAATCTAGAACCCCAGTTCGAATCCCGTTGGGGGCACTATGTGAATTCGGTTTTCCCATGGAATAATACTCTGGGGTTTATGAAATAAAATGTGTATATCCCTTTTGGGAGGAGTGTTTGCTTCAGGATTTTCATGATATTCCCAGGTCCTGCAGGGAAAAAAAGCCAGAGGCACACTTTGGGTGGGATTCGAACCCATGACCCCGTCATTCTAGAGCAGATGTCTTACCACTACTCGTGGTCGTATCCCTGGGCATGCTCCTAGACCACGGAGTGTACCTAGAGACAAGGTCCGTTCCAATCCTGACATCAGTGTAGGCTGAAAAAATAAGAAATAAATAAGAAATAATAGTTTTTTTTTATTCCCAATGCAATTTATATGTCTATTTAATGTAATGAAATCTTCACAGGCTGGTTGTCTTGTGCACACTTTACAAACAAGAGTATTTATCTCAAGGAACCTGGCCTCCGCTCCAGCCATAATCTAACAATCCCTCGCACTTACAGGGCAGGGGACCGATCCTTCTCAGTTGCTGGTCCCTAATGCGTATTTTGTTTTACACCGCAGTGAGGGGTTTTGTACTGTAACACTGTCAATTCCGTCTTGAGATAGGAGACTACGGTTTACCCCTAACCCTAACCCTAACCCTAACCCTGACCCTGACCCTGACCCTAACCCTGACCCTAACCCTAACCCTAACCCTAACCCTAACCCTTACCCCAACTCTGACCCTAACCCTAATCCCCTATAGGCATAAATGATTGTAGACTCATCTCAAGACAGGAATTGGCAGTATTACAGTACAAAACCCCTCGCTAAGGTGTAAAAAGAAAAATGCGTCCCCGATGCTGGAACTCTCTACCAAATCAAATTCGCAACATCAACTCACTCCAGACTTTCAAGTCTAATTTAAAAACACATGTGTCTCTTCTCGCCCATAAACTGACCATTTTGTAGCATTCTTTAGCAGTGCATTGTATCTTTGGAAAATGCGCTTTATAAGTCTCTTATTATTATTATTACATTCCATCCATTCCATCCAAATGATTTTGAAGGACCTTGTCTGGTAACTTGTATACACTCATAAAGACAACATTAAGAATGTCCACTAAAAAAAGTCAGTCTCCCTTGTGGTTTATTACTAGATAAAAACAAAGAAGGGAGACCTATTTACACAGGAAATAATGTAGGTTTAATTTTTAATTTTAATATTGCCTCAAACTGTTAGGTAAGTAAGATATTTATATTCTTCAACTTTGATTAAAAAAGTCTTACCAGAATGACAAATCCATGGCAAGTATTGTGTAGCAGTTTAATACACTCCTTGTAATCTATTCATAAATTGTCTCATAGAGTGTATTTTTATTAATTTGTAAACAATTGGTTGGGGAAATAGATGCTAAAAGTTGCAAACTCTTTACTATTAGTGTGTTTCTAAACAAAATCGACCACAGTTGACCTGTGACCAATTTCATAGAGCTATGCCTTTGGTTTTTGGAATCGTTCGATTGTTTTAATGTAAATGTAGATATATACAATGAAAATTGTATATACAATGTGAAAATTTCATATCAAAAGGTGGTAGCGGTTTTTGAGATAACGCCGACTAATCCGGAGAGGTTGTGTCCACGCAGGAAGAATCCGTAATTGGAATACACGTATCTGACAGTAGTAACGTTTCTCAGATTCAAATTTTGGGGGATAAAAACTGATATATTTTTCAATAACCACATCACTTCGAAGTCAAATGAATTTCAAAATGCTTTGTACCATCGAAAGCTGCTGTACTTCTAACAAAGTACGTTTTTATTGCCATTAAGAGTGATTACCCAACGTTTACATTCCCTTTAAGCAGCTCTATTTAGGTGCTGGTCTCAGCCGTAGTTCCCCTTCAACAGTTTCCCTTAGACTTTGACAAGATTTCCAATGGATTTGCACGAAAGGAAAATGTCCTTGCTCTTGCAAAGTTGCAAGTATGAAATTCCATGCATGGCATCCAAATTATAGGGGAAGAAGACTTTAAGAAGATACATTTTTAGTCATTATTCATAAATCAATTCGGTTTTATTCACCAAAGAAAAACTCCATGGACTAAATATCTATTTGGTTTACTAAGTTAATAATTACTCCAAAACATTAAATAACATTAACAATAAAAAACGGTTTTGGGAAATAATAAATAATTATATTCCTATGGTGTAGGCCTAACTATTATCAACACGTTGACATTTTAGTAGACATGGGCATTAGCCCTTTGTCTCCTCAAATTGTACCCGCTGGAATCACTGGACATTCTAGCAAACATCTAAATTGGAAATACAAACGCAAGCAATGAGGAGCTTTATGTGTTATGTTTATTTTGAAGTCACACTGTAATGAATGTCCTAACAACCTTGCCTTTTTGATGTATGTACCCATTTCATTCTACAGTGATGTTTTAAAGGTGTGTTGGGACTTGTTTAATAATCTACATTAACACCTTTATAAAGTTGTTTATCTTTTCCTACCAATGATTCTGAACATTGCACTATCGGTGGAATATTCTTTGTGTCATATTAACACTAAACAAAGCGTGGAGATAAATATAAACTCCACTAAATATTATCAAACTTTGGGCAATGTAAAACAGTGTATATTAACTGAAAATATATTAATTTGAGAATTGCTGAATATTATGTTTAAATGTTTAAATGTCAATTGATTGTTGAATTATTAACAAATACAATAAGTCAGTTGGAATACGGAGTGTGCATTTTTTATTTTTCTGTGTTTGTGCTGTTAGGGTGCTTGTCAAATGGTGATATTTTCAATATGAGATTGGAAGCTCCATCCCTATTAGAGCTGGCACTGCTTCTCTCTGGGACCCGTTGAGATTGGTTTCAGTGACCGCAGCGACTGGTAGCCTGTTCCAAATACGAAACATGAAATCAACGTTGAGCTGAAAACTTCATCACTCTATTGTAGATGTATGTATTATTTTTCATTTTTTTCTCTGTCAAAAAGATGTTTCCTTCTTAAAGGTCTCTAGTCTTGAAACCCACTCTAAACCAAAACCTGATCAAAATATTGAAATCCATCGGTGAGGTTAAAGTTTTACAAACATGAAGTGATTATGATATTTATTTATTTGCCCAAGACATACATACTCCGAAACAAACAATTCATTAATTTTAATCACAAATTTTGATGTCGATGAGACGAAAGGTTAAGCACTTCCCCAAAGGGAAAAACACTATATCTTAGGAATAAAACAATCTCCATAAATCTTAGTTTTTGAAATATATATAGGAAGTTCTGACAAAGGGGTATTCACTGCCCCTAAGTCTTGTTCAAGTTAAATAAATCTAAACTGTTATAATACATAAACGGAAAAATGCAACAAAGGGGGTATTCAATGCCCCTAAGTCTCGTTCAAGTTAAATAAATCTAAACTGTTGTAATATCAACGGAAAAATGCGACAAAGGGGTATTCATTGCCCCTAAGTCTTGTTCAATTTCAATAAATCTAAGTTGTAATAACGATACGGAAAAATGCGACAAAGGGGTATTCATTGCCCCTAAGTCTTGTTCAATTTCAATAAATCTAAGTTGTAATAACTATACGGAAAAATGCGACAAAGGGGTATTCATTGCCCCTAAGTCTTGTTCAATTTCAATAAATCTAAGTTGTAATAACTATACGGAAAAAAGCGACAAAGGGGTATTCATTGCCCCTAAGTCTTGCTCAATTTCAATAAATCTAAGTTGTAATAACTATACGGAAAAATGCGACAAAGGGGTATTCAATGCCCCTAAGTCTTGTTCAATTTCAATAAATCTAAGTTGTAATAACTATACGGAAAAATGCGACAAAGGGGTATTCATTGCCCCTAAGTCTTGTTCAATTTCAATAAATCTAAGTTGTAATAACTATACGGAAAAATGCGACAAAGGGGTATTCAATGCCCCTAAGTCTTGTTCAATTTCAATAAATCTAAGTTGTAATAACTATACGGAAAAATGCGACAAAGGGGTATTCAATGCCCCTAAGTCTTGTTCAATTTCAATATATCTAAGTTGTAATAACTATACGGAAAAATGCGACAAAGGGGTATTCATTGCCCCTAAGTCTTGTTCAATTTCAATAAATCTAAGTTGTAATAACTATACGGAAAAATGCGACAAAGGGGTATTCAATGCCCCTAAGTCTTGTTCAATTTCAATATATCTAAGTTGTAATAACTATACGGAAAAATGCGACAAAGGGGTATTCACTGCCCCTACATGACACATAATTCCACCTCATAATTATAGGAGAATTAAGATTGATGTATCTAGGTTTTGGTATAACCTAAATGAAGGTGTTGTTTTGAATGCAATACCGTACATGTGTAATTTCAGGTCGTTGTGCAGGATCTTGTGATTTGCAATTATCACCAAGTTGTTCGAGAAATTGAACTTTTCCAAACTGGCCGATGCTATGGAGAACGTAGCCGAGTTGAAAAATGTCACTTTGTGTCGACTGGGGAACTCCATCATCGACCATTTCAGGAGCAATGTGGGCATGAAACCGGTGATATCTTTTTTTTTCTTCACTTGTTAGAACATAGTTTCTTGGGACATTTGTTGTTGTAGCCACGCCTACATCGATCACATACGCACGCCAAAGATGTTTCTGAGCGTCATAGGACATCAAAATATTGTCCATCTTGATGTCATTGTGAAGCAGCCCTTCAGCGTGCATATGTTGTATTCCGTCAACCACGTTCATGGCAATCGATCTCCACTCGGCCGGGTCTAAGGTCAAACTTCTAGACCCGTTAAGAGCCTCACCTAATGTCAGACAAGTGGCTGATGCTTCATCCCCGATGAATTGCATCGCAACTGCCCTAAATTGACCAACTTCTATAATTCCATGTAAATCGGGGAAACAATCGTGTTGAGAAAGAAGGGAAAGGATCCGAACTTCCCTTTCAACTTCTTCTTTATTCCCAGTTGGTACACATTTGACAGCTACGGGATGATTGTTATAAAGCATCATTAAGACACCTCCATAGGCACCTTGTCCAAGTACAACCTGACCCTGCGGAGGTTCCTTAAGGTCGGACTGATCAATCGAAGGAATACTTATTCCTTGCAGGTAATTATCTAAAGCTTGGGTAACAGGACTGAGTCGTTGTTTGGGCTGCTTTGGTTGGGTTGGCTGTGATTGTTGTTGATCTGCAGAACTTCCCTTTGAGGATGTTGTTGAGGCTATTTTGGCTCCTGCTGGTGATGCTACTGCAGCTTGTTCTGGTTTTGTTGTCCCTGCTGCTGGTTGTTGTGCTGGAACCTCTGCTGCTGATTGTTGGGCTAGAACCTCTGCTGATGGTTGTTGTGCTGGAACCTCTGCTGATGGTTGTTGTGCTAGAACCTCTGCTGATGGTTGTTGTGCTGGAACCTCTGCTGCTGATTGTTGGGCTAGAACCTCTGCTGATGGTTGTTGTGCTGGAACCTCTGCTGATGGTTGTTGTGCTAGAACCTCTGCTGCTGGTTGTTGTGCTGGAACCTCTGCTGCTGATTGTTGGGCTAGAACCTCTGCTGCTAGTTGTTGTGCTGGAACCTCTGCTGATGGTTGTTGTGCTAAAACCTCTGCTGCTGATTGTTGTGCTAGAACCTCTGCTGATGGTTGTTGTGCTAAAACCTCTGCTGCTGATTGTTGTGCTAGAACCTCTGCTGATGGTTGTTGTGCTAGAACCTCTGCTGATGGTTGTTGTGCTGGAACCTCTGCTGATGGTTGTTGTGCTGGAACCTCTGCTGATGGTTGTTGTGCTAGAACCTCTGCTGCTGATTGTTGTGCTAGAACCTCTGCTGATGGTTGTTGTGCTAAAACCTCTGCTGCTGATTGTTGTGCTAGAACCTCTGCTGATGGTTGTGCTAGAACCTCTGCTGATGGTTGTTGTGCTGGAACCTCTGCTGATGGTTGTTGTGCTGGAACCTCTGCTGATGGTTGTTGTGCTGGAACCTCTGCTGATGGTTGTTGTGCTGGAACCTCTGCTGATGGTTGTTGTGCTGGAACCTCTGCTGATGGTTGTTGTGCTGGAATCTCTGCTGATGGTTGTTGTGCTGGAACCTCTGCTGATGGTTGTTGTGCTGGAACCTCTGCTGCTGATTGTTGTGCTGGAATCTCTGCTGATGGTTGTTGTGCTGGAACCTCTGCTGATGGTTGTTGTGCTGGAACCTCTGCTGCTGATTGTTGTGCTAGAACCTCTGCTGATGGTTGTTGTGCTGGAACCTCTGCTGATGGTTGTTGTGCTAGAACCTCTGCAGCTGATTGTTGTGCTGGAACCTCTGCTGATGGTTGTTGTGCTGGAACCTCTGCTGATGGTTGTTGTGCTGGAATCTCTGCTGATGGTTGTTGTGCTGGAACCTCTGCAGCTGATTGTTGTGCTGGAACCTCTGCTGCTGATTGTTGTGCTAGAACATCTGCTGCTGATTGTTGTGCTAGAACATCTGCTGATGGTTGTTGTGCTGGAATCTCTGCTGATGGTTGTTGTGCTGGAACCTCTGCTGATGGTTGTTGTGCTGGAACTGCAGTTTGCGACTTCGGAGCTGCTGTTTTCACTTTTGGTGACTTTGACAATAATGACGTTGTTGTTGCAAACATAGAACTTGTTGGTGGTAATGAAAAAGCTGACGTTTGTGCTCTTGATGCCTTGCCTTTGGTTGTTTGTCGTTGAATTGACAATGCTACTACTTTCGGCACGGCGGCTGAAGTTGGTGTTGCAGTTGCAGCTGCTTTACCAGTTGATACTGCTGCTATTGCTGCTGGTGGTGACTGAGATGCCCTTTTTTTGGTTGTTGTCGATGTTGTTGTAGCTGACTGCGTTTTGGGGTGGATTGATCTTGTCGATGCCGGCACTTTTGACGTTGTTGCAGGTGCAGATTTTGCTTCTGTTTTAGTTGCATCTTGTTGTGTTTTTGGTGAAGCTATTACCGGTTTGTTGGTAGGGTTTTGTTGCAGCTTCTTTTGCACAGATTGCTGTTTCTGCTGTTTGTTTTGTTGTTGTTGTTGTTGTGGCTGCAGCTGCTCATGATGTTGCCCCTGCTGCAGTTGCTGGTGTGAGTAACGTTGCTGCTGACAAATCTCTTGCAATTGTAAGTTGGATACTGAAGGCGTTATCTGTAACTGATGTATTTGAGTTACAGATTGGGAAGAGGTGATGTTGCCTTCTAGTCTGGAGTACATCAAAGCCTGTGATGCTCTTGTTGAATCCCACACGGGAGCAAACTGGCATCTGTATCCAATCTTGCTTCTCAGAGTCGCTGATGGCGGTAGAGGTGTTTCAGGCCTTGTTGGCTGAAGCAAAAAGGCCGAATGTATTTCCAACGAAGTGTTTCGCTCAAGTTGAAAACGAAGAGATGTTTTCCTGATGATAAAAAACATCAAAGGTCATGAATACTTTTCATAAATTATGTCTGTAACACTGACATTAATTATTTGTTCATAGTGACATAACCTTCATGATAAGACGGCTGAAGATGGTTATATTATAAATCTCGTTTCCCTATCCTGAATGGAATCTTTTTTTTTTTTTAGCACCAGCAATATGAGAAAAGGTACCATAACTTAGCCCGGAAACTTGAAAATCGCAATGATTAAGCTCCATCGATTAGCTTAACATACTTACTGTATCCCATGGGATAATGGCATCGGAGTTAGAGGCTCGAGGTACGTGTAGAGATGAAGCCAGTGCTGTATTTGAAATCAGGGTAAAAACACTTTTCTTATAATTATTTTCTTACAAATTGCAAGGACCATGACACGATCTTTAAGTACTTCTGAAAATCCAACAAACTACCGATGAAAAGGAGAGCCAGTCACGAGTTAACTTTGGCCTCTTCAGTATTATAATCTGCATCACTCGCATTGGAAATTATGAACCATTTCATTCTGATTTATAAGATAGGATTGATTGAATACAAATGCCGTAACTTACCGGACATGTCCCTGCCATTGCCCCACAATCCACGCAAGTTTCTTCACCAAAGAAACTCATTTCCTTTCTTACATTCCAAACCTATTTTAATAAATAGATTTGAATAATTTTAGTTTGTTCATATTTTCGTTTTAAAGGGTCATGTAACACGAGGCTCTTTACAGGCAACCAGTTCCAGGCAATCTCCAAGAAGAGAACCCATTCGCATTTGAATGTTCACATATTATTCTTGGGGGTCGTAAGACATTATTTGATAAATTAATCTTGCGCTACCAAAGTGGTCGTGTAGCATGCACTGCAGTTAGTTGCCTCCAAGTTGTCTTGTGTGACAAGGCCCTAAGAGTGAACTATTAGGACATCGGGATCGGTAGCCATCAAACAATATTTGGGGAAAAGATGGTAGTCTTAAATTGTAAAACTCAAACTCAATTCTTGTACAGTTCATACAATACCAATCCTCCAAAGAAATGTTTCCGTCTGAAATTCCACCAACATCACATTTGCTTACATTGCGGATTAAGCCAAATATGAACCAGCACAAAACCCCCAAAACAAAACTAAACAATAATTATGAGATGATCAAATTTGATGAACTATTTCACAAGTTCTTGACTTTTGTATAACGTGTTTATCGAAAACTAGATGACGATAATTATTTTCTCGTTAGAAACCAATGATGCACTTTAGCTTTTAGCAATTGCTTTGGAAGAAACACAATAAACCTAAGTTAGCAAAGTAAATAACATGCGAGTACAGCAAGCCTCTCCTGATTTATTCTACTACTAATATATGATTTGTAGCCACACATCATCACAATACAAGATTTCACATTAGAGTAGATTGATAATCAACGAACCTGTCCTCCACAGTCGACGCAACTTTCTCTCTTCCTCGGAAAGTCCAAGTGAATATTGATAGCATTCATCTTGTTAATATCTTGCATTTAGATAAAAAGGAACAACACGTGAACATTTAAGGGCGTCATCAATAAAACTTTAATGAGGATTTCAAAGTACGTGTTTATTCACGCACATAAACAACGAAATGAACAAAAAGTTGCACTATAACACTTGAATCATAATTATGTTCTAAACTGGATTTAAATGGAACCCAAGGTCCTCCTGAACCTACAAAATGAAATATCAAGAAACTTTCACACTGTGTCATTCTATTTTAAATTAACAACGCATTGATATTGATAAAGACTTGATTAAATACTCACTTGGAATTTTTTCCAAATCTTCTGGGTGTTTCAAAAATCGTCTCTTGAATTTTACACTGACTGATTCGTAAATCGTTTATCTCAGTTCAAATCGATGGGAAAGCTCCAAAAAGCATGTGTTTTCACGTATACCTGTGAGTGGTGTGTTTGTATTTCTGTGTATTAGGATGGTCGTAAACATTGAGACCGCGTGCACAGAGCAACAGTAGTCAACATTCCCGCCAATGTGACGTCACAGCTAACAACATTCACTTGATAAACCCCTAACATAATAAGCCGCCATCGCTATGAGACCAAACATTAATTGTAACGCGTACGTCCGGCCGTGTGTACGCCTCACGCACAACTTTCAGCCAATGAGAAGTCTTTCACTGACCTCAATGAGGGCGCTGTCTAAATTTCTGACGTCACAATGACATGCGGTTTTTTTGCTGGAGTAAATTCAATTTGCAAGTCTTGCACGCATTATAACATTTTTGGGAACGTTAAGATCCCATAGTATAAATTGATTTCACTTGTGAACGAAACGTTGACACGATCCTGTTGGCACTTCATTGCGTCACGCCCTTTCGTATCTGCTGCACACACTAAGTTTTGCCGGTGAAGCAGAGGACTCTGTCCCCCGGAGATGCTGTCCCCAAATCGGCAAATAGAACTGTCTCATGAAATATGAAAATTGCACATCCTGATCCTAACCTATACTTTACTGGATAGCAAATTAATGTGGGGAGCATTGCGCCTGTTTGTATTTGGGCTACAATCAATTCCAAAGGAATATTATTATTATTGTAAGAGACAATAAATTTGCCCTGAAATAAAATAAACATCGACGTCATTAACGAAAAACAAAAATTGTGGAATTCTAAGTCACATGACACATGACACATGTCACAAGATTCCAGATGATTGCGTAATCACTTTCTTTAATCAGGCTTAAACATACTATACAATTAATTTAGCTAGAATCGAGGTTTTGAAAGCTTTCATATGATTGTAGTCTCTAAAGAAATGTTAACAACCATCTATAGAAATTCTTCAGTCTCAAAATACAGTCAATAGCAAGAACATTATTTTGCTGTTATTGCATGATTCCAAATTCATTGGGAGTCGTAACTGAGGAAGTAGGAATTTTTAGAGGTTACAAAATAATATTTAAGCTACTTTCCATGCCGAATCTCAAATTTACTTAATTAATTGTCTTATCAATGTGCAAAGGTATTTTGAATTTAATTTGTTTTTACATAGAATGCAAATGCTACAGCTATTTAATCTTGCTCTCAACTGCAATAATTATAAGCACTGTCTCACCTTTCAAGTGTCTTCAGAAAATAATTCACCATCTAGAGCAAAACTGGGGTCTATTTTACAAAGCACTAAAAAGATTCATCTTAAGATGAGTTCTCAGTATTACCATAGTGATGTGTATTGTGACATCACTCTTTGCTAAGCAACTACGATGGATTTGCAGTTGAGATCAATCTTAACTCTTTGTGAAATCGAGCCGAGCTCAGATGTCTGAAACACTCGACCATTGAGTTCACCTAGTGATGAGAGGCCAACTCAAATCCTGTTTGGCAGCAGGAACCACAAACTTCTGCAGACCTCAGAAAGCAATGAGCACACAGTGCTTATAACTATGTCAGCACAGGGCAATGTCATGTCAACATGACCCGGGCCAACTTCATAGAGATGCTAAGCACACTAATCTGCTTAGAAATGAATTGCTTAGCAGAAATATGTTATCTCAGCAAAAAAATGCCATGTGATCTACAATGTTTGTGACTGGTCCTCTGCTTGACAAGAAATATTTTCTAGCTCATTGAAATTGGGCCCGTGTACTAAAAAGATTACTTTTTGGGTAAAGTTTGAGGGCGCTGTTCTGTAGCTGCCACTGTCTATTTTTCTCTGCCAGTGCTTGCTTATTTTTATCCGTTTAATCTTTGCTGAGTTTTTTGCATCGTCTTTTTATTTATTGTTGACGTGTTTGGTAAGCTTTCTGTGCTTATTTGTGATATATTTTGGTGCTTTATCCGATACGTATTGCTTGTTATTTTGATGTTTTTGATGTGTTTTTTATCTCCGGTCGAGTTCACTATTTTGTAACGTGTATATTCACCATGGCTGTTGCCATTAGTGCCCGTGCTCGTCTGTTGGTGTTTTTACATCTGCTTTTTATCATACATAAGTCACAACTGGTTCAAATCTTTGCTGATGCTGAGACTGTCAGAAATGAGTATTTTGTGTCTTCGGATCAGTACATGTGTCTTGACTAATTGTGTTGTGCCAATCACACCCTGTCATGGGGTAACATTACAGCTGTGCCGTACTGGATTCAATTTCTCAAAAGTTCCATTAGTCAAATAATCCTAACATGGCCAAACTACTCTAGTTATTCCTGGTCATGACCCTCCACAGGATATAACAATATTATGGATATTTCTGTTAACCCAGGCCCTCGTATTGGATGCACTAGCAATGACGAGTTGCATTTTATGCATACAGAAAATTCGCATTCTAACATGTCTAGTAATACAACTATAATGTATTCCTGTAGTCAGCTTTTTAACATCCGTAAGACTTTTTATCACTCCATTCAGCCTGGATTGTTTTCGATTCTGAAAGCGAATGGAATGTTTAGGTTCAGGGGTAATAGAGCGGGTAATTGTAAAATTCCTGTTCACATTGGTCACCGGCTTGATTATGTTCATAATAGGTTAGCTTTGGAAAACCGTACTCCTGTCCTTAAACACATTGTTGTAAATCCTTCCGATTCCTCTGATGATCTATTTAAACTTTGTTGCTTAAATACTAGATCTCTTAAAAATAAAACAGCTGATTTTGTTTCTTATGCTATTAATAGTAAGGCTGATTTGTTTGCCCTTACAGAGACTTGGTTTACAGATATGGATGTTGCCCACAAGGTTGAAGCAACTCCACCTGGTTTTAGATTGCTAGATCATCCCCGGAAAAACCGTGTGGGGGAGGCACTGCTTTGCTGTTTCATGATCATTTGAATGTCAAGAAAATTGCTGGAGATGAATTAGATTCATTTGAGTTGTCAGAATGGTCTGTAGGATTAATTCGTTTAAATTACGACTTGTAATAATTTACAGGCCACCTTACTCAGTTAGCCACCCTTGTACAGTTAATCGGTTTATCACTGATTTTGCCGATTATTTATAATCCATTATTTTATCTTCTGAACCAGTTTTAATAACTGGAGATTTTAACATCCATGTTGACATTTCTGACGATCTAAACGTACACTATACGTTTTTTAACACTTCTTGAATCCATGGGTCTCCAGCAACATGTTAACAAACCTACACATGAGATGGGTCACACACTAGATCTTGTTATTACCCGGAAATCGGACATGGTTCTTAACATTCCCCCCCCCCCCCCCCCCCGACACCTCACCACCTTTTTTCTGATCATTTTTCTGTTATTTGCAATTTGCAACAAAACAAGTCTTCTTTTCCTGCTAAACAGATTGTTTATTGGGATATTAAATCCATTGACATTAATTGCTTGAAAAGTGACTTAGTCTCTTCTAGGCTGCAGGGACACTCCTCAAGGTCTTGAGGAGCTTACGAAATGTTATAATACTACACTAGCTGGTATCTTCAACACACATGCCCCATTAAAGTCCAAGATGGTCATCGCTAGGCCCCGTCTACCTTGGTTTAATCAAGAAATCAACTCTGCCTTGAGGATGAGGAGACGTGCAGAAAAGAAGTGGCGACGAACAAACATGGCCTCTGATCTTTCAGAATATAAGCTAATAAGAAATAAGGTAACCTTTACCTTCATAAAGCTCGCTGCAATTTCTACAAAGACTTTATCGAAAGTAATAGTTCCGACCAGAGGAAATTATTTAGAGCATCTAAAAAGCTGCTTGGGCATAGTGATGACGTCCTCTTTCCACCTTTTAAAGATAAAATGACTCTTGCTAATGATATGGGTAGCTTTTTTGTAAAGAAAATATCTAATATTCATGCTAAACTTGATGACTTGGAAGTTTCAACCTCTGTTGACAGAACGTTATCTTTTACATCTGAAACAATGTCCAGTAATATCCTGTTTGATAGTTTCATACCATTAACCGAGTCACAGGTAAAACAGCTTGTTGTCAATTCTTCTAAGGGATCATGCGCTCTGGATCCCATGCCTACTAACCTTGTGGGTGAGTGCCTTGATGTTTTGCTTCCAGTACTTACCAACATTATAAACTCATCATTAGTATCTGGTACATTTCCTACTGACTGGAAAGAAGCTTTAATATGCCCTTTATTTAAAAAAAACAATCTCGAGTTGAAATTAGAAAACTACCGACCAATCAGTAACTTACAATTTATTTCTAAATTAACTGAGAGGGCCGTTTGTGACCAACTTTATTGTCACATGTCAAAACATTCCATGTTTCCGGTTTTCCAATCATCTTACCGGAAGCATCACAGTACAGAGACGGCTCTTATAAAGGTTAAAAATGATTTACTGATGAGGATGAATTCACAACATATTCTGCTTATCCTTTTAGACCTGAGTGCAGCGTTCGATACTGTTGATCACGTCATTTTATTGAAACGTCTGCAGTCTAAATTTGGAGTCACTGGCAAGGCCCTCGATTGGTTTTCGTCTTATTTGTCAGATAGAAGTCAACGCGTTTCTATTCAAGGTACCTTATCAGAAAAGTTTAATATCAACTGTGGTGTTCCTCAGGGATCCTGCTTAGGACCATTTTTATTCATTGTCTATGCCTCTAAATTGTTTGACATCGTTGAGCATCATCTGCCTGATGTTCATTGTTATGCCGATGACACTCAGCTGTATCTATCTTTTAGACCTGACAATAAATCTTGTCAAGCTGCTGTAACTATAATGGAAGATTGCATTAGGGACATCAGGCAATGGATGTTGCATGACCGGCTTTTAATTAATGATGCTAAGAGTGAATTTTTGATCATCGGATCAAAGCAGCAGTTGAAGAAAATTAATATTTCCAATATCATGATAGGTGATGCTAAAGTTTTTCCTACAATATGTGTTCGTAATTTGGGGTCATGGTTTGATTCTGAACTTACAATGAACACCCACATCAATAAAGCAATTGCTCTGCAGCCTTTTTCATCTTCACAACATCAAACACATTTTAGTCAATTCCTAACACAAGACTCTCTTTTAAAACTAATTCATGCATTTGTGACCAGTCGTCTTGATTATTGTATAATAGCCTTTTGTATATGGTCTGCCAAAGTCACAGATAGCTAAACTACAAAGGGTTCAAAACGCTGCAGCCAGAATTGTTACTAACACACCGGTTTGAACACATTACACCTATAATTCGTCAATTACATTGGCTGCCTGTTTCGTACAGGATTAATTTTATAATCCTTTTGTTGACCTTCAAAGCTCTTCATGGTCTTTCTCCAAAGTACTTACAGGATCTTGTTTCCATCCGGAAAGTATCTTCATATCAACTTAGGTCAGGGAATAATGGTATTTTCTTGGATTATCCTTATGGTAAAATGTTGACTACATTTGGTGATAGGGCTTTTTCTGTGGCAGCCCCTAAGCTTTGGAATGCGCTACCGTTTCATAATACGTAGCGAACTGAAACTTACATCTTTTAAATGTAATATAAAAACCCACCTTTTTAAAGCCGCTTTTTAGTGTGTCTTTCTTCTATGGTCACCTTGCCAGTTAGTTTAGATTTTTAGTATAGATAGGGTTTAAGAGGCGTCTGTCTCCTGAAAAGGTCAAAACATTACCGATGCCAGCAGGGATAGGCCTATGTAATAAGTAACTATTAGTTCATGTTGGCGGGACAGACGTATCCCCATACTTTTGTTTGGGCACTGGCCTGGTGACCAGTCTTTTTTCTTTGTCTTTTTCTTCCATTCTGTGCTTTTTAACATGTGTTCTGCGCCTTTGATCATTTTGTATGTAAGGGGCGCAATATAAATTTTAATTATTATTATTATTATTATTATTACCGTAATTGTTGTAACCTCTACAAATTTTGAGAAAATAGAATTAGCTGTTGCAAACTGCTTACCAACCAAAAGGACCTGTGGTATAAATGCACAAATCAGTTATTGGCCTGACATTTCGACCCTAAGACTCTGCTAGGGTCGAAACGTCAGGCCTCTACAAATTTTAAAATAAAAAGTTTTGTTACTTCCTCAGTTAAGACCACAATGAGTTTCCAAGTGCTGTGTATTGTAAGTTTGAATATACTAATAGTGTGAAACAAATGAGACTGGCATAAACAAATAAGTACTGTACATATTTGTTTTTTGGCACTGTAGCATAATGTAAAACCTGTGAGACTGGCACAGACATACAAAATGTACATCTTTTTTAGCACTGTGCAACCTCAACCCCCCGCCCCCCCGCCCCCCCCCCCACAAGGAATATTCCTGATATAAGGACAAAGTACAGAATTGGGAGTTACTTCAGTTTCAATCTGGAAGTTCAATGAGTAGAAAGAAAGTGTTTGTACTAGTTCCAGAGAATTGTTCCTGTCTGTAAATTAGGTACTGTCAAAGCTGAAGAAATAACTTTTGAAAACAATACCAATTACTGTTGCCTATTTCAACTGAATGAGAATTACCAATTTTGTACATTGTATTTAAAATCTGTAAGTCTATTAAATTGGCCAATGCAAATCAATATTTGTTCAGTCACTCTCAAAGAGGGCCATTGCATTGGCCAGTGCAAAGACTTTACCACTGACTTGACCTTCCCGCCTCTTCACCCTAGTCTTGGATCCATCACTTGGATTAATTCCCATGAAGAATCTGTGAGAGAAAAACCATCAGTAGAATTATTTGACAAGTACAGTACATACTACTTTTGTTATTATCACTAATGCAAGTGTTACATCTATTTAAATTGTTTGTGGTGCCTTCTGCTGAGAGTTTGCTCAGAAGACATCTGCTCTAGAATACAGGAAGTCGTGTGTTTGAATCCCACCTGGTTAGTTAATCTGTGGATTGTTTTTGGGAGGTCACAGAGAGTAATGACGTGTAGGGTAAAAACAGAAACAATACTCATTATCACAGATGCAATAAAGAAAGTACAATAATATTCCATCTGGGTATCAAGAGACATCAAACAGACAGCCTGGTCAAATAGCATCATGCCCATCAAGTCAAAGGGCTCATTTAAATATTTCTGATGGATACAAATTTATCAACATTGTTCACAATCAAAATTGTTTTGAGTGATTGCATTCCATTTTAATAGATGTTAATTTTTGCATCGGGGATAATGAATATAATTTTGGTTTTTACCCTACACGTTAAGCACTGTATACTCAGTACTTTCCCGAGTTCTGTGATTGCATTCCAGTCAAATTCAACTTACCTCTGAACAAAATCTAGGGTGATGCCTCCTTAGCATAGTGTGTGTTAAAAACATAATCAGACACAAACATCAAGGTTAGAGCTTTAACTGCCTTCACTGAGTTGATGATTGCCATCAATTGCAAGGTAGTGCTCAGTCTTAGGTGGGATACATGTTTCCTGCAAACAATTATTTAGATTGTAAGTAGTCTGCCTCAATTCTAAAGGGATGGTCAAGCATACAAATAGGTGCCTTTTGGGATGTTGGCATGCAGACTTGACATCACAATTCGCTTTGCTCTCTCATTCAATTAATTCAAAGAATTCGATTCATGGTGGCACACACCACACCTGAACATCTGCAAAACAGAAAGTGAGCTTACAAAGTCATGTAAATATTGTATGGGTAACTCATGTATCACTGAGTCAAAGTCAGACATTCATGTAACTTGTCAGCACTGTGACGGTCAGTGCATGTTGTATGTCTTAAATTGTATGCGAGGGCGCGTGCGCGAGCTGGTCGGTGACTTGTACCGACCTACGCATGTGCCAGGCAGAGCTTGGGACTGGTTGGTCGTCGTGCACGAGGTGTGTACACACGAGGCCGACCAGTCTGCTGCAAGAAACTCAAGGAGTAACAGGTACGTGTTCATTGTTCTGTTTACTGCATGCTCGGTACAATTGCTTTGCGTTGCGTTTGTGAGTGGGTGATGCGAGGTGCGTAAAGAGTTTGGAGCCAGATACTCACAGGGTTGACTATCGCTGCGTGCGTGGTTGAACGGAAGGACTTAAGAACCGTTGTTCACGATATTGCGTGAAGCTTTTGCTGTAGTAAACCCATGCTCTAGTGCGCGTTGGAGTTGACTGATGTGTGTTCCAGTCAATGCTCAGGTGTAGTGCTGGTTAAGACAAGGTGTAGTGATACGTGGTTGACTAGGACGGCAATTGCGCTAGCTGTAGTACGGGCAATTATAACAGTAGAGGCAAGAACACAGTACGTGGTTGACTAATAAGTGATCTATTTATTTGATGCATTAGATAAGTTTACCTAACGTTATTCTATTGAACAGTACATGAGAAAGGCAACAATATAATTAAACTTGTTGAAGCTTGTTGGTTATAAGTTGATGTCCATTGTGAGTTATTTAGTGCATTGCTTACTGTGTATTTAGAGAGAGACATTCGAGTACAATCGGCGGTATATTTCCTCCAAAACGGACAAAGCTCTAGCGTTCAGATTACTTCATGATCTATAACCTAGGCGGAAGTAGGCCCGGGATCAACTAGTAAATTCCGCCACCAATGGTGTCAGAAGTGGGATGATTGTAATCGATTAAGTCATACTCTTTGTTAAGAAAAAATGAGACAGTACACAGGTTCAAGGGTTGGCAATGCGATTGTGGGTTGTTGTACTTTTGGTGATTGTTGCAATAGTTTTTCTGGTTGCGATTTGTCAGTTTGCCAAGACTCGCTTGGAGCTGAGGCGGTTACGTCGAATTGTAAGGGAGCAGAATTTGACATTGCTGCGAATTCACAGTTTGACTTGTCAGACGAACAGTGCCAGAGAGTCGCAAAGCTTGGAACTACAGAGAGTTGTAACACCGACTGCTCTGCTAGATGTGACTCAGTCACCTAGTGGTACGTGGCCGAGTGTAGCGACACTGTAAGTTCTAGCGTGGTTGACTGTATTGCAGTGTTTCATACTGGCTTGTGTGGGTCTGGTGATAGGTATTTGTCTATTGGTGGTTGGACCAGAAGTAGATTCGGTCCTATTTTTGTGTAAGGGTTACTTGTACAGTCGCCTGTGGGTTGACTAGAGGTATAGTAAACCAACATGAGTGAAGGTCCCAAGGGTCAAGAGGGTACCTTGGAGGTTGATGTTAAATTGCAGAGATTACAAGAAGGTATAAGTCGTGCAAGGTTGGACATGGAACTTTTGCAGTGGAACAGAGACCACTATGCTGAGTTGGGAAAAGTTTCGAATACACCAGTTCCCCGAGGGAAGGGAGTGGTAAGGCCGATTATGAGAATAGTCATGCGAGGTTTCAGGTGGACTCGGAGGTTGATTTCCAAATCCCAGAAAAGACATCTGGGTACAGCTCGAGTACCGGAGTGAATCCATTCCTGGGTATGGGCATGTCATCGAAGGTGACCCCCCCTGAGAAGTAGGGGGATGGCATATCGAGAGAGTACTCCGCTCAGAGGCTATGTCTCAGAGACACCCTCCCCAGCTGTGGCTATGTCAGTTGACAATGTTAGAGACGAGGTACAGTCTTTTGTGTTGAGTCAGAGTTTTATGGGACAGGGTGAACAGAATACCAATCCAATTCCTTCAGGAAATAGATATTGTTAGTCCAAGGAAGTTACCCAGTGAACCTTTGAGTTTTGCAACACGGCCAAAGAAAGCCGCTAACATGTCAAGTGAGGGAAGAGTGACCCATGTAATGAGTCCAACTGTAACTGGTACAGTGCCATCGAATGAGTCAAACGTTTGTGTTGAAGGTGAGGGTAAGATGTTGGAGCGAAACAATCGACGCCCAAATATCACCCCTGATAGGTATAGTGGCAAAGTAATGTGGAGAGAATATCACCGACATTTTGAGTCATGTCGAGAGGTCAATTGCTGGAATGAAGAGCAATCAGCCCGGTTTTTGTCAGCGAGCCTTCAGGGAAATGCTCTCAGAATTTTGGGAGATGCCTCCCCTGGTCACAAGCGTACCTATGGTGAACTTGTAAAATTGCTTGAGAGGAGATTTGGTCCCGGGAGACAAAGCGAGAATTATCTTGTAGAGCTTAGGCACCGTCGGCAAGGGCCGAAGGATAGCCTGCAAGAGCTTGGTCAGGCTATCCATGAGTTGACGCTTAGAGCATATCCTGAGATACAAGAAGACTCTCGTGAGAGGTTGGCCAAGAATCATTTTCTTGATGCAGTTGAGAGTCGTCAGTACGAGAAGGTATAAATCGGGCCCGCCCAAAGAACTCGGACGAGGCAATTTGAGCTGCACTTGAGACTGATAACTTTGAAAAGGTAGAGCAGCAAAGGATACTTGATGGAAAACCTCCTAAACTGGCGAGGGCTTTAGACTCTGGTTTGGGACAGAGAGTAGAGAAGATGGAGGCTAATTTGGAGGTACAAGGTTAGACCTTAAAGACGATGGTTGACTTGTTGGGAAGGTTGTCGAGTCAGTCGGCAGAATTGCCTGCTCTGGCAGAAGAGTCCCCTCAAGACAAGAAAAAGATAGTCAGAGGTAAAGTGAGAGAGTGGAGATGTTTCAATTGTGACCAGAAGGGTCATTTTGTTAGGGACTGTTTGAAACCTCCAAAGAAAGCCGCTGGAAACGGCAGCCAGCCCAACGGTGGACCCACGGAACGGCTGGAAATCAAAGAGGGTCCAAGAGACAGTGTCATGAAAACCCAATAGTGGACGAGAAGAGAAGAAAGGTCCAAGATGGGCAAAGAGTAGTAAACCTGGCAAAGTCAAGTGTTGATCCCCGTTATGGTTTCTTTGTGGATGGGTTTGTAAGGGCAACTGATTGTCGATTTCTGGTTGACACTGGGTCAACCGACACTCTAATCAGCAGTGAGGTTTACTACAAAATTCCCAAAGAGCGAAGGCCCATCATGGGGGAGGGAAGCGTGCATGTAAGGCAGGTGGATGGCAGTCCACTGTCGGTACTTGGCATTGCTGATGTAGAAATTCAAATTGATCGAACCACCCAGTCGGTCAGGGCGATCTTTACAGAAATGAATTGTCCAGGAATCCTAGGGATGGATTTCCTAGGTGGTAATTTTAGTATTGCCTCAAACTGTTAGGTAAGTAAGATATTTATATTCTTCAACTTTGATTAAAAAAATCTTACCAGAATGACAAATCCATGGCAAGTATTGTGTAGCAGTTTAATACACTCCTTGTATATTCATAAATTGTCTCATAGTGAGTATTTTTATTAATTTGTAAACAAATGGTTGGGGAAATAGATGCTCAAAATTTCAAACTCTTTACTATAGTGTGTTTCTAAACAAAATCGACCACAGTTGACCTGTGACCAATTTCAATGAGCTGCTTAAAGGCAAAGTATGCCTTTGGTTTTTGGAACCGTTCGATTGTTTTAATGTAAATGTAGATATATACAATGAAACTACCCTGTAAGACCCTGTGACCGCAGCGACTGGTAGTGGTAGCCTGTTCCAAATACGAACATGAAATCAACGTTGAGCTGAAAACTTCATCACTCTATTGTAGATGTATGTATTATTTTTTATTTTTTTCTCTGTCAAAAAGATGTTTCCTTCTTAAAGGTCTCTAGTCTTGAAACCCACTCTAAACCAAAACCTGATCAAAATATTGAAATCCATCGGTGAGGTTAAAGTTTTACAAACATGAAGTGATTATGATATTTATTCATTTGCCCAAAGGGCAAAACACTATATCTTAGGAATAAAACAATCTCCATGAATCTTAGTTTTTGAAATATATATAGGAAGTTCTGACAAAGGGGTATTCACTGCCCCTAAGTCTTGTTCAAGTTAAATAAATCTAAACTGTTATAATACATAAAAGGAAAAATGCAACAAAGGGGTATTCAATGCCCCTAAGTCTTGTTCAAGTTAACTAAATTTAAACTATTGTGATACCAACGGAAAAATGCGACAAAGGGGTATTCATTGCCCCAACGTCTTGTTCAATTTCAATAAATCTAAGTTGTAATAACTATACGGAAAAATGCGACAAAGGGGTATTCATTTCCCCTAAGTCTTGTTCAATTTCAATAAATCTAAGTTGTAATAACTATACGGAAAAATGCGACAAAGGGGTATTCATTGCCCCTAAGTCTTGTTCAATTTCAATAAATCTAAGTTGTAATAACTATACGGAAAAATGCGACAAAGGGGTATTCATTGCCCCTAAGTCTTGTTCAATTTCAATAAATCTAAGTTGTAATAACTATACGGAAAAATGCGACAAAGGGGTATTCAATGCCCCTAAGTCTTGTTCAATTTCAATAAATCTAAGTTGTAATAACTATACGGAAAAATGCGACAAAGGGGTATTCATTGCCCCTAAGTCTTGTTCAATTTCAATAAATCTAAGTTGTAATAACTATACGGAAAAATGCGACAAAGGGGTATTCATTGCCCCTAAGTCTTGTTCAATTTCAATAAATCTAAGTTGTAATAACTATACGGAAAAGTGCGACAAAGGGGTATTCATTGCCCCTAAGTCTTGTTCAATTTCAATAAATCTAAGTTGTAATAACTATACGGAAAAGTGCGACAAAGGGGTATTCATTGCCCCTAAGTCTTGTTCAATTTCAATAAATCTAAGTTGTAATAACTATACGGAAAAATGCGACAAAGGGGTATTCATTGCCCGTAAGTCTTGTTCAATTTCAATAAATCTAAGTTGTAATAACTATACGGAAAAATGCGACAAAGGGGTATTCATTGCCCGTAAGTCTTGTTCAATTTCAATATATCTAAGTTGTAATAACTATACGGAAAAATGCGACAAAGAGGTATTCATTGCCCCTAAGTCTTGTTCAATTTCAATAAATCTAAGTTGTAATAACTATACGGAAAATGCGAAAAAGAGGTGTTCACACATAATTCCACCTCATAATTATAGGAGAAATAAGTTTGATGTATCTAGGTTTTGGTATTACCTAAATGAAGGTGTTGTTTTGAATGCAATACCTTACATGTGTAATTTCAGGTCGTTGTGCAGGATCTTGTGATTTGCAATTATCACCAAGTTGTTCGAGAAATTGAACTTTTCCAAACTGGCCGATGCTATGGAGAACGTAGCCGAGTTGAAAAATGTCACTTTGTGTCGACTGAGGAACTCCATCATCGACCATTTCAGGAGCAATGTGGGCATGAAACCGGTGATATCTTTTTTTTTCTTCACTTGTTAGAACATAGTTTCTTGGGACATTTGTTGTTGTAGCCACGCCTACATCGATCACATACGCACGCCAAAGATGTTTCTGAGCGTCATAGGACATCAAAATATTGTCCATCTTGATGTCATTGTGAAGCAGCCCTTCAGCGTGCATATGTTGTATTCCGTCAACCACGTTCATGGCAATCGATCTCCACTCGGCCGGGTCTAAGGTCAAACTTCTAGACCCGTTAAGAGCCTCGCCTAATGTCAGACAAGTGGCTGATGCTTCATCCCCGATGAATTGCATCGCAACTGCCCTAAATTGACCAACTTCTATAATTCCATGTAAATCGGGGAAACAATCGTGTTGAGAAAGAAGAGAAAGGATCCGAACTTCCCTTTCAACTTCTTCTTTATTCCCAGTTGGTACACATTTGACAGCTACGGGATGATTGTTATAACGCATCATTAAGACACCTCCATAGGCACCTTGCCCAAGTACAACCTGACCCTGCGGGGGTTCCTTAAGGTCGGTCTGATCAATCGAAGGAATACTTATTCCTTGCAGGTAATTATCTAAAGCTTGGGTAACAGGACTGAGCCGTTGTTTGGGCTGCTTTGGTTGGGTTGGCTGTGATTGTTGTTGATCTGCAGAACTTCCCTTTGAGGATGATGTTGAGGCTGTTTTAGCTCCTGCTGGTGATGCTACTGTAGCTTGTTTTGGTTTTGTTGTCTCCGCTGCTGGTTGTTGTGTTGTAACCTCCGCTGCTGATTGTTGGGCTAGAACCCCTGCTGCTGGTTGTTGTGCTTGAACCTCTTCTGATGATTGTTGGGCTAGAACCTCTGCTGCTGTTTGTTGTGCTAGAACCTCTGCTGTTGGTTGTTGTGTTGTAACCTCAGCTGCTGATTGTTGGGCTAGAACCTCTGCTGCTGGTTGTTGTGCTTGAACCTCTTCTGATGATTGTTGGGCTGGAACCTCTGCTGCTGTTTGTTGTGCTAGAACCTCTGCTGTTGGTTGTTGTGCTGGAACCTCTGCTGCTGATTGTTGGGCTAGAACCTCTGCTGCTGTTTGTTGTGCTAGAACCTCTGCTGTTGGTTGTTGTGCTGGAACCTCTGCTGCTGATTGTTGTGCTAGAACCTCTGCTGCTGATTGTTGTGCTAGAACCTCTGCTGTTGGTTGTTGTGCTAGAACCTCTGCTGCTGTTTGTTGGGCTAGAACCTCTGCTGTTGGTTGTTGTGCTGGAACCTCTGCTGCTGATTGTTGTGCTAGAACCTCTGCTGCTGATTGTTGTGCTGGAACCTCTGCTGATGATTGTTGGGCTAGAACCTCTGCTGCTGGTTGTTGTGCTGGAACCTCTGCTGCTGATTGTTGTGCTAGAACCTCTGCTGATGGTTGTTGTGCTAGAACCTCTGCTGCTGGTTGTTGTGCTGGAACCTCTGCTGCTGATTGTTGTGCTAGAACCTCTGCTGCTGATTGTTGTGCTGGAACCTCTGCTGATGATTGTTGGGCTAGAACCTCTGCTGCTGGTTGTTGTGCTTGAACCTCTGCTGCTGATTGTTGTGCTAGAACCTCTGCTGATGGTTGTTGTGCTAGAACCTCTGCTGCTGGTTGTTGTGCAGGAACCTCTCCTGATGATTGTTGGGCTAAAACCTCTGGTGCTGGTTGTTGTGCTGGAACCTCTGGTGATGGTTGTTGTACTGGAACCTCTGCTGATGATTGTCGTGCTGGAACCTCTGCTGATGGTTGTTGTGCTGGAACCTCTGCTGATAGTTGTTGTGCCAGAACCTCTGCTGACGGTTGTTGTGCTGGAACTGCTGCAGATTGCGACTTCGGAGCTGCTGTTTTAACTTTTAGTGACTTTGATAATGATGACGTTATTGTTGCAAACGTATACGAACTTGTTGGTGGTAATGAAAAAGCTGACGATTGTGCTCTTGATCCCTTGCCTTTGGTTGTCGTTTGTGGTTGGATTGACGATGATACTTTGTTCGGCACGGCGGCTGCTGATGGTTCTGCAGTTGCAGCTGATTTACCAGTAACTTCTGCTATTGCTGCTGGTGGTGATTGAGATGCCTTTCTTTTGGTTGTTGTCGATGTTGTTGTAGCTGACTGCGTTTTTGGGTGGATTGATCTTGTCGATGCCGGCACTATTGACGTTGTTGCAGGTGCAGATTTTGCTTCTGTTGCATCTTGTGGTGTTTTTGGTGAAGCTATTACCGGTTTGATGGTGGGGTTGTGTTGCAGCTCCTTTTGCACAGATTGCTGTTTCTGCTGTTTGTTTTGTTGTTGCTTTTGTTGTTGTAGCTGCAGCTGCTCATGATGTTGCCCCTGCTGCAGTTGCTGGTGTAAGTAACGTTGCTGCTGACAAATCTCTTGAAGTTGTAAGTTGGATACTGAAGGCGTTGTCTGTAACTGATGTATTTGAGTTACAGATTGGGAAGAGGTGATGTTGCCTTCTAGTGTGGAGTACATCAAAGCCTGTGATGCTCTTGTTGAATCCCACACGGGAGCGAACTGGCATCTGTATCCATACTTGCTTCTCAGAGTCGCTGGCGGTAGAGGTGTTTCAGGCCTTGTTGGCTGAAGCAAAAGGTCCGAATGTATTTCCAACGAAGTGTTTCGCTCAAGTTGAAAACGAAGAGATGTTCTCCTGATGATAAAAAACATCAAAGGTCATGAATACTTTTTATAAAGTATTTCTGTAACACTGATATTAATTATTTGTTCATAGTGACATAACCTTCATGATAAGACGGCCGAAGATTGTAATAATATAAATCTCGTTTCCCTATCCTGAATGGAATCTCTCTTTTTTTTAGCACCAGCAATATGAGAAAAGGTACCATAACTTAGCCCGGAAACTTGAAAATCGCAATGATTAAGCTCCATCGATTAGCTAAACATACTTACTGTATCCCATGGGATAAGGGCATCGGAGTTAGAGGCTCGAGGTACGTGTAGAGATGAAGCCAGTGCTGTATTTGAAAACAGGGTAAAAACACTTTTCTTATATTTTCTTACAAGTTGCAAGGACCATGACAAGATCGTTTAGTACTTCTGAAAATCCAACAAACTACCGTACCTCTATCGATCGTACTGGACATTCAAAAGAGATTATTAGTTTATTTTTGAATTCTATAGTTATTACAACTTTGGTAACTAAGTGTGTTCAGTACTATAAGTATTCTTAAAGTTATCATTTCAAGAAAACGTCTGAGAAAATGTCATTAATAGATTATTATTTTGTAATGTAAGTTAATTTTCTTTTTAGAAGGTAGGCCTAATGGTTATTATTTAAATAGAAATGTCAAGCAAAATGGTTTTTATTCTGCCTTGCTTCTGTCGGGAGACAAAGTCGTCCTAAATATAATAATAATAATTATTATAAATTATTAGTAACATGTGTAAAGCACCTTTTACAAACGTTTCAAAGCGCTGACAAAAGCATAACGAGTAAAAACAAAGTATAGTAACTTAGAATAAAATCAAATGAATTTTCAACATGGCTTTGAAGAATTCAAGAGATGATGCCTGACCGATATGAAGAGGGAGATTGTTCCATAAATATTGGTGCACTGACTGAGAATGTTCGTTGGCCATACCGCGTAAGCGGGGTACAGGGGATAACCACAAATGGAAAGGATAAGAATATTATGGGCCTAGCATTAACTTTATAATTTGCATATTTTGTTTGAAACATTATTTAAGGCTGCGTGCGCACGACCTTTAGACGTGCTCTTTTGTATTTGCCTTTCAGCAGGGAGAGAACACACACAAAAGTTCCCTGGTAATTCTCCGTAAATTGGGAAAACTTTATGGGTTGAACTCCCAGTTTGTATTGAGCTGCTTTATTACGACTTTGTAGCAGAAATCTCATTATTTTTTAAGACTAAATGAATCGCTTATAGTAAAATACCTTTGTTTATAGTACGATGAAAAGGAGAGCCAGTCACGAGTTAACTTTGGCCGCTTTAGTATTAAAATCTGCATCACTTGCATTGGAAATTATGAACCATTTCATTCTGATTTATAAGATAGGATTGATTGAATACAAATTCCGTAACTTACCGGACATGTCCCTGCCATTGCGCCACAATCCACGCAAGTTTCTTCACCAAAGAAACTCATTTCCTTTCTTACATTCCAAACCTGTTTTAATAAATAGATTTGAATCATTTTAGTTTGTTCATATTTTCGTTTTAAAGGGTCATGTAACACGAGGCTCTTTACAGGCAACCAGTTCCAGGCAATCTCCAAGAAGAGAACCCATTCACATTTGAATGTTCACATATTATTCTTGGGGGTCGTAAGACATTATTTGAAAAATTACTCTTGCGCTACTAAAGTGGTCGTGTAGCATGCACTGCAGTTAGTTGCCTCCAAGTTGTCTTGTGTGACAATGCCCTAAGAGTGAACTATTAGGACATCGGGATCGGTAGCCATCAAACAATATTTGGGGAAAAGGAAATACCGGATTAATAATTCTCGAAACAAGATAGTAGTCTCAAATTTAAAAACTCAAACTCAACTCCTGTTCAGTTCATACCAACACCAATCCGCCAAAGAAATGATTCCGTCTGAAATTCCACCAAAATCAAATTTTGCCTTTATTGCGAAATAAGCCAAAGATGAACGAGCACAAAACCCCCAAAACAAAACTAAACATTAATTTGTTGTTCTTTCTTTAACATAAATAGGCATTTTATGAGATAGTCAAATTTGATGAACTATTTCTTAGCGTGTTTATTGAAAACTAGATGACGGTAATTTTGTTCTCGTTAAAAACCAATGATGAACTTTAGCTTTTGGCAATTGCTTTGGAAGAAACACAACAAACCAAAGTAAGCAAAGCAAATAACAAACGAGTACCGCAAGGCTCCCTGCATTCTTCTATATGATTTGTAGCCACACATGATCACAATACAAGATTTAACATTAGAGTAGATTGATAATCAACGAACCTGTCCTCCACAGTCGACGCAACTTTCTCTCTTCCTCGGAAAGTCCAAGTGAATATTGATAGCATTCATCTTGTTAATATCTTGCATTTAGATAAAAAGGAACAACACGTGAACATTTAAGGGAGTCATATATAAAACTTTATGAGAATTTTAAAGTACGTGTGTATCACGCACATACAACGAAATGAACAAAAATTGCACTCTAACACTCAAATTATAAATATGTTCTAAACTGGATTTAAATGGAACCCAAGGTCCATCTGAAACCCACAAAATGAAATATTATGAAACTTTCACACTGTTTGAATTAATAACAACGCATTGATTTTGATAAAGACTTGATTGAATACTCACTTGGATAATTTCCAAATCTTCTGGGTGTTTCAAAAATCGTCTCTTGAATTTTACACTGACTGATTCGCAAATCGTTTATCTCAGTTCAAATCGCTGGGAAAGCTCCAAAAAGCATGTGTTTTCACGTATACCTGTGAGTGGTGTGTTTGTATTTATGTGAAATAGGATGGTCGTAAACATTGAGACCGCGTGCACAGAGCAACAGTAGTCAATATTCCTGCCAATGTGACGTCACAAGCAACACATTCCACTTGTATCCGGCCGTGTGTACGCCTCACGCACAACTTTCAGCCAATGAGAAGTCTTTCACTGACAACGCGTTTTTGTTGCTGGATGGAGTAAATTCAGTTAGCCAGTCTTGCACGCATTGTAACGTTATATCCCATAGTATTATTGATATAACTAATAAACGAAACGTTGATACGATCATGTTGGCCCTTTCGTATCATATCTGCTGCACGCACTAAGTTTTGCCAACTTCCGGTGAGACAGAGGACTCTGTCCCCCGGAGATGCTGTCCCCCAATCGGCGAATAGACCTTTCCCATGAAATGTGAAAATTGCACATCCTGACCGCCCACTCATACTTTACTGGATAGCAAATTAATGAGGGGAGCATTGCACCTTTTTGTATTTGGGCTACAATCAATTCCAAAGGAATACACTAATTATTATTGTAATGTGACCGGTATGAATCGTAAGACATGAGGAAATTCTCGCTCTCTTGCCTCGGGGGCTTTATTTACAAATCTGTCGGAGAAATAGCAAAGACATGTAATTAGTTGTCTTTCTTCCGACATCAAAGAGTAGAATCATTATTATTATTAGTTAATATCATTGAAATAATTTAAACGTTAAAAAATACGGTATTTATGTACACAAATAATTTAGAGCGTAAGGCTTAACACAATTCATAAATGGCTACGGGGCGGATTTCTGTCGGCCCCGAAATTACACATTTTGGAAAATGACACATTGCAAAAAAAAAGGTTTAACAATGTCAAAAGGATCACCAACTAAGTCGATTGTGGTTGGATGGCAACTTTAAAGGTATAAATAATATAAAAATAATTCGTATCCTGGCAGGTTCCCGCCAAAACCTTTATGGCGTCCGCCATCTTGAAAAACGTATTTCTACTTAAAGAAACGTCTACCAAAATGCGCAAAATACATCACAAACAACTAAAGAGCTTTCCTTTCTCTTATAAATAATCCAAACTATTGAGTGATAAATGAAGAAAAGATTGATTAAACCGAGTCCTAAATTAATGGCGGGACTCTCAATCCACAAGTTTCAACTTGGAATCTTGCCAAAACAACATTAAAAATGGTTATAAATCTAATCCAAGGTATAAAATAAATATAAATTCAATGGATTGTTTAAGTAATGTTAATTATAACAAAATATAAAGAAATACGGAATAAATGGGAAACTATCATACCTGTCGGAGAAATAGCAAAGACATGTAATTAGTTGTCTTTCTGCCGACATCAAAGAGTAGAATGATCCAGTTGGATCAGTTTGAAAATCTTGCCGCCGCTAGGGAGCGCTCAATCCGGGGTTAAGTGTATGAATAAATGAATAATAAACAGCTATGGGAGAATTATAAGAATGCGCTTTTCTCTACCTGTCACAGTAAGAGACAATAAATTTGCTCTGAAATAATAAACATCGACGTCATAAACAACATTACAAAAATTGTGGAATTCTAAGTCACATGACACATTCGTCACAAGATTCCAGATGATTGAATATTCAGGCTTAAACATATTATTTGTATCAATTTCGTTTTCGTGCACACATAATTTCTATCTTTTATATCTCCAGTTTGGATTTCAGCAGTTTGTCACCGAACCTACTCATCAATGTGGGCACACTTGACGTGGTAATATCATCACGCTCTGCTGACAATATTGTGGATACAGTTCGAATTCTTGATCTTATATCTGATCACCATATTGTTGCTTGCAATCTTGATATCGCAAAACCACCTCCGCTTGTTAAAAAGGAACACGTTGCCTTCGGATTGGGCGCTTTGGGCTATAAAAAGCGTTTGATGTGAAATGAACATGGTTGGAAAGATGTTTTAAAAGTAGAATATAATGATCCGCACAAACACTCCTCAACATTTTGTGGTTTTACTTTTGTTCGTGATTAACACGGTCCGCCATTTATGGGAGTCGATATTTTGATTCCCATAAATGGCCGACATGTTCCCACTAGTCTTATTTCCAGTCGTAGTACGTGCTCACAATCACATGCTAAACTATTTGCTGATCAGAGTGCTGTTGTGGTGTGCCGTGTTTAAGTTTTTTCCTCCTGTCCACAATAAACATTGGGTATAAACAACACCGTTCGTTTCTCTCGGTGAGTCCATTGTCAATCTGGGTTTTTTTTTTGGCGATCCATTTTGACAGGTGAACGGTGTAGGTGTTTACATACTTGAAGCTACGCCTCGTATTCGCGGAATAACCAGCCGCATATTTCGAAAATAGAACACATGCAATACAGGGAGGTGAACAAATGAGCCATTTATTAACCTCCCTGTACTGCATGTGTTCTATTTCGGAATACGCGGCTGGTTATTCCGCGCGAATACACGGCTGGCGATTTAGGGCCCAATACTGTGCTAGCTTCAGCTCGGTTCATACATGTCGCGAGAGGAAGAGAATGGTATAATACCCAGTGTTCATCTGTTAGGTTTACCAGGCCACTGGCTATGGCAACAGCCTAACTACTGTTCGTCGCGCAATTTGCCCATTACATGGACGATGGTATTTACGGCTGGAAATACATATACGTGTCGCGGGACAGATGTCGAGGGGTCAGAGGGCAATGTTTTTATATATATATATATATATTTTTTTTTATCACCAGTCACTAATTATTATACATTAAAGGTGATTTTTTTGCTTGAACAACTCTTAATAAGGATAAGGAACACCTCCAAACAATAAAATTTCATGAGATTTGAAGGCAACGTGTCCCTTTAAGACAATAACATCAAGGAAATATCGCTCTGTTGATTTGCCTTCGTTCAAGAACGATATATCATCTTCTGATCTAAAAACGGCTTCATCGGAGTCAGACAATGTATGTGATCTTGCTGACAAGTATAATAGTGTTATGTCTGATCTTCTCAACAAACACGCACCCCTAAGTACAAAAAGGTGGCGATTCGTCCAAAGCAGCCTTGGTTTACTAGCTCTCTACATTCTGCTAAGCGCAATCGCCGCAAGGCTGAACGAAAGTGGATTTCAAGTCGTTCGCTGATTGACTTTGATAAGTTCAAGAAAGCAATAAATAGCTATAACATCGAGCTGTACTTTCCTCAACAACAAGATCAGTGATTGTGGAAATGATTTCAAGTTCATGTTTCGTACCATAAAAATAATGACATTCTTCAGAGAAAGAAACCCACAAAACTACCGGACCATGACTCTGCCAATGACTTTGCAGATCAATTTACAACGTCAGCGAGGACGATCTTCGTGAGATAATTTCCAAGGCACCAAGCCCGTCTTGCATTTTCGATCCTCTGCCTTCTTGGATGGTGAAATTGTTGACTCTCTTGAGTCTCTTCTGCCAACCGTAACAGAAATAGTGAATACTTCTCTCAGATCTGGCGTTGTTCCAGATACCTATTAAAGGAGGCTGTTATTGCGCCACTCCTCAAAAAGGCGAACTTACACCATAACACGCTGAAGAACTACAGGGGGGTTTTCATAAAGAACATGAAACATTTAATCTTAAAAATTAATCAAAATTGAGGAGTTTAAGATTGATTATTTGGAGATAAGATTAATTGTTAAGCTTTATTAAACACCCCCAGGCATGTTAGCAACCTTCCCTTCCTATCCAAGGTGCTTGAGCGTGTTGTTGCAAAACAGATAGATACAACTACATGACCGAGAACAGACTTCATGAGCCACTTCAGGCTGCCTAAGCAGTTTCACTCAACCGAGACTGCCTTAATCAAGGTTCACAGTGACATATTGCGGGCAATGGAGAGACAGGGAGTAACAATCCTTGTCCTATTTGATTTGAGCAGTGCATTTGACACTATTGACCATGAAGTTCTTATACATCACTTGGAATATCTGCTGGGTGTACATGGAATTCCTTTTACCTGGTTCAGATCGTACCTATCTGATCGATCTCATCGTGTCCTTGTTGAGATGGCAATTTTTTTCTGTTCAGAACTTGGTGTATGGCGTGCCTCAGGGATCAGTGTTAGCTCTTTGCTGTTCGCCATTTACATGTTGCCTCTCGGAAATCTTGTTCGCGAATATTGGCTAGATCTGCATATACGCTGATGATACACAAGTGTATGTTAGGTTATGGTGATTGGGTTTAGAACCCAATTGGCAAGTTCAACCTGCCCGCAGTGACTGTTGCTGGTGTTGATGTTCCCGTCCAGACAAACCCTGTCAGAAATTTAGGGGTTATGTTCGACTCCGGTATGACAATGAGTGCACAGGTCGCAACTACCATCAACTCTGCTAACTATCATCTCAATAACATTAGTCGTGCACGCAAAATGCTCACTACTGAGGCAGCCAAGCTAGCTGTGCACACATTAGTTACCTGCAGGTTGGACTACTGCAACCGCCTCTTGATTGGTGTATTGTAATTACTTTCATGTAACTGTCTTGAGCGCCTTTGAACAATTTTTGTTGATTTTGGCGCTATATAAATGTCTTCTGATTGATTGATTGATTGTTTCAGTAATTCTAATTCATTTATAGTCAGTCCAGACTACATTTTCATCGTTCTTCAGTTGAATTTGTGGTATTGACAATTGATGAAATTGAATGGTTGAAATGCTGAATCAATTAAACATAATTTCATTTTCAAACGAAAATGAACAAGCCAAATGGATATTTATTGAGTTTTTGTTGAAATTGGCCGGGAAAAGCTAGAGTTTACAGAGAAAATGCTTTTAATTAAAGTTCGTTTAGGATGTGCCCGTTTCAAGTAAAGTTGCCCGCCGGCTAGGCAGATGAAACACAATAGTTAAGTAATTCACCAAGCTGTTCATTTTGTGCTATACACGCCTAACCGTTCATACTGATGATTTCTTGACCAAAAAGCTTTATTCATGAGACTCAGTGTCTACAGAGTTTGGGGGTAACTCTGACAAAGTTTGATAAAACTGCACTGAGCATAACTTCTATGCATTTGGAATTAGAATGAAAGGTTTTATAGTATGTGAAGGGTTTTTGCAGATCACATCTCAACATTTCTCGCAACTGAAAGTTTTCAGATGATAATTTTAGTCTAATCTGAATTGGTCTGGAAACAAGAGTCAAGTCTAGTGTTATTTCACTTACCACTGCCACTGCGCTAGAAGCTAAAAGCTCTTCGGGTGAGATTACAGTGAAGTATGCGATGTTGGTCATAAGGTATATAACTGTCACCGTTGGCACGCCAATGAAAATAGATAGAGGAATGTTTCTGAAATGAGATGACAACATAGCAAAATGGAAATTTGTCAACAAACCATTGTTTTTGTGTGTTATTTTGAGTTTTCACCAGTTCATTTTAAGATTTTTTTTCGAGGGGGGGGGGGGGGGGGGGTGATGTCAAAGACCAACATGGTATATCCACTTGGTGTATCCCAAATGCATAAGTTAACAAACCTGTACAAATTTGGGCCAAATTGGTTATCGAAATTGGTAGAGAATAACGAAGAAAAAACAAAAAATAAGACCCCTGGTTGCATAGAATAATTATTTGTGTGCTTTGATATGCATGAGGGCTTCATTGTCTGAAGCATTTTTCAGATTCAAATTTTAGGTGAAAGTTTACCTTTTTTCTCTACAAAAGCGCCGTTTCTAACAATGTCTTATAATATCAGCGGCTCTCCAGTGCTCTTTACCAAGTAGGTTTATTTTGTCATTATCTTGTGGAATAGTTACCAAATGTACACCCTGCCCATAGACGCTGGTTCATCAATTGAGTCTTGGGGAAACAACACATTCGTACCACGTAAAAACACATTTAACCCTAGCCCTGGCGGCCTTTCACTTTCGTAAATTTACAGTGACGTCCTGGATATCAGGTACCATTTCTGGGGCGGAAAAATGTCAAAGCTTCATAAGTCAAATCTTACCTGCAAGAAGCCTCTCATTTCACAAGATTCACATTCCGTGGCGGCATACATTTTTTTGCGGTGGGTTTTGGACGTCATATATTCCTCATTAATCCGTCATTTTCGTGAAATAATGCAGCTCCCAACGTAAAAAAAATACCCGTTTTGTTCGTCTTCTCACAGTGTCTGCCGTGCGTACGCGCACATTCGCATGTAAGACGCACGGGATGCATGACGCGCATATCGTGAGTTGCGTTTGCGTGTTAACGCTGTGCAGTCAAGATACTGTGACCAAAAAGTGCGATACAAATTTGGCGCGTTTTGCGGTATGCGTAATCTGCACCCACATGCAAACGCCCGCGTCTTGGTTTTTCTTTATTATTTATTTTAAACAATAGACCTTATGCACATGACGTCATTTGAGTAGGGCGCCCTCGCCTAGAGGTCAAAAGGAAGATGTTCATTGGCCATGGCCTGTGCGCCGCGCGTACAAATCTGTGCGTTCCCATTGTTTCATCATCAGTTTACCTCTAAGATGGCGGCTTGGTGACGTCAACGCATAAGGTCTATTAAACATGTTTGACAATAAAATGGACGATCCAAACTTATAGTCTCTGCACTTATACATCGATACTAGTAGTACAGCAATAACAAACAATGAAAACCGCGAAATACATTTCTTTTTATAGGACGAATGACAGAGGGCGCAATCATAAAATAAAAAGCTCCTTGTGATGAAGAGCCTGTGCGCCTTTAAATCAATTTCGTATAATCATTTACCGGCATGATGGTTTTACTGGGACGCCTTTGCGTACGCGAAGGGCTAAAGATTACGTGCCCTTCATGCGTTTTGCGCAATCCTTAAAAAAATAAGTTAAAAAGTTAAACATTTTGAAAACGAAAATATCCATTCGCAACTTGTCCGAAATATTTAACCATTTTGGATAAACTTTCCAGTCACTTTATCCTGGAATAGTTTTGGGAATAATATAGTCTTTGACTAAACCATAGAGAAAGGTCCTTTCTCTATGACTAAACTAACCTTTTGGGGTTGATAATTTCCTCCGACAAGTTGTTGAGAATATGCCTGTTGAAAAGTTCAGAAAACAAGACACAAATAATATTTTGCTCGCAAGCTGGTACTTTTTAAAGCAACTTGAACAAAATATTTAAAAGAGATGACATGTTGAACAGCAACATCAGAAAGAAACAAACCTATTCAATATTAAGGTTATTTTTTGTTTAACTGAAAAGTGATAGGGTCAACTCTTGATTGCTTATACTCATTCAAGAAATGAACATGGCAGTACACTTCTCTATAGTGCTATAGTTATTACTTCCTGAAAAACCCAACGTTTATCGAAAAAAAAGTACAATTATTTCACTAGTCAAAAGCAAAGAAAAAGACAAGTTTAAGGTTCACCTTTGGGCTTTCCATGTGAATAAAAAATGGAAAGAAAAATTCAACTGGAAGAATTCACATGTGAAATTTATTTAGCTTTCAAAACACAGTAGATGCATTATTATAAATTTTTATAGCACCAACACCTTAGGAAAGGTACTTTTGTCAATGCTGCTATAAATGAGAATTTGCATAGTCTTGTTTTGTGTGAAAAATAGCCCAATAAAATTATATGGAGTCTTTGTTTCATTTCTTGTCCAGTTGCTGCAGAATAAATCACAGACAAAAAAAAATATATATATATATATATTGACTAACTGTTTCTTGTTCATTTGTGTTCAGGTTTGTAGTTCAACTAAAGAAATAATTAAATATAGCATCTAAGCTTAAGAAGATCATTTTTTATTTGGCCAACAAATACAATGGTCAAAAATTGCTCACAAGTACAAGTTTAATCCCTTGCAGTTTTTTTCAAGCAAAATCTTGGCTCAAAAAGGCCCATTTTAAAAATTTGGCCAAAAAATTAAGCGGTCTGAAATCGCAAGTTTAACCCCTTGCATTTTGTTTTTCACCAACAATTTTGGCTCAAAAAGGCCCAAAGGACTTCTTTTGATTTAATGTTGAGGTTGAAAAAAGGGCAAGTTAAATCCCCTTGTCATAGAATCATGCACTTACATGGCTCCGTAAGCGTGGAATTATGTGGTAAGCAGACCCATCAAACTGGGCCGAGATCGTTCGTGTCACAATATGCAAATAGTAGAAATGATTGACAGTTCGAATGTCGTCACACAAACCGTGAACACGCCCACACTGTTAAAAGAAAATGGCGTAGTTGCACTTGCAGTTTTAATGAAAGGTAAGAAGATAATGTTTTGATTCAGAATTCATTTTTTTAAAGCCATTTAAACCTTGAAACGCATATAATCAAAACATGTTGTATTCTAGCTTTAAATGAGCCAAGTTTTTCTGATAAAAGTTGGCTACAAAAGTCAAATATTTTCCGTTTTGGTGGCGCCTTCTTCGGAAGCATGGCCGCATGGCCGCATGGCGGATAAAATGAAACCCGTGTCACAACGTGGTTGGTAACTGGATGCATATTCTCGTAGTCGTATACGGACGTGTCAATATTGGAATTTGTAAGCCCTAAAATAATGTCAATGCAAGTTTATTTGACTTGTTTTCCTTCCTTTGCCAAGAAACACTGTATTTTACTTGGTGAGTTTTGATATTGTTGGCTAATTTAAATTGGTGCCGGGGAGGGTTACAATTGAATTTGGTAAATGCTTGGAATAATGCACGTATCAATTGTAGTCCCGGCCCTGGGGGACCCGGGACTTTGGCAGAGGTAGCCGGGACATAGACGGGGGATGTGCAAAGAACTGTGCCCCGCTAGCCGGGACAATAGCGGGGTCTTTGCCGACGTTGTACAAATTGTTTCCCCGCCTTACCGGGACAATAGCGGGGTCTTTGCCGAGGTTGTACAATTTGTTTCCCCGCCCTACCGGGAAAATAGCGGGGACTTTGCCGAGGTTGTACCATTTGTTTCCCCGCCCTACTGGGACAATAGCAGATCGAGGATTGTGTGACAAATGCCCTGCATGGCGGTCGGGGCCGGGATCGTGCGGGGGTTGTTATAAATGCCCCGCATGCCGGGGCCGGGATCGTGCGGGGGTTGTTATAAATGCCCCGCATGCCTGGGCCGGGATCATGCGGGGGATGTACAAAAACAAGTGCCCCGCCCCGGCCGGGCAGTAGCGGGGCATGGCAGGGACTATGACGCCAAGCCATTTTTACATCCCCGGCCAAGTCCCCGCTAGTCCCGGGTCCCCCAGGGCCGGGATTACAATTGATATGTGCATAACTGGTTCTGGATCAATATTCTCAACGCTCTTACTAGAGCCAAACGAGAAGAGTGAGTGTGCGCGGTGTAGTTTTTAGTTGCTTCTTAGGTGAGATATGACGGCTCCTTTAAAGGTCATTTTGTCAGTGATGGATATGATGTCTGCATTAGTGTTCCAGTCTTTTACTGTTTGGGGGAAATATTGGGGGAAATATGAGTATTTGAAGCAGTCTTTGTTTGCGGAGAACAGTTGGTAGGCCTTGCTGTGATTGTGTATGGATTGGCGTGTGACCGGCTGTAAGAACTTTCCTGCCGGGACGGCAGCCTGACCATAGTGGATTTTGTGGAGCATTGAGATTCGTGCCACTTCTCGTCTGCTTTCCAAGGTGTCCCATTGGTATGGTGGCCCTGAAGGGACATCGCATATCGCAAACGTGTGCGCATACGTATGCAATGTTGTGAAACAATTAGCGAATATATGCGCACACGTATGCAATGTCGTGAAACAATTCGCGAATATGTGCGCACACGTATGCAATGTCGTGAAACAATTCGCGAATATGTGCGCACACGTATGCAATGTCGTGAAACAAATCGTGAATGTGTGCGCGCACGTATTCCATGTCGTGAAACAATTCGCGAATAATAATGTGCGCACACGTCTGCGAATATATTTGCGATGTGAATTTTATTGCATACCATGTCGCATACCTTTGAATAAAATGTCTAACGATCTGGGGGGTTTCTTGCATACAGTGAGATGAGCGGTAGTCATTGCAGCGGTAGTCATTGTTGTGAGGCAAGCGAGGCGGGTGGTCTTCGGTATGGCGAGACTTGGCCTTGTGCCAAGTTCCTGGGTACACATTATTGTATAGTCATGCTTACAGGAGCCTGACTGTAGCGCCACGTACTTCCTATCCCTAGGTCACTAACAAATTGTCCGCAACTATGACATCACCCCAAAGGTATGCGACATGGTATGCAATAAAATTCACGACATCGCAAATATATTCGCAGATGTGTGCGGCTGTGCGCCCATATTCGCGAATTGTTTCACGACATTGCATACGTGTGCGCACATATTTGCGAATTGTTTCACGACATTGCATACGTGTGCGCATATATATTCGCGAATTGTTTCACGACATTGCATTCGTGTGCCCACATTTTCGCGAATTGTTTCACGACATTGCATACGTGTGCGCACACATTCGCGATTTGTTTCACGACATTGCATACGTGTGCGCACATATTCGCGAATTGTTTCACGACATTGCATACGTATGCGCACATATTCGCGAATTGTTTCACGACATTGCATACGGATGCGCACACGTTTGCGATATGCGATGTCCCTTCAGGGCCACCATACATTGGAGAGATTTTAGCACAGCTTGTACGGTTGTAGTCTCTGCAGACGAATCGGGCTGCTCTTCTCTGTATTATCTCAAGTTTGTCTTTTTGTTCCTGTGTGTAGGGAACCCAAATGATTGCTGAGTACTCCAGAAGTGGGCGGACCAGTAAGCGATAGACTTGAGATCTTGAGGGCAGCAGTGTAGGTTGCGTCTTATAAAACCAAGGGGTCTGTTTGCTTTGGCAGAGATGGATTTGATATGGTTCCCCCATTTAAGGTCATTGGTTATCTCAACACCCAAGTATGAATGTGATGTTGTCTCTTGTAGTGTTGTGCCACCTAGAGTGTAATTGAACTATTTGGTTGATCTGGCTTGCGAGAGGCGGAGGACAAACCACTAACCATTGCATTATTTCTAATATCATTTTTTACTAGCCCCATTAATATAGTAGGGGTTTCAGGTGAAAATTCCAATGCTCTCCGGCTGCATCGAAAACAAAACCCTCCTCTTACCAGTGGTAATTACCACTTAATTTGCTTTTGACAAACTTTCAAGCATTAACTTAGGCACAATTTGTGCAACCGGGGCATGTATAGTCAGTTCCCCAATTCAACGCGTATTCAGTTAGGCCAAACAAAGAAAGTGTTCTGTTTCCGATTACATGCCATTTTAAAATAGAGTCGGTAGGTCAGAAAGTTTTTTTTTTTTTGCATTATTCTGATACGTTTCGCGAGTGTGTAAAAATACCCTACTTGCCCGATTCAAAACTAACAGCGAGTGAAAAAAAACTGCTCCGAAATCCATCAAAGACCTCTTCAGTATAATTTAAACTCACATGAGGTACGCAGGAGATGTTTTTGGTTAATATGGAGGTATGATTGTGTCAGATATTTTTCAAAAAAGAACAAATTTCGGCTAAAAGGTTGCCCCAAATCGTCCGCTTGCGACTTTTGTTGAGTCCACTCTCGTTTATTTGTGGAGCACAATCAACAGATTTGTACAACCAATTGGACAAACTCTTGCGCAATTTGCAGTTTGCGCTATGCAGAATCGGCAGCTCTATTTACTATTGACCAAAAGTTTGCGCAATCTTTAGATTGCGCATTGTCTTGTGCACACATGAGCGCTGTGCTTTGAATTGTTGGTATTTTTCGCTGGGTCCTTCAGGAAACACGATGCGACGACCGTGGATCACAAAATCATGAGACTCAAATCACGGAGATATCAGTAAAATTGTCTGGATGTGTTCTGGTTTTTTAGTAAAATTTTGTTAAAAACATGTTAGTTTGGTCAAAGTCTGACAATTGGTCCATGGTAACTTCATTTTTAAATTATTTTAATATTTTTTAATTTTTATTTTTTAAGCCGAACAAAAAGTTTAGGGTTGGGGCTTAAAGTTAAGGTCGGTCAAGAAACCGGAAACAGAAAACTTTTTTTGTTTGGCCTTAGCACAAAATACCAAAGGGAACTGGCCCACAAATCAGTGTAAAGTTCCTGGATGACAGAACTTGATCAGTCTGCTCGAAATATACCGATTAAAAAAGGGAACTGTGTGCAGCTGTGTATCATCCTAATGGACTCCATGCAAGGGTAACTACTTGATCAAGGCTACCCATTAACTGGCTTTTCTTTTCTGTATTGGTGTTATACTTGTGGTCCCCCTTGCCCCCAGTATCAGCTTAATGCTAAATATTATTTCCTGTTCATGCCAAGTATATGCCCATTAACAAGAATATTATTTATTTTCTAATTCCAGATAGAATCACTGTGTGGTCGGTAAGCTAACAAATGTCAATGCTCTTGGATACCACAAGTCAAATCTGCATCTGCTGAAGTACTGTTCAACACTTCATGCTGCGTTTGCAGTTTGAGTAAATTGAGCAGGCCGAGTTGTGAGTGAACAACTGAACATGAATGCTTTACACAAACTATGGAATCTTATAACAGCTGTAATACCCAACTGAAGGACGAGCAATAGTGGTTAATTGGCTTGCTTATAAAGACACAATTAGTAACACCAGGGACCTGAACCCACACTCTGCTGATCCTAGAGCTTGAGTCAACAACTGAGAACTCAAGCTAACTGGAATGAACACATTGTTAATATAAGAGTGCATGTCTGGCAATGCTTTCAATAGGTGAGTTTTATTAAAATACCTGCTATACATCAATGGACCAGTCCAATTATGCCCCGCCCATTGGATTAATGGCTATTTCAGCGATGCTCTATTGCGTATATTATACAAATGCACCTTGCTTTGCTCAAGTTGCAGCAATTTGATTTACAAAATCCAAGATTGCCATGTCAGTGTTGGTTAAGCCATGCAGCACCAGCCATCAAACTCAAGCAGAACAAGGGAAAATCAAAATTTAATTAAGAGTTCCAACTCAAGTCTGTACAAAATCCACTAATTGATCTATGTCCTTTTGGTAAATAGCCACCCAAATCTCTGTACCCAGAGATCAATCTGGTGGATTAGGGAAGACTTTGGGTGACCAAAGTTAATGGAAACGAAAGAAGAGTACATTTTGTGACTGCATTGCTAATCTTATGCAAACAATAGTTTTGTTGTTCATTTTATAGTTGAGTGACTAATGGTCGTTACTCTGAGGGCAACAATCTCATTTTGTAGTAGCTCAGTCCCACCTGAAACCTAAAGAATCACCTGTAGTTGATAATATTCATAATTTTTGTTTTAATGTTATTTTGGTTGCAGTGAGTCTAATGAGCTATGTGATAAAAGCAACCTTTACCACTCATTGATGTCAAGCTGATGAATTGAACAAGTCCAGACACAAGGCAGTTTTCATGAGGAAGGACTGAGTAATATCAAAAGAATACCAGACCAGTGATTGACTGCATCATGAGACTGTACTCTCTGTATGATGTCATCAAAGACCTTCCTGCTGTGACATCAATCTTCAGTATGAATCTTGACAGGTGAGTTCACAATCTAAGGCATGTTTTTTATTTAATCACTGGAGAAATACCAGTGAAAATACTGTCAGACCTATTTTGAAGTAAAATTGTTTGTTCCAAGAGAACTCTCAAATGAATGAATACCATTTCATGGGATGATTGTGCAAGTTCTGAACTTCAGATCACACACACCGTTATATTTGTTGGTGTTTTCATAAAGTAAGGAGTTGCTGTTAAAACTCAAAGAAATATCACATTCCTGTAAGATATGGCAAATTGTTGATTCCTTATATCTCTGACGACCTAGGAAGCAAGTACAGATGATTGCTTATTCATTTTGGTTCATTTCAAGCCAGAGGGTCCAAATACAACAATTTGTTGCACTCTCAAAACCTTCAGTGCAACAATTGTATCCTTTTGCATCTGTTGCTCATATTTCAGGGGAAAATCAGAGAATTCAACAATTAAGTTTGATGTACTAATATGATATAAAAATTCCTTCCATGAGAGAGTTTATTAAATGTTGTATAATTTTTTTTGTTTAAATGTGCAAGTCTGTCAACTAACATGTTTATTGCAGCCAATTTTCTACCATCTGGGTGAGTTTCTTTTAAGGACTTGTTTAAGATCGACGGTGGACAAAAAGAAATATTGTTAAAATGTTGCTTAGTTCACTCCGAGGTACAGAATAGGTCACCTCCTGGGAAAAAACTGCTAACCATAGCTGTTTCACAGAATATTTGATATTTTACATCCATGAGTTGGAGTGTAATTAGTACTGATTATAAAAACATTACTATTATGCTACCAGTGCATCAACTTAGAAAAATCTTACCTGAGCTAAAATTATCAAGACTCATTGATCCAAGTTGAGGCAAGCTTATTAGAGTTGAATACTTTAACAATTGTAATGATGTAAGCCGTTGTAGAGTAATACATGATTTTAATGTGACCCCCATTATCCCAGTTTTCCCACTATCACCCTTTTGAGCCATACATTTTTGAGTAGTTGTAGTAAACAAGTTTGTTAAGGGAACTGATAGAGTTGAGGGTGGATTTTACACTCTCTAATAACATGAATAATATATGAACCAAAGAAAACAGCCATGTTTTTCTTGAGACCTAGATAGAGACTGACATGTCAAGTTTTAAATCATGACCAGTTTCACTTTGTGATGTATGTGCTCCGCATAATAGAAAATCACCGTTGAAGTTTACCTACTTTTGAAACTGTTGTTAGTAGGCTGTTTTTATGCCCTGCGGTTGGGAAACCACCGAAAGTTTCCGACATGTCCTTCCATATGTGTGTGGGTGCCCTACCACATGCTAACTTATGGGTTGCTTTTAACAATGGAACACAAGGTTTTCTTTGTTCTAGTGGTACCACAGAATTTCATCAGAAAAATCAAAATGGAGTTAATAAAACAACAATCAGGGGCGGATACAGGGGGGGCGTGGGGGGCGCACGCCCCCCCTTTTGCTTGAGAAAAAAAAACACCCCAAAACACCAATGGGAAAAATGAGGGAGAGACAAAGTTAATGACATAGGCCCTAGCTATTATTTGTTTTCAAAAAAGCTACTAATAATCCGTACCTCGTACACTTTGTTTCATTTGTGGACCACTATTAATTCACTGACTGATGAGGAATTACACGTGAATCTGTGTGTGGACATCGTGTTTTTCTCACACACTGAACATAAGCGCGAAACACCTGCACATGCCTGGCGCGGGGTCCGGGGGCGTGAAGATCATACACCCCCGCAGCGTGAGTCGACCATGCCACCTGTGTGTATACATTGTGCAAAGAAGTTTCTGGCTGGAGGTCAGCATGCGCGCGCGCTAAATACAATGTGACTTTTACAATACGAACTTCGGAAACTAGTATTAAGATAAAAAAAAAGTGAAGACTTAGCCCCATGAATAGGGCCAATCCACTAAGTATCCTTGGCTCTAGCACCATTGCACTCCTACTTTTGTGCCCGATTTAATTTTTAATCCGGGTTATGAAACTTACTGATCGAATGCTACTGTACTTGTAAAAAGCACCAATGCTTAATTGTTTTTTAAAAACATCACAGATCTTTTGGGGAAATTGTTTGCTTTTCGAATCGCGAGTGTGATTTTTTTCCCCACATAAAAAATATTATTAACTTGCGCGAAAACCATTGTCAGGTTCCCTCAACAATCCACAACAGTTATACGATCAACTGCTGATATTTAATGGGGACCAGACTGATTCACTCAGCGCACCATCAAGGTTTTGTGAAATACGTGTAATGGGGTGCGCATCTTAAGCCCGTCTGCGCAAAAGATATTATGCTCAGCGCGTTATGTAAATCAGTCTGGTCCCCATTAGATCGTATAAATGTTGTGAAATTGTTCAGGGAACCCAACTAGTATGGTTCTCGCGCAAGTTGTTAATACGTGATGTGATCAAAAAATTCACTCTCGCGACTCGAAATGCAATCAATTTTCCCCCAAAATCCGTGATGTTTAAAAAAAATGTTTAGCATTAGGGCTTTCTACAAGTAGGCCTTCAGTAGCATTCGATCGGTAAGTTTTATAAAAAATTACATCGGGCACAACAATAGGATTGCAATGGTGCTAGGCCCAATTGGCAAGGATACGAACGAAGTGGATTGGCCCTATATGGGGCTAGTGAAGACATAGCATCGTATAATCATGGTGTCTCACTCTGTTCAGAGTCTAGTCTAGGCCTACCCTCACATTTTCGTACATTAATGTTATTGTTGCTCGATCGCGCTGTCACTGAAGACAAGCACAACTTGTTCTTATCAGTGGTAACATATTTTGTGTCACATTCTAATCCTCAAGTATGTGAAAACTTATAGACAAAGAGACCCTATTTGGTTAATTATATAAAAAATTGCACTATCGTTTGTCTAACCCAACAGTTTTTTCCCCCTGAATAAGTGTTAACTGTAGCCTGCATTTTGATTTTTATAACTCAGGATGGCTGATTCAAATCAATGACTCCCAACTCGAAAATAAAGTTTTAATAATGATCTTGCTAAAACAAAAGTGGTCAGATATTGCATGAGATCGCACCACAGAGCATCTAGAATCCTAACTGTTTCGGAGCATTTAAGCGGGCCCCAGAACCGGCCCATGCCGTGGGCTTCGCGTTACGCGCTCGTAGGAGCCACAAATTGCATTCACCATTTGCTGCTTGGTAAATTTTCACGCCCCCCCGTTTGGAAAATCCTGGATCCGCCCCTGACAATAGCAGGACCCCACAAACTGGATCCATAAGGGTTTGTGTGTGTGCATGTGTGCGTGCATGCAATCTATAACTGAAGAAGGACTCAAATTTTTACTAAAAACTTGGTGTGTTGATTGGTCTTGGGATCCCCCAGAAGCCTGTCATCATTGGACCCCTTTGGTCAAATGTCAAGGTAATGGCTAAAACCAAAGAAATGTTATCGGAGCAATAACTCAAGAAGGACTTCTCAAACCAACTCCAAACTTGGTTTGTGGGTTGGTCTTGGGATCCCTCAGACGTCTATTGATTTTTGTCTCCCTCAGGTCAAATGTAAAGGTCATTATGGCTAAAACAAAAGAAATGTTGTCTGGGCAATACCTCGAGAAGGACTTGTCATATCAACTCCAAACTGGGTTTTTTGATTGGTCTTGAGATTCCCAAAGCATATTGCTTTTGGACCATAGGCCAAATTTCAAGGTTATTTTGGCTAAAACACAAGAAATGTTGTCCAAGAGATAACTCCTTATTGACTTGTCGTATCAACTCCAAACTTGTGTGTGGATTGGTCTAGGGATTTTCTAGAAGCCTATTGTTTTTGGACTCTTAGATAAATTGTCAAGGTCATTATGGCTAAATCAAAGACACTTTGTTCGCTCAATAACTCTAGAGGGACTTTGCATAATATTAGAAATGATGTCTTAGTTATAACTTCAGAAGGCCTTGGCAACTCCAAACTGGTTTGTGGATTGCTCCGGGATCCAGCAGCCTATTGTTTTTGGCCCATCTAGAAACGTCAAAAGTCAAGGAACAGACTGGCTTCCAGGGCACTTATGTTTACCAAACATGACTTTTCTTGTTTTAAAGTCACCTGGAAATAGATATTTTTTTTTTTAAATATAAGAGTATATGTATATTAACAATAAAACAATTTTTTGAGTAATTGTTTGTCAGTATTTATATGTTAAAAAAAGAGATAAAGTTGTTTGGGGGCGACTCCGCCCATCCCTTTTTGTGACGTCAATCGAGGAAGACTTCGCCTTGATTGAACATCGACCCCACTCGAACTTGCCTGCATTTACGTTGTATATACACGTGCAAGTAGTGAGATTGTACGTTTCGTTTGGTTATCCAAAAGTGGTTTTTTTCTTGCATTTTTCCAGCTAAAATTGTTGCTGGATGCAGCAAAACGACTAAAGATGGGGTCAGCCAGCATTTTTTTCCTGCAGATCCCAAATATAGGCAGTTACGGGCATCGAAAGTTAGGCTAACGAGGGCAAAATGGTCCGGTCCGACGTCGTTTTCAGCGCTATGCAGCGAACACTTGGATAGCCCGGGGATTTTTTCGTTGGTAGTAGTGTGCAAGGGAAGTTGCAGTGAAGCTTAGGTTACCAGCGAAATGTTTCTGGTGGAAAAACAATACCTCGTATTATCCGTGTTCTCGTTATGACCATGCTCGTATCTTCCGTTTTTAAGACATAGAAACGCGCATGGGACAGTTCGGGACCTGTGAAAAACCTCGTATAAACCGGCGTCTCGTATTAGTCGACTGTACACTGTCCTAGGATTGCATTGGGTGGTGACGTTCGAATACGAAAATGCATCATACTGATCAGGTACCCAGACGTAATGTACGGGGCCAGACTACACATTTTCTCCTGCCTCGATTGACGTCACGAACAGCGCCATGTAAAGGGGGGCCCATTTTTAAATTTGTAATTAAAAGAAAAATACAATTTTTTAACCTTAGTAAATTGTTTATTCACATTCCACTCATAAAAATGTATATATTAATGACAAAAGCTTTATTTTGAAAAAATACCACTGCCAGGTGCCTTTAATACAAAAACAAATCTGACTTCTTCATTCATAATCTCAATGTATTTTCACTCTTTGTTTTTCCGATAGAAAAACATCACTTTGTGAAAAAACTAAGATGTGCATGCAAAGCTGTTTGTGCAAACAAACACATACTAATGCTTAAAGGGACACGTTGCCTTAGATCGGGCGAGTTGGTCTATAAAAAGCCTGTGTAACTGTTTGTTATAAAATGCGTATGGTTAGAAAGATGTTTTAAAAGTAGAATACAATGATCCACACAAATATGCCTCGAAATTGCATGGTTTTCCTTTTACATCGTGAACTAACACAGTCGGCCATTTTGTGGAGTCAAATTTTTGACTCCACTAAATCGCCGACCGTGTTAGTTCGCAAAGTAAAAGGAAAACCACGCAATTTCGAGACATATTTGACCAACTTGTCCGATCCAAGGCAATGTGTCCCTTTAATGAAAATGCTAAACTTAAATACATGTAGACAGAAGTTTGGCACCATGCCAGAGGTGTGTATTTCATTGGATAAAGTGTTGAATTGTGATACAGATCATGCTTATTACTGTCTTTACGAAACTTGTGTGTGTGTGTTACATGTAGGTCCTGAATCTTGCTGAAAATCTGAACAGAAAAGTGTAACAATAATTATTGCAAAAACCGATTTGCAAAAATTTTCTGACTTTTTATTAGTTGCTTCATGAAAATGATGACAAATTGGTTGATTAGGTATTGTCCAATAGGAGAAGACTGTCTTTTTCACCTACTGCTCCTACTACTTAAAAAAGCATCAATCTTGACCTCCTTGGTGTTAACTTCTTTCTGAACCGCTGTAAGAACAAATTAAACTTGGACTTTTCTCAGACTACTAAAGTTAACCCATATCCCCTGACCTACAGATTTATCTGTTGTACACGTGAATGTTCAAACACCGACCTACGGATAATCACATAGCTATTATAACGCAAAAACATTGCACCATTGATAAATGCCTGATTGCCCTTTTATATGGATGTGTAATATCCCAGCAGCCTCCACGATGTTATACTGTGTTTGTCAGCCATGTTATTTTTGCATTGGACGTTACTTTGCCAAGAAGTTTTAAGCTTTGTTGGAGGACAAACACTGGCAGTTTTTGGCAGTACTGCAAAAAAGAAATACTGATAAACATCTCGTTGTGAAAACTCTGAACATGAAGCTTAGAATAAAGGTGACTTGATGCAGATTTTGAGCAATAAAAATGTGTGAAACAGACAGTAACTGTCATGTAACTTTGTACACGTTCATATTCCCTTTATATTTGACAGTGGCCTGTAAATAAAATGTAATGAGCCCTTGAAGTTACATCGAGGGAAAATTGTTGCTCCGGAAAGTACATTTGTTTTTGTTTTGTTGTGGTTGTCCTGTATAGAGTGTGCAGGCATGAGAATTTCCCGCTGTTCCGTGGTTTCCTCTCCAAGTTCAATGTGAATCCGGGTAACAAGTTTTGGGGGCAAGGGGAGGAGGGAGTGGTCTCTAGGGTGATGGTTTTGTTTAGGAAATTGTGGAAATGTCATTGTTAAAATACCCCAATAAAGATTTTTTAATGTTGCCCTGATTGCACTTACAATCGCGATTGTTCATTTTAGTATACAAACGTTAAAACACGCATACATGTACATATATTAGTCTGGCTCTCTCCAAGCTTTTAGCCAGGATTTGAAAATAGGGTGTCCAAATTTGACTGGATTGAAAAACAGGGCGTCCAAATTGTTGGGGTAAATTTTCAGCAAGCATGTACCACAGAACCATTATTGCATTTACTGTGTACTCCACGTATGCTTTGGGTCTGGGCCGGTTAAAGGGTTTTAAAAAATGAAATCAGCACCGTACAGCCCTAAGAATGGTATTTCGCGCAGTGTTATTATTATTTTTAAAGTTTGGGCGGGGTCACGACTTTTTCATATTGATTTCCCCCGTACAAGAGTCGAGTTGCGGTATTCTATTTCTATAGCCCGCGAATTATAAGAAATACGGAACAATCGTTAACATTTCAATGTACATGTACTACATCATGTACATTTACAGTGTACCACTATAAAGAGGGATAGTTTGATAGTGAGATAGTTTGATAGGTACAGTGAGCATTTAAGAAGTACTGTCTTTCCCAGCATTACGGTGTGCAGTGAGCATTCTTTATTAAACCTGCATTACCCATACTCATGGTGGGAGGTTCACACATACAAACAGACACGCACGTTTTGACTCATACACTGCGCATGTGCGATGTTCTGCAAACATTAATATGCGCTGAAAGGTTGCCGGCAGCCAGAAAAGAGCGGGAATGACGTGCCTAGACTTGGTTCCAAGTCTGTGCTCGTGGTTTTTAGTCTACCTGCATTGCCTGAAATAGCGCCCTCTTGTGGATTAACCGCCGTCTTTAACGTACGAGTTAGAGCGCGTGATAGCCAATCTGCGGGGGGATTTTGTGTGGCTGATGCAGAAAAATAACCCTTATCTCAGACTTGAAATCAAGTCTACAACACGTGTGTCTCGAGTGCTGCCGATCTATCACACACAAACCTGGCGTAGGTACACGACATGTACAACATACACAACGCTTTTGTCTGTCTACTGCGTGCGTGGCGTTTCACCGCTATAGTTTCTAATAAACTATAGCCTTTGGTTGTTCAAGCCTTCCCACTAGTCGGGGGCACTGTCTGATGTTAAATTTGATCCCTTTGTCGGTAAACAATGAATGGGCGATCAGTATATTTAAGATAAATTGGTTGTATCTTGCATAAAAATTACCTTCACTGCAGCTGGCAGGTAGTAATAGTTTTGGATTTGCGTTCGTTTTGCTTACAATTTCAGGTATTCGGATGTAATTTTTTTTTATTATGTACAAAAAACAGGGCGTCTTCAAGGGCGTCCGACAGTTTTTCGGGGCGTCCAAAAATAAAATAGGGCGTCCAAAAGACGCCCCGACGTATCGCTGGCTAATAGCTTGGCTCTCTCTATGTTCCTTACAACAATGCGCAGGGGAGTAGTGAAATCCACAACTCAAATTTCAAGGGGTTGGATGCCTGCAGTAGAGGCTACTCTCAACCTCGTTCCGGTTATATTTAATGCAAAGTTATAACCTTGTACTCATTAAACTCATCGCTCTCGCCACACAATTTTTCTGGACAGCATGCCTTGCTCTCTACTACCCATCAGTAGCAGCGATGTGCGTCTTTTAATCGATCCTCAAATCACGAATCCATGAAAACGTTTGTTAATTACAAAGATTTGTCAAGGGCAGAAATTAGGGGATAAGATCATCCAAAAACGCATGTTTGCGAACTTCACTTGCTTTATTTATTGATTTATTTTATTATAAACAAAATATGAAGTTTCTGACGCTTTGAAAACTGTGTACATTAGGCCTAATACATGTGGTCTAAGGAAAAACTTGCGGGCGACCCAAATTTTTGAGTGACTCGTCCTACCGGCAAATGAAAAAAAAGTCAAGGGAAACCCCTGGCTGAATTTTGCAACGTGAAACGTCTCACTTAAAATTTTGTAGGCCTTTTTTGAAACCCTAATAGTTAATCGCTATTTTCCAGTTTTATTTAACATAACCCATTCTCATGCCTGTGTGTTTTTTCCAGACACTTTCTTATCAAACGGTGCTTATTTTCAACTTTTAAAAGGTCTCATTTCGGTAAGCTGCTTCATTTTGAAGCTTATAAAACAAACTGCCTAAACATAGTACTCTATTATTTTGTTAATTTATTTTGTTAATGACCTCTCAGGAAAAAAGTATTGTATATTGCTTTGCCAAGTATTGGTATGTCTGCTTAGTAAAAGGAAATCAATGTTCAAAATAATTAGTTTAACACTGATGCTTATGCTAGCTCCTCCGTCATGATGTACATGTAAACTGCAATTTGTATATTTTAAATTTTGTTGTAACCCTTCCCCAGGGTAATGGGATATGTTCCTTTTGGAATAAAACAAGAAATCAAATCAAATCAAATCAATAATAAATAACAATCTACTTTTTTTCATTACTTAAAAAAATAAAAAAATAAAAATATTTAGTACTAAAATTTCTTCAAAAGTTCTAATATTAGCCTTTGTTTATACAGAAATGTTCATCAATTTATTTTTGGGTGGGGGGAGAGCTCATTTCAAAAATGAAAATTTTCCATTATTAGGCCTACTGTTATTACTAATGACTATTGATATGAATTATGAAACATCATCAATTTTTTATGAGAGAAAAAAGAATTTCCTACTCGTTCCAACAAATGTAATTTGTTGGGGTTTAATTTTTTGTAGAGCTGTAAATAAATAAATGTTTAATGTAATGCCCCTCCATTTTGTGTGTGCGCCAAATGGGCTCAGGCATTTACGACCAATTTATACACGGAACCATTAGGTGGGTATGGATAAGAAAGTTAACATCCCAGGATGCACTTGCCCTGCTTCATCTTGTTCCAAAATTCCACCTTCCTCAGTTTCCGATGACTCCAAGCAATATTATGGTTGATACATGTGAAAGAAAACAAAAGCAAATTCAGATAAAGTGTTCTGAAACTGTCATCTTATTTCATTGTGCTGTATTCAGGAAGTAGTTCATGCATTTTAAATAGCAGTTGATTTCAAGTGAAACTGTCAAGTTTACCACATTAGTTTAAATCACACGCATTGCAAATGATTAGAAATGCTACCTTAGTGGTACAATGGCTGCATCAATATTGTAACTAGTCTTATCAAAGTCAACTTTAAGGATATGATTTGACCCCCAAAGCACATGTCTTTGATTTCAATACAATGAAGAGATGCACAGCCATCAACCTCATCACTCTTGTGCAATGTTTTCATATCAAAAAATGATGAAGAAAATATATTTAGTACTAAAAAATACTTAAAAAGTTCTAATATTAGCCTTTGTTTATACAGACATGTTTATCAACTTATTTTTGGGTGGGGGGAGAGCTGTAGGAATAGAGAACAATGTCCACTGGTATACACACAGCTTCTTTATTATTTCAAATCTTAATGCAGGTAAGTTGCCACTCTTGGACTATTGACTACAGTTATCATGGTCTTGTCATTCCTTCTGTTAGAATGTTGACACACCACTCTTCATTCAACCTTCATCAAAGCCAATATATCTATACGTTCCTCCTCCTTGATCGGTTAGAATGTTGACACACCACTCTTCATTCAACCTTCATCAAAGCCAATATATCTATACTTTCCTCCTCCTTGATCGGTTAGAATGTTGAGACCTTACTCTTCATTCCTCCCTCATCAAAGCCAATATATCTATACTTTCCTCCTCCTTGATCGGTTAGAATGTTGAGACCTTACTCTTCATTCCTCCCTCATCAAAGCCAATATATCTATACTGTCCTCCTCCTTGATCTGTTAGAATGTTGAGACCTTACTCTTCATTCCTCCCTCATCAAAGCCAATATATCTATACTTTCCTCCTCCTTGATCTGTTAGAATGTTGAGACCTTACTCTTCATTCCTCCCTCATCAAAGCCAATATATCTATACTTTCCTCCTTGATCTGTTAGAATGTTGAGACCTTACTCTTCATTCCTCCCTCATCAAAGCCAATATTTCTATACTTTCCTCCTTGATCTGTTAGAATGTTGAGACCTTACTCTTCATTCAACCTTCATCAAAGCCAATATATCTATACTTTCCTCCTCCTTGATCGGTTAGAATGTTGAGACCTTACTCTTCATTCCTCCCTCATCAAAGCCAATATATCTATACTGTCCTCCTCCTTGATCTGTTAGAATGTTGAGACCTTACTCTTCATTCCTCCCTCATCAAAGCCAATATTTCTATACTTTCCTCCTTGATCTGTTGGAATGTTGAGACCTTACTCTTCATTCAACCTTCATCAAAGCCAATATATCTATACTTTCCTCCTCCTTGATCGGTTAGAATGTTGAGACCTTACTCTTCATTCCTCCCTCATCAAAGCCAATATATCTATACTGTCCTCCTCCTTGATCTGTTAGAATGTTGAGACCTTACTCTTCATTCCTCCCTCATCAAAGCCAATATTTCTATACTTTCCTCCTTGATCTGTTAGAATGTTGAGACCTTACTCTTCATTCCTCCCTCATCAAAGCAAATATTTCTATACTTTCCTCCTTGATCTGTTAGAATATTGAGACCTTACTCTTAATTCAACCTTAACCAAAGCCAACATCTCTATACTTTCCTCCTCCACCATCTGATAGAATGATGATAAGACACTACTCTTCATTCAAACATCAAGGCTAGACCACTACCATGGTCAAGTGGTGAGAATGCAGGACTTACAATCACAAGATTGTGGGTTCGAATCCAGCCAAGCTAACCATTGATTTCACAATGACTGGAAAAATTTTTTTAAACTAGTTACTGAATCACAATTTATTGATTTGTAAAATGCATAATTAAAGACGTAAAACAAATGTTTGTATGAGAGAGATTGGCATCTATGTCCCTTGTCGAAGCTTTGCCCAGTTCCCTTGTTGGGAAGATCTACTAAACAAACAAACAAACAAACAGAAAACTATACCTCCCTTCTCCTTTATCTGTTAGAATGTTGGGCACTATTCTGCATTCAACCTTTACCACTATCTGTACTCCTCTATATGCCAATCCTGATCGGATTCACAGTTCAAAGACAATGAAAGTGAATAATTCTCTTAGTTATTTTAACTGTTGTTTACAAAAGAAAAATCTTGATTACAAATCATTCAAGAGGGTAACCTCTTCACAGAGAAACAGGTTTTGATTAGCACTGACTGTAGGCATTCTTTTAGAATAAATAAAACAATGAAATAAAATGAAAGTACAACAAAAACAAGTATGTTTTCCATTAACTGGCCTGCACTATGCCAGTGACATCAAATAGATACTAATTTCAAAACAGTTGGTATCTTACAATCATTGAATAATTAAAAACATATTCCTCGTTCTAATAGACAATATTGGTAACAATGGCTATTGGTCTCTGTCATGCTAAGACTCTTGACAAGCACTTGTTTAATTTTGCTCCCAGACTTTACAAGACTTAGTACAACTTTGCCCCTGCGTTACTTCAATTTATTGCAGGCAATAACAAACAAACCTCCTTAGAATTATCTTTTTTCTATATTTATTGCATTTTCATGGTGAATTATATGACTTTGTCTTGTCAACTCATTATTCAGTCTAACTGTGATCCAGTAGCCGGCAGAAACCAGGGTGTTAAATTGATTCTCTTGATATTAGTGGTGCACAACTTATGCAATAAATGTTGCGCAAATGGACTTAAGCAGTTGCGTAAAGTTACATGAAATCGGCTGCAGGCCGGTATTGTGGCATAATAGATACCGAGTGACTCAGTTAAACGCCCTAGTTTTTGCAGTGAACTGATTTTTTCATGATATTGGGTGCAATTGATTAGCTTGCCCGTGTCTACCCGGAAGTGCTCATCCGGGTGAGCCCCTAACTGAACAACAATTTCCCCAAGCATTCTGACCAATGCATTTTAGGGACAGCTAACTGTAACTACTTTTCTATGTGTGCATCCATCAAGGATTTACAAAAAGATCGTAAAATGTTTATTCTTCTGATAAAACTGCAACGTTAAATTATTGTACAAGCCCACATTGATACAAAAGTACGTGCTTACAAATATATAAAAAAATTAGTGAAAGTGTCCTGCTAAATTTCAAACAAAATGATGGCCATTAAGAAAGTTTTTCATCATGACGTCATGCACCTGTGCTATCCCTGAGTAAACTGCTCTCCAACCAGGTTACTTTGGTCTGACCTGGTTGAGCCATGACAATGACATAAAGAGCTACTTAATTGCAATGGGGTCAGACCTGGGTTGACTCGGGGAAGCTAATCCAACGCACCCAATAAAGAGTTACGTTAAAGACATGGTAAAGTTTTAGATGGGATTAAAAAAGAAACAAAGTGTAAGTTGTGGTAAAATATTTAAAAAAATAGACAAATTGATTTTTAAAAAACCAAATTAAATTAATGTATATTGACAATTAAATACAAATTTTGTTCTAACGAGGCCTTACATGTTTTTTCTATCCTCTCACAAGCAAAGAGAGGTGGGCATGAGGTATTCTAAAGAACCAAATTTTTGTTTGTGAAAATCTCACAATTCAGTGAGTTTTTTGCAGGTTAGCTGATGGTATATTTTAGGGGAACTAGAGGATTAGAATAAACTCAATCCAATGATTTACCATCTCTTTAATATAATGTTTATTTTATTAATAAACCTCATGGCTTAAGGCCTATTTATTTGCTAAAAGAAACATTCAGAAGCCAGAAGGATATTTATTAATTATTCTGTCAGAATTTATCCATCCTTAGCCAAAAGTATTGGAAGGATATTAATAAAACCAACAAGAAGATTTCATATCTGTTCCAAACAATGGGACCTGTTGCTTTTATAAGGGGAACGATTGAATTGGGGCCTGTACAAAACATCCGCAATCATTTTTGTAGGCCCACTTGATGTTAAAGGGCCATCCAGAATAGTCAACGTTAAAATATTGTGATTTTTTTCTCTCGAAATTGTGGGTGGGTGGGTCAAAAGAAAAATCGGAATTCAGTTTAACAAAAATTGCTAATAATAGACTAGGCCCTAATACAAATATATTTAAACAAATGATGAGGAAGAAGACAAAATTACAAGCTGGTCAAGATTTGTCGATTTTATTCTTGATAAAACTACAAAGTTGTTTGTTTAAGCCAGGAAAAGCCATTGAAAACTACTGATGTTGGGACCTTTGATCTAAAATACCTGGTTCACTTGAGGCATTATTTAGTTCTTCAGTGTGTGTATTATGTTATTAAGCTATTCAATATCACAAAACTGAATGTTGGGGTCGGTTGGTGGGTGGGTCAAAACAAGTTCAATTTCTTTTAAACATTGACTATTCTGAATGGCCCCAAAGCATTCTTAACATTTATAAAGAATTACATTTTCTTTTAAATTAATTATCTATTCATATAATTACTTCTCATGGTTTTTTGTAGTTTCATTTCTTTAACTAAAATCTCAGAAAATAAGATTTTTCTTTTAATAAAGGAGATAATATTAGCAGAAGGCAGTTACTGGATTCAGGTTCTTGTGACAAAGGTCATCAGATCAATGGGTCCAAATCCTAACTGCAAGTTTCAATTGTGAAACAAAAGTAACACCTGCCTTTTGTGTGTAGGGATGAGAAATGTCAGACTTTGATCTGAACTAAGGCATTTTTATGTCTTATGTCTGCCTGTTGAAAAATCTAGCTGTTGGTTTTCCTTATATATAAGGATACCACTCACATTGATCTACTTCAGTCTCTAATGCTGAGGGGACTGTTCCTAAAAGTCTCTCTATGTCATCACATTGATCTACTTCAGTCTCTAATGCTGAGAGGACTGTTCCTAAAAGCCTATGTCAACAAAGCCACTTAGTTGAAATGCCTTCATTTCAGCATACCTCCTGAAATGTGGACTTTAGTTTTAGACCCTTTGGTCAGTAATGACTCTCACCCCTGACACTGAAAGTAGTGTTATAATTTTGTCTGGGACTTTAAAAACAAGTAAAATATTCAATTTATATGTAATTAAATATACTTTTTGAGTGTCATCACAGAATCAAGTTAGTTATTTTAATACCAGACTAAAATTAAACTGTCCTAATTTCTTCAAAAGCTGATATGCTAATAATATTATTTGTTTCATTCAATTAGAAATTTAAATAACTTACTCAAGTAAGGGTTACCTGGTTACATTATTTTTCTGTGTTGCACCATCAGGGAATGAAGCCTCGTTTCTTATTGAGACTTTGAAACAAACTGCAATTAAAGCACAAATAAGATTATGTGGTGACATTCTACATTCTATGAATGAAAACTAACTGAAAGGTGACAGACACATTGACATGTATACATCTCATCATTGCAATCAAGTGAGTAATTCTAAAAGTTGGGGTTGGAGTCAACTTCAATGTTTAGAATTAGCAGAATGGTAAACTTTCCTCAAGCCTACACTTTCTGTAATCTTGAATCTTCAAACAGTTCAAGACTGTCCAATCCATGCTTCTTTATTGACTGAAAGGTGACAGACATGTTGACATGTATACATCTCATCATTGCAATCAAGTGAGTAATTCTAAAAGTTGGGGTTGGAGTCAACTTCAATGTTTAGAATTAGCAGAATGGTAAACTTTCCTCAAACCTACACTTTCTGTAATCTTGAATCTTCAAACAGTTCAAGACTGTCCAATCCATGCTTCTTTATTGACTGAAAGGTGACAGACATGTTGACATGTATACATCTCATCATTGCAATCAAGTGAGTAATTCTAAAAGTTGGGGTTGGAGTCAACTTCAATGTTTAGAATTAGCAGAATGGTAAACTTTCCTCAAGCCTACACTTTCTGTAATGTTGAATCTTCAAACAGTTCAAGACTGTCCAATCCATGCTTCTTTATTGACTGAAAGGTGACAGACACATTGACATGTATACATCTCATCATTGCAATCAAGTGAGTAATTCTAAAAGTTGGGGTTGGAGTCAACTTCAATGTTTAGAATTAGCAGAATGGTAAACTTTCCTCAAACCTACACTTTCTGTAATCTTGAATCTTCAAACAGTTCAAGACTGTCCAATCCATGCTTCTTTATTGACTGAAAGGTGACAGACATGTTGACATGTATACATCTCATCATTGCAATCAAGTGAGTAATTCTAAAAGTTGGGGTTGGAGTCAACTTCAATGTTTAGAATTAGCAGAATGGTAAACTTTCCTCAAACCTACACTTTCTGTAATTTTGAATCTTCAAACCGTTCAAGACTGTCCAATCCATGCTTCTTTATTCTATGAATGGTCACAGACATGTTGACATGTACATGTATACATCTCATCATTGCAATCAAGTGAGTAATTCTAAAAGTTGGGGTTGGAGTCAACTTCAATGTTTAGAATTAGCAGAATGGTAAACTTTCCTCAAACCTACACTTTCTGTAATCTTGAATCTTCAAACCGTTCAAGACTGTTCAATCAATGCTTGACTGAAAGGTCACAGACATGTTGACATGTATACATCTCACCATTGCAATCAAGTAAATAATTCTAAAAGTTGGGGTTGGAGTCAACTTCAATGTTTAGAATTTTCAGAAGAGCAAACATTCCTCATGATTGCCAAATGCACCAATTTCAGTAGTTATCATTTCTAGTTTAATATTTTATTGAAAGGTGTAAGGTGTAATGTTTCTGCGGAATACTTTTCTCATGGCATTAACAGTATGGTAGAAAAAATGTAGTTGGTGGGGAATTAACACATCATCAAATCATGTATTTGATTTGAGTGGTGTAAGTGACCTTAAACACATTGTTCATGAAATGAAGTTCTTTTTAACATATTTTTTTAAAGGGAGAAACCATAGTTTGTCATGAATCCAATTACTTGTAGATGTGTTCAACATGTAAGACAGTGCTACTTCCTCGTAGTTGTTGAACTGTGTGTGGCAGTAAACCTCATGAAATGAGGCGGGTCCTGGCCGAGCTGTCTAGTTCACCGGACCCAAGCTCTGGTGTTGTAAGCAGCAGAGTGTGGGTTCGATACCTGGTCCTGACACTTGTGCCCTTGAGCAAGGCACTCAACCATAATTGTTTCATAAAAAGTTGCGAAGGTTTACCAGCCAGGCTCCAGGTGGATGAAACTCATGCCTACATCCTTACGGACTGTGAAATGGGTAACCCTGTTTCAACCCTGGGATTAGGTGGCAGTGTGCCCCATTTCATTTGGGTCGATAGCCTGAATCAGTTAAGTGTAGCCCTCACATTAAACTGGCTATCCGTGGCCTTGTGATGTTAGGTGATTTCACTGCAAGTAGTAAACATCATACAGGACTAAATAAAGATATTATAGAAGTGGTCAGTAACTGGACTTAGATTCTTGTGGTGATGGCCATAAGTATAGTGGGTCCAACTCTAGACTGCAAGTAGTCAACATTATAAAGCAATGAAAGGAAGGAGGTAGGTAGGTAGTCAGTAACTGGGACTTGGATTTTTATGGTGATGGCCATGAAAGTAGTGAGTCCAACGCCTGACTGCAAGAAGTCAAAATCAAAAAGAGATATTATTAAAAAGTAGTCTACATCATGAAGAAGAAATTTGGAGCAGTCAATAACTGGACTTGAATTCTTGTGGTGATGGCCATGAAAATAGTTAGTCAGACTCCTGACTGCAAGTGGTCTACATAATAAAGGAGATAAATATTACAAGTGGTCAGTAACTGGACCTAAGTTCCTCAGTTGATAATCATCGAGAATGTTGGGTTCGAATTCTGACTGCAGATGGTTAACTTGAAAAAGGAAATCCTTATCAACAGCAGTCAGTGTTATAGCTGGATTCTTATCAGACCTGACTGCTGTATTCTACAGCAAAAGTTACCTGTGTGTCGGACACCTTGGCACGGTAACAATTATCAGTCATGTTCTCTTTATCTAGAGGCACAAATATACCAGACTGCAGCCCAAATAACATGTTTTCTCCTTTTAAAAAATGGTTATTGAAAACGCTGGAACACTTTAAAAGTAGCTTGTTTGTTACATTGTTTTTGACAGAGTGGTGTAACACATGCAGACAAAACAAAAACTTGAACATTACAACTGTTTTTTTCTTCCCTTAAGTTTGGATGGGGGACATTCAGATGTTCCATGAGCATCATGAAATACATAACTAATTTAATCTTATAGTTTACTGAACTGTACATGCCATGAAATTTTCTTGCAATTCTTAATAACCAAGTTTAATAGTATAACACTTTTCAACCTGCACAGTTAAAGGTAGGGCCAGTGTTTGTTTTTTCTTCAGCAAAATTACAAAGAAAGATACATTAAAGTCACCAGTGAAAGTTTTGGCTGAATAGAGTGTCTACTTGCTGAGAAAAGAAAAACAGCAAAAAAACTCTTACAGTATTTTTACTTGAACTTCGCATCTATCCCCATTGAGCGAGGTGGCAGCTGGTACCAACCACTTGTCTGGCCGCAGCATTCGCAATTCAACACCAACCCTCAGAAATCTGAAAAAAGATTGATGCATGAATTGTTTTTCTTTGATTCAAATGTTTTTTATTGATTTCTAATCAAAAGGGGAATTTCAGACAAAATAATTTGGCAGGACGCTTACTATCATCTTTATAATATGTAAGCTTTAGGATAGAAATTACACAGATTTTTTGGGGGTAATTACCAAACCCTGACCCTACCTTTAATGCAATGTAGGCCTATTTCACATGTTCATTTTTCAAAGAAAGACAAATCCAGTATACCACAAACTGGTTTCTGAATTTTAATTTTAAGATTATCGTATGACGCTGTGGCCCAGTATAAATTTTTAAGTTGAGTCGAGAGTACATGGTTCTTGATTAATTTCTAAATACAAAACAATTTGTATCCCAAGTTTCTAATTGTTTTGGAAATGGATTACCCGACATGCTGTGTGGTTACATTCTACATGTCCTGGTTAGATTGTAAAAGGCAGAAAAATAAAAGAAATTGTTAACAATGGAAGCACCTAGTTAGGAGTATGAAATATTATTTGAAAGATGACAGACGTTAAGATGATTATTTTCTCCTGGTTGGAATGTAGTAGTTAACCCACAGCAGGTCCTTTAATTCTTTTTAAGTGCTATCCCGGTCACATGCTGTTTTAGGGATTTTGTAAGGGTAGCAGGTAGCAGGAGCTACTTCAGGATCTGACACTCCTGCCCACGCGATGTTACAGGTCCACTTTCCCTCAGTGGTTCCCTGGATACTCAGAACTGAGAAGTGACTTGTTCTTGGAAAAAGGACATGCCAAATTATTGTTGAAATGGCAGACAAGGAGAACGAGAACAGAGCCAAACTGCAATCTGCCTCAACTACCAGCACACATTGAAATGAGACAACTAACATTGCCAGCAGTCTAAGGAAGATTCTTGAACCCAGAAAAGACTTGCCACTAATGTTCCAATATTGAGGACATGCCTCTGCAGGAGTTGCAATGAAAAACACTTCAACCAATGGAGGATGTACATGTATGTATCCATTGATAACAGCAGATTGATGACATCAAGATGCTTACAACCTATGTCTCAGTTCTGCCCTGACTGCAATGCACTGACTTAAAGAGAGTTTAACCTGAGGAAACGTTAAATAAAGACTGCAATGTGATGATTTAATGGAATGGAATCACATTCAACACCATTAACAGAACTGCTATCAACACGTACATGAGATCTGGAAGAATTCAAGACTGCAAGTAGATTCTATTCAAGGAATGGAATTACATTCAACATCAACAGAAATGTTATCGTTTATCACAGGAGAACATTTGAAATATAAGACTGCAAGCAGATTTCAATCAAGGAGTTGTCGCTACCAAACGCTTAAACCAATGGAGGATGTATGTATCCATTGTAAACAGCGAATTGATTGCAGCAAGATCCTTATGCCCTCAATGCAAAGACTAAAGGAGAGTGATTGGAGATCTTTGGAAATGTGAGACTGCAGAGTATATTCTAGTCAATGAATGGAATCGCATTCAACAACGACTGAACTGTTATCAGTAAACACGGGAGACCTATAAGAATGTAAGACTGCTATTTGCTGTAAAGAAGTGGAATGATATTAAACAGCATCAGCAGATCTATGATGACAGCAGACCATTCACACCGAGTCCGTGGTGTGATTATCTCATGGAATGGAGTCATTTCAAATACATTGGCAGAACTGAAGGCATCAAGAATCTTCCAAACGTTTTACCAGAACTGTTATCAATAGTGAATGGAGACAAAGGAATGCTCAACATCACACCCAAGACAGCATTTCATTCCATCCATCCATTCCAATTAAATATTGTAATATTAACTATTGCATTTGACTGGGATAGCTGTCAAAGTTAATGTTAAGATATACTTTTAGTCTCTTTAGTAATTCTAACATTTGGAAAGTAATTTCAAATGTTTAAAAAATTTCATTCAAGGGGAAAGTACAAAATAAACACATCATATTCAAAATGTTAAAAAAATGAGGACCTGCTTTTAAATTTCCTTCTTTTAAGTCAAAATCATCATAAGAACTTGGTTTTGTTATAATTTGAATTTCCCCCCTAGAAATGTCCCTTTGAAATAACAGTACTGAACAAGATCTACAGGATCACATACATGTATGGGTATTTGCATCCCATTATTGTACTTTCCCTTTAAATGAACATTTTAAATAACAAGGACCGTTCAGGTTCTTATTTGGCTTCACAGGTAGACTGAATAATATGGTATATTTGACAAGGTTATGTCACTTGACAACTGAATGATTGTTAACATTGAGAATTTATCACTTAGAATTAAGTGATTCATTTATGTTGAGAAACGTTTTTTTATAACTCTTCATGAATTGATTTAAGTTGATGCATCCTGATATGTTCATTGTCCTTTTTATGACAGAGAGCAAAAAGTCAAAAAGTGCATTTTGGCCTATCATACATGTTACTCATTTGGAATTCACAGTGCAGTCATTTCAAAATATCTGATCATGAAAACCATTTTACTCACAGATTGTTTCAACCCTACCAGAGTCTTTCCTTGAAGGCTAAAACCATTGTTTTTCTCAACTGCATCTTTTTCCCCAGATGCCTTTCACCTTAATAACCCAGTGTGATAACCACTTGACCACGACAAGGATTGATTTTCCAATCCATTCCTAAAGATCTTGATTTTCCTCTCCTTTCTTCAACTGTAACTTTTATCTTTTCATATTCAAAGGCATTGTACAGCCCTGATACTTCGGCTCTGAAGGGGCAAGGCAGTTTTGCCTTGACTTTTTGTACAAATTTAGGGCACCAAGGCAATCGTAAAAAGTTGCGAAGGGCACCAAGGCAATATTGGAAAAAACACATATTTCAATAATTATACAATCTTACACAATAAAATGCACATCACTCTCAGTTCTTCTGTTCTGCTTGTTTCCTTCATGACATACATGTAGTTTATTTGTCTTCAAAATAAAATTGTTATACATAAGGAAAACCACGATGAATAATTAAATTAAGAGTATATCATAATTTGAAATATAAATTTGTATTAAAAACACAGTTTTCTTTTAAATTAATATTAATAAGACCTGTAGTAGGCTGTTCTAGTAAAACCTTATTAAAACAGTTTAATTTCTAATTTGTTGCAGACATGTAATTGTAATGTACGATGATGCAAATCGAGCCCTTAAAAAAAGCTTAAATACACGGAAAAAATACACCCCAAAAACTTGCATACAAAAAAATTAACCTGAAAAAGGTGTCCAATTTGCAGCATTTTGATGCTGCAACATTTAGTTGAGCCAATTTCTTTTGCTTGGTTCTTTCCTGATACGGCATTTTGAAAGCAAACACCAACGTTGGTTGGACGCATCACCCAAGCCAAGCAAAGCAAGCAAGCTGCATAACAACAACTTCTTCTCGGTAGTTTTTCTTTTTCGCACGGTCCCACCTACTGGGGCCGAGCGAATATTTCAGCGGGCACGAGGTTGAAACGATGTGCACGTGTTTATTGTGCGTGTTTCACAGTCTGGGTACCGACTCGGATAGGTGTACACGTGCAGTGCTGCATACACGTCGTAGTGTGAAGCTGACTGCACCATACTATTGGTTTGTGACGATCATTGTACATGTACAATGTATGTACATTGTTTCCGTGTGTGTGTTCGTATCACACAGACATCGCGACTTTGGACAGTTGCTATTTCGGCTCATTTTCTGTCATTTTTAGAGATGAATGTCGAACTTGGAATATCGTTAAATATAATTTTTTTTCAGGAGAAAGGGCACGACGGCAATGACAAGAAAAGGGCGCGGCAAAAATTGCCGTGAAAAGTGGGATTTTTGAAGGGCATTGCGGCAATAGGTAGGGGCAATTGCCGTCGTTGCCGTTGTGAAGTATCAGGGCTGATTGTATCTAGTGTGTATACCAGTTCAGACATAGAGTTTTGAAGTGAAGTCATAAAGAACATAAACCTATTTAAAGGCACTGAACAGGTTTTGTAATTGTCAAAGACCAGTATTCTCACTTGGTGTATCCCAACATATGCATGAAATAACAAGCCTGTGAAAATTTGGGCTCAATTGGTCTTTGAAGTTGCAAGAAAATGATGAAAGAACAAACACCCTTGTTGTACAAATTAGTGTGCTTTCAGATAGGAAAAAAAGGCTTCTGGCCAGAAGTCTTTTATTATTTTAGTGAGAAATTACCTCTTTCTCAAAAACTACGTTACTTCAGAGGGAGTCGTTTCTCACAATGTCTTATACTATCTACAGCTCTCTGTTGCTCGTTACCAAGTAAGTTTTTATGCTAATATATATTTTGAGTAATTACCAAACGTGTACAGTGTCTTTAACAACCATTTTGTTAAAGATTGTTTTTATGCAACAAAATAGTTAGTGTCATGGGTTGAAAGAAACTGCAATTAGATAAGAAAGTGTCGGGAAAACGCCCTCTATAGAAGGCAAACACACGTAATCACTGGTAAATGTTCGTTGTCTTAGTCTCAAGCACACATGGACTTGGACTACCTGGTCTTGGTCTTGGTCTCGGACCTCATTTTGGCTTTAGACCAGCTTGAGACCAATAAAAAAACTTCCATTTGATAACAAGCAAAATGTATCGTACCAAATGTATCGTGCGTCGATTCCTTCACAAAAAATCCTACACCACAACTAACTCACTCCATGTACTGTACATGTGAGTGCAATCTATGTGCAAATTTGGAATGTAAGAAAGTAAATACAGTTTGCGCCATCAAAAATGGCACGCCGCTGCATGCACCATCGATCACAACTTGAGGTGGGAAATAGATTGATCCAACCGCAGCGCTCTGCACATACGTGGGTTCTAATGCATGCATATACACACTAGGGCGTATTTGACTGTCTGTAACTACTAGACATGTGTATGTGTTGTATGAATTTTTAGTAAGTTTGGCACCATCCGAAAGTATAACTCGTTTCCAAGCTTAATGCTGCTGACCTCGTGAAAAAGATGGGCGCATGTAGTTGGTCTAATTCTCGTGATGAGCATTGGCTTTTGGACCCACATCGTGTGAGCCATAGGGTAATGTCTTGGGCAAACATTCAGGGTTGAGCAAATTGAGACCTTTAACCCTTTAGCCCTCATACCGCCCGCAGGCACCCGCAACCGCCCTCAAAGTTTGACAAGTTGTATTTAGCGTTTTACACATTAGATTAAAATGCAGCAAACAGCCGTTGATAGAGCGCGATTTCAAGATGACAATAGTCCAAAAATAGCACATGGTCCCCATAAGAAAACATGACTCTATCCACCTCCAAAGGTTCAAAGGTCGGAAGTACTATCACAACGCATGTGAAGCACAACGAGCAGCTGTTCGTTCACTCTGTGTGTGCAGACCGTATTGTACGTACCACGTATCACACGCGCGATGTACACAGTAATGGCGAACTTCCGCTTGTTTCACGATAAGTTTATTGGTGTTTTGACATACGTAATACTGTGATTTGCAAGGATTTTACAAAGAGTTTTAGGTAAAGAAGTTATCTGTTGGTAATAGAGGCATTAATTTTTATTTCCAAAGGTATGTTGCGTGTATTTTCAATCACTTTTGTATCTTTTTTGCGCTTTGAGATGACATTACAGTTGAGAAATTTTTGTGTGCAGATTTTTCCACGTATAACAAACGCAAACAGTGGTTTCTAATTTTTGTTCATCTGTGTTATGTTTCCAACCCTAAAAGCTTCAATTTGGGAAAGCAAACAACACAACTGTGAAAATCATTCAAAACACAATTTCATTCTCTTCAAAATAAACTCAACTTGTAACACAACAAAATAATCACAACGAAAGTTATCTAAAGTTTTCTAGGTACGACCGAAAATCTGGTGAATTTCCATGGCGCGCTGAGGAGTAATGACGCATATGTTTAATAACGCGTGAGTGCTAATTAACCAAATTCACACTTGTATAAGCCTGCCTGGTAAACAAAAATGCTGCATTTTTGTTCCAAAATAAGTTTGTTGGGTTCTCTTACCTACTTCTCTAGCACTGAGGATACTGTGCTCCCAAAACATTTTTGGGAACCTTTAATCCAGAGGTAATGAGAGGTTGAAATGCCAATTTAGTATACGTTTTAAGATCTGGATCCCTGTTTAACACATTTGAAAAAAGAAAAATGCATTGTAGAGGAAATACAGGTTTGCAATTGTCTCCTTTATTATAGCTGCAGATGGCCTAAAGTTATTTATATATGGTACATCAATGTTTGTCAAGTGCTACTTAGATGCACTGTGACTGTCGATGACATTTACACCACAAAAAAACATAAATAAAGAATTTGAAAAAATTGATTTATTTATTTATTTGCAAGTCCAGTCTTGGTCATGGACTGTTGGTCTTGGTCTTGGTCTTGAACAGCCTTGGTCTCGGTCTCGGACTGTCTGGTCTCCGTCTTGGACTGTCAGTCTTGGTCTTGGTATCGGACTACCTGGTCTTCACAATAACACTGTAATTGATCAGTATATAGTGGCGTGTCATGGCCGAGCAGATAAGAACACCAGACTCAAGCGCTAGTGTTTCTGTTCAGTAGTGTGAGCTCAAGTCCAGGTCGTGACACTTGCGTCCTTGAGATGGGACGTAACGCCGTTTTTGTCCTGTGTGTTGTGTAATGCACGTAAAAGAACCCAGTGCACTTATCAAAAAGAGAAGGGGTTCACCCCGATGTTCCTGGTTCGACTGGCTCATATTGTGCCACAGCACCTTGTAAACCATTACAATGTGCTATGTAAAGGAATGGGTCTCATACTTCAAAACGCAGCTCCACATACCTAGCACCTGCTGATTCCACATACTGACTGTTAAAGTGCCTTAAGCATCACTGAGTGACAGAAATGAGCGCTATATAAGAAGTCACCATTACTATTACTGTTATATCTTCTCACAATACTGCCTAAAACTTGCATTGTTTTTCCTCGCAAAGAGCTCAAAAATTAACACGGGAAAAGTCTTGTTGGATGCTGACAAACACAGCATGACATCGTGATGGCTGCTGGAATACTATACAACCATAAGGGCAATCAGGCTTTGATTAATGATGCTATATTTTTGCCATAAAATAGCTACACCTTTATCCGTTTGAAGAGTTAATGCATACTAAAGACAAACCAAAGCTTAGCAGATATAGGTTAAGAAATCCCTAGGGATCTTTCAACTTCAGATTATGTGAGGATCACAAAATGAATAGAATGAAAATGAAGCTAAATTGAGCACATTTAATTTTCAAGTAGTGCCATCCATCCTCAATTCCAGTCCAACTTTCTCCTGGTACCTCAGATATTCTAGAATATCACAACCACAATAAACTGCCTCAACTGGGTCAATGATCAGAGTAATCTAATAGTCAATGTTGTAAATGTATTCTTGATGTGATTTTAGAAATTGTTTTCATTTGTAAATGTTTCTTATCGCCAATGATTCCAATCAGCCAAGGCAGGGTACAGGATTCAAACATTCAAACTGAACTAAGACGTCAAACTTCACTCAAATCTGATCAGTTTATGAGCGCTTACTGTATGGCGCCATGAGCAACAACCGTTGAAATGGCGCCATAAATGTTAAATTGATTGATTGATTGTTCATGTACTGAAGTTAAATTCAATTTATCAGATTAAGAGAACAACTTGATGTCAGTGAAAATGTAATTTCAAAGACGATTCATTTTGATCTAAAGGAAGAAGTGAAACCCTGTTTTCACAAACTGCAAAACTGACTTTTTGCAAAGAATTTATTCCTAAACAATAACAACGGCAGCAGCAGTTCAACTTGTTCCTAGAACTTTGTCAATACTGAAATTACAAGCAGTTGTTTCTGAAACTGAAAAACCTAATCTTGAAAGAAAACATGATGCAACATCATCCTGTACCCTGTCTTTCAAACCTGCATCAACTTGAAATTTAATATGATTATCTAATTTTGTTTGCAGTGAGCTTTTGATGCCAGGGAGATGAATGAGCTGTGGATGGAGCAATTCTAGATCATTAATGATGACTCATCTCACTGGATCTTAAGAGATGTCTGCAACAGCCTCCTCTAGTCTACACTAAAACATCAAGGCAATGGGATCGAGTCGATGTACTAGAAATAGAATGGTATAAAAGAAATAGCAAATCCATGTCAATGGGAAGAGATGTTGCACTTGTTTCTCCTCTCAACTTGAAATGCTGTCATTTTTAGCTCTGTGCAATGGACTTGTAGCACATTGTTTGAGATTCATGTTTTAATTACCAGTTAAACTTGTAAACAACAAGACTCTCTCCATTAAAAACCAGTAGTAGTCGGAGACTGTTTGAAAACAAGACTCATGGAGTTTTTCCATCCTAGATCATGTCATAACCAATCTTTGAAATGTCCACACTTTTGAATCGAAGGAAAGTTTTTAGGCAGAATTCTTAGCTTCTCTAATATACTTTATTATATTCTCATTGACATGGATTTGCTTAAAGTCGGTTCTGATTGGAAAACTTAAGTATCAAAGTCATGCCAGGCACATGTTAGGAAAGATCTTTCTTGATTTGATTTCATCATTAACAACTGCAATAGCTTGTAGTGACAAATGCTACAATCTTATCGTTTCTGTCCTGGCCAAACAGAAATGATATACAAAATGGTTCTCCGAGGTTGATAATGAACAAGAATCTCATTTGGGTAACTTTTCTCCATGTGCCTGGTTTAAAAGCCAAAGCGCAGCATCCTTTAAAAATATAGACTTTATAAGTCTCTCCATTAAATCAGTTGAAGACTGCACCCTTGAGGAAAAACACAGCAGTGTGAAGATCTACAGGATTGAATTTCAAGGGGTAGGAATAACCCTTTAACAATTGCAAACCAGACTGATTGATGGAATAAAGTTACATATCCTTACTGTCTTATTATTCCAACCAAGTGTTTGGAAATAACTTGTCCTCTTATCAAAGCAGCTGCTCTTAGTATGCACTTTAAAAACACCTTCAATTTACAAGACAAATGCAGATTGTCTGAGAGAGTCAGTTTAGCTCATTTGGTGCTCGATACGTGTTTTCATTGGTTTTGGTAATCTCAGGAATTTGGTAAGGATGCTGTGCTGTGGCTTATTGTAAAACATTTCTGATAAATTTGAGATTGATGCTTTCATTCAATAAGTGAATAGTACTTAGCCTGAGTGAATATTGTATGAACTGGATTGAATTATGTGTAGAAATATTATCATTTGATATTGAAATGTACACTGGCACATCATATTTAGTTTGAATGCTCTAATGGTATCTATTCTGGTGAGCTTTGGAGTAAGTAAAATCGCAGTCTGGTATAAAAACAACTCAATGCGTTTTCAGTCACCCTGCTGGATCACAATCATATTACTGCAGTTGTGAAGGAATCCCAAGTGTTGTGCATAAACTGCTAGCATAGCAAAGCACTCTGCAAAACAAGAGTATTAAACCTCAAGTGTATGGAAACAAAGTGGAACAGTTGTTCATAAATCACAAGCAGGGCACAACAGTTTGTGGATGCAACCAATGCAAAGCACCACCTCAGCCTAGAGTGCTTGAGTGTGAAGCACTACATTCAAGTGAGAATCACTGACAAATCACTAAAGTGGTGCTAGAATATATTACAGGACTGGACCACACTGAGCCAGAATCAAGCCTCAACAAGGACTTGTGCTTAGCTAATTGCTTACAAGCAGCTATCATAAAGCACTGATATTGGTCACTCTATCCTAAAGAGTGAAGGAATTATTCTCAGGAAGTATCTGATTGAAATGTTAAGAAGCTACAGAATCATCACAACTGAGACTTAACTGCAAATCTCAATTGACTGCAATAAGCTCCAAACAAATCCAATGCTGTCTCATGTCAAGCCATTGAACTGCAACCGTTATTCTGAATTAATGAGTTTTATCAACTCAAGGTACACACACTTCTAACTATGGGAAGCCATAAATGCAAAAAAACCCAAATAGCCACAGTTTGTAACATTGTTACACAACCATTCAACAAGTCATGGATTGTATTTTATATTGAATTGAAAGTTTGCAGAAATGTTGAATACAAAATTCGTAACTGCAACTTGAATGTTTTGCTAACATTCGGCCGCTTGTGCCAACCAGCACGGTTTGTTTATCAAGTAGGCCTAAGGTCTATTTTACAAAAAACAGTTCACATAAACAAATTTAAAATGTAAACTGTGTTTTTGAAAAACTGTATAAAAAAACTGCTTTGAAAACATACAGACAGGAGTATTCCTATATACTCACTTGTCAGTTATAAAGTCATTAATGAACCAATGGGGGTGTGTGTACCTTTAGTAATAAGGAATATGATGTGCCGGTGTACATAGTATTTATGAAATAATAAAAAAAGAGTCTGTTGTTTTTATTTTGTTGTCTGTTATGTGTTGGGAAGCATCTGCTTTCTATTTCAATCTTGTTGCAGCACTGACCTTTATCACGCAAAAGCCATCTTGTTTTTATTATCCTTTCAGTTAACAAACATGTTGGATGATCTGTCATGAAGGAACAAGGAACATTGTGTGATAGCATTGAAATATTGCTATCAAAACTTGTATCTGTGGCAAATTAAAAGTATTAGCCATCTCTAATCACTTACGTGATGGGCAGAGCAGCAAGTACAGACTGCTGTTGTTGTTGATTAAGTCAACCATTGTCACTGAGGCCAAGTTGACCAGTGTAATCTGTTTGTACACAGACAATGCCACATCAGATCAAACAAAATAAAAAGGAAATTTTTTTAAGGGCAAAGCAACGTCAAAGAGATAAGTTAGTTTTACAACAGAAGGCATCATTGAAGTTTTCAATCTGTGAAATCACAGACAATGAAACAATGCAAACTCACGTAACCATGAGCAATGATCTAACAGTTCAACATCAGATCATTAAGGTAGCAATGTCAATCAGACAGTTGTTTTAATTACGAGGCATCACCAGTGTCCTGACAACGGACAGAGCATACTCTCTGAAACTTTGAGTCCACATACTCAAAAGAGAGATTTTTACCACATGGTCATACCACAAACATTCTTACTTATCACCAGTGTCATCTGTATGTACACAGATGATGAAACTGCCAAATATCAAGTTTTATCGTCACTTATTTTTACAAAAACCAAGATGGCGTGATAAAGGTCTTAAACACTTCTGGTCATGTGGACGGTGAGTTAAAGTGAAGGTACAATGTTAGAAACAATTACCACAAGGTTCAGTAACCTTAATTGAAGAAGACAATTCTCTGCTAAAATTACAAAGAGTTGTTGGACAACATCTTTTTGTAACACATGAAAACCAGCATGTGTTTTTTCTCGCAAAATTTCGAAGTCTGATAATTTAACTGAGTTGGTTATGTTGTTTGAGCATTTTAACGCAACAAAAATTATCTCAAAGAGATAAGTAAAAGGTCACAAAGAAACTAAAAAAACAAAACTGTTTGAGCATGTTACGTTTAAATGCTCAAACATTTATCATACAACTTAAGCTCCTTGAAGAAAATTGTACCTTCCCTTTAAGTCCACATATAAAATAGTGCTGCAACTTGTATTGAAATAGAAAGCAGATGCATTATGGGGGCCTAGGATTTTATATATGGGATAGATAGAGGGCAGCAGAGTCTGAAATAAAGACTATGTACATGTACACACACGTGTTCATATCTATTCAAATTTTAATTTGACCTTGAACTTGAAAAAAAAAAAGAGAAGCACCCACGGCGTATGCAAGCCCCTCCTGGGTACTCACAAAGTGTTCCCCGCCCACAGGTGTCAGCAGACCAGTCAGTGAGCGCCCTCTATCAACACCAACCAGTGAGAGACTAACTTTGAAGTGTGTTCAATTGTCCCCAGTCTAAGTCTGTGTGGCCAAGGCGCCCATTGTTGAACTTAACAGGGAAGGATCTAGTGAACTCTAATAATCAGTTGACTTAGACACTGAGTCGAATGTATCTATCTACCGCTCGTGGAGAGAGCGCCCTCAACGCCTACTCTGAAATCCTTCACTGTAACATTAAAGGAGTTGCGTCATGGGTTTCGATCAAATCATGTAAAATATAAACAAATGGACATTTGCGAGTGTTCTCTGACCATCTTGTGATTTGTAGACCACTATTCCTACAGCAATACCAATCATGTTTTCAATGTCTCTAATAGAATACACTAATTAATTTCTCTGCTTGCTCTTTGATACTACTTTTAGGGGGTATGTTAAAAGTACATAGGTACCATTTTGTGCTGTGAAAGTAAATGTAAACTAGTTTTCAAATAGGTAGCCAGCCCTGATTGGTTGTAACATAATACCTAATTAAAAAATATTGAGGACTAACAGTTCTTATCACAGTAGTTGTTTTAAAACCATACACTTTAAACCAATGTGGTTTCTGTGCATGTAAAATATTCACTAAGGTTGAAAAGCGTACCAAGTTTTTCTTTTAACAATTCTGGTTTTAAGTTGATACTTCATGAGCTCAACTGTGAACAAATCGTAAGGAGAATTGGTTCTTAAAATATGAACAGTAATTATACAAGGTTTTCTACGAGTAGGTTTTTACTTTCATGACGTGTCTCACTTCAAGGTTAGAGGTATTTGTGGTAGCTACATTTCAAAAATAGCCCTTTGCCATTAGTAAGATTTACTTTCGTTAGATTTTTGTATATTTTCAAGCTAGAAAGATGTTCTGGTAAGTCAAATTGTTGCCTTAAAGATATTAACAAAGTTTAGTAATTTTTGTATCCTATTTTGAGGAAATTATTTTAGATGTTATCAGGATAGTCTTGGTTGTTTTGGATTTAAAAGTTGTGCTTAACTTTAATCTGTTCACTTTATTTGAGCTGATAATTTGTGTGTGTGTGTAAAACCAAGTGTTAAATACCTGTACTGATTTAATTTGTAGCTAGGTGGGTCCCACATAATATCAAGGGTTTGGGGGTGATGCCAAACTCTTCTGCTACTCAAAAACAATGTAAGGCACTCAAACCTTAGTTGAAGGTCTGTTAGTATTTTGTTCACAGTTATCTGTGTGAGTTTATACATCTTCATAGGTCAAAGGTAGAACAAGGAGCTATTTTACGAAACCTTTGTTCAACATTTTTGTATGTAATGATTGTAATACATTCTCCTTGTTCATACATGCAGTAGTATGATGATGAACGTACCAAGATTAAGTCTTGCTGTTGATGTATACATGAGTAACTGGAATTCTGCAAACAACAGATCACAATAAATGCTTTGATATATGCCTGATCACAAATTTTCTTCATTTGGACGTCATTTGATCGTGTTTCCTTTTTGTATTACATGCCCTTGCTTTTTGAGTAGCACATCTGTAATGTTTTCCTGGTGTGCCTCTATTTGTGGCTGTATTGATTGACGATATGGTGGCAATCTATTGGCGGATCCCATGGAGATTCAACACCTCGGTTGAATCTCCCCGTATTCAATGTCCGGGGCACTCTCTGCCGTAAAGTCCTGCCTCTTACACACCCATGTCTTTTCTCTGGGCAATGGAATAGTTGCAGCTCTTGTTTTGTGATCACAATCTGTACTGTGTATTGCAATACAAAGTACAAATAACCAAGATGAAAAGCTGGTGCCTTGCAGTAGTTGCACTAACCCGTCCACTGTCAATTTCTGTGTGCTACTATACCGTCACATCAGTGTTGCACTGACGACGATATTTGATTAGTTTGTAAATTTCTGCTAAATTCTTTGAACAGAGAACCATTCTGTTGGTTTTATCTGGTGGTCGTTTTCCACTACACGATTATTTGTCAAGATCAACCATTTGTTACAAAATGCAACAATAACATCACTAGTCCCCTGTGTACCTTCTGAATACCTCCCCCTTTCTTTTTTATGACAGGACTTCCGGCCAATTTAACCCCTCTGTTTTCCAGATCCTGGATCCGCCCCTTTTCAATCTGCCCCTCGGTAGCCAGGGAAACTATGGTGCCTTTTATCGACACAGGGTTTGCCAGTCCTGCCTGTATTTTGTCCATGGCAAGTTTAATTGATGATTTATGAATTCGTGCACTGTACACTTGACTATACATCCTCATGTGTATCGGAGTATGCTGTATGCATAACCACTATACACTAAGCTCACATGCAAACCTATAAGCAGGCCCTGGGGAAAATGTATTCTACAACAAGGGTTTCTACACTATTTGTTGCTCTATGTTCAACAAAGAAACCTATATTCCTATACTTTCATTAGAAATAAAAACAGCTTTGATTTGTTTCTTCCTAAAGTGCTTCATAATTGATTTCCTCATGAGACCATGCAAGTCCTGCCCATATTGAAACTTTTGGCTCAATTTGCAATATTGCTTCCTTCATCAGTCACGCGACTTTGTTTTTGCGAATAGGTAAAGAGGAAACTACACACAATTTTGTGTACAGTGTTTGAAAGTTTTCTCCAGCACCAAACGGAGAAAAAAAGCAGAAATCAACTGATCAGCTGAAAGGATGTTTGCCTGCTTCACATGTTAAAGCAGTCTGTGCGGGAACCCAAGGTTCTCAACGTTGGGTTCTCAAAATATTTAAAATATATTTAAACTTTTGGCTCAATGCGCAATAGTATTTTTGCGCAATGTTGTTTTTGCGAGGGGGTAAAGAGGAAACCACACACAAATTTGTGAACAGTGTTTGAAAGTTTTCTCCAGCACCAAACAGAGAAAAAAAACGAAATCTACTGATTAGCTGAAAGGATGTTTGCCTGCTTCACATGTTAAAGCAGTCTGTGCGGGAACCCAAGGTTCTCAAAATTGTGTTCCTGAAATATTTGAAATATGGACAAGACTCACACTTTCTTTAGTTCACCACAGTTGGGAAAACATCCCACAAGAAACCTACAAGTAGTTTACAGAATTATGTAATGGGTACACATTACATACAACTTAAGGCCAACGGCCATACAACAGGTATGATAATCAGCCCTCTGGAAAGAACATGACAATGTTCTTGAGCAAAATGGCTGACCTACATGGTACAGACGTTTCATGCTACTTAATACAAAGTTTTCTGAAGCCAGGAAATTTGAAATCACAGATTATCATGCATGTCATGTCTGTTACAGTTTCTTATGAGAGCCATTTTCTCACTCCTTAATCTAAGTTAATTCCACATTGGTTCATATTAATCAACTTCAATTGTGGATTATCTATAACCACCAACTTGATCCTTGACACTTTCTAGCTAGAGTTACACATTTCGCTTACTAACTACAATATCTGTCTAAATGATGTTTCCATTTTTGGAATCTGGTCAAATAAATAATTCATGCCTAAAGTTGTAGAATTCCCCAGGACCTGCTCTAGTTCCAATGGTACACTACTCTACGTCTACATGATTACATTCGACAGCAAAGTGATTAAAACCGCATCTTGTTACTGTACCATAGACTTTGACTTTGAGTAGCTTCCTACATGTCATTACATAGGAGGATCTATCCTATACTTGCAGACTATTACCCTTCAGCTTTTGGGGATCACTGTGTTTATGTTCATTGAGAAGACTGTCCCAGGCACACTTAAAACACAGTGACCCATAATTATTGTTATGCTGTTTGCCTACCTAGAACAACGGTAGAATAACACACCAAGAAGCTACAGATATCTTTTTATGTCTGTCGCTGAGGTTAGGATGGTTTAAAGTTTCTTTTGTGAAACCAAACTACTACTGCTTACCCCTATGTTCGTGTTTAAAAATCTTTCATGGTGCCTGCAGTCATAGTGAATTATCAGTATTTTCCTGATCTGTGCTTAAAACTATCGCAAGACTTTGGATGTATACTGAACATGTACTAGTCTTAAACTCTAATGCATCAAGCTTGATTAGTTTGTTTGTTGGGTTGTTTGTTTGTTTGTTTAGATGATCTTCCCAACAAGGGAACCCGGCAAAGTTCCCACAAGAGGACATAAATGCCAAGCTGGCAACAGCCAACCTCTCTCATACAAACATTGGTTTAACGTCCATGATTATGAATTGCACAAATTGATAAATTGTGACTCGGTAACTGAACGACAATACTAATTCTAGTCATTGTGAAATCAGCGGTTAGCTTGGCCGGGTTTGAACCAACAACCTTGTAATTGCAAGTCCTTCAGTCTAACTAACTGACCATGGTGATGTAAATTTTCAGTATAACAGACTAAAAAGTATCAAACTGTTTATCCTCAGAATTTGACCCACTGATGAGTTTCAAGTCAGCTACTTTTACTTCTCATCTATTCTGTTAACTTCAAAACTACCATCCACAACCTGCGTGACAACTTCTGCCCAAATGTGCAGTACTTGCAGGAATGTTACTGATGGTGAGTCCTATGCATGAACTACCATCATCCACCATTTATAGAGCTCAAACTACTGACTGAACTTTTCCTATTTTCAGCATCGATTCTAATTGTTACTGACCTGATTACTAACAAATAGCACTGTCCTGTTACTAACTATGACAAGTGGCTAGTTGTGAATATTACTGTACGATTAAAGGCTGTATACACCATTGGTATTGAGTCGCCATCAACATCACCTAATCCCTTTATGTTGAGTTTGATTTTTGACAAGGAAATACTCAAGGTTTGCGTTCAGCAATCCTTGGTATCCAATTTATTCCTCTGATTGAAATGTTGCTACTCCAACAAAAAGGAAATGTTTTCCCTGTTGAGTTTGTGAAAGGGTGAGCTTTCCTTGAATCCACTAATATAGAAACCCAATATCAATTTCAAGATTTTTTCTCAAGTGAACCATTATATACCGTTTTTTTGAGGTTGCCTTTCTAATGAGTTCCTGGATTATTTCTATTTGATCAAACAATTTGGCAACAATATCAAATACTGTACTGTTCAAAAACTTTGATGATCAATCATTTCTCCTTTTGCAGGCTGCCTTTTTATCAAATATCTTTGGTTATTTCTATTTGATTGAGCAATTCGGCTGTGTATCAAATACTGGACTGATCAAAAACTTTAGTGATCATTCATTTTTCCTTTTGAGGGCTGCCTTTGTAATGAGTTCTTGGATTTTCTGTTGGATTGAGCAATTTGGCAATGACATTAAATATAGTACTGTCAAAAAACTGTGATGATCATTAATATTTCCATCAACAACTTTTACCAGATACTGTTTTATAGCAGTGATGTTTCTCTCTTAAAAACTGTTGTGGCATTACTTTGTGTGTTGGCAAAGACCAATGGTGTATACAGCCCTAAAATGCATGGAGCTTAGTAGATAGTCTTCAATCAAAGGATATCGACCTATTGCCATTTATCTGTGCGTCTTCATTATGACCAACCTGATCTAAGACAAAGGGACATTACCAAGTCTAGAACATGTGACTCATGCTTACAATTCATGAGCCCTCTTTTTAAAACTTGTTATAGACCTCAAGCACATGACGTCATTTGAGTAGGGCACCCTCGGCTAGAGGTCAAAAGAAGTTTGCTCTTTGGCCCATTCTAGCTGTGCGCCATGCATACATACATGTGCATTTTCCAATGTTTCATCATTGTGTTACCTCTAAGATGTGATGACATTAATGCATAAGGTCCATTTCTAAGCAAGACTTTTTTTTCCTACAAAGAAGTTGCACAATTTGAGCTTTTCCATTTGTGTGTCATTTATAAACACTTAGATTCCACTGTGACAGCTTTGAGGTATGATTACCTTTAGCTGTTTTCAGTTGCCTAGAAGATTTTAGGGACAAATCTCATATGGTGCCTTCCATTGAGTGCATTGAAGCTTTTGCCTGTCACACTGTTTTGTGATCGGGCTTCCTTTGTGAACAATTGGTGTTGAAGATCGTGTCATCTATGATCTAGGACTGTCTTTGCTTTTGCTTAAACATGTTCATTCATGTTGCACATATGCACACATGAATTATTATTATTATTATTATTTATCCACTGTGCTTCACTAATGTTCTCATGGATGTAGTAGGCAAGTCAGCATACATGTTTTAATGCTCATTGTTATGCAAGCTACTCATCACACAAGGAAGATCTGTTAACGTACATGTCAATGTGTACGTCTTTCATCTGTGTTCAATGTAAGTCACAAATTGTTTCCCTAGGAATATGGTCAAGACGCAAATGACGATAGGTCAATACCAACCTTGTTCCAGTTGTGATCCTCCCTACTTTAAAAACATGGGACACTTCAAATGTGGTTTGCAAGTTCAGTTTGTCAGGTTGTACCTCAAGTATGCATACATGGTATTTTGAAATACCTGTATGACATTCCACAATGGCAGACAAGTATGTAACTTATTGATAGATTGACCAGTGTTGGGCAACAAACCAACTGTATCTGCCTACTTTTTCTCTAGAGTATTTCATCCCAAACAATAAGGGGCTAAGTTAGGGTTATGGTCTCTTAAACAGCGAGTGTACACACTGTCCAAACATACCCTTGCACCAGTAGTGTGGTGCCATAAGAAAGTAGATTGACTCATACACCTAGAGGAATTCCAACCATTGATTCTTTGCAAACCACTCTAGTTCACACGGGCTGTTGGAGGGAACAAGGTTGGAACAATACCAAGCAGGGTTTTTATGATGTCCTGAAAGTCCTTCACCTCTAAAGCTATGGCTTTCTTAAGGAGAGTTAACCCTAGCAGTGTCCAGTCCAAATAAGATTAGCCCAACGTTTTGACTGAGTTTGGCAGGGCCGGTTAAGTCAGCCCTTTTTTAAGTCACTTGTATTGGTTACAACAAAATGACCTTTGTGAAAGTTCAAGCTGTGATAAAAGTAAAGCTTGAGAAGTCAGCTTTGAACTTCTGTATGCCTTGACTGATTCAGTCCTTGTTTTTCAATTTGATTTGCAAGTACAAAAAAAGTAGCCATTTACAGCTTAAGATGCATGGCATTGCATATGTTTCATACCGGGCACTGCTAGGGTCAACGGGCCAATAATAATTTGACAATTTGTACACATACATGTGTACAATTTAGGAGGAGAAATTGTGTTTCTATCACTGATCGAAAAAGGTGTTTTGATGCTCAATGTGCTCACATGGTAGTGGCATTTCTTCAGCACAATGTTATCACTTTGTTTCCAACCAGGTTGAAAGTGAAGTATTTTTTAAAGATTCAGATGAAATGCCGAATTCAATACATCACTTCATCATTATTGTGTTCATCATTCCAGGATGAAATTTGTACCACTGACTACTTAGCATAATTGCAGTGCCAGGATTAGGATGAGATGCTTGGACAGAATTTGGAATTCATGAGATTCAGAAATTGATGTTGCTGCAATGACCAGGGGAAAGGCACTTTCAGTATCACATCATAAACATGGTACCGTTTGAGTCTTGTCTTTGTTACTCAAGGAAACCTAAATAGTAACAATCTATTTTAAATCCTGGAATATCTCTACGCTGGTATTGAAAAAACAAATTGAAATTCTGTGGAAAAAAAGACTAAAAGAAAATAATGTTTTCATGGCAACCGTAAAATAACAAAAATGGTAAAGGACTTTCAGGACATCTTTATCAAAACGACTGGGTCATTTTTGAGGTCTAAAATTTTTCCATTTTGGAAAACATGAGGCCTTGGCTTGGCTCTAAATTTAGACCAAATACATCCTTCCAGATGGTGTTTTAGTCATTCAGTTTTGATTCTATCTATTGGCCACAAAAAATGAGTTGAGCACTCAACATGGCCTCTTCAGAAACTTTGAGAAAGTTTGTGACCCTTCATGAGAATTTCAAGGCATGGCAGGATAGGATTGATAGTACATGTAGTGGAGTACATGTACTCAGGAAAGACTACTAAGTTTGGCTAGAAAGACTCTATTGAAATTGAACAGTTTCCCTGAGAGTGACTGATATAGTTGTTCCTAGTTTAACTTCACTGGCAAACTATATAGGATTTTGTTTGCATAATTGTTTAGCTCGAATCAGCTTTTAAAAGTTCAGAATAAAAGTTACTGTATGTTTAAAATGCTCTCTCTATTCACCCAGTGTGATTTTACAAGGGCTGTGCTTGCTGTAGCCCATGATTTCTGTCTTCTTGTTGGGACTGACATCTCCCTCTGATAACAACCAGCATCTGACATGGTGGTTTGATTTCATCATTGTCTCTTTGTGCATCATTTCTTTCATTTCACAGAAATATCAACTGCTATCTTCATTGCAGTAAGCAAATTTTGAACCTGTTCTTAGAGGCAGTAGCATCTTTAAGGTAAGCGTTTCTTACAGCAGCCATCTTGGCTAGTCCAGAACACAATTTCATGTGATTCAAAAGCATGTTTTAGCCCAATGCCAAAATGACTTGATTCCAAACTTAACGATATGGCCATGCCTTGATTCCATCTAAAAGGTTGTTACATTCTGGCTGTAACAACCCTTCGGTCTTTTCATACCATCTCATTATCCTAAGACCCTTAATGCTTGGTATTGCGTTTGATTGAAGACTATCCGTTATGCATACTACTCCTAGATACACATTATTGAGGATGTATAGTTACAGTACATGAATTCCAACTTCAATTAAAGTTACCATGGACCTATCTAACAGAACTGGGACACCCGTGTCTAACACCACAGTTTCTGTGGATACTGAGGGACCCACCACATCGCCCCATTTACAGCCCTAGTTATAGTATGGTGCTCTCCATCTCCACACCAGGACATTTTGTTTTACAGATGTTTGAGGAGTTTGGCATCCCATTTTATCCCCTATGTGGGACCTTGTGTTGCAGTCTAGCCGGAAAGATCAACATTCAAATCCAGCACTGTTATTTTATTACTTTTCAAATTTAAGTAATATCGTTGTTAAAACTTCATTTTTTGGACTGCAACACTCAAATTTACATGTTTGTTATTTTTAGGGCTACAAGTTAAATACAGTTTAATAGGCTACTGAAAAAAGGATGTCTTTCTAAATATTGGTTTTTAATCTTGGTTTTCTAACACAAAACTTCATGACAACCAAAATGAGGCTGATGTCTAACATAGACTGGCGCCCTCTAAACTGGTGTCCTCTATACTGGTCAATTTTGAGTCTGGATGTCAGACAACTTTGACCTTTTCCAATTCTATTCAGTGGAACAGTGAAGGAAAACCTTCATAATATATTTTGTTCAAGCTGATGTTTTTTTACAAAAGCTTATGAGTGAAAAGATTTATGCACAAGAAAGTCAGTTTTAGATTCACCATCTCACTTTGGTCTATTCTCTCAAGAACTTTCTTTCTTCACAACTGTGGACAAAATGCACATTTCGACTTGAATGTGATTTTATTTGAACATCATCAAGATTTGCAGAATTTAGTTTTGATGTCTATAATTGCCTCCTCTTTAAGGACTTGATTTTGAAGTTTGAATTCAAACTTAATTTTTCTAGTACGACAAGTTTAGATATTTTGTTAGCAACAACTTTCGTGATAAGTTGTTAAAATGGCAACAATTTTGACTTAACTGGAGGTGGATTAGCACTCTAGAATTCCAGAGGCACTTGTTTTTTTTAAAGTAAAACCTTTACGTTGCAGTTTTGTGCAACAAAGTTCCATTTTTAACATTTAAAACCTTTTATTGATTTCAGTTAGATTGTTTTGCTGCCTAATTGGCAAGTGCCTATTTCTTTTAATGATCATTACATGATCAAAAGTGATTCTTAAAAATTGATTTAGCGTTTTCCAAAATGTATTCTAATTGTCTGATTTCATTTAATGTACTAGATAGGATTAATTTGCCCATTTATTTTTAAGAATTTAAGCTAGATAACATTACTTGAATGTAGTTTATTACTGTTTGCGCTCATGAAGTAGGTTTGGTTTTTTTCTATTTTAACTCTTTGTTCAAAGATTGTATTTCTCTAGAAAAACATTTCCTAAGCATTTGAATTAATTCATGCACTTAATTTCTTTGGGGTAGGTAGAAGTTGAGATCTAAATTGAATTTGGGAGTTTAAATTGAAATGCAGAGCAGAGAGTATTAGATTGAGACATTATCTACATGATTGGCAAGCTGAGGTAGTGACTCTTATCTCACAGATGTCAGAACAACTCTAAATGTGCACCATTGGTTCATATTTCACCGTCATGGATCGGAGGTTCATGAGACAGCTCAAAGTCCAGAAATTACAAGTGAGAATTTCAGGGTAGGTGTTGAAGGTGTTCTGTCCATGTACAATGCTCGGAGTGGAAGATGGATACATCCTCCTCTGTGGAAAGAAAACTGGTTATTATAGTTCAAAAGACCCTTACCATGTTGTAGCCAACTTTGGGTCCTTGATTCATCCAGACCACAGGATTGGGAAGGTTGACACACCACAAACAGCCAAACGCCAGTTAAATGCAGACAGAGGGCAACTCACCGACCAGCCTGCCGACACCTGCGGGCGGGGAACACTCATGCAAGCACCACCAGGATGGCTTGCATGCACCGGGGTGCCATAAAAGGGGAGGGGATACATTTCCACGCTGTTGGTAAAGTACAAAAATAATTTTCCATTAGTAACATAATTGTTCACTGGAAAAAATGGGCAAAAGAAATGTGTCATTTTTGATTTTGAAATGTAAAAGGAAGATCCAGAAATTAGATTTCAGCTTTTTGAGACAATTTGTCCTTGCTGCTAAGTTTTTTAAATGTGGTGTACAAGATTGGCTAATGTACTTCAGAAGAGTTTCAATTAAAAAGATGTACATGAAATGCAAGGTAAGGGTTTAAATTGAAATTTTTTCTCATCAGTTTGGCATAAAAAAGAGATCCACTTGGCCCAAAACATGTCAATGTTTAACAAGTACATCAATGAAGTGTACAATTTGTGAAAAATGCTAATTCCTTACAGGAAGGCTGGCATGCATCAGGCTGCCATTGTGAATGCCTTTTGTAAAAATAAAAAAAAGATGTGCAAAACAAATATTTAGTAGTGATCTTGAAATGTAAAAGGAAGATTCAGAATTTAGATGTCAGCTTTTTGAGACCATTTGTCCATGCTACTAAAAGAGACACAGTGATGTTTTTTTTGCAAGAAGGCCTTTTTTGAAGTGTTCATAAAAGCAAAACTATTACATCAACAATTACATCAGTTACAACAATTACATCAGCTGTCCCAGCCAATGTGTTGTACATTTAGGTTACTTTACATAGTTTGCAACGTAAAGGAGTCTCTGTTTTGAATTCAGAAGCACATTTACGACCAATCTTGTACCCATTTTACCAACAGACGTTACAGACTCACCCTCCACTCTCTAAATAACTAATTAAATAAACGTACAATATTTAAGATCGACCAACCTCTCACAAATTGCTTAGGAAGTTTTTGATTTTACAAGAAATTTCAATAATATTAGAAGTAAAATTTTACTCCACAATGCTAGTTTAAAAAAAGTGGAATCCAATGGACGTCTGATCGTCCTTGCTTGTTTGTTATGAACAGAGAATCTGAATACTCACCACACATTAGACTTCATAAAATCTCAAAAGAATAATTTGTGTTTTTCAGTGATTCAAATTGTTCTTGATACTGATCTTGATTTCTTGAAGTTCAGACTTCTGTGAGAGATCGTCCATAGCATTATTTAGAACTACAAATACTACTACTTATTACTCTCTGTTCATGCATGAATTCCTATATGCTACATTGACTTAGACACACTTGGTTTTAAAGTCCAATCCAACAAGATTAATGAAACTTAAAACTCCTGAACTATCCTATTGTAGGTCTGTCAAGTTATAAACACTAGCATTGGTTGAATTATTTTGAAATACTACACTGAACTTGAAATACTTGATTTTAAGTTATTGCATGGTGTATGAAGTAAGAAGTCAGTAGATTTATGGATATCACTCATATGAATTCAATCTCTTTCTGGAAAATTGTTGGTTGTGAGAAGAACCAGGGTTGAGGTATAGAAGAGTCATGACATTTCTAAAAGAGTACTCTGCTCATCTTCCTCTCATTGTCCATTGTTCTTAGTCATAGATTTAGACAAGTTGAAAACATTTCATGTCAATAAACATTTACTTTGATTGACTTAGTGTCACTAATTGCTCTTGTTTGTCAAAAAAACACACATTTGATGAAAGGGAGAGTTGATAAAAGTATTTATATACAAGTACATCATTTTCCCTAATCTCACACATTTAGTTTACTAGTCAGTTTTAGTGCAAGGCTTATTATTATTCCTGATGGTTTATGGGAGAAGCCGGTGACAACCTATTTCAAAATACCTTTAGTTTTAGTCCTATCTCATTTAGCACTCTTGGTGGACAACCTATTCCATAATACCTATTGGTGTAGTTCTTCATATTTTACTTGTAGTGCCCCTTTTGGGATTTAGGGCAATGCTACCTGTATTTAAAGAAAGTTGAAGTCCAACATATTTTACTTTTAGTGCCCCTGTTGGGCTCTAAGGCAATGCTACCTGTATTTACAAAACATTTAGAAATATTACTAATTTTAACCGTTTCTCTGTAAGAACACTATTTCTTGTTTAGGATAAGGCTGTTTGAAAATGAACAGTAATACCATTTCTCATAGTTCAAGCCCTCTTACTACTACACTAATCCTGTATGTGTTCATGCATGAACAGATAACTATACCTTAATGCTACAATGTTACTTTAATACTTATCGGGAAAGATATCGTCACCGTTTTCACAAAGAGCAATTTAGCCTCTGCAGCGAAACTTCCATGTTTGGAGAAAACTGCATTAATGTTTTAGAAACCCTTGGTTTGGAGACTATTAGTCACTTTTTGTACCTTTGATATTTTGCCAGTAGATGCTTTGAATTTTGCAATTTTTTTAGTGTTGTTCTTTTTATCCCATCATATAGATTAATGAGTAAATAAGTGTTTCACAAGATTATCTTGGTATGGTGCAAGCTCTATGTACTTCAATATTTATAGGAAATAGGCAAGTTGGACGATGCCAGTTCGTAAAACAAATTCTAAACTATAAATCTGGTGATTTTATCTGTGTGCTAATTTGTGTATAAAACTGTGAACTTTGTTTTACTTTAAAAGGGCTTAAAGAAAGTTTTGATGTCAATACAAACATAACAAATACTTATTTGCAGTTTTTAAAAATCTTGTTTCAAATTTGTCTGTTCTTGAAGAAAATGGTGACGATATTGTTCAAACTGATTTAAAAAGTTGAATCTCAAAGCCAACAGTGAGTTCGGGTTTATTCAAGTCCAAACTGTTCAAAGAATCTTTGATGCAACTTCAGTCTCCTCCAGCTTAGTAGAATCTTGCACCATGGGTGGATGATGGTTCAATGTTCAGAAAATCTTTGCAGAACTGATGTCAGCCTCCTCAAGCAGTACATCTTGAAAATTATCTTTCCCGCTTGAATACTTGATTCTGCAAATAACACACACAAGGAAAAACATTCACTAGTATTAACAGATTTTTCAAGTGGTGCATCTTAGGAATTATATAATAATAATAATAAAATAATAACTAGTTCTTATATAGCGCATTTCACAATAACGTCTCAATGAGCTTTACATTAGTGCCCTGGTCATTGGGCCAATAACATTCCTTTTTAATCTTTCTCAGCTCCCTGGGGAGTATACAACCCGGGCTGCCGTGATGGCGCTCCGAAGGCTTTTTCAAACACAATATCAACCTCTACCCTTGCAGGTACCCATTTATACCCCTTACCCCTTGCTCAAGGACACAAGCGTCATGACCGGGACTCGAACCCACACCCCGATGACTAAACCACCAGAACTTGAATCCGATGCTCTTAACCACTCGGCCATGACACCCTACAAGCATGTACCTGTAATCTGTCTTGTATCATCATTAGAACAAGTGCACTCAAGTCTAAGGGTATTTCTGAAGGGCCAATGCTTTTGAGGAAAAAGACATTTTCATTTTGGAAATTCAAGAAGCTCCAAAAGCAATAGGATCAAATGTCTTTTGTGGTATTTCAGGCATGTTTGCTTATTGTTTTTCTGAGGAAACAAGAATGTAGTAAGTGCATTCAAGTGCATTCTAAACGTAATTTTGAAGGGCCAATGTTTGTGAGAAAAAAGAAAGTTTCATTTTTGGAAATTAAAAGAGCTCAAACAGCAATAGGATTGATTGTCTTTTGTGGTATTTCAGGCATGTTTGCTTACTGTTTTTCTTTTAAAAAACCAAGGATGTATAGTTGTTAAAATGTTTCACATTGTATTTTTGCTAAGGTGCATTTTTTGCAAGGGGCGATTTTGATTTAAACTTATCGAAAAGAATTCTTTAGTTCATATTTGGTTTACCTTCATATTGTGTGTGCTTTTTGGAAGCTGTGATAAATGAACTTTGGCTTTTGAGCTGGAAGATCAAGTGCAACATGTGCTCATGTAGGTCAGAAATCAACAGTTACAACGGATTTCTAGATTTCTCTCAGATTCCAGATTGTGTTTCAAAATCTCATTGGTACAAAACTAAGGGCAGGTTCTTAACTTTTTTCTGTACATTTACTTGTTCCAATGTTATGTAATTCTTAAATGAGAAAGTAACCATTCCTACCATTATTGACAGGTGCATTTGAATCAGGAGCCCATCAGGACCTGATGACATACTTGCAGGGGGTAACACCATGTAGAGAATCTGAGATTAAAGACAAGGTAAGCAAGTTTTCAATAACATGTTTAACTATTAATGTTGTGATGATATGGAAAACATTAGGGCCCAATTGCATGGCTCTGCTTACCGTAAGCAAAGAATCAGCGCTTACAAAAGCAGGGAACTCTGTGCTTACGTCAAGCGTGTTTCACAAGTTAGCAGGGAATTTCTGCTTGTGCAAGTGCGTACTCGGCATTCTTTGCTTACACAGTTAGTGCAGATATTCGGCGCTTGCACAGTTAGCGGAGAATAATGATCGTAAGCGCAGAATTCAACGGAAAGCAGAGCAATGAAATGGGGCCCTGCACCAAATTTGTTTGTCTTTGTTTGGCAAACCAATTTGTGAAATAATTTGATTTCATACTGTCCTGGTTGGATGAAGTACACAGTTTGTAAATCCACATGTATGGTACATCATCCCATTTTAGAAGGTGCATATCATGCATCAGTGCAACGTCACATCTTGATTGTGCAACCATCAAGATATGACGTCATGTCAGTTCAACATCATATATAGATTGTGTAGTATGAAAACTTCTAAAATAATTAGATATCAAAATGTTTGCCACTTACCATTCTTGTGATGAAAGTGTCTGCATCATAGAGACGGTGAAGCACATCAGGGAGGGTTGTGTCAATCGGCCAATGTTCAGACTGTAGTTTCTCATGTGAAGTCTATCAAGGAAGATAATGTTTGAATTAATAGTGACTGTATAGAATAGTGTCTTCATGTAGGATTGACTGATCAAACCAACTATGCATGATAATCTTTGGCTGTTCAGTCAGAGGACTGTCTGAAGTGGCGTGTCGTGGCCGAGTGGATAAGAGCACCAGACTCAAGCTCTGGTGTTTCTAATCAGCAGAGTGGGTTCGAGTCCCAGTCATGACACTTGTGGCCCGTTGCAAACTTAGGTAGCCATAATGTTGATGGAGGTGCTTCCAAACTGAAGACAATGTTATAATTAGCCGGCACATCAGCAATGTGCATTTAACTTACAACCAAAATATCTTTGCCAATTGTTCCGTTACAAGTACAGGTGTTACAGAATATAAATGAAACTCTTTGAAAGCAAAACAAATGTTAAATATGTATATTGATCAACACACATACCTTATTTCATTACAGCTGAAGTATATCCTGGTTGTTGAGCAACTGCATTTATTCAGTCCTGCTGGATGCTCTACCATATTTGAGGGAAACTGTAGTTCAAGCTGGAGTACATTTTGTAGGCTGAGTAGAGTCAGAGGAGAGTTTCAGGCAAACTTGACTGGGGGATAGTCCGGTAGACGTCATGATCGTGAGATGGAAACGGGGCACCCACAGTGTATGCAACTAATTCAGTTCACTGCTGATGGTGAGAGCTGCTTGATATTACAAGAGCTGAAGAGTCCTATGAGAAAGTTCTAGAGCAAAGTAAGATGGAGAGAACCAGGAAAGGAGGAACACAGTACTCCACATGCAGCTGCTGACAGAACATTGTTGACTGTGCTGATGTGTGGTACACAACACAACAAGCAGGAATGCTCTCAAGTTAACTTCAGGGACCAGAAAGCAGATGGACATGGGAGAAGAAGTAGAGCATACAACATACTCCACACATCATGTACAGGTAACCAATTCAAAGTTGATTAACAGTTTGAGAGTGTGTTGAAAGCTTTGGAAGTTGATTGATCAACATGAGAAACTGTCAGACTAACATCATTGGTGACCAACCAGCAGATCAATGCAGGATAGTAGCCTCGCCCCTCCTTAGCTGATTTAACAATGCTGAATATGTAGACAATCAACCAGAGGCAACCGAGACATTTTCAGGCAAACTTTAAAAGCGATTAATATGTGTCTTGAATACTGTCTGTTGAGTCTAATGATGACCAACACCGTTGACTTGGTTGGTTACAGGAAAAATGCAACCTTCATCAGTCAAAACACACTCCTAATCGTTTTATTTGTTTATATTGTTATTATTATCAATGTCATTCCAAATGTTGAAGAGAATTCTAAGTTCCAACACATTCCTCTTGATGATGATTTCCTTGTGTTTCCTCAAAGGGGCTGCAGATTTAATCGCTTGGCACACAGTCTTTTAATTTCTGAAGTGAGTCCTCTGCATAGTTGACCGTAACAAATATTTGAATAACAAAATTTTAAAACGTCCCACATTAACGACTGCAGTCATCCTTGAGAAGGCTTATCATGCAGTCTGTTTGGCTATCATCTATTGAACTCTTCTTGACTCCAACTCTCTTGGTTCCTGTGGTGAACACTGGATGATTGGCACAGTTTTTTGTCTTCATATTCCTCCTTGTTGGACATCAAATTGACTTTAATCGCAATCCTCTCTAATTCCTATGTTCTAGTATTGAGCACTTTTACAGAGCTTTTCTAGTATAGGAGCACAACTCTGTAAAAGTACACTAGTCTGTCAAGCGAGTCCTGCAAGTTTAACAGATACAACGTACTTTAGTGCAACAAGCTCTTGGTTTGTGTGGCTGAGTTAAGTTAGATAGAAATAACATTTGAGTTCAGGTTCTACACTCTCTCCTGTTATACATCATTGGGCAATATTTGTAGGGCATTTCTAGTATCGGAACACAACTCTTTAAAATTGTGTACTCTATTCAGTCTCTCATACGTAGATACAGCATACTTTGCTACAAGCTGAACTCAGTTTATTGGGCTTTCTGTTTAAGTAATGTCTGCTCATCTCGTCTGCCACCACCGTGAATTTACAGTTGAGTATAACTTGTACAACTTGTGACAGTGTCTTGCAATGTGAGCGTAGGGCAGTGTTGGGGCTGTTTTGTTGAAACAATTGTCTTGTGTCGCAAGGTTAAACACATGTTGTTAAAACATTGTAGAGATTTATGTGGTAAGCACTGATCCAACTTTGTGGGGTTTTCAATTGAATGTTAGCGTTTACAGCAGAAAACTTCTCTCTGGGCTTTACATGAGTTCTATCTGGTTTTAAATGTAGTATTCCTTGGTTACCTTCTGGGCCATCATTAGAATCTACTACTTGATGTAATCCTCCATGGTTTGATCAGTTGACATAGCAGTATATGTTAAGAATCTGTCTGGGCTCAGTAGTGCCAAGGAGTACAGTACACTGTCTCTCTGTGATACCTCTACATCTCTAACTTGCTGCCACATGTTGCTTGTGCCTGGTGTCTACCTTATGTAGCCCAGATGTATCGATGAGAAATGTTGAAAATTAGTCTGGAATAAAGGAAAATGAGAAAACATTTAATTATATATGCAGTATATATGTACAGTATATGTACCCTAGCAGAATTAAGTACAAGCATTGCCAATTTTTCTGCAAATGAAAACACAAACAAAACAATAGCCAGACAAATTTTGACTAGCAAGTTATGCTGCCGGTACATTCAGTTGGACTATACAATAGTTCAAGCAGCTACTCAACATTATGGTGTAAACATCAATGATTTGCCAATACAAACAAAGTTCAGCGCTTACGATGTAATAGTCAAAACATAAATAATATGATTTGTACGTTATTTTTTTATAAACTAAAATACATTTTCACAACGTGATGGTAAAAACAAAGATACTGCGTTGTGATAAAACTAAAAGGCCTAAAACATGATGGTTAAGACAATGCTGTCACAACTTGAATACTACATTTATTTTTTTTATACCAAAAAACAAGGTGATGACAACGTGATCACATTTTGACAATACCAAAAAAATACTGTATAGCCGAAACTTAAATTTTACCAAAATACAACGTGTAGACAACGTGCTTGCATACATTTCCAACATGCAACCAAGGTACAACATTGGGCAACCAATATACAACATTAGTTGAAATAAATTTTAAGATCTGACCGTTATGCAACATAGTCAAAACGTTGTCATTCCATCACCCAAAGTTTAACCTTATCACATTGTTGTGAAAGGTTGTAACAACGTATTGTGTTAGCTGAATGGGTTATTCATCTTTGACATTATACTCAAAGGCCAGCAGGTGATTTTCCAGCTATTTTGTCAGGTCTTTTTTGGAAATATTTGGATCGTGGTGTGCGGAAATTTCATAACAAATTGCAGAAACACGTTGCCAGGGATGCAAGTACAATAGCAAAAATCTAAAACTTTTGAAACTGAGTACAGTGCCTTAGTTTGGGGGGGGGGGCAAAATTTATTGTAGAAATTGATAATACAAAATAAATGTTGTAAGGAGCTATAGTTGGGGCCTAGCTGCCTGGTCCTATGATAAACTGTCATCAAGGGAAGCCAAAACACAACTACATGTAGATCTGATAATGTAACAGGACAGTGGAAACCACAGGTTGATGCAAGTATTTGTATGTTCAAAACCCAAAAAGGTATAAATACAATCATTTCATAATCATGATCAGATCATACACTACAACAATAGAACAAGGACCAGAACAGTTAATAGGTGACTTTATTATTACAGCCAGATGAAAAAGCTCATTTTACCTGAACCCAGACTCCACAAAATTACTTTTCATCAGAAGAAGCTTAAGGGTACTTTTAAAAAGATAATTAATTTGTTTCATTAACTGCATTGCAATTTCATGTACAAGATGGCCACATGCTGCAACAAAACACTTAAATTGAGGAAGCCATGAACATTGGGGGCGCTGTTTATTATTTATTTTTTTAGAACCAAAATAATGTTCTTTTTCTGGCAGAAAAACCATTGTATTCAGGGAAAATTTAAGGTAATATTAACAATGTTAAACAGGCATTGAAATGTTTTACCAGTTTCTATTATTTAAAATTATTTATAACCTGGTTCCATTCAGGTGCAGTGCATGCTATGGCATAGTCAATGAGAAGTCAGGGTACCTGTGCATTAAACATTTCACACACATGGAAGGAGCACATGGTTTTTGTTATGACTCGAAGGCAAGCTGAGCTCAACAGCAATCCAGTTTTTCAAGGTAAAAACTTGTTTTAGTCTTGAATAATTATTAAAAGGTTAAAAATGTAGGCAGTTTTCAGATTTTGGGAAATGTAATTTTTAGGATGTTTTTGATGATTAGTTATTAACAAGTGTCTTTAACTGTTATAGCGGGGGGGGGGGCTTTCAAATAATAATTAGACTTCAAGTGACTTTAAGATTACATTTTTTGACAAACAGTTGTATTTAAATTGATGAACTAATCTTGTTTTAAAAACTGGTACAATAATTACTACTTTTGAGGTGTACTATGGCCTTGGTGCCTTTTCAAAAATGCATTTTTGGCCTTGGTGCCCTGTCTACTGGCCTTGGTGCCCTGTCTACTGGCCTTGGTGCCCTGTCTACTGGCCTTGGTGCCCTGTCTACTGGCCTTGGTGCCCTGTCTACTGGCCTTGGTGCCCTGTCTACTGGCCTTGGTGCCCTGTCTACTGGCCTTGGTGCCCTGTCTACTGGCCTTGGTGCCCTGTCTACTGGCCTTGGTGCCCTGTCTACTGGCCTTGGTGCCCTGTCTACTGGCCTTGGTGCCCTGTCTACTGGCCTTGGTGCCCTGTCTACTGGCCTTGGTGCCCTGTCTACTGGCCTTGGTGCCCTGTCTACTGGCCTTGGTGCCGTCCAAAATTTGGCTTGCTCCAAGGCCAAAGTGGCCTTGCCCTAAAAAAGTTGTAATTCGAGGCCTGGTACAAGTATTACATACAGTAAAATGTGTCTTTTAATTGTTACTATTGCACTTTAAGTTATGATGGGTGTATAACAAATATGAAACATGAGTGCAAAACTGTATTTTCCTCTTTAAACAAAATTGGAAACGAATGTAACTTGTAATGTACAGTGTTAATCTCTCCTTTTTACAGCAATGTACTTTCTAATTGTAGTAACTTTTCAACTCACCACACATAGTAACCCCTTAATTACCTCTCCCCCATCCTAACCAGAAGGCATGTGCACATAGTAACCCCTTAATTACCTCTCCCCCATCCTAACCAGAAGGCATGTGCACATAGTAACCCCTTAATTACCCCCATCCTAACCAGAAGGCATGTGCACATATTTTTATTGAATTTTTTAAAAATCTGCCTTTAAGGAATTAGAGATGATTATTTTTAAGAGATTGTATCTTGATATCTACACCATTGGTGTTGGATAAATGTTAGATCGCCATCAATGATGTACTGTCCCATCTGGATCATGTTTTATCAGAATACAAAATGGCTAAACTTTCCACAAAAATGGTTTCTATTCTGATAACAATTTGGCTGCCATATAAAAAAATGACTGCCTCAAAAAAATATTGTAGCTATTTAAAAAATTAGGAAACACACAAAATTTGACTCTTTCGGCAGATCTTTTTGGTTGGAAATATGGTCCCTAAAAAAAAATAGCCGCCATTTTGAAAAAATATGGCCGCCATTTTTGAAGAAATATGGTCGCCATTTTTGAAGAAATATGGTCGCCATTTTGAAGAAATTATGGCCGCCATTTTGAAAAACTTGTGGCGGCCATTTTGAGGGATTTTTTTTTTTAACTGCCGCCATTTTGGAAAGAATATTAATACAAATATGGCCGCCATTTTGATAAACATATGGATGCCATTTTTAAAAGTTTGACCTTTTCTGCATTTTGTTGTTTTACTGTAAGACCCTTCAAATCACTGTATTGTTACCTAAGTGAAGATTCTGCGAAATGGGAACTACTTTGAAAAACTATGGCCACTATTTTGAAAATGAGAGACCTAAGATTTTAAAACTGTCAACAATGCTCTTTTTTGAAGCTCATACACCCTGCAAACCTTAATTAATGTAAATTCTAGACCTGTTTCTTACCCAATTGGGACAAAAAATTTGCAAAATAATATCAATTTTGAGAAATGGCAGCCAAATCAGTACAGCCCATTGGCAAAAAAAAAAATTATTGCTTTGGTAAAACATGCACTCATTAATTTTCTTGCTTTTACTACAAAGTGCACAAAACTGCCAACATATTGCACTTTATGCTGGACTAATGAGTGAATTAAGCTGAAAAGTAACATTCTATTGAGAAACAAATTACTTAAATCAAAAAACATTTTGAAATAAAACATTTGAATTTATAAGCTTCAATGCCAAAATTGAGTGTTGTTGATATTAAAACTTATCAAATTAGTTTCAGGTTTAAGAAATGTTCAAAGATTTTGGGTTAAGTTGATTTAAAATCCTCGAAGGAAATATTATGGCATGTTTTTTAAATTATTGATAAGTAGTTGCTTATAAACAATGTTTATCCCATTAAACAGGTGTTACATTTGTTCGGTGTTCGGGCTACAGCAGAACACCTATTCAGTGTTTTCTCTCAACTTTTTAAGTGACTGGCCAGCAGGACCAGATAGCTTTCATTTCTCTGATCATTCGGTTTTTCACTGGTCTATATTTCATATTAAATACGGGATGCTTTTCAACTGTGAACTAACGGATCACTTGGAGTGGGTTGTGACTAGTCCTCATGTGTTTTAACTGCCATTTGGCCAGTGGAACACTGTTAAAGGAGAAGGCTGCTATTGTTTTGGGTTCAATTTGTTTTTCTTTATTTCATCGAGATAATTCAAGATTTAATTTAACTGAACCTTGAAACGTAGCATAACATTAATCTTAATATGGAGACGGTACTTGAACAATGAGGTCATGATGACAACATGATGGTATCATCAGGTGTTGAATTACACTTTTTTTCAAACATTAAATGATTTAATCTTTGAAAAGCCGTATTTATCCGGCAACCTGGAACAAAGATATTGACAAAATAGAGAAACTGCCAACATAGGGCTAGAATGCTCAGTTGGTAGAGTGCCAGCACGTTAATCCAGAGGTCGTTGGTTCAAATCCCGCTCTTGTCAATTTTGTGCATTTTTGCTGCTTTTAAATGGTCCTACCTTTCAAGCTACACATAAAGGTATCTTGAACATCAATGAATAACCTGGTTTTAATTTTTTTGGCACAATTAACTTTGCTAAATTCTTACAAAGTTCTGCCATCAACATGATTTCATAAGGATTTTTATAAAAAGAGTTCCTACAACAAATGTAAAAAATTTCAAGTAATGTTGAATCTTGCTGTATTTTAAAACAATGCAAACTGTCTTCATTTTAGTTTTTAAATAAATAAACCAAAAGGGCAACTGATGGGGTAAAAATCATTAAAAGTTTACCCAGTCAGTTTCCCTTGTGGTTTATTTATTAGATATCCGAAATAAAAAAGTCGCATCCCCTTAAGATGATCCCCTGGCTGCCGCTTCCCAGGTTGTATCGTATACTTGGGTGTGATCCCTGGCTACACAGCAGTTAACAGTTGAATGACTTGCTGACTGGCACCCTCTGAACAAAGATATTGACAAAATAGGGAGACCGCCAACATAGGGCTAGATAGCTCAGTTGGTAGAGAGCCGGCACGTTAATCCGGAGGTCGTGTGTTCAAATCCGGCTCTAGTCAATTTTTCTTTGTTCATCCCAAAAATCATTTTAGTTATTAATAACATTTTTTTTGTATCCTTTTTATTTACAGCCATCTAAAGAGACTGAAGTCAAACCAAGCACAGCTGATGTTCTGGACAATTATGATGTCAACCATGGATATGAACAATCTATGCAAGCAGTGGTTTACATGTATGTACTGCTGAGGCTTTGGGAAGTAATGAACTAGGTGGCCAGACCAATAGACTTGTATCATGGAGCAGCCATCTTGTTTGTCTCTCATGCAAAACAATGTAATCAAAACGAGGCTGGGAGGCGGAATAGTTTGGTGCTAATTAGGAATGAGAATGTGTATTTATGATTGCTATTAAAGACAGGGAACATGACAAGCCTGTGGCAGCATGATAATCGTCTATTGGGGAGAATTTCAAAGAGAGTTAATTTCATAAAACTGCTTAAACATAAGTTTGATTAACAGTTTTTTGCTAAGCATGAAACCAGTCAAAAACGGTACACATGACATGGTATCTTGGCTGGTAACCTTACTCTGGCAAAAACAAATTTTGTGCTTGGCTACTTTTTGTGCTTTTAAGCAGCTCTAAATGAAATTGCTCTCAGGCAGTTTAAGTTCATTTGGAAGTAGACAACTGTCAATAGCACTCTGCACTGATGACATCACCCATGCTCAAAATGCCTAGCTGACAGCCAAACAAGTAATCTCTTAATCTTATACGCAATCATCATATCATTGACACATCAAACTGTACTTGTAGTTTAGCACTAATAGTATTGAGGTAGACGGTACCCCCCTAGTTCCTATAATTTAATGCACTATTTTCTTCTAGTACAGAAGTAACTCCTAAAATCCTCTAAAGAATTCATGAGATGAACTTTGACCTGTACCCAGGCGAAATTTGACACATTTGTCTGAGATCCCGGTTATTAGCTTTTGTTTTTAGCATTAGTGCAGAGTGCTATTGAACACACTCCACTGCTGTTTGTTATTGTATGTATTTTTTATATTTCTTTAAATTTTCTGTCTGGCAAGCAAGTTTAGAATCAAACTAGTATTTTTGTCAAATGTGTAAGCCTTTTGGGGGCTGTAGGAGGTTTAGGCTGTTTTCCAAACCACTGCTTGGGCTTGGGTCTCCATTAGTTATTTTGAAAGTGTGTATGTTCTTTAGGGCTTCAACAGTTGCACATAGGCCCAAGCTGTAGTGTAGCCCAACCCCAAGCCGTGGTTTCAAAAATGGCCTTATAATATGAACAACGTATTTGTTTATTTAATTATTATTATTATTTTTTTATTTTTTTATTATTCTGTAAGTGGATAACAATATTGAACACTTGTTCTACTGAACCAATGCGTGCCAAACATCTGGGCCTGATTTCATGGAGATGCTTAACAACCAATTCCGTGCTTACTGCGCAAGTTTCCATTTCATAGTGCTGCTAACCGTAAGCACTAGAAAAAGGCATGCTTACTTGAGAGTAGAGTTAAGTAATGTTATCCTGGGGAAAGTGTACTTTCCCGCGGAAATTGCATAAGTGTGAACATATAAAAGGATATATGAGGGGCTTGTTTTTCTTTCATAGATCTGCTTAACAGCCAATTTTGTGCTTACTGTGGAATTTTAATATTCATAGCGCTTCTATTAACCGTAAGCACAGAAAAGGCATGCTAACCTTCCGGTGCTTACTTTTATATGAATGAGGTAGGCCTAACAATGCAAAACCATAGCTGCCAAATTTTGTGAAATACGCTTACGCTTCAGCAAATTTGCCTGCTGTAGTTACCACACAAACTTGCTTACTAACTTTTAAGCAGCGCTATAAATTGGCCCCAGTTCTTAGCTCTTGACACTAGCCCTTATAGTTCTAACCATGTGAAAAATTAAATTATTGTTTTTGTTATTTTTCAATTCTTTTTCCTCTTTTTGATCTATTTTCATTAGTTTAGTAACCTTGTTTTTAAAGCAATTTTGTGACACAAAAGCCACTTTTGTTGACTTTTTACTGCAAATTTGTTGACTTTTTACTGCAAACTATTAACAAAGATAGAAACAGTGATTGGGGGATAATAAAGTTCATTATTGTTGATTTTGACAGCATATCAGAGTTCTGTTTATATCTGAATATTGGTTTTTGTGATATTTTTCAATTATTGAGGTTTGTTTTGAAACTAATAAAAAAAAAAAAAAAATGTTATCACAGACATTCTGTTCCAAATCACCCACAGCGGAAAGACGATCTATTTACCACGTAAATGCAGCTACATGTTTGCAGTATCATCGCTTTGCCAGTGTCGCAGCGTCGTCAGGGTCACAGGTCAAATCGCGCCAACCGACCAATGGGGCAATGGGCACATCGGATTCTCGCACTGTCTCTCCACAATGCGTTCTTTCCTTTGCATTATATGAAACGCTCTGGCTATGCCGCTGCTTGTATTGAATTTGTTAAACACCACGGTCATTACAAAATAATGAATAATGATTAATGAAAAAAAGCCTCGTGTGTTTTCATAAAAGTCTGGACACAAAAATCTTTAACTTTCATTCTCGTGGCCCAATTAAGCACAATAATTAAAAATAAAGTAAATACAAAATAAATTAAAATTGGAGGTTGGGAAGTTTATTTCAATTTATTCAGAACTGATTTTCACAAAATAACCATTGATACCAAGTTTGTGCAAGTGCTGTCAAAAATTTTGTTAAGACCAACACTTCAGCCCCAGTGTGTACTCTGCTGTACATCTGTATGGACCATTACGTGTAGTACATACATCGCATGGACGAACGAGTACTGTGTTCGTAAGCAAGGTTGGGTTGATCCAAATTAAAAGGGCACCTCTTTTTACAAAATTTACTGATTTTGAAGTCACCAGTATGAACCTTACCTGTTTATGTTTTCATTGCACGGTTTTAAAGTTTCAGTCATCATCGAAAATCCTAAGAAATTGACAAATCCAAGTTCCCACTGAGAAAATGTTTCAACCCACACTATCTTTTCAAATAGACTGGCTACCTCTCAACATTTTATGGGAACCAATTATTATTTCTGTACATTTTCCCCATTACGACTTTGGGACCCATACATGTTTAGCATCACTGAAAGCGCCCTCTCTCCGTAGCAAATGATTAATATACATTAAGTTTTCAATGACTCCAATCACAGAGTTCACATTCATTTCCCTTTTAATTTAGAATTTTACATTGATACAGTAATGTTACTTGATGATTGGATGCTCAAATATCTAATTGAGAAGGCACGTAACGTTACCCCTGTAACCCCATCCATAAAACCCGTGCACCAATCCCACCTGGTACTTAAAAAGTATATAGGGCCTAGACCAAAAACGCTGCCCATGTAACCCCATCCACAAAACCCACTAATCCCGTCTAGTTTGTTCCCCTAACCCTCTCCACCAAACCCATCAATATAGAGCAGTCACCGAAAGTTATAATATTAGAAGAAAAGTCACTTTGTTCCCGTAGCCCTCTCCTCCAAACCCATCAATATAGAGCAGTCACCGAAAGTTCTATTAAGAAGGAAAGTCACTTTGTTCCCGTAACCCTCTCCTCCAAACCATCAATATAGAGCAGTCACCGAAAGTTCTATTAAGAAGGAAAGTCACTTTGTTCCCGTAACCCTCTCCACCAAACCCATCAATATAGAGCAGTCACCGAAAGTTCTATTAAGAAGGAAAGTCACTTTGTTCCCGTAACCCTCTCCACCAAACCCACCAATATAGAACAGTCACCGAAAGTTACTTTAAGAAGGAAAGTCACTTTGTTCCCGTAACCCTCTCCACCAAACCCATCAATATAGAGCAGTCACCGAAAGTTATAATTATTAAGAAGGAAAGTCACTTCGTTGCCGTTTAACCCCTCCACCAAACCCATCACTCCCATATGGTACCCAAAAGTGTTATCCCAACCGTCCAGTATTTCCATAAGTTCATTGCTCTTTTGAAACATCAATTGATCAATATTCCACTGCTTATCCAGCCAAAGCTTTATATTCAATCACTAATTTGAGATATTTAGGATAATATTGACACTCAAAAAGTATAATTAGAAGGAAAGTTAACGTTACCCATGGCCCCTCCACAAAACCCCATCAATTCCATTTCGTACGAAGAGGCATCATCTATTAGTTTTTCCACAGGTGCTACGGGGTTTTGAAACACTTTAAATAAAAACATTTTATCGCTAACTGGCTAATATCATCTTGATATATCTTTTGTATTGTATTCTTTAAACTGATCGCTCTTGAGTGATAATGTATTTTTTAGTTGTTGATACTGTGGTAAATAAAATGAACCTATGAACCTAAAATAGTTTCACATTATCAATGACAGTTTCTGGCGTATTATTCCATCTTATACACTTATCGTGTAAGAATGAATTAATACTGTGAGAATGAATAATAATGACTGATATGAAGCCTACCAGTAATTGTTGAAATTCCAATATGAGTCTCCCTCTTCAATTTGTATTTTCTCATCAAATGATTAATTAAAAGCCCTAGTGATCCCTCACGAAATATATTAATAAAAACATATTTATACTAACTGGGGTGTAGGTTTACTTTCATAGCTTTTTACCCAACCGTCTTAGAAACAAACTATAAGCAACAATACACCCAAACGCCAAACCAGAGGGTGTCTCTCTTACTTAACTCTTTTCTCCACGTGACTAAGCCTACCACGTGTAGGCCTACCCATCGAAGTTTATAGCAAACCGCCTGAGAAACTCTTACCCTAACAACAAAACACATACAGACACACAAACTTGAAACCATATCTTTCCTTCACGAAGTTTTACTTCAAGGAGAGTTTTATTACAACGTAACCAACTTATACAAAAATACAGCAACACCCTATAACCCTTACCCTAAACATCAAAACAAAAGGCACACAACCGAACCACACAGTCTGTCTCTCCTATTGCCCTTTGAGGCTAGGGGGGAAAAGCCCCAGTGAATAAAACAATATACATCGACCAATAAATACATGTCTTGATTATCAGAATATTTTTAAGATGGCGTGTATGACACAAACGCGCTCACACCCCGAATCACGGAGTGTCTCTGACCTCCAATAATAACCGAGTGTAACATGATGGGCTTTTTGTCAGCTGTCTTAAAAGCAAACATTAAACATTTGGACACAAACAAGCCCAAGTGTCACACCGAGAACCATTCCCCTGTCTTTCATTACTTGTTTTCAACACAATTAATAAGTTTACCCGCATTCAAGTAGTTTTATAACAAAACGTCTTGGCAATATTAAACCATTGAACATCAAACCCCCTTGATCAATAAGCAGTAACAATTTCACCCAACAAACTTTGTCTCCTGTTCCACCCAAGACAAGACATTCCAACGTCAATACCGATCGTCTTTGATATAGTGCCCCCCCCCCCCCTTCAAAGATTCAATTGTTTTTTCCCCTAGCCTCGTTTTGGTTGTATTGTACAATACATTGAAATTGCATGCAGTAACGTAATCAAATAAAAACACCATGGCATCCAACGCAATAACTTTATACAAATTGTTAAACTTTCATTGGAGAATGGCACATTGTTTAAAAGAATAAAACAATATACATCTACCAATAAATACTTAAGGTGAACGAACCATGATCGTTTTCAACACGATTGAGAAATTTATTACAACGTTTTGTATTTGTATTTGTAATTGTATTTATTGCCCAAACCAACAGCGGACGAGCCGCCAATTACAGGAAAGGGAAAATATAAAATAACTTAATCTTTAAATTTGAAAACAAAAATTAAATATATATAAAGGTAAAAGAAAATTAACTAGAAAAGAAAAAAAATAATAAACCACAAGGGAAACTGACTGGGTAAATGTTTAAATGATTTTGGGTTGAACAAAGAAAAATTGACTAGAGCGGGATTTGAACCAACAACCTCCGGTTTAACGTGCCGGCGCTCTACCAACTGAGCTATCTAGCCCTATGTTGGCGGTCTCCCTATTTTGTCAATATCTTTGTTCAAATCCCGCTCTAGTAAATTTTTCTTTGTTCAACCCAAAATCATTTAAACATTTACCCAGTCAGTTTCCCTTGTGGTTTATTATTTGATATCTGATATAAAAAGTCGCATCCCCTTTAGGTGATCCCCTGGCTGCCGCTTCCCAGGTTGTATCGTATACTTGGGTGTGATCCCTGGCTACACGGCAGTTTGCGGTTGAATGGCTTCTGACTGGCACCCCCGAACAAAGATATTGACAAAATAGGGAGACCGCCAACATTGGGCTAGATAGCTCAGTTGGTAGAGCGCCGGCAAGTTAAACAGGAGGTCGTTGGTTCAAATCCCGCTCTAGTCAATTTTTCTTTGTTCAACCCAAAATCATTAGAAAAGATAAACTAACAAATAAATACATTTAGTTGTACGACGATTAGGAACATGTAAACTAAATGGGTTGAAGTCAGTGTTGTTATAACGATTATGGAATAATTAATTTATAGATAAATAGACAGTCATTTATAATTCTTCTATGTCTGAGTGGTGGAAGCCTGTACATTTCACATAAGGGTCATTCCATGTCAAACCAACGCACTTTTTACCTTATGTCTTTCGATTTTGATAAAAATTGCTGTGCTTGTAGGTACTAATGAGTAATGAATGCACACCAAGTTTTAGCCCGATCCGACCTACCATGTGGTCAGGGCAGAAACCACAAAAAAATGACCTTTTCAGAGTAAAATACCACCCTTTTGGTACAAATATGGCAAAACCATGTCAATTTTCATTGAATATATGCAAATTTGGTATTAAAATAATGAGAATTGCATGCTCAAATCAAATTTTTTGTCAAAAATTAATTTTGTAAAAAGTAGGTCACCGTGACCTTTAACATGTTATCGTGACCTTTGACCCAATTTTTGTAATAATGTATCATTCCAAAAATCTACGAAATGAAAATGACTTGATAGAGCATGTCTTCCTCTGTCAGAATCCACTTAGAAAACATTGGGCACTTAAAAATTTACAACTTTATGACTATTTTTGTACAGTTGGTAGGTTACAAATTAGTCAATTTATATACTTTACATTATAAATCCACCAACACAACTCACTCTTCTGTTTCTAAAGTTACTAAAATTAAACTACATTTGTAAGAAGGACTGTGTTTCCATGCGACGGATTATTTGACGGATTATTATATTCAATGAAAATTCACATGGTTTTGACATATTTGTACCAAAAGGGTGGTATTTTACTCTGAAAAGGTCATTTTTTTGTGGTTTCTGCCCTGACCACATGGTAGGTCGGATCGGGCTAAAACTTGGTGTGCATTCATTGCTCATTAGGACCTACAAGCACAGCAATTTTTATCAAAATCGGAAGACATGAGGTAAAAAAGTGCGTTGGTTTGACATGGAATGACCCATAAATCAAGATAATCAAATTACAATTATAAGCACTGACATTAGTAAGCGTCCTGTGTACAAATTTGAGAAAACGGTAACATTTTGTTTAAAAAACCCCTATATTTTACTAAAATTTATAACCTACCACCTAACCAAAAGCCCCGTACCTACCCCACACCCCAAAAATAATAATAAAATGACCAAAAATAAAATTAAAAAGGAGAAAAAGTTCACCCAAAACTTAAAAATATGGTGCGCACACAAAAATAAGTGGAACAACTGACAAAATGGGTTCATTTTCACTTCAACAGCCACAAAGAGCCTTGACTTCCTGCAAGCATAGTTTGTAAACTACGGAAGCGTAGTGCCGCCACACGATTACAAAAATCCCGCCCTTTTCATTCACACAATGACTCATGTACGTACCCGATAACTCCGGACTTATCGCGTACGTAGACGACAATTATCATGTTCGTATGATAAAAATGGTGTACGTACATGGCATACACAGCAATACCTTATATAGGCATATTAATTTTATTTTTTACCTGAAGGAGTGAAGGAACAACTTTTTGTTTTCTCATACAAGTAGACTGGTTAGCTATTATTATTGAGAATATTTTTGAGATATGTCAGTAATGTGCCACGTTGTCAAATATTGAAAAAGACATTTAATTTAATTTTGCATTTTACAGGCAGACCCATATTCAGACTTCTGTCAAATACCACTCAAGGGGGTGATTGGTCTATCCTTATAATTATAAGGTCACACAATACACCTAGTTTATAAACAAAAGTAATACAAAAGCAATCGGACATTTCACTTAGGCACAAGGGGGTCTAACAAATGACGAAAAGTCATTCTGCAGGCAAATTTAAAGTTTCCGTTTTTGAAAGACCTAAACCTTGATATACAAATAACATGTGCTATGTTTGACAGTAGAGTCTAGTAATGGGATACCAGATACCCTGTATATCAATTTGAAGCTACATATCTCATCTCCATTTGTAGACCTATAAAAATACCCAAAACACAAAAAGAACATTTGAAGGGCAAGGCTTACATTTATAGTGGGTCATATCTCAGAAATTATGGAGTAGGATTCAGGATTCAAAAATTGTGTTTGTTCATGGCACCCATCGGGGATTGTTTACTCCAAAATTGCAAAATCCGAGTCGGTGCCTGCCAACCCATCATGTGAGTTGGCGTGGTGTGACCCATTTGACTTACATCTCATTAACACAGATCGAGTAGCAGTCATTTGGACTTATATTAAGTCATACTTATTGAATAAATCTCATACCTTATGACCTGTTCTAATTCATATATTTACCTATTCCAATTTATGATTCATGAGATTATGTTATAACTACGACTTCTACTAAGTCATAATTATTAGTTATGTTATAAATATGACTTTTACTTAGAAAAACAGTATAGCAAACTAGGTGACTATTTCGCTATGTCCCTTGAACGCTCCCGTATAATAATTATAATTAAATATAAATGTTAATTTTAACCAAATACATTTCATTCTAAACTTGGTTCCATAGTCTGCGATCCTGTGTTTGTCAGCTTCACAATAAAACACCAAAGCCTAAAAGAGCGCCCTCTAGCGGGATAAGCCTATCAAGACCCCACGGCAAAACGTGGTCCCCCAAACGTTTTGAGATAGGGACTACTGCTGAACAGTTCCCCAATCACCCACTGTAACTCGCCTCCTGGTCAAACAAAAAATAGGGAACAAGTGTAACACAGAAATTAAATGTAAAAGTAATGGTGTGGGGTGCAAATAATGTAAGATGTATTTTTTCAAGACTTGCTCGCCCGTCCCCCCTACTTTTCAGTAGCGATCGACGCCCCTGCAACCATGTCTCATCATTGCCCCTCAAAACTGACGGCAATATCGAGTTTTAAATGGGAAAAAAACAAATTCAAATAAAAAAACTATGTTTCCCCAAATGGGATTAACTAACAACTGAAGCGCCCCTAACGGTGACCCCAGTATTAAAATATTAAAACAACTTTAGAAGGTTTGTGACCCTATGTTTTTTTCCCCCTGCGTGATCAAGCATCCTGAGCGATTTAAAATCATTTTATTTTGGCCAAATAAAGGGCCCTTTTGAGCCAAGAAATTTGGTGAAATAACTGCAAGAGCGTAAACTTGTACTTTTGAGCTAATTTTTTTCTGGCCATATTTAAAACATGGGCCTTTTTGAGCCAATACTTTGTGTGAACAAAACTTCAAGGGGGGTAAACTTGTACTTTTGAGCAATTTCGGACCCCCCCCCCCTTTTCTTTGGCGGGGGGGGGGGGGGGGGGGTTGCTTTTAAAAAATTTCTTTTTGTAGCAAGGATTTTTAGATGAAAAGAAAAAAACTGCAAGGGGGTAAACTTGTAATTGTTTAGCAATTTCGGACCATTATTTGTTGGCCAAATAATACAAATAATAATGGGCCTGTTTTAGCCAAGATTTTTGATGAACAAAAACAGCTACTTCAACTTTTGCCGTGCCGCCTAAAATAGGCTCAAACTACAAAAGGAAGCTATTAGGACTGGGGGGCACAATGCCTCTTCACCACCACGTCCACCGTAATGTTTTTAACGCTGCATCCAATTACCCAAAAACTTTTCCCAAATCTATGTAAAGGCTTAAATCATGTGAAAAAGCTGTTTCCTAGGCAACCGTTTGTTTGACCTGGGTAACAAGTTTTTCGGGGAGTGTTATGCCTTTCAGAATTTCCACTTGTTTATGATTTCCAGCACCCCCCCCCCCCCCCCAAACAAAAAAGTGGCACTGATGTATCATGCGATGCATTGTCTTTATTCAAAATGGCCGCCATATCCGGTGTTTTGATTGATTGAATTTATTCGGATAAAAATACAGCAAGAACATGCCAAAAATACATACACAACAACAGGAGAAAAGACAATGAAATAAGATAAACCAAAATAGAACACAAGATAGAAATACTGCTTCTTAAAAAAGGCTAATTTTGTTTAATTCTAACATTTTGCACAACCTGTTATGAGCCGTTTCATTTATTTGTTTTAAATGTTGCTAAACCATTGTTTTATTCCTAATGACTGCTTAGACCAGACCTTTATCACAATTCAACCATCTTCTCAATGGTATACTTTTTTATTCAGCATATTATTTTGTTAACTGTAAATTTACTTTTTTAAAGTGACCTGATTGCACATATAACCACTTTAACTGCTCAATATTAAGACAACAGCGCTTAGTGAAGACAGTGTTTGTGAAATTAAGTTTCAATAAATCATTGGCTTCTTTTGCTTAGACACCGACTGTGCGTTAAATTTTGCTTCTCGCCTCAGTTATGTAACATACCTTTGAAAATACAAGATGGCTGCTGTGTGATAAAGGTCTGAGCTGCAAACACAATTATAGAAAGCAGATTTTACCTACAGAAAAAAGACACAAAGACACATTTTGTCTTCTTTTATTGAAATACAAAGAAGGACAAAAGGACACAAGTTTCTTTTATTTTATTTCAATACAGAAAAAGACACTATGAAACAGTTGCAAAGGTATACACTTGCACACATTATAATGAACATGAAATAACACAAGTACAAAGACCCATGAAGTTATTGAAACTATTTTGCTTGACCCACCATTAAAGTATGTGATGCTTAGATACAGCCCAATAACAACTTGGGTTGATTCTTTTTTTCCTTTCTTTTCAGAAAGACATCTAAATATAGCAAACCCTTGATGGTGTTCATTTTGTTCAAGATTCTGAATTCATCACATATACATAAGAGTCTGCTAATTTGAAGCATAATCTATTAATGGATGTGCCAGCGTCCAAAAATGTAAAACAAACCAGCTCAAACCAAACCAAAATTCTACATTAAGATCTCAAAATCATTTCACATTCTAAATTCCTATGTGAATGAGCTTTTTACACAATCAATTTGAAGCCAGGCAAAAGATTTGTCCCCCAGATTATAATAAGGACCATCGATATTAATTTTGCAAAGAATAGCAGAGTAAAAAATGACTTTACAGAAATAATGAGCACTTTAATTGTAGATTATTTGCTTCCAACTTTTGTAACCAGATTTGAGAGTTGAAATGAATGTCTTTGTTTGCCCCCGTAACCTCTTCTGACTATGGACCTTTACTGTGCAGCCATCTTCTTTGTCAAGTTTCCTGTGTACAATAGCAATAACTAATAATAAATCTCTTCATACCAAAATGGAATCAGACTATTTTTGCTGTCCCAGCCTCTGTTGTGTTACACTGAGTTTTTTTTTTTTTCTTGGACTTCATATTCCTTTAACATAAAGTGAAGAACATTAGTACAATGTATGTCTAATGTTTGAAATATTTATATTGAAAACATTCTAGTTTGATCCTTAATGAGTTCAATGTTTCAGCTTCGGTGTTTTTCGCATTACCTGTATTAAGTTTATGTTGTTGTTTGTCAATAAAGTTCTGTGATTCAAATATTCAATTTTTTGAAAAAATGTATTTGTTTAGTCTTAACCGTTCTTGTGATCGCCATTTTCCGCTTACGGTGCAATAATCAAATTTAGCTGTAAGCAAATAAATATCCAGTAACGAGGTGTACGCACGCACGCACACAAGCAAAAATTGTTTTCTAACCTGTGAAATAAGCTTGACGTAAGCGCAGAATTCCCTGCTTCTGTAAGCGCTGCTTGGTCAAACTGGAACTGAGGTTAATGATGAATGAGGAGTTTCTTGGGGTTCCTGTTTTGTTGCTCGCTGTTGAAGGATATATAGAAGAATCAGCAGAAAAACAAAGCCAAGATGTATGGATTAAGCAGCTTTGTGCTGGGCCCTAGTGCAACTATGCACTGAAATAGCACTGAAATAGATCATACAATAAAATTTCTTTCAGTACACAGAATACTGTGAGTAAGGTCAGTTGTTCTTAAACAATCTGTTTTTACCCCTTATAATTTAATTGGTACACTCCCCACAGCTAATCAGTCTCCTCTGTATCAAAAACAGACTGAATGAAAAATCATGGTGTTGTTTTCCAATGGTATGCATTATTTATAAGGCACGGTATGGGATGATGTTGTAAAAATTCCTGGGAAACATTGTACGAGTCCAAATCAGGGGCGTTAATCTGTCTTGAAATCTGGGGGGGGGGGGGGCATCAGGAGTCATGGCACTTTCGGCATGGGGTCCAGGTGCCCGTTTAAGGGGCCCTGGTGGGGTCCGGGAGCAAAGCCCTTGGTAGGAGTTCAGGGGGCGGAGCTGTTGATATAAGCATGTCTAATTGGCCTAGAAAAGCTCTCCTTGCTATAAATATTTACAAAACAGTGTTAACAAACTTGGACTTAATTCAGAGAGAGAAAGAACAAAAGACATCCAGTAATAAAGGCCCAACATACATTGCATATTAATCAAATATACTTTAATCACACAAACTTAAAATCGCCAACAATCTCCCTCCTTTCCTCGCACGTCAACCTCACCCCGCCCCCTGGGTTTACCAATGGACATCATTCATGCATGCTGTTGGGGGGGGGGGGGGGGGCAGGGTGTGACTCAAAACAATGTACAAAGTGGGGTCAAGGGGCTTGCGTTGAGCCCTGGAAGCTCTGGGGGTGGAAAATCAAGCCTCCGTATGGTTACAAACAGAGAAATAGACTCACTTTTTAAGCACTTTTGATCCTTATTGATCTTTTGATTTTACTGGAGATATTTCTGTAACATCAACGGGATCAAATAAAATGTTACTCCCACAAATCAACTAGACTGAGTATGCATATTGTAAGTAACCTTGAATAAGTGGGCTGCCAGTTCCTACCAATAATTCTTTGTGAAAACTCAAATTTATCTAGGTCATACAAATTGCCTCTTCATGAACACTCAAAACGCAGAGTACTTGTTTTTGGCACTGTGACAATGCTATGCACTTCAATGTGAAAATGGCAAATCGAAATGTTTGAAAACTCAAAAATTAAAATGTTGTGACATGGTCCCTAGCAAGTTCGGGTGGCTGACTGGAGTCGCCTAGACTTAACCATAGTCGATCTAGTTGTCACTCGAACCCTGCATGGTTAAACCAGCTAGTCAAACTGGACCAACTAGTTCCGGCGCACTGTTTCTCTAGTCAACTAATGAAGTTATGTCATTTTGTCAAGATGTCGTTTTGGAACAATACAATTTGTCTCTCTTCGATATGTTGTCGCCATGTTGGTCGCTATATTTGTCAAATCAATTGACTAAATGCGTTCGAGTGAAACACAGACCTCGCATGCGTGATTTAAACGGCCAATTGACTAAAGGTTACAGTTACGAAACTATAACATTTTATGAATTGAAACTTTGAAAGTTGGCATCGTCACTGTTGTAGTATACATTATGGTGCATTGTACATAATATTGGTGGCACTACACAGAGAAAGTGACACACTTTATATTAAATTTCCGACCTTTGAACCTTTAGAAGTAGATTACCCATTTTTCCCCCATGTTGAACACATGCTATTTTTGGAACATCGAGGTCTTTAGATCACGGTCTTTCGACGGTTGTTTGGTGCAACGCGCTAGCATGTATAAAACCAAAGATCGAGCAGCTCACCAAGTAAATGGCCTAGCAGTTTTGGGAGATAAAGTGACTTACGGGTTAATTAGCTAAAGACAGCGCCGCTGCGCATCACCAGAAGTAAATGAACAGTAAGCCCTTTTAATTCCTCTTGCTTCCTACTTGAGGAGCTATAAGACTAAGAGTTTAGAACTAGTAGTCTGGAGATGGCACACTAAGAACCCCCTATGTGAGATACACAAATTAAAAGATTCCAGTAAATAACCCTATCTGGGGGTTAATGTGATTGCCATGTCTTATTTGTCCAGGGTAGCCTACTCATAGTAACACACTGCTCACTATAAGGTCTTGATTAAGATGAATAGCAGGAAGAATAAGGCTTTTGAGAGAATTAAAAAGAAGATAAATGTCCTCAATAAGATGTGTTGGAAGGAGACCAGGGTCTTGAAGAAACTAAAGAGCAGGAAGAATAAGCTTTTGAGAGAATTAAAGAGGAAGATGAAGAACTTGAATCATGTGAGAAGATGAGGAAGATAAAAGTGTCCTGAATAAGATGCAGTGGAGGGATACATTGGTCTTGAAGAAACTGAAGATAATATGTCTTTAAAAAGATAAATTTGGGAGACAACCACTTAAGTATTGAGATACACAGATGGAAGATAAAACTTCATGAATAAGATGATGAGGAGGAAGACACTGGGTACACAGTTTCTTCCCACAGTGCCCAAGCCTTGAATACACAGAGTTGAAAAACAAGAAATAATTAAGACCTTAATCTTAAGAAGATAATGCAGGACTAGTAAAATATTAAATATTTAAAACTTGACAGGAACAAATGCTAGAGATGAAAACTTAATTTCTAAAGAGCTTGACTCTTGAAGAAGAAACAATTCATCCCTCAATTTTATGAAAATTGATATGGAATATAAAAATGGAATTGGAAGATTATGCAGGACTAGTGCCTAGTGATCAGTAGGCAGTTAAATAATACAGATTTAAAACTTGACAGGAATATTCCAGAGATAAAAACTTAAAAAGAGCTTGACTCACCGTTCAGCCCTCATTTCATTTTGAAAATGAAACTGAAGATATTGCAGGACTGTGTGCATTCTGTCTTATGATTAGAAGACAGGATAAATTGAAAGATTTACAACATGATAGAAACAACTCCAGAGATTTCTACTGAGATAGAACCTCATAATGACCAAAAAAGAGTATCAAACGGTTCACAGTTCACTTGGGTAATAATAATAATAATAATAATGGCTTCTTATATAGCGCTCATATCCGTCACTCAGTGACGCTCAAGGCGCTTCAACAGTCAATATTTTCCTGCAAGGTATACATGTGGAGCTACTTTTTGAATTTTGAGGCCTATTTCTTTACATAGCACCATGTAATGGGTAGAAGTTTCATTATGGCTCAGTTATGAACTAATGAGGACCAAGCAATTAAGACCATGATGAGTGGGCAGGAAAATATTAAAGATTTACAAACAGGATAAGGAAATATTACTCCAGAGATTTCTACTACAGGAGAACCTCAGCATGACCACGAAAGGATTGAGTACCAAACAGTTCAGCTGGCTAAGGTCAAAGTTACATTTGGGTTCAATTCTAAGCCAATCAGGACCAACCACTTAAGACTTAGAGCACACTGTAGCATGTATACACATGAACACAGATACATGCACAGGTATTGTTGGTGATGATTTATAGTATACAGAGAAAAAGAGAGCTTGATTCTGTCCTGATGAGATTGAAAGAGAAAATGATTGCAGGTATGGGATATGAAACAGTGTTTGTGCATTACACCAACAATCAGATTGAGGTTTACCATGATAGTAAATCAATAAACATGTATTACAGATTTAGAGACAATTATGCAATACAGGCCCCCTAAGAATCCCAGTGGGGAACATTTCTATGTAGTCAAGAAAGGAATAAATGTCAAACAAATGTTCGCAGTTTGCTTTCCAGAATCAAATCAGATTTTGAGCCAGCCCTGACAATTGGAAGCAGCTTACACGAAAAATAAAGAAACAAGCAATCAACTTTCTCTGTAATGTTAGGTAACTTAGGCTGTTGGTTTTTCAAAGACCCAGAATAAAGATGGGTAGGAGATTTGTCTTGCTTATCTACTTCATGAAGGCCTATAATGTAAAACTTCACAAATGAAACATTGAGGGACAAATGGTAAATGTAAGTGCATGATCTTTCTGATTAATAAACATTGTGCAGTGCAATATTATTCAGTCTACCTGAGTCAGTCTTGGAATACTTACTACCCTAACTCTTCAGAGGGAAAATACAACTGTGTGATGTGATCTGCAAAAAACCACATAGTGGAACTGTCAATTTGTGAAAATAACCATTACAAATGCATGAAATGTTTAGCTTGGTGCAGTTTTCCAAAGTTTGTCAGAGAAGTCCTCTATCTATACAGACACTCTCGTGAATAAAGCAGTTTGGTTAATAGTTGCGCATCCAATAGTTTGGTGTATAAACACAAAATGAACAACTTCAGCATGAGGGGGTTTCCCCAGATTACATAATAACTACTGATTAGGTTAATAAATGGTCATGAAGAACCATTGCTCATTTATGATACACTGACTGAAATAGTTCAAGCACTCAAACATTCAACATTATGTTTATGTCTGGATGCCAGGGATAAATCAAATACGTCCGAAATATTTGTTGTTTGTTTTTTCAAAAAAGCAATACCAAGGGTTTTCTAACTAATTTGTGAGTTGTATTTTCCCACCATAGAGTAAGAACTATTACATACACACTAAGTAGATGTTTGTCATTTCATTGGATGATTGAAGGTAATGTGACATTCATGAATCAAACCCTACATGGCCTTTGTCACACACTACACATTTTCATCCAATCCATTTTCAATAATTGCACTCTGGACCACACCATGCATTATACACAGTGACACAAAACACCCTTAAGCTATATTTTTATACAGTTAATTTATTCTTATAGTTTTATCCTCCAATCAGAGCCCAATTTCCACGAGCTGCTTAACGGCCGATTCTGTGCTTACGTACGAGTTTCTATTTCATAGCGCTGCTAACACGCTGCACACGAAAAAGCATGCTAACCTTTCGGTGCTTACTGCATTAAAATGAATGATGTAACAATGCAAATCCATGGTGAACGCGCAAGGTAGCAGCCTTATTTTCTTGCTAACCTGTGAAATACACTTGTGCTTAAGCAAATTTTTCTGCTTAGTTAGCACACAAATTTGCTTACCGTTAAAAGCTCCATGAAATTGGGCCCATCAGATACCATCTACTTGGATGTTTCTATTAAACAATGCTTAGCAATAATTGTGTACAGTATAGAGAGACTATTTTAGTTTGTTAAAAGATGGAAGTTCCATTCAACTTAGCTTTGCCTAGTTGAATGTCAAGTTCCATATTTCAACTCATGACAATATTTGCACTCATCTCATAAACATTGTTTACTTGTACACTATACTTTCCAAACATTTTTTAAGTTTGCTTGTAGATGGCAGGTCATCAATCTCTAATAGGACATACCTGTATCAAAATGAATAGAGGGACTGCCATCAAAAAGCACTAACTACACGTGTCCAAATTAATGACTTCAGCTGTCAACTCCATTTCACTAATTGCACACTAGACCACACCATGCATTATACACAGCAATACAAGATGCCCTGAAATAGAGAACAGAATACGATCTTGTACAGTTTGTTTGTAGTTTTATCCTGAATGTTCATAAAAACATTACCTTGCATTATTTGTGTACATCAAAGAGACTATTTTCATGAGTTGAAAGATGCAATGTTCAATTCAACTTAGCTTTGCCTATAGTTGAATGACAAGTTCTATATTTCAACTCATGACAAATAAAAACTGCACTCATCTCATAAACATTGTTTACTTGTACACTATACTTTCCAAACATTTTTTAAGTTTGCTTGTAGATGGCAGGTCATCAATCTCTAATAGGACATAACTGTATCAAAATGGATAGAGGGACTGCCATCAAAAAGCACTAACTGGGTCATGTCTAAATTAGCAGCTTCAGCAATGCTGCAATGCTGCAATGTCCTATTCTTCAGCATTATCAGCCAGAGCCATAATCATTTGGTTCAGATGTGCAGCAAATGTCTGCCACGCTTGCCATTTTGAGAGTAAATTGCACTGACAAATTATAGACCATGTTACCTTTGTTTACAGAGTAGTGACCTTGTACATTATAATGCATTTCCTGACAGGCTATGTAAAATAGGAAAATTTACTTTTTTTTCATAATTTTCGCATAAATCAAAATTTACAAAAGCAACAGCTGTACAGCTTTTAAGATGTCCCCCCTTTCTTCATATCAAAAGTTGAGAAAAATGAGACAGTGCAATCTCCATAAAACTTTTAAGATTAATTGTATTATTTCATTGAGCTACAAACTGTGCCTGCAGGAAGTCCAGGCTCTGTGGCTCTTTTGTAAACATGTGATGTTACAGGTCACATGGTCTATACAGAAACGTTTTGTGATTAGAGTTAATATACTAAAGTCTTACATTTAACCTTCTGCTGTCAATGGAACTTGTGTGTTTCAGAGGATTAAAGGCATGATTCTGAATTACTTTAAAAGGCACTAGCATAAGACAAAATATCTTATCAATTATAGCTACATGCATATACATGTATGCTTAAGTATTTTACTTGTTTTGTTTAAGTGAATGTATATTTTTTACTAATTCAGATAAAAAGATACTTTTATGCACATTAAGGACCAACACATCAAATCATGGTTTGACCCTTCCTTTAATCAAACTTTAGTCAGAATCTCACATTCTGAAATAGTCCGGAGTACGAGCAAAGATACAACATTTATGCTCGGAGCGTTTTGATGAAAGATACAACATTTTTGCACAGTTAAGATTTGACATTTTGCACTGACGCGACGACTTAATCCCATACTAAATAGTATTGTTTTTCCACAGTATTGAACAATCCACACAACAAAAACATTTGCAGAAAACTTTCACTTCTGACTAAAATACCCAAATGCGATAGAAAATTACCGAGGCCTAGATTGATGCATTTGGCAATCATGAATAAAGTTGACCAGTCTGCTTATCCTAAACATTGAAGTTGACTCCAACTTTTAGAATAATTAACTTGATTGCAATGATCTGATGTGTATATTTGAACATGTCTGTGACCATTAGGTCAATAAAGAAGCACTGACAGGAGCATATTGTATCAAGATGGACACTTCTACCGATATGGTGTCCTTTACTTACAATGTCTTTAAGAAACTGAAAACCCAAGTTTATAAAAGTGTAGGTTTCCTGCAGCATATATTCAGAATGTCACCACATAATCTTATTTGTGCTTTAATTGCACAGTTTAATGACAACAAATTGTGAAGAATTAAGGATTGATTCCCAAGTGCAGACTTCATGCTTCAGTCCTGAATTAAGAGTGTTTTCTTGAGAGATTTCTAGAGGAATACAGCAAACTACTGATGTAACTCTCAATGTACATGTACAATGTAGCTAGTCAATCAGTACAAAGCTCATTGATACATAATCAATCAGAACATTTGTGAAAATGTAATTTCAAGGTTCAATAATTCATCTTAAGTTACAGAGTAAATGGAAAAACTTTTGTCAGTCTCTCCAAGAACTGACAAACGAAGTATAAATAGCCAAAATTCTGTTTGGAGAAAATAATTGTTTACACAAACTGTTGTTTCAGAAACTGCTCAAGAATATACATTTTTAATGCCATTATTAAAGTAGAGAGTAGACTTCTTCATTGACACAAGCTAAAAATGTGTGTTCAATCATGTCATTGTTTTGATGAGTTATAAGTTCCCAAACACGAGCTTTACTTCTTGAAAACTAAAAAATGAGACATGCTTGCTGAGCGCTGTGTACAATTTCTACAAACCATTGCATATTGAGATATGTTGCTTCAAGAAAACGCTGAACTTTTATAAGTCAATGTCACTTTGTGAAAAAGTACAAGTTGTACAATAGCGTGTCGTGGCCGAGCGGATAAGAGCACCGGATCCAAGCTCTGGTGTTTCTGATCAGCAGAGTGTGGGTTCGAGTCCCGGTCGTGACACTTGTGTCCTTGAGCAAGACACTTAGGCCTACCTATAATTGCTTCTCATCACCCAGGAGTAAATGGGTACCCGTGAGGGCAGAGATGGTTCTTGTGATTGATTTAGCTTGATGCGCTACATATTTGGCAGCACAGGCTGTATACTCCCCAGGGAGCTGAGATGGTTAAAGGAATGACACAAAAATGGCCCAGTGACCAGGGGTAATAATGTTGAAGCGCCATGAGCGTCACTGAGTGACGGACCTGAGCGCTATATAAGAAGCCACTATTATTATTATTACAATGCATGTTTTGCACTTAACCAGCACTGTGTATTAAAGTAAATAAAGTGGCTGGCACTTTGTGGAAATCAAAATGGCAAAGTTAATGAGAAGTTTATTAAGCTTGATCAATACTTTGTACCAAAAACAGTTTGCAAAATGTCTTTTTACCATTACGCTGGTTCATGGTGCGACTGATGCTGTACAAACACAACTTTCTAATTTAATGACAAAAGTACATTTAACTTAATTACAGCGTTTTGTGCTTTTGCTTGACTATCCAGTCAGGTTTCAGACTCATTATTCTAATGATCATCACCAAAAGAATCCAAGCCCAATTTGACTTATCCTTGTCCAATATCCATCACAAAAACTTAAAGTCATCACTGACTTGTACTCGACATTGCCAAAATAATTTGGGGATATTTCAATAATCAAGTTGCAAAAACACTTTGAAATGGTGGGACTATTTCAAGTAGAAACGGAAAGGTTTCTCACTATTTTGTCAAAATGTGTTTACATTTTTGTAGATAAAATTTCAGGTTAAAGTATTTAGATCCCAGCTGGCTCATTTCAGAAGCATACATCATATCCTAAAGAAAACGTAACCTTTCTTTATACATGAAACAGAGACAGAGAGTATAGAAACAAAGGAACTGTTGGAGGTTGAATGAAGAGTAGTGCTACAACATCCTAACAGATTAATGAGACAGAGAGTATAGATACAAAGGAACTGTTGGAGGTTGAATAAAGAGTAGTGCCTCAACATCTAACAGATTAATGAGACAGGGAGTATAGAAACAAAGGAACAGTTTGAGGTTGAATAAAGAGTAGTGCCTCAACATCCTAACAGATTAATGAGACAGAGAGTATAGAAACAAAGGAACTGTTGCATGGAGTTTGAATAAAGAGTACACTCTTAAAACTCCCGGGTCAAAATTGTGACCATTCCTCCGGGTCAAAAAGTTTTGACCCTTTTCCGGGTCAAAATTTTGGTTCCTGACGTCATGCAATATTCTGATTGGATGAAAAAAGACACGTCACGCAGCCAACACATCGCGATCTCTGAATTCGAACTGCGCCATTTTGCTTTCGACGTCGGCAACAGTCTTAACAACATGGAAGTGTGTTTGTTATAAAGATTTATTGGAGAAATGGGGGCCTATCTAATGGTTGCATTTGAAGGTAAGTTAAAGCTACAAATACAGTTTCATTGTGTTTATGTTTCATAAAATGTGCTTGTGTGTGTGTGTGTGGTTGCCATTTGGTGAGACTTCGGGTCTGGAACTTGAAAATATCGACTGTCATGACTCGACTGTGTGTGTGTGTCCGTCGTGTGTGTGGTGTATGGTGTGTGACAGCGTTGGCTTGGTGGCCATTATTTGGTGTATCTGTATCTGTATCTTTAATGTACAAACACCCATATGGGTTGTCGCGCTGTACATGGTCGGGGATGGGTGTGCGGCAGTTAATTTTTATGTGTATGTGGCATGTGTTGCACAAATTTCACTGCTATCGATCCGACCAGGTAAAAAGTATTACTTTGCGTTGGTCGTGTGTTTTGTGGGAAATCCTCACACAATAATGTTCTGAGTATAATGATCATTGCAAAGAAAAAGTCTGAATTACAACTACTATAGTAGTACTACTAGCCTACAGTGGTCCTCCCTAGTGATCAACTCAAATGTAAATTGGCAATAAGGGTCACTGGAGGTGAGGGCATGCATTGGAATGTGTGTGCTAAGAAATGGGATTAAACCATGGTTCGTGCATGTCGTGAGGATATGGAACAGCTGTTGGCCAGTAATAAACAATCCAGACTATACCTTCTCACTCAGTGTCTTGAATTTGAATGCAGAGGTCATTCCTTCTGTCCAAAATGCCTAGTGGTTATTGTTATCGTGTTTTAACAAGAACTTTGCTCATTACATACAGTGATCTGACAGTGTTGTGTTGAGCAATCATTTACCAAATGTTTACAAGTATTTATTTATTTGTGTTGTTGTTACAGACCAGAAGCTGATGTCAAGCTTGCAATGGCTATAGCAAGGCTGTTATTAATGAGTTCCACTCCTTCGAGATGAAGATGGTGATGGCCACGTAAGTTATTACATCTTAGAAACAAATATTGATTAAAGTTTAAATGTTATCAGAAGAAAAATGAACAATGTTCCATATAAATGTGGCAAACCGATGCACTACTCATTATTTTGCATCAATGAACAATCACTTATCGTTTGCCACAAACATATTTGTTTAATTCTTTATTATTTTTCCAGCCACATTTTCAAAGTAATAACAAAGAGTAATATACCAATGGGCAGTGTGGACAACTGCGATAAATTTCATGTTGGGGTAGTTTGTATTTTTCAAATATTAACCAGTTGTTAAATCATTTTTATTAAGCATATCATTGTTAACAGCTCCCATTTTGATCATAGGACTTGGAGGCGTGGTACACTTCTTGTAAGGGGAAACATTGTGCTGCAGGCTACATCGAAGAGTGGCTAGGGAATGTAAGAAAAAAATCGAAAAAGCATGCTTCAGTGGTTAAGCCATCCTCAGCTAAATCTGCATCAGCTGCATCCTCATCCAGCTTGATAGGCACAGCTGATTTGGACTTAACTCAGGGTAAGACATGTTTAGAAACAATTAGTTTTGTTTAATTTGATCATGCAGAGTTGATTGTTGTCAGTGTTTTAAGTCCACGGTTTGTGTTCTCAGAGTGGAGTGGGGCTTATGATAGTCTGTTTCAGTTAAAATATTTTTTTTAAATAATATGAATTTTGATTTGATTTTTCTTTAAGCTGACATTACCGTGGAAGAAGTGTCAAGCATGGTGATGTGGTTGAAGCACAACAGAGATCCTTCAAACCAGGTAAAGGATTTCATGGCAAAAACCTCCAAAGCAAGGGCTGCATACATCAGAGATCACCCAGAAGATTCAGCTGATATTATTCTTATATAATACACGATCGTCTCGTGGAAACTCCAGGAATGGTTAGTGTTCTGCCTGAAATGCTCAGGTAATTTAGAATCGATTGAAACAAGTGTATCCCTACAAATACATACAACAACAAACATGTGAAAATTTGTGCTCGATTGGTCATCAAAGTTGCAAGATAATAATGTAAGAAAAAAAACATGTTGCACGTAGAATTGTGAGCTTTCAGATGAAAGAGAAAGGCTTCATGCCTGAAGCCTGTCTTAGAATCAAATTTTGGTGTGGAAAAAACTTCTTTCTCTTAAACTATATTACATCAAAGGGGTTGTTTCTAACAGTGTTTTATAATATCAACAGCTCTCCAGTGCTCTTTACCAAGTAATTCTCAGTTTTGGTCATTAATTTTAGGAGTATAATTAACAAAGGTATACCCTGCCTTTAAATAATTTACGCAATGTACTTATTCATTTTGTTATCGGTGAATGAAAATGTTTTCGTATATACATATGTATTACTATGGCCATCTTTGACATCTCCACAGCTGTGGTATAGACAAAATACAATTTGTTTTTATTAAGTTTATGTTGGAAATTTTGTAATGGAAAAATTATGACAGGAATTTTTGGGGTACTCATTTAAAAATAAATACACTCATAATCGTTGTTTTTTCTACCAAATCTGTAATTGAACTTAAAAAATTATGCACTTGAGGTATTTTACATGGTGCTCCAAGTCTTTTTAGACAATACTTTTCTAAACAAGCATGCAAGGTTTAAATTCTTTGCAGTCTTAATAAATACCTTTTCCTCAATCTTTGAGAGCATCCCTATTTAGGGGGGGAGGCTTAATAACTATGTTTTTAAAGCACATGTGAAACATTGGTAATTGTCAAAGACCAGTATCTACACTTGATGTGACCCAGGCGTATTCATGAACAAACCTGTGAAAGTTTAAGCTTAATCCGTCATTGGAGTCTCGAGAATAATATGGATAGATCTTAAAATGTTTTCACTGTTTACAAACATTTGAGTTTTGGACTCGCGAGATCAAAACCAATTGTTTTACTTATTTCTCTAAAACTATTGCATTTCAAGCAAAAACGTTTCAAGGGGAGTTTTTCACCATGACCAACTTAATACCATGTACGTTGTGTGCAAATCTGTGAACATTTACATTTATATTGTTACTCTTACCAATGTTATGCACACCATTTTGAAGTGAAATTATTTTTTGTAAACAAAATGTTATACCTTTTTTGTTGCTTTTTACTAGAGCAAAGCCAAATGAAATAAACACATTTAATTGAGTGTATATTATTGATTGTTAATTGTTTTGTTCATTTAACAGTCTTCTTTGATATCTTCTGTGTTGCATTATCAAACTTTACAAAGCCAGGCTGCCAAATAAAAAAGGGTAAGCATGTGTTCCTTATAAACAGAAGCTCTCCTCTGTGGCAAGTACAACTTGAAACTTTGAAAGGTGGAAATACAATGTGGTGAAGTTTGTGGTGTCACCACACCAACTGTTGGTGTTATATGGGTTGCCATAAATCAGACTTCTCAATACATGGAAGACATGCCTATCCTGACCCGGAAACTGGTTGACCCAGATTTCCGGGTCACTTTGACCCGGTATTGGTCACGTCATAAATGGACCCGGATTCCGGGTCAACTCTGACCCGGCTTTCCGGGTCAACGGGTCACTGCTTCATGATGACCCGGAAGCCGGGTCAGTTCAAATGACCCGTATTCCGGGTCAAAAATTTTGACCCGGCTTTCCGGGTCACTTTGACCCGGACTTGGTCATGTCATATTGAACCCGGGTTCCGGGTCAAATTTGACCCATTCCGGGTCAAATTTGACCCGGGAGTTTTAAGAGTGTAGTGCCTCAACATCCTAACAGATTAATGAGACAGAGAGTATAGAAACAAAGGAACTGTTGGAGGTTGAATGAAGAGTAGTGCCACAACATCCTAACAGATTAATGAGACAGAGAGTATAGAAACAAAGGAACTGTTGGAGGTTGAATGAAGAGTAGTGCCTCAACATCCTAACAGATTAATGAGACAGAGAGTATAGAAACAAAGGAACTGTTGGAGGTTGAATGAAGAGTAGTGCCTCAACATCCTAACAGATTAATGAGACAGGGAGTATAGAAACAAAGGAACTGTTGGAGGTTGAATGAAGAGTAGTGCCTCAACATCCTAACAGATTAATGAGACAGGGAGTATAGAAACAAAGGAACTGCTGGAGGTTGAATAAAGAGTAGTGCCACAACATCCTAACAGATTAATGAGACAGAGAGTATAGAAACAAAGGAACTGTTGGAGGTTGAATGAAGAGTAGTGCCTCAACATCCTAACAGATTAATGAGACAGGGAGTATAGAAACAAAGGAACTGTTGGAGGTTGAATAAAGAGGAGTGCCTCAACATCCTAACAGATTAATGAGACAGGGAGTATAGAAACAAAGGAACTGTTGGAGGTTGAATGAAGAGTAGTGCCTCAACATCCTAACAGATTAATGAGACAGAGAGTATAGAAACAAAGGAACTGTTGGAGGTTGAATAAAGAGTAGTGCCTCAACATCCTAACAGATTAATGAGACAGAGAGTATAGAAACAAAGGAACTGTTGGAGGTTGAATGAAGAGTAGTGCCTCAACATCCTAACAGATTAATGAGACAGAGAGTATAGAAACAAAGGAACTGTTGGAGGTTGAATAAAGAGTAGTGCCTCAACATCCTAACAGATTAATGAGACAGAGAGTATAGAAACAAAGGAACTGTTGGAGGTTGAATGAAGAGTAGTCCCTCAACATCCTAACAGATTAATGAGACAGGGAGTATAGAAACAAAGGAACTGTTGGAGGTTAAATGAAGAGTAGTGCCTCAACATCCTAACAGATTAATGAGACAGAGAGTATAGAAACAAAGGAACTGTTGGAGGTTGAATGAAGAGTAGTGCCTCAACAGCCTAACAGATTAATGAGACAGGGAGTATAGAAACAAAGGAACTGTTGGAGGTTGAATAAAGAGTAGTGCCTCAACATCCTAACAGATTAATGAGACAGGGAGTATAGAAACAAAGGAACTGTTGGAGGTTGAATGAAGAGTAGTGCTTCAACATCCTAACAGATTAATGAGACAGAGAGTATAGAAACAAAGGAACTGTTGGAGGTTGAATAAAGAGGAGTGCCTCAACATCCTAACAGATTAATGAGACAGGGAGTATAGAAACAAAGGAACTGTTGGAGGTTGAATGAAGAGTAGTGCCTCAACATCCTAACAGATTAATGAGACAGAGAGTATAGAAACAAAGGAACTGTTGGAGGTTGAATGAAGAGTAGTGCCTCAACATCCTAACAGATTAATGAGACAGAGAGTATAGAAACAAAGGAACTGTTGGAGGTTGAATAAAGAGTAGTGCCTCAACACAACATGGCGAACGAATAACACAGTGAACTGTCAACTCTCCCGATCTTTTGGAAATATCTATTGGAAATATCTGTATATTGCGCGATTTTGATCATCCTAAGTCACCATGATGAAAGAAGCTGGAAGAACGACGCTACCACGGAAGGTTAAAGAAGACGGAAAGGGGAATTTGAAGCCAAAACCACATGATGTCAACTCTCCGTCTTCCAAGGCTTCCCCGCAAGGCAAAGCTCAACGGACTGATGCGACCAAACCCGCCAACACTCCAGGGCCCAGTACTCGTCCCAAGACCGCCTCGGCAGCAGCAGGCCCATCGACAGTGGGTACACCCATCAGGTACCTGCCGCCTGATGACATTCCGAGCGATCTTCATGACAAAGAGGATGACGTAACTACAGCAGCAGGAATTGCACGATACTTCAAAGAGGCAACAAAGAACTTTGAACGTATGATAAAGAAAGCAGTGGAATCTCTCGTCGAAAACATCATGCTGGTCGAGACAAAGCTAGGATCGGCAATAGAATTTGAAAGTCAGAGAGTGACGGAGGTTGAGGAGAAGAATAGACAGCTGGAAAAGAGAATGAGTAAGCTTGAAAAGGAAGCTCAAGCGTTGCGACTGGAAACAACGAAGCAAACCTCAGCAATCAACAAGAGCGAGCGATTCTCAAGGCGGAACAACGTACGCATCGTTGGAATCCCGGAGCCTACCATCGGCAAAGAGGACTGCGTAGCTCTCGTAGAAAACATCGCGCAGGTCAAATTCGGGCTCGACATCAAGGTTGAAAGAGCGCATCGAGACGGGAAGTCATCACAAGGTCGCCCAAGGCACATCTTGCTCAAAACCCTCTCGTATCGTCAGAAAATTGATCTCATGAGGAACCAGCGTGAGAAGTTAGCGGATGAAAATTATTATATGACTGACGACCTCACCTACGAAGATCTCATCGAGAAGAGAAAATGGAATACATCTGTTCAGGAACTGTATAGGAACAACGTGAAACTCCATTTCTCCGGTGGTAAATGGCGAAACCAAGCTGGAGTCCCCTACATCTTCAAACCAACCAGTAACGCCAAGTAAGACTGTGGAATGAATGCATGTTTTTTTGTTGTTGTATGTATTTTACACACTCGATTGCTATGTAATGATGAATTTCTTCTTTCTGTGTACTTTTCATATTCTCTCTCCTTTATCACTCTATTTACTTTTGACGTAAATGATGTAAATAATAATGTTGATGTCTGATAAGAAGACCATATATCTTGTTTTTATTAATACGGAGAGTTGATATGGGACATACTGTTATTTCACTTATAAATTGTATTAAAATGTACCCATGTACCTCAGCTGGTACACCCTCTTTGACTTGCATCTTTCTTTTTCTATTCCCTCCTTTGTTGGTAATATTAATCTCACTGTTGCATGATACTTGTCAGATCATGGACGACATAGGTACAATACTATATGATGGTTGATGATGAAGAGATAAACCCAAGTATACACGATGCCATAGCTTGTAAATATTACCTTCCTCATGAATTTAATTCTAATTTTATGAATCATAAACAGTCATTCAGCCTATTTCATACTAATGCTCGTAGTCTTGCCAAAAACCATGAACATTTAAGCCTTCTTTTATCTTCTCTTACTATACAATTTTCAGTTATAGGTATTACTGAAACTTGGTTGAGTGACAACTCTCCACCTATATATAATATCAATGATTATTCACTTGTACGTTCTGATAGACAATCTGGTAGAGGTGGTGGAGTTGCGATGTATATATCTAATTTGTTGTCGTATAAAATAAGACCAGATCTTACCTTTAACAATAATTTCATTGACTCAAAAAGTGTAGAAATTAACTTGCATAATACAAAAAATTTTATTGTTTGTACGGTCTATCGGCCTCCAAATACGAGCGTCGATATATTTTTGGAAGATTTAAACATTTTATTAGAACGGATAAATCATGAAAATAAAGATGTATACTTGATGGGTGATTTTAATATAGACCTGTTGAACTCGAATAATAATTATTTTAATACTTTTGTGAATATTTTGCAAGCGAATTCTTTCACTGGAGCCATTGATAAACCTACAAGAATTACGCAGAATACATCAACTTTAATAGATAATATTTTTACGAATGTTGTTACTGAACATATGAATGCTGGTCTAGTTTACAGTGAAATATCTGATCACATTCCTATATTTCTTATTTGTAATAATGATCTCATGTCCCGTACAAAACAAAAGGAAATATCAATGTCTCGTAAATTTAAAGCAGAAAATATATTATCTTTAAATAATGATTTAATGATGGAAACATGGAATGATGTACTATCTTGTCGTGAAACTGATACTGCATATGAACTATTTTGGAATATATTTTCAGCCCACTTTGATAGATGTATTCCAAAGACTAAACAAAATAAAAATAAAAGAAAACCACAAAATCCATGGATAACGAAGGGAATTTTTCGTTCAATTAAGAAACGAAATTTATTGTACAAACGTAGTCTCCGTGATCCAAGTAACGAGAATAAATACGAATATAAATGTTATAGGAATAAATTAACAACAATAATTAGACTATCTCGTAAAATGTACTATGTAAAAGAATTTGAAAATGCTAACGGCAATATGGCATCTACCTGGAAAGTCATAAAAGAAACTCTTCGAAAGCAAAAGACCAAGTCAAACATTAATATTAACAATGATGGTCAGACAATTTCAGACTCTAAAGATATAGCAGATTGTTTTAATAAGTATTTCGTAAATGTAGGCCCTATTCAGGCATCAAAAATAAATTCCAATGGTTTAGATTATTTACAATTCCTTTCAAACCCATGTGATAAATCGTTTTTCTTTATGCCTACAAACTGTGTTGAAATTTTGAATATTATCAATTCATTGAAAATAAGTTATTCTTGTGGTCATGATGAGATGAGTACGCACTTTTTAAAACAAATAGCAGGAAGTATTGTAACGCCTCTAGTACACATTTGTAATTTATCACTTACAACAGGAGTCTTTCCGGACTCACTGAAAATAGCAAAAGTAATTCCAATATACAAAAAAGACGACTCTTCTCTAGTTTCAAATTACCGACCTGTTTCTATCTTACCAAGTATTTCTAAAGTCTTAGAAAGACTGACTTATAATAGACTGTATGATTTTCTAACAAAAAATGAACTATTGTACGAAAATCAATATGGTTTTAGAAAATTTCATTCAACGGAGTTAGCATTGTTACAATTATTTGATAGAGTGTCAGATGCCTTAGCTGATCATAAGCATGTTATTGGAGTATTCATGGATCTGAGCAAGGCATTTGACACTCTTGACCATACAATACTTATACGTAAATTGGAATACTATGGATTGAGGGGTGTTGCTATACAATGGTTTAAAAATTATTTAACAAATAGAAAACAATATGTATGTTATGATTCAAATGAATCAGAATTATTATCTATAACGTGTGGAGTGCCACAAGGGTCAATCCTCGGCCCTTTGTTATTTCTGATATATGTAAATGATATTTATAATTCATCAAATGCACTTCAATATATTTTATTTGCTGATGACACCAATGCATTTTGTTCCAATTCAGATTTTCGGATCCTTTTAAGAAATATTAACGCTGAATTACCAAAATTATCAAAATGGTTTAGAAGTAATAAACTGTCTCTTAATTTAAAGAAAACAAACTATATATACTTTCAGAACAGGAAAAATAATGATATTCCTGACATTGAAATTACTTTGGATGGTGAATTATTGGAAAAAAAGGATAGCACAAAATTCCTTGGTGTTTTGATCAATGAAAATCTGAGATGGAATAATCATGTGCAATATATTTCTAATATTATTTCACGTAATATTGGTATTCTCTGTAAATTGAAATATTATGTCCCTTCAAATATCTTGTTTATGTTATATAATTCATTAATACTGCCATATATTTCATATTGTAACATTATATGGGCAAATTCGAAAAGTAACGTTGACACCATTATACTGTTACAAAAGAAAGCAATGCGTATATGTACTGATTCTTCCTATTGCGACCACACCAATCCCTTGTTTTCGAAACTAAAAACTTTAAAAGCAGATGATATATATATTCTACAAATAGCACTTTTCATGTTTCGCTTACAAAATGGTTTACTACCTTCTTATTTCCCCCCATTGTTTAATTTGAATAAAACCATCCACTCTTACCCTACAAGGCAAACTGAAAAATTCCATTTAAGAAATCCAAAAACCGCATTGGCTCTCAAATCCATAAGACACGCCGGCCCAGACATCTGGAACTCTCTGCCCATCGTAATAAGAAACCTTAGGACATTGTATTCATTTAAGAAGGCAGTTAAAACTATGTTATTGTCTAAGTATTGATCCTGTCGTGTGTAATTGTACTATATTCATGTTCGTGTGCACATTGACTGTATATTTAACAATGATGTGTAATCGTCCATGACCTAGCATCACTTAGCCATTCATGAATGAACCTGCATTCAATCAGCAGATGTACGAGATTTATTGTATTATTACCAACGCTCCTTCTCTCCCCTTTCTTTTTCTTCTCTGCAAGTCAGTCTTTTGTATTTGTATTTGTTATTGTTGTTATATCTAAGTTGAGGGCTGCGGGCACGTCAAGCTACTTTGCTTATTTCTGTAGCCCTCCTGCATCTAATGTATGTTAATTATGCATTCAATATATTTGTTTAAATTCGTTTATTATCTGTATAAAATTATATACATTTAAAATATTGTATCAAACCATACTATGTTCATGAAAATGTTTGATGAAAAAAAGAAAAAAGATGCAGAAACCAATAAATCAAATCAAATCAAATCAAATCCTAACAGATTAATGAGACAGGGAGTATAGAAACAAAGGAACTGTTGGAGGTTGAATGAAGAGTAGTGCCTCAACATCCTAACAGATTAATGAGACAGGGAGTATAGAAACAAAGGAACTGTTGGAGGTTGAATGAAGAGTAGTGCCACAACATCCTAACAGATTTGTAAGAAAGAAAAAGTTTAGAAACAAAGGAGCTGTGGGAGGTTGAATGAAGAGTAGTGCCTCAACAGTCTAACAAAAAGGAACGACTAGCACTGTCATTTGCACAATAAAAACTGTAGTCAAAATCCACTAGCAGTTGTATTATGTGTATAAAAAGGGCCAACACAGCAGAAGGTAATTCCCTTAAAGTTGGTGTTGGTTGATCTCTTCATTTTACTGGTTTTGATGACAATGGAGAACAACTTCAGTTCACTATTAAGAGTCAAATGACATTTTCAAAATATATATTTACATTGTGCAGTCTACAGTGGTCATACTTGAATGGGTCGTTCAGCGGTAACATAACAACAAACAATGAAGAGCACAATAAAGTCAGTTGAAAGTTTGGATTTGGAAAAAGTGTCACAGGATTTATAGATTGCTAAACTGCCTTAGAAGGTTAAAATCAGGGGGCTTTTAAAACCAAGCAAGACAAGACCCACCAAGAAGTAATAGAGGTTAGTGGAGTGAGTAAGAATACAAGAAAATCATCTGTTGATCAATATCACTCGCTTGGAAGTGGTCCGAGAAGCCCCACATATGAGATTATTCCCAACAAAGGTTCTTATAGATGTTTGGACCAAGAAGACCAAGGGGTAACTCTTTATGCAGCGAAGAATCAAGAGTAGATGAAAGAGAGACAAGACCTAATGTAATAACCAATCAGACCTTCATTTGTCAGCCAAAGCCTGGGGAAAGAAATGGATCACCAATGTCTGGAAATACTGTTGTTGACCAGTAGAAATAACTTCAATTCTGGTTGGAACATTAACTGTGAGCACAAAATGTCAATCCATCCTCAATCCAAGCACTACCTCAAGATGCAAATCCAACACTACATTAAAATTGCCCACTTATAAATAATCTAATCAAGCCACATAAAAATGCCCTGAAAATGCATTACTTCTAATTTGGAATTGTGGAGATCAAAACCAACTCAATTGCAATACTTAATATTCTATGAGGGCAAACATGTTATGATGTTCCGGAGTAACAAAACTCCATGGCTGTAACCAGATAGTTACTTTAAGATGTATTAACTTTAAGAGGTTATTTGGACGGCGGACAGATCGCACACAATGAACAGCCTATGAACACCATGAGAATTGGGAGAGCTGACTGTCCGAGGAGAAGACAGAACATTAAAGTGCCTGGTTGAGTACTTATTTATGAGAATGGGGTTTCAGACCCAGTAAAAGTTAAAAGTGCCTGGTTGAGTACTTATTTATGAGAATGGGGTTTCAGACCCAGTAAAAGTTAAAAGTGCCTGGTTGAGTACTTATTTATGAGAATGGGGTTTCAGACCCAGTAAAAGTTAAAAGTGCCTGGTTGAGTACTTATTTATGAGAATGGGGTTTCAGACCCAGTAAAAGTTAAAAGTGCCTGGTTGAGTACTTATTTATGAGAATGGGGTTTCAGACCCAGTAAAAGTTAGTAACAGAGAATTGCTTTATTTCATTTTGTAAATGAATTGTATATAATAAGGCCGTTGGCCGGTTGAATTTTGTGTAAATAAATCTAAGTGGAACTGAAGAAGGCTTCAGACTTTATAATTATTTTAAGATCGACGTTGTTCTCACATCATTGTATCGGTGTATCGTCAAACCAAAACATTTGTCATTATCCCAGATGCAAATTATTACATCTTTAAAAAAACCAAATTCATTCCGAATAGATGGCCTCAACTTGGTTCACCTACATTTATACTGTTGATGATTGACAGTTGCATTTATATGTTAGTATGTTTCTAAGCAAATTATTATGGTTGATGCAAACATAGCAAGTCAACTCATAATTCAAGATACTATTGGGCTGGAACTCATGGACACAATACAACACTCTGTGAATTATTGTCACAAAGCCGGGTTCTCCCAAAGTCAAAAATAAAATCTAGACAATAATTGTTCCTTCCTTTGACACCACAAAGTTACAAATAGACGTAGGTTTAACAGTGAATGCTTTTTACGCTAACTTATTTATTTACACTATTTACACTGAACATATTCAATAAAGAAAATAGGTATACATTACTTAATATTACGGATGTAATATTCTGATTTGCTTGGTGCAACGACCAAGTTTCAAAAGTTCAAGTTCTCGGTGGTTACTGTATCCTTGGCCAATAACTACGAGGTGTACATCACCCACAATGTCAAAACGTGTTGCAAGGTCATCCCTCACTAGGAGTCTCTCCCCTTCAGCTGGGTGTTGCGGACTTGCGGTGGACTTGCGGTGTGTCTTTAGCACCCACCTCCACTGAACCCTCTCAAGCAGGGGCGTCGATCGCTACTGAAAAGTAGGGGGGACGGGCGAGCAAGTCTTGAAAAAATCATTACTTGTACATTTAATTTCTGTGTTACACTTGTTCCCTATTTTTTGTTTGACCAGGAGGCGAGTTACAGGGGGTGATATTTAACAATAAAATCATCCGAAATGGGGTTTGGGCCTGGGTTTCCCTTATGTAAAACCGAGATTCTACCAAATACAAACATCATATTCACAATCCTTTTTAATTGTAACAACATAGCGACAATTTATTCAGTAAAATTGAGAGAGTTTTTGATGTTTGTGTTTCTTCTTTCGTTTTTCTTTTATTTTAATTTATACCTTGTTTTTAGAATAAAAAATAATAACACTGAACAAACTGCTCCTATTTATTTTAATGGATTTTACTACATTTTGTGCGTTGTGCGATTGTAACAAAATGTAACACATTATTTTGCATTTGCACGCACACACAGACTTCCTTTATGTGGAGGGCCAGGGATCGTGTACCGTACATTATAGCAGACACAAACGACGCATAACTTGAATGCTAACAAGATATGTAAGCGGGATTTTGGCGTTCATGTCTTGGACGAAACTTGTCGTCTATTGTCTGTATTATAGAAACGGAAATAGGCCCAAAATACCATTCTGCGCGTAGTCCATCAGAAAAAGATGAAAATGAAGAAAACATTTCAACGTTTGTTCGCTATTCTGTTATTTGAACAAAAATTGTAATGAAATATAAAATCAAGAAAATGATGTATATTTTTATATTTTTGTGCATATTTCTAATGAACAGTCAATCAAAAAGTGGGGGGGACATCTGATATGCTGTCCCCCCCAGCCTAAAAAGTGGGGGGGACATGTCCCCCCCGTCCCCCACCCATCGACGCCCTTGCTCTCAAGGCAGCGTTGCCACCGTCTCTAGCTCCAATAATGGGAACCAGTTTCGGCGAGATTTCACTACTTAAAACTGGCTCCCCTTAAAAGTGTATATAGCAGGTTTCTCCAGATTTTTGAACTGTTAGTTGTCTGCTTGTTTGCATCGATAAAATTAACCCAAAGACTGTTAATTTTATTATCAGCTATCGCTGAACTCAGTGGCTATCGCCAAACGTTTCTCCACACTTATTTGATTCTCGGCTAACGCCAATCTGATGCTACCGCACCCTCGAGATGCTGGACGGATCTGAACCCCAAAACATTCCAATGCTCGTACGGTTCCTTAAACGACGGGCTCCTATATACAAATCACCTCATTAACTATTCAAAAATTTACTAACAAAAGTAACTCGGTTAAAACTTCCTTATATGGTATATGACGTAGGGCAACGCCCCAAATACTACGTTTCTTCTACGTTTTATACTTAACTAAATATTAACATAAAAATCAGAGCCCTCTTGTGACAATTATCTTCAGTTAGGATTGCACTGTCAATTTGTTTCAAGAGTACATCAACTGTTTCCCTTGGACTGAACTAAGTGAAAGTTCTTCACTTGTTCAACCATTTCACACTATACATCTTAACTTCACCCCTTACTGAGATGATAGAAAGCTGACTGTAATGTATCAACAGGTTATGGTCACAACGCTGTGACACTGGTTTACACTGCATGCTGTTATGAGTATCTGCCCCCTTTACCATAGTTTCAATCCGCCTTGACATTAAACAAACATGGTATTTGCCACTGGTAATGAACCAACATTTCAGCATCATCTTTTCTACTGGGATTTACACCACTGGCTATGAGACTTAGTCACAAACATTTCTAACAACTTGTGCATGTGTGTGTGTGGTGGGGAGAGGGATGTTGGTAGACTCACCTGCCAACTGTGGGTTTCTGCATTTGGTTCGACTGTGTAGTAAATCTTCAATAGATTATCCCTTCAGCTAAACCATCTCATCATGTGGTATTTCTGATCACTCTCATATTGAGTCATCTGCTTGAGCCGATGTCCTTGGTTTGTCTGATGCATGATGTCAGACAAGACTGACCCTTTCTTTCTGGGCAGTTTAATTGTGTTTCTAAAAAGCACTGTGCATGGAAAGAAACAAATATTTTATCAGTTTTTGATCGGAGACCCACCATTGAAATTTATGTAAGTTAATATACTTAGCAGAAAACAGTCAGCTCCACTGCTTCATTTTCTTTTTAACAATTTCCAATTTGACAGTCTCTGAAAATCCTGTCATGATCTCTGCTTCTTTCTCAACCTTTGTCTAACCTTAAAAATCAACAAAAGACCAGTGGAGAAAATATGTATTTAAGAATAACAATGCTGGAGGACTGGAAGCCGGTCTTGGACTTGGACTTGTATTCACACTCGGACCACAGTGTCTCAGATTCTGACTCAGACTAGACCCTGGGACTTAGTGTGACTTGACTCGAGATTCTGAACTACCTTCATGGTGCCCAAGTAATTGGTTAATAATGAGAACAAAAAAAGTTTCTGTTGATGTGTTGCCTATGACCGGTGCATAAAAACGACAGACCATGTTTGTTTCAACTGTGCAAGTCAGGGCAGGGGTAGAGTCTTGTAATGTCAATGTCTGTTATTGGCATGGCTTTTTGTTGTCTGCCTAAAATAGATTAACCTTCCGAATAGCATTTGTTCAACTGAATCAAGTGCAGGCAAACCTTAGGCAATATCTGCCGAGAACGGTAGGCTATTGCTGGGTCTTGGTGTCAATTTTTCATTGGTTTGCTTTAATTGGTATACAAGGATTTTCTACCTCAATCGTAGGTCACATTTTAGTCCTTGACTAGTCCTCACGCATAATGAAACGTTGACACAGACTAAGGCCTAATACAGACACATTTCTCACAAATCAGACAGTATTTTTGTAAATTTATGCTTGTTAAAAAAATTTATTTAGTATCTAATTTTTTTTAGATTTTTTGCACAATGGAGATCAATCAAATGTCTTTAAATTATTGTGTTTTAACTTTAAAAAGTATCAAATAATAAACCACAAGGGAAACTGACTGGGTAAATTTTTAATGATTTTGGGTTGAACAAAGAAAAATTGACTAGAACGGGATTTGAACCAACGATCTCCGGATTAACGTGCAGGCACTCTATCAACTCTATCAAGAGGTTATTTGGACGGCGGACAGATCGCACACAATGAACAGCCTATGAACACCATGAGAATTGGGAGAGCTGACTGTCCGAGGAGAAGACAGAACATTAAAGTGCCTGGTTGAGTACTTATTTATGAGAATGGGGTTTCAGACCCAGTAAAAGTTAAAAGTGCCTGGTTGAGTACTTATTTATGAGAATGGGGTTTCAGACCCAGTAAAAGTTAAAAGTGCCTGGTTGAGTACTTATTTATGAGAATGGGGTTTCAGACCCAGTAAAAGTTAAAAGTGCCTGGTTGAGTACTTATTTATGAGAATGGGGTTTCAGACCCAGTAAAAGTTAAAAGTGCCTGGTTGAGTACTTATTTATGAGAATGGGGTTTCAGACCCAGTAAAAGTTAAAAGTGCCTGGTTGAGTACTTATTTATGAGAATGGGGTTTCAGACCCAGTAAAAGTTAAAAGTGCCTGGTTGAGTACTTATTTAGAGAATGGGGTTTCAGACCCAGTAAAAGTTAGTAACAGAGAATTGCTTTATTTCATTTTGTAAATGAATTGTATATAATAAGGCCGTTGGCCGGTTGAATTTTGTGTAAATAAATCTAAGTGGAACTGAAGAAGGCTTCAGACTTTATAATTATTTTAAGATCGACGTTGTTCTCACATCATTGTATCGGTGTATCGTCAAACCAAAACATTTGTCATTATCCCAGATGCAAATTATTACATCTTTAAAAAAACCAAATTCATTCCGAATAGATGGCCTCAACTTGGTTCACCTACATTTATACTGTTGATGATTGACAGTTGCATTTATATGTTAGTATGTTTCTAAGCAAATTATTATGGTTGATGCAAACATAGCAAGTCAACTCATAATTCAAGATACTATTGGGCTGGAACTCATGGACACAATACAACACTCTGTGAATTATTGTCACAAAGCCGGGTTCTCCCAAAGTCAAAAATAAAATCTAGACAATAATTGTTCCTTCCTTTGACACCACAAAGTTACAAATAGACGTAGGTTTAACAGTGAATGCTTTTTACGCTAACTTATTTATTTACACTATTTACACTGAACATATTCAATAAAGAAAATAGGTATACATTACTTAATATTACGGATGTAATATTCTGATTTGCTTGGTGCAACGACCAAGTTTCAAAAGTTCAAGTTCTCGGTGGTTACTGTATCCTTGGCCAATAACTACGAGGTGTACATCACCCACAATGTCAAAACGTGTTGCAAGGTCATCCCTCACTAGGAGTCTCTCCCCTTCAGCTGGGTGTTGCGGACTTGCGGTGGACTTGCGGTGTGTCTTTAGCACCCACCTCCACTGAACCCTCTCAAGCAGGGGCGTCGATCGCTACTGAAAAGTAGGGGGGACGGGCGAGCAAGTCTTGAAAAAATCATTACTTGTACATTTAATTTCTGTGTTACACTTGTTCCCTATTTTTTGTTTGACCAGGAGGCGAGTTACAGGGGGTGATATTTAACAATAAAATCATCCGAAATGGGGTTTGGGCCTGGGTTTCCCTTATGTAAAACCGAGATTCTACCAAATACAAACATCATATTCACAATCCTTTTTAATTGTAACAACATAGCGACAATTTATTCAGTAAAATTGAGAGAGTTTTTGATGTTTGTGTTTCTTCTTTCGTTTTTCTTTTATTTTAATTTATACCTTGTTTTTAGAATAAAAAATAATAACACTGAACAAACTGCTCCTATTTATTTTAATGGATTTTACTACATTTTGTGCGTTGTGCGATTGTAACAAAATGTAACACATTATTTTGCATTTGCACGCACACACAGACTTCCTTTATGTGGAGGGCCAGGGATCGTGTACCGTACATTATAGCAGACACAAACGACGCATAACTTGAATGCTAACAAGATATGTAAGCGGGATTTTGGCGTTCATGTCTTGGACGAAACTTGTCGTCTATTGTCTGTATTATAGAAACGGAAATAGGCCCAAAATACCATTCTGCGCGTAGTCCATCAGAAAAAGATGAAAATGAAGAAAACATTTCAACGTTTGTTCGCTATTCTGTTATTTGAACAAAAATTGTAATGAAATATAAAATCAAGAAAATGATGTATATTTTTATATTTTTGTGCATATTTCTAATGAACAGTCAATCAAAAAGTGGGGGGGACATCTGATATGCTGTCCCCCCCAGCCTAAAAAGTGGGGGGGACATGTCCCCCCCGTCCCCCACCCATCGACGCCCTTGCTCTCAAGGCAGCGTTGCCACCGTCTCTAGCTCCAATAATGGGAACCAGTTTCGGCGAGATTTCACTACTTAAAACTGGCTCCCCTTAAAAGTGTATATAGCAGGTTTCTCCAGATTTTTGAACTGTTAGTTGTCTGCTTGTTTGCATCGATAAAATTAACCCAAAGACTGTTAATTTTATTATCAGCTATCGCTGAACTCAGTGGCTATCGCCAAACGTTTCTCCACACTTATTTGATTCTCGGCTAACGCCAATCTGATGCTACCGCACCCTCGAGATGCTGGACGGATCTGAACCCCAAAACATTCCAATGCTCGTACGGTTCCTTAAACGACGGGCTCCTATATACAAATCACCTCATTAACTATTCAAAAATTTACTAACAAAAGTAACTCGGTTAAAACTTCCTTATATGGTATATGACGTAGGGCAACGCCCCAAATACTACGTTTCTTCTACGTTTTATACTTAACTAAATATTAACATAAAAATCAGAGCCCTCTTGTGACAATTATCTTCAGTTAGGATTGCACTGTCAATTTGTTTCAAGAGTACATCAACTGTTTCCCTTGGACTGAACTAAGTGAAAGTTCTTCACTTGTTCAACCATTTCACACTATACATCTTAACTTCACCCCTTACTGAGATGATAGAAAGCTGACTGTAATGTATCAACAGGTTATGGTCACAACGCTGTGACACTGGTTTACACTGCATGCTGTTATGAGTATCTGCCCCCTTTACCATAGTTTCAATCCGCCTTGACATTAAACAAACATGGTATTTGCCACTGGTAATGAACCAACATTTCAGCATCATCTTTTCTACTGGGATTTACACCACTGGCTATGAGACTTAGTCACAAACATTTCTAACAACTTGTGCATGTGTGTGTGTGGTGGGGAGAGGGATGTTGGTAGACTCACCTGCCAACTGTGGGTTTCTGCATTTGGTTCGACTGTGTAGTAAATCTTCAATAGATTATCCCTTCAGCTAAACCATCTCATCATGTGGTATTTCTGATCACTCTCATATTGAGTCATCTGCTTGAGCCGATGTCCTTGGTTTGTCTGATGCATGATGTCAGACAAGACTGACCCTTTCTTTCTGGGCAGTTTAATTGTGTTTCTAAAAAGCACTGTGCATGGAAAGAAACAAATATTTTATCAGTTTTTGATCGGAGACCCACCATTGAAATTTATGTAAGTTAATATACTTAGCAGAAAACAGTCAGCTCCACTGCTTCATTTTCTTTTTAACAATTTCCAATTTGACAGTCTCTGAAAATCCTGTCATGATCTCTGCTTCTTTCTCAACCTTTGTCTAACCTTAAAAATCAACAAAAGACCAGTGGAGAAAATATGTATTTAAGAATAACAATGCTGGAGGACTGGAAGCCGGTCTTGGACTTGGACTTGTATTCACACTCGGACCACAGTGTCTCAGATTCTGACTCAGACTAGACCCTGGGACTTAGTGTGACTTGACTCGAGATTCTGAACTACCTTCATGGTGCCCAAGTAATTGGTTAATAATGAGAACAAAAAAAGTTTCTGTTGATGTGTTGCCTATGACCGGTGCATAAAAACGACAGACCATGTTTGTTTCAACTGTGCAAGTCAGGGCAGGGGTAGAGTCTTGTAATGTCAATGTCTGTTATTGGCATGGCTTTTTGTTGTCTGCCTAAAATAGATTAACCTTCCGAATAGCATTTGTTCAACTGAATCAAGTGCAGGCAAACCTTAGGCAATATCTGCCGAGAACGGTAGGCTATTGCTGGGTCTTGGTGTCAATTTTTCATTGGTTTGCTTTAATTGGTATACAAGGATTTTCTACCTCAATCGTAGGTCACATTTTAGTCCTTGACTAGTCCTCACGCATAATGAAACGTTGACACAGACTAAGGCCTAATACAGACACATTTCTCACAAATCAGACAGTATTTTTGTAAATTTATGCTTGTTAAAAAAATTTATTTAGTATCTAATTTTTTTTAGATTTTTTGCACAATGGAGATCAATCAAATGTCTTTAAATTATTGTGTTTTAACTTTAAAAAGTATCAAATAATAAACCACAAGGGAAACTGACTGGGTAAATTTTTAATGATTTTGGGTTGAACAAAGAAAAATTGACTAGAACGGGATTTGAACCAACGATCTCCGGATTAACGTGCAGGCACTCTATCAACTCTATCAAGAGGTTATTTGGACGGCGGACAGATCGCACACAATGAACAGCCTATGAACACCATGAGAATTGGGAGAGCTGACTGTCCGAGGAGAAGACAGAACATTAAAGTGCCTGGTTGAGTACTTATTTATGAGAATGGGGTTTCAGACCCAGTAAAAGTTAAAAGTGCCTGGTTGAGTACTTATTTATGAGAATGGGGTTTCAGACCCAGTAAAAGTTAAAAGTGCCTGGTTGAGTACTTATTTATGAGAATGGGGTTTCAGACCCAGTAAAAGTTAAAAGTGCCTGGTTGAGTACTTATTTATGAGAATGGGGTTTCAGACCCAGTAAAAGTTAAAAGTGCCTGGTTGAGTACTTATTTATGAGAATGGGGTTTCAGACCCAGTAAAAGTTAAAAGTGCCTGGTTGAGTACTTATTTATGAGAATGGGGTTTCAGACCCAGTAAAAGTTAAAAGTGCCTGGTTGAGTACTTATTTAGAGAATGGGGTTTCAGACCCAGTAAAAGTTAGTAACAGAGAATTGCTTTATTTCATTTTGTAAATGAATTGTATATAATAAGGCCGTTGGCCGGTTGAATTTTGTGTAAATAAATCTAAGTGGAACTGAAGAAGGCTTCAGACTTTATAATTATTTTAAGATCGACGTTGTTCTCACATCATTGTATCGGTGTATCGTCAAACCAAAACATTTGTCATTATCCCAGATGCAAATTATTACATCTTTAAAAAAACCAAATTCATTCCGAATAGATGGCCTCAACTTGGTTCACCTACATTTATACTGTTGATGATTGACAGTTGCATTTATATGTTAGTATGTTTCTAAGCAAATTATTATGGTTGATGCAAACATAGCAAGTCAACTCATAATTCAAGATACTATTGGGCTGGAACTCATGGACACAATACAACACTCTGTGAATTATTGTCACAAAGCCGGGTTCTCCCAAAGTCAAAAATAAAATCTAGACAATAATTGTTCCTTCCTTTGACACCACAAAGTTACAAATAGACGTAGGTTTAACAGTGAATGCTTTTTACGCTAACTTATTTATTTACACTATTTACACTGAACATATTCAATAAAGAAAATAGGTATACATTACTTAATATTACGGATGTAATATTCTGATTTGCTTGGTGCAACGACCAAGTTTCAAAAGTTCAAGTTCTCGGTGGTTACTGTATCCTTGGCCAATAACTACGAGGTGTACATCACCCACAATGTCAAAACGTGTTGCAAGGTCATCCCTCACTAGGAGTCTCTCCCCTTCAGCTGGGTGTTGCGGACTTGCGGTGGACTTGCGGTGTGTCTTTAGCACCCACCTCCACTGAACCCTCTCAAGCAGGGGCGTCGATCGCTACTGAAAAGTAGGGGGGACGGGCGAGCAAGTCTTGAAAAAATCATTACTTGTACATTTAATTTCTGTGTTACACTTGTTCCCTATTTTTTGTTTGACCAGGAGGCGAGTTACAGGGGGTGATATTTAACAATAAAATCATCCGAAATGGGGTTTGGGCCTGGGTTTCCCTTATGTAAAACCGAGATTCTACCAAATACAAACATCATATTCACAATCCTTTTTAATTGTAACAACATAGCGACAATTTATTCAGTAAAATTGAGAGAGTTTTTGATGTTTGTGTTTCTTCTTTCGTTTTTCTTTTATTTTAATTTATACCTTGTTTTTAGAATAAAAAATAATAACACTGAACAAACTGCTCCTATTTATTTTAATGGATTTTACTACATTTTGTGCGTTGTGCGATTGTAACAAAATGTAACACATTATTTTGCATTTGCACGCACACACAGACTTCCTTTATGTGGAGGGCCAGGGATCGTGTACCGTACATTATAGCAGACACAAACGACGCATAACTTGAATGCTAACAAGATATGTAAGCGGGATTTTGGCGTTCATGTCTTGGACGAAACTTGTCGTCTATTGTCTGTATTATAGAAACGGAAATAGGCCCAAAATACCATTCTGCGCGTAGTCCATCAGAAAAAGATGAAAATGAAGAAAACATTTCAACGTTTGTTCGCTATTCTGTTATTTGAACAAAAATTGTAATGAAATATAAAATCAAGAAAATGATGTATATTTTTATATTTTTGTGCATATTTCTAATGAACAGTCAATCAAAAAGTGGGGGGGACATCTGATATGCTGTCCCCCCCAGCCTAAAAAGTGGGGGGGACATGTCCCCCCCGTCCCCCACCCATCGACGCCCTTGCTCTCAAGGCAGCGTTGCCACCGTCTCTAGCTCCAATAATGGGAACCAGTTTCGGCGAGATTTCACTACTTAAAACTGGCTCCCCTTAAAAGTGTATATAGCAGGTTTCTCCAGATTTTTGAACTGTTAGTTGTCTGCTTGTTTGCATCGATAAAATTAACCCAAAGACTGTTAATTTTATTATCAGCTATCGCTGAACTCAGTGGCTATCGCCAAACGTTTCTCCACACTTATTTGATTCTCGGCTAACGCCAATCTGATGCTACCGCACCCTCGAGATGCTGGACGGATCTGAACCCCAAAACATTCCAATGCTCGTACGGTTCCTTAAACGACGGGCTCCTATATACAAATCACCTCATTAACTATTCAAAAATTTACTAACAAAAGTAACTCGGTTAAAACTTCCTTATATGGTATATGACGTAGGGCAACGCCCCAAATACTACGTTTCTTCTACGTTTTATACTTAACTAAATATTAACATAAAAATCAGAGCCCTCTTGTGACAATTATCTTCAGTTAGGATTGCACTGTCAATTTGTTTCAAGAGTACATCAACTGTTTCCCTTGGACTGAACTAAGTGAAAGTTCTTCACTTGTTCAACCATTTCACACTATACATCTTAACTTCACCCCTTACTGAGATGATAGAAAGCTGACTGTAATGTATCAACAGGTTATGGTCACAACGCTGTGACACTGGTTTACACTGCATGCTGTTATGAGTATCTGCCCCCTTTACCATAGTTTCAATCCGCCTTGACATTAAACAAACATGGTATTTGCCACTGGTAATGAACCAACATTTCAGCATCATCTTTTCTACTGGGATTTACACCACTGGCTATGAGACTTAGTCACAAACATTTCTAACAACTTGTGCATGTGTGTGTGTGGTGGGGAGAGGGATGTTGGTAGACTCACCTGCCAACTGTGGGTTTCTGCATTTGGTTCGACTGTGTAGTAAATCTTCAATAGATTATCCCTTCAGCTAAACCATCTCATCATGTGGTATTTCTGATCACTCTCATATTGAGTCATCTGCTTGAGCCGATGTCCTTGGTTTGTCTGATGCATGATGTCAGACAAGACTGACCCTTTCTTTCTGGGCAGTTTAATTGTGTTTCTAAAAAGCACTGTGCATGGAAAGAAACAAATATTTTATCAGTTTTTGATCGGAGACCCACCATTGAAATTTATGTAAGTTAATATACTTAGCAGAAAACAGTCAGCTCCACTGCTTCATTTTCTTTTTAACAATTTCCAATTTGACAGTCTCTGAAAATCCTGTCATGATCTCTGCTTCTTTCTCAACCTTTGTCTAACCTTAAAAATCAACAAAAGACCAGTGGAGAAAATATGTATTTAAGAATAACAATGCTGGAGGACTGGAAGCCGGTCTTGGACTTGGACTTGTATTCACACTCGGACCACAGTGTCTCAGATTCTGACTCAGACTAGACCCTGGGACTTAGTGTGACTTGACTCGAGATTCTGAACTACCTTCATGGTGCCCAAGTAATTGGTTAATAATGAGAACAAAAAAAGTTTCTGTTGATGTGTTGCCTATGACCGGTGCATAAAAACGACAGACCATGTTTGTTTCAACTGTGCAAGTCAGGGCAGGGGTAGAGTCTTGTAATGTCAATGTCTGTTATTGGCATGGCTTTTTGTTGTCTGCCTAAAATAGATTAACCTTCCGAATAGCATTTGTTCAACTGAATCAAGTGCAGGCAAACCTTAGGCAATATCTGCCGAGAACGGTAGGCTATTGCTGGGTCTTGGTGTCAATTTTTCATTGGTTTGCTTTAATTGGTATACAAGGATTTTCTACCTCAATCGTAGGTCACATTTTAGTCCTTGACTAGTCCTCACGCATAATGAAACGTTGACACAGACTAAGGCCTAATACAGACACATTTCTCACAAATCAGACAGTATTTTTGTAAATTTATGCTTGTTAAAAAAATTTATTTAGTATCTAATTTTTTTTAGATTTTTTGCACAATGGAGATCAATCAAATGTCTTTAAATTATTGTGTTTTAACTTTAAAAAGTATCAAATAATAAACCACAAGGGAAACTGACTGGGTAAATTTTTAATGATTTTGGGTTGAACAAAGAAAAATTGACTAGAACGGGATTTGAACCAACGATCTCCGGATTAACGTGCAGGCACTCTATCAACTCTATCAAGAGGTTATTTGGACGGCGGACAGATCGCACACAATGAACAGCCTATGAACACCATGAGAATTGGGAGAGCTGACTGTCCGAGGAGAAGACAGAACATTAAAGTGCCTGGTTGAGTACTTATTTATGAGAATGGGGTTTCAGACCCAGTAAAAGTTAAAAGTGCCTGGTTGAGTACTTATTTATGAGAATGGGGTTTCAGACCCAGTAAAAGTTAAAAGTGCCTGGTTGAGTACTTATTTATGAGAATGGGGTTTCAGACCCAGTAAAAGTTAAAAGTGCCTGGTTGAGTACTTATTTATGAGAATGGGGTTTCAGACCCAGTAAAAGTTAAAAGTGCCTGGTTGAGTACTTATTTATGAGAATGGGGTTTCAGACCCAGTAAAAGTTAAAAGTGCCTGGTTGAGTACTTATTTATGAGAATGGGGTTTCAGACCCAGTAAAAGTTAAAAGTGCCTGGTTGAGTACTTATTTAGAGAATGGGGTTTCAGACCCAGTAAAAGTTAGTAACAGAGAATTGCTTTATTTCATTTTGTAAATGAATTGTATATAATAAGGCCGTTGGCCGGTTGAATTTTGTGTAAATAAATCTAAGTGGAACTGAAGAAGGCTTCAGACTTTATAATTATTTTAAGATCGACGTTGTTCTCACATCATTGTATCGGTGTATCGTCAAACCAAAACATTTGTCATTATCCCAGATGCAAATTATTACATCTTTAAAAAAACCAAATTCATTCCGAATAGATGGCCTCAACTTGGTTCACCTACATTTATACTGTTGATGATTGACAGTTGCATTTATATGTTAGTATGTTTCTAAGCAAATTATTATGGTTGATGCAAACATAGCAAGTCAACTCATAATTCAAGATACTATTGGGCTGGAACTCATGGACACAATACAACACTCTGTGAATTATTGTCACAAAGCCGGGTTCTCCCAAAGTCAAAAATAAAATCTAGACAATAATTGTTCCTTCCTTTGACACCACAAAGTTACAAATAGACGTAGGTTTAACAGTGAATGCTTTTTACGCTAACTTATTTATTTACACTATTTACACTGAACATATTCAATAAAGAAAATAGGTATACATTACTTAATATTACGGATGTAATATTCTGATTTGCTTGGTGCAACGACCAAGTTTCAAAAGTTCAAGTTCTCGGTGGTTACTGTATCCTTGGCCAATAACTACGAGGTGTACATCACCCACAATGTCAAAACGTGTTGCAAGGTCATCCCTCACTAGGAGTCTCTCCCCTTCAGCTGGGTGTTGCGGACTTGCGGTGGACTTGCGGTGTGTCTTTAGCACCCACCTCCACTGAACCCTCTCAAGCAGGGGCGTCGATCGCTACTGAAAAGTAGGGGGGACGGGCGAGCAAGTCTTGAAAAAATCATTACTTGTACATTTAATTTCTGTGTTACACTTGTTCCCTATTTTTTGTTTGACCAGGAGGCGAGTTACAGGGGGTGATATTTAACAATAAAATCATCCGAAATGGGGTTTGGGCCTGGGTTTCCCTTATGTAAAACCGAGATTCTACCAAATACAAACATCATATTCACAATCCTTTTTAATTGTAACAACATAGCGACAATTTATTCAGTAAAATTGAGAGAGTTTTTGATGTTTGTGTTTCTTCTTTCGTTTTTCTTTTATTTTAATTTATACCTTGTTTTTAGAATAAAAAATAATAACACTGAACAAACTGCTCCTATTTATTTTAATGGATTTTACTACATTTTGTGCGTTGTGCGATTGTAACAAAATGTAACACATTATTTTGCATTTGCACGCACACACAGACTTCCTTTATGTGGAGGGCCAGGGATCGTGTACCGTACATTATAGCAGACACAAACGACGCATAACTTGAATGCTAACAAGATATGTAAGCGGGATTTTGGCGTTCATGTCTTGGACGAAACTTGTCGTCTATTGTCTGTATTATAGAAACGGAAATAGGCCCAAAATACCATTCTGCGCGTAGTCCATCAGAAAAAGATGAAAATGAAGAAAACATTTCAACGTTTGTTCGCTATTCTGTTATTTGAACAAAAATTGTAATGAAATATAAAATCAAGAAAATGATGTATATTTTTATATTTTTGTGCATATTTCTAATGAACAGTCAATCAAAAAGTGGGGGGGACATCTGATATGCTGTCCCCCCCAGCCTAAAAAGTGGGGGGGACATGTCCCCCCCGTCCCCCACCCATCGACGCCCTTGCTCTCAAGGCAGCGTTGCCACCGTCTCTAGCTCCAATAATGGGAACCAGTTTCGGCGAGATTTCACTACTTAAAACTGGCTCCCCTTAAAAGTGTATATAGCAGGTTTCTCCAGATTTTTGAACTGTTAGTTGTCTGCTTGTTTGCATCGATAAAATTAACCCAAAGACTGTTAATTTTATTATCAGCTATCGCTGAACTCAGTGGCTATCGCCAAACGTTTCTCCACACTTATTTGATTCTCGGCTAACGCCAATCTGATGCTACCGCACCCTCGAGATGCTGGACGGATCTGAACCCCAAAACATTCCAATGCTCGTACGGTTCCTTAAACGACGGGCTCCTATATACAAATCACCTCATTAACTATTCAAAAATTTACTAACAAAAGTAACTCGGTTAAAACTTCCTTATATGGTATATGACGTAGGGCAACGCCCCAAATACTACGTTTCTTCTACGTTTTATACTTAACTAAATATTAACATAAAAATCAGAGCCCTCTTGTGACAATTATCTTCAGTTAGGATTGCACTGTCAATTTGTTTCAAGAGTACATCAACTGTTTCCCTTGGACTGAACTAAGTGAAAGTTCTTCACTTGTTCAACCATTTCACACTATACATCTTAACTTCACCCCTTACTGAGATGATAGAAAGCTGACTGTAATGTATCAACAGGTTATGGTCACAACGCTGTGACACTGGTTTACACTGCATGCTGTTATGAGTATCTGCCCCCTTTACCATAGTTTCAATCCGCCTTGACATTAAACAAACATGGTATTTGCCACTGGTAATGAACCAACATTTCAGCATCATCTTTTCTACTGGGATTTACACCACTGGCTATGAGACTTAGTCACAAACATTTCTAACAACTTGTGCATGTGTGTGTGTGGTGGGGAGAGGGATGTTGGTAGACTCACCTGCCAACTGTGGGTTTCTGCATTTGGTTCGACTGTGTAGTAAATCTTCAATAGATTATCCCTTCAGCTAAACCATCTCATCATGTGGTATTTCTGATCACTCTCATATTGAGTCATCTGCTTGAGCCGATGTCCTTGGTTTGTCTGATGCATGATGTCAGACAAGACTGACCCTTTCTTTCTGGGCAGTTTAATTGTGTTTCTAAAAAGCACTGTGCATGGAAAGAAACAAATATTTTATCAGTTTTTGATCGGAGACCCACCATTGAAATTTATGTAAGTTAATATACTTAGCAGAAAACAGTCAGCTCCACTGCTTCATTTTCTTTTTAACAATTTCCAATTTGACAGTCTCTGAAAATCCTGTCATGATCTCTGCTTCTTTCTCAACCTTTGTCTAACCTTAAAAATCAACAAAAGACCAGTGGAGAAAATATGTATTTAAGAATAACAATGCTGGAGGACTGGAAGCCGGTCTTGGACTTGGACTTGTATTCACACTCGGACCACAGTGTCTCAGATTCTGACTCAGACTAGACCCTGGGACTTAGTGTGACTTGACTCGAGATTCTGAACTACCTTCATGGTGCCCAAGTAATTGGTTAATAATGAGAACAAAAAAAGTTTCTGTTGATGTGTTGCCTATGACCGGTGCATAAAAACGACAGACCATGTTTGTTTCAACTGTGCAAGTCAGGGCAGGGGTAGAGTCTTGTAATGTCAATGTCTGTTATTGGCATGGCTTTTTGTTGTCTGCCTAAAATAGATTAACCTTCCGAATAGCATTTGTTCAACTGAATCAAGTGCAGGCAAACCTTAGGCAATATCTGCCGAGAACGGTAGGCTATTGCTGGGTCTTGGTGTCAATTTTTCATTGGTTTGCTTTAATTGGTATACAAGGATTTTCTACCTCAATCGTAGGTCACATTTTAGTCCTTGACTAGTCCTCACGCATAATGAAACGTTGACACAGACTAAGGCCTAATACAGACACATTTCTCACAAATCAGACAGTATTTTTGTAAATTTATGCTTGTTAAAAAAATTTATTTAGTATCTAATTTTTTTTAGATTTTTTGCACAATGGAGATCAATCAAATGTCTTTAAATTATTGTGTTTTAACTTTAAAAAGTATCAAATAATAAACCACAAGGGAAACTGACTGGGTAAATTTTTAATGATTTTGGGTTGAACAAAGAAAAATTGACTAGAACGGGATTTGAACCAACGATCTCCGGATTAACGTGCAGGCACTCTATCAACTGAGCTATCTATAGCCCTATGTTGGTGGTTTCCCTATTTTGTCAATACTTTTGTTCAGGCATGTCAGGGGTGCCAGTCAGAAGCCATTCAAGTGTAAACTGCCGTGTAGCTAGGGATCACACCCAAGTATACGATACAACCTGGGAAGCGGCAGCCAGGGGATCACCTTAAGGGGATGCGACTTTTTATATCGGATATCAAATAATAAACCACAAGGGAAACTGACTGGGTAAATTTTAAATGTTGAACAAAGAAAAATTGACTAGAGCGGGATTTGAACCAACGACCTCCAGATTAATGTGCCGGTGCTCTACCAACTGAGCTATCTATAGCCCTATCTTGGCGTTCAGCTAGGGTATATAATGCACTTGTATTGCTCCGACATCTTGATTGTTGTGCCAAAAACATGACAAGTTCAATTGCAATTTGGACAGAAGACGAGTATACGAGTAAACTGACTGGGTAAACATTTACCCAGTCAGTTTCCCTTGTGGTTTATTATTTGATATCTGATATAAAAAGTCGCATCCCCTTAAGGTGATCCCCTGGCTGCCGCTTCCCAGGTTGTATCGTATACTTGGGTGTGATTCCTGGCTACACGGCAGTTTGCGGTTGAATGGCTTCTGACTGGCACCCCCCGAACAAAGATATTGACAAAATAGGGAGACCGCCAACATAGGGCTAGATAGATCAGTTGGTAGAGCGCCGGCACGTTAAACTGGAGGTCGTTGGTTCAAATCCCGCTCTAGTCAATTTTTCTTTGTTCAACCCAAAATCATTTAGAAATAAAAAATTGGCACGGTCAAAGGAAAAAAAGTCAGAAATAAATAAAAAAGCAGATCAATGAAAAAGCAGATATCCACTTAAAAGCAGAGATTTCACACTGAGGCCTGTCTAACAGAAATGGCTGGAACTAGCCAAAATTGCAGAAATGTTCCATACACCTGTCCAGAGGATTAATGGTTACAATTATCGCAACCCAGTTCAGGGTATGATGTAATTCCACTGTGAGCCACGCCCACTCTACAGAAAATGGCCCAACTGATTACCAGAAGCCCATACGACCTGCAGTAAGCTAGTTTACTCAGAATTCAAAGTTTCTTTCAAAGAAAATGCTTTTGAATGATGAATTGTTGGCCAGCTTTGGAGCCTGAAGTAATGAAAACCTTGGGCGTGAAGCAGATTATACGCACTCAGGCAATGCAACGACTTACCAACGAGACAACTTTACATTATACATAGTATATGAATCAGACTGGGACAAAACAGGACTCAAACTCGGGGAGGACTCGGACTTGGACAACAGGGACTCTAGGGACTCAACTACAGCATTGATGTAACTGTAAAGTTTGAATTTGTGTTTCTTGTTCAACTCACTAGTGTTTGATGTTAACTCAGATGCATCTAGGCTGTGATGTCATTCAGTGTTTCTGTAGTTACAACATTGACTTCTTCTATACACCTCAACTTCTTGAGCACAGTCTATATCATGTTCACCTGATAAATGGAAACATAATGAGCAGTTCAATAATTTTACATACGCTTAAGTAAAGAATGCAGTGCTGTATTTTAGTTTACCTTGAAAATGATGTGCAGAAATAGTTAATATAGTTCAAAAACTAACACAGACAAAGCATTGTTTTTAAACAGATCAAACTGATCCAAAGGAATTGAAGTTGTCCCAAAAAGTGACATCATCAAAATAACAGATCCTAACCACCTGCCTAAATATGGGAGTCAATGCATATAAGTAGTAAAATATTGAAGTTTACTCAATGTACAAGATAATCACCAAATTGATGCAGAACTGAATCTAAACTCACTTGGATCAAAACCCACCAATTGATCTAGGCCCAATTTCATGGCTCTGCTTACCGTGAGCAAAGAATCGGCGCTTACGGAAACAGGGAGTTCCCAGCTTCTGTGAAGCGTGTTTCACGAGTTAGCAGGGAAACTTTGCTTGTGCGCGTGCGTAGTCCACGTTACTAGGCATTCTTCACTTAAACAGCTAGCGCAGAAATTCAGTGATTGCACAGTATGCAGAGCATGGTGATCATAAGCGCAGAATTTGGCGGTAAGCAGATCCATGAAATTGGGCATCGGTTCTACATAAAGACAACATACTGGCAATAAATTAACAGATGGAATAGTAATGATCATCAGAATGCTGCACTCTGGATGTTTGATGATTTACACACTTCCCACAAGTCAACAGGTTGTGTGTGTTTGCAACCACTGCATTTGCAGACCGGCAATTTCATCTTTGAAAAGGCAAAGTCATGATTTGTCACTCTGCAAAGGGCACTACCAACAGAAAATCATGGTCCATGGGAAACTTTTGAAGGGGCACCAAACAAATTTTGGATCTCCCAATGGGAGTACTTCAAAAAGATAACATTATTTCTTCTAATGGGCACTACCATTAGAAAATGTTAACGTCTCTGGGAAATATTTGAAAGGGCACCCAGGCCAAGATCAGGGGGAAAAAAACAATGTTTTAACTAATTTCTAGACGACAACAAGTGGTTGATACAATTACTATCTTTAAACCATTAAAACTGATGGGTGAGTCTTAGCTGAGCGGTTTAAATTGTGGGACTCAAGTTTTGGTTACTGAGTCATCAGGTTGTGGGTTCGAATCACGGTCATGACACTCGTGTCCTTGAGCAAGACACTTAACTATATTTGCTTCTCATCACCCAGGAGTAAATGGGTACCTGTGAGGGCAGAGAAGGTTCTTATGTTTGACTTCGGATGGTGCGCTACATATTTGGCAGTGCAATGAAATAAATGGCCCAGTGATGACCAGGGGCAATAATGTTTGAAGTGCAATGTTGTTTCTTTGGAGTAGACCCTTCCCATAAAATATGCAAATTCTACATTCACGCATGCGTACAGACACTATTGGTTGGCAAACGCCATACATAAATGTGCACTAAGCAGACGCACAAGGGTGTCTGCATCACGCCACCATCAGCCTCATACAAAAAGGCGCGATGTTGCATCATTTTGCCAATCAAAGTGTAAGTGCGCACGCCCGATGTGCAATTTACATATTTTGTGGGAAGGGTCTAAATATGTGCTAATGAGAGCCTACATGTATATCATTAAAACAAAATTAAAACAAAATTAATATACATTTTTTAATTTTACTTTTTCCAAGGGCTTTATTTCTTTATTCCTTCCATTAAGTCATATATAGGGTAATCTGAAAGGAACATGGTATTTTGACCACATACTGAAAAAAGGGACTAATTTTATTTTCGAGTACATGACTTTGTGTACAGATTAGGAGTACAAGTACCATCAAAACAGCACTCAAGAAGTACTTGAGTACAAAGTACCAAGTATGAGTGAGTACTACAACACTGTGTACAAGTATCATTCCTTTAAGGTTTTCTGTAATGGTGAAGAGTGCTGTAGACCTACCTTGGCAAAAAGTTGGTTAGCTTGTGTCTTTCATCCAGTCCAACTACATGTATGACAACTTATAGAGTGCATCTACCTCAATCCATTCCTTGATATGAGGGATCAAAGAGTGGGTTAGCTTGTGTCTTTCATCCAGTCCAAGTATGACAACTTAGAGTGCATCTACCTCAATCCATTCCTTGAGGGATCAAAGAGTGGGTTATCTTGTGTCTTTCATCCAGTCCAAGTATGACAACTTAGTGTGCATCTACCTCAATCCATTCCATGAGGGATCAAAGAGTAGGTTATCTTGTGTCTTTCATCCAGTCCAACTATGACAACTTAGTGTGCATCTACCTCAATCCATTCCATGAGGGATCAAAGAGTAGGTTATCTTGTGTCTTTCATCCAGTCCAACAATGACAACTTAGTGTGCATCTACCTCAATCCATTCCTTGAGGGATCAAAGAGTGGGTTATCTTGTGTCTTTCATCCAGTCCAACTATGACAACTTAGTGTGCATCTACCTCAATCCATTCCTTGAGGGATCAAAGAGTGGGTTATCTTGTGTCTTTCATCCAGTCCAAGTATGACAACTTAGTGTGCATCTACCTCAATCCATTCCCTGAGGGATCAAAGAGTGGGTTATCTTGTGTCTTTCATCCAGTCCAACTATGACAACTTAGAGTGCATCTACCTCAATCCATTCCTTGAGGGATCAAAGAGTGGGTTATCTTGTGTCTTTCATCCAGTCCAACTACATGTATGACAACTTAGTGTGCATCTACATGTACCTCAATCCATTCCTTGAGGGATCAAAGAGTAGGTTATCTTGTGTCTTTCATCAGTCCAACAATGACAACTTAGAGTGCATCTACCTCAATCCATTCCTTGAGGGATCAAAGAGTGGGTTATCTTGTGTCTTTCATCCAGTCCAACTATGACAACTTAGTGTGCATCTACCTCAATCCATTCCATGAGGGATCAAAGAGTAGGTTATCTTGTGTCTTTCATCCAGTCCAACAATGACAACTTAGTGTGCATCTACCTCAATCCATTCCTTGAGGGATCAAAGAGTGGGTTATCTTGTGTCTTTCATCCAGTCCAACTATGACAACTTAGTGTGCATCTACCTCAATCCATTCCTTGAGGGATCAAAGAGTGGGTTATCTTGTGTCTTTCATCCAGTCCAAGTATGACAACTTAGTGTGCATCTACCTCAATCCATTCCCTGAGGGATCAAAGAGTGGGTTATCTTGTGTCTTTCATCCAGTCCAACTATGACAACTTAGAGTGCATCTACCTCAATCCATTCCTTGAGGGATCAAAGAGTGGGTTATCTTGTGTCTTTCATCCAGTCCAACTACATGTATGACAACTTAGTGTGCATCTACTTCAATCCATTCCTTGAGGGATCAAAGAGTAGGTTATCTTGTGTCTTTCATCCAGTCCAACAATGACAACTTAGAGTGCATCTACCTCAATCCATTCCTTGAGGGATCAAAGAGTGGGTTATCTTGTGTCTTTCATCCAGTCCAACTATGACAACTTAGAGTGCATCTACCTCAATCCATTCCTTGAGGGATCAAAGAGTGGGTTATCTTGTGTCTTTCATCCAGTCCAACTATGACAACTTAGTGTGCATCTACCTCAATCCATTCCTTGAGGGATCAAAGAGTGGGTTATCTTGTGTCTTTCATCCAGTCCAACTACATGTATGACAACTTAGTGTGCATCTACCTCAATCCATTCCTTGAGGGATCAAAGAGTGGGTTATCTTGTGTCTTTCATCCAGTCCAACTATGACAACTTAGAGTGCATCTACCTCAATCCATTCCATGAGGGATCAAAGAGTGGGTTATCTTGTGTCTTTCATCCAGTCCAAGTATGACAACTTAGTGTGCATCTACCTCAATCCATTCCTTGAGGGATCAAAGAGTGGGTTATCTTGTGTCTTTCATCCAGTCCAACAATGACAACTTAGAGTGCATCTACCTCAATCCATTCCTTGAGGGATCAAAGAGTGGGTTATCTTGTGTCTTTCATCCAGTCCAACTATGACAACTTAGTGTGCATCTACCTCAATCCATTCCTTGAGGGATCAAAGAGTGGGTTATCTTGTGTCTTTCATCCAGTCCAAGTATGACAACTTAGTGTGCATCTACCTCAATCCATTCCCTGAGGGATCAAAGAGTGGGTTATCTTGTGTCTTTCATCCAGTCCAACTATGACAACTTAGAGTGCATCTACCTCAATCCATTCCTTGAGGGATCAAAGAGTGGGTTATCTTGTGTCTTTCATCCAGTCCAACTACATGTATGACAACTTAGTGTGCATCTACATGTACCTCAATCCATTCCTTGAGGGATCAAAGAGTAGGTTATCTTGTGTCTTTCATCAGTCCAACAATGACAACTTAGAGTGCATCTACCTCAATCCATTCCTTGAGGGATCAAAGAGTGGGTTATCTTGTGTCTTTCATCCAGTCCAACTATGACAACTTAGTGTGCATCTACCTCAATCCATTCCATGAGGGATCAAAGAGTAGGTTATCTTGTGTCTTTCATCCAGTCCAACAATGACAACTTAGTGTGCATCTACCTCAATCCATTCCTTGAGGGATCAAAGAGTGGGTTATCTTGTGTCTTTCATCCAGTCCAACTATGACAACTTAGTGTGCATCTACCTCAATCCATTCCTTGAGGGATCAAAGAGTGGGTTATCTTGTGTCTTTCATCCAGTCCAAGTATGACAACTTAGTGTGCATCTACCTCAATCCATTCCCTGAGGGATCAAAGAGTGGGTTATCTTGTGTCTTTCATCCAGTCCAACTATGACAACTTAGAGTGCATCTACCTCAATCCATTCCTTGAGGGATCAAAGAGTGGGTTATCTTGTGTCTTTCATCCAGTCCAACTACATGTATGACAACTTAGTGTGCATCTACTTCAATCCATTCCTTGAGGGATCAAAGAGTAGGTTATCTTGTGTCTTTCATCCAGTCCAACAATGACAACTTAGAGTGCATCTACCTCAATCCATTCCTTGAGGGATCAAAGAGTGGGTTATCTTGTGTCTTTCATCCAGTCCAACTATGACAACTTAGAGTGCATCTACCTCAATCCATTCCTTGAGGGATCAAAGAGTGGGTTATCTTGTGTCTTTCATCCAGTCCAACTATGACAACTTAGTGTGCATCTACCTCAATCCATTCCTTGAGGGATCAAAGAGTGGGTTATCTTGTGTCTTTCATCCAGTCCAACTACATGTATGACAACTTAGTGTGCATCTACCTCAATCCATTCCTTGAGGGATCAAAGAGTGGGTTATCTTGTGTCTTTCATCCAGTCCAACTATGACAACTTAGAGTGCATCTACCTCAATCCATTCCATGAGGGATCAAAGAGTGGGTTATCTTGTGTCTTTCATCCAGTCCAACAATGACAACTTAGAGTGCATCTACCTCAATCCATTCCTTGAGGGATCAAAGAGTAGGTTATCTTGTGTCTTTCATCCAGTCCAACTATGACAACTTAGAGTGCATCTACCTCAATCCATTCCTTGAGGGATCAAAGAGTGGGTTATCTTGTGTCTTTCATCCAGTCCAACTACATGTATGACAACTTAGTGTGCATCTACCTCAATCCATTCCTTGAGGGATCAAAGAGTGGGTTATCTTGTGTCTTTCATCCAGTCCAACTATGACAACTTAGAGTGCATCTACCTCAATCCATTCCATGAGGGATCAAAGAGTGGGTTATCTTGTGTCTTTCATCCAGTCCAAGTATGACAACTTAGTGTGCATCTACCTCAATCCATTCCTTGAGGGATCAAAGAGTGGGTTATCTTGTGTCTTTCATCCAGTCCAACAATGACAACTTAGAGTGCATCTACCTCAATGATCGTCTGATGTTTGTTTTGTAAGATGTCTGACAAGAACTGTCAATGGAGACGATGTTTTAACCAGTTCTGTGAAAACAAAGAGAAACAAAATAAAAAGATGATAAACCACTCACCCACCTAGCTTCTTAAATTATTCTTTAAAGCTCCTAGCATGCAAAGTTGTTAAAATTAAAAGACTGAGGACATAATTTGGAAAACAAACCTGATAAATAGCTTGCATGCATTGAGAGAATTTTTTTGGAAAAGTCACATTTCACAACACAACTTTTTGAATTGGGACAAGTTCAAATCTTGGCACCATTTGAGGTGCTTTGGAACAATCAAACCTATAGAAAACTATGAAGTTTAGCGAAACAATCTCATGGTTCCAGTAGTCCTAAGAATGCGCCCTTTCCCCAGTTGGTACACTGCACACAGAGCAGACATTAAAGTGAGGGGAGGGTGGCAATGCGGGTAAGGGGTCGATGAACTAAGGTTAAACCCCTAATAAAGCCTGGTTCATACAAACGGCAAATATGAATGCGATATGAGTTTTGAAGTCACAGCTCTTTCACTGCGATTGTTTCGCAGGAGTTGAGCACATTTAAACCCTTCAAAAATATTCTTTGCAAATTTGTGACGTCAAAATTCGTATCGCAACATCATTTGTTCTGATACAGGTTGGAGACAAACAATAACAATATTGTCACAAAAGTTTACTTTAGCAACCTACACTATAGTCAATCACTGCAGTGTAGATTAATCAGAAAATACTTACCCCCCCCCACCTCCCAACCCCAAATTGATATATACACACAATGACATTGGCCAATAAACCCCACTCCCAAACCACTGTGACCCCTACCAAATACAAACGATAGTTTTTTCACATCAAGTTTCATTAACATTGCATTACCCTCAAGAATCACTCTCCTGTGATTGTTACTGACTTAATATTATGCTCACAAACAATGTGGTGCTGCATATATCTAACAGGCCCCACTAGTTTGGCTGGCAGATGTTGACATACTGACTGATCCTTAGCCACATGTCAAAGTCAGTATGCCCTGAATGAAACTGTTGCTTTCAATCTGTGATAAAAATACAGTAGGTGGCTTCCATTACATGTCCTGCCTCCAGTTAGCAATCTGCCTGCTTCATGAAGATGATGTAATCTCTTATCTAACAGTGGGATAACAGTGTCTGTTGATGGATGGAAGATGTGGTGTAGTTGCTTATGGTGATAAAGGAGAAGTAAGACGCTGAGGTGATCGGGATGTCTTCCTGTTGATGAATGGAAGATGTGGTGTACTTTGCTTCATGGTGATACAGGAGAAGTAAGGGGCTGAGGTGATCGGGATGTCTTCCTGTTGATGAATGGAAGATGTGGTGTAGTTGCTTCATGGTGATACAGGAGAAGTAAGAGCCTGAGGTGATCGGGATGTTTTCCTGTTGACGAATGGAAGATGTGGTGTAGTTGCTTCATGGCGATACAGGAGAAGTAAGAGGCTGAGGTGATCGGGATGTCTTCCTGTTGATGAATGGAAGATGTGGTGTACTTTGCTTCATGGTGATACAGAAGAAGTAAGGGGCTGAGGTGATTGGGATGTCTTCCTGTTGATGAATGGAAGATGTGGTGTACTTTGCTTCATGGTGATACAGGAGAAGTAAGAGGCTGAGGTGATTGGGACGTCTTCCTGTTGATTAGTGGAAGATGTGGCGTACTTTGCTTCATGGTGATTCAGAAGAAGTAAGAGGCTGAGGTGATCGGGATGTTTTCCTGTTTGTACCTTAGAAAGACATGAAATAAATCCATTCCCAAAAAGTAAATGATTTTTTTTTCCCAGCGCCTGAACCCAAGGTGCTGGGATGTGCATATCTCATTGGACAATTTCTCCTGACCTAATAGTCACAGCTTCCTATTCAAGAAAGATTAATCCTCTATCATTAAAGACCTACTTGAAAGAATACGGCAACAAGTGATCTTTGCTGAAGCTTAGTAAAAAATTTCAATCATAAGTAAATTGAGTTCACAGGAGATTTAAAACAAGATTTTAATTGTGTATAAAAACAATCACTTTCAATACCTTTCTCAGGTGCTTTTCAGAAAGATTTGCGAAAAGCCCTGTTACGCCTTCACTCATGCCATGTCATGTGTGGGAGCTCCGTTTATGTATAGCCGCTTTGTTGCAGCATGGAGGACTATAACAAAGCAAAATGTTTGGCTGAACGACTGAGTACTTTGAAAGGGCCATCATAGGGTGGCTGAAGAGGTTTCCGCACTGAGTCACGGCGAACAAAAACATGGGTACATGTTTGCAAATCAACATTAATGTTAGTCCGTTGTTGAGAACGACTGGTAGCCAGTTGGAGAGTTTGCATCGCACGTTGTAAACGATATACATTTTAGGCAATGGGGTCCAAAGTAGAAATGTCGGAAGTTGTGTCAAAAATTCTCCCGGCACACGAAGAGCAGTGCCATAGACATGTTCAGCAACACTGTGACCAAAATCTGACTTGACCGCAGTATGATCCCAAGAGAACGAGTGGTAAGGTTTCTGTCCAGTTAGTTGTATCAACTTGTGCGTTTAGTGATGATTTCAGTTGCCTGTGGAAACGTTCCACTAAGCCGTTAGCGATGAGGTGATAATTGCTGTGGTAGGTATGCGCTGCCAAGTAGGTTAGACAGAGCACCGAAAATGCCAAATGAAGCAATCCAGCGTGTTACAAAAGCACAAGCGACTGTTTCAGCTGCAATGTTAGGTAGAGGAATGACTTCAGGCAAACGTGTGAAACGGTCAATACAGGTTAGCATGTATTAATCCTAATGGTGTGTCACATGATGGTAGGGGAACTTGTTTGAAATTGAGCGAGGATGTGTAAGTTCCTCGCAGGAGTTCTGTAATTCCGCCATTTTGTGGAAATCGATGAGGGCAGTATGATTTGTGCGAAGAGCGTTTAGTTTGACACGAGACAGGGCCTCCAAGGAATTCTGGCGAGTCCGTGCCAAACAGACATTTCGCGGGGTTGATGATCACGCCATATTGTTGGAGGCGGTCAAACAGAAGACGAAGATGCGTTTCATGTTGATCGGCATCCGTACTGGCAACTAAGAGGCCACTCATGTATGCTTCAAAACCTCTGGTGACTTCATCAATAAAGCGCTGGAACCTTTGGGCGGCATTGCGCAAACCAAATGGCATTTGGGTAAATTCGAAGAGCCAAAACAAAGTCGTAATAGTCTTTTTTGTGATTGTCTGTTGCCATGGGGATCTGATGGTATGCACGGATGAGGCCGATCTTGGAAAATATCGAAGTGCCATGTAGTGATGATGTAAAGTCCTGGATATGTGGCACTGGATACAATCGGGCACCGTGGAGTTGTTGAGTGCCCGATAGTTGCCGCATGGACGCCAATCCCCAGGCTGCTTTTCGGGGACCATATTGAGTGGTGAGGACCAATTACTGGCAGAAGGGCGCACGATCCCTAAATTCATTATGTGTTGGAACTCGTCTTTGGCGACTTTTGAACAATTAGGTGCAAGACGGCGTGGGCGTGCGGCCGTAGGGGGGCCAGTCGTGATAATATGGTGCTCACTGTTGTGTTTGATTGGAGTGTCACTGTAGGTTGGACACATTATGGTTAGAAAAACCCTCAAAATGCCCCCAAATCGAGAGGTGGTTGGTGGTTTGAAGATAGGGCTGAGTGATGGCGAGGTTGATGCTTTTCCACCAACGCTCAAGTTGGTAGTAGCATCAACTAGTCTGCGATTGCGTATGTCAACAAGAAAATTGAAATAACGAAATAAATCTGCGCCTATTATTGCATGTTGAACCTCAGCGACAATAAAAACCCATCGGCATGGCCGCCGAATACCAATGTCAAGTGTCAATGACCTTTCACCATAAGTAGCGATTTGCGATGCGTTAGCTGCTTGAAGGTCATGTCCATGACAGCGTTGGGTGCGGTCGTGAGATGAAGGAGGGATGACACTCACCTCTGCTCCTGTGTCTACAAGAGATTGTTGTTTCGTTACTCAGTCTGTGACATAAAATAGGCGATTAGATGAGGAACGGCCGGCAGCGCATGTCGCCTCTACTTGCCGGCTTGGTTGTTTCCCTGGTTACTGGCCTTATAGGAACATGGCTGCGTGCATTTGTTGGCCATAGCTCAAAATTTCCAGTGCTACCAACAACACTCTGCAAGGTTATCATGAGTGGCTGCTGGGCTACGGTCATGAGAGCGTTGACAGCGCGGTTGACTGCGGCTGCGACATCGTTCACGTGGATGGGCGGTGAGGCTGGATATCATGGAAGCCAAATTCGCTACTTGGGCCCACAGTTGTTGGATTTCAGTCTGTGGCTGAGATTCTATGGTAGCGATGTGTACAGAAACAGATGTCTGAGTAGGGGAAACTTCCATGATTTTGTCAGCTAGCTTTGCCAATTGGTCGATATCGACCTCCTCTGATGTTGAGGCCAGAATTAGCCGGGTGTGGTTGGAACCCGCTGGCATGGAGCAAGAGCCGTCTCATTATTGATGGCTCCAGCGTATGCTCCACTGAGAGCTGTTGCATCTTGCGGAGGAGTTGGGAGGGCTTTCTATCCCCCAACTCCTCTGTTGTCAAGAGTTGATGCAAGCGATTTTGTTCGGATTCTGATTTAACCTCCTTTTTCAGCTTGGTGTAAGGAGCATCAGACAGTGGTGATATTAGGATGTCTCTCACTTCCTGGGCTACTGTTGGCTGCAAGGACGAAACCACATAGGCATATCTTGTGTTTTCAGAAGTGATACCCCGAGTTGTGAACTGCGCCTCCACTTGGGTGAACCATACCGTTGGGTCAGACGGTCAGTACGGTGGAAGTTTAAGGCTGATTGCTGCAGTCACTGGTGGCTGTGTCTGGTGGCTGTGTTGTTGGGCTGGTACTAGTTTTAGCCATCGCAGAAGTAAATCTATAATTTCTAAGGTTGTATTCATATCACGTTTGGCCGTCTGGGTCACAAGTTTGGAGTTATGTCCAATGGAATAACTCAGAATTTACACAAATGTTGATTTTACAATGGCTTTAGAGATGGCACAGTATTTTAAAAGAGGAAGCTAAGAGATACATGTATGTGTCTGGTTCGATGGTTGGAAATAGAGTGATGAAGAAAACTAATGAACATCCAATCTAAAAGCATTCAAAACTAGAGACAAGAAGAATGTTAAGTGGCTTTTTATCTAATAGGAGAGGGCGCTATGGCACAGTGAGACAACACCAAAACTCGAGCTCTGCAAAATGCATTTAATTTCACTCCAATACCCGGATTCTCGTGTCCAATCTTCTATCATTCATCAACATAACTGCCGTACGTAACATCGGGATCCACCACCATAAAGAAAATGCCAGCAGGAAGATCAAAGAAAGCTGCAAAATCGCCCCCCAAAAATCCCGGAAATAGCCCTGGGCGTGGTGAGTCAAGTTCCCTGCCTCCACCATCAGCTTTGCAACACTTGGGGTCAACCTCTGCCGATACAGCGTTACCGTCGATCGACACTCCTGACTGCGAATTTAAAACCTTCGTCAGGAAAACATTGACTGACATACAACAAGGTCAAGCCGAGATCAACAAACGTATTACTCAGCTTGAGGACAACTTCAACAAATCCATACAGCTTGAAATATCACAAAAACAAACATCTACAATGGAGCAACAACTAACACAACACAATGATATGCTCAACAAACTAGAGCGGTTCAGCCGGCGTAACAATGTCAGGATCGTGGGACTACCACAAGCACCTGGTGAAGATTGCCTATCTCTGACCGCAAGAATCCTGGCCGACAAATTTGAAATGTCCGACGTAAAGATAGAGAGGGCCCACCGAGACGGGCCTAAACTTCCAGGTAGACCACAACACCTCCTCATAAAGATGAATTGCTACCAAGACAAACTACATATCCTGCGTCAACAGCGAAACATCCTGGTCAGCGAATCGTTCTTCTGCGTTGAAGACCTCACGAAGGAAGATCTAAAGGAAAAACGCCGGTGGGCAAGTGAGGTGAAAAAAGCCTACCAAGAAGGTAAACGGTATCGTTTCTTTGCTGGGAAATGGCGTGGAAATGGAGGGATGCCTGTCATCTTTAAAAACCAATCATAAACTGTTTACCTACTTTGCCTGCTCACAAACTCATGCTGATTAGCCCTTATCAACATTATAACTATACTCCTGCAAGTAATATTTGTTATGCTCATTTAAATTGCGTTTTGCTCGGGTTTCCACTGTTAACGTTTCTCTTTTGTTTTATATTCTGCCGTTATTGCGCCTTGTAAATTTTGTATTACCATTTTTGTATACTAAATGGCTGTTTTGTGTATGTCCTTTTATGTATGCAGAGTGAGACATGACAAAGTTTTTGTATATAAGATTAATTTATTAGTTTCAGTCGTTAACTGCTTCTTCTGTTGTTAATTCTGATTTAGATCCCGACATCAATTTTCATGTTCCTGAAATTAATTGTGATTATTATAATGAAGATCAGTTTCTTAATAAATTTTCCTCAAATACAAACTTTAATCTCCTTCATATTATTAATGCTCGCAGCCTTGCGAGCACCATTTCTGATGTTCAACAGTGTGTCAGCACTTTTGGTAATAATTTCTCTGTTATTGGGATTTCTGAAACTTGGTTGAAAGAAATTGATAATCCTTTGATTAAACTTGATGGCTATGTCAAGGAGGGTGTATGCAGGCAACATAAAAGGGGAGGTGGGGTAGCGTTGTTTATCAAAGAGCATTATCCTTACAGGACTCGTGGTGACATTTGTTTTAATACTGTAGACATAGAATCCTGTTTTATTGAGATTGAAAATTCTTTATCAGGTAACATCATTGTAGGCATTATTTACAAGCCACCTGACACTACTTGTATTAATTTTACAAACAGTTTCAATGAATTACTTGGTCGTATACAAGATGAAAACCAAAAATTTTATATACTAGGTGATTTCAATATTAACCTTTTACAGCGTGATTTAAGCAGTAATGTCCAAGAGTTTATTGACATGCTTTCTTCTAATTTCCTTTTTCCCCTTATCAATAAACCAACTAGGATCACCGTCAATAGTGCCACGCTGATTGACAATATTTTCACAAATAATCTAGCTGATCATAAATCAGGTATATTGATTAATGATACTAGTGACCATCTTCCTGTCTTTGCCATTGTCGACAATTATAATATCCACATACGGAAAAATTAGAATTTTATGAAACGTGATTTCAAGGATATAAATATCCAACGTTTTAATCATGGTTTGTATGACACTGACTGGAAATTTATTCACTCATTCGTTGATGTAAATGAATCATACTCTGCTTTTCTTAATTATGTTTTAAAATTATATGATTTTTATTTCCCTCAGGTTCAGACTAAATGCGGTTTTGATAAAATTAAATCACCTTGGTTAACTGAGGGCCTTTACAATTCCATTAAAAGGAAAAACTATATGTATAATAAATACTTGAAAAATCCCACTGTACGAAACAAATGTGTGTACTCCAAATATAGAAATACTCTCACTGGTTTAATTAAATCTGCCAAGAAACATTATTTGACTACCAAGTTCTGTCAGCAGAAAAATAACATTAAAGGTACTTGGAAACTTATTAATTCTTTGTTGACAAAAACAAAGCCTAAGACCAATCCGCCTTATTTTGTACATAATGGTGATAAGATAGACGATGATACAGTTATTGCAAATGCTTTTAATGATTACTTTGTGAACATTGGTAACGAAGTATCTGGTAACCTCCCTCCATCGGATACATTGTTTGGCTCTTTTATGGGTGACAGATGCTCACATTCCTTTTATTTAAATCCCATTACTGAGCTTGAAATTGTTGATGTTATTAACAAATTCCAGGCTGGAAAGGCTCCAGGTTGGGATGGTGTAAGCTCTTTTGTTATCAAGCAAGCAAGGAATGCCCTCGCTAAACCTTTAGCCATGGTCTTCAATAAGTCTATTTCTTCTGGTGTTTTTCCGGATCGTTTAAAGACAGGGAGAGTAGTACCTATCCACAAAGGTAACAGTAAGAATGAAATATGTAATTACAGACCTATCAGCATTTTATCAATCTTTTCCAAAATTTTTGAAAAGCTTATCTTCAGCCGAATGATGTGTTTTATAAACAAGCATGGTCTTTTGTCTAAATCACAATATGGCTTTCGAGCTAAATGTTCCACCGAGATGGCTATTCTTGATGTTCTCAGTGAAATTATTGATGCAATTGAAAAAAGAAACTTTTCTGTGAATGTTTTCCTGGACCTGTCCAAGGCCTTTGACACAGTCAACCATGATATACTTCTTTCCAAATTAGAGCACTACGGTGTGCGTGGATTGGCCTTGGACTGGTTCAGGAGTTACTTATCTAAAAGAAGGCAGTTTGTCTCCTATAACTCGCATCATTCCACTGAAAAAACTATTACTTGGGGAGTTCCACAGGGAAGTGTGCTAGGGCCTTTGTTATTTATTATTTATGTTAATGATATTTGTAATTCTTCGGACAAGCTTTCCTTTTGTTTATTTGCAGATGATACAAGTTTATCGTATAATCATCAGAATGTTGATAAGGCCATTCAAGATTTAAATTTTGAACTTGTTAAAGTTAGCAAATGGCTCTTATCGAATAGATTGTGTGTTAATTTACTCAAGACCAATTATATTATTTTCTCTGCAAGACAACACATATATAATCAAAATGCTCCACTTATTTTAAATAATACAATCTTAACCAAAGTGAAGTTTACTAAATTCCTTGGCATTCTTATTGATGAAAATCTCTCTTGGAATGATCATATTAGTAGTTTGTGTACTAAGGTGTCAAAAAATGTTGGAGTCATGAGCAGACTTAAGTATTTTCTACCCAAACACATTTTGGTCACACTTTATAACTCATTTGTACTTCCATATTTGAATTATGCTTCTCTTGCCTGGGGTTCATCAACATCAGGTTGTAATAAATTGTTTTTGTTACAGAAAAAAGCAATCCGTATTATTCATGGTGCAGGTTATCTAGAAAATACTTCCCCATAATTATTTGCCATGTCAAGTATTTTAAAACTTGGTGATATTCATTCACTTAATTTAGCAAATTTTATGTTTAAACAATCTCGTAATTTATTACCACAAAAAATTCAAGGCTTCTTTTTAGTTAGTGCTTCAGTTCACACTCACCAAACCCGTAGTTTAGCCAGAGGGAATCTTTTTGTAAAACCAAGTAGAACTGAGATTTTTAGAAAGAGTGTCTTTCATAAAGGAGTCCTTTACTGGAATAATCTAAATGCAGAACTAAAACAGTCAGCCAGTGTTTTATCTTTTCGTAAAAAAATAAAGAATATATTGATTGATTTATACACCACTAAATAATTTATTGTATCTTTTTTATTTTCAATACACCTAATGTATTAGTAATTATATATCTATTGTCTAGTCTCACTCATGCATAATATGTCCGTGTCCGGTACTGTTTTCCTTGTTTTACGTTTTCTTTTGTCTTTGTCTTTATAAATATAGGGAAGGGGAACAAAAAGCATTTGCTTCTCCTTTTTCCTACATGTTAATGTCACATATTATCTATTTATTTTTCAATATTTTGTAATGAATGATGTTGACATGAAATAAATGTTTCTGAAATGTAAAGTTTAAAGTGAAGAAATGTGGTAGGAAGGAGAAAGTAAACAAAGTCTGCCTTGGTACAGTGAGTAATTGTAAACAATCGATTGCCATCCATCATATCATAGGGCAACTCTTTATCTTTGTTAAGCTCAATGTACAAAGGGTTTAAAGTTAACGAACTACATTTATAATTATGTGGAAGAAAACGCTACAGTACATCCTGACCCAGAATTTGTTTGACCTTATAACTTATAAGCCCATACCAGCTAGGGCTCCATCAATGCAAACAACATGTACACGCGCAGCGCCTAGTAACAGACAGTCACAGGGAACACTAGTTTTTAAGGTTGTCCAAAAATAAAATAGACTCCAGGATGCATTACTGGCTAATACCATGCCCCCCCCCCCCCCCCCTATGCACGTTTGCCACTTGGTCATGTTATTGTTGGTGTATTTTTTATCCATAAAAATATTAATAATTCAAAGTGCCACCTTGCTGTCAGTAATCGGTGAACCCTTCTTGACTAAGAATAAAAATTGACAAGAATTAAGGTGCATACATTTATTGGGTCTTTTTTGAATCTCGTTGGCATTGTGGTTGAATCGCAAATCTGCTCACCTTTTACTTTTAGTTTTACATGACACAGGTCTGCAGGTTGGGCTGGGGTACTTCACTGTACCATGGAGGGAGGAAAAGTCTTTTCCTTCCTCCATGACTGTAAGTATCGTGAGCAAGTGACACCATTTATTATAGAGAAAGTGACACTTAATTAGCCATGAGGTTTTTCATCACAACACCGAAGTAACTTCGGGACAAAATCAAAATTTTCTCACTACACTAGCCATGAGGTTTTTTCATCACAAAGCACTACTCAATAGTTACTCACTAAATATCGGTCTTTACTTGCTCATCAACTGAAGGCTGGGTGGCGTGAGGAGACGTTGTCTTGAATCACAATCTTGACTTGAATTGTACAAAATGGCATCCTTGAAGAAAAACTAGTCATTGACAGTACAGTCAAAACACAATTTTTATGCAGAAGGTTGCTTTGACACTAGAGGGCGCTATGGATGCTTTCTAAGAGTCTTTTGGAATAATTAATATTAAGAACTTAAAAATCTACTAATGGTTTACATTTGAGTGGTAGGTAAAATGATGTCGGAAACACGATGAAGGTCAAAGTATTTTCGAAGCGTGTTGTCCTTTACAGGATTCAATTGTAAAAGTTACAACTTGCCCCTGTTGGATAATTTGCTGGTGGTAGTAGCCCTACTCTTTGACCGCTCGCCTCGCCTACAAAATCGTAACAGAAACGAATATGAGGAGCGCCCATGACACGGCTTCCTATGGTATACAATTTTTGCAATTCCAGTTTTTCTGAGGCTGATTTGACAATCTAATGTTTTTTATTTCTCTAGGTGAAAGCTCTGTGTAAAAAAATCGAATTGGAGATGCTTTTGAGGAGCATTCGGAGTATCCCCACTTGAAGTTGGTTAATTTGCTGGTGGTAGTAGTCAAACTCTTTGGCCTCTTGCCTCGCCATCAAAATCTTAACATAAACAAAATTAATACGAATGAAAAGCCTATGACACGGGCTCATTCCGAGAGCATAAAACCTGTGAAAATCTAGTATAGGTTTTCTCGGTCAATTTCGGCAAATGAGCAGCCAATTTAACCACCACGCTATTCTATTTCGCGCGAAATCGAATGCTACTAAAAAGGGTCATTCGATTTCGTTTTATGACTAGTCAAATGTACTGTTGCGTCATTCGATGTAACAAAATAATCATTCAATTTAACGATTCATCAAAGCAGCATTCAAATTCACAGGAGCTTTTTGAGGCGTGTGTTTGGTCATTCAAATTCATTTTTGGGCAGTCATTTTTATAATTTGTGCAATCTAAAAAACGCTTTGTTAATAAGGCATATACGGTTCACTTATTTGCACTTGAGTCACTTTGTACTTCGAAGACGAGCTTTTGCTACAGTTTTACACACATATTTCAAGAAGTTACAGCTTGTGGTACAACCATACCTAAACATATACGCCAAGATGTCTGGCACGCCAACAGATTGATGGTTGAGGAAGAAACAACATAAACAACAAAAACACCAGGAAAAACATAAAGAAACACCCCATCCAAACACAATACAAAATTAGGCCAGTTAACCAATAAAGATCCCCCAAAAAAAGAATATAGGAGAAAACAAAGACGAAAAAACATCATGGGCCCAATGTAAAGTCTACTGGAACCATAAATAAAGAAAATAAGGTTTGCCTGAATTAAAGTGAAGATACGAAACAGTTGCCTAATACAGATTATCTGTTTATTCGTATTTCTTTAGTCGTAATTATTTGAATTCTCATTTAACGAAATTGATTGCCTCTTTACGAAATTGAAAAAAATTAAACCAGTAAAATCTCCAGTCGAACCAGCTTTGCTAAATTGAATGATGATTGTGCGTCACGAAAAAGAAATGACGAAATGCTAAATTGAACACAGTGCAAAAGGAATTTGAATGCCTCAATACGAAATTGAATGCCTGAATTCTGAATTTGAAACGCAGTAACAACTGGAGAGGCAAACTAGCTTTAATTCGAACGCACGAAAATGAAATCGGCTGCTCATTTGCCGAAATTGACCGAGAAAACCTATATTAGACTAGACTGACTTGACATGCACTTAGATTGAATGTAACTCAGTGAACTATATATAGACGATGTGACCTCTGTTTACATTCAAACCGCCCTCTGTTGACAAGTCTGTTGTCCAAGTCATGTTCCGCCGGGCAAAAAGACGCGTAGTCATGGTAATATTGCGTGTACTTTCTAGCTGGCTGTCAAGTACACAAAGGTTTTGCCCTGCGACATGCGCGCGCATCATGTTATGATTTTCAAATGACGTCAGAGGTCACATCGTCTATAGGCATGCTAGAGAGACGCAATTAGTACTTGTCTGTGCCAATAGGTATTCCTGCATCCGGAAATCAAACTTTTAGGACCATTTTGCGTAATCTTCCGACTGGAAATGACCACCAAGACCACCAAGTTAGTGGGGATACTCCGAATGTCCCTCAAAAGCATCCCCAACGGGATTTTTGTACACAGAGCTCTCACCGAGAGAAATAAAAAATAAAGATGGTCAAAACAGCCTCAAAAGAATACTGGATTTGCACAAGTTTTGTACCATCGGAAAGCCCGTGTCAGGGACTCGTATTTGTTTCGTTTCTGTGACGATTATGTAGGCGAGGCGTGCGGCCAAAGAGTAAGGCTACTACCACAAGCCAGTTCGCCAACTGGGGCTGTGTATCAACACCACCAGCAAGAAATTTACGCCCCAAAGTTCGATGACCATCACACTTTGATTAAAGAAAACCCCAAAAACTCTTTTTTGGAAAGTATTTCAATTTAAATTTTTTTAAAGGGGCACGTTGCCTTCTAATTAGGCGCTTTGGGCAAAATACAAGAAAAGGCAAACAAGGCGTTTGTTATGAAATGAATGTGGTTGGAAAGATATTTTCAAGGTAGAATACAAAAATATTTAGGAGAGATTCTTAACACCACGTTTTTGAGTTAAAGGCAGTTTGCCCCTTTAAAGGCACTGTACACGTTTGGTAATTACTCAAAATATATATTAGCATAAAAACTTACTTGGTAGCAACGGAGAGCTGTTGATAGTATAAAACATTGTGAGAAACGACTCCCTCTGAAGAACGTAGTTTTTGAGAAAGAGGTAATTTCTCACTAAAATAATAAAAGACTTCTGGCCAGAAGCCTTTTATTCCTATCTGAAAGGACACTAATTTGTACAACAAGGGTGTTTTTTCTTTCATCATTTTCTTGCAACTTCAATGACCAATTGAGCCCAAATTTTCACAGGCTTGTTATTTTATGCATATGTTGGGATACACTAAGTGAGAATACTGGTCTTTGACAATTACAAAACGTGTTCAGTGCCTTTAATAACCTGTCTCTTACCCTAGAAAGATAATGCAGGTGTTTATACTATTGAAGAGGGATAGGAAATAAGTAAATGGTCTACTCCAATCTTCTGAAAGTCTGCCTTTTCTCAAACCTCGGCTTCCGGCTTGGGCACCGCTATGAATTTTGGAGCAGCGTGTACTTTGCACTCGGGTTCGAACATCCGCAGACGGGTCGGGCCTGCCTGGAGCTAGCCTTTTGTCAAAGCCATCGTGGCCCGGACAGCTTTGTTTACGGCGGAGCGACTGGAACGGAAGACCACGCGTGCCTGGTCTCCCATTTCAGTCGCTCGGAATCGCGGCTTTACGAAGCTGTCCAAGCCACTAAGGCCTTGACAAAAGGAGATTCTGTCCCCCATTATGGGAAATTAGCATGGGCTGAAGGAGGTTAATTCAAAAGAGGGCGCTATCAGAAGAAGTTTAAGAACACAGTCGCCTGTCTTTATCCGCAAGGATGAAGACAGACATTGGTTTTACTGGCCCAATGATTTCATTGGAAACAATGATTTCATTGGATAAAATGTGCAGTGACGTAAGCTTTCCATATCTGTGTTATGATTGGTCTGATCCAAGTGACGTGTTTGTCAGCTACACCATCAGCAGGTACTTTTCGATCCTCTGCTGCTGTGAGCGTGTACAATAATGTTTGTATGAACATGTACATGTAATGTTGTTTTATTCACAATGTAATGTGTGTACACGTGTGTGTAGACTACGAATCTCCGCCGTGTGAATGGATACGAAGCAACTGGCAGGATCCTGCCAGTTGCTCAAGGGTGGTAATTGGCGTCATTCACGAACTTCGAATCGAAGTGTGACGTCAGATGTTCAGGCTAGGGGACTCGTGGCTCCTGTCACACCGGAGCTGGGGCCCAAGTCAAGGTCTGAGAAAAGGCCCAGTATTCAAAGTTTGGCCTTGTCCAAGTTAGTGGCTAAGGCTACGGCTTGATTGTCACGTGATCAAGTGTTGACGCATAGGATGGCCATAGAAACACCGACGTAGCCACCGCCGCATCCCTGCTGCCAATTCGGTCGACCAGGTATAAACCCAACTGAACGAGCGAGGGCGCTCTACAAAAACCAAAATCGATAGGTCTGTTGGTTGGATGAAAACAGGGGCCACACAAATTGCACTTGTATTAACCTTCCCGATGAAATGGTTATATTCATCATGGCACACTCTTGCATTATTCTGGTAACACAAACAATTTCCAACTCGAAAAACGGATTTCCAAAATGACTGGTCACACCATGGTCACACTCTCTGCCCAACATTTATACAAATGCAGCGAACTTGGCAGCAGGTTTCACTATAGGTATTGTAGTACAAAGGGTTCGGATTTCTGGTTGGGTCAAGGTTTATGCACAAAGTTTCACGGGTTGGCCCTGTGTATGAATATAATAAGCTTTGTTAACAGTTTTCCAGTTGGCTATGCAAACAAGAGGAAGAAAAGGAGTGAACTATCTGATCGGCTCATCTTCAAGTATTACTACGGCCAGCCTCCTTCCCGGAGGCAGTGACAGGAATTACTTTCATACATTGACATGAAGTGCATATTGATTTGGTGTTCAAAAGTGAACACTTAATTCCAAACCTAAGTAACCATTGAATTTACATTCGTGTTCAAAACGACAGTTTAGTTTCTGGACTAAGTAAGCTTTGCAGTATTGTTCTAACGGGAAGCGGTCTTTTGGTAAGTGATTTCCAATCTATAAAATATCTAAATAAAAATGCCAAAAGTATTATCCCAAAAAATAAATTATTTATCTGAAATTAAAATAAAAAAGCTAGCCTATAGTTAAACCAGGATATTTATTACTTCAATCTTCAAAAATTGAAATTAAATGAATAATCTCGTTTAAACATCAATACTTTGCTGTCCCTTTAGTCACCTAAGATTATGGGGGACGGCAAGATCGATCTTCTCTGGGAACGAGGTTGGTATCGATGCGGCGCGCTGTATTAACACAAACGCAACCATCAGCCCCAGGCAGCAAATACACAAAGGTGCGACGTTCTCTCATTGTACCAGCCAAGTGCGCACGAGATGTGCAATCTACATATTGTATTTTGATTGATGCACAACCCACCTGCAGAACGATTGCAGGAAGTGGGGTCAATCTCTTCACATTAATCATTGACATAATCTTGATCATATGACCTTCTCTTCCGGCAGCGAAGGTTATTCTGAAGAGAAAAAAAATAAGGAAAAATGAATAGGTACAATTAATAGTACTTGCAAGAAGTAAAGGTTGGAAAGGGCAAAATACAGCAACGACGGTGAGGATACACTTAAAACTCCAGGGACGAATTGACCCGAATTCTGGGTTCCAGGTGGCCTGATCCATTTCCGGGGCAGGGTAACCTTTAAGGTGGATAAAACATCGAATTCTGCATCATTTTGACTCTTTTATGGGTCAATTTGACACATATTCCGGGCCGTCCTGACCTTAGGCATGGGTCAGGCCCCACGATACCTGGATATGGGTCAATTCTGACAAGTGTCTCGAGAGTACCCCGTTCAAAAACAAGGTAAATACAAATTAAAAACATGGTCTGATATTACCTTGGAGCTAACAAAAGCGTTCCAATGAGACTACCGAAGGTGGATAAGCAAACACCAAGAGGGATCACCCACGCCATACTTCCCAAACATCGCTCGGCAAATGTCTGTATTCATTCAAAGAATTAAAAAAACAAAATTAAAAGCAATAATCGTAATGTCAATTTTTTGAACAACAAAAGTTCACCACCAGGCAGGAGCTTTCCACGGAAAAGTTCAAGTTTCTCATGGTTAGTGAGAAAGTTGTATTTTTGCTGATTTTGGGGTATAGGCCTAGCACGTTTAATCCAAATCATTTGTTTCCCCTGTCAGTTTCAGTATATTAAGAGGAATTCTATTCATTAGGCGCATTCTACTTCACGCATTCTTCTCTTGTTCGGTCAAACTAGGGTTTTTACTAAGCTACTATACCTTTTCTTGATGTAGGTACCCTTATACCCTTCAATAGTGTTAACTAGGATAAACCCTTATACCCTTCTATAGTGTTAACAAGGGAAAACCCTTAGACACCTTCCATGGTGTTAACCAGGGTAAACCCTTATACCATTCCATGGTGTTAACCAGGGTAAACCCTTATACCATTCAATAGTGTTAACCAGGGTAAACCCTTATACCATTCCATGGTGTTAACCAGGGTAAACCCTTAGACCCTTCAATAGTGTTAACCAGGATAAACCCTTATACCATTCCGTGGTGTTAACCAGGGTAAACCCTTAGACCCTTCAATAGTGTTAACCAGGGTAAACCCTTATACCTTTCTATGGTGTTAACCAGGGTAAACCCTTATACCATTCCGTGGTGTTAACCAGGGTAAACCCTTATACCTTTCTATGGTGTTATTTAGGATAAACCCTTAGACCCTTCCATGGTGTTACCCAGTGAAAACACTTACCTCCGTGGTGTTAACCAAGGTAAACCCTTATATCATCCATGGTGTTAACCAGAGCCCAATTTCATAGAGCTGCTTAACGGCCGATTCTGTGCTTACGTACGAGTTTCTATTTCATAGCACTGCTAACCGTAAGCACTCGAAAAGGCATGCTAACCTTCTGGTGCTTACTGCACGAAAATGAATGATGTAACAATGCAAATCCATGGTGAACGCGCAAGATGGCCGCCTCATTTTCTTGCTAACCTGTGAAATACGCTTATGCTTAAGCAAGTTTGTCTGCTACAGTTAGCACGAAAATTAAATTGGGCCCAGGTTAAACCATACCCAATTTGTTCGGTTCTAACGCTTTACAGGTTTTTCGTTTTAATTTTATAAACTTTCGTCGTTTTAAAATGACACGTCAATTTCACTCTTTTTAACTTCTGTCGTGTAACTTTTGAATTGAAAATAAACCTAAATGATTTGAAATTGAAATGAATTGAAAAGGGGATAAGTTATCAAATTACACATACGACAAAGACAAGACAAACACATACGCGTATTAATAAAGATAAAAGAACCATTTCTTTAATTTTCATTGAGTTTACAATTATTTCTTGTGTTGTAACAATAGGCAATATTTTAAAAGGGGACGATTTATGAAGGGCCGCAGGTAGGCTTGGTCTCGTCACAAATTAAAATCAGTTGTATTGTTACGATGGTTAAATGTGCAAGTGTGCAAAAACTATACAGTAGTGTACCTCAGTACAAAACAAGAGTGTCACATAATATATACCCTGGCCATGACAGAAAGACAGCTTGCAGACACCGTGAAATTGAATTTTAAAAAATTACAAGGTAAATTGCAAATTATTTAGCATCATATAAGTTAATGTGACATTCACTTGCCCAAGCAAACAACCCTCAAAACGAACAATTCATTAATTTTAATCAAAAATTGTGATATCAATGAGACGAAAGGTTAAGCACTTCCCCAAAGGGCAAAACACTATATCTTAGGAATAAAACAATCTCCATCAATCTTAGTTTTTGAAATATCTACAGTAAGTTGCGACAAAGGGGCATTCACTGCCCCTAAGTCTTGTTCAAGTAAAATAAATCAAAGTTGTAATAAAAACGGAAAATTTCGACAAAGGGGTATTCACTACCCCAATGTCTTGTTCAGGTAAAATAAATCTAAGTTTTAATAAAAACGGAAAAGTTCGACAAAGGGGTATTCACTGCCCCAGTGTCTTGTTCAAGTAAAATGAATCCAAGTTGTAATAAAAACGGTAATTTCGACAAAGGGGTATTCACTGCCCCAAAGTCTTGTTCAAGTTAAATAAATTTAAGTTGTAATAAAAACGGAAAAGTTCGACAAAGGGGTATTCACTGCCCCTAAGTCTTGTTCAAGTTAAATAAATCTAAGTTGTAATAAAAACGAAAAATTTCGACAAAGGGGTATTCACTGCCCCTAAGTCTTGTTCAAGTTAAATAAATCTAAGTTGTAATAAAAACGCAAAATTTCGACAAAGGGGTATTCACTGCCCCTAAGTCTTGATGTTCAATTTCAATAAATCTAAGTTGTAATAACTATACGGAAAAACGCGACAAAGGGGTATTCATTGCCCCTAAGTCTTGTTCAAGTTCAATAAATCTAAGTTGTAAATACCTATACGGAAAAATGCGACAAAGGGGTATTCATTGCCCCTAAGTCTTGTTCAATTTCAATAAATCTAAGTTGAAAAATGCGACAAAGGGGTATTCATTGCCCCTAAGTCTTGTTCAATTTCAATAAATCTAAGTTGTAATAACTATACGGAAAAATGCGGCAAAGGGGTATTCATTGCCCCTAAGTCTTGTTCAATTTCAATAAATCTAAGTTGAAAAATGCGACAAAGGGGTATTCATTGCCCCTAAGTCTTGTTCAATTTCAATAAATCTAAGTTGTAATAACTATACGGAAAAATGCGACAAAGGGGTATTCATTGCCCCTAAGTCTTGTTCAATTTCAATAAATCTAAGTTGTAATAACTATACGGAAAAATGCGACAAAGGGGTATTCAATGCCCCTAAGTCTTGTTCAATTTCAATAAATCTAAGTTGTAATAACTATACGGAAAAATGCGACAAAGGGGTATTCAATGCCCCTAAGTCTTGTTCAATTTCAATAAATCTAAGTTGTAATAACTATACGGAAAAATGCGACAAAGGGTATTCATTGCCCCTAAGTCTTGTTCAATTTCAATAAATCTAAGTTGTAATAACTATACGGAAAAATGCGACAAAGGGGTATTCAATGCCCCTAAGTCTTGTTCAATTTCAATAAATCTAAGTTGTAATAACTATACGGAAAATGCGACAAAGGGGTATTCATTGCCCCTAAGTCTTGTTCAATTTCAATAAATCTAAACTATTGTAATACCTTTACGGAAAAATGCGACAAAGGGGTATTCATTGCCCCTAAGTCTTGTTCAATTTCAATAAATCTAAGTTGTTATAACTATACGGAAAAATGCGACAAAGGGGTATTCATTGCCCCTAAGTCTTGTTCAATTTCAATAAATCTAAGTTGTTATAACTATACGGAAAAATGCGACAAAGGGGTATTCATTGCCCCTAAGTCTTGTTCAATTTCAATAAATCTAAGTTGTTATAACTATACGGAAAAATGCGACAAAGGGGTATTCATTGCCCCTAAGTCTTGTTCAATTTCAATAAATCTAAACTATTGTAATACCTTTACGGGAAAATGCGACAAAGGGGTATTCATTGCCCCTAAGTCTTGTTCAATTTCAATAAATCTAAACTATTGTAATACCTTTCAGGAAAAATGCGACAAAGGGGTATTCATTGCCCCTAAGTCTTGTTCAATTTCAATAAATCTAAGTTGTTATAACTATACGGAAAAATGCGACAAAGGGGTATTCATTGCCCCTAAGTCTTGTTCAAGTTCAATAAATCTAAGTTGTAAATACCTATACGGAAAAATGCGACAAAGGGGTATTCATTGCCCCTAAGTCTTGTTCAATTTCAATAAATCTAAGTTGAAAAATGCGACAAAGGGGTATTCATTGCCCCTAAGTCTTGTTCAATTTCAATAAATCTAAGTTGTAATAACTATACGGAAAAATGCGGCAAAGGGGTATTCATTGCCCCTAAGTCTTGTTCAATTTCAATAAATCTAAGTTGAAAAATGCGACAAAGGGGTATTCATTGCCCCTAAGTCTTGTTCAATTTCAATAAATCTAAGTTGTAATAACTATACGGAAAAATGCGACAAAGGGGTATTCATTGCCCCTAAGTCTTGTTCAATTTCAATAAATCTAAGTTGTAATAACTATACGGAAAAATGCGACAAAGGGGTATTCAATGCCCCTAAGTCTTGTTCAATTTCAATAAATCTAAGTTGTAATAACTATACGGAAAAATGCGACAAAGGGGTATTCAATGCCCCTAAGTCTTGTTCAATTTCAATAAATCTAAGTTGTAATAACTATACGGAAAAATGCGACAAAGGGTATTCATTGCCCCTAAGTCTTGTTCAATTTCAATAAATCTAAGTTGTAATAACTATACGGAAAAATGCGACAAAGGGGTATTCAATGCCCCTAAGTCTTGTTCAATTTCAATAAATCTAAGTTGTAATAACTATACGGAAAATGCGACAAAGGGGTATTCATTGCCCCTAAGTCTTGTTCAATTTCAATAAATCTAAACTATTGTAATACCTTTACGGAAAAATGCGACAAAGGGGTATTCATTGCCCCTAAGTCTTGTTCAATTTCAATAAATCTAAGTTGTTATAACTATACGGAAAAATGCGACAAAGGGGTATTCATTGCCCCTAAGTCTTGTTCAATTTCAATAAATCTAAGTTGTTATAACTATACGGAAAAATGCGACAAAGGGGTATTCATTGCCCCTAAGTCTTGTTCAATTTCAATAAATCTAAGTTGTTATAACTATACGGAAAAATGCGACAAAGGGGTATTCATTGCCCCTAAGTCTTGTTCAATTTCAATAAATCTAAACTATTGTAATACCTTTACGGGAAAATGCGACAAAGGGGTATTCATTGCCCCTAAGTCTTGTTCAATTTCAATAAATCTAAACTATTGTAATACCTTTCAGGAAAAATGCGACAAAGGGGTATTCATTGCCCCTAAGTCTTGTTCAATTTCAATAAATCTAAGTTGTTATAACTATACGGAAAAATGCGACAAAGGGGTATTCATTGCCCCTAAGTCTTGTTCAATTTCAATAAATCTAAACTATTGTAATACCTTTACGGGAAAATGCGACAAAGGGGTATTCATTGCCCCTAAGTCTTGTTCAATTTCAATAAATCTAAACTATTGTAATAACTATACGGAAAAATGCGACAAAGGGGTATTCATTGCCCCTAAGTCTTGTTCAATTTCAATAAATCTAAACTATTGTAATACCTTTAAGGAAAAATGCGACAAAGGGGTATTCATTGCCCCTAAGTCTTGTTCAATTTCAATAAATCTAAGTTGTTATAACTATACGGAAAAATGCGACAAAGGGGTATTCATTGCCCCTAAGTCTTGTTCAATTTCAATAAATCTAAACTACTGTAATACCTTTAAGGAAAAATGCGACAAAGGGGTATTCATTGCCCCTAAGTCTTGTTCAATTTCAATAAATCTAAACTATTGTAATACCTTTAAGGAAAAATGCGACAAAGGGATATTCATTGCCCCTAAGTCTTGTTCAATTTCAATAAATCTAAGTTGTTATAACTATACGGAAAAATGCGACAAAGGGGTATTCATTGCCCCTAAGTCTTGTTCAATTTCAATAAATCTAAACTATTGTAATACCTTTACGGGAAAATGCGACAAAGGGGTATTCATTGCCCCTAAGTCTTGTTCAATTTCAATAAATCTAAGTTGTAATAACTATACGGAAAATGCGAAAAAGAGGTATTCACTGCCCCTATATGACACATAATTCCACCTCATAATTATAGGAGAAATAAGTTTGATGTATCTAGGTTTTGGTATTACCTAAATGAAGGTGTTGTTTTGAATGCAATACCGTACATGTGTAATTTCAGGTCGTTGTGCAGGATCTTGTGATTTGCAATTATCACCAAGTTGTTCGAGAAATTGAACTTTTCCAAACTGGCCGATGCTATGGAGAACGTAGCCGAGTTGAAAAATGTCACTTTGTGTCGACTGGGGAACTCCATCATCGACCATTTCAGGAGCAATGTGGGCATGAAACCGGTGATATCTTTTTTTTTCTTCACTTGTTAGAACATAGTTTCTTGGGACATTTGTTGTTGTAGCCACGCCTACATCGATCACATACGCACGCCAAAGATGTTTCTGAGCGTCATAGGACATCAAAATATTGTCCATCTTGATGTCATTGTGAAGCAGCCATTCAGCGTGCATATGTTGTATTCCGTCAACCACGTTCATGGCAATCGATCTCCACTCGGCCGGGTCTAAGGTCAAACTTCTAGACCCGTTAAGAGCCTCACCTAATGTCAGACAAGTGGCTGATGCTTCATCCCCGATGAATTGCATCGCAACTGCCCTAAATTGACCAACTTCTATAATTCCATGTAAATCGGGGAAACAATCGTGTTGAGAAAGAAGGGAAAGGATCCGAACTTCCCTTTCAACTTCTTCTTTATTCCCAGTTGGTACACATTTGACAGCTACGGGATGATTGTTATAAAGCATCATTAAGACACCTCCATAGGCACCTTGCCCAAGTACAACCTGACCCTGCGGAGGTTCCTTAAGGTCGGACTGATCAATCGAAGGAATACTAACTATTCCTTGCAGGTAATTATCTAAAGCTTGGGTAACAGGACTGAGCCGTTGTTTGGGCTGCTTTGGTTGGGTTGGCTGTGATTGTTGTTGATCTGCAGAACTTCCCTTTGAGGATGTTGTTGAGGCTATTTTGACTCCTGCTGGTGATGCTACTGCAGCTTGTTCTGGTTTTGTTGTCCCTGCTGCTGGTTGTTGTGCTGGAACCTCTGCTGCTGATTGTTGTGCTGGAACCTCTGCTGCTGGTTGTTGTGCTAGAACCTCTGCTGCTGGTTGTTGTACTGGAACCTCTGCTGCTGGTTGTTGTGCTAGAACCTCTGCTGATGGTTGTTGTGTTGGAACCTCTGCTGATGGTTGTTGTGCTAGAACCTCTGCTGCTGGTTGTTGTACTGGAACCTCTGCTGATGGTTGTTGTGCTAGAACCTCTGCTGCTGGTTGTTGTACTGGAACCTCTGCTGATGGTTGTTGTGCTAGAACCTCTGCTGCTGGTTGTTGTGCTGGAACCTCTGCTGATGGTTGTTGTGCTGGAACCTCTGCTGATGGTTGTTGTGCTAGAACCTCTGCTGCTGGTTGTTGTGCTAGAACCTCTGCTGATGGTTGTTGTGCTGGAACCTCTGCTGATGGTTGTTGTGCTGGAACCTCTGCTGATGGTTGTTGTGCTGGAACCTCGGGTTGTTGTGCTGGAACCTCTGTTGCCGATTGTTGTGCTGGAACCTCTGCTGATGGTTGTTGTGCTGGAACCTCTGCTGCTGGTTGTTGGGCTGGAACCTCTGCTGATGGTTGTTGTGCTGGAACCTCTGCTGATGGTTGTTGTGCTGGAACCTCTGCTGAGGGTTGTTGTGCTGGAACTGCAGATTGCGACTTCGGAGCTGCTGTTTTCACCTTTGGTGACTTTGATAATAATGACGTTGTTGTTGCAAACGTAGAACTTGTTGGTGGTAATGAAAAATCTGACGTTTGTGCTCTTGATGCCTTGCCTTTGGTTGTTGTTTGTCGTTGAATTGACAATGCTACTACTTTCGGCACGGCGGCTGAAGTTGGTGTTGCAGTTGCAGCTGCTTTACCAGTTGATACTGCTGCTATTGCTGCTGGTGGTGACTGAGGTGCCCTTTTTTTGGTTGTTGTCGATGTTGTTGTAGCTGACTGCGTTTTGGGGTGGATTGATCTTGTCGATGCCGGCACTTTTGACGTTGTTGCAGGTGCAGATTTTGCTTCTGTTTTAGTTGCATCTTGTCGATGCCGGCACTTTTGACGTTGTTGCAGGTGCAGATTTTGCTTCTGTTTTAGTTGCATCTTGTTGTGTTTTTGGTGAAGCTATTACCGGTTTGATGGTGGGGTTTTGTTGCAGCTTCTTTTGCACAGATTGCTGTTTCTGCTGTTTGTTTTGTTGTTGTTGTTGTTGTTGTTGTGACTGCAGCTGCTCATGATGTTGCTCCTGCTGCAGTTGCTGGTGTGGATAATGTTGCCGCTGACAAATCTCTTGCAATTGTAAGTTGGATACTGAAGGCGTTATCTGTAACTGATGTATTTGAGTTACAGATTGGGAAGAGGTGATGTTGCCTTCTAGTGTGGAGTACATCAAAGCCTGTGATGCTCTTGTTGAATCCCACACGGGAGCAAACTGGCATCTGTATCCAAACTTGCTTCTCAGAGTCGCTGATGGCGGTAGAGGTGTTTCAGGCCTTGTTGGCTGAAGCAAAAAGGCCGAATGTATTTCCAACGAAGTGTTTCGCTCAAGTTGAAAACGAAGAGATGTTTTCCTGATGATAAAAAACATCAAAGGTCCTGAATACTTTTCATAAATTATGTCTGTAACACTGACATTAATTATTTGTTCATAGTGACATAACCTTCATGATAAGACGGCTGAAGATGGTTATAATATAAATCTCGTTTCCCTATCCTGAATGGATTTTTTTTTTTTTTTAGCACCAGCAATATGAGAACAGGTACGATAATTTAGCCCGGAAACTTGAAAATCGCCATGATTAAGCTCCATCGATTAGCTTAACATACTTACTGTATCCCATGGGATAAGGGCATCATAGTTAGAGGCTCGAGGTACGTGTAGAGATGAAGCCAGTGCTGTATTTGAAATCAGGGTAAAAACACTTTTCTTATAATTATTTTCTTACAAATTGCAAGGAACATGACACGATCTTTAAGTACTTCTGAAAATCCAACAAACTACCGTACCTCTATCGATCGTACTGGACATTCAAAAGAGATTATAAGTTTATTTTTGAATTATATAGTTATTATAACTTTGGCAACTTAAGTGTGTTCAGTAGGCCTACTGTAAGTATTCTTAAAGTTATAATTTCAAGAAAACGTCTGAGAAGACGACATATATATATATATTTTTTACTGTAAATTTATTTTATTTTCAGATGGTAATTTTTATATTTTAAATATAAATGTCGAGCAAAAGGGTTTTTATTCTGCCTTGCTTCTGTTGCCCTAAATATATTAATAATAATTATTATAATTATTAGTAACATGTGTAAAGCACCTTTTACAAAAGTTCCAAAGCGCTGACAAAAGCATTAACGAATAAAAACAAAATATAGTAACTTAGAATAAAATCAAATGAATTTTCAACATGGCTTTGAAGGATTCAAGAGATGATGCCTGACCGATATGAAGAGGGAGGTTGTTCCATAAATATTGGTGCACTGACTGAGTATGTTCGTTGGTCATACCGCGTAAGCGGGGTACAGGGGACAACCACAAACGGAAAGTAGAAAAATATTAATGGCCTAGCACTATCTTTATAATTTGCATATTTTGTTTGAAATATTAAAGTTTGTGTGCGCACGACCTTTTTAGACTTGCTCTTTTGCATTTGCTTTTCTGCAGGAAAAGAACACACAAAAGTTCCCTGGTAATTCTCCGTAATTTGGGAAAACTTTATGGATTGAACTCCCAGTTTGTATTGAGCTGCTTTATTACGACTTTGTAAGAGAAATCTCATTATTTTTTAAGACTTAATGAATCGCTTATTGTAAAATACCTTTGTTTATAGTACGATGAAAAGGAGAGCCAGTCACGAGTTAACTTTGGCCTCTTCAGTATTATAATCTGCATCACTCGCATTGGAAGTTATGAACTTTTTCATTCTGTTTTATAAGATAGGATTGATTGAATACAAATGCCGTAACTTACCGGACATGTCCCTGCCATTGCCCCACAATCCACGCAAGTTTCTTCACCAAAGAAACTCATTTCCTTTCTTACATTCCAAACCTATTTTAATAAATAGATTTGAATAGTTTTAGTTTGTTCATATTTTCGTTTTAAAGGGTCATGTAACACGAGGCACTTTACAGTCAACCAGCTCCAGGCAATCTCCAAGAAGAGAACCCATTCGCATTTGAATGTTCACATATTATTCTTGGGGGTCGTAAGACATTATTTGATAAATTACTCTTGCTACCAAAGTGGTCGTGTAGCATGCACTGCAGTTAGTTGCCTCCAAGTTTTCTTGTGTGACAAGGCCCTAAGAGTGAACTATTAGGACATCGGGATCGGTAGCCATCAAACAATATTTGGGGAAAAGATGGTAGTCTTAAATTTTAAAACTCAAACTCAATTCTTGTACAGTTCATACCAACACCAATCCTCCAAAGAAATGTTTCCGTCTGAAATTCCACCCAAATCACATTTGCTTACATTGCGGATTAAGCCAAAGATGAACCAGCACAAAACCCCAAAAACAAAACTAAACAATAATTATGAGATAATCAAATTTGATGAACAATTTCACAATTTCTTGACTTTTGTATAACGTGTTTATCGAAAACTAGATGACGATAGTTTTTTTCTCGTTAGAAACCAATGATGCACTTTAGCTTTTAGCAATTGCTTTGGAAGAAACACAACAAACCTAAGTTAGCAAAGTAAATAACATGCGAGTACAGCAAGCCTCTCCTGATTTATTCTACTACTAATATATGATTTGTAGCCACACATCATCACAATACAAGATTTCACATTAGAGTAGATTGATAATCAACGAACCTGTCCTCCACAGTCGACGCAACTTTCTCTCTTCCTCGGAAAGTCCAAGTGAATATTGATAGCATTCATCTTGTTAATATCTTGCATTTAGATAAAAAGGAACAACACGCGAACATTTAAGGGCGTCATCAATAAAACTTTATGAGGATTTCAAAGTACGTGTTTATCACTCACATAAACAACGAAATGAACAAAAATTGCACTATAACACTTGAATCATAATTATGTTCTAAACTGGATTTAAATGGAACCCAAGGTCCTCCTGAACCTACAAAATGAAATATTAAGAAACTTTAACACTGTATCATTCTGTTTTAAATTAACAACGCATTGATATTGATAAAGACTTGATTGAATACTCACTTGGAATTTTTCCAAATCTTCTGGGTGTTTCAAAAATCGTCTCTTGAATTTTACACTGACTGATTCGCAAATCGTTTATCTCAGTTCAAATCGCTGGGAAAGCTCCAAAAAGCATGTGTTTTCACGTATACCTGTGAGTGGTGTGTTTGTATTTCTGTGTATTAGGATGGTCGTAAACATTGAGACCGCGTGCACAGAGCAACAGTAGTCAACATTCCCGCCAATGTGACGTCACAAGCAACAAATTTCACTTGATAAACCCCTAACATAATTAGCCGCCATCGCTCTATGAGACCAAACATTAATTGTAACGCGTACGTCCGTATGTGTACGCCTCACGCACAACTTTCAGCCAATGAGAGCTCTTTCAATGACCTCAATGAGGGCGCTGTCTGAATTTCTGACGTCACAATGACATGCGGTTTTTTTGCTGGAGTAAATTCAATTAGCAAGTCTTGCACGCATTATAACATTTTTGGGAACGTTAAGATCCCATAGTATAAATTGATTTCCATCGTAAACGAAACGTTGACACGATCCTGTTGGCACGTCATTGTGTCACGCCCTTTCGTATCTGCTGCACACACTAAGTTTTGCCGACTTCCGGTGAGGCAGAGGACTCTGTCCCCCGGAGATTCTGTCCCCCAATCGGCAAATAGAACTGTCTCATGAAATATGAAAATTGCACATCCCGACCGCCTACTAATACTTTACTGGATAGCAAATTAATGAGGGGAGCATTGCGCCTTTTTGTATTTGGGCTACAATCAATTCCAAAGGAATACAATATTATTGTAAGATGCAATAAATTTGCCCTGAAATAAAATAAACATCGACGTCATTAAAAAATTATATAAAAAAATTGTGAATTCTAAGTCACATGACACATTTGTCACAAGATTCCAGATGATCGCGTAATCACTTTCTTTAATCAGGCCTAAACATATTTGCATCAATTTCGTTCTCGTGCACACATAATTTCTATCTTTTATATCTCCAGGTTTGTTTCAGTCATTCTAATTCATTATAGTCAGTCCAGACTACATTTTCAACATTTTTCAGTTGAATTTTTGGTATTGGCAATTGATGCAATTGAATGGTTGAATGCTGAATCAATCAATTATATTTTCAAACGAAAATGAACGAGCCGGATGGATATTTATTGAGTTTTTGTTGGAATTGGCCGGGAAAAGCTAGAGTTTACAGAAAAGATTTTTTTTATTAAAGTTCGTTTAGGATGTGCCCGTTTCAATTAAAGTTGCCCGCCGGCTAGGCAGATGAAACACAAAGTTGTTTATTTTCTGCTCTATATATATTTTGGTTCCGTTGTAAATAATCTGTTTCTATCTATACAAATTAGTTTTGATTTTATATAAATTAGTTTCGTTCTATATAAATTAGTTTCGTTCTATATATATCTTGGTTTTATTCTATATACATTGGTTCTGTAATAAAGTCATAAACGGCGCCCCAAATTGTAATGAACCAATTCCAAGGGCCATGAGCGAGCAAGGCATGCTGGAAAAAATGGCGCGTCGAGATCGACCACCCCTGGGAACGACGGCCATGGTTAAACAGCTCACTTTTTGGCTTTTCCAGAAGTATGATAGGTATGGTTGACCCACCTAGAAGATTATTTTCCATCAGTCGGATAATCATTCATAATATTGCTATCCAAGTCTTCCTCTGTCAAAATCAAAAAGAGTTATGTGTATAAAAAAAATTGTCGGATGAGGTGACTGATTACAGTGAACATTCTTTTTTCAAAGAAAGGAGCCAAATTGCTTCTCAGGAAGGAAATCAACAAAGGGCTGCAGCAGCGTATGGAAAATGGATCCCACTAACTTATCTCTTCTTTCCTGGCAGAGGTAATTAAGCCTTTATAATATTTATATATTTGTTTTTCTAATGTTTTTTAATTTTTATCTACTTGTGTGTTTATTGTAAAATCGTTTCTGTAGGTTATTATATAACATTGTAATGTAGGCCTTTATTCTAATTTGTTCATGTTTTGGCTTTTGTTTCTTTTGTTAGGCGCATTGAGGAATCTGTGATTCATAATGCGCTTTATAAATGCTGTTTTTATTATTATTACGTCCCTATGATATAATTTGGATATTTCTTACCCATCAGATTGTCTCGGCGGCTATGGGAGGTGCGAATTTTTCATACACTTCTTCCAAATGTGCTTCATACTTACTCACTTTGAACCCCCTTGGGCCATATAAATGTTTGATCAATAAATATACCACGTGACATACAATCCTCCAATCCAGTGAAAACCTTGGTGAGAAGTTATTTTGTTTCTACATGACATTAATGGCGATGTCTTCCTATAAAACCAAGTTCTAAAATTGGTTTGAAGATGATTGATTTTTTGCTAAAGGATTTCTCTGACTTAACAAATCTCACACTTGACACGGCTGTTCTGATATACTTGTATCCAAAGTTGGTAGTTTATTTACAGTAAGATCTGTTGACGAGGATAAACATGATGCACTTAGGCCTTCGTCTATAATAATAAGGATATGAACGGAAAGCCTGCGAAAATGAAATCGCTGAGGGCGCTACTCTGGTATTATAACGTAACAGATAAAGCTAATAAAAATAGATTGCGGGCATGCGCAAGATAGTTTCATGATCGTCACATTGTTCTCCCTTTCGAAATAAATGTCGGCCTCGACATTTTGTCATTAAACCAAATTATGTACAAAGAAAATAGAAGTTACAGTTATTGGCCTACTTCTTTGTTACTCAACTGTTAAGAAGCCTCTAAACAATAATTAATTAAATAGCTAAATTCCAAGTTATACATTCATAACCATACGCCTCTCATATGCTCGAGTACGTCACAATTCTAACCCAAAACGAGGCCATAGGCGCAGCCACTGCAAGTGGTGGCGGACGCGCGCCTATAGCCTCATTTTAAGTAAGAATTATGACGTCATGCATGAATATTAAGAGAGGCGTATTGTCATTCATTGGACATACTTTGTATTGATAAATAAATATGTGGTAAGGGGGAAATTCAATAAAAAGAGCAATAGGCTTTTAGCTATGTTCTTGCCGGAAAAATCTCATGCTGGCCATTTTTCTTCTTGCAGTCATTTGAGGGCTCTTCCATTAATTTTTCCCAACAATTTCTTTCCAGCCAGTAGCTTTGATTGGAGCTGTCTTCATCTTCATTTCATATTCTATGTAATTTTGTCTGCCCAAGATAATCATACATCAGCCTTTCAACTGGTTTACGGATTCTGGTTGATCGACGTAGAAGTAGTTCGGGTTCCTCTTTTGTTGTTTCCGTGTCAGTGGAAATCTCTGTTTCTGGACTTCGATGATCAACCGAAGATACCGATGGTAGATTGTTTTCGAGGACTTTGTTGAAGATTTCAGTGTACTGTCCATGGAAGTGATTTGTGTTGGAATTAACTCAGGAAGGAGATAGTTAATGGACGTTTCACTTACGTCCACTGATTGTATTTCTGAGTGACTGTTTCGTGTGTTATTCGGCTGCATAATTACAGGGATAATGATATGTCCACCTCTTCGTCGCTTGAAATGTGTTTCTCTGTAATTTGCCGGTTTCCGTTTGGACTTATGGGTTTTCCTATACTTCTATCGTGGCGTCCTCTTTTGAAGGAGATTTTTCTTCAACTGTGCCATCTTCTTTTGAACGAGATTTTTCTTTGACTGTGTCATCTTCTTTTGATGTAATGATGCTAACTAATGGAACTCTCGTCGTCTTGCTGGATCTGGTTTTACGCAGACAACATCGTTTACACTGCTCACACCATTTCTTTACTTCTTCCGCCATCTTGGGCCAAAAGAATCTGCTCCTGATCATATCTATCGTCTTCTCAAAGCCCAAGTGACCTTGGTCATTATGAAGAGATGTCATTGCCAATGCTTGAAATTGTCGAGGTAGAATCAGCTGTAATAATGTATTGCCATCTGGTGTCTTTCTTTGTCTGTATATGATGTTGTCTTGGATGATTAGTCTTTCCCATTGTCTGAAGTAGATTGAACACTCTGGTGATTCTCGAACCCGTTCAGTTTTTGTCGGTCTCAGATTTTGGTCGACGAAGAATAAAACATGAGATATGACCGGGTTGTCTCTTTGTGCGATGGCAAGTTTTTGTTTAGACACACGTGGTAACCCTTCTTCGATGGTGTTCTGCAGTTTTGGTACACGTGTTTACAAGCGCATTGGGCGTAAACACGTGTATCATCCTTTTCTGCACGTTTTGACACCCAAAATGACGCTCGTGTATGTCAGTAGAGGACTGAACCCCGCAGAGTCTCGATACCCAGCTCATAAACTAGAGATTTTAGCAATGAAATGGGCAAGCTTCGCGACTATCTAGTGGGAAACAGCTTTACCGTCCTCACCGATAACAACCCCTACTACTATAAGTGACTTCATCAGCAAAACTTGACGCTAGGCCTACAGGCCAAAGATGGGTTGCCGCGTTGTCCCAGTTTAACTTCACCGGGAAAGAACAACGCTGTCAAGGAAGCAACAAAATGAAATGACTATAGGAGCTCCATAGAATTCCAGCGAGAGGCAGTGACCACCCCCGCACGTCGATAGTGTACAAGCCATCTGTGTTGGATATCCTTCTACATCTCAACCATTTCTAGAATCATGTAATACTGTACACTGTGGGGTTATAACTCGACAAGCAGCCCCAAAACAGGGCTTTGGGCTGCTTGTCGAGTTATAACCCCACATATACCCCCACATATACACGAGCGTCATTTTGGGTGTCAAAACGTGCAGAAAAGGATGATACACGTGTTTACGCCCAATGCGCTTGTAAACACGTGTACCATCCTTTTGTGCACGTTTTGACACCCAAAATGGCGGACAGGAGACGCGCGTGTATGCGCGCTGCGCGTTGTGCAATAGACCTTATGCATATGACGTCATTTGAGTAGGGCGCCCTCACCTAGAGGTCAAAAGGAAGATGCTCATTGGCCAGTCTTGTGCGCCGCGCGTACAAATCAGCGCGTTTCCATTGTTTCATCATCAGTTTACCTCTAAGATGGCGGCTTGGTGACGTCAATGCATAAGGTCGATAGAGCGGAATTTTGTAGAGCGCTGGCACGTGAATCCGTGGGTCGTACGCTTGTTCAAATTCCGCTCTAGTAATTGTTGTCTTTGTTCAACCCCAAATCACCTTTGTAATGATTCAAACTTTATAGTTTTTAAAGTTTAGTCTGCTTGGACCGTATAAATACTTTAACGTATAATAAATAGGTTTTCGAAACAAGGTATTAATTTTCTATTTTTTTTTATATCAATCGCAAATTTGATATCCCCATTTTGTTATAAAACATAACAATTTATCAATGTTATCAATTTAGTAGTTGATATCCCATTTTTAAATAGATGAAAGATGAAATATCAATAATTACAGATTTGATACTTGATCTTAGGGCCTATTGATTACAGGTTATCCCGGGACTGGTGTCAGAGTTGAGACAATATTAAATCGACAACAAAGATGATATTATCCTTTATTCGTGTCACTTTTCTTGTCCTTTTATTCTTTATGTACATATCTGCATCTATATTAGCTGTGACAAGTTTCATCCCAACTTTCTGCGTTTACTATGGTGGTCACCGTCTCAAAGTCTTCTAACTCTATATATGTATCTACGCAAAAGCTTGCCCCGAATCATTGTGTCATAGTACTGTTTAGTACGAGCATAGAGAGAAATCCATTTTAAGTAGTATGTGACGAAACAATTCATTGTAGGCCTATCAGATATTACTCAAAGTCTTACTCGTGGCATATTCGGAAACGACTAATTTGGGTTCTTCATTATTTTCTGTACAAAGACATAAATAATGCAATGTCCTCAGATTTAAAAAAGCGTGTGTAACATGTTGGTAATTGTCAAAGACCAGTAGCCACACTTTGTGCGACCTAGACTTGTTGACAAGTCGTTAATGTTTGTCGCGGTGTGTCGAGTCGCGTGTGGTGTTGTAGCGTAATAAAGAATGCTCTCGCGAGATCACTGCTCTCGCGCGAAGTTGCTGGCTGCCGACTCTTCGTCATTAATGTGACCAGTCTTGGGAGCAGTAATCTCGCACAGAGCAGCCCTCTCGCGGGATCCTGCGAGAGAGCCGTCCGCTATCACCGCGACAGACATTTAACGACTTGTCCACAAGTCTATGTGCGACCCAACATGTATAACATGACATAACGAAACTGTGACAATACTCAATCGCAGAGTCAGATTGGATACAGTGAAAAAAACCTCTAATATATGTTTTCATTGTTTGAAATCATTGGGTTTGAACTCGCGAGATCAAAACTAATAATTACCCACACCACACACTGAGTGCTAAAAAAAACCACAATTAAGGGTCACTTTCGAAATCACGGATAATGCTTGGGTTCCGGCTTAGGCTCAGTGCATCCATACCAACATGGTTAGCAGCAGTCGTAGCCGTAGCTAGCTGTAGTTGCCTATATCCCACAGGTGTCATAGGGAAATCTGTCCCCGGCCGGAGAGTCTGTCCCCCATTATGGGAAATTAACGTGGGCTGGAGGAGGAGGATTCAAAAGAGGGCGCTATCAAAAGCAGTTTGTACACAGTTAGTTCCGGGGGGACAGAATCTCCGTCCACACGTCGTACCCGGATCGGCCCAAGATCGATCTGAAAGTACATGGCAAGGGAAGGACACTAGAGGTCGCCCTCTATTTCTAATTCTGTATTGCGCTCGCTATTCGAGGTCGAGAATACAGTGTAGTAAAAATTACTAGGGTTTCAGCTTGTTTTTAGCTTTCAATGTGATTATATTATATGATATCAACAGAAGTGCAAATGAAAGCTGTGCTGTTTATTCCCTTTGGATAATTTGTGAAGAGAGTTTGTAAGAATAAAGACGGTTAGCTGCTGTTAAAAAGGTAAACATCTCCCACCTCATTCTCACTCTCACTGGACACTGCACTACAGCTACACTCAGCCAGTCTCTGTCTCTGCTGTACTGCAGACAGAGTTGCAGTTGGTCATCAATCAACCAACTCGACTGTGCAGCTGTGTCACTGTGTGTGTAGCATTTTGATTATTGCAGCCACACTGTATCATGACTTGATTGCCATGGTTTACATCCCGGCCATGGCGTATGCACAGTCTCATGCATGCTGGGCATGCAAATAAAGTTTTTCCTTGACCGTCACCTTGGCTTGGGCTGGCGTTTTATTATAATCCTGACTTACGGACATTTGCCGAGTGGAGTACTACTACTAGTACTATGTACATAGAAACTAGAAGCAGGGGTAGAAGTAGTTTAACTAGAAGTTACTAGTCTGGACTCTGGTTTAGTGACAGTTCAGTTGATTAACTTGACGCCATCATTAATTCAGCCCTACTGTTAATTTTGCTCGCTCATCATCTCATTTTACTCAAATTTTGTAAATGCCCCATTCTTTCCTAGTCTTACACCAATCCAAGTCCTAGACCTTATAACTTACAACGCCAGTAATTGTATCTGACTCTGTGTTATTGCATCCAGGACACAGCCCTGGCATGGTGCAAATCCTATCTATTCAATAGAACTCAGCATGTGTGTATCGGCAATGTGGTATCAGACCCTGTTGTCCTAAATTACTCTGTGCCACAGGGGTCGGTACTGGGCCCACAGTGGTTTACACTGTACACTTTACCGATTCGTGACATCATCCTGAAATTTAACCTGAATTACCATGTGTACGCAGACGACACTCAGCTATACATCACGTTTAAATCTACTCAAGAAAATGCCAATACCTCTATTGAAAGACTTGAGAATTGCATCCAAGAGATTCGACGTTGGACCCAACAGAACTTCCTGAAGTTGAATGATGATAAAACAGAGTTCATTCTTTTTGGGTCTCGTCAACAATTAACAAAGGTTTCAGTGCCATACATTTCCATTGGTAATGCTCGGATAGCTCCCTCGTTGCAAGCTCGGAACTTGGGGGTTATTTTTGATTCATCAATGACACTTCAACCACACATCAACAACATCATACGTGTGTCATCATTTCACATCAGGAATATTGGTAAGATACGCAAGTACTTGAACAAGAGTGCCACTGAAAAAGTCATTCATGCATTCGTAACTTCTCGTCTTGACAACGGCAATGCTCTTCTCTACAGTCTTCCTAACAACCAGATTTCCCGCCTTCAACGCCTCCAAAACACCGCAGCCCGCATCGTGACACTGTCTAAAAAGTCTTGTTCTATCACCCCCATTCTGAAACAACTTCACTGGCTCCCTGTCTCTCAACGTATCATCTTCAAGCTGATGCTCATTGTCCACAAAGCACTTAACGGCAAGGCTCCCCACTATATCTCTGAACTGCTTCAAGTTTACACTCCGTCAAGGAATCTTCGATCCAGTACCATGCTTCTCCTCAAGGAACCCAAGTCTCAACACTCCTGGGGTGACAGGTCTTTTTCTGTAGCTGCGCCACGCATCTGGAACTCTCTACCACATAATCTTAGATCTTGTCTTTGTACCACAAAATTTAAATCACTTCTCAAAACTTATCTAATGTCACAGGTTTTCAAGGAATAATTTAGTTGTTTCTGTTTTTCTTTTGTTTGTTTTTTTTGGTTTACTGCGCCTTGAACACCCAGCAGGGTGGATATGTGCGCATAACAAGTCTTTATTATTATTATTATTATTGCATTGAGTGTAAATTAGACCCAGTTAAATAGGCAGTAACCAGGTAACTGGGGCGCTGTACTACTAGGTTTTTCGGTCGTACTACTAGTTAGAGCCCCAGGTAAAATTATGCAGACTCAATTGTTAAACCTCGATTTTGCTGTTATTTCACCACACCAAGCCACAAAAAATGCCTTGAATTACAACACAAATTGAAGATTTTTTAAGTCAATCTGAGAAACCATCCATCACAAGCCACATCAACATCTCACTTGTATCGACGCGTGCCCTGCCTCAATCACGTAGTTGTCACGGTTGATATGAGGCAGGGCACCCGTCAAATTTTCAGAGTTTCCCCAACCTTGTGTCCAAACCTGTAGTTTTGTACATTTTTTCTTGGATGCACAGAGTCTGTAAACCTCCTGAATTGTAACATCTTGAGGTTCCGGGACTAGAACAAAACAGAACTAAAGTCCACTTCCGCAAGCTACTTATAGGAATTTTCACATTTAATTTTGTCAACTCTCAACCCCCACCTCCCTCCCCCAAAATAAAAATAATAATAATAAATAGGCATTAAATATAACATAACATAAAAATTAAATAAAAGGTATTTTTTGTTTTACACAGGTCTCACATGATTGTATTTTATTGAGTAAAATTGTAAATAAAATTGGAACTCTTATAGATCTTTAAAAACTAGGTTCTTGATTAAAAGAAGAAAAAGTATTTTCTTGTTTTGTATCACAGAAACAGAAGCCATTTGTAACATCGTCTATTCTTAACAGGGCGTCATGGCCGAAGAAGATGACTTTGAAAGACAACTCCAGTTGGAGAAAGAGGAGCAGACTAAGGTAGAGCAGGGTTACACGTACACCGACCCCAACGATGGTACTGTGTATGAATGGGATACAGAGAAGAAAGCATGGTTTCCAAAGGTAAATAAAGGCAGGGCTTGAATTTGGAGGAAAATTCCACAAGACCGCAGGGCTTGTAAGTTGTATAGCTCGGAACTTTCACAAGACCAGATTCAAAATGACAACACAGTTTTAACATAAACTGCTTGTTGTTGTTGTAGCTGTTGTCTTGAGAGGAAAAGATTGATTGCATCTTTTGGGTTTTAAGTAGACTTTGGTACTTAACATAATTTAACTTAGATATTTATCAGACTCAAAATCTAGTTAAGAGCATAATTTGTTTAACCCTCTTACTGTCTGACCATTCAATACCATTCACTGTGGTTTTGAATGATAGATAAGCTATGCCAGCCTTGCAATATGATACCATGAGGGAATGCATGTACACAGTACACAGTTAGTTCTGTGCACAGTTGTGCCACCATACACAACTTTGGCAGTTGAATGGTTTCAAATGGTTGGTCAACTCACTTGAAAATGTTGCGAACAGTAGGAGGGTTAATGAAGATTGAAAATCATAAGACTGCCGGACTTGTCCAATTGTGAGTTTACTGGCCTGACACTAACATCATTGGCCTCAGGCCTGCGGTCCAGTGTAAAATTTGAGCCCTGAAAGGGACTGTGTCATCATTTTTAAGATCAAAGGAGACCTGTGACTGTACAAGTGTGACACAGTCAATTCTTTTTACAAGAGATTTTAATGTGGCAACAACAAAAACGTTAGACAAACAAAAAAGGGTTGATACAGAGTGCGGTCTACAGGTGGGGAAATTTATGTAGCAACCATCAATGGAAAACCATCAAACTCTTTAACTCTCTATATGTGTGTACATCACATGTAACTCCAGTTGAAAAAAATCTAGCAATACTGTAGCATGTCATGTCCACCTCACAGTGGGGTGAGTAGAAGAGTGTAGAAACGTTCCTCAGTGCTGGGTGCTGGACAACTCCAAGTCCACTGCATGTGGTTGTTGCTAGGCAACAGCAGTTCTTAAAAGGTTGCACCACTAAATACCTTATTTAACCCTAACAATCCCTAACCCTACAAATTCAAACAGGGCAAAGTGTTTAATTTTGTTAGGTTAAGTACAGTGAAGTTAGGATTGGGTGTTTGATTCTGTGGGATTGTGTATCCTTGCTGACAAGTAATGGTGTTTGAATTTGATTGAGTGGGTATGGTGGATGTGTGAAATGTACATGTCTGGCATTGCTCTTTCCTCCATGGTCTAATGAGATAGTTGTTGGATTATGTTATGTTGGGTACTGTGTGATTTCACTGATCAAATTTTGCACATGCCAAGTGTACACACTCCAACAAAATCAAACAAAAAAGGCCTGTTGGAGTTTGTTAGGTTGTGTATCGTCCCCCTAAGATTGGGTACAGTTACAATCTCATGGTAGTATAAGCTGTTGGAATGTGTTGGGTTAGGGATGGATTCTAGTAAAAACGCTTTGGGAGTTAGGGTTAAAGGGACAATGCACTTAAGGTGCCTGATCACACACAGAATTATGATCTCTCACCCAGTTACTGCGTGCCCACATGCTCTCTATACAAGTAGACATGATACAGAGGGAGGGCGTGCACGTGCAGTAATCTGGGTGAGAATTCATAAGTCCATGTACAGCCACAGGCCATCTTTAATCGTGACCCACAGTTCCTATAACCACTTAGGGCAACCATTTTTGGGCTCACCCTTGGGAATAATTTTCCGAGCTTCTCGAATATTTTTGTTGAGAATATTGTTTGAGTCACAAAACCACAAAGTAAAGACAGCAAACATTCTCATAAAATGCACTGGTCGGAATTTCTTTGTTCTCTATCGAGTTGATTTATTTTCGACATGGACTAGATGGTGTCCTTAACACTTTGACTGCTGCAAATGTTTACACGGTCCCTCCCCATGGTGCTGCAGATGTTTTACAAAACTACAAAAAAACGTTTTTACACCAGTTTGTCCCTCCCCACGATTCTGCAGGTTTTTCTTTGAGAACTACAACAAAGATTTATAAACAAAATTTTTCAAATAAATGACACTGTTGCTTTACCCACCCTGTTTTGTGTTTTCTATTACACTGCATATCATTTTTTGGAGTGGTATACATCGTAGCAAGGGGTCTGGTGAAGGGAATTTTACACTGTTACTAAAGTGTTACGTTAGCAGAAGTTCACCGTCTGCAAATCACCATTCATCGGACGATTCCTGTCGATCAAATTCACTTTCAACGTCACTGGCATTACTTTCAGAGACTATATTATCAGAATGATCATTTCCATCAAACTCACTTGCTTCATAGTTGCTATCTGCGAATATTTCATCAAAATCTCTGAGCCCCCTACACTCACTCACCACTTCACGCGTTTCCTGGGCGCCGCCATTTTTAAATCCGAAAGTATAAATTTCTGGGTACTATACCACCGCTGGTGTCCGGGCCCGATGACTGAAACCATCGAAAACAACTCCATTGGTTCCCCTAACGTATGTCAATACGTTTTATACATGAAAAGCATTTCAATCCTTGATCTACAGAGGGCAGCACAATGTTGTACTACCAGCCCGAGTATACTCGGGCATAGCACCTACATGTACTGGGGGGGTAAGTCTATCCCGATTAGCAGTCAAAGTGTTAATGTTCCATCTTAAGAAACTTGAGGATGGTATGGCTGGCTAAGTGTAAAGCACCATCTCTCAACCACTGTTGCGGTGGTTCGATTCCTGGCTCGGGTTAAAAATGCAAAATTAAGTGGGCACTCAAAAGAGTTATGGGATAGGGTTTGTCTTGGTGTGTTCTGATATGGTTGTGTGGTCAGGTTGTTTGGTCAGATTGCACCACATCACCTTAGGGTGCTATGTAAAAACTGTAAATGGGTCTTATACTTGTCTTCATACCTTGTAGAAAACATTGAGTGTTTTGAGATGCCCTTGGTGTGAGAACTGGTCATTATTAAGACTTCTTCTGTTATTCATTTATGACCTAGGTCGATGAAGACTTCCTAGCAGCCTATCAAGCCAACTACGGTGTCAATACAGATGAGCAAAGTGTCAAAACCTACTATGAGCAGTATGCTGCCCAGCTGGCAGCAGAACAGCCACAACTGACCAAGTCTGATAGTGACAGTGATGAGGAAGACGAAGATGATGATGATGATGATGACAATGACAATCCAGAGGGGAGTAAGAGAGGTGGAGGACAAGACAAGTCTAGTCACAATCAGAAGGAGACTACGGAGGGACAGAAGGCCAAGGCAGGTCAGAAGAGGAAAGCAGAGGAAGGTACCGTAAAAACATCTAACTGTGATAAAATGATGTTAACTTTGCATCGGGGATAATTAATATAATTTGGTTTTTACCCTTACACCAATGTGTGTTTTAAAGCACTGTATACTCAGTACTTTACCGAGTTCACAGGCAAATCACTCGGGTGGGATTCAAACCCACGAACTTTGCATTGCTATAGCAGATGTCTTACCACTAGACCACCGAGCTAGCCCGATGGCTAGAGGCAGCTCGAATCATTAGCAGTGGGTATCGCAACCATTTATTAGATGTTAATTTTGCATCAGGGATATTGAATACAACTTTGTTTTTACCATTCGTGGCGTGTCGTGGCCGAACGGTCTAGATCACCGGACCTAAGCTCTGGTGTTTTCAGCAGCAGAGTGTGGGTTCGATACCCGGTCATGACACTTGTGCCCCTGAGCAAGGCACTTAACCATAATTGCTTCGAAAAAGTTGGGAAGGTAGTGCATTCTGCTCTATACCAGCCAGGCTCCTAGTGGATGATACCCATGCCTACATCCTTATGGACTGTGAAGGGGGTAACCCTGTTTCAGCCCCAGGAGTAGGAGGCAACGTGCCCCTGGTGTCAATTGATTTGGGTCGATAGCCCAAATCAGTTATGTGTAGCCCTCACCTTGAAGTGGCCGTCCGTGGCCTTGTGAGTAAGGCGATATCTCATTAAAAAAAAATAAAAAAAAATAAAAAAAATTACACCGATGTGTGTTAAGCACTGCATACTCAGTACTTTCCCGAGGTCTGTGATATTAAAATGGTTGTAAAATAAATTCATAAACACCTGGGGACAGTTCATCCATTCTGATTGGTCAAGAGGAGATCACTTACCCATGTTTACACATTTTTTTAATAGATGTTAACTTACGAGAGTGTTTAAACATGGCCTGAGAAAATTGAGTCAAAAGAGGGTGCTATCAGATTATCGCGCGGAGCATGCAAATTTCACAGCCAAATTTAAGTTGAAAGGCCGCATATTTATATTTTGTTATATTATATGGTGCTTGAAATGTTACTTGAAAACAAAACAATTAGTTTTGATCTCACAACTCCAAAACTCTCTGTTTGAAAACAGTAAAATCATTTTAATATTTTGTTTCCACTATTTTCTCATGGCTCTTATGACAAGCTTTTACATACTTTCACAGGTTTGTTTTTAAAACATTCATGTTGGGTCACATAAAGTGCTGTTGTTGGTCTTTGACAATTTCTTTGAAAACATTGCCCGAAGGCTTTAAAGGCAAAGTATACCTTTGGTTTTTGGAAGCGTTCGATTGGTTTAATCCTATATGAATATATAGATAGATGAAAGTTTCATTTCAAAAGGTTGTCGTGTTTTAGAGATATCGCCGACAATTCGAAGCCAGTATATAATCAACGCAGGAAGAATAATCCCTAATAGGAGTACACAAACTGAGAACTGACAGTAACGTTTCTCAGATTCAATTTTTGGGGCATAAAATAGCAAATTTGACATTTAACCACATTACTTCGAAGTGAAATGTTTCTCAAAATGCTTTATATACTATCGAAAGCTGCTGTACTTCTAGCAAATAAGTTTTTATTGCCATTAATTTTAAGAGTGATTAAACATACCTTCCCTTTAATATATATATTTTTTCTATCTTTTTGCTACAGGCTGGTTTCAAATGGACGAATCTAAAAATACCAACGTCTATGTAAGCGGTCTGCCAGAAGACATCACCCCCAAGGAGTTTGAAGAATTTATGAGTAAATGTGGAGTGATCATGCTTGACGAGGAGAAACAAGAAAACAAGATCAAGTTGTATTTGGATTACCATGGTAACGTCAAAGGTGACGGAAGGTGTTGTTATCTCAAGGTAGGGCAGTGCTGTTGTCTTCACTAAACTATTTTCTTAAAGAAGGCCGATCTTTGAACTCGGCTTTAGTTACTAAATAGAATGTCTTATGAAAATTTGATTTAACCAGTTAAGGGGATCCCTTGGCTGCCGCTTCCCAGGTTGTATCGTAAACTTGGGCGTGATCTCTGGCTAAATGGCAGCTAACATACAGGGTGGATAGCTCAGTTGGTAGAGTGCTGGCCCATTAAACCGGAGGTCGTTGGTTCAAATCCTAACATAAGGCTGGATAGCTCGGTTGGTAGAGCGTTGGCACGTTAAACCAGAAGTCATTGGTTTAAATCCCATGATAAGGCTGGATAGCTCAGTTGGTAGAGTGCTGGCCCATTAAACCGGAGGTCGTTGGTTCAAATCCTAACATAAGGTTGGATAGCTCGGTTGGTAGAGCGTTGGCACGTTAAACCAGAAGTCATTGGTTTAAATCCCATGATAAGGCTGGATAGCTCAGTTGGTAGAGTGCTGGCCCATTAAACTGGAGGTCGTTGGTTCAAATCCTAACATAAGGCTGGATAGCTCGGTTGGTAGAGCGTTGGCACGTTAAACCAGAAGTCGTTGGTTCAAATCCCATGATAAGGCTGGATAGCTCAGTTGGTAGAGTGCTGGCCCATTAAACCGGAGGTCGTTGGTTCAAATCCTAACATAAGGCTGGATAGCTCGGTTGGTAGAGCGTTGGCACGTTAAACCAGAAGTCATTGGTTTAAATCCCATGATAAGGCTGGATAGCTCAGTTGGTAGAGTGCTGGCCCATTAAACTGGAGGTCGTTGGTTCAAATCCTAACATAAGGCTGGATAGCTCGGTTGGTAGAGCGTTGGCACGTTAAACCAGAAGTCGTTGGTTCAAATCCCATGATAAGGCTGGATAGCTCAGTTGGTAGAGTGCTGGCCCATTAAACCGGAGGTCGTTGGTTCAAATCCTAACATAAGGCTGGATAGCTCGGTTGGTAGAGCGTTGGCACGTTAAACCAGAAGTCATTGGTTTAAATCCCATGATAAGGCTGGATAGCTCAGTTGGTAGAGTGCTGGCCCATTAAACCGGAGGTCGTTGGTTCAAATCCTAACATAAGGCTGGATAGCTCGGTTGGTAGAGCGTTGGCACGTTAAACCAGAAGTCATTGGTTTAAATCCCATGATAAGGCTGGATAGCTCAGTTGGTAGAGTGCTGGCCCATTAAACTGGAGGTCGTTGGTTCAAATCCTAACATAAGGCTGGATAGCTCAGTTGGTAGAGCGTTGGCACGTTAAAGCAGAAGTCGTTGGTTCAAATCCCATGATAAGGCTGGATAGCTCAGTTGGTAGAGTGCTGGCCCATTAAACTGGAGGTCGTTGGTTCAAATCCTAACATAAGGCTGGATAGCTCGGTTGGTAGAGCGTTGGCACGTTAAACCAGAAGTCGTTGGTTCAAATCCCATGATAAGGCTGGATAGCTCAGTTGGTAGAGTGCTGGCCCATTAAACTGGAGGTCGTTGGTTCAAATCCTAACATAAGGCTGGATAGCTCGGTTGGTAGAGTGCTGGCCCATTAAACTGGAGGTCGTTGGTTCAAATCCTAACATAAGGCTGGATAGCTCGGTTGGTAGAGCGTTGGCACGTTAAACCAGAAGTCGTTGGTTCAAATCCCATGATAAGGCTGGATAGCTCAGTTGGTAGAGTGCTGGCCCATTAAACTGGAGGTCGTTGGTTCAAATCCTAACATAAGGCTGGATAGCTCGGTTGGTAGAGCGTTGGCACGTTAAACCAGAAGTCGTTGGTTCAAATCCCATGATAAGGCTGGATAGCTCAGTTGGTAGAGTGCTGGCCCATTAAACCGGAGGTCGTTGGTTCAAATCCTAACATAAGGCTGGATAGCTCGGTTGGTAGAGCGTTGGCACGTTAAACCAGAAGTCATTGGTTTAAATCCCATGATAAGGCTGGATAGCTCAGTTGGTAGAGCGCTGGCCCATTAAACCGGAGGTCGTTGGTTCAAATCCTAACATAAGGCTGGATAGCTCGGTTGGTAGAGCGTTGGCACGTTAAACCAGAAGTCATTGGTTTAAATCCCATGATAAGGCTGGATAGCTCAGTTGGTAGAGCGCTGGCCCATTAAACCGGAGGTCGTTGGTTCAAATCCTAACATAAGGCTGGATAGCTCGGTTGGTAGAGCGTTGGCACGTTAAACCAGAAGTCGTTGGTTCAAATCCCATGATAAGGCTGGATAGCTCAGTTGGTAGAGTGCTGGCCCATTAAACTGGAGGTCGTTGGTTCAAATCCTAACATAAGGCTGGATAGCTCGGTTGGTAGAGCGTTGGCACGTTAAACCAGAAGTCGTTGGTTCAAATCCCATGATAAGGCTGGATAGCTCAGTTGGTAGAGTGCTGGCCCATTAAACCGGAGGTCGTTGGTTCAAATCCTAACATAAGGCTGGATAGCTCGGTTGGTAGAGTGCTGGCCCATTAAACTGGAGGTCGTTGGTTCAAATCCTAACATAAGGCTGGATAGCTCGGTTGGTAGAGTGCTGGCCCATTAAACCGGAGGTCGTTGGTTCAAATCCTAACATAAGGCTGGATAGCTCGGTTGGTAGAGTGCTGGCCCATTAAACTGGAGGTCGTTGGTTCAAATCCTAACATACATGTAAGGCTGGATAGCTCGGTTGGTAGAGTGCCGGCACGTTAAACCAGAAGTCATTGGTTTAAATCCCATGATAAGGCTGGATAGCTCAGTTGGTAGAGTGCTGGCCCATTAAACTGGAGGTCGTTGGTTCAAATCCTAACATAAGGCTGGATAGCTCGGTTGGTAGAGCGTTGGCACGTTAAACCAGAAGTCGTTGGTTCAAATCCCATGATAAGGCTGGATAGCTCAGTTGGTAGAGTGCTGGCCCATTAAACCGGAGGTCGTTGGTTCAAATCCTAACATAAGGCTGGATAGCTCGGTTGGTAGAGCGTTGGCACGTTAAACCAGAAGTCATTGGTTTAAATCCCATGATAAGGCTGGATAGCTCGGTTGGTAGAGTGCTGGCCCATTAAACCGGAGGTCGTTGGTTCAAATCCTAACATAAGGCTGGATAGCTCGGTTGGTAGAGTGCTGGCCCATTAAACTGGAGGTCGTTGGTTCAAATCCTAACATACATGTAAGGCTGGATAGCTCGGTTGGTAGAGTGCCGGCACGTTAAACCAGAAGTCATTGGTTTAAATCCCATGATAAGGCTGGATAGCTCAGTTGGTAGAGTGCTGGCCCATTAAACTGGAGGTCGTTGGTTCAAATCCTAACATAAGGCTGGATAGCTCGGTTGGTAGAGCGTTGGCACGTTAAACCAGAAGTCGTTGGTTCAAATCCCATGATAAGGCTGGATAGCTCAGTTGGTAGAGTGCTGGCCCATTAAACCGGAGGTCGTTGGTTCAAATCCTAACATAAGGCTGGATAGCTCGGTTGGTAGAGCGTTGGCACGTTAAACCAGAAGTCATTGGTTTAAATCCCATGATAAGGCTGGATAGCTCAGTTGGTAGAGTGCTGGCCCATTAAACCGGAGGTCGTTGGTTCAAATCCTAACATAAGGCTGGATAGCTCGGTTGGTAGAGCGTTGGCACGTTAAACCAGAAGTCATTGGTTTAAATCCCATGATAAGGCTGGATAGCTCAGTTGGTAGAGTGCTGGCCCATTAAACCGGAAGTCGTTGGTTCAAATCCCGCTCTTGTACATCTTTCTTTGTACATATCCCAAAATTATTAAAATTGATCAGGGATGAGAATGTTCAAACTTTTATCGGAACTGAGACTTTTTTTTATGTCTGCCTCTTTAAAAAAATGCTGTTATTTTCTTCACACGAGAAGAAATCCTGGTCTTTGATCTACTTCCCTAGTGCTGAGGATACTGTTCCCTGAAGCACCTTAAGAGCTTCACCTCCAGGGGTTACCAAAAGATGAAAATGTCATCATTCCAACATACCTCCTGACATTTTGACTCTAGTTTTAGACCTTTTTGTCATCAATGGCTGTCGCCCCTGATTAATATTCTTTATCCCTCACGCTTTTACATGTTCACGACTCTGCTCCATTTTTCCATTTTAGAGAGAGTCAGTTGAGCTTGCCATCCAGCTGTTGGATGACTCGTACCTTCGAGGAAACAAGATTCATGTGGAGTTGGCAAAGTTCCAGATGAAGGGAGACTTCAAAGCGAAACCCAAGAAGAAGAAGCCCAAGAAAAAAAAGAAAAACTTCCAGGAAAAGTAAGATTTGGCCCTCTCTCTCTCTCTCTCGCTCTGATGAAGACCATCTCAGTGAAATGTTGAGCAAGAATCAAAACTTAGCTAGTGTGAGCTTAACACTTTGAGTACAATTAAACATTGAGTCATTTACTTTTTGAACAGGGTAGGGACAGTCACAGGATAATCTACCGTACCTAGAAATCTTTAGATAATTTTGTTGCACCTTATTACAGGCGTCTCAAAGTGCTCATTGTTTTTACCTCGGATAGGCAGAGCTATGTTTGAATAATGGGACCCATTTATGTAGCTCTTTGTTCACAACTTGATGTGGCGCATTCAGCAGCCACTGCCAACAACATCGGGGCAAACCCCTTCTCTTAATGATAATCGTTTTGGGCTCTTTTGCATTACACAATACATGGAACATACAGATTGATGTCTCATCCAAAGCATTTATGGTTAAGTGTTGTGTTCAACGACCCAAGTTTCATGACCAGCAGCCGATTTTACGAAACGCTAGGATTAATCCTATCTCGAGTTAGGACGAGTAACTCGTCCTAACTTAAGACTAGTCCTATCTCTTAGCATTGCCTGGGACTAGTCCTAAGTTAGGAAGAGTTTGGTGAAATCGACGGCTGGACCTACATGTAAATCCACACTCTGACATCACCAGAACTTGAATCCGATGTACATGTACTAGGCCACTCGGCCACAACACACCCTGTACAAGTGCCAAATTGTTGACCTATTAAAAGTGTTGGTGTATGTACGCCATTGTTTTATGACGAGGAAGACCTGTGCCTAAATTGGTACAGCTGCTGAAGCACAAAAAGTAGCTAAGCAAAACAAAAGAATGCTTACCAGACTAAGGTTACCAGCCAAAATACAGTGTCACATCTACAGTCTTTGACTGGCGTCCTGCTCATTTTTGCTTTTAGCAGCAGATTGTTTTTGCAGTAATTTCTGCTTTAATACAGCTCTATGAAGCCCTGTACTGAACCTTCAGTTATTAAGTTTTTGCTGTTTTATTGTTGGTGAAAGGTTGTTGGATTGGAGGCCTGAGAAGAAGTTTCACCAGCGCAAAAGGAACGAGCAAGTGGTTATCATCAGACACCTCTTCCATCCACAGGAGTTTGAGGTAAGTCTTGCCTCCTCTTTGCTCATCAAGGTAGATCCCAGTCATTTGATTGGAGGATTGTAGGTCACACGTCATTTATTAAAAGCCTGAGGGACCGTTTTTCAAAATGGTAGGGTTAGGAACGTTGTAATTGGATTGGATAATGTATTCCAGAGAGCGTACATTGATTGTTCTGTTGGATTGCTGGAGCCTTCCATTTGAACATTAACCCTTTCGGTGCCTGTTTTGGTTTGTTTCTTTGCGTTTTGAACCTTAAAATGACCATGAGTTTTTGAGGTTTTTCTAAAATCTGTAAAAACAAATTAGTCTTTCTCACCAAACAAAATGTATGTTGCTGATTTCTGTTGCCCTGGTTCATTCCAAGGTCAATAGTATTTCTTGTCAGAGTGATAATGCTGTCTCTTGATAGCATGTACATGTATAATATGGGTTACAAGTACAAGTACATGTACATGTACGATTAATGACACTTTTTGAATACATAAAATAGATCTTACATAGTACGACCTTGGCACTGAAAGAGTTAAAATACTAATGTGCGTTTTCACTCAAGTAAGATTGCTCCCAAACTTAGAAACAACTCACAAACACTACATGATGTTACGATCTAAACATTCATCCATCCAGGGAACGCTCAATGTTTATTGCGCTGGTAACAAAAAGCTGCACGCTGCGTCTGCTTACAGAGTGAAGACAGGGGACCAGTGAGACAAGAAAATTAACTCTATTTGGCGGCGCGGTCGAGCCCATTTTTGAACCCGCAAAACGATTGCGACACGAGTTGTGGACTGCCTGGTACCCGCTATATGTATTTCAGCACAGTTTACCAGTTAATATCAGCCGCTTGTCTGAAAATGGTCAATCCCAATCGGCGGCCCGAGTGCGATTTTTTCGAGTCCATTTTTGAGATCACAAAACAACTTTGGTCGGCTTGTTGCTGCTTGGTGGGTGGCGTGCATGCAGTGATCGATGGCCATGCATGGGTGGTGGGTACCCGCTAGCTACGTTTCGAACCGCGCCGGTCGTTCGATCGAGTCGCATGTCCGGTCGGTCGACCTCCTTAGTCCGTCCGTTGATGGGATGATACGTTATTTGAATAAAACCATCAATGAATTTCCACTCTATGACTGAGTGAAATACGGGGGGAAATGGTTCATGTAAGAATGGGACCAAGGTTTTTTTTAAGCGCCGGAAGCGTTGTAGAAATAGAGGGTCAAGGGGCTTTTTATTGGGGACCAAGCGCTAATAGCGCTGAGGCGCCGGGTTATTTCGAAGCCTGCATCATGTAAGTCCAAACATGTTGGTGTGAAGTGACATGGCATGGAAGGATATCGGGGGATTGTAGTCACCTGTAGGCATTAAGGCCAAGGAAGTATAGGCTAATCAAACCACTAGTGGCCTTTGTCATAAACCCTGCATTACCGTGCATTTTCATCCCATCCTTCATGACTGATGCTTGCTGGACCTCACCGTGTGTTTAAACTAAAATACCCATACTATTGAATTCACCCTTAAGAAACCATACATGTAACGGCCGCAAGTGGCTGTTACTAAAATGCCCATTGAGACCATAACAGCCGCAATAAGTGGCTTTTAAATAAAATGCACATATTATTGGCTTCACCTTTCAGACATCATAACAGCTAACACTACAGCCGCTAGTGGCTGTTACTAAAATGCCAATATAACTTTCTACATGTACATTGTACACCTTTAAACAGATACTAGAGCGAAATTTATTTCAACGAGAATGCTCTTTAAACTTGTTTACATACATGTGTATAATGTGTTTGTTTATCATTTAACCCCTTGAGCACGGTATTGTTTTGAGAGTGAATGCTGGTCGGCCGGGATTCCGTGAACAATAGCGCGGATTACCGAAACAATAGCCCGTATTCATCGCACGAACAGCCCGTGTGAAAAGCACAGAGCCACATGTTGCAGTAGCTTTTCACTCGAAAATACCAATCTATTCAAACACAAACAAACGGGCAATTTCTATGAATAGATCCATGATACAGGGCCAAGAAAGGTTCAGCAAACTCTTCCCTTCGTAGAGAGTTGGTCTTTCAATAATAACCGGCCAGCAACCTCAGAAACCATAGGTGCATAATGAATAGAAAGTATGCAACCAGTATGCGGCTATAGCCGTCACCCGACACCCTAACCTTCTATCAAGCCGCGGCCATAGCTGTCATCCGTCCGCAAGAGGTTAAATGTAATTTTGATATTTGTACACTTCTGAATTGTTCGTAATTATCGATCAAAAAATTAGGCCCCAACCTCAAGGTTTTGAAAAACTAGTTCTACACTTCTGTCGTTGATGGCGTGCGTCAAAATGACAATACTTTGAAAGTATTCTTAACTCATGAAAACGTTCTCACCATTGCACTTGTAAATGTTCATTATTTGTGATGTACGTACATTGTACGTACAATGTACGTACAATGTATGCTTCATATTTTGTTGGAATCCCTGTATTTTTCCCCTTTTAACCCTTTCAATACCTAAACTCGACAACACGCAGTGTAGTGCTTTCTTACCAATGTCGAGTTCACTCGACGTTAAAAGCCGCGGTATTTGGGAAAAAAGCCGCGGTGTTTGGGAGTCTGTATTTATTTTGTTAGGAACTGTCTCTCTCATCTAATCCATTCTGCAGAGTCACTGGAAGTTTTCAAGAAACATTTCAAAACTTTCCTGTTCTAAGGTTGATTGCTAAGGACTCACTGTCTTTTCATTATTAGTGCCTTTATTTATTTGGTTATTGTTTAGTTTCTTGTAAAGCGCTGTGGTACCCACTGTAAAAGCGCTCCATAAATACCTGTTATTATCATTATTCTATTTAAGTGATGGCAATAAACATTCCTTTGACACAAATCTTCTTCGAGTGCCCCTCTCACATCACTCCTGGGGAAGCCGACTTTCTCTCGGTCCGGTCCTCCCCTATGGAACTCACTACCCATCAAACTGAGAAAGGAGACTTCCTACCTCACATTAATTCAAGAACGAACTAAAACCCATCTCTTTCAAGAAGTTGTTTCAACTTCTGTTTATTTGTATATGGTTCTCAGATGTCAGTTTTAGTTTAGAGTTTTTTTCGCCAGGAGTGTCACTATGTGACAGACATGGCCCATTATAAGTCTCCTTTATTATTCAGTGTTATTATTATTGTTGGAGTATCCTTCCCAAATCGATGATGTACATTGTACATGTGTTCTTTCCCTGTAAGAGAAAAACAAATGTTGTTTCCTTGTGATGGACCCTGGATGAGGCGGCTACAGCTACGGCTTGAACTGTTGCTCTGGGTGTTGCTAAGGACGTACTATACATGTGTACTTCAATGCATGATGAGGAGGAAATCTTGCCCTAGCCGTACATGTAGCTGTAGCCGCTAATTCGGATTTGGCCTTAATGTTTCTCGGGCATGGGGGGCACTTGCCTCCATTGTCTCTGTGAAGTGGTATGCCTGGTTTAATCTGCATTTTTTTTCACTTGTTTCCAAGTACATGTCAATACATTGGGACTTGTAAATGGTATAGCGCCCTCTGTTGGGAGATACAGAAGTGACTGAGGGGGCTTTGATGGGCAAGAGTAAAAGTTAGGCAGATGTTTAATAGATCAGACTACTGTGTAGTACAAGGCTGCAATTAAAGTTAGGCAGTATGGAAGTCATTGGTCACTGGTATTGTGTTGTCGCTTGGTTTATTCAATTTGTCTACATGGTGGTTGGGTTGGTGTAGAGGTATCTTTCCTCACTGTCAGAACCAAAACCTGTCCAATTAAAGGATTCAGCGAACACCATAAGAAATATCCACTCTGACAAATAAGTCTTCTTTTCAGAGGTTTATTCATTTACATTTCAACCGTTATTATTTATACGTTGTTTGTTTATTTGCAAACTTTTAATTTGTTTTTAAAATAATTTATGCGAATTAAAGCCCACATTTTTTTTTTTCATTTGGCTTTAACCTTGATGTATCAGTCAGGATTGGGTTGTTTAAAAATATTTTAAAGCTGACTAGCAACTCGTGATTTGGACTCCAACTCAATCCAAAATGACTCAGAGTCTCAGGACTTGGACTCAAGACTCTGATCTGAGAATTCAGACTTCAACTCGGACTCAAGGATTTAGGGCTTGAATACAAGACTGAAGTAAATCCCACATATTGTCTCCATTTAAATTTAAACCTCAAGTATTAGTGCAATATTTGGTTGTTTTTCAAAATATTTTAAAATCACTTGTGATTTGGACTCGGTCTCAACCTTTGTCTCATGGTTCGGACTCAGACTTGACCCAAAATGATTCAGGACTTGGATTCTAAGACACTATAGGGACTTGGGAACAACTTGGACTTGAAGATCGAGGGCACGAAGCATCCAATGCAAGACTGAAAGCTGAACAAATGAGAGACTGAATAAGAACATAATGTGAAGAACATAATGTGAACGTGATGCAGAATAACTGTGAATGCATAAAGCGCTTTATAGGGCGTCTCAAAGTGCTTATTCGTACTTTTTAAACAAAAACTTTTGAAGTTTTTAGACTATGAGACCCATTTATGTAGCACCTTGTAAGGGTTTACAAGGTGCTGCGGTGCACTCAGCAGCCACCACTGGAAACACCGGGGCAAACCCCTTCTCTTAGCAGTAAGTGTAACTGGGTTCTTTTACACATGTACATGTACATGCATCTCACAACACACAGGACCTGCATGTACATGTACAACTTCATGTCCCATTCAAAGGACAAAGCAATAATGGTGAAATATATTGACCAGGACTCAAACTTTCTAGTATTTAGAGTTTAGTTTTTTTTAATACACTGAAACAAATAAAAAGTCTCCACAAAATTTTCTGACTGGGGAAAATCAGAGGTCCTCTGGCACCAATACACTCTTCAGACGTCTCTCTATAGAACTTTCAATCCCAATTCATCCCATCCTTCACAATTTTGATTTTCTCGCCCGCCGGCTATTTTCAAACCAATCTCTCCTCCCAAACTTTATTGAAATTCCTAAATCCTGGCTCTGCTGACCCCAACCCCCTATGGGAAATCTCAAAAGCAATAGCGTCCCAGAGAAGTCTTTCAGCTCCATGGCTCTCCCAGTCACAGCTGTTTCCTGCCCTCTACTCCTGCCCTGCTTCCCTGCATCATTTGTTGAACAATTACTGGCTGGAGATTGGAGGTCATGTCTTAGATTTGTAAAGACTCATAAAACTTGTTGACCTATGCCTTCCCGAGGTGTTTGTGGTTTAATTCTCTTCAAGTCAACACCCTGGATTTAGAGGAAGGTCTTTCTGTGCCCGCGGGAGTATTTTGTTTGCACTAGGTTGTACATGTACATCTGTTCCACCCAAATAAATTTATTGCGGAATTTGTGTATTAGATTTTACTGGAATGAGTGCACAAGAAAGCTGTACTAAAGTTAGAGGGAAGTAACAGGGCCATGAAAATAAATTTATATAAAAATTACAAAAGTTGAAGGAAAACATAAGATATACAATAAGTAAGAAATAGACAAACTATTTCATTATTTTTTAGAATATATTTTTTATTCTCTGGGGTTTTCCTCCAACATCTAAAACTAAAAAAGTATTCCACGTCTTCTCTCCATGGGGTTCTTGACTAGTAATTAGTAAAGTGATTAATTTCACTTTCCTGAGAATCTTTGGCTGCATTATTTTTATCATTATTTGATTTAAACTGTTGTTTTGATCCCATCTGAGCAGTCTGTGGATTTTTTTACTGCAGAACTTGGAAAGTACTTAGAAGGGTAAAACAGAAGAAAAACAATTTCTTTTTACTCAAGAAAAGTTTTTGTGTTAATGTGAGCGTTGGACTTTTACTGTAACTTTATTTTTGTGATTTATTTATTTGTTAATTAATTCTGGTTGTGAAGCCCAAGATTCTCAGAACAGCAAACTTAATTACTAGAATAGCCAAGAACCCCATGCAGAGAAGACAAGGGGTTCAGTTTTAGATGCGAGAGGAAAATCCCAGAAAGTTATTTCAGGTAGGGACTGAAAACCCAATCCACAATCGAACCGGGGTCCTAGAGATGGAAGGCGAGGAAAGATGAGACAGATGCCTTAGGAAAGTTGATTTCCCTTTTGTTATTTGCAATTTAGCTTATGCCCCTTTTTTGCAAGTTAGTGCAATGCATCTATAGTCTGTTTTTTTAAGTACAGTTTGAATTACCTGGCCTTTTTGCTGGTTTTTGGTTGGCAAGATTTTTCTGTACTGATACAATTCGTTTCGGGTTGAACAAGGAAAAAATGACTAGAGCTGTTGAACCTTGGGCTTCCAGATTAACCTGCCGGATTAAAGCAATTTGTTTTTGTATGCATACATGCACTAGCTAATGAAACCAAACTCCGGGCCCATTTTCATAGCCCTGTTTTGAAAGTATGCAGAATTGCTTAGCACTTGAAAATATTGCTTAGCGGAAACGGGTTACCAGCCACAATACTATACTTTGTACATTGTTCAGGCCTGATACTTCATTTTTGAAGGGCAATCTGGAGCACTCTATGGTTTTCTCTTGACGCTTTTCGTGAAATTATTAACACAAAAAGATTTATGTATTATTATTTGTTTGTTTGCATATTGCCTGAAATGTGCGCGTATAGCACGCAATTCGCAGGTATTGGTCCGATACGCTAGCTTGGTGCATGGGAAGAACCATGTCTGGTATGAAGCACAATTTGAGTTTTGCCAAGTTTGTGTGCTTTAACCCAGCTCTATAAAATTGGTCCCATGACAGTAGGATGGCCATAAGCATCAGGCCTGGTTTGTCTTAAGGCACTTTGGAATCACTTGGTTTTGATTTTGACCCATCTCATTCTACCTCAAGAATGTATGTGCTATGCGAGGCATCCTTAGTGAAACATTCTTCAGTCACTCAAGGAAAGAACGTGGGCTGGCTCTGATGTGCTACTCATGCAACCAGTATCCATCAATCTGTTGCCATAGTTACTTCCTTAGGCAGGGGTGTCTTCCTTGATTCTCCATTCATGATGTCAATGAGGGCTGACTAGCCAGGTTTTCAGGATTTGTTCTTAAACTTTAGAATAGATCTCCTTCGGTTTCAAGTTTTTGACAGATTTGAATGTAACCATTTGAAGACAGACAAAGCCCCATTTTTTATTTTTTTTTTGTTTGTTTGGGGGGGGCATGCTAATTATGTCCAAACTTCTAGTTTTGCAGTTTTTGGTGATATTAAGAGTCTACAAATCCTCTTTTAGCTTTTAGCAACTTGGAAGTCCAGGAGGTTCTGTTCTAGACAAAGAAGGGCCTATAATATATTAAAATTTTCAGTATTTTTAAAACATTGTAATTTTTCTTCATCAAACATTTTTCCTTGAAATGGGTTTTTGACTTAAAGCCAGAGGTTCTTCTTCCAGTCTACACCTACAGGCCTGACACACCAATGTTGTGAAGGGCACCTCTACAGTACTGTATGAGGGAAATTTAAATTTGCACTGGAACATTTCAGTGGGCACCAAGGCAATGGTCAAGGGGCACCAAGACAATGACCAGGGGTACCAAGGTAATGGCCAAGGGGCACCAACGCAATGGCCAATGGGCACCAAGGTAGTGGCCAAGGGGCACCAAGGCATTGGCAAAGGGGCATGAAGGCAGTGTCGAAGGGGCACCAAGGCACTGGCCGAGGGGCACCAAGCCATTGGCCAAGGGGCACCAAGGCAATGGCCATCAAGGCAATTGCCTCTGTTGCCTCCATGAAGTATCAGGCCTGTGTGTGATCCGTTTGTAGTGACTGTCCATAATGAATGGAAGAAAACTTGTTCACACGCTTTAAACCCTTTTCTCAAATTCAATCAACTCCAACATTTTCAGCAGATGTTGAAATCTGGATGTTCTTAATACAGTCTTATTATCAACAGAAGTTTGCACAAGGAAGAGGTTATCACTTGCACTCTGCAAGGCCTTAAATAATTTAATCCAGATTGCCCGGAGCCGATTCCAATTACAATTAGTGTAATTAGTAACAATGCCTTACACTCAAGATTGCCGTCAATACAGTAAAAAGGAGAAACAAAATGTATCAAATTAATCAATCTTCGGCCCTCAGAATGTGGTATGCAATCGCTATTTCAGCCACCCTCTCTTAAAGTGACTGATGGGAACCGTTGATGGGAGCTACTCCAGTGCGATCCCCCTGTCCCTCCACTAGTTTCACTTTCTTGGAATGCCTGGTGCTATTTGGAGTATTTTCAATGATAGGGTGGTCCCAGTGTGTTTGTCAGCTAGGAGATGTCTTAGTTGGTCGGTCGGTCGCGTGGCTGAGAGAGCCAGGCGGAGAAATAGTTGGAATGCCCTCCACTATTCCAAATATTGTGATGGATGGGTGAAGGTTATGCTTTGCCACTTGTAGTGGTGCTACTTTGGAGGCATGATGGTCACAAAGTCAAGAAAATAGTTGTAAACAATCTACAGTTCACATTTCTATTGCCATAAACAGCAGGGCTCGAATTCGGGAGAAAAATCCACAAGACCACAGGGCTTGTAGCTCAGAATTTGTACTGGCACTACTACTGGACTAATTGTTTTTTTGAAAGACCAGAATCAAAATGAGTATTGTTTATTTATTTTTTCCTGACAGCATGCACTTGAATGTTTTTATTTGAACAATAATTGCAATAGGACATGTACATGTATAAGAAGTTTTATATAATTTGTCTCTTTGATTATCAAGTACCGTAATTTCATGCGGATAAGACGCGTCTTATCTGACTTTCGAAGGTAAAAACAAGTCATTGCGTCTTATCTTCCGATGCGCCTAATCTGATTTTGATTGAGTTCATTGTGATTACAATGTGAAATCTTACAGTACATATAATATACTGCAAAATAGTTCCTTTATTTCGTCCAGGGTAATTCTACATGTCACATTTTTCTTAAAATAAAACCTACACCGTTCAAATTGTTGACGAAACTCACCGAAGAACGAAGTCACTGGCCATGCTGCTGCCCACAATAATAACAACAATGACGTCGCGAATGAGCGACGATCAATGCTGCACACAGTACACTGCTATATCACATGACAGGTACTAGTCTTTATTAAATAAGTCGTTTTTGTATGTTTTGTTGTCGTAAATTTTGCCAACAGAGGGCGTATGTTCCTAATCTTAAAGCATTATTAAGAAAGCGCCCTCTAGCGTTCATTGGTTCTTGCATGTGTTCAAAAAATGAGTAACAGAGACTAGCAGCCAATTGATTGGGAAAAGTTGGGAAAACGTTTATCTGCGGGCGCTCGTTGTGTAAAACGAAAAACTGTAAAGCTATGGTTTAAGAAAAAATCTTTAAAACCATCATGGAAAAAATAGTAATGAAAAAATAGCAGTGATGTTTTACTCGTATTCGTGATTATAAAATTAGGATCCCTTTGCGCTATGGTAAGTGTGCTTAGTTATACCATCACAACGACCCCTGTATGTATGTGTTGATGTACAAGTGGTATGTGACTTTACGAGCATGTATTCTGGAAAGGATATGTTGCGCCTTGTGCGGCGGGGCCCCTTATCTGTTAACCCTTGAATATTATTTGGGTAATTTGAGGTTCAGCGCCTTATGCGCCGAGCGCCTTATGCGCCGAGCGCCTTATGCGCCGAGCGCCTTATGCGCCGAGCGCCTTATCCGCAGGAAATTACGGTACATGTGTACTTCAAATAGAATTGAAATGTATTTTTCAGACTCAAAGTCAACATTTGAACATAATTTATTTCTGTTCAGGATTAACCAAATAGAAAAAAAGTTAACTAATTAAGCAAGCAAATTTGCTTTAATTTTCCCAGGCAATACCTAAACATGTAAACAACACACTTAAAGGTATTATACAGGATTGGCAGAGCTGACAAAATAATCACAGACTGTGTTCATGTTTTGTGTAATCAACCACATACATGAAATAACAAACCTGTGAAAATTTGAGCTCAATTGGTCATCGAGGTCACGAGAAAATAGTGAAAAGAGACCTTATGTGTTTTCTGTTTTTCAAACATCGAGTTTATTATCGCGCGCGATAAAAACTATTGTTTTACTCATTTCTCAGAAACGATAGCATTTTAGGCAGAAATATTTTAAGGAACCCTTTCTACCATTATTTACTTTAAATCATGTAAGTTATGTGTGAATCTGTGAACATTTGTGTTTTTCGATCTTACCAATAGTGTACAGGGCCTTTAAGTAAACAAATCAGTGAGAAAATACAAAACAAACCCTCCAAACAGGTACCTCGTTTGAGTGTTTTAACTCACTTGGGATGATGACTGTGCCCATATAATTATACATGCATCTCCTACTCATGTCAATAGGTGGCGCTCTAATGGGACGTTTCAACTCATTGTGGGTTTTGTTTGTGACTAATACCTTGCAAATTCTCACTAAAAGCAGAAAGCAATGTGACGGCACTCATCACACCTCCAAAACATTAGTCTGCATTCGTTCCTTTTAGAGCACGTGTGTCTCATCGGTAATTGCCATAGACCTGTATCCACACTTGATGTGACCCAACATATAAATGAAATAACAAACCTGTGAAAGTTTAAGCTCAATCGGTCATTGGAGCCACGAGAAAAAAAGTGGAAAAACCTTAAATGTTTTCACTATTCTCAAACATTGAGTTTTGGTCTTGCGAGATCAAAACTAATTTTTCACTAATTTCTCAAAAACTATTCCATTTCAAGCAAAATTATTTCAAAGGGAGTTTCCCACCATGACCATCTTTATACCAGTACGTTGTTTAAAAATCGGTATTAAATTTTTACTCTTACCAATGTTATGCACACCCTTTAATGTTGAAACCACGCATCAGAGGCCAACCATGATGTAACATCTGCATTGTTCATCAGCCTAGATATATCAAAACTTACCCGGTCCACACACTCACAAAAGTCACTCCCACAAAGGAGGAATTAAAAATGGTTGACAATTGTTTTCAACATTGATATGTAACAGTTGTGCACTTTAATCCCTGTATCCTGGTAATGCTTTTTGCATGTGGGTCTCTTGGTAAATCATTTTGTTCTGAATTGGAAGAGAGTAAAACAAAAAATCAAGAGAAGCAGAGGACTTGTTGACAGTTGAACGATGCTATAAAAATACTTCAAGAAATCATTTCATATAAGAAACTTATTGACAATACAGTGACTATACAGAGAACAGTTTCCCAAACATCTAAAGATGATATGTGAAAGTCGGGGGTAGTTTAGCACTCTGTACTAAAAATAATATTAACAATTTCTAGACATTTATATAGCAGATAATGCAAGAGCCTCTATGCGCAACACAAACCGTAACATAATGAAATGAACTATATCAAGCAATTTGTTACAAAAATATATCGATTAAAACAAATGAGTCTTTAAAAGTCCCTTGAAACTCTGAAGAGAGTCGGCTTGGGGAATATGTGATGCCACGTTTGCTCAAAATACCCGGATACCTGACAAACATTCTATCACTAGCCCTCACGCAATCACCACGTCGGGTTCTAAACTTCTATATGTAGTGTGGAGTGCTATTTAAAAGGGGGGCCAAAGGGCATGACGGGTTGGGGAAGGGGGTCCAGAGGAGGAGAACAACTGCAGGGAACGATTTCATCCAGCAATTTTGCCTAGCAAAATATTTAGACTGAACTTGTTTTGTGCACACTGAATGCTAATATTGAGTAGCAACTCCTGTTTTTTGAGTAGCAACTGATGCATTTTGTGCAGCAATTTGCTGTGCTATACAAGGGAAATCGTTCACTGAACTGTATGTCTGTGTTTTTTCTGTGGATTATCAGGATTGCTTTTTTGACATAACTAAAAACTGGGACAATAAGAAAGAGAGAGACAGTGGGTATTTTCATCAAGCTTCTAATTTGATAAGCACTGCAGATTCTTGCTAAGGCAAAAGCAGACAACCAGCCTCATTTACTCTGTATTGTTGATACAGGGCAGTTCCACGGTGTCGGACGTACATTTCAGACACTTCAACAGAGTGTAGCCTATTATTAAAGTGATATAAATAAAAGGAATTTTTATTCTGGTTAGAGGTATAAGGTAGTCACTAAAGTTATTTAATTAAGAAAATATCCATCCACACCTTTTAATGTAGAAGCCACCAGCCAAAAACACCATGGTGTCGGACGTACTCAAAGAAATGCCTTTTTTTGTAAACCAATATTTGTATTTCAAACTCTGTGATGTGTTTGAACTTTAATGCATTTTTTTCTAATATATAGATTCATCAGACCTCTGTAAATACACTTCATGATAAAACATTTGTTTTTTAAATTTCAACTTTAAGAAACAGCCTTTCTTATATCGGTGTCGGACGTACATTTCACAGTGTCGGACATACCTGTCAGAAATTACATTAAAAAGAAGGTAACAATTAGTCTAAATGTTTACTTTTTAGGGGTCAGGGGGCCTAGCATTCAGATAAACAGTCCATGCCATACTTAACAAGTTGGAAATTATCAAACACAAACTGCAAGTATACATGCAGCCTTACAACCAAAAATGGGCAAAATACTCCAATTTTAAAAAGTTGCCTAACCATGAAGAAGATGAGTTTCCAAAACGAAATTTGGTTCAAATATAGATTGGACTTGTGTTTACAAATGGTGTAAATTTAATCTTGGTGGGAAGCCTTGCAAAAAATTTATTAAATGAATAAGGGCTCTATACCTGATTGGGGATAGCCTATGTGCCTACATGTAGATATAATACACATAGCAATATCAAGCTTTTCAAATGATCAATTATGAGTATTAGGGGGGTCTGAAAATGGAAATTAAATTTTTCGGCAGATTAAATTAGTGTTTTCAGCAGGCTGTAGAGAGAAAAGGGGATTAGACACCCTTGTTTTGAGGCCAGATTTGAGTTATTTGGGTGACAGTCACCCTAGGTATCAATTTACAGCTTTTTATCTTTTTTTAAAGGCGCGTTAAAACGCATTACAAAATGCAAAATATTCATTGCCGCAAATCGCGTTCACTGAAAGGTGGGTAGCCACGCCCACTTTAAGGGACCTTAATTTGGAAACGACTTGGAGTTGGAATTTTGTTTCCCACATATTTTAAATTTACACATAGATGAATATTAGAAATGAATTTCAGCCAAATCTGAGAGGTGACCTGCAAATTTTTTCAGAATATTGGTTGATTTGACACAGAATGACCCAATTATTAGGACTTGTGTGTCAATGTAATACAAATGATTGAAACAAAGCAGAAAACTGTTTTGCTCATTTCCAAGTAGGGTTGGGCTATGCAATTAAGAAGTTTGTATGTCTCTTTTGAGTGTTGTTTGAATACAGTGAAGCTATTACTCCTATACATGTATTTAGCAATACTGTACATGTACTTTTCATACGTTTTAGAGGTGTCGGACGTACAGGGTGTCGGACGTACAGGGTGTCGGACGTACGAAAAAAATGTACGTCCAACACCAGGATTTTGTACAGTTAAGAATTTTTTTAAAGAAACAATTCCATGTACAGATAGAGGGTATCAATTGTGCTTTGTATAGTAACTTTGACAACTTTCTGCCCAAGGTTGAAATAAGGAGATTAAAAAATCCACCATTTTGGTGTCGGACGTACATTGGGAAAGTAAGTTTCCTAAAATATTGAATAACATACAAGTTTGAAAGAAAAATTCATTGTGTAGTAACTGCAGCACTCTTCAAACAGTTTGACAAAATATAACAAAACTATTTAATCAGGATAAAAACTTTGATAAATTTTCTGAGACATTAATTTTTTTCCTAATTTCACTATTTTTAAAGTATTTTTTCAGTTGGAAATAACAGCTGAACTGCTGTACAGTTTAAGTTAACAAATTATATTTCAATAAAGTTCACGTAATAAGCTTCACAATGATATATCATTTGTCACATTTATGCCATTGTGAAATTTTGGCATTGAGGTTTACATTTCCGTGGAACTGCCCACATGTACTTTGTGAATGGTTACCTGCTTTACTTACTTTACTTAGAAACGGCTCACAACACTATCAGAGGCATACACAAAATAAAAACATGGAAGATATTTAAAGCAGACAATTGAGATTATCAATGGCATACTGGCATACAGGCATAAGGATTCCAGTACATTACTATATTATCTACATGTATGGTTTATCTTCCTTCACAATTGTTATTGTGGCGTGTCGTGGCCAAGCAGTCTAGTTCACTGGAGCCAATCTGTGGTGTTGTCAGCAGCAGAGTGTGGGTTCGAATCCTGGTCATGCCACTTGCCCTTTATAAGCAAGGCACTTAACTATAATTGCTTCGTAAAAAGTTGGGAAGGTAGTGCATTCTGTTCTATACCAGCCAGGCTCCTAGCGAATGATACCCTTGCCAGTTGCCTATCCTTCTAGACTGGAAGGTGGTAACCCTGTTTCAGCCCCAGGAGTAGGTGGTAAAGTGTCCCTGGTGCAGTGCTTCCACTCCCCAAAATTGAATTTCCTTAGATTGACATAATTTTTTCCTTAGATTAAAAGAAATTTCCTTAGAGTTTTGGGAGGATTTCCTTAAAATTTCCTTAGATAAAATAACTTAAACTATTGATGGTAATTGATGAAAATTGTCATAGTATACCAGTCCCAATTTTAGTCAAACAGCAATGAACAAACAACACAACATATACAATGTACAGTATGCAAAATCTATGACGTGCAAACCACACATACAGTCATCATGTGGTCGGTAGTAGTGTGGATGCGCGACCCCGCCGCATATCAGGCCTGGGCTCAGCCTACGATGCAATCGAAACCAGACTAATTACTTGGGGGCGCCAGGCGCAGCAGTGGAGCGATACTTTTAGTACGCACCGACCGGGTTCTAATTCTATGGTACGCGCTATAAGCAACCAACCTCGTTCCCAGCCGTGATCGATCTCACTGCGCCATTTTTCGCTGATATGAACCCTAAAAATGGCCAGTTTTCATGTTTTATTGTATTTTTTTTTAATGATTTGCTTTTATTCTCAAATTTCTTTAAATTTTTCTTAAAATTTTGAAATTGCCTTAAAATTTCCTTAGATTTTTGAAATTTCCTTAAATTTCCTTAGATTTTTTGTTTCCTTAGAAATTTCCTTAGGACGTTAAAATTTCCTTAAAATAAGGAAATTTCCTTAGAAGTGGAAACGCTGCCCTGGTGACAGTTGATTTGGGTGGACAGCCCAAAGCAATTAAGTGTAGCCCTCACCTTGAAGTGGTCATCCAGCCTTTTTTGTGAGTTGTGATGTTGGGTGAATCTCTTTAAAAAACAAATTTGTTTTCAAAGCCTGTGGTACATGTACATCCCTGGGGTCGATATTACAAAGCACTAAGATTCATCTTAAAGGCAATGTACACGTTTGGTAATTACTCAAAATATATATTAGCATAAAAACTTACTTGGTAACGAGCAACGGAGAGCTGTTGATAGTATAACACATTGTGAGAAACGACTCCCTCTGAAGTAACGTAGTTTTTGAGAAAGAGGTAATTTCTCACTAAAATAATAAAAGACTTCTGGCCAGAAGCCTTTTATTCCTATCTGAAAGCACACTAATTTGTACAACAAGGGTGTTTTTTTCTTTCATAATTTTCTTGCAACTTCAATGACCAATTGAGTCCCAATTTTCACAGGCTTGTTATTTTATGCATACATGTATGTTGGGATACACCAAGTGAGAATACTGGTCTTTGACAATTTCAAAACGTGTCCAGTGCCTTTAAGATGAGTTGTCGGTATTGCCATGGTGATTTTTTATTTAACAAAAATAAACTATTTGGTCAGTTTGTGTCTTCCTGATTGATTTATAATTGCTTTTTTGCATCCTTACCTGTGAGATTAATATATGAAATGAAATGATAAGCATAACTTTATCGAGATGATGATTGGGATGATTGCATTTCTCAAGGAGTTTGTTTTTCCTACTGTGTGAGAAGGTCCTGAAGGGGACATTGGTCTGTGAATGGATTGGTCTCCCATTCACTTCATCAGGTAGACTGGTGTACAAATAGCCATAGTATAGACGATGTGACCTGTGACATCACATGTTTACAAAAGAGCCACAGAGCCTGGACTTCCTGCAGGCACATTTGTACACAGATCAATGGAAGAAAACAACAAATCTTATGTTTTAAGGAGATTGCACTGTCTAATTTTTCTCAACTTTTGATATGAAGAAAGGGATGACATCTCAAAAGCTGTACAGCTATTGCTTTTGTAAATTTTTAATTTATGTGAAAATTATGACACAAAATGTAAATTTTCCCATATGCCTGTGTAGTATCTTGCCCGGCGAGAAACGCTATAGAGTCTACAAGGTCACCACTTTGTAAACAATGTACTGTGTGACTAGTCTGTCTTCTATTAAGGTGTCATTAGCCATGCATTCTTCCAGATAATCCACACTGGTCATTTTGTCATCAAACTGTTGACCTTTGTTTGGCTGTCAGGAGAATTTAATGGTTACAAGATGAGGGAGGTGTTTGCTCAGACCATGGAGGTAGAAACAGAACCCCCCTTGCCACTGACTGACAACCCAGGACTTCCATGGACTCTTGGAGTTCTGATAGGCCTGTGATTTCTCAGCTCCTTTCTCTTTCAGATTTTCTTGAAAGAGGTAGAATAGACCTTATGCACATGACGTCATTTGAGTAGGGCGCCCTCGCCTAGAGGTCAAATGGAAGATGTTCATTGGCCAATCCTGTGCGCCGCGCGTACAAAGCTGTGCGTTTCCATTGTTTCATCATCAGTTTACCTCTAAGATGGCGGCTTGGTGACGTCAATGCATAAGGTCTATTGCCATCAGAGACTGGGCCCTTTTGATGACCAGACAATCAAATATTTAATTGAAAAGTAAATGATATGGGAGTCTGCAAACCTCTAAAAATGTTACATTTTACTCTACAATAATTTATAATTTCAATGTTTTTAATATTATATTAACATTTACTCAGAGACAATGCATTTGTTTTTGCCTTCATGTCGGGTTATCTTGTAAAAATAGCAAATGGCATAAAATGAGCGCTGACAAGGGGCTCAGTGAAAAGGAAGGCAAACAGGAAATACAATTTTAATTGGCCAGTCACGCCCCCCCCTGAAAAAAAAAATGGTGCAACCCCTTGTTTACCCCTAAAATTGTACCCCAGTCTGGGTCCTGTTTCTTGGAGGATCTTTATACAAGTCAAGAAGGTGTGGCACTTTCTGAATTTGAAATTGTTATTTGTCTTGACGATTTATACCTGACATTGATTCTGCAGGCTATAGCAAAATCTCCTATTACAAAAATCCACATCGATGTTGCACATAATTAGGTGTACAAAATTTCATTATTTTTTGTATTTAATCCATGTCTCATTTTCATCTATTTTCATTTATTTTCATCTATTCGATTTTAAAAAGTTTTGGCAGGAGGTGTGACTTGTCTTGGCTTGGAGTATTATCCCAACTGTTCCTAAATTTACTGTCTTTGCACATCCCCCATCCTCACTGAATCTACAAAAACCCGCTGACGAAGCAAACAAAAACACCTTTTGATTTCAACAGACAAGAAAACAAAAAGAAGTGTCACAAGCTAGTGGAGGAGTTTGTTAGTTCTAGTGTAGTGTAATTTAGAGCCTAGGTGCTAAACTTGTTCTGTTTGCATTGACCTTGTGTTTTCTATCTGGAGGTAGCAGACCCCACACATGGTGAAAGAGAAAACTGGGACGACTTTGTTCATTTGTCTGCGGTGTTTACGTTGGACTTTGGGGGAGGGGTTGGGTTGAATATGAGGGGTCAGATGATTCATTCTACATACATGCATTACCAGAGATGCGATTTCTCTGTTTTTTCCCCCGGAAATCCTTTTTTTCTTTAAGCCCCTCCCCCCAAAATAAATACATATACTATTACTATTTTTGTTTAACTTAAGATCGAACTCATAAAAAAATGAAGATAAACCATACAGAGCGCCCCCAGGTTGCAGAGTAGGGCTTCTAAATCCAAAGACAAAATGTATAGTGGGCTTCACGCCCACAAGCTTTCGCGCTTTGCACTCACAGTTCAGTTTTTTTTTAACAGCCTATCTCATCCCTGTAATACCTGTGGACCTTGCTGAGACTACAGGGGATAATTTTTCCAAAATCTGGTAACGGAGGTCTTGCTTGCTGTGGCTTTCCTCACCCGACTTTCCCTCAAAGTTAAAAGGCTTGAGGTCTCAAAAAGAGGAGAGATATTCTTATCAACAAACATAACCCAAAGTTTACTCAATTCATTAATACATTACTTCTTTGTGGCGTGTCGTGGCCATGCAGTTTAGAGCATCGGACTCAAGTTCTGGTGGCTGAGTTGTAAGGGTGTGGGTTTGAATCCCGGTCATTCCTCTTCTTTCCTTTAGCACGACAATTAACTCCATTGCTTTTCATCATCCAGGGGGTAAATGGGAACCTGTGAGGGCAGAGGTGGCTCTTGTGATTGATTTAGCTTGGTGCGCTAAATGTTAGGCAACTTAGGTGTCATACTCCCAAGGGAGCTGAGATGGTTAAAGGAGTGAAATAAATGACCCAGTAATCGTGTTAAAGTGCCATTCAAGTCACTGAGTGACAGCTTTAAGCGCTATAGATAGTTCCCAGTAGACGCCATCTTTACGGGCAAATCGCATTTTGGCTTGCAGGCGCGTCAAGCGCTCAAATTATTAACGCAGCCGCGTCATTCACTAACCAATCATGCAATGAGTTTTGTGAAATGTGTGCGTGCTGCACGGCGTTCTCACGCGTAACGCATGACTGTGTGTTCCAAATTGCCTGTAAAGATGGCCGACTTACGTCATACTGCATCCTATCTATTGTATTGTAGTAATAAGAAGACACTATTATTGTTGTTATTTGAGACTACACTGCCAGACTTCCGACTGTGAGGTGTTTTTTTTCTGTATAGTTTTCTCTTTTTTGCTTAGTTTTTGCCTGTTTATATTATTATTATTACTAGTCTACATGATGATGACATTTAAAGTAATCTGTCACCCATCAGATAAGGCCAAGTATAAAAAAAAACCAGTTGATCGTCCCCGCCCGCATCCTTTTTTGAGGCCACATCCTTTTTTTTTTCTTTTTTTTTTTTCGATTTTTCCTAAAAAAACCAAAAACAATTGAATAATTTGTTTGTATTTTTAATCCACCCTTGACATATATATTTTAATTTTTGATGTAAACTTACCTCATGCAACAAATAGATATAAAGAAAGTTAGCGGTGATTTCAAACTGAAGAATTGGTGGCCTGTTTGAATTGAAATACTTGGTGGCCATCTTGGAAAAAATAAATAAATAAAAAATAAAAAGGCCCTCATCCTCCTCTTTTTGGAAAAATCAGGACGATCAACTGGTATTTTTGTAAATTTGGCCTAACAGGACAAAATTGCATCAACTTACCCCCCTACCCTATCCCTTAAAAGATCTACAAATTTAGCGCTAAATCTCACTCTAAAAGTGAAACTAAAAGTAAAGGTTACAAAATTGAATCTGAACTTAAGCATTCCTAAAATAACCACACATTTATTTCAAAGAGGCATTTTAAAAGGACTGCTAAAAAGAGAGCTAAACTAATTTCCATTTACAGGCATAGAAACCATCCAGAAGTTAATTACATTAAGGCAGTTTCACTTTTGGAAGACTTAAAATTTATCTATATAATAGGGCCTATTTATCGACTATTGAATGTTACCTTGTTCTACATGTACATGTAGCTGACAAGACCAAAACATAACTACAATGTAAACAAAATGCTTACAAGTGTAAAAACATAAAATAACAGTTTTCATATATGTAAAGGCAATTAACTAAACGAAATACAGAATATCTAGAGGACAAAACAAACAACAACAAAACAAGGCAAGGGGTTCTAAGCTGATAGTACTCAGAAAAAGAAGAGAAATTTTGTTTAGTGTTTTTTCACTATTTGTACTGTACTTCTTCATCCATGGTTACATTTAGGTACGAGCAACTGACCTCACAATATCTATTTGTATTCATAAATTTCAAATTTGCATTGGGGATGCTCAAGGCGCTTCAACAGCCAGTATTTTCCTGCAAGGTATGTGGAGCTACGTTTTGAAGTATGAGACCTATTTCCTTTACATACAAGGTGCTGTGGCGCAATATGCAGCTGATCAAACCAAGAGCACTGGGTTCTTTTACTTGAATTACACAACATACAGGACCTACGGCTTTACATCCCATCCGAAGGAAGCATCAGTAATGTATAAGTGTCTTGCTTAAGGACACAAGTGTCACGACTGGGACTCGAACCCACACTCTGCTGAACAGAAACACCAGAGAGCTTGAGTACCAAACCCTAGTATTATTAGAAATGATAGACATCATTTGTTCAGACTTGTTCAGGGATTTGTTCACTTAGGCAGTGGGGCTAATCTTACAGATGACTGATCCATGTTATGTGGGTATGCCAATTCACAGCATGCCTTCATTACAACCAAGTGATTGAGGTGGATAACAACAAGTATGCTAAACATTCTATGATGTGACAATTGCAATTATGTCTGAATTTGCTTTGGTGGCTTTGCATGGTCTCTGGTCCAGACAGTACACATATGGCACACAAGGGAACGATTCTGCTGAATGCATAATATGTGGCATGCTTTAATCCTTTAGAGACCATCCAGTTCCCTGTAATCGCTGCATTACGCCCATACATGGCAACTATTGTAGTTTTTTGAACTGTATTTTGCAGTCAAATTGGACCCCCCCAAAAATAAACAATGAAATAGAAATTCTGTTTTGTTTTCCAAATTGTTCAAAAACAATCCTGGATATATACATGTAACACAAACTGTTGTTGTTGGGGTTTTTTCAATGAAAGGGGTCACCTATGTACTTGTAAATTGAGCTGTAGTTTTTGTATTGGAAAATTTTAATTAATAAGCCAATTTCTCAAAAAAAAATGGCCTGTAGTGTTTCTATTCATTACTAAGGCCACATCATTAATACCCAATATATCCAGAATGTGAAGTGAAAAAATAAAAATTGTACTTGGGTGCCCAGGGACTCAAACATTTTATTGTAAGACATTAAACAAAAATAGAGGCTTTAGTTGTGGCGAAAAGAAAACATCAATAACAATCACTTGACACTTAGTACATAATGGGGTTGGGAGGGCCCCCCCACTTTTGCACAGTAGCAAACAGACCAAACTTTAGGGGTGTAATAGCAGAGTAAACACCAGAGTGTAAGTGGCACACAAAGATAGTGTGAACTCTTTTTAAGTGATGGTTTTTTGGATGACAGGAGGGAAGCTTCCTTTGGGAACTCCTTTGTGGTATTGACAAATGATTGAGGAAGGTTGTTGGTCCAGTCAATTAGCTACCTGACTTTATTGACACTTCAGAACTGTTTGCTGTTGGTTGTGATGTCTGAGTTCACTTTTATTGATCTATCAAATATTGATGATATATTCTTTCCTGGTCCTGAAATGTTTTGGGTTTGACGGATCTAACATTTGGAAAGCATCATCATCAAGAGTAACATTTTAGTTTTGTTTTGATTTATGAAAACTTAAAGTTTTTATAAAGATTTAGAACTTCGCATGGTGAAAATACAATCTAGTAAGGTTTGCGGTAACACTGTGTAGGCTTGATAGGCCTGCATAATAAAAAAAACATCTCTCTCTCTCTTTGAGTTCTGGTGGTTCTGAAAAGAACCGGTGGGTTATAACAATTAACTGAATGTTTTGATCAGTTTTCTCTGATCGTCTTCAGTTGCTGTAAAATAATAAAAATCTATAATAGTGGCTTCTTATATAGTGCTCAAATCCGCCACTCAGTGATGCTCAAGGCACTCTAACATTCAGTATTTTTCCTGCAAAGTATGCAGGGATGTTATTTCTCCGTTTTCAACCAGAAATCCGTTTTTGTGTTGCCCCCCCCCCCTTTTTTATTTTTATTTTTTTCTTACTTAAGATCAAATTCATAAAAAATTGATAAAACCATATATAACGACCCAGATTGCAGAGTAGGGCTTTTTAAACCAAAGAAAATTGTGATTAGTGGGCTTTGTGCTCGGGAGTTTTTCGAGCTCGCAAGCTTTTGCGCTTTGTGCTCAGAGTTGAGTTTTTTATGCAGTTTTAACTTGAGGTTTATTTGGTTTCCAGCATTCATAAGGACACTATCTATTGGAACATTAATTCGTCGCTCGTACCACGAACCGACCTAACCGACAAAAATCACACACTTTTGCAAATATTTTTTTTTACAAATTATTAATATACTCATTACTGTTAACATTTTCAGCAAGTTTCAGAACTAAATACATAGTAGTTTTGTAATTACACTAATTACTAAAAACGACGTATCACTAGGTTTGCCGTTTTGTCTTTTCACAAAGTGACCTATCTAGATACGCCACTTTACCAATGATGTACTATGCGCTACAGCGTGCACAGTTCGGGCGCGCGTGTAAAATTTTCAAAGTGACTTAACTCAAAGCGTAGTATTTTCACAAAGTGACCTAACTAGTTACATGTAGGTCTCTATCATGCATTGGTTTGTACACGGCGCTCTGCGGGCAAAACTCGGATTTTCATTTTCACAAAGTGACCTATCTGTTTAGGTATTATTTACTAATTAAAATAGTTGCAGGGATTAAATGAAATTGACAGTTCTGTATTAATAAAGTAGTCGGCTTTATTTTTGTCTTACAAAATTATATACATTAGCAGACCCTGAAACAGCAGTTTGAAAAATAGTGCAACTTCATTCGTGATTTTCTCCAAACACGTTTTTTTAATACTGTGTACGAGTTAGGTCGGTTCGTGGTACGCGCGACGAATTGTGCCACAAAACTGATTTTGACCTTGGACCCCCCCTGTAAGTTTATTTACATTTCTGTGCTTCATTTTCATTAAAGGTAGGGTTATACACTGTAGATTGGTTTTTTTGTCAACGTAAGGCCACATAAAAAACAACCTTTTCAATGATATTTTCGGTCAAATTTGGCTCCACACTGCACCGCACGCACAGTAACATCAACGCCGACACCGGGTTTCGATCTTGCGGCACGCAAATTGTATTTCCTTCAAAAAGTCGGCAAAGCCGTAAAACCGTGTGATACGAAACAACAAAATTGCTGGCCGTGGTTGGTCCCCTGTCGTGTAATTCCATGTGCACTCCTAGAAAATGTCATCTAGGAGTTAAATTTGTTTGACAAAACTATTGAAAACATCAAAAACACACAAACCATCTGTTTTATAGTGATTGTGATGATTTCTTTATTCTTGATTTCATATTTGGCATGTCAACAAAACTTAAAAAAAAAAAAAAAAAAAAAAAAAAAAACTCCCTCCCTCCCCCATCCGCAAAAAAAAAAGGACGATCAACAATTTTTTTTTTTATGTGGCCTAATGCTGATTTACAGCCAAAATTATCAATAAAGATACAATAAAAGTCACTTGTGAAAGCTTCAGATGAATACAGTGTCTACTTGCTGAGAAAACAGCCAAAAGCTGTCACTGTATTTCCATCAAGAACATTTTTATTGATTGATTTATTTAAAACCATATTTAACGAGGGTGACCCATCCAGCACAGCTGATCATTTGGGGCTCCCACATTATATAAAAATACATCAAAGATATAATTAAAAAGCGACAAGACTTGGCAGAAGGTGTGTAAAAAGGGAAATAACTAAAAATTAACAATAGGCCTAACATAAAAGGACAAATGGACGAAATAAAACACCCAAACAGCCAACCACACAACAAGTTGGAGAGTAAAAATATGAATTAAAGGAAACGAGCGCCCCCCCATCAAGAACATTGAATCCATCCATGGTTAGTGAGGTGATGGGGCTAACAACCCTATCTCTGCCTGCAGCATTCACGAACGAACACCATTTTTATTTTATTTTTTAATGTTTTGGGGTTAAAAATTATCCAAACCTTATTACTTCGAATGGAACCCTTTCTCACCTTAGTTTTTACTATCAAGAGCTGCAATGCTTCTAGCCTTTTGTCAAGGCCTTCGTGGCTTTGTAGAGCCGCGATCCCAAGCGACTGAAATGGGAGACCACGCACGCGAGTGGCGAAGCCACAAGGGCCTTTTCCAACTTGTTTGCTGTTTCTTATGTGTTTCTTTATAATCTCGACTTTTGCTACCCAAAACGGTAGCAAAAGTCCAAACCAATCAGAAGTGCATAACGCACGTTTCATACTTCATGAATAATTCATTAAAAAAACGCAAACAAGTTGGAAAAGGCCCGCGTGGCTTCGCCACTCGGCTCGCGCGCGTGGTCTCTCGTTCCAGTCGCTCCACTGTTTACAAAGTTGTCCAAACCACGATGGCCTTGACAAAAGGCTACAATGCTTCTTACTATTACTAAAAGTAAGTTTTTATGGTCATCAATTTTTGGAGTATTTACCAATCACCCTACGTTTAAGCTGGTACCTCTGGATTCTCCCTTTTGTAATTGGTCTTCTGTGATTTTGAATGGATGTGTCTTTCTTTTGTTGATGAGTAAAGATTTGAATCACACCAATAGTGTACAATCCCCCAAGGTTTGAAGAGAATAACCACTACACACCCCTTTAAAGGTATTATACAGGATTGGTAGAGCTGACAAAATAATCACAGACAGTGTTCATGTTTTGTGTAATCAACCACATACATGAAATAACAAACCTGTGAAAATTTGAGCTCAATTGGTCATCGAGGTCACGAGAAAATAGTGAAAAGAGACCTTATGTGTTTTCTGTTTTTCAAACATCGAGTTTATTATCGCGCGTGATAAAAACTATTGTTTTACTCATTTCTCAGAAACGATAGCATTTTAGGCAGAAATATTTTAAGGAACCCTTTCTACCATTACTTACTTTAAATCATGTAAGTTATGTGTGAATCTGTGAACATTTGTGTTTTTCGATCTTACCAATAGTGTACAGGGCCTTTAAAGGGTGTGTACAACATTGGTGAGATTGAAATTATAAATGTTCACAGATTGCCCTTAACTTACATGGTATAAAGATGGTCATGGTGGAAAACTTCCCTTTAAATAGTTTTGCTTGAAATGCCATAGTTTTTAAGAAATGAGTAAAATAATAGTCTTTATCCTGCAGGATAAAATCCGATGTTTGATAAAAAGGTTAAAACATATATGGGGTTTGTCACTGTTTTCTCATGACTACGAAGACTGATTGAGAAACTTTCACAAGATTTTTATTTCATGTACTGTGTACATAATAGCCTGTTAGGTCACATCAAGTGTGGATACAGGTCTTTGGCAATTACCAATGTTGTACACATCCCTTTAATACAGCCAGGGGACATCCATTAATGCAGCAGACAGGCCAATTTGTCTGGACACCTCAGGTGTTACCCATCTGTTACTACCAACCTTGGAATTAAGACAAGAAAAAGTTGTTTCAGTCAGCATTTTCTATTTATCTTCCACAGTTCCAGCGTCTTTAAAAGACATTGTGGTCTTGTCCAAGACTCCCCCCCCCCCTGAAATATTTTGACAGTAATCAATCAAGATGCAGGGATATTAAAAGTCAAGTCTGGGAATGATTCCATTAGATTTCCGTTTTGATAGCAGAAACAGAATGCTACATACATGTGTTACGCCCTCCATGTTTTTGTTTGTGTTGGTGGTTTTTTTTCTTGGCTTTTCTTTCTTTGGTTTATTAAAGGGAAATTGTGAAATTTCCTAGGATCTTTGTAAATTTAAATGGGAGATTCGCAAAGGGAATGGGTAAAGGGATATGGGTAAAACCAAGTAAGATTCTTTGTGCAAATTTAGCCTCTATAAGAAAAGGATATTATCCTAAAAGAAAGATTATCCTCGGGAGAGATTTATCTTTACAGACAGTTTATTCTGCCTGGATGGCTGTGATCTTTTTTCGTTAAATTATCTTTACATATATCTTACCAGGGCTCGAATTTTACACTGGACCACAGGCCCGAGGCCAGTAATTTTAGTGTTGGGCCAGTAAACTTATGACCTAACAAGTCCGATGGTCTTGTGTTTTTCAATTGAATAACAGGAAAAAATTATGTTCAAGTGTTGACTTTGGTCTGATAAATTATCTTTCAATTCTATGAGTAATCAAGTATACTCTTCTCTTACTTGTCTCAGTTCGGGTTCATATAAAAGCAGTCAAATGCATGTTAAACTGTGTCAGCAATTTTTAATTTTCACATTTGAATCTGGTCTTGTAAAAAAATGTCTGGTCTAGTAAAGATTTTGAGCTACAAGCCCTGTAGTCTTGTGGATGTTCTCCCTAAATTCGAGCCCTGCTTACATGTCCTGCATCAGTGTAGCTATAATGTCATGCCCAATGTTTGTCTACAGGTCCTTAGGGATGTTTGTTTGCTGGGGTGTTTGTTTGGTTGTTTTCTATAAGAGTCTGCCTATCAGCCCCACACTCTAATAATATTACGTTATCTTGCTTAAAGTTGCTTAATTTTTAGTTTCATGTTATTATTGTTATTTACATGTATTTGTACATGTTTCTTTTTTCCTGTTTTTTTCCTTTCTCTTTGCTTGTGTGCGATCTTGAATCATTTCACCACCCATGTTGAGGTTTCTTTCATTAGAACGTTATTTCTCCAGATGAAATGTTTTGATTCAGGAGCTGGAATCCATCTGGAATGATTTGATTAGATTAGATCCTCAGCTATTGATTTTGTGAAGCGATGTGTACGAAGCATACACATACTTCTCCATTATCAATGGAAATCATTCCGTATCCAATCAAAGTAGGGTCTGCTTTCCTCCTGAAGATGATCAGAACATACTGATTGAAATGTTGAGTTGTTACACCACAAATTCTTTTCAGAACCACCACAACTAATATTTAGAGAAACACTGTAAACCTTTGAAAGGGCAAGGTCATTTTCTTTTTTGCAAAAGGTAGACCTACTTCAATTGAACAATCTTAAAGTCCATGGGAAACTTTTGAAGGGGCACCGAGGCCAAGACCAGGGCAACAGAGGACATGGGCATGGAGCCCAGGGCTGAACCTTGTTTCTTGGGTCAAATATTGTTAAAGGCATGATCATACTTTGGTGATTGATTTCAGAAAAAAAGGTGTGCAATTTCTATCCCAAAGCGCCATTTTACAGATAAGCATCCTGTGAATTTGTTTCCCCTCGGTGAAATGCTCCCGTTGATTAGAAATCAATAAAAGTATTTCAACAAGTTTGAATCTCCAAAACTCAAGGTGAGTTTTGGATATATTCAAATTTCTGTGGTGTCTGTTTGTCATTTGTGAATGCTGCAGCCAGAGATGCCATTGGTACCCTCTGTCACCTCGCTTAACATTGATGGATTTGATGTTCTCAATGAGAATATAAATAATTAAAAATTCCATTTATTTCTAGTCTTGCATGAATACACCCACTTTCCCATTGGCACTTACATAGGGTCATCGATACAAGCCCTATGGGTTTCTAGATGGCCCTCCGCTCAATATGTATTATTTTCTTCAAAGCCGTTGATTTATGACTTACTTGAGTGGAAATTAATAAACAAACAAACAAACAAGAATACCATGATAGTTTTTTGCTGTTTTCTCAACAAGTAGACTCTGTATTCAGCTGAAATTTTCGAAGGTGACCGTTGTTTTATCTTTTTTGATAATTATGCCTATAAATCAGCAGTATGTTGACAAAAAACAACCTACATGTATGACCCATACCTTTAAGAATGTTACCCCCATTGTACACCAGTGTTCTCTCTTTGCCTTGTTAATTTTTATCATTTGTTTTTTCATTTGATTTCAATCCATGCTGTATATTGGGACGGGGCGGTTTTCTTATTTTTATGTTTTTATTTCAATTCTTGCTGTATATTGGGATGGGGTCGGTTTTCAAATTTGTTTATATTTATCTATTTTACTTAATGTGTTTATTTTGTATGTATTGTGATTTGCCTGAATAAAGTAGTATTATTATTGTTATTATTATATACCTACATGTACTATACCTGTGAAATACATGTAAAGTGAGTAAGAGCAACATATAGCCTAGACTCCTTGCAGGCATGATCTGTGACCTGCTCAATAGACTGTGCAAGTCTCGCGCGTATCCGAACAAGAAAACACGTCAAACGAAGAACATTTTATTTCTGAAATTAAATCTTTGTTTTAAATTATATCTCATGACAAAATCTGAACAACAAAAATAAATCATTACAATTTCATGAAAAGTTTTAGCTTTTGAAAAAAAAATCACAATAGTGTGTATATTATTATTGAAAAAAAAATTAAAACTCTGGGACAAGGATGCCTATTTGATGTTAACTTTTTAGAAACCCCTTATGCGGGTTCGTGAAGGTCAAACGGGTCTTAAATGGACCCGTATCGCAGTTTAAAGAGGATGCTGACGCCTCAACAACCATAGACTGCAATGAAAAGGGTTTGCTTTGCAATTACAGCATCTGGCGATTATAATCGCGCATCCAAAACAAGCGTTTACGTAAGTTTTATGATCGGAGGCGAGCACAAAATTCTTAATTTTTTGCAATAACCGGAAGCTGAGGTCAAGTTTAATTCTTGGGTTTTCTTCGTTATATTGTTGAATTGGTTTTACTTTCATATTTTGTTATCACTTAGTATTACGTTCCCAACAACATGTATACTTTTCTAGGTCATAACCTACGTTAAACTTAAATATTTGACGAAACAAAATCTCGCCCACGTAAAACTCCATATGGTTGGGACCACTATGGTCCCGGAAGTTCGAATGCGCGCGAGACTTGCACAGTCTATTGGAATAAAACTTCAAAGCTCATTTTTCGAGAAGCCCCGTTTCGCCATCACTCATGTTACATGTACATCATATGTGGGAGCTCAGTTTTGTATAGCCGCTTTGTTGGAGCATGGAGGTACATGTACAATGTATAATAAAGCACACTCCCACACGTGACATCAAAGTATTGTCATTTTGATGCACGCCGTCAAAAGCAGAAGTTGGGGCCTAATTTGTTTATCGATAATTATGAAAAACTGTGTACACATATCCAAATTACATATAAATGATAAATAAACACTTTATAAACAAGTTTAAATAGCTTTCCCGTTATCATAAAAAGAAATTAAAGTACCTGTTTAAGCAGTATTTTCTGCTTAAAGGCACTGGACACTATTGGTAATTACTCAAAATAATTGTTAGCATAAAAACTTACTTGGTAACGAGCAATGGAGAGCTGTTGATAGTATAAAACATTGTGAGAAACCACTCCCTCTGAAGTAACGTAGTTTTTGAAAAAAAGGTAGTTTCTCACTCAAATAATAAAAGACTTCAGCCAGAAGCCTTTTATTCAATTAGGCATCTGAAAGCACACAAATTTGTGCAACAAGGGTGTTTTTTCTTTCATTATTCTCTTGCAACTTCGATGACCAATTGAGTCAAAATTTTCACAGACTTGTTATTTTATGCATATGTTGGGATACACCAAGTAAGAATACTGGTCTTTGACAATTACCAAAGGTGTCCAGTGCCTTTAAGCGGCTCAAAGAGATTGAGCTTGGTCTAGTTACCAAATCAAGCCCTGCTGATTACACAAGTAAGTTGTTACTGCTTCAATCAGCTCTGACTGGTTTCATTCAGCCCCCATGTATGTACAGTGTACGTGTTTGTCATTACACCCTATTGAAGAAGGCCACTATTAAAATCTGGAAATAATTCACACTGTAATCCGCTGTCAGAAGAAAGAAATAAGAACTGGGAAATATGACATGGAGTATGACAGCCAACCATCGTCACCCGTACCCTTCAGAGAGGTGAAGGAGTTAAATCTGGTGAAATCTTACAACCTGACTGTCACAAAGACAGCCCCATCTCAAGTCCGATCCTATCAAACCGAGCACCGGTGGGAGATTTGAACTAATTGACGTGTGATGACAACACGCTATCGGTCTCTTTTGTCGACCGGTCCCCCGCACCAGGCTGTGCTGAAAAGCACCTGTCAGTTTTCACCAGTTAAGACATATAAACAGTCCGATTGCTTAGTGTTGTCCATCGGTAGTTGGCGGAGCTCACAGATGTAGTTTAAAGGCACTGAACACGTTTTGTAATTGTCAAAGACCAGTATTCTCACTTGGTGTATCCCAACATATGCATAAAATAACAAGCCTGTGAAAATTTGGGCTCAATTGGTTATTGAAGTTGCAAGAAAATGATGAAAGAAAAAACACCCTTGTTGTACAAATTAGTGTGCTTTCAGATAGGAATAAAAGGCTTCTGGCCAGAAGTCTTTTATTATTTTAGTCAGAAATTACCTCTTTCTCAAAAACTACGTTACTTCAGAGGGAGTCGTTTCTCACAATGTTTTATACTATCAACAGCTCTCCGTTGCTTGTTACCAAGTAAGTTTTTATGCTAATATATATTTTGAGTAATTACCAAACGTGTACAGTGCCTTTAACTGTCATTCCAGAGCAATTGTTTGTGTGTTTATATGTGGGAGGGGGAGGCCCAACTTTAATTGGTGTTTCAAAAGCGGAGAAAGCTGAAATCATAGTTTTATTTATTTTCTTATGAGACACATTGAAGATGAGTATGATTTGGTAATTTTGCCGCGCTATGATGGGTGATGATTAACGTTGTTTTAAACAATCCTGTAATATGTGACTTTGTTTCTCTTTAAACAACATTTTTTATGCTGGAATCAATGCTTAGTTCAGTATTGATGACGATTTTTGAACAAATTACAAAACATGGCATCTGCCATATTGCAAGCAAATTGACAGGGGCTTAAAAGGTTTAGGAACTGAACACCTTTGGTAATTGTCAAAGACCAGTATTCTCACTTGGTGTATCCCAACATATGCATAAAATAACAAACCTGTGAAAATTTGGGCTGAACTGGTCATCGAAGTTGCAAGAAAATAATGAAAGAAAAAACACCCTTGTTGCACAAATTTGTGTACTTTCAGATGCCAATAATAAAAGGCTTCGCTGAAGTCTTTTATTATTTGAGTGAGAAATTACCTTTTTCTCAAAAACTATGTTACTTCAGAGGGAGTCGTTTCTCACATTGTTTTATACTATCAACAGCTCTCCATTGCTCGTTACCAAGTAAGTGTTTATGCTAACAATTATTTTGAGTAATTACCAATAGTGTTCAGTGCCTTTAAAGGCCCTATACACTATTGGTAAGATCGAAAAACACAAATGTTCACAGATTCACACATAACTTACATGATTTAAAGTAAGTAATGGTAGAAAGGGTTCCTTAAAATATTTCTGCCTAAAATGCTATCGTTTCTGAGAAATGAGTAAAACAATAGTTTTTATCGCGCGCGATAATAAACTCGATGTTTGAAAAACAGAAAACACATAAGGTCTCTTTTCACTATTTTCTCGTGACCTCGATGACCAATTGAGCTCTAATTTTCACAGGTTTGTTATTTCATGCATGTGGTTGATTACACAAAACATGAACACTGTCTGTGATTATTTTGTCAGCTCTGCCAATCCTGTATAATACCTTTAAGAAAACAAAACAAAAACAAACAACATTAGTACAGTGAAAATTAGTCAACATTTAAAGGCACAGTACACGTTTGGTAATGACTCTGAAAATTAATGGCAATAAAAACTTACTTGGTTAGAAGTACAGCAGCTTTGGGTAGTATAATGAATTTTGAGAAACTTTTAACTTCGAAGTACTACAGTTATGGAAAAATACATCACTTTTTATTCCCCAAAATTTGAATCTGAGAAGCGTTTCTGTCAGAAACGCTTCTCAGACTGTGTTTATTTTCCTATGGAGAATAATCTTCCTGCGTGGAAATATTCACTCCGGTTTTTCGGTGATATCTCAAAAACGCGACCACCTTTTGAAGTGAAATTTTCACAGGTTAGTTTTATTGTATGTACTTACATTTTCATAGGATTAACACAATCAGTAGGTTCCAATTACCAAACGTATACAGCACCTTTAAAGGTATTATACAGGATTGGCAGAGCTGACAAAATAATCACAGACAGTGTTCATGTTTTGTGTAATCAACCACATACATGAAATAACAAACCTGTGAAAATTTGAGCTCAATTGGTCATCGAGATCACGAGAAAATAGTGAAAAAAGACCTTATGTGTTTTCTGTTTTTCAAACATGGAGTTTATTATCGCGCGCGATAAAAACTATTGTTTTACTCATTTCTCAGAAACGATAGCATTTTAGGCAGAAATATTTTAAGGAACCCTTTCTACCATTACTTACTTTCAATCATGTAAGTTATGTGTGAATCTGTGAACATTTGTGTTTTTCGATCTTACCAATAGTGTACAGGGCCTTTAAAGATTACAAGAAAATTTAACTTGTTATTACAATTTTGAATGAGGTACATGTATGGTGCAATCAGGCATGGTGCAATCAGGCATGGTATTCTTCCTACTTTAGTCTGACTTCCAATTTTCTTTTGCTCTAGGAAAGATATGAAAAGTTGTGATTAAATAGAAGCCTATACCATGTGTACATGTACATGTAGGTCAGCCCTTGTACATGTACATGTACTTGATAATGTATTTCTACTTTCTTCTTCGAAGGACTTCATATCATACCTGGTTGACATCTGTTGACCTCAGTTCGAATCCCACCTCAGACCGGAGCCTTGCATGTTGATGGGGTTTTCAGCCCCTAACCTTATTGTCAGGGTTTTCCTGAAGATGAGGTATTCCTCGACAGGGCTTTCCTACATTGTACAACTGAGCATTGCTTTATCATCTTCTATTCATTCTACTATTGGCGCTTGCACTATTAGATGTGTAATGAACTAACTAACTAACTAACTAAATAAATAAATAAATAAACAAATAAATAAATGAAAGTAAATTCCATGCTACATGTACCTGTCAATCACTGTTAATACACATAAATATTTTGTTTTTATCTCAGTCATAAATCCAAGCCATATCAGAGATTTATCCCCAGCCCCTGATTGTTTGTACTGGGGAGAGAGGAAGTCCTTAAATGCCTTAGTACCATCAATCCCCCCCCCCCCCTTCAAAACAAAGAAAAATACTTAAAATAGATTTTAAAATCTCATTTGTCATCTGCTTTACACCCAGTTCATATATATTAAAATAAATAAACTTTAATTTATTACATTTACTGATGTGTGTACTATGGTTATAACATTGTTTCAACCTAGAGATAGGGCCTACAAGTAAATAACATCATATTTTGTCCTCTCTAAACCAACCCTGAAACCTTTCCTCTGTCTTAGCATGGTCTTAGCAAGTCTTAAAAGATGCCTCACATTGTCCCTGGTACATGCTCCAGCTTTGACAGGGGACCCCCGGTTTATATCATTTGTCCCCGCTCACTGATTGTTACCCGCCATCATTCCACATAACCCCACTGTAAATGTGTCCCTACCTTAGTAATTGGTTCAGATTTATGGAGCAGGTGTGACTCCTATATATTAGTTATGACAGTGCGAACGGTTACCAGAGGTAATTATTGATGAAAGATAACCGTTTTTATTTCCCTGTTTCATTTGGATATTTTTATTGCTTTTTTCCCCCTTTTTTTTTCTTTTTCTGAATTGGCAGTAGGTTCCCTGGTCAGTGTTTAGTGTGTGTGTGTGTGTTTTTTACGCCTATCCTTGTCCATGGTAGAGAAAGGGTCCCATAAAATGAAGCTCAGTACTTGTTTGACATTTTGTTCTCAATTGAAAATGATTTGTGCTGTTGAATGTCTGGAGACTGTCCTTGAGGAAAAGAGTTTGAAGGGAAAAACTACAAAAAGAGTAAAATTATTCCCACTCCCTAAATGTATAGTTTTAAAGCCTAACATTGTTTATTGTCAAAGACCAGTATCTGCTCTTTGTGTGAACCAAGAAATAAATAGCCTGTGAAGTTTAAGCTCTGTCGGTCATCACAGTGATGAGAAAGTAGTCAAGAAACAAAATCATTATCAACTCTTTTTAAGCATCGGATTTTGACTCTCAAAAACTAATTTGTGTTGCTCATTTCCTAAAGACTATAAAATTTAATGTGAATACAAACCTCCGGGAAAAGGGGAGAATTCGAGCATGATTTCCAGTACCCTTTGTCTCTCTTTGTATTGGGGAAATGATGCGTTTTACAGTGAGTGCAAGTACATGTACTGTGCATGCTACTCAATGGAATGACCGGGCTTGTCAACAATCTGGTGTTCCGAGTGTAAACAAAAGCAGGACTAATCGACTTCTGGTCGTTTGTCTAAAAAAGTTGTGTAGTGCATACACAATATCCACTCATAACTGGTTAAATGCTATTTATTCAACTATTATAGCATTTCCAATGAAATATTTCTCTGAATGCCTGGTATTTGTGTGAATTTTATAATCATTAGCCTTTTGGAGATATGGTGGTCACTGTATGAAATTTGGTGTATACAGACAAATTTACCCAAACCTTTATAGTGTCATAGTATAGTGTCCGCCATATTTCACAATGGCTTATTGAGCTTTCTGATTGAAACTTATCAAATTAGTATCTGTTGATAATTATCATCATGTACATGTTCTTTGTATAATAAAAAAAAAAAAACAATTTTTTTCTCTCAAGAAACATTACTGTCTTACATTGAAATGTGAACAAATTATGCTTGACGAAACATAAAGTTTAACAAAATATTGCCAGGGAAACAGTCTGAATCAATACCACATTTGATGACATTTTTGAAGAAATATTTTCACTGCACAAATGAATTTTTCCCTTTGATGTTATTTGTTGAGAAAAAAGTGCAATGGCATGTACATGTTCATGGATTTTCTTTTGGGTATTTTTGAATGAGTCATAGTATAGATCATGGCACGATGTGATGGTTGTATGTAACCGGCACTAATTGTTATATTTTTGTTGTTCTCATTTCAGGAGGATGCTATGATTATTAATGAGATCAAAGATGACCTGCAGTCGGAATGTTCCAAGTTTGGGGAAGTCAAGAAAGTCATTGTCTTTGATGTAAGTTCAGAATTGGTATTTACAGTTTCTGATGAGTGCCAATAGACACAATCGGGGACCAGAGTCACGTGACTCATGGTGGGTGTACATTGCAAATAGTGGTGTGTCGTGGCCGAGTGGTTAAGTGCATCGGACTCAAATCTGGTGGTTGAGTCATCGGGGTGTGGGTTTGAATCCTGGTCATGACACTTGTGTCCTTGAGCAAGACACTTAACTATAATTGCTTCTCTTCACCCAGGGGTAAAATGGGTACCTGTGAGGGCAAAGATGGCTCTTGTGAATGATTTAGCTTAGTGCACTTTGGCAGCACAGGCTGTATACTCCCCAGGGAGCTGAGATGGTTTCAGGAATGAAATAAATGGCCCAGTGATCAAGGGTTATAATGTGTGAAGCGCAATGATAATTCTTTGGAATTGCACTGTATAATAGCCGATATTATTATTAAACAAACCAAGCTAGCAACGCACAGTGTGTGTGGAAAAGCATGGCTGCTCCCCACCTTATGGCAGAAGCGCTTCGAAGCAGCCATGCTTTCCATCGCACACTGCGTGTTACTTGCTTGTTTTGTTTACATTGCATACGCACTATGGGTCACGTGACTGCAATTGCCGATTGTGTCTATTTTATGTCTCTGCTTACTACAGAATACTGCGCTTATACTGGTGCCTGTAAAGCACTTAGTTCTACAGGGGGTAAGCGCAGAATTCCAGGGTAAGCAGAACCAACTGTAAGTTTGGGCCCTGTAAGAGAAGGCGGGTTGTAAAATGTTATAACGCCACTGTGATGTCACCAGGCTTTAAATTGCACAAATTCAAAGTTTGATATTTCAAAATATCATAACTTCTGAGGAACACAACAATTTTTACAAGCTACACACACATGTATGCGTCAAAGAGGAAGTCTTGGAAAATACAACAACAATTTGCACAGAAAACGATTATTTTAGGAAACAATTTTGCCCATTATGATGAAGCGTTATCCACTTTAGGTCTGACACCCCTCCATGATAGAAGGAACTCTCTTTGTACCAAATTTGCCATTAAAACTTACAATTCGGGTAGATTCAGCGAATGGTTCCCTGAAACTAAAAGTTCCCACTCTATGAGCCTTAGATCAAACCGGATTGTTAATGAATACTCTTTCACCTCAAACAGATTTAAGAACAGTCCTGTGCCATACCTCACCAGATTACTTAACAAATGAATGTAATTTTTTATTTTTACACAAACGAAGGCTTTTACAGTTGTATTGCTGTTGTTTTTGTCTTACAGTTTTTTATTTTTTATTTCATGTATGCTCTGTATTTTCTTGTATTTTTGATGTTTTTTAATTCATGTACAATCACTGTGCAATTCAGCCTTTGGGCTGCAAGGAGTGTTTTTAATAAACCAATAATAATAATAATAAAAATAAAAAATCTAATCATGTACTCCGGTCCAAGCCAGAAGTTAAAGTGGAAAAAACTTCCCAAGTGCTACAAAATGTAGTATGAGCTCTGGTGTCGAAGTGCTAGGGAAGTCAGAAATGTGAAATCTAAGACTTTTATCTCAATTCAGCCTTTTTTGTCTGCCTGGGGAACAATTATGCAGTAATTTTTCTCCAGTTGAAAATAAATCCTGCTCTTTGATCTACTTCTCTTACACTGAGAATACTGTTCCCAGAAACTCCTTGGAACCTATAGCTCCAGGGGTTATTAAAAGGTGGAAATGCCATCGTGTCATCAACATACCTTCTAAATTTTCAATCCTAGTTTCAAAAGTTCCTTTTGCTTCTAGCATTGACTCTCACCCCTGGGAGTTTCCACATGATTTTATTGTTCTTATTCTCAGTCCTCACCTTTACCCTTGACCCTTTCTGTGTACTATTCTAAGCAGTCAGTCCTAGCTGTTTTATATAAATCCCTCCCGTGTTAATTCATTTACAGAGGCATCCTGATGGAGTAGCATCCGTCAAATTTAAAGATGTAGAATTTGCTGATTTGTGTGTAGCAGCACTCAATGGCAGGTGAGAATAACCCAGAAATAACTTTAACGAGTAAACTTGTGGGTACAACCATATGTTAATCTCTTTTGGACGAAGTGTTGGCTCTGAAAGGAGGTGGTGTAGTCTCTTAACAGCATTCTTCTCATTTCTGTTCACTCTTTTCTCACTTGACTGCTTCTGTTCATTTTCCACTTGACTGCTTCTGTTCATTTTCCACTTGACTGCTTCTGTTCATTTTCCACTTGACTGCTTCTGTTCATTTTCCACTTGACTGCTTCTGACCCTTTTCCACCTGACTGCCTCCATTCATTTTCCACTTGACTGCTTCTGTACCCTTCTCACTTGACTGATTCTGTTCCTTTTCCACTTGACTGCTTCTGTTCCTTTTCCACTTGACTGCTTCTGTTCCTTTTCCACTTGACTGCTTCTGTTCCTTTTCCATTTGACTTCTTCTGTCCCTTTTCCACTTGACTGCTTCTGTACTCTTCTCACTTGTCTGATTCTGTTCCTTTTCCACTTGACTGCTTCTGTCCCTTTTCCACTTGACTGCTTCTATTCCTTTTCCACTTGACTGCTTCTGTTCATTTTCCACTTTACTGCTTCTGTTCATTTTCCACTTGACTGTTTCTGTCCCTTTTCCACTTGACTGCTTCCATTCATTTTCCACTTGACTGCTTCTGTACCCTTCTCACTTGACTGATTCTGTTCCTTTTCCACTTGACTGCTTCTGTCCCTTTTCCACTTGACTGCTTCTGTTCCTTTCCACTTGACTGCTTCCGTTCCTTTTCGATCTGACTGGTTCTGTTACTTTAGTATACTTGTATCCGTGTGTGTGTTGCTTTCTCTTTTAGCATTTGAAAAAGACTCTGCTAGTGTCAAAATGTCAGGCCATTAAACCACAAACTTTAACCATGGTCGTGTGTTTTAATAGATGAAATAGCATGTTGTTTTATGGAACACTACTCATCAATAACCTAATTTTGGGTGGCCTGTGGCTAGTGTGTTAACCACTTGCCTCTCACTACTGTGGTCCTGGTTTTATTCCCATCTAGAGCCATCAGTGAGTGGAGTTGTGTTATGGTTCACTCCTTCGCCATGAAGGTTTTTCTCCGGGCCCACCGGTTTTCCTCCTTGTTGAAATATGAAACAGTTTTGATCTCTGGCTGTTCTGCCTGGTCATAATAGGTGAATCTGTCAATTCGGCTGGCTCCCAAAAGCACCCTTGCATAGGTTCAAATCCTGCGCCAGTCAATTTTTCTTTGTTCAACCAAACATTATTTAAAACTTACCTTGTCAGTTTTCCTTGTGGTTCCTTTGTTCAATCCAAAATTATTTAAAGTTTACTTGTGGTGTATTACTTACTAGAAATACATTTTTTTGATTTTGCACTGGGGACAAACACAGTGTTAACAGTGCCTACTTAAATGTTGTGTGAGGGAAATATCAACTGCTATTAGTAAACTGAATAGTTTGAAGGACACTTTAATACCATAAAGTTTCCATTTTACTTGCGCATCAGGTGGTTTGCCAAGCGTCAACTGACCTGTGAGCTGTGGGACGGCGTGACAGACTACAGAATTGAGGAAACTGACCGAGAGAGGGAAGAACGTCTAAAGAAATGGGAGGACTTCCTCCAAGATGGCAAAAAGGCAAAAGAAGAGAAGGGCGATACCACTAAGCGCACCGAGGACGATGTGGAATGCAGTAGTAAGGCGGAGGAGACTAAGGATGCAGGGAGCAATTCAACAAGTAACACCGAATCTGTGGATGCCACTTGAGTGCAAGGCCGCTTGATATACAGTCTTCATGTAAAAGGTACTTTTCCGTTGATATTCAAACAAGATTTAGCTGACCTGGGCTCGTTTTCACAATGGTCTAAGAGTCATCTTAAGATGAGTCATTATTGCTATATTGATTTGTATTGTGGAGACCCTGGACGTGGCGAATTTACGGCTACGGCTAGGGCTAGGTTTTCGCGTTGTCATGGATTAAGGTATGACGTCCGTAGCAGCACTTATAGCAACAGTTATAGCCGTAGCTGTAGCCGCTAATTCGGAAACGGCCTCTATACTTTTGGGTCTAATGTACATTGTACATAGTACAACTACATGTACTAATACATCTTCTATAATGTATGATAATCTACAATATGACAAGATTCATGGCAGATCAGTCTCTACTGTTAAGATCAGTGGTCAGTCAAACTTTCTTTCAAAAGATTTACATGTAGGTTCTAACCTCCAAGAGAGGTTTTGAGCCCTTTCCAAACTACTCTATTCCCCTGGAGCTACCGCGGGGAGTAACAGCCGGCCCTTTCACACTTGGATTGCTTTACCCCTGATCTACCCCAGCAAATGAGGATACCCCGGGGAATAACTACCCCTACTCTGGAGTAGGGGTAAGCGGTAAAACCCCAGAATATTCTTGAAATGCGCAACCGGAACCCCATGGAATAGGGACCTTAGATGGGACAGTGTGAAAGTGCACTGGGGTAACTGTGGGGTTAAGAACTCATGGGGCCTCCCCAGGGCTGTATCCCACAGAGATACATGTAAGGTATGCAGTGTGAAAAGGGCTAATTTGGGGTGGCGATTGGGGGCTGTGCCCTCATGTGTGGTCAATCATGTCAGTCTCTGCCCCTTAACCTCCATCCCTAAATAGCCCCCATGCCATTGGTCATCAAGTCCTGACAGACTTGAGGAACACACATTTCTTTTATCACAGTGAAATTGATGGTTGGGAAAGCTCCTATGGCTGTTCAAAATTGTTGGCGGATTTACGAGCCAGAGCCTGGAGGCTGGGTTAGTTTGTCAAGGTGAATATTTAAAATGGTGATCAGGTTTCTGAAGAATTTTATCTCAGGAGGGTATATTGGTGCATCAGTTGATTGATATGGAGAAAGGTCTGTGAAGAGATACAGAGCATTTGTGCTGAGATGTAGAACAAAGAGCCATTCCAACAGCTTTATTCCACGTACTGCATCTCTTTGGAACTCCTTGCCTGGTGCATGTTTCCCTCCATCCTACAATCTAGACTGTTTCAAGAGGAATATCAATTCCTACCTCCAGCTCTCCTGAGTTCTTTTCATGTTTCATAATTTTCCTCTTATAGCCCCTTACCAAGAGTGGCTTTTAGCCTTGTTTGGGGCGAACTTGCATAAAAAAAAATTAAAAAAATTGGTACAGGTCTGTGATTTCTTGATCATGAGATTGTTTCTGTTTTTAGGATCTGTTTAGATAGATATGATAGATGGATAAAATGGTTTATTTAAAAAAACTGTCCTCGCAGTACAAAGGCTGGGTTACAACAATCTTAATTTTAAAAACATGACAAATTTACATTAAATAAGGGGAAGAATAAGACACCATTGAATAAAATATATAGACCATGTTACCTTTGTTTACAGAGTGGTGACCTTGCACATTCTTAAGCGTTTCCTGCAGGGCAAGATACTACACAGGCTATATGGGAAAATTTACATTTTGTGTCATAATTTTCACATAAATTCAAAATTTACAAAAGCAACAGCTGTACAGCTTTTGAGATGTCCCCCCCTTTCTTCATATCAAAAGTTGAGAAAAATCAGACACTGGTGCAATCTCCATAAAACGTAAGATTTGTTGTTTTCTGCCATTGAGCTGTGTACAAATGTGCCTGCAGGAAGTCCAGGCTCTGTGGCTCTTTTGTAAACATGTGATGTCACAGGTCACATCGTCTATAGATTAAAATCACGGAAAAAAACCGAAAGGTCAATAAAAACTTGAGTAGCATTAAGATATGCAGATCATTGTGTATATACTTGTATTACAAACATTAACAATGGAGTCACATGGCTGGTGTAAAAATTTGTATCACTGCTGTTACTGCTTTAAAGCTTGATTTTTTTTCATAAATTGGCCGTATACATAATCGGACTATTTTGGTACCATTTGGTTCTGCAAATTGGTATTAATGAGATTTGCATCTGAGTTTCTCAAGTTCTTGTGGTGAATACCTTTGCTACGTGGCGGAACATTGCACATAATCTCTACCTATGAGCTGTTGCGGTTCTGAGAAGAACCGATAGTTTGACAACTTGACATTTCGATCAGTAGCGATATACACATGTAGGCCCCTAATTAACTACCTTTATCACCCCCTAAATTAAGGGTCTCGTAGTCATCTTAAAGGCAAACTATAACTTTGATTTTTGGAACCGTTCAATTGTTTTAACCTACATGTATACAAATGAAATACACAATAAAACTAGTCTGTGAAAAATTCATTTCAAAAGGGGGATGTGTTTTTGAGATATCGCTGAAAATTTTGAGCGAATGTCCACGCAGGAAGAATAATCCCTATTAATCGGTATAAACAATCTGAGAAATAATCTCAAATTCAAATTTTGGGCCATAAAAACTTATCTTTTTCCATAACACATAACTTTGAAGTGACATGTTTCTCTAATTGCTTAAAGGTATTATACAGGATTGGCAGAGCTGACAAAATAATCACAGACAGTGTTCATGCTTTGTGTAATCAACCACATACATGAAATAACAAACCTGTGAAAATTTGAGCTCAATTGGTCATCGAGGTCACGAGAAAATAGTGAAAAGAGACCTTACATGTATGTGTTTTCTGTTTTTCAAACATCGAGTTTATTATCGCGCGCGATAAAAACTATTGTTTTACTCATTTCTCAGAAACGATAGCATTTTAGGCAGAAATATTTTAAGGAACCCTTTGTACCATTACTTACTTTTTAAATCATGTAAGTTATGTGTGAATCTGTGAACATTTGTGTTTTTCGATCTTACCAATAGTGTACAGGGCCTTTAATACTATCGAAAGCTGCTGTACTTCTAATCAATAAGTTTTGTATTGCCATTTAAAAGTGATTACCAAATGTGTACTTTCCTGTTAACTGCAACCTGTTTATCAAAACAGGACCTTACATTGTTGTGGAATTCAGGTACATGTATAATGTCGGTCTCTAGAAACTACCCTCTGTCTGTTTTACAGAAAATTCAAAAATTTTGCTCTACAAAATGGCGGGCTTTGTGTTAGTTCACGATGTTAAATGAAAACCACGCAATTTCGAGGCATATTTGTGTGGATCATTGTATTCTACTTTTAAAACATCTTTCTAACCATATGCATTTCATAACAAACGGTTTCAAACGCTTTTCATCCCAACTCGCCCGATCCAAGGCAACGTGTCCCTTTAAGTCTTATTTTATTCAAAAACTACATGATACTAGGATCATAGCAAAACACATTTTTACATTCAGTTTTACTGAGTGACATAAATGGTATGATTTGTTGGAGCGTTATCATGGCTTCTTGAACTTGCAGTTGCTAATGACCACCAGAGAATCAGTAGACCCCAAAGCTCAATGTCAAGTGGGCATCCCGCGGGAGGTATGGGGTGCCTGCTGGGGCAAATATAGGGAGTGTAAATCAGCAGCCGAACTTGGTTAATTTGATGTGTGTGAGCCAACTTAGTGTAAAGGGACTATCAGATGTTCTCCCTGAGGTAAACGGTGCAGGAACAGTGATATCAGAAGGCTGTTTTGGGTTTTTTTAAAACAGTTTTTGGCGCTATGAGTTTGAGTTGGTTAAAGTGCAAAAGTCAATAGTTTAATTTGTGTCTGTGTGGGTGGGGTTCAACACCTTACTTTTAAAGGGTGTCGCAACTGCATTTTACTCAGGTACAAGACACCAGGGCTCAATTACACTAAGCCATTAAATGGTGTGTACAACATTGGTAATTGCCAAAGACCTGTATCCACACTTGGTGTGACCTATGTACATGTATACATGAAATAACAAACCTGTGAAAGTTTAAGCTCAATCGGTCTTCAGAGTCATGAGAAAACAGTGACAAACCCCATGTTTTAACTTTTTTCAAACATTGGATTTTATCCTGCGTGATAAAGACTAGGCCTATTGTTTTACTATATTTCCTAAAAACTACAGCATTTGAAGCAAAACTATTTCAAGGAAAGTTTTCCACCATGAACATCTTTCTCCTGTACCATGTAAGTTATGTGCAAATCTGTGAACATTTATATTTTCAATCATACCAACGTTGTACACACCCTTTAAGTGCAAGAATTCGTGCTAGGCCATAGAAGTTTGGCTTAACAGAAATGGGTTACCAGCCAAAGCTGTTATCTACCGCCCTGTGTGCTGGTACCCTGCCAAATGTTACTTAATGGCAAATACAAAATGATAAGCAATATTTTTAGCCTTACAGACCCAGACCAGGGGCCAATTTCATAGAGCTGCTTAAGCACAAAATTTGCTTAAGCACGAAAAAAGCTTGCTTATTATACTCGTGTTATTGGCCAAAACTCCATGCGATGTACATTGCTCGTGACTTGTATTTAGCTGTTGTTTAGTTAGCATAACAATCGAGTGGAGTATTGGCCGGTAATCTGGTTTTACTAAGCAAGGTTTTTTGGTGAATAAGCAAATTTTGTGCTTAAGCAGCTCTATGAAATTGGGCCCAGTATGGAGGCCTGTGGGTACTCATACATTAGTATATTCCACTCATTAAAACTGTTAAAGCTGTGTCTGAATCAACCGGCTTCAGCTATGGCTGAAACAACAACGTTGAAGAATAGGACTTTTGGGCGATTTAGCCGTAGCCACTTCTGAAGCCATTAAACCGCACACGGTCTTAGTACAAAAATACCTTGCTTATTTTTAGCAGAAAGTGGCAAACATCCAAAATGCAAGGAATGCCGTATACTGTTGGCACTGGTGGCGTCTAGCTGCCAACAGTTTTTATTTATCTTCACTTGATCCCAGCTAAAAACCCATTTGTTTACGATTAAAGTCCTTAGTACTGTTAGTGTTTTTTGTATTATTATTATAATTTTTTTTTTTGCTCTTCCTTTTTTGTGTTTATTTATTGTAATGCGCTGTAGAGTGTATTCATACATATACATGTACATGTACATGTAATAATAATAATAACCAGTTCTTATATAGCGCATTTCACAATAACGTCTCAATGCGCTTTACATTAGTGCCCTGGTCATTGGGCCAATAACATTCCTTTAATCTTTCTCAGCTCCCTGGGGAGTATACAGCCGTGATGGCGCTCCGAAGGCTTTTTCAAACACAATATCAACCTCTACCCTCGCAGGTACCCATTTATACCCCTGGGTGAAGAGAAGCAACTATAGCGAAGTGTCTTGCTCAAGGACACAAGCGTCACGACCAGGACTCGAACCCACACCCCGATGACTGAACCACCAGAACTTGAATCCGATGATCTAAACCACTCGGCCATGACACCCTACATGTATAGGTTTTGCGCAATATAAATGTCTGTTATTATTATTTGCAAATAAATTGTCATTCTCATTTAATCAACCCTCTCACCTTAGAGTCTTGCTATCCTTTAATCTTATCCTCGATCTCACCACCATTTATTCTAAGCTTTCTTGATCTTACCATGCTTCAATCTGTTTCTTGATCTCATACCATTTAATCTCATTCTCAGCCGCAATAATTCATCAAAATTGCTTCGTAAAAAGCTGGGAAGGTACTAGGCAGAACAATAATGCTCTACCAGCCAGGCTCCTATAGTGGATGATACCAATGCCTACATCCTTACGGACTGTGAAGGGGGTAACCATGTTTCAACACCAGGAGTGGGTGGTAACGTGCCCCTGGTTGTAATTAATTTGGGTTGATAGCCCAAGTTAGTTAGGTGTAGCCCTCAGCTTGAAGTGGCCATCCGTGGTGTTATGATGTGAGGTGATCTCTCATTAAATAATTATTTTTTTAAAAACCCTATAATGTCATTCTTGATCTTACCGCCATTCCATCCTTAAATATTGTTATTGGTCTCACCTCCTATTAATCCCTTTAAGCTCTTTCAGTTTCACCACCGATTAACCTCATTCTTGATCTCACCATCGTCTAATCTCCCTCAGTCCCACCATCCTTGAATCTTCTAATTTTTGTCACTCTGTAATCGCATTTTTAATCTCACTCACCCTAAATCTCATCCTCGATCTCCTCACCCTTTGATCTCATTCATAAACTCACCATCCTTCAATCTCATTCTCAGTCTCACCACCCTTTTAATGTCCAACCTCGATCTCACACAACTTTAATCTAATTCTGTCTCACCACCCTTTATTTACATCACGGTCTTGGAGTTCTGACATCTATTAAGATCTTACACTTGCCTTAAAGGTATTATACAGGATTGGCAGAGCTGACAAAATAATCACAGACAGTTTTCATGTTTTGTGTAATCAACCACATACATGAAATAACAAACCTGGTAAAATCTGAGCTCAATTGGTCATCGAGGTTACGAGAAAATAGTGAAAAGAGACCTTATGTGTTTTCTGTTTTTCAAACATCGAGTTTGTTATCGCGCGCGATAAAAACTATTGTTTTACTCATTTCTCAGAAACGATAGCATTTTAGGCAGAAATATTTTAAGGAACCCTTTCTACCATTACTTACTTTAAATCATGTAAGTTATGTGTGAATCTGTGAACATTTGTGTTTTTCGATCTTACCAATAGTGTACAGGGCCTTTAAAGGGAAAGTATACCATCAGTAATTACTCAAAAATTTAATTACTTAAAAACTTACTTGGTAAGCGGCACTGCAGCTGTTGACAATGTATAACATTTTGAGAAAAGATTCCCTGCGTGGACATAAACGCTCCAGTTTTTCGGCAAAGTTTCAAAAATGCTACTATTATACATGTACCTTTTGTAAACATCAACGTTTGTATAGAAGTAAAACAATCAAACGGCTTCAGAAACCAAAGGTATTGCCTCTAAAGCAAAGCCTCCAAAATCACATTCATTCATTTAGTTTTGATATGTCTGATCTCTCGTTCACTGAAACCAAGAACTGGATGGATTACCGTTATAGAATTGATCGTATTATTCAATGGATCGAAAAAAACATTTTCAAGTGAACATCAGAGGAAATTGACAACATTGGTCTCGGAAACCTAACCATCAGCTCATCAGACATGTCATCATTCAGTTTTACCTTGATGTATCATCCCAGTGCAGTAACACCATCACTGCTCACTGAGGACATCAAAGAGATAAATTATTTCGTAAGAACATCTGTTTGTCTGTACCAATTCTGGACAAACATGGCCTTCCCTAAACACCACCTTGGGACCCCCTCTTACCCTCTATACCTGCTTCCATGGGTGTCATTGGGGCCCTGTTGATGACCCATCTGGGATTATTCGTGATCTTTTAACTTCATTGAATGTTTCATATTCCCATCCCTTGCCATTTGGGTCGAGGGATGCTTGGCCAATGTGACATTATGTCCTAGAAATGCTAGGGTTATTTAAAGTTGAGTTTGTGAAACAAAATGTCAGATGCATGCACTTGGCACAATTATTTCTCAACAGGACATTTTTGTGCGAGGGAAATCGGAAAAGACGGCTGTTCAAGTCCAATTTCCTTTTTCATTATCTTTCATTTTATTTTGTCTATTATTACTATTATTATATTTTTGGAAAATTAATTAGAAGTGATTAATAGATTGAAAACTGAATTAAAAAAAGCATTTCCCAAAAGGCACTCTGAATCGAATTTGAGAGTATTCTATTACTGTCCAAAAAAATATAAAACATGCCAAAGTCTTAAACTTATCCTGACCTAAAACCTTTAGAAAATTCCTTTCTACCAAATTGACACATCTGTGACATACATGTACAATTGCACATTTACATCTCTGGCCCACACTTATCCAATATAAATTGTTACAGCTCCGACCTCTATCCACTTAAAGGTATTATACAGGATTGGCAGAGCTGACAAAATAATCACAGACAGTGTTCATGTTTTGTGTAATCAACCACATACATGAAATAACAAACCTGTGAAAATTTGAGCTCAATTGGTCATCGAGATCACGAGAAAATAGTGAAAAGAGACCTTATGTATTTTCTGTTTTTCAAACATCGAGTTTATTATCGCGCGTGATAAAAACTATTGTTTTACTCATTTCTCAGAAACGATAGCATTTTAGGCAGAAATATTTTAAGGAACCCTTTCTACCATTACTTACTTTCAATCATGTAAGTTATGTGTGAATCTGTGAACATTTTGTGTTTTTCGATCTTACCAATAGTGTACAGGGCCTTTAAAATACCTTCATAAAAGTTTGTGCTTAACCTTGAGTTTCTAGAGAGTGTTGAACACTGGAAGACTGGGCTGGAGTTTGTTTTTATAGAGATGTTTAAAGATGCCTAAATTGACTTGTAACATTTGTTTTTATATGGCTAGTTCTCAGAGCATTATGCTGGTGGGTTTTTATTTCACATGAATCTGGGAAAGTACCGTTTTAGACACATCAGTGTATGGGTAAAACCAAATTATATTCTTTATCCCAAATGCAAATCTATTAAATATTGTCCTGTAGTCGAGAAAGTAATGATAATAATTTGTGCAATGATAGTTTGAGAAGTTCTACATCCTACATTGTAAGTACATGTACATGTAGCTGAGAAATGAGCTGAGTTGTAAAGGGAGGTTTACATTGTGGTCGACCCGTGTATGACCACAGGACACAGCCAGTTGATTTTTCTGGAGGGAGGAAAACAAGACCTCATGGCGGAAGAAACCAACGCACAACTCTATTCACATTTTTGGCCTGAGCCGGGAATCGAACCGGGCCACAGAGCGTTTCACGCACTAGCCACCCATGCCACCCAAGTGATATAAAATATCATTTGAGATATTGAATGAGAAAATGACATCGGTAAGTTTTAGTTGGTTGAAAGAAACAGACCGCGGGCCTAATTTCCATCACTCTGTTGTAAATAGGTACCTGTGATGGGAGAGAATCTAAGTTATGATTTGTTGTAAGGCGGGGCTGCATGCTCCTAAGAAGTTGGCAGGGTTGCAGAAATGCTTTCGACCTCGGCCTAATTTCATGATTCTGCTCACCAACAACAACAAAACAGGTTAGTAAGGATTTCCATTTGTGCCAAGCTGTGTAGCGTGGGATGGGGTTGGGTGACTCAGCTCTCTTTTTACACCACTGTTTTATTGGGACCCCTCACTGGTAAACTTCCAGCGTTGCACAAGGGCCCAGCTTGTGCAGAAAATATTGCTTAAACATTTCTGCTGAGCAGAAATTAGCAAGATACCAGTCACAAATTGTACACATGAAGTGGTAGTTTGGCTGGTAATCTTATTCTGGTAAGCATAATTTCATTGTGCTTAGCTACTTTTTGTGAGTAGGCCTAAGCAGCTCTATGAAATTTGGCCCTGATATCACTGTCACTGGCATCTCAATGTGTGCCACTTTGCAAAAAGTCTCATTAATACCACTTCAAGTTTCAACTCTAAACTTTTCAAGATTTATGGCTGAAAAGGTGACAAAATGCAAGGAATGCAGGAGCATTTGTTTGTAGCATATAATATGGACTCTACATAAACTGTTGTCATATAGAAGTGGTTGCTGACAGGCTTGTCAAATGCATATCCCAAAGATCAATGTTTTGGAACAGAGTCAACTTAGAAAGTGGTATAATTGTACCATTTTGAAAAAGTGATTTGTTGAGTTTGAATTTGTTTGAAGAAGATGATAGCATCAGCATGTTGATTCATTTCATCATTCATTCATTCATTCATTTAGGTTTATTAACAACTCAAAAATGACACGACAGAAGTTAAAAAGACTAAAAAGTAAGATTGACGTGTTTACATTGATAGTTTGAATCATGGAGGAAGGCAATGGTCTGAATGTAGACTTCTTGCACTTAAGTCACATGGGGCTACTGTATTCACATGGTCTGCCATTTTGGGAGACAAATTGCATGTACAAATATGATGCGTGTTAAACTGGGCTTATGGGAGGGCCCTTGTGGGGTCTTTTACACAATGGAACAATGGACCCCACAAGGGGATTCTTTATTCAACCTGGACCCCACAAGGGAGTCTTTAGAAAAGGGAATAATAGAACAACAATAGCAGGACCCCCAAAACCGGATCCCTAAGGTTGTGTGTGTGGGAGTCTTACTCAAAGATTGTGGGGTGTCGTGGGTGAGCAGTCTATGGCTGTAGACGTGAGTTCTGTAATTTACAGAATGTGGGTTCAAATCTTGGCCTAGTCAAAGATTGTGGGGTGTCGACCTGGGTGAGCGGTCTAGGGCTGTGGACTGGTTCTGTAATTTACAGAATGTGGGTTCAAATCCTGGCCTAGTCAAAGATTGTAGGGTGTCGTGGGTGAGCGGCCTAGGGCGGTAGATGCAAGTTCTGCAATTTACAGAATGCGGGTTCAAACCTGGCCTAGTCAAAGATTGTGGGGTGTCCTGGGTGAGCGGTCTAGGGCTGTGGACTGGTTCTGTAATTAACAGAATGTGGGTTCGAATCCTGGCCTAGTCAAAGATTGTGGGATGTCGTGGGTGAGCGGTCTAGGGCTGTGGATGCAAGTTCTGTAATTTACAGAATTTGGGTTCAAATCCTGGCCTAGTCAAAGATTGTAGGGTGTCGTGGGTGAGCGGTCTAGGGCTGTGGACTGGTTCTGTAATTTACAGAATGTGGGTTCAAATCCTGGCCTAGTCAAAGATTGTAGGGTGTCGTGGGTGAGCGGTCTAGGGCGGTGGAAGCAAATTCTGTAATTTACAAAATGTGGGTTAGAATCCTGGCCTAGTCAAAGATTGTGGGATGTCGTGGGTGAGCGGTCTAGGGCAGTAGATGCATGTTCTGCAATTTACAGAATGCGGGTTCAAATCTTGGCCTAGTCAACGATTGTGGGGTGTCCTGGGTGAGCGGTCTAGGGCTGTGGACTGGTTCTGTAATTTACATAATGTGGGTTCGAATCCTGGCCTAGTCAGTGGCGACACTTGTGTTCTTGAGCAATGCACTTAATCATAGTTGCTTCTCCCCATTCTCCACCCAGGAGTACACTATGTATACCTGCGAGAGGTGGAGAGTAATCTGCGATGGACTGGCTTCCTCTCCAGAAGGAATAGAAAAAATCTCAGTCTTAAAATGCCAATGAAACCGGATGTAAACATCGACATGATTTGGACAGACTGTACTGTTTTTTACTAATCCGACATCCACAATGGCACAACGAGATTTATCATGTGGTGACATTAGGTGGATTGTGTCAAAAAGCGGGCAGTACAACCATTACCATACATGTACATGTATGACCCTCTCCACTAAAACAAACAAACAAACGCACCAACAGACAAAATGGGAATTGTACCCTACACTTAACACACTTTTGGGAAGATTTTGTTATACTTTTTGTTATACTTCTCAAATCAAGAATAGGAAGAAGAACAAAACAAAAATATTTGAACCCAAAATTTGGATGGGGTGGGTTGGGGGTTGGTGGACGCCACTTGACCATCTCACTTGCCCCTCTTGTAAACTGTTGTGTGGCTTTGTATAGTAAATGTACGATTAGTTTCACCATTTTACTTTGTACATGTATGATGTATGTCTACACCCACCCTCTGCACATTTTTACATTTGTCTCCATTGGTTTCTGACAAACTTTTTATTGATTTATGGCATAGCAGCTCACTTTATTCCAACTTTGTTTTACAAACTCCAAAACCCTCATGGATCAAATGCCGCATTTAATCTCCGTCAGTTCACAGCAGCCCCCCCCCCCCCCCAAAAAAAAGAGAGAAGCCCTGACCATTCCAGAGGGACTCGTAATGTTTCACAGCCCTTTGCTAGCTGAACCTATGGTATTGGAACTGATGAGAGTAAAAAAAACTCCATGTCTGGGCCCAGGCATGGGTTGCGTAAATCAACCGATTAGAGTTGGTTTCAGTGAGCTGCACGTGTGGACTGGTTGTAAATCACTGCTTCCTTGATGAATTCAAGAGCCTTAGTGCGGGATGAGGGCTTCTTGAGCTCATACATGTACACCCTGGTAGGCTGTGTGGTATGTGACCCCTGCTTCGGTCTACCAGCGGCGGCGGCTGGGGAAGAAGTGTCCTGATTGCGGGCAAGTCTTTTTGGTCTTGGTGATGAGTTGGAAGAATTTAATTTCTGAGTGGGAAATGATCATTCGATACTCCTTTAGCGCGGGGCATCATTTATCTTCCAGGAGTCCTCTTGTTCAAGTGTTGGCTTTTTTGTGTGTGATTTGATGTTTACGATGGGTTTACCCGAGGTCAGGATGAGTGTTTTGTTTGTCAACCTTGACTACCCCACTTAAAATCATCATTTTTTTAAAAGATTAAATTCTTTTCCATCCATGAGTTTTTAATGAGCACGCCATCCAATCAAACTATGAGTATTGATTTTCATCAAATGAGGTGGTCGTATTAAATGAAAACAAAGAAAAACAGGTGACAGTATTCATGGATCTTGAGCTTGTACATGTACAATGTAGGATCTTAAAGGCATTGTATACTTTTGGTAACGGCTCAAAATCAGTGTCCACATTTTGTGTGATTCAGCATATGCATTAACAAACAAACCTGTGAAAGTTTGAGCTCAATTGGTCATCGAGGTCACGAGAAAATAGTGAAAAGAGACCTTATGTGTATTCTGTTTTTCAAACATCAAGTTTATTATCACGCATGATAAAAACTATTGTTTTACTCATTTCTCAGAAACGATAGCATTTTAGGCAGAAATATTTTAAGGAACCCTTTCTACCATTACTTACTTTTTAAATCATGTAAGTTATGTGTGAATCTGTGAACATTTGTGTTTTTCGATCTTACCAATAGTGTACAGGGCCTTTAACATGTGTTTCAGTTGCAGCCAATCAAAGTTGACAATGGTGGTGATGGGAGAGGGGGGAGGAGGTCTTCAAATGCTTTATAATTTTCTTGATTTTAAGAGTATGGTGTGAACTTTGTTAATCAGTCAGCTTCCAAACTAAGCCGTGTCTGAATTAGTGGCTTCGACTGGATCTGTATCATTATGCGTTGAAATATAGGACCTCCTTAGCAATACCCTTAGCAACAGTCATAGCCGTAGCCATAGCCACCAATTTAGCTAAACTAGTCTCCCTTGTGTTTGATTAATACTAAACTGTGCTGACACATTTTGAATCGATGATTAATCACAGAATGCTGTTATTCTTTTCTTTTCTTTATATGTAAAATTTATCCCAGTATGAAACAAAATGATAAAGACAAAAGTGGGGGAGTTTTTATATGTATCGAACAAGGCATTTGTACATTTTGTTCAATCTCATTGGGTGGGGTTGGAGGGGGTAAGAGGGGAGTCAGGGTTCTGAGCCCCCTGTTCCCCCCCCCCCCCCCAACCCTGTCATGCCACTGGGGGGTTGAACATTTTTCAAACTGCAGGATTTTGTTTCCTCTACTTGCAAAAGTGCTGAAAGTGGCACCCCAAGGTTCCCCAGTTAAACAAGAGCAGGGCCCAATTTCATCAAGCAGAAAAAGATTGCTTAACAATTTTCAGAAAATAAGCAGGATACCAGTCATAAATTGTATATGGTAGGTTGGCTGGTCACCTTATAAGCATATTTGTGTTGTGCTTTGCTACTTAATGTGCAGCTCTATGAAATTGGGCCCAGGTCTCCAACTGCTGATGAACTTTGAGATCTGAACTTTCCACTCTGAGTTTCTAGTTTTTGAAAACTTCAATGTTTGTAAAACCTACCTTATAACTCACACTTTTAGTGTTCAACTCCTACCCCCCCCCCCCCCCCCCAACCATCCTTAAAAAGTATAATTTTTAAAGCATCTTCCTGGAACAGGTGTTCAATTTGATAAGGTTGCCCTGCCGCTAACAAGAACCATCAATCACAAATCAATGATTGGTTGAGATGCTCTATGGAAGTGATTAGATTTGCCCAAACCTGGAAAAACGGAGCGTAGAGGACAAAAATGAATTGTTTAATTAAGTTAGTGTAAGCCTTTGTGGTTCTAGGTGGAACATACATATGTGTCATCACTCCAGAGTTGGAGGCAAATCACTAGGGTCAAGTCCAAATCTGAAGTCTTGATCTTGTGTCAAGTCCCAGTCAGGAGTCACTTGATTTTAGTTCCAATCTGAAGTCACTTGTGTCACCTGAAGCCTTTCTAAGATTCAAATTTTGGGGAAAATGTATTTCTTTAAATAAAACTACAATCCTTCAAAGGGTGTCATTGCAATGCTAACACTGTTTTATGGTCAACAGCTCCCCTGTGCTTCTTACCAAGTACATTTTTATGGCCATTCATTTTTTGGAGTAATTACCAAAGGTGTTCCCTCCCTTTAAATCAAGCCAAATTATTAGAATCAGTAAGTTACTTGTAATAAGTTGTTTATGTTGCCATATAATATAACCATACTGGCCTGTCTGCATAATAAATACAATTAATTATAAACATTTTTAGAAAACAACAACTCGATAAAGTAATAATTGATTTTCAGATTCAATGAATGATTGAAATGTCCAACCTCCTTCTGACTGAAACTTGAGTTTTCTCAACCCTTGATTATCAACTTGTTGCCATGGAAATGATGAAACACATTATTTTGGTACTGGGGTAAACATCTGAAGGACCTTCTGATCGAACCTTTATAGTGTTCCTTCAAGGTTGATGTCGGAGACCTGTATAGGCAATTGTTCATTTATTTTATTTTTTTTGTAATACAAGTAGTCAACTTTCATTATATAAAGGTTATAGGACTCTCCAAATATACCTCTTTATAACAGTCACGTGCTGTAAGAGAACAACAAAGCAAAGAAAACACAATGCAGAAATGAGATTTGGAGCTTAATAATAATAATAATAACTAGTTCTTATATAGCGCATTTCACAATAACGGTATCAATGCGCTTTACATTAGTGCCCTGGTCATTGGGCCAATAACATTTCTTTAATCTTTCTCAGCTCCCTGGGGAGTATACAGCCCGGGCTGCCGTGATGGCGCTCCGAAGGCTTTTTCAAACACAATATCAACCTCTACCCTTGCAGGTACCCATTTATACCCCTGGGTGAAGAGAAGCAATTATAGCAAAGTGTCTTGCTCAAGGACACAAGCGTCATGACCGGGACTCGAACCCACACCCCGATGACTAAACCACCAGAACTTGAATCGGATGCTCTTAACCACTCGGCCATGACACCCTAATACAAGTAGTCAACTTTCATTATATAAAGGTTATATAGGACTCTCCAAATATACCTCTTTATAACAGTCACGTGCTGTAAGAGAACAACAAAGCAAAGAAAACACAATGCAGAAATGAGATATGGAGCTTTAGAATGTACTCAGAGCTACCAAGGTTTGCATCTTGCAATCAGTGAGATTTTTTACTACAATCAGGGAGATAATTGCATTCAACATAGTAGGGAAAAGGTTTCCATAATCAGGGAGATTGTCACATTTGTTCTCCAAACATGGATTGATTGGTTTATTTTCAGGGAACTTCCTGTAGAAATCAGGAAGAGTGGGCAGCTCTGTGTGCTCTCTATATTCCCACTTGGGTAGTACATGTGTGCCTGTGTTAGAGTGGGTTTTTCCCTAAAGACTCTGGAACCACTGAGTATAGATAGGTTGCAGTATGACGTAAGTCGGCCATCTTTACGGGCAATTTGGAACACACGGTCATGCGTTACGCGTGAGAACGGCGTGCATCACGCGCACATTTCACAAAATTCATTGCGTGATTGGTTAGTGAATGACGCGGCTGCAAGCCAAAATGCGATTTGCCCGTAAAGATGGCGTCTACTGGGAACTATCCATACAGTAATGATCACACATTAGTGTATGTAACAACCATGTCACAAGAGGCAATTTACAGGCAACCAGCTCCAGGCAATCTTCTTCTAGAAAATTCATCCACAATTCAGTTTGCTCATTATTTTCTTGGGAGTTACAGCAAGAAGAATGTCTATTGTGCTGAAAAAGTGTTCCATTTGCATACAGTGGAAGTGGTTGTCTGACAGATTTCCCTGTGTGACATGTGAAACCCTAAATATTAGTCAAAACAAGTTGTTAAGCAAATATGAAACTTTGTTTATTATTTTGCAGATTTGTTAGCAGAAACTCCAACTTTTCCTGACACTGCTTTATTTTGAGAAGAGCCAGAAGATGGTCTAAAGTTTCTTCTTGTTAGGTTTCTATGGGGGTCAACTTGGGTCAACTCATGTCACAGAGGTCAGCCTGGGGTCATTCAGCATTTGGGTACATCATTGGAAGCAATTCAGCCTGCCTACAGGAGTAACGAAAGTAAAGTTAGTTCCTTATTCCTTTTTATCTTTTTATTCACTTCTGTGTGAATGAATAACCAGGTCCTGGTTTCTACATTCAGATTAGACACAGCTTGGCTGGTACAATCAGCTGGTACCTTATTCATGGGTGAAGGTATAGCAAAAGGAATAGGTTACTTATTCGTATAATGGTAAAGTTTTGTAAACCAAGAACTGCCTACAATATCACCTGGGGTTGATTTCACAAAGCACTAAGATTCTTAGACTGGTCCCTTGTCTTTCAGGCACTGGTTTTACAGGCCCAATGATTTCATTAGATACAATGATTTCATTGGATAAACGAGCTGTGACGTAAGCTCTCCATATCTGTGTTATGATTGGTCTGAGGTGATCAGCCGTCTGCATGCAGCGTGTGCATAAAGTTTATACCATGTAGTGTTGTTGGATGTACACATGTACGTTTGAATTGACTGCGAATCTCCTGTAGTGTTGTTGGATGTACACATGTACGTTTGAATTGACTGCGAATCTCCTGTGAAACGATGTGAGGTCAAAGGTACTTCCGGCGGGATCTTGCCAGGCGCTCATGGCTGGTATCTGGCGTTATTCACGAGCCTCAAAGTGTGATGTCAGATGTTCAGGCTATAAGATCCTAAGATGAGTTGTCGGTATTACAATAGTGGTTTGTATTGTGCCACCACTCTTTGCTTAGCAATTAAGATTGATTTGCAAGTCAGATAAACCTTAGCTCTTTGTGAAATCGAGCCCAGGACATTATTTTGAAAGAAGCTGAAGAAAAAACTGACATCGGAGTGCTCTTATCATCCTTGTGTAAACTTATTATTAGAAACTTTTTCACTTATAAAACCGTAACCATTACAGATAAGCACCGAGGTTAATTACTTTTTCACCTCTTAGTTTTTAAAATACATTTTGCAACTAGAGTCTTGGAACTTGGAAGAAATTTTCACCTACTGGTAAAACACCTTAGTTATGACATTGGTTGTGAAGATACACTGAAGCTGTTCCACACCCTCTGCTCACTTTCATAGAGCTGCTTAAGCACAAACAGTAGCTAAGCACAACAAAATGAAGCTTACCAGACTGAGGTTACCAGCCAAAACAACATTTTACAAGTACCTCCTGTGACTGGTATCCTGCTCATATTTAGTAAGCAGAAAATTGTTAAGCACTATTTTCTGCTTAAGCACCTCTATGAAATTGGGCCCATATATTTGTGGCTCTGCTACCCATAAACGACAAATCAACGCCCTATTTCATGGAACTGCTTACCACATAATTCTGTGCTTACTACAGCGCTATGTAAAAATTCTTTGGGCTGTACAAGCGTGCGGAATTCAGCAGAAGCCTGTAAGCACAGAAACTTGTAAAGCACAGGAAAATCTTGCTAAGCAAAAAGAGGTTACCATCCCAAAAACCCATACAGTTCATATTGCTGCAACTGGCACCCAATCATTTCTTGCTTCGCAAGGAAATTTGCTTACCAGAATTTTCTGCTTAATAGTTTTATGAATTTTGGCCTAGTACTTTTTAGCCAAAAATGATGTGCTTATTGTAGAATATTTCACAGGTTAACACCAGACATTATCCACTATGTAAGCTAAGTGACTGTGTAGAATTCTACACTAAGCAGAACTCTAACATTTGACCCCAAAGCTGCTGAAGCAGACAGTAGTGCTTAAAACATTTCTGTTAAGCAAAAACAAGCAGGACACCAGTCACAGACAGTACCTGTTATTACGGTACTTTAGTGTGGTAAGCAATCTGTCTTAGCTTTGTTGCTTTCGTGGCTTGAAGCAGCTCAATGAAAATGGGCCCTGTATGTTGCCAGTGCAGAAAATAATAATTATAATATAAAAAATATAAAAAAATTGCTGTTTGTGTTATACTGACTTCAAAGTGTTTTTTAAACCTCTTGATTGCTTTGACTAATGGACAAGTTTTTCTTTTGTTTGTAAACGATTACAAACAAATCATGTGTGTTATTCGTTAGCATTATACTTGTTGTCAGTGGGTATTATTCAGACATGTATACTGTAAATATATACTGTAAACGTTAAAATCGTACAGTTTTCCTTAAGGGAAACCAACAACAACAACAACGCCCAAAACAAGTTGAAGTTTCAAGACTGAAAATAGAGCATAGACACATGTATAATAATGGTTACATTACGGTGTGGTGTTACATATGGTATTGGAAAACATGTGAAACTTACACAAGTGTCGCTGAAAAATGACCTAAACTTATGCAATCATTGTATAGTTTTATTTGATAATTGAATTAAACCTGGAGAGATGAACACAGTGCTGTCAAAAAGTCTACTTTTGTAATGGTCTAAGTATTTTAACATTCAAAGGGGGCCAATTTCATAGACCTGCTTAATACTTTTGTGGTAAGCAAAACTAAGCGGGAAACCAGTCAAAAACCATACATGATGTGATATGGTAGTGTGACTGGTAACTTTGTTTTGGTCAGCAAAAATGCCTTTTGTGTTTACCAACTTTTTGTCTTTAAGTATAGAGCTGCTTAAGCACAACATTTTGCTGACCAAATTTCTGCTAAGCAAAAATTAGCAGGAAACCAGTCACAGACAGGACATGTTGCATAGTATTTTGGCCTGTTACCCTATTCCAGTAAGCAGAAATATGTTGTGCTTAGCTACTTCTTATTCAGCAGCTCTATGAAAATGGACCCTCAATTCACTTGTAACTTTTTGGGGGCAGGCTCTATTCGTTAAGTAAACGACTGATAGTTCATCTAGAAGCTCCTCCCCAATCCCACTCACAAATGTAGTTTTGTCTTAGATAAGACACCCCAAAACCCTGACCACAAAGATGTGTTTATGGCTTGGTTTTTATTGGCAAAACAAGTGAAGTTTAAGTTGTGAGACATGGATGTCTAAATTTACAATAATTGAAATGTGTTTATAAAAACAAATGACACCAGTAAAATCATACATAAACATGGGAGGGTTGGGGGATGGCTTGAGCCCCCCCTCCCCTCAACCCTTAAACTCCCCCTTCTTGCCCCCACCAAATGAACTAAATGAACCAAACGCATTGAATAGGAATTGAACCAAACGCCTTGAGTGGAAATTGAACCAACTGCCTTGGGTGGGACTTGAACCAACCATATTGAGTAGGAATTGCACCAAACGCCTTGAGTGGGTATTGAACCAACCACATTGAGTAGGAATTGAACCAAATGCCTTGAGTGGGAGTTGAACCAACCGCCTTGAGTAGGAATTGAACTAGCCGTCTTGAGTGGGAATTGAACCAACCATCTTGAGTAGGACTTGAACCGCCTTGAGTGGGAGTTGAACCAAACACCTTGAGTGGGAATTGGACCAACCGCCTTGGGTGAGAGTTGAACCAACTGCCTTGAATAGGAGTTTAACCAATAGGAGTTTAGCCTGGAGTGGACTTGAACCAACCGCCTTGAGTAGGAATTGAACTAGCCGTCTTGAGTGGGAATTGAACCAACCGCCTTGAGTAGGACTTGAACCGCCTTGAATGGGAGTTGAACCAAACACCTTGAATAGGAGTTTAACTCACTGCCTTGAGTAAAAATTAAACCAACCACCTTAAGTAGGACTTGAACCAACCGCCTTGGATGAGAATTGAATCAACTGCCTGGAGTAGGAATTGAACCAACCGTGTAGACAGACAAATTTACCCAATCCTTGTGTCTTAATATTGTGTCCACCATAATGGCTTTTGTGTCTAAGCTTCCAGAGCGAAAATAAAATTGACTGTGCGTGAATCTGTTCTTAAACATAACTGCCCTGGCGAGTCAGTTTACATACTGCCTCCCTGCATTGTAACATTTGCACAAGCATAAAATCACCAAAAATATTGGGCCTTCATTGTGTGCCATTTTCTTGAGCTGTGTTTTCACAAATGATAAAAAGTGTTCTTATATTTCATTTATTAAATTTATAAATGGGAAATGATTTCAGTAAATAAACAAATCGGTCATTTCGTCAACACCAACTCCAGCTTTCGCAGATTAGTTGATGATGCTTCTGAAAAACTAAAATAATTTACAATAAACCTGTAATTTGGCACTTTTCTTATGAACATTCTTTATTCTCTGATCACATTACAACAACCAGTACTTGGCGCTCCTTAGCACTAAGTGGTCTGTCCGCAGTTATTTTGTTTACTTTGTCGGCGGGTAATTGTCATTCCTTCGACCCTGAGTCGTATCCACAAGAAGGGCGTCAGGAAGAAACCCCACGTGGTCATTGAAAGACCAATTTAAGGTGTTTGATCAGCCTAATTACTTAATCATCGTATTTGGAGGGGAATGATTCTTTACAAGTAGGCCTACAGCTTATAAAAAAGTGGAAGTGGTAGAGTCACATTTTGTACGTTTTGGTTTTGCTTTTTAAGTGGTGTGTTGGCTTTGTTTGCACTCCCAAGTACATGTAGTTCAACAATCGCCACTTTAACTGAATCATGGAGCTATCCATTACTGAATGTAGACCTCTTGATTGCTTTGACTAATGGACAAGTTTTTCTTTTGTTTGTAAACGATTACAAACAAATCATGTGTATTATTCGTTAGCATTATACTTGTTGTCAGTGGGTATTATTCAGACATGTATACTGTAAATATATACTGTAAACATTAAAATCGTACAGTTTTCCTTTAGGGAAACCAACAACAACAACAACAACAACAACGCCCAAAACAAGTTGAAGTTTCAAGACTGAAAATAGAGCATAGACACATGTATATGGTTACATTACGGTGTGGTGTTACATATGGTATTGGAAAACATGTGAAACTAACACAAGTGTCGCTGAAAAATGACCTAAACTTATGCAATCATTGTATAGTTTTATTTGATAATTGAATTAAACCTGGAGAGATGAACACAGTGATGTCAAAAAGTCTACTTTTGTAATGGTCATGTTTGCTAAACTGATTGTGCATTGTAACTGCCCCCCCCCCCCCCCCCCCCCCCCCCTCTGTGATTCTATAGATTTTAATTGAGAATGGAACAATATGTAACTGGTAATGGCAATTTATTTATACTAATATTCTTCAAGAACATATTTATGTAGAAAATAATTGTATGACATATTGGGGGGGGGGGGGGGGGGGGGGGCACGTTGTGGGGAAGTTTGCATAATGCGGTTTCATACTTCGAATGCATTGTAACTGTTAAAGCATAAAGCTCTGTGGTTAATGTGTGTGACATCAATTTTTGGGGAAGAACAAATTAATAAATTCAAATCGTTTTGTTACAATAAACATTTGAACACATAGTGCCTACAGTCTGGCAAAAAAAAACATATAGCACTAAAAAAAAAAACTCCTTTAGAAAAATGTTTTGTTCAATTCGACTCTGCGTCAGTTTGACCAATTTCCGGGTCACTTTGAAACAGATTCAGCGTCATTATGACCCAGAAAGGGGTCAGGGGCCAGGCCCCAGGCCCCAGAGTCTTTAAAGCGCATTTTAAAACATGTATTTTTAAAGGGAATGCATTATATTTCCCGTTTTCCCTTTTTTCCTTTTTTGCTGTTTCCTTTATTTCTGTTTGATATGGGGCTTAGTTTGACTAAATTTAAATAATGATGTATAAGCCTGATACATCTGAATTTAGAAATAACAATTAACGCGCTATGCTTTACTTTCACCTTTCCTGGTATTTTGTTCAAGAATCATGCAAGGCTAAATAAAACAAACACATCGTAGAACCCTAGAGGAAAAGCCAAGCGAAACTGTACTCTTCCTTGTACAGCCGACCCGGAAAGAAAACGCACCCAACCGTGGAAGACCGTTCTTCGCGTTGGTAAAGTTCAACATTTAGGATACGCTACTCTTTCTTTTTTTCAAAGGAAAGGTAAAGGAAAGATTGAGTCTATTTTTAATCCGAACCATTGAAATTGAAAAAAGATATTATTTATAAAATAGAACGTGTAACCTGACGAGGAAGTGGAACGAAAGGGCACCAAGGAAAATGAGGGCACAATCCCGGATCAAGTTTTAAATTTATTTTGGTGACTGGTGACTGGTGAGGAAACAAAAGACTTGTATTGTACCACTTCAGCTTAGTGCAAAACAAGTTTGCGTGTACAAGAAAAACAATTCTACCATCCAAAGTAATTGAAGATTGAAGAAGTTGTACAATACCAGAAACCACGTAATTCCTGCTGTTAGAAAGTCTGGTTCATCTGTGGGTTGTTTTGAAGACAAAGTATACCCATATAGTTTTTTGGACCATTTGATTGTTTCAATCCTATATAAATGTAGAATGAACAAAAAAACTCACCTATTAAATGTGAAAATTTCATTTCAAAATGTGGTAGCGTTTTTTGCCAAAAATCTGGAGCGGTTATGTCCACACAGGATGATAAATCCATAATCTGTGATTGGAAAACACAATGAGGAACATTTTATGCAGAAACGTTTTTCAGTTAGAAATGCTTTTGAATCCCTTCCTGTGAAGGGAATTATTTCTCAAAACGTTTCACATTATCAACAGCTGTAGTGCTTTTTACCAAGTCAGTTTTTATGGTCATTTGTTTTTGGAGTAATTACCGAAGGTATACCCGCCCTTTAAGAACTCTTACAAAAATATGTTTGTCTCTAATTATCTCGAGTAGCTTCGTCTCTTTCGTCATTCACCTTTATGAGTTTCTATAGACATATTTAACTTCAGTTAGGTCGCGTGAGCTTTTTTATGTGGTCCTGTCCCGTCCCCTGTTTGTTCCCTGTCCCGTTCCCTGTCTGTCCCTTGTCCCGTCCCCTGTCTGCTTCCTGTCCCGTCCCCTGTCTGTCTCTTCCCGTCTGTCTGTCCCCTGTTCTAACATAGTTCTTTACATATCTTTGTTCAATTAACCTTCTCTATAATTTGGCAGTACGTTTTGCATTAAGGAAATAAATGTCGAGTGGAATTTAATCGAATTAGGACTATATAGGGCTTTGGAAATCACTGATGTCACTGATGAGGGCTGATGGGCCCAGTTCATTAGAACTGCTTAAGCACAAAAGTAGCTAAGCACAAAACATTTCTGCTTACCAAATTAAGGTTAGGCCTACCAGGCGAAATACCCTCTCACATGTAACCTCTGTGACCGGTAATCCCGCGGCTTATTTTTGCTTTGCTGAAATCTGTTAAGCAATATTTTCCGCATAAGCAGATCTATAAAATTAATGGGCCCTGGAGACAATACGGACATGGAGAGCAAAGGAAAAGAGGTTGTAGATGGCCACGCAGAAAATTGGAACGTGAAATATAAGTTGTTCATATTTTTCATAAAGGCGTTAAGCTAAATTCTGCTTAAAGGATGCTTTTGGTAGACACGATCACAAACATTCACAGATTTACATACAACTGACATGGTTTAAAGATAATGATGGTAGAAAGGTCCCTTGAAATATTTCTAGCCAAGGTGCTTTAGTTTTTTGAGAAATGAGTAAAACAATTTCACGAAAATACTTTTCGTCTCAGTGAAACGAAAAAATTGTGGAAAAAAAAATCTTTGAATGCTGCCCTCACACATCCGATAATAGTTTAACATTTTAAATCGGAAAAGTTCACAAACGGTTCATATCATGTTTCCTCGTACCCAGTAAAACAGGAGATTATCTGCTTTTGTATTTATCGTATTAATAGTGAGCATATAACCAAAGTAGCCTGCATGTATTCAAATGCTCATGACGAAGTATTGGTGCTTAAGAAATTAAGCTATATATTTTTGCTACGTATGTTTGTGAAGCAGAGCATCGGTCTGACAGAAATTGTCTGCAAATCAATTCAGTCACCCTTTGAAGCGGAATTAACTACCCGTGGTGGTTCATTTGCGATTACGGTAGGAATGTATGAACGGTTAATTTTTAAGATTATTTAAAGAGCTATAATCTTGCCATTTAGGAAATTAGGAATGTAGTAAATTATTTCCCACCCTGTAGTTTTCAAGGAACACAAAAATACAACCTGTTGGTCTGTAGCCAGCCTCTGTGTTTTCTATAGATATTTTCATGGTAAATGGCCACCAGTGTGTCCGACCTGGTTCCTCCTATCAGGGTGTTTTAGCGGGAAACCAGGCTTTATGCTTCTTCTCACATACACTCTTGCTTTGCGCAGAGAATAAGAGCCAATCCGACAGCTGTTTTCCACGTACTGCATCTCTCTGTGGAACTCCTATCCTGTGCATGTTTCCATCCATCCTACAATCTAGACTGTTTTAAGAGGAATATCAATTCCCTACCCTCAGCTTCCCTGAGTTATTCTCATCTTAACTATTTTCTTCTTGTAGCCCATTATACAAAGAGTGGCTTTTACTTAGCCTTGTTTTGGGGCGAATTTGCCTTTAAAAAAAGTTGTAAATGTGAAAATGCCGTCGTATTTGTGTGGATACTGTGCCCAGAAGTTCATTGAAATTTGTTTCTCTAGGTGTTACCAAAAGGTTGAAATGCCATCAGTTCAACATTTAACTCGTAATAATTATTTAGATCCTAATTCAAACACTGCCAGCAATGACTCTCAACCATGTACTTTGTCTTTAAGCACAAATATTTAAGGGCGGTTGTAGTTGCCTACCCAAGAAGACACAGGGCTCTAGAAATAGCCATTAGAATCCATCCATACACGGTTATTCTTGAGAACAAATTTGGTTTCTTTCGATGGCATTCTCACATGAATTTTTTCAAATGTTATTTGGGGTTTTTTAAAGCTCATGCCTTGTTCGAATTGCCTGGCCGGGACAATTTGATGGTATTTTTATTTCTTTTGATGGTTTGTTAACAGCTTCGACATAAAAGCGAAGCTTTGCGGTAAAAATTATGTTCTAAATATAGTCATAATTTACACTTACTTTGTTGTCCTTCAAAGTACATACACTTACAAATGCCCCATTTGGGTTTGTTTGACATTGCGTAATCCTATTATTTCCCCACACTTACACGTACATGTGCTGTACATTAAGAATGTATCCTACACGTGAAGACTCATTCACCGGAAAGACACAAACAACGTCTTCATCACCACGCTGATTGGTCCCCGGAAAGAAAGCAAAGTTTACCGCTGACCTATCAAGAGCCTGTGAGGCGTGGCTTCGCAATCCTAATCACCAACACAAAACAAACTTTTATTTCACCAGAGGCTGCGCAATAAGTGAAGCGACCGTAGCCTAGCGAGATCTATCCATCATTCATGCTTGCCGGTTTGACGAGCTGCCCGTATCTCGGGTTGTTGCGTCGGCTGATCTGCCAACTGGAACCCAGACGTTGCGGCTTCACCTTTCGGAGGACATACGACACTTCAAAGCAAGGACTAAGATCAAACAACCATGCTGTCTATGTGTACGTTAACTGGAGCTCCACTGACTGCAAACGATAGCCAACTACTGTACACTGTAATGTATACATGAGACTCACATGTGGTGACTTCGTAGACTTCTAAGGAAGTGTCATCTTTTGAAGTCTGACATACACAAAAGTTCATACTTAGCCTACCTTTGGTCATCGTTTCACAATGTTTGGTACTGTCTGGATTACATACTACGCGTGTTCATCGTCCATGCTCTTATTAGATGTCCCTCTGTAAGGTTTCACAGCATAGCCTTTTGTCTCGGTTAAGTTTTCTCTGGAGAATTATTCAAGCTATCAAGAACGAAAGTCGGCTTCTTGGGTTTTTTTCTTCGAGGGTTGGGAGTTTTACATCTCTAAGTCGGTCTTGAAGTCGTACGTGTGGTGGAGGAGACAGGATGAGTTGCTTAGACGTGATGTATCAGAGTGCTTACCAGCCGTACCAACACTATCCTTTCTACCACCAGCGCCACTTTACTCAGGTATGTACACGGTCTTGTAAATTATGTCATTTTTATGTCATTTATTGGGATTGACGAAACTAAACTTAGGTAATGCTACTGCTAGATTTTGCGCAAGTCCCCCCCCCCCCCCACCCCAGTGAATTATTTGATTATTCGTTGTGCTTGCTGTGGCTAGGACTATGAGTATGAGGCCTATTGGGGTTTCCTGTCTAGGGGCGGGGGGGGGGGGGTGATAAATAAGTAGAATCACCAACCCTACTTCTCTATCTCCTGGACCGCCCTCCTACTTCATCTGGTCACTCGGCCATGTAGTTCTGTATTGCTAGAGGGACGTGACAAAGGGTGAAACCATACAACTAATACAACCTGATGGGGCAATTGTAGAAATATGATTGGTGTTTTAATCACGTGCAGGGCCTATACACATTAATTAGTGGGTATTTTGGTAAACTCAAAGAATAATCATAGAATACCGGTAAATGTAAAAAGATCTTATACAATGGGACAGGACGGGAAGCTGTGGCGTAACTTGACTGGGAGAGGGGGGGGGGGGGTGTCACGTGTCCCCGATTAATGTCTGTGCCCCCCCCCCCCCCCCCCAATCCCATGTGCTCACCATCTTGCTGTTTGGACGTTTGAGATTAAACATTTCTGAGTAAAATGTAGTTTCATCTGATGAAGTAGTTGTTGCTACGAAAGCTCATGCGTTTTTTTTAATGTAATTGGTTAGTCTTTAAGTGCTACCACTACCCTCCTTCAGTAAAATGTTAATTTTATAAGCTTTTATGTGATAATTTCAATGTTCTTAAAACTAGTTGTCCATTTACACGCACACATTGTAGGGCATGTACTAAGTTGTTTTTACACTAACGTCAGATTATTATCTTGTAAAAGATCGTAGATGGCCTAACAAGAGCGCTGAAAAGAGGCTTGTTTAGGAGAAATACAAACGAGAATACAGTTTTAATTGGCCAGGAGTGCCTCTCTGATCCCTTGTTCTGGACGGAGGAGAGGTTGGGTTGAAGCTTTGTTTCTCCTGTCGCAGAATTGCGTTTAACATAAAAACATAACTATTAGAATTTAGAAAATGACAACAAAGGGATATATGTCAAACGTCAAACTCCATTTTGTCTAATTAAATAGCAGCTTTTGCAAACATGTTGGTATTCGATCAACTCATTTGATTGATCGAAATTGATGAAGTAATAACTTTTAAATATTCTCAGGTTTATGCTTGAATATTATTCTGTACATTCAAACAGCTCTGGATCATTTTCAACCTCAACGTTTAGTCTAGATTCCGGGGGTGGGGGGGGGGGGGGGGGTGTTCAGAGGCATCGTTTGTCCCCTCAGAGGCATTGTGTGTCATGCGTTGAAGTATCAGGACATCATTAGCAACACCCTTAATAGCAACAGTCGTTGCCGTATGTAGCTGCCAATTCGGACACGGCCCAATTCACGAGTTTTTCTCTTTATACCGGCCGGCCATACCGACTGCAAAAGTCTTTACTACAAAAGTCTGCTATTATAATGGTTTCCCGTTGATGAGTTTGGTGGGGTATTTCCCTATAATGTCACTCTCTTCGTTCCCTGTGTCACGGTTCTCTGTGTGCATTGTCGATTTTATATAGGCTACATTACTGCTTACAAAAGAACCAGACTGCTACTGCTACCGCTACCCCCGTACCTCGGTTCCGTTATTATTTATTTGAGTGGGGGAATCAAGAAGTCAGGGAATCTAGTTTTGGTGGAGGTTTTCCTAAACTGTCATCATCTTCGTCAAGTTCCCTGTGCGCAGTGCATTGTCGATTGTATACATAAGTGCTTAGAACCAGACAAACCCCCTTTCAACCTTGATTTTGTTATCGAATGGCAGAATCAGCCGGAAGTTTTTGGAAGCTGGGGTTAGGAATGTTATCACTGTTCTTTATGCAACCACCAATGCACCTGATTTCGGTATTTTTTAGTCTTATTTACACTTCACCTGCTTGAGGTCTGCACTTGTGCAGGCCTTCGCTGCATTGTTTACACGCACTTGGTCAGTGATTGCGCAATATCATCAGCAACCTGGTCCACCTTTTGACGTCATGAATTTTATAACCAATCAAACGCCCTCAGCGGTCAAATGTTTTTGCCAAATCCCCAATAATAACACTTTTTTATGCGATATTACAGAACTGTAAACCCAAATAAGTTCAATAATTCATTAAACAGTTGTCTGATATAATGTCTGCAAGGTGTCTAAAAATAGTTTGTGTTTTCTCAAAAATCGCTCTAGTAACACTTTAACAATGCAATCCTATTGGTAATAAATCATTTTCTTTGCGTGTGAATCGAAGAGTTTTGCTTCGATTTATCCAGATTTCAAACACGAAACAAAAACTCAATTTAAAATGGGTTGAATGTCTAAAGGCAAAATGTGTTTAAAAATAAATATTAGTAGCTCACCCCACCCCAATATCGAATCAATGTTCTGTCATGTGTTGCCTTGTCCAACAAGGGGGGGGGGGGGGGGGGGGGGGTCAAACATCCAAAACATTGCTCGATATTTATGCCTATTATAGTATACTCAATCCAGGCGTTTCAGACACATTATTAAATAAAAATCATGTATACCCCTTCAACAGCCTCCCAATGTAGACTTGTGGTTTTTTTTTACAGTGAGTGGATGAGCATCTACCAATTTACTTGGATATAGCAGAACTATCAAATGTATCTTGCAAAATCCGAAGCAACAACAAACAAAACTGCTGGAGAATAATAATAATAATAATGGATCTATAGAGCGCCTTATGCAAGCCTTACAGTAAAAGTGCTTTACAGTAAAACAATCAGTAAAAACTTAAAGGGAACGTTGCCTTGGATTGGTCGAGTTGGTCTATAAAAAGCGTTTGTAACAGTTTGTTATGAGATGCATATGGTTAGAAAGATATTTTAAAAGTAGAATACAATGATCCACACAAATATGTCTCGAAATTGCGTGGTTTTCCTTTTACTTTGCAAACTAACACGGTCGGCCATTTATGGGAGTCAACATTCCCAACAATTTGACTCCCATAAATGGCCGACCGTGTTAGTTCACGATGTAAAAGGAAAACCACGCAATTTCGAGGCATATTTGTGTGGATCATTATATTCTACTTTTAAAACATCTTTCTAACCATATGCATCTCATAACAAACTGTTACAAACGCTTTTTATAGACCAACTCGACCAATCCAAGGCAAATTGAAGTGAAATGGGCGTTAACAACATTGAATGCCCCGACATCGAGTCGAGGCTCTCATTCGTTGTATCACTTTCATTTAAATCTTGACAGAAACCATTTTGCACAATGTACATCCATGCACAGTGTATCGTTTCTCAATAAATATGGTTTCTTGAATAAATTTCATAACTTGTTGGCCCACTTACATAAAACGTTGGGTTTGTTTTTATCAGTGCATTCATAACACTGTTGCGCAATGTTTACTAGACATGTAAGGTTATTTTCTAGGCCAAAAGAAAAACACACACTTACTCACATTAAAACAAAACATGAAACAACAATATATAATTAATGCGTATCAAAACAAACAAAACGGAGTAGGTATGCCAGTTACAACAATGTAAGCATTATTGCATATTTTACATTTTTTTAAATTTTATTTAGTGATTAATAATTTATTTATTTATTTAGTAACTTGTTTAGTGTTTTTATATTTTCATTGTGGAGCTTCTGTTTCGGAATTTGTAAGCTATTATACCCGCTACGTAAAAATTGTTTCCCTATTTTATTCACCATTCACTTTGAGGTGGGAGGGGAAATGTCAACCAGAGTCCAACCATCCATTAAATAGGTTTTTGGATTAAAATTCTTCAGTGAGTCGGAATAACTTTGTCTACAAATTCCGCTACCAAGAGCAGGTGCATTTATCATCCAAAATGTCCGCGGTCGCGTGCGGACCATAAAAACTTCAAACGAACCTTTCCCACGCGCCCTGTTTTGAATTTCAAAAGAGGTCGTTATCGGGCCCAACAAAGGCCTGGAATGTGGGGAGTTTAAGGCCCGTGTAGTAGACAGGCACTAAACGTTGTCCATTTTTAGGTTAGTTGTCAGAAGCTTGGTTTATATTTCGTGGAAGTGTTATAACGTTAGATGCACGTGCAGGACTTGAACTCTTATGGAGTTCCCACGTGTTGCGGATTGTATTTTGGCTTCACCGAGATTTGTAATGACAAACGCATATGCCTGCAGGAATTCGGCTGTTTTTCTAACGGTAAACAACCTTCTGATTTCTATTGCAAGCGTTCAGTAAACCTTAAATATGAATTAGCCCATGTCTTTTAAAGGATTGTTGACTATCTCTTGATTTTTCTATTTTGAAATTTGGCAGAAGTACGGCCACTATAAAATGCAAGAGCCTCCAGACCATGAGGCAAGCTACACCCCGCATACCCAGTCCGTCGCCCCGTCGACATCAACATCTCCAGGTGGGAATTCGACGCTCTACCACCACCACCATAACAGCCATAACTCATCCCCGGTCAACGGCGTCTCCCACTCCCATCAACTCAGCGTGAAGGAGGAAGACAAGTCGACCGGCAGTGACGCGGATTGCACGGTGGAGGCCGAGTACATCAATTCGCGGTGCGTGCTGTTTACGTACTACACCGGTGAACTGAACAAAGTGGTAGATGAACATTTTAGTCGCGCATTGAATCAGCCCAGTAGTTTCTCCCCCGATGGGAGGGTGGGGGTAAGCGGTGGGGAAGGCTCAGGGGGTCAACAGGGTAAATCGAGTGAGGGAAACACGTGGAATAGCAAACATGGAGGTAAGTTGCAAGAAACAAAAATTGTTAATTTATTGATTTAAGGTATGTTTACTTACCCTTTAGATTGTCTGTACAAGTTTTGGAATGTGCCCCCTTTCTTCATATTAAAATGTGGTAAAAATCGGACAGTGCAATCGCCTTGTATAAGATTTTTTCTGTTCTTCCTGTTGGGCTGTGTACTATAATCATGCTTGCAAGAAGTCCAGGGTTTGTGGGTCTTTTATAAACATGTGATGTTACATGTCACATGGTCTGTAATTACTGCCATTGACAATCAGCCAAAGTGGAAGCTAAAAACCCTGACAAAATGTGTACTCAACTATACCCTTAACTGTGAATGCTTGGCCGATGTCTGATCCGTAAACACAACTATCCCCCCCCCCCCCCCCATCTATCGATTTTATACTGACAACTATTTTGCCAACCAGCTTCAAACAGTAAGCTAACATTAGTGGGGAACCAGTCAAATTTTTTTTATCTTGGATGGTTAAAGGCACTGTACACGTTTGGTAATTACTCAAAATATATATAGCATAGCAACTTACTTGGTAACGAGCAACGGAGAGCTGTTGATAGTATAAAACATTGTGAGAAACCACTCCCTCTGAAGTAACGTTGTTTTTGAGAAAGAGGTAATTTCTCACTAAAATAATAAAAGACTTCTGGCCAGAAGCCTTTTATTCCTATCTGAAAGCACACTAATTTGTACAACAAGGGTGTTTTTTCTTTCTCCATTTTCTTGCAACTTCGATGACCAATTCAGCCCAACTTTCACATGTTTGTTATTTTATGCATATGTTGGGATACACCAAGTGAGAATACTGGTCTTCGACAATTACCAAACGTGTCCAGTGCCTTTAAATGTGCTAAATAAGATGTTTGTCTGATAGGTCCTTCTTTACAATTGGCATGACCTTGACTTGGCAGCATCTCGCGTGCAGTCACGGTCAACTTGAAAACCGCTGTACAAATTCCTGGGATGCGACCCAATTCCTTGGTCTCTCAATCAATTTGGGAAATATTGAATTTGACTTGTCAACAATGTCAAGTAAGTTCAGACCCTAGAAGACCCTGGAATGCGGCTAAATATGAAACATATGGTGATCCAAACTTCGGAAACCACGCTCGTAGCATGGAGGTAGGAACCCATGCTCGTAGTAACTAGAGCGCAGTGTTCGTGAATTCTGAATGGCATGTAGATGCTTCGTCCCAACTGTAGAATCGTCCCAACTATAGTTTGTAACCGGTCCCAACTTGATTGTTACAGTTTGGGCGGCCAAACCATAGCTGGAATCCAGAGATCTGTCACTAACCAGGGAACCAGCGGCTTTGCATTGAGTTGGATGGTGACAACACCACCATAGACTCCTCGTGGTTATAGGATGGTGGTGGCCAGTTGCATGTTCGCGATGGAGAAACAATTGATTTTTTTTCAAGTTTTGCCATGCGAATTACTGTGTATCACGTTGGATCCACCATATGCGAAGTTCGAGGGGACCGTAATATACTTATATAGAGATCAACCTATTGTTGCTATCTACGTCACAGGTCAATATCACTATCGGGCAATCCCAGCCAGGTCGTTCCAGCTTTAACACTTTGGCCGTGTCTGAATTGGCGGCTACGGCTACGGCTACGGCTGGTTAGCCTCGTTATCATATGAGTTGAAGTACAACAGGTCCTTGACAACACCCTTAGCAACAGCCGTAGCTGTAGCCGCCAATTCGGATACGGTATCAGGTTGGGAGCGGTCTCAACTACAGTTGGAGTGATTATAAAATTGGTACAGAACGTACAGAAAAAGAACACCTAACACTAGTAGCATAGATAAAGAAAATAACAGGCCCAATGATCTCTGTCGGTGTAGTTTGTTTGTAATTTTTTTAAATGCTGTACAATGGGAAAACAAAAATAAAAAATTTCATGTGTTTTCATATGACGAACAATAAATTGAATTGAATTGAATTGAAAGTTTATCAAAGACAAAGATTAGCATTTGTAAATATGGGAAAATGATTGACTTGATTCATAAAATTCATACCATAAATAATACAAGTTCCCTCAGAGTGATTCTCCTCTCTTAGATGCGTTTACAGTTGAGGAAAATAACACAAGGAAGACCCACAAATCACCATTGCCTTTTTGGATTGCCACAATCCTAATGATAAACGTGCACAAAATTATTGACAAGACATAAATCAGATTAGAATCGGTCTTAGTGAATGGTATGAGCTGTAGTTTGTTTTTCTTCCGAAAACTCAACGATGGGAATTCATTTACCCACACCCCCAATGAAAATAACTAAAACAAAACAACAAACAACACCTCAACAGACAACAAACAATTACATGTTTTCCCTTTATAATTATTTTGAAGTGGGGTCTGGAGGGGGCATTACAAAATCCAGTCTACCGTCCATATACATACGAATCTCGGGAGAGATGGGTCTTTTGAAAGGGTTATTTTCCTATGAGTTTTGCATCGGAAAGTAAAGTCGGCCTGTCAGAGCAAAAGTTCCCAAATAAGGTCCGACTTTCGATGCCCCGCCCACACTCCCTCTTATTAGTCTTTTATCAAGATGACAAATGGAGATTTATTTAAGTTAGTATCATCTCTAGCCCGGGGGTCAAGTGCCCTGACGTTGCCTGAAGCAGATCATGACAGTGCGGTACTGCAATAAGGTCTTCCAACCGTAGTAATGAGCACCTGCATGTGTCAACCATACTAGTCTCTTATCGAGCCGTATAATTTATGCCATGCCGTGTATGTGACAGTGACAGAGAATACAACATTAATTTATTAAAGGGACGTTGTATGTAAATAAAGGCTGCACACCCTTTGTCACGGTGTAGCTATCCCGATGTACTCCCAATGTCACTAAATAGCCCAGGCCCAGTCTGGTGTAATATTCCAACAATAACTTGAGTATGGATTTCGAAATGACAGAAGTCGCGATTTGTCACGATTGTACGTCTACGTTAAGCAATTTTGTGGTGTATTTCGTATTCTATAATGTTGTTCTCAATAGACCCCTTGCAGATGACGTCACAATCCCAAAACAATCCCTCACTTAGGTCAATGAAGAGCTATCATTGGCTGAGAGTCGAGCGCTGCGCGTACACGCGTGCACGTCTCCATTGTTTGACATCAAAGATGGCGGCCAATGGATGGGGTCTATATCAGTTGGACCTCTTGGTTCATGTTTTGAGGCAATACAGTTCCAGTTCAAAGGTCAAAGAGACCACCTGTGAATACTGACGTCAGTTTTAACGCCAGACGTGGATTAAACCAATGGAAATCCCGTTTGATGCATTTTTTTTGACGACGGACTAATCGTGTTTTGACCTTGATGTTTTGTGGTGCTTTTCTCTTTGCCTTTGCCTTATTTATTTTTTTCTGTGATTTTTATTCCTGCAAATTTGATACTTTATTTACATTTCTTGCTGTATATTGCAGGTATTTATTTGTTAACAAATTGTTATATATTTTACAAAACTATAGTATAAAATCATATTTACTCAAAGGCTTCCCTCCTGGTTCAGCAGAAACTTTGTTCTAATTAAATCAACTTCACCGGATGAAAAATGGAAAAACAGAAAGGATGTTTTCTTTCAATTTACAGCAAAACAGGGTAACTACATAGTCAACTATGAAAGGCTTCTTTCCTGCTCCAAGGATCTCACAACCGTGCTTGTTGATCATTTCATTATTGTTAATTAGTTTTTTCTTTCAAAGAAGAAATCGTCCTCGTAGCTTTTCTCGGCCAGTTTATGAATTGTCATTGAGGACAACATAATTACCAAGGTCGCTAATTGATGCGTACTTCTGGTTTAGCTGATGTTTTGTGGAGTTATGCCCATCCGAAAGGTCAGACACACCATAGGGAAAATGGGTCCAAGCTTGTGAGCATTGGTCATTTCTTTGGGAGCTTTGTTTTTTCTTCTTGCGCTGTCCTGAAAAGGCCCCAAGTTTGAAGTCAACAACCCCACGGCACGATATTTGACCAGAGCTCTATAGTATTTCCCCTGAAAGCAGTGACCCCCAAGCATTTGATTTTCAGAAATAGTTGTGGGTTTACGAAATATTTTTGGAGTTGGCGCAGGATTCAGTCACTGTTTAGTGTGGTGGACACAAGCGTCTGTAACAACAGCTGCAGCCACAGGGTCCAAATAGTCAAGTCCATTATCAAGTGATGTAAATAAACAGGTGATGAGTGGACAGATGAACACGCTGTTTATTAACCCATAGAGCCTGGTTTTAACCCCAACACACTCCAACAACACCAATTCACACGACAGCAATTTATACCTTTAACTGGGGTCTTTTGTTTAATTTTAGCAAGGGTGTGAAATTAAGCAAAATGGGTAAATGCACTTGGTGTGAAAGGACAACACAGTTTGGACTGTCCGAGGTCTCGTGAAATCTCATAAACGTTGCTACATTTTGTAGCAAGGGACAGTGGCTATTTTTTCGTCGTGTGAAAAGGACTGTACCTCAACTGTGGGTAGGTAATCTTGGTTGTACGGGTGATTGATGACGTCACGCGTTTACAAAAGAGCCCATTGACTAGATGGGAGACTGTTTTCTAGTCAACTCCTCATTCACAGATTGTACACAGCAACATTTTGATAAGTAGTAAGGGGATACATCTCAAAACTGATTCAAAAAAAAACTTTATTTTCTACATATGACACACAATTTAGAACTTCGTATTATGAACAGTACCGTGTCTGCAATGCAAGGAGAATGTACCAAACAAAACAAACTTCCCTTTAAACGCAACTGCGGCCGACTTTCTTCTCTGACAAAATTTATTGTCGTTTTCAGAGTCGGAACAATGGACTTTTTCCATCAATTGAAAAGGCCACATTTTAACGTATAAGACATGCACTTCGCATGCATCTACCATGTGCTTTGGCTAGATGATCGTTGGACATCAAACGACTGTACAGCCAAGCCATAATGACAGTAACTGCTCGTGTAAGGTTTACATGTTGAAATGTTCTTGGCTTGTGAAAATAAACTTGCCCCAGAACTCAAGTCGTCAACGAGTAGGCCTAAGGAATAACAATGCGTGAATGTAAAATAACAGCCGTTTGACTGTTTCAAGTTTACTGCTTGTCATAGGAGTTTGATTTCTGTATTAAACCATAGAGCTATCAGTATACGCTGTTACGACCAGGGCCATGCATTTATAGATGTGCTTAAGCAGACGATATAGCTTAATAATGTTCTGCTAAGCAAAAATATGCAGGAAACTAGTCACACTAGTCTAAACCTCTCAGTCATGATGTGAACATGAAGTTATTTTCTTATTTTTTGATGTAATTGTTGTACTACCGGTACTTCCGTTTTCAATACAAATTGACTCATGAAAAAGCAGTGAAAAGACTGCGAAAATTCAGTGATAACTAAAGTGAAAAGCCAGTTAAAATAAAGTTTATTTTTTTATTTGTTGATGTAATTGCAAGTTGTATTACTCCTCTATTCAATACAAATTGACCAGTGAAAAAGCAGCGAAAAGGCAGTGAAAAAGCAGTGCTTACCAGTAGAAATGTACTGAAAATGTAGTGAAAAGAGAGTGAAAAAAACATGGCGAACTAGTGATACACCACTGTTTTGTTCTCTTTCTCATCTTCTTCCTTTTCTATATGCCCGCTTTGTTTATTTGTTTGTTTCTATTCTGGTCGAGTTTTAACCATCGCGTTGACAGCGAACTCGCGCATAAAAACCTCACGACATATGGGTCGCGTATGACCCACAAGGTTGTTTGCTATGACAGCGTGACTTTAAAGATTTCCACCATTGCTGAGATTATTTAGAGCATAAAAAACACCGCCATGATTTTTACTTTGTGTTGCTTTATTGTCGAGATGTGTCATTAACAAAAGTCTGGAAACTTATTTGTTAAGTATTGCCATCGAAGTTCGTGCATTATTTTAATCGGTTTGTAAAAGTAGAGTGTGTTTTTAAAAGGTTAGTTTGTGTGAGAGTGTGGGTTAGAAAATAACGTTACGGAGAACATTTTTTTTTACTGGAGAAATACGGAGGTAAGTAAGTGGCGTATTACTCATCCAGATAACAAACAATTCCTCTCACCAAGATGACTTACTGAATTCAGAGGGTCGTTTGGGTGAGAAAAATTATGACGGCAAGTCAACATCTTCCTTACAGTGTAAAATATGTTTCGATGGCTGGAGCAGAAATGAAATTATAAGACTCTAGCAAGAACCTTTCGGCTCGGAGCAGAAAGGACTTGCGAGACTTAAAACACCCAAATGGGGTATAAAGTCCTTTCTGTTCTGAGCTTTGACGAAAATATCGTGAAATCTGGATAAGTGGTGAGACACCAAACTTCAAAAACTGGGGTGTTAAAATTGACACCTTGGGTGTTGTCACGTAGATACCCAAGAGAGAATAACAAATAACACCTGAGGGTGTTGAAGTAACACCAACAATGTTGTGTTGGCAGAAACTAGTGTTATTTTAACACCCTATATATAGTTTAACATTGACTCATTTTCCGGTATCTTTTTTAGCCATGGTGTCTATTTTAACACCCTAGTTTTTGCAGTGCAAGACTCAATAGAGATTATTACATTGAATTACGTCAATAATGATATCAGCTAATTACTGGATCTGAACTAAAGCCGCGAGAGTCTCCTTTCACGGTTTTCAGACACCTGCTCTTGATTGTGATAGGGCGTGGGTTCGATTCCAAGAAAACCAATAATGACTTTATACGCAGTGTCCTTGTTTAACCAGTAATAACTTAGGATGTGTATGGGTCCATTGCTCCCTACATAAAGTTATATCAGCACTTTCTTCCTCTGTTCGAAATTTGAATTGCTTTATTTTCCTTTCGCAGAAACGGTTGTGTCGCCAATGTGTCAACGAAACCTCCCAGCCTCGTTTTGGAACAGTAACTACAACCACAACAAGTACACTCACCACCACCACCACTCCCATCACAGTACTCCAAGTAGCTGCCAGGGATCAGCCACAAACTCCACCCACCACGACGCTCTGTTCCCAGACACGTACCCCTCCTCCCTCCACCGGTCGGTTCACCAACCTGACCCCTGGCACTACCCGTTTGTATCCCAGAGTTCGTACACCCACCGGTCCAGTATCCATGATTTGACATACGGGATGAGTATGAGCTCCGGGGGAAGCGCGTTCAACCCCAGGTATAGCTCCCTGCTCATCCAGCCCCCTGTCCGACCAGGAAGGTTACCAGCCATGCCCGGCCAGTGTGACTTCACCAAGGGAGGCGAGGGGTGGCCCAGTACTTACCCCCACGGCCACTCACAACAAAGTTCGTCTGAGATTCCTTCTTACGGCATGGACTCGGGTGAGTCAAATCATTCTAATTTTGCTGAGAATTTTTTTCTTTCTGACTTTACATGTACGTTAATATTGATATGATTGGTTTACTTCTTGGCATTTCTCATTGGGTGTCAGAACCCTCAGCCATGCAACCAACAGTCTGATTTGGTTTGATTGACAGGATTTGACGGACACTGTTGATAAGAATGGATTTGATTGAGTGCGTTCGCGTAGATTTATATGATTTAACTGATGTGAAATTATTGAAACCAGCCTCTCGTCATTGGGCGCGTTTTTTGTTTAAGGTGTTGCTATAAGGACGCCCTCCTATAGACTGATGTGCAAGTCTCGCGCGTATTCGAACATGAGGACCCGAAGTGCGCTAGTTTATTCCCATCCAGCGTTTTTAAAGCAATGCACTTGGGACCAAAGTGGTCCCAAAAAGGTTCCGATATTACGCACGAGACTTGCACGGTCCATTATTCAACGCATGATGACGCAGACACGGCCTAAGAATGAATTCGCTCTTGCAAAAAACGAACGATGTGTCACACCGGCTTCAGACTAAAACATGACTCCAAAGGTCTTCCAGGAATGGAGAAGAACGGTTCTTAAAAGAAACCATCAATTTTGGTCGTGTTTGAGCATTTTTCAAAAAACGAAGGTCACATGGGTTATCCGAACCACTTTTTTGGTTCGGATAACCCTCGTGATCTTCGGAGTTAGTTTTACTTCCAGCCGTATAAAAATTAATAACTTCACCGAATTCAACTCTGTTTTTATGAATTCATGAGTATTTGACACACAAAAATACGTATTCAAATTATGGATACAAGTTGTAAGTAATTCCAAAAGTCGAACGTAAGATTTTATTTCAGAGAGTCCGAGCAACGGAAGCGTGTCTTACAGTGCACAGCGTGGGGACCGATACACGTAACACAGGGGCAGTCGTGTCGCTTTCGAGCAGAGTATCTCGGCAGTGCATACCTCGACGGAAGCTCATGAACATGTGGGAGGGGTAGGGAGCCAGACCACCAACTACGTTGTTGTTATTGCGGGTTTGCTAGTCGGTACACCTCGCTGATCGAATCCGTTGTTTCAAAATCGCAACTTTTCAATGCTCTGTGTACGTTCCTTGACCCGATTTGTACCGAGTTTCTTGTTAATTAAATAAGATTTATGTCAATACATAGGAATACCATTTTTATATTGACGGTACAATTAGTTTAAACAAAATTTGTGACAAACAATTCCCCCAAAACGAGCCCCTCCAAAAAACAAAAAACAAAACGGAGCCCCTGAAGGGACAAGTGAAAAAGAAGATAACAATTAAAAGGTGGAAACAAAAAAACTCACTCGAAATTTCTATTGCATCCCTCGACACACAAAATTCCAACAAAATCATTTTGTTTCCTCAAAATATTATTTAATTCGATGAAAATATAATTTTGTCACACAAAATATAATTTTTCATTTTGTGGACGCAGTGTGTTTTTCTAGGTAACGAAATAGATTATTTCTAGAAAATAGGTTCTCGTTCCCTTGAACACGCTTTTTTCTCCCGAACTACAGTTAAGTTCCCCAGAAATATGCTTTCGTTCCCTGAAGATACGCATTAGTTTCCTCGAAATATGATTTTGTTCGCAAGAAATACACGAATGTATAGCGTGCATGTTTAGCATCAATGTGTCAATCCCTTCAAGTCCGTCTCCTTCTCACTAGGCATTAATGGTCAGCAACATTATAAGGACTATAACATCTCCCCCCGAAATGCGTTCGGTATTTATCGTTTACAATCAGCGAGCAAGCGTGGGAAAGAATGCCGGAGTTCGCGGGGAATTTGACGGCACCGCATTGCACGCGTTCCGTGCGATTCGTGCCTAGCCGACTTCATTAGCCGTCACGGACATGTTTTTTTTTTTTTGTTTTTTTTTGCTAAGCTGAAAGGAGGATGGTACCAGCCTGTGATGCAGTATGGGGTGTGTGGTTTGTGAGTGGCTCTCCCTGCGGACTTCTGCTTAGCAGTTTAGATAATGCACTATCGCCTGTTTGGCACATGTGGTGGTGTTACCGTTAATGCCCCTTGCGGTCTCGTACAGCAGTGTTGACAACTTCGGAATTTCATTGCAATATAAACGGCAGAGTACAAATAACACAGAAATGTAATATTATATAATGTCATATTCATGTATGCTCGTCACCTGCCCTAAATTTTTGTAGAGTAGTGTAAACAAAATATCAGTAATTCCTAGAGGAAAGTGTATAATTGTAAGAGTTTCTTCGATATTTTGTTTTCCATCGTTGACCTTTATATATAAAGATGTAGTGCATTGTATAAAGTGGGCTGATACATTGTTCCGCTGTTGGGCTGGTGTGTATGGGATCTTGGAGTGTAAAAATGAACTAAACATGAATATGACATGTTTAGCTGCATAGTATGACCTAAGGATCGTATGACCCGATGTCATGATTATGTACTGTAAATGCTCATTTTGTAAGCTGCAATAAGCAAAGTCACTACTTTGGCATGACCTATAGAGGCCTTCATTTGGCATTACCCAAGGGCCTTCATTCGGCACGACCAAGGGAGACTTCATTCGGCGTGACCCAAGGATCTTCATTCGGCTGAACCCAAGGGCCTTCCTTAAATAGGAGCCTTTAATCGGCATGACCAAGGGACTTTATTCGGCATGACCAAGGGACTTTATTCGGCATGACCAAGGGACTTCATTCGGCATGACTAGTGGTCTTTATTCGGCGTGGCCTAAGAGCCTTCATTCGGCGTGACCTTAGGGTCTTCATTCGGCATGACACAATGGCCTTCATTCGGCATGACCCAAGGGCCTTCATTCGGCATGACCCAAGGGCCTTCATTCGGTATGACCCAAGGGCCTTCATTCGGCATGACCCAAACACCTTCCTTCGGCATGACCTTTGGTCTTTTTCGGCATAACCTAAAGGGTCTTTATTCGGCATGATCCAGGTCTTTTTATCCGGCATGGCCTAAGGGCCTTCATTCGGCATGACCCAAAGACCTTCATTCGACATGACCTTTGGTCTTTATTCAGCGTGACCTAAGGGCCTTCATTCGGCACGACTCCTTCGTTCAGCATTACCCAAAGACCTTCATTCGACATGACATTTGGTCTTTATTCAGCGTGACCTAAGGGCCTTCATTCGGCACGACTCCTTCGTTCAGCATTACCCAAAGACCTTCATTCGACATGACCTTTGGTCTTTATTCAGCATGACCTAAGGGCATTCATTCGGCATAATCCAAGGGCCTTCAATGACATTGGGTAATCGTTTCGTGACAAAGACAAGGCACGACCTCTAGGTCATTCCGGTTTTAGAATTCCACGCAAACTTTTTGACATCAGACAACAAGTGACAATTTAGAATAAACATTTGTCCTCTCATTTTAGACTCTCATTCTGTCATGGCAATCCTTGTGCATCCTCTCATCTCCCGAACGGTACTTTTAAAATGCGGTTAACAGGTTTAACAAAGTAAATCAACCAACATTAAAATAAGTACTGAACAAAGTTTGAGAACTCATGTGATGTGTCTAGTCTATGTCTCAACATTCTTGAAAGATTCGATTTCCGAGCATTGGTTTCTAGAGCTCTGTATGACCAGAGTTAAGGGGTTCTCTCTGATAACTTTTGATAGTGATTTAATTCATTAAGACTTAGTTGAATCAATGCACCATTCAGTTTCTCAACTTGGTTTGATGTGTCCTCCATGGTGTGTTTAATGGTTGAAGTTCACCCAATGCGTCTCTACAAAGAGCCTATCTCATTTTAGAGTAGAAAACGTGAGCAATTTACAGGAGCCCTTTCACCTCGCATGGCGGTGCAAACCGAGCGAGTTCATCCGAAATGGTGTTTTAATGACAACTGACTGCGACAATTACCGGCGGTGAATGCTCGGAATTCATCCATGAATCCATCATCCCCGTGGTAATACGGCCAATTTAGGCAGGAGGGTTTGCCGTGCTACGCTGGTTTAATTGGCAGCGGTCTCCGTGCAGCGTGGATCGGGTGTGTTCTCGTGGCGCTACGCTCGCTGAAGATAACCCCCCGTAAGTGGATCCTCGTGAAGCAGACAAGAAGCCCCCATTACAGCCTCGGTTATTGATGTTAGACTTTTCCTCGTGCGTAAAACAAAGAAGTGCTTCATTCAAAAGTGCTGTTATATAAAACAGTACATAATTATACCTGGTATTTGTTTAAATGGTCAATAAGTTTGGTGCTAGTGTCATTTGTCATGTAGCAATGGTTTCTGGGAGATACGTGTCAGATTTGCCAATATTAAGTGTACTTACGTTGTGCTCTAAATAGTGGGAATATTTCATCTTGGCGCTGTTTGCTTCACTTAAAAGCATCGCACTGCGGCCATAATCCTCCACTTCAAGGTAAACGAGGACTGGCTGTAAAGTAAAATGTTACCACAATATCAGCACAATACAGCATCGTGACACAACAAAAGGTTAATTAGAGTGAAGGAAACCAGTCACTATACGGATCCAATGTACATTTCTTGGATGGTAACCAACTTCTACAAAGCATGGTTTTTTCCTTGATTAATGAATTCTGGCAAGCTTTGAGAAAATTTGGTTAAACGGTCCACAGAGCTTCACTCAAGCACTAGAGGGCCCTATTCAAAGTTTTCAAGCTAGATTTATCTATACATTTTAAATGCAAATTTGTATGCTATACTTTACAAAACAAAAATAATAATAACAATGTATGCTATAGGCCACCAAACCTTGTGGCACAAGGGGTAATAATAGTTATCATTACTGTTATTTGCAACCACAGGACAGTTCAAAATATGGTTGGATTAAAAGACAATCTGAAATTTATCAAATCGCTAACAATACAAGGACCCATAAAACAAAACAATTTTAAAACATCACTAAAATGCCAAAATAGTGGCAAGCATTTAGAGAAAGGTAACCTCAAAAAAGATAAAATGGTGAAAGTCATAAAACATGCATTAACATAAACATGAACTTGAAAATACAGTTCAAACCACCAAAACATATACCATATAGCAGTGAAGAAGCACAGTTCAAACAGGGTTAAAATATGACCCATAGGAAATGTTCACAAGAGAAGACTAAATACTATAGGCAAGCATATATCAGATTAACAGGGCTTAAATGATAGCAACAATAATTGTATCGGTACAGTGCTCTGCCAAGTAGCCTGTTTCTGTTAAGCACGATATTTATGTGCTAAGCCAATTTCTTTTTGCTTACAAGCTTTGATTAACTTGGTGCACACATTAGATGCACGTTGAGATCTGCCAACATAATGGATGACTAAAGAGTCAAATGGCATTATGACGAATTGTTATTAATGATAACGGTGTATGCTGACATGATAATTGAGTACATGAAAAATGAGGGGAAAAGTTGGTCACTGAAGCTAATATGTTTCAATTAGGCCCATCTGTATGATGTTAATGTTTTGGTTTTTGAAGAGTATCGTCGATCAAACATTCAACTTTTCAAGAAGACCTTTTTTTATTTCATTTTTATTTGTATTTTAACTGGATTTACCTAGAGTCTTAAAGTTTACGCCTTTTTGCCCCTCTTGACTGTGAAACAAACATTGATGAAATGGACTGTGTTTAGTGAATATTTAGACCAGTGCTTCCTCAGGTTGAGATTTGAATTGGTTTGCATACGATGATCTAATGACTGAGCCGGGTATACGGAGTTCCAGCTATTGATACTTCTAACTGAGAAGGTATTTTGTATCAAAATGGGTTTGGACATGGAATATCGAATCTTCCTTGAGTGGCCTCGAATAATAGATGATTCATCAAGGGTGAATATTGCTTGTAGTTCACATTCAACAACATGATTGAGAAGCTGAAGATTTGTAACGTGTCTTGAACTTGTATTCATTGCAAGTTTTTGCTACTTTTTGCAATTATTGTTTTCTGTGTGTGTGCGTTTTAACGCGCCATACGAAGTGTGTCCACAGGGACTTGAAACACTGTGGAATTACACACGTCCACACAGTGTTTTTTTACAGTTCGGTAGAATGGGATTTTCCTTAAGTGTATAGAACAAAGGACTGCCACAGATTGTGGGTGGGGGTCTGGAGATATTCCTCCCAAATACTTCAAGAGCCTATTCGTGAATCTGTCCGATTTCTGTGATTGTTTGACTGTATGCCCAAATAAAAGTTGCTTATAACTGGTACATGCTGGTTCTGTTGAGGTACCATCATAGAAATAGAACCCGGAAAACGCTGAGCTCGACCGCCCTCTGTGTCGTCTGTGGACGCGGCGTATCAATACCACGCGACACGCGTGTATGGCAAAATGATCATCACGTGACACGCGTGTATGGCAAATCACTGGCTTATCACTGACGGATGTGTTTGGCAAAATTTTGCCATACACGCGTAACAAAAATGGCGTACGCGCGTCCATAAAAATGGTCTCACAACGAAATCGCACGCACAATGACGCACTCGGCGTTCTCCGGGTTCTATTTCTATGGATACCATTGAGTGGAGTATTTTGGAGGAACCATTCAGATCTTCATCGCAAAGACACTAGGGGGTTAGGGTCCACATTTAGTGTCGAGAAACATCCCATAAAAGGTGATGGATCCTCATTCAGAATTCCTTCGGGTTCTCTATAGCTTTCCAGACAGACAAGGGATGGTACACATTGGTTTTTTTTGGGGGGGGAGTACATTTTCAAGAAACATATCATAAATGAATGGCACATTTGTTCTAATCTCACGAAAATTGCACATTTATTCCAATCTCACGAGAATTACAGTTCTTGGAGAAGACAAAATTCAGTATTATTCCCTAGTTCTCAAAGACACATCTCGTTGTAGAATGGCTCATTCTCGCGATTCCATTATTCATAATGTAGGCCTAAGGATGATTTATCATTACTTTCTTTTGTTTTCTTTGAGGAAAAACTTCTGGTTTTTAAGGAAAACAATAACACAGATGGAACATCATTGTTTGTAAGAATGCTCATAATATACACAGTTTAAAAAGCCTACCAATCAATTGAAAGCATACGGAATTGAAGCACCCACGGACCACTTGTGCCTCGGGCCAATGGAATACTGGTATCTACGGAACACTTGTGCGGAGTGCTTACGGAACACAGGAGCCTAGACCTATGGAACACTGGCCTATGGCCTACGGAACACTGATGCCCAGGGCATACAACACACTGGTGCCTAAGGGCCTATGGAACACTGGTGCCAGGGCCTACGTAACACTGGTGCCAAGGGCATACGGAACACTGGCCCTGGGCATACGGAACACTGGCCCAGGGCTAACGGAACACTGGCCCAGGGCCTACGGAACATTGGCCCAGGGCATACGGAACATTGGCCCAGGGCATACGAAACAATGGCCCAGGGCCTACGAAACAATGGCCCAGGGCCTACGGAACACTGGCCCAGGGCCTACGGAACACTGGCCCAGGGCATACGCAACACTGGCCCAGGGCATACGGAACAATGGCCCAGGGCATACGGAACAATGGCCCAGGGCATACGGAACAATGGCCCAGGGCATACGGAACAATGGCCCAGGGCATACGCAACACTGGCCCAGGGCCTACGCAGCACTTAATCCGACCTAACCGTATAGTTTCCACCAAAAAAACTAACCCATACACAAAACCCATCATGCATCTTTTCAATCTTTAAAATGTTGTGTCGAATTGTTGGAATTGGTCGCTTTGAAAAGAACAGGTTTAGTCTAATTTGCGTTCTTGGAAACTATAGCGGATTTAAATTCATGGGTTTCTTTTCTTTGAAACCATTGATGTACCATTACCTTTCACTCAGGTATAATAAAGTCCGTCATCAAGCAGGCCAACATATATGTCTGAGGAATTTGTGACAACTTTTTGGGGGTATCCAATGTCCTCTCCAAAACCTCAATGTAAAAAAGGAATCAATTTTTAAGGTTTCTTAAACTTAAATCTGAAATGCAAATTACAGTATTGAACATTTATAGCTCACAACTATTAACTTTCTGTTACTTTCGACAAAACGTTCAGCGAAAATGTCCAATACATATTTGTAAAATTTTATGCCCCTATTACTGTCAGAAACAGTCACTGGGCCGCCATTGATCCTTTGGCGGGAAAGATTACCAATAAGTGCCGCCAATTTGAAGCAACGCTCTGCCCAGTAGTCGGTACTCGTTTAGCTATTATACCTGTACCTGAAACCGAATCTGCTCTTGGTTTCCGAAAAGTGAAACGTGAGAAAGTTTCAGCTCTTTGAGAGAAGCGTATTCGGAAACAACAATTGAAATCGACCCCGGATTCCTTGATTGCTTACGGGGTCCCCAGAGTTCGAAGGCATTCTAATCCCTGCCCGTGAAGTTGGCAGGTATTTTATTTCTCTCTTCATATTCCTTAAGTGCGGCAGATCTTTCATTTGTTGTGTTCTTCTGAGAGGAAAAAATGAAATATTCTTACTCGCCTTGTTTGGCGTTCCGACAAAACGCAGTGCTCTGCTATAGATTGCCTGAATTTGATACTGACGAACTCGTGGGCCTAAAATAGTCTCGACGGTACACCGTGTATAAAATAGTCACCCAAGATATGTCACCCTTGGGGAGGGGCGGGGAGGATGAGGGCATATGCTGGGGAGAGGGAGGGGCAGGGGATTGCCTAAATAATCATATGAAATTTGACTTTTGATAAACATTGCATGTTATAATGGCCTACAAAGGAAACAAATTTTCCTGATAAAACTGAAGTTGATTTATGCAACGTTCACTAGAGCTCATGGTTCAAGTTTTCGAATCTTTAAAAAAAACCTCTTTACCAGAAGTTATTGTTCTTTGTGTGCGTATACACTCTAAAATATGGGTAAAACTGCTGGGTACAAATATTGTGCAACAATTGATCAATATTGGGTAAACCAAAATTTGTGTTTTACTCCTCACTTGTGTAAAATAAAATACACAAGTGAAAGGTAATTTAGTACCCAACATTGGGTAGGAAATCAAATAGCATAACACCGAGGTTCAAATCACCCAAGAAGTGGGTAAGCAGTGTAACTTTTGCACAACAAGTGGTAAGAAGTAACTAAAAATGGGGGTAAACTACTCATCGTGGAAAAATTTTACCCATAATGCAAAGTGTACCATACATTCGTGCATGGCAAGTCGCAGGCACAAATCACAATCAAAGATGGATGGGCCCCATCTGACGTAATGGACGTAATTCTGATGTTGCAGGTCGTTGATGTCTGATGTTCATGTAACCACAGTGGCCAAGAGAGAGTTTTGACTTTATGGTAGTTATTCTTTTCGAGAAACAACAGTCTGCTGAAGAGGGAAAGGCATCATCTACACAGGAAAGCCATGGATTGCTAGCTTCATTGACTTTGCAACACAAATATTTCGTCACGAGCAGTCTGAACCGTCAATAACAGGTTTGGCAAAACCAATCGGCTCTTTTCAGAGCCAACACTGCTTCCAAGAAGAGATTATTACATAGTCTGCTCGCAAGAATTTTGTTAAATGTTCGTTTTCACCAACCAAACCCTGATTTTTCGGTTGGCCCCATTAGTGTATCTGGCTGAAACTCCCCAGTTGTTTTATGCAAGGTGATTATTGGGTTGTGATCATCATCGGAAATTGTACTGTCCAGTTCAATTCAATGTTACCACAAACTGAATATACACCAGTTCAATTCTGTTCATACAAGAGTGTTTCACTAGTTTCCTTGGCTGAACCCCCCCCCCCCCCCCCCCCCCCACCTCTCGCTAATCCTTTTCTATGTTGTCATTGTTGAATCAGGAGTTGAATAAAAGTGTTTTAACTTAATTGTTACTTAAGTTGTTTTTATAAAAAGAAAAAAACAAAACAAAAAACAACAGCCCTTTCGAAAGGAATACAGTTACAAGTTAATTTGTGCACAAAAACTAATTCGAAAGCAACACAAGTGGTGGGTAAATTAACTGCACAACAGTGCTGGGTAAAATATTATAACCCAATCATTGGGTAAGAAAATAGCACAACACCTGGTTAAAGTGAAGGTTGATTAAAGTTTACCCAATTTTGGAGTAAAAAGGGAACATGGGTAAACTTCTTACCCAACTGTACTGTGCTAAAGATGCTGCACATGTTGGTATTAAAAATTACACAATAATGTGTACCTTTTTACACTTTGAATGTTGTGCAACAATTTTACACAAGTGAACGACCATGTTCCCTTTTTAATACCGAAAGGGTAAGAATTTTACCCAATGTTGAGCAATTATTTTTAAGAGTGTACAGACAGTTTCTCGCAAATGTTGAATATAAAATTCACTTTCTTGGCTAAACCGTTTATAGCATTTATTGAAATGGAACATTAACACCTCGAGGATCCCACTTCCCATCTTTGTTTTTCATTAATACAAATTAGAGACCCTCACCTTCTGTAAATAGAAAAAATAATTACTGGGGTTGCTAGACCATGCACGTTATCTCAGCAGTCGACCGGTCGACCTCGCGCGGGGCTACCACGGCGTGTACACGGCCCAGCTGTCTCACCGAAGCCCGTGGTGTCCCAATCAAGCCAAACCTCCGCGCCCTATCACTATCACAGTATCAGTATATAAAATATTCCCCAATTAAAAGGATGTTTACACCATTGGTAATTGCCTCGACTAATGTTTTCTATCAACCACACACTTTACTTGAACCGACATGAAGGTTCCAGGGCCGGGGTTTGCTTCCAGCAGTCTTGGTGTAATATACGCTTTCTTCAATGATCTAACGTTTATCTCTTGGTAAGAGTAAAAAATATACAGTTTATACTAATGATTATTTGTATAAATTATCACAAATTTCAAGACAAACACAGGTGAAAAAAAAAAATTGGGGTTGAACGACCTCTAAGTAGAGCATCGGCACGTTAATCCGGAGGTTGTTGGTTCAAATCTCGCTCCCTAGGCAAATGTTCTTTGTTCAGCATCAAAATATTGGCACAAATTATCAAGCATTCTCCAGATTTTCCGTATTTTCATCTCCCGTCCAGCCGCGGTTGCTCACCGGCAAACCTGTCAATATCACGGTCGACCTTCTGGCTTCTTAGCATGATGCACGGCAAATGAACATCCGGGCTCCGAGCTCCACACCTTCCGTGCTATAATAATTCTTTCGGCTCATGGTCCTGATTCCGGATCGCTTCAGTGCGTCTGACCTCCTCTTGACACAGGCCAGGTGGCAGAACGCTGTCTGGGCCGGATCCACAGAACCGGAACATTTATTATGAAAGAAGTTGTTTACCAACAAAATAATTAGCAGCCCGTATTGAACAATGCATTTGAACAGCCTTCGTGTAGAAACCGGTTGGTAAATCAATGCAATGTGCACATGGAATCACCTGCTTACCTCACGACAATGAGAGCAAATAAGAAATTAATTAATTATTTAGTTAATTTAGGGGATGTTTCCACCAATAAGCTCTTTTCATATTACAGAGGCAACTCAAAGGAATTAAAATCTGCAGGTAATTCCTGGGAAAATTAAACCCAATTCTACGTAAGTTTCACCCTTGATGCAACTTTCCTGGGGAGTGGGGTAAATGAAACGCGCACAAAGCTGTACCGCTCGCCGGTTAGTCGACGTCAGCATACAAGAATTGCGTGTGATTGGCTGAGATCGGGTCCTGTGGCAATTTTCATGTACAGAAAAAACCAAATCGCGTACCGGGGATATATCGCTTAACCTTTCTCCCAAGCAAGGGTAGCCATTTCCCAGAAAGTGGCTTTCACCGGGAGTTTGCCTGGTTTTCAATTCACTGAATCGCAAACCATGCAAACTCCCAGAAATTCCCTTTCCCCTGCAATTTTTTAGAAAAATTTCTTGAGTGTGATTGGGGGCTGTAGTTGGCAGAGTGGTTTCTATAGATAGTTCCCAGTCGACGCCATCTTTACGGGTAAATCGCATTTTGGCTGGCAGGCGCGTCAAGCGCTCAAATGATTAACGCAGCCGCGTCATTCACTAACCAATCATGCAATGACTTTGGTGAAATGTGCGCGTGCTGCACGCCGTTCTCACGCGTAACGCATGACTGTGTGTTCCAAATTGCCCGTAAAGATGGCCGACTTACGTCATACTGCAACCCATCTATACCCAGAAGAATTAAACATTGACAACTGTCAAGTTTAAAGCGTAGAGTTTCGGAATATAAATGTTACTTTCCGGTTAGCCAACAAAATACTACGTAACATAGTGTAAGTGCTCATCTCTATCCCCTGTTGTTTCCGAACACAATAACGTTTTGTTTTATGGCAGATAGTGTCATTTTGTCAGTAAGTGCACCTTGTAGTACTGTACTGTCCACAGTAATTGATGGCGTACCTACACAATATCAAATCCTTGCATGGATTCAATATTACTATAACAGTACTACTTATGTCAGTACTATAACATGCAATGTATATAGGCTATATTTTTATGATAACTTTTACTTTTTACGGACAAGGGTGTGGCGCTATACTTCTTCACTTTCATTTTTATTTTTATATATTTTTTTTATAAAAATATTTTAGGTTGTTTCTGGAATGAATTGGCTTCTTGTTGTAAACCGTATGTATACCCACTGTGTGGGTGTTGTTTACGATAACGCAATTTGTGTTTCCAAGCTGCATCTTATTGAAGGATTTGAGCGAGTACGGGCACACTTCCTGTCAGAGCAAGTTGGTCTTTCCATCAGACACGTGCCGAGACGTATACCCGCCGGCTAATTACCCCGCGGCTTAATTAAGACTTTAGCCCCGTGCCGACGGACCGAGCAGCCGGGGGATGTACGGGGTGGGTATGCCGTGGGGCCCTCCGTGGCGTGAGCACGGCAGGGCACCCGTGGATGGAAAGTTGACGTCTTGAATATCTGTTCTGTAATGTTGCCAAGTTGACATCTTGGAAGTTGGAATAATGAGAGTTTGCTTTCTTAATTACAGCTCAGAGTCAGATGTCGCGATATATAGTATTTTACTTTTCGTTGTTTCATGCAAACGTAATGGAGTCTTGAGAAGCTTACGGCTATATTTTTATTTTTATTTTGTTTTATTTGTATTTAATTGATATATATATTATTTATTATTATACTTCTTCACTGGCACAACAAAACAAAAGAAATGCAGGGAAATAAACATATCAAAATACCCCCCCCCCCCCCAAAAAAAAAAAATATATATATATAAAAATAAATAAATTAAGTGTCTACAACAACATAGCCTACATGGTGTAATTTCTTTTTAAGTTACTGCAAATCTCCAGTCAGTGGCAAGATGGAGCCGGGGCCAAATTTCATGGCTCTGCTTGCCGTAAGCAAAGAATCAGCGCTTACGGAAGCAGGGAATTCTGCGCTTATGTCAAGCGTGTTTCACGGGTTAGCAGGGAATTTTTGCTTTTGCGCTTGCGTACTACACGTTACTAGGCATTCTACGCTTGTACAGCTAGCGCAGAAATTCGGTGCTTGCTCGGTATAAGCGGAGAGTGGTGATTGCAAGCGCAGAATTTGGCGGTAAGTAGAGCCATGAAATTGGGTGCTGGTGACCAGCACCTCTTCAGCGCCATCCTATCACAGTTGAAAAAAGGTGGGAATGGGGGGAAACTGAGGGGAAAACACATCATATACATAAAAAAATCCACTATACTGACTAAGCTTAACATTCAAAATGTTTGGACTTGTGGCTGCTGACTACACTGCCATAACCACTCCGTATCGTGTGTTCCGGTCCTTTTTGACAAGCAGCCTATTTCACAAGAGTAATGTTTTACTTTATAACCTAGACAATGTGTTTGTTTTCACACCCAGGACAGATTATCTTGCAAAAAATAGTAAATGGCATAACAGAAGCGCTGAAAGGGGACTTGTTTAAATAAGAGAGTTGCAAACGGAAACTAAGGTATTCATTGGTCAGAAATGCCTCATAGAAAATGGTGCACCCTTGTGCCCCCCTATATAAAGTTACCAAAGTTTCAGCACTTAGTACACTTCAAGTACATCTATTGGAAATTTCAAGCCAAACATCCATCATTCGGGACACGCTGTACCCTTCCATACTATTTTAAAAGCTTCAGATTCGGCAAACCAAGAGGAGAAAATCTAACACAGGAATTTGTTCCCAGGCTTGTCAATGTCAGGAAATTTGTTGTGACTAGAAACAATCGCAAACATTCAGTTTGAGAAACCTCATTCGGTATGAACAGTCACGGACATGACCAAAATCATGTTGGTGTTTTCATCTACAAGAAAATGCAATTATTTCGAGTTAGAACTAGTTGGATAAAGGCCCCCTGTTTAAATTAAAGGTGCTTTTTCATCAGAGATTTTTCGAAGTTAAATGGTCCATGTGTATAAATTCAATTCAAACTTCAATTGTTTTCAATAAAATTAACGAATCGGTGAGCACTGAAAACCAACTGTCCGTGACAGGCCTAGAGTTAACACCGTTTATGGGTTTTTTCAGGTATTTTTTTTTCTGTACGTCCATGTGCGTATTTATTTCGATTGTTGCAATCGAATTAAAGCATTGGTGTTATGGGTGTCTACATTAATGCTGTTTTCTTGACTTTTTCTAGCTGTTTTGTTTTACAAACGAAATATTAGTTGATGTTTGGCACTGGTTTGAACTTCATAATAAGCGAATTTACAGACTTGAACCAAACATTGTGTTTTCTTAATAATTACCAATGTCGTACTCTATATTTAAGGGGTCGCTTACCAACATTAATGCAACTTTAAGCTTAATCGGCGATCTTTTGTTTCTTGCTCCACCAATTTTGTTATATTTTATATATATATATAAATTTTTTTTTAAAGTTCTATACAAATATTAATACTGGTGCAACAGCACAGTACTGATGAAGGTATGTCAAATACGTTAGTGGTCCCACTTTGACACGAGCACCGCGGCCCACTCCTGACCACAGAAATGGTCTTGATATTAAGGAGAAACAGATTATCAGCCCAAAACGTCATGTAAACGTCATGTATGTTTGTGACTGGTCCTCGAGACCTCGACACGTTGTAAACCAAACAATGTGTTCTGTAAAATTGGCCACGGGGAACCCGCAATTGAACGAAGCAGTATTGGTGACTTGTGAGGTTTGCAAATACCACTCCTCTCGACTCTGGCAATAATATGTCAGAGGGAAACATTTTCTCTGAAAGATTAGAGCTGGTATGAAGTTTATAATCAGTGAGCTTTCAGAATGGAACTGATGAATTTTCCCCTCTCGTTAATTACCCATCCTGTACTTGAACAGATACCAGAGCCTAATGTGTAACTACACGGTAAATCATTTCCACAAAAGAATGCATTCGCCCAAAAAGGAAGAAAATGAGGAATGCCCACTATTTTTCCGATGCCCACTATTTTTCCGATGCCCAACCTTCGCTGGAATTAATGATCTCAATTTATGACAACTAATTACCTAGCCAGGCTTTCGCCACTTCGGGACAACAACAAAAATTGCGGGGGAAAAAATTTCAACGTGTGCTCTAGAAAATGAAGTGCGCAATCTCATCTCCTTCCTCAGTTTCCATGGCAACGTGCCTTCCACCCGATAACAGGATGATTGTTTAAGTTGCGGCGGTCTGAGTTTGTCCCTTTTTTTTCTTTCTTTCTTTTTCTTTTGGTGTAACGTCACGTGCGAGGGATTAACGCGGGAAAGTATGTTGCTCATTACGCCTGGTATTGTCAGATCTTTTTGATGTACAAGATGCCACCGTTTTCCATCATCGTGTGCCTCATCAGTCAGAAGTCCTTCCTCCCCTAGATGTCTTAAATCACTGTGTAATACAGGTAATTAATTCTTGTCGGGTATCGAGGAGGCAACCTGCCTTGAGCCGATGATGGGAGGGGGGGTCCTCTTCGAATTAATGAGAGCGGCCTGTGATGAGTGAAACTGTTCAGACTGACTGAGCTGGAAATGGAAGAGGTGTTCCCCGGGGTGGAGTGAAGGAGGCGGTGAGCCCCGCACGTCCCACACCTACCAATTTATATAGGTTTTATTTCAATCTGTAAGGGAAAACTGTTTCCACAAGAAGTGTTACGCACAGGGCCTTCGGAACAATATACCCCACAAAGTTTGCATTTGTTCAACTTGGACCCCACATAAAAAGTCTACAGAAAACAATAATACTTAATAGTTAGAACAAAAATGTGTGGGTTCGAATCTTACCCGAGTGATTTGCCTGTGGATTTTTTTTTCACAGAACTCGTTTAATTACTGAGTATACAATGCTTAACACACATCGGTGTAAGGGTAAAAAACAAATTATAGTTTGCATATTGCTGGTTTCCACTTGGTAATAATGCTTACTGGAATCAGATTTGCTAACCGGGGATCAACTTTAACTGGAGCCTTATTTTCGCTAAGCATTTTGGTCAGCAATGTTCGTCCTCAGAAGCTTGAAGGAATTTAGCAAAGAGCTTTCTGCTTTTGTAAAAAGAAACTTGTTTCAAACCCGCGACTTTCGCGAGGTTATTTCAGTTCTCCATTGTCAACGACTTTCTCATGCTACTACAACTTTTGTAGTGGGTACAGCGATACTTAATACTGACTTTTTCATAGAGCAGTCGTCTGGTCATGGGCAGGACTCCACAAAGACGTGGGAAAGATCGTTATGGACGTATTTGTATTTCTGATTCATTTCCAATGATTATGTGGTCTTGTTTTTGTTTTGTTTTTTAAACTACAGCATCTACATCAGCTCTGGAATCCCAAGATACAAGCAAAGACCTCTACTGGTTTTGAAAAGGAATCAAAGATGTCGACGGACAAGAAGACTTGAGACAGTTGGAAGTTGTTCTGGGCAGTTTTTGTTGGCTTGAGCAGGCGATCGAAGATGGGAGTCCATGGTAAAGATTAATGGAAAACGCTGTTCCTGAATGAGACGAGATTGGAACGCAGAACAATGTCACATCTTAAAACTTGTTTGATCTCACGACACAATTATCGACGGGGTGAACATTGCAGTCAGTTTGTCTGCTATGTTCCACATCTACAATTTAGCTCCAAACCTTGCTTTTTAATCACAGCTGAAATGACTGTTTTACGAGCTGCAAGATTAAAAAAAGAACCGATGTTGCTCAAACGAAAACAAGGTTACGCGAATTTGTTCACATGGATAGTCCGAACAGAAAGGATGGGTGGCTGTAGATCGACCAGGATCCCCAGAACATAAATTTGGTGACTAAGGATCACCGGAACATACTGTTGATGAAGTTTATGATCGCCGGAACGTATTTTTGTCTACTTGTTATGTACTATTGTCGGAGAACGCGAATCTTCCAGTTAATCTTGAGGATAAAACATAATTTTGTGCAATCAGAGAAAACGTGTATCGTACTAAGATAAGCGGCCATGTTGTTTATTCGCAGAGCAGCCATTTTGACGAAAGTGGCCGTTTAGATTTTGTTGTTTGTACTGTGCGAAGTCTTTGTGATGCGGATAAAGAGTCTCTTGGGAAAGCTCGACCAATCAAAATTTTATTTTATTTCTATGATTACATGTCATAAAATAAGGCTACAAAACGATTTACATTGTTTTGTGGTTTAATTGCAGTTTTTCAAAACCATGAGGTTGGGGCCTAATATTTGATCGAAAATTAAGGACAATCCAGAAGTGTACAAATTTCTAAACTACATTTAAATGATAAACAAACACACTATAAACAAGTTTAAACAGCATTCCAGTTAAAAGAAATTTTGCTCAAGTACCTGTTTAACATGCACACAGTGGTTTGGCAAAACACACAAACAACATTCTGTAGTCCCCGACTCAAATTAACATTTTAAAATACTTTCTGTCTTGTTTAAAATTCAAGAGATGTCTTCAACATTTCTTTCTGTCATTCTCCTTGCATCATTTAAAGGCACTGAACACGTTTGGTAATTGTCAAAGACCAGTATTTTCACTTGGTGTATCCCAACATTTTATGCACAAAATAACAAACCTGTGCAAGTTTGGGCTCAAAGTTGCAAGAAAAAACCAACCCTCGTTGCATAAAAAAACAAATGTGTGCTTTCAGTTACCTAAGGAAGGTTTCATGCCTGACGCCTTTTTCAGATTCAAATTTGTTGGTGAAAAAAATACCCTTTTCTCTAAAACTACACTACATTAGGGGGTTGTTTCTTACAGCGTTTTATACTATCAACAGCAGTGTTCTTTACCGAGTAAGTTTTTATGGTCATTAATTTTTGGAGTAATTACCAAAGGTACACCATCCCTTTAATGTTTAATGGAGCTGAGTTTACTCGGTCATGCCGTTGCGAACTCTCTAACCCAAATGTTTCAAATGCCGGAAGGAATCTGGCCGTTATGTCCGTACCATCTGGCTGGCCTTTCATATAGGCTATTATTATTAATGGCATAGGAAAACACCATCATGTTAAAAAGAAAAGAAGAAGTTGAGACAGTTGATTTTATTAATCTGATTAGAGCTCTGCAGATTATTTGCGATCGGTGGTGAGTGTGTTTTATCCCTTGTCCATACTTTCATAGGATGTGGACAATCTGAAGTCATGATACAATTATTAGCGTTCTCCCTTAACAGTGGTTCGCTGGCCAAATACCAGTTAAAACACATGAGGACCAGTCAAAATACTCCAAGTGGTCCAGCTGGCTAGTTCAGTGTTTAAAGCATCCCTATTTTATTTGAATTAGGGACTTGTGAAAACGCTGGCGGACTAGTGAAATGACAAGCTGACTGGTCCTGCTGGGTAGTCACTAAACAAGTTAAGGGCAAACCCTGATTGTGATGGTAACGATATAGAAGGTAAATTATTTTAAAAATTTTGTTGCAAATTTGATACCAATAAAGTCCTGCGGAGAATCATTAGGCCGTGCATAAACAATTAGTTGTTTAGCGTTCTTCCTTTTCAATTTCTGCAGGTAGGGTGGAAAGTTGGTGTGTGCTCCTTCCCAAAAATACATGCCCCAAGCCTCAGCAGCTGCGAAACTTTGGACCATGTAATCATAAGATTCTCTCAAAAACAGGAAATGCCATCAGAAATTAATTGAAAGGGTATTTTCTTAACATTTGTCTGACTCCTAATTCTACTAATTTATTTCTCATAAGAAAGACTTGTACAGGTATTCTTGGAGGCTCAAAGTTTTTACTCATTGCGGGAATTCCGAGCTGAATTGAGTCATTCAAAAGGAAATTACCAAATACATCTCGTGAAAAATGTAAGAAAATCAGTTATTAAAAAAGTTACATTCAACAAATTTATAATAAAGAAGGGAAATGCACACACAAAATTATATATTTTGGGGTTGAACAAAGAAAAATTGACTAGAGCGGGATTTGAACCAACGACCTCCGGATTGACGTGCCGGCGCTCTACCAACTGAGCTATCTAGCCCTATGATGGCGGTCTCCCTATTTCAATCCGGAGGTCGTTGGTTCAAATCTCGCTCTAGTCAATTTTTCCTGGTTCAACCCAAAATCATTTAAAATTTACCCAGTCAGTTTCCCTTGTGGTTTATTATTTGATATCTGATATAAAAAAGTCGCATCCCCTTATGGCGATCCCCTGGCTGCCGCTTCCCAGGTTGTATCGTATACTTGGGTGTGATCCTTGGCTACACGGCAGTTTACGGTTGAATGGCTTCTGACTGGCACCCCCCGAACAAGGATATTGACAAAATAGGGAGACCGCCAACATAGGGCTAGATAGCTCAGTTGGTAGAGCGCCGGCACGTCAATCCGGAGGTCGTTGGTTCAAATCCCGCTCTAGTCAATTTTTCCTTGTTCAACCCAAAATCATTTAAAATTTACCCAGTCAGTTTCCCTTGTGGTTTATTATTTGATAAACAATTATATAGAAACAAAATAAACAACCCTTTATAAATATGAAAAACTCTATACTCGTTATACAAAAACAATGTAACTTCAGTCCCCGAAACGTAATGTAGGCCTATTTATTTAAATTTCCCATCAAATTATCAATTATTTATTAAGTTTTTATTTAATAATTAAAGTATTTAAAACAAAAACTTGTAAATTAAACTTTTATAACCGGCGCTGGTTTTTAAAAAGGCATTACAGTATTTTATTTAACTATAAAGAGGTATTGTTAGCAAATCTGTTCTAACTCTAAGTACGACCGAGAATACGTATTTGTAAAATTTTGATTTATTTGTTGGGGCAGTTTGGCATGTTTGAGTTAAGATTTTGTATTCGTGTATATAATTGTATAGAGCTGATATTCGTAATGATAAACTTCGAAACAAGTCGTAACTCGATTCCCCCCTCCCAGAATTATTTTACAAGAAGTCAAAGTTTTCTTTCAAAGAATACATAGGGCGCCCTCTCCATAAATTGATGTTTTAATCTTAATCACGTGACAGGTGAATAAAGATCATTATTGCTATAGGTACGCAACTTTGTGTTTGATCTGCTCAGCGGTATAATGACATTATCTTCCTTTATAGCAGAATGTTTGGCACTTTTGAGCGGGAACATTTATACATAACTACTTGACAACCGTTGGTGACAGACGAGCTGGGCCCAATTTCAAAAAGCTGCTTTTGCACAAAAAGATGCTAAGCTTAACAAATTATGCTTACCAGAATAAGATTATCACTGATCAGCCAAACTACCATATTGCATGTACCATCTGTAACTGGTATCTACTCATGTTTGCTTAGCATAAAATTTTTAATCAAAATTGTCAGCTTAAGCAACTGTGGGCCCAGGGCCATAGCTAATGCTTATGAGCAGAACATAAGCTGCTGAGTTAAGAATGGGCGGGATACCAGTCAAAGGTGGTACATGTGAAGTGATGCTTTTGGCTGGTAATCAATCTAGTAATTAAGCACAATTGTTTAGTGCTTGGCTACTTTTTGTGCTGAAGCAGCTCTGTGAAATTTAACCCAGGAAAATTTGTTAATTGTCTTAAATTTCAGAGAATTAGACATTCTAAACCTTTATTTGCTAGCAACATTTTGCTTCAGTGTAATTACATTTTGGAGAAAATATGTCAACATTTGATTATAATGTTTTCTACACTCTCATAACTGAAGTGTTAAATTAACACTTGTGGATTGTTTAATGTTTGCTATTACGTTCGTTAAGTTGATAGTTCGGCTAGACTTCAACTTCAAATGGCATTTCAACTCGAACCTCTCGTTGAGATCAAACAAACTTTATTGTGACTTTTCATCAAGTTGCATAACAATTTCAGTGTTGAGATAACACTTTGGGTTTTTTAGAGTGTAAATGTGTCATTGTTTACTTCACGCGTGTATAGTTTGCAATTGCGTTGAACAATGCTTGTTAAAATAATAAACATTTTGAGCCAAGCCACAGTTTTCCTATGGTGTCAATGGGATAACAAAATATATATATTTCAAAAAAAAATTATAACATGACCAACGTTGTACCTTGTTTTTTAAGTGTTGGTTTAACACGTTGGTGTTACGAGGTTAGCAGGTGTTCCACTCTAGTGATCAACGCGAATATTGGTTCAAAAAAATCGTAAGTAAATCGAATTTTTCCTGATGCAAATCATCATGGCCCACTTTTATAAAGGCTGTAGGCAGTTTTCTGCTAAATTTTCTGCTTACAGAGCGACCCTAAGCATCGTTTCTATCTCATAAACACCGAATCGTTAGCATATTATCGAAAAGCATGCTAGTGTGCTGGGCGCCCTCGTCTAGAGGTCAAAAGGAAGATGTTCATTGGCCAGTCCTATGCGCCGCGCGTACACATCAGCGCGTTTCCATTGTTTCATCATCAGTTTACCTCTAAGATGGCGGCTTGGTGACGTCAATGCATAAGGTCCATTTGAACACGCTCACGCGCTGTCAAATTGTCTCGATCGTTTCTGAAACACACTTTTGCTTGCGTACATTTTTCTCTGCACAGACATTATTTTGCGGTAAACGGCTATTATACAATTGGGTCCTGTACCCAATTGCATAAGGCTGTTTACCGGTAAGAAAATTTGTAATCAAAAGTGTATTTCGTAAACGATGGATAAGATTCGAAAGGGCATGTGTTCGTTCACAGTGGATTCTTCTTCTTCTTCTTTTTTGTGCAGCCTTCAATGAGGTTTTGCGTCACCCTTAAGCTTATACAAGAACATCTAGCGTGCAAGCTAGCGTACAAGCTAGAGTGCCTTTTGCTTTGCTTACGGTCAGCAAGGTTTATGAAAATAGAAATTCAGTTAATGGCCGTTCCGTAAGCAAACACTTTCTGCTTACAGGGTTTATGAAAATGGGACCAATACGCGCCGTATCCCTACGACTTTTGAAGATTGCTCCGCTGAGCTTTCGCTTTATTGTTTATAGCAGAGTGGGTGCACTCACAGTGTTCCTTATGTTTCAAACGTTGTATTCCATACTCCCCCATTTTGGAGGGAATTTTTACCCTTTTTCTGTTTTAGAGGTATGTTGTTTTGACTTGCACACTGTACAATAACACAGGCCGTAAAGTTTTATATCATGTTTGAAAAAGAAGACAAAATGTGTGACCTGTTTTTCTGTTGAGTTTTAGGATAAAGTGACGACCTTTCTCATAACTTGTGTTTCTAAAAAGAACCAGTGCTTCACCAATGGACTTGTTTTGGTCGGGAAAGGTTGTAAAGTGTTTTGTTTTGTATAAGTGGCCTTCTGTTTGTTTGTAATCTTTGTCACATTTGCAATACTATGTTATGGTGTAAGAAAAAGTATTGATAAACCCCAGCTGTTATGTATTCTAACCGACCAAAGGACATCAAAGTGTTATTTGCATAATAAGAATTTGTTGGAAAGTATCTTTCTAAGTCCGATATGTGCCATCCGGTTTGTTTAATTATGTCGTTTAATTTCACAGAAATTGTGAAACCTTTCGGGAAGAAACCCCTGCAAACTTTGATTTCCGTTCTTTGTTGAGTGTTCTACGTATCCTCCAGTTCTAGCAAGAAGGCAACCATATAAAGTGTTTGTATGAATTTCCAGTGACTTGACCTCAGTTTGTTTTATATTGGAGTTACTCTGCCAATTAAATCGATCTACACGAAGTTCAACTTAAACTAGTTCATCCCGTTCTCTTTTTTATTGTCTTTAAGAAGATGAGATAGAAATTTAACGTCTAAGGGGATGCGTCTCATTTGACCTTCAAGACACATTTCATCGTCTGATGAAGATGAAACCATAGATGTTCCAAAATTGTTTCCTGTTTTGTTTTTTTTGCATTTCTCTTTATTTATTCTGCAGAAGAGAAATTATTCTGACTGCCTTTTAGATGACCGTAATTACAAAATTGTTTCTTCAGACACTAATATCATGGCATGGACTACCATGGTGGCTTTATAGACCTTTCTATTGCAACGTTATAGCCCGAGTTTTTGCCAATCGAGGTTGGAAAAATATGGAAAGCCACAAATGCAAAAAAGAAAGAAATGCTACAAAAGTAGTGTTAAACTTGTTGGAAACAAAGCAACCAATCATGGGAGGTGTTTTATTTATTTATTTGAAAGTTTGCAGAAAATGTAGAATTTGGTTAAAACATCTGTTAACAAGATTGACAATATTTGACTTACATTCGGCCGTACATGCAAACCAGCGTGGTTTGTTTATCAACAATGGAAAGGTCAAGACTGTGCAAGTCTCGCGCGTATCAAAAACAACTCGAACGGCGACCAATGTATTATACAATGTAGGTTGAACGTCAGAAGTGGGCAACATTTATAACTGTTTACAAGTTATACCTGGAACGGGGGGTCGTGTCTTATTCTTTGGTTTTCTTTGTTGATTTGTTTCAAAAATTATTTTCGTTTATTTCATGGCTAGAATAATTTTACTTTCCCAATAGTGAGGCTGTTTTTGCCTAAAGACAAAACCTTTGCCTTAAGCTTGCGTCTTGAAGACTTCTCTGGAAACCAATCCAGCGATATTTCTCAAGAGAAAACATAGCATGCAACGCGGAGAAACAATAAACTCCAAAGCCGCAAAGATTTATACCTGCTTTTTACTTTTTATGATTCACGCACATTTGAGAGGATTTAATAGAGGCAAACTTGATACATGCCTCATCCATTGGGAGGAACTGTCGTAAAAATGTTCTCAGACAAAGACAGAATCCACTTTTGAAAAGTGAGAAGACAATAGTTCCCTAGTGTTTATAAACCCATGTGCTGTTCAGAGTTTGCTTGGGAATTGTTTCGGTTGCTTAGTTCATAGGTCACCATTCTGCAATTCAATGCGTGTACTCACAGTCACACCAAACTGAGTCCGGAGGCGAGAATAGTCTGGTCCTTTACACTATACTGTTTCTATACAACCATTGCTGTCTACTAGAAGCATAACCGTGTAGATGACAGTGTTGCCAATTGAATGATCCATTTTCTAACCATTTTCTTTATTCCGCGTGTTGTGTAAACTATTAATTGGTTTTCATGGCCTGTTTACGAGCCTTCTTACTACACTCCGTAACGTCAAACCTTTTTTTAAAATTGGTTTTCATTGGCTCATTAGTGAAAATTGATTTTGTGTAAACAGAAAGTACCAGCTGTTTCCATGATGAAATCGGAACCAAAAACAGGACAAACCTTAACAAAAAGTGCATGATTCAACGATACAAATTTAGGCATAGTTAAGAAGCGTTTTTCCATAATAAACAAATTGTTTTCTGCTTACCGCATATCATTCATTTTTCGCAATTTAAACAAAACGCCTCTAATGTATCAAGTTTCATTTCATCAAACATCTGGTGGGTCATTTTAACCTTCAAAGTCAATACTGAATGTCGCTCACTACACAATATCTCGCACACAATGCGTAAATTTAACTTATTTTATGACTAATTTAATATCCGTCGTTAAGTTTTACGCCACAAAATTGCCGAGCGCGTCGCTTGTCAACCACGCCGGGCACGGGGCGTGAATTGCCCGGGACGCATTGCCCGTCCTGCGCGGCCGCCTATCCGTGACTCTGCCGAGGGGCTGGTATTATTTCATGTCAGTTACGGGACTCCGTAGGGAGGATAACTTGATGAGGAAAACATATTTCGCTCAATTTCAATCTCTAGCCGTGGGCTTTGACTGCCCTCAATTCACCCTAAAAGAAAATACATTTGTAACAGAAGTTATTTGCCATCACGCAAAGAGAGTAGTCTAATGTGAAAATGCAGAATTTAGATGAACTCATTCTCAATCTTGCCAAAGGAAAACAACCAGTTGTGGTTTCACAAAAACTCAACAGCTCTATCCTGTAAGTAAATGTCAAAGACCGGTTTCCTCACTTGGATATATCCAAACATGCATAAAATAACCAACCTGTGAACATTTTGGTTCAATTGGTAATAGAAGTTCCGAGTAAATAACGAAAGAAACATAATAGCCTACCCTAATTGTTGCACAGAATTGTGTGCTTTCAGATGCCTGAGAAAGGCTTCATGCCTAAAGCCTTTCTCAGATGCGAATGTTGTGTGTACAAAAAATTACCTCTTTCTCTGAAACTACATAACTTCAAAGTGGATCGTTTCTAACAATGTTTTATAACATCAGCAGCCCCAGCAGTGCTCTTTATCAAGTAAGTTTTCACCATTAAGGACTAACCAAAGGGATACACTCCCTTCAAACGGGGGGGGGGGGGGGGGGGGGGGGTTGCACCTCGTTGCATTTCAAAGTTCAAGGGACCTTTTTCTCATGCTGTCTCGGAACTCTTGTAGAATCAAATTACATTTTTGTATAAAGGTCTTCAATGAGGCTCGAAGAATTCATGTCACCGTGTTTCTAAGAAAACCAAGAGATTATCCTTGAAGTGTTATTGAAGTCATGTTAATAGAGGACGCTGTTATTAAATACATTTAGCCAAGTAGATAATAAAATGAATGTGCACAATTTTATTGTCTTGTTGATGATTTGAGCATTCAGCTTGGGAAAATTCCCCAAAATTTCAGATTGTATTTTTTAAACTAAAATAAGACAGAAGGCATCTATCGGAAAATATTCCCCCTCAATGGGCCAAAAAGCATAAACTGCTCAATAATGTGTACTTACATATTAATTTATTTATTATCTATTAATACCTTAACAAAACATTCAGCTTACTCGTTGTGATCAGAGCCTAATTTCATAGAGCTGCTTAAGCACAAAAAGTAGCTTAGCACAGTAAAACTATGCTTACCAGAATAAGGAACAGCCAAAATACCGTCATATGCACCATTTATTCTGACTGGTATCCTGTTAATTATTTGCTAAGCACAAAATGTTTAAGCAAAATTGTCTGCTTAAGCAGCTCATTATGAAATTGGGCCATGTTTGATTTATTTTGACAAAAAGTTCAAGTTCACCCTCGCCCTGTCGTTAGCCCTGCAAATATGTAAAGTTCAAGTTCACCCTCGCCCTGTCGTTAGCCCTGCAAATATGTAAAGTTCAAGTTCACCCTCGCCCTGTCGTTAGCCCTGCAAATATGTAAAGTTCAAGTTCACCCTCGCCCTGTCGTTAGCCCTGCAAATATGTAAAGTTCAAGTTCACCCTCGCCCTGTCGTTAGCCCTGCAAATATGTAAAGTTCAAGTTCACCCTCGCCCTGTCGTTAGCCCTGCAAATATGTAAAGTTCAAGTTCACCCTCGCCCTGTCGTTAGCCCTGCAAATATGTAAAGTTCAAGTTCACCCTCGCCCTGTCGTTAGCCCTGCAAATATGTAAAGTTCAAGTTCACCCTCGCCCTGTCGTTAGCCCTGCAAATATGTAAAGTTCAAGTTCACCCTCGCCCTGTCGTTAGCCCTGCAAATATGTAAAGTTCAAGTTCACCCTCGCCCTGTCGTTAGCCCTGCAAATATGTAAAGTTCAAGTTCACCCTCGCCCTGTCGTTAGCCCTGCAAATATGTAAAGTTCAAGTTCACCCTCGCCCTGTCGTTAGCCCTGCAAATATGTAAAGTTCAAGTTCACCCTCGCCCTGTCGTTAGCCCTGCAAATATGTAAAGTTCAAGTTCACCCTCGCCCTGTCGTTAGCCCTGCAAATATGTAAAGTTCAAGTTCACCCTCGCCCTGTCGTTAGCCCTGCAAATATGTAAAGTTCAAGTTCACCCTCGCCCTGTCGTTAGCCCTGCAAATATGTAAAGTTCAAGTTCACCCTCGCCCTGTCGTTAGCCCTGCAAATATGTAAAGTTCAAGTTCACCCTCGCCCTGTCGTTAGCCCTGCAAATATGTAAAGTTCAAGTTCACCCTCGCCCTGTCGTTAGCCCTGCAAATATGTAAAGTTCAAGTTCACCCTCGCCCTGTCGTTAGCCCTGCAAATATGTAAAGTTCAAGTTCACCCTCGCCCTGTCGTTAGCCCTGCAAATATGTAAAGTTCAAGTTCACCCTCGCCCTGTCGTTAGCCCTGCAAATATGTAAAGTTCAAGTTCACCCTCGCCCTGTCGTTAGCCCTGCAAATATGTAAAGTTCAAGTTCACCCTCGCCCTGTCGTTAGCCCTGCAAATATGTAAAGTTCAAGTTCACCCTCGCCCTGTCGTTAGCCCTGCAAATATGTAAAGTTCAAGTTCACCCTCGCCCTGTCGTTAGCCCTGCAAATATGTAAAGTTCAAGTTCACCCTCGCCCTGTCGTTAGCCCTGCAAATATGTAAAGTTCAAGTTCACCCTCGCCCTGTCGTTAGCCCTGCAAATATGTAAAGTTCAAGTTCACCCTCGCCCTGTCGTTAGCCCTGCAAATATGTAAAGTTCAAGTTCACCCTCGCCCTGTCGTTAGCCCTGCAAATATGTAAGGCTCAAGCTCACGATGACCTTTTAAATCTTAACCTTAATCATTACTCTACGAAAGTGCAAAGGTGATCCCTTTAACAGGGATGGAAATTCAGGCAAGAATATTACAACTTGCCCATTTTTTAGAAGTAATGATAAGAACTTCAAAGTTGTTTAAGGCCGTGTCTGAATTGGCGGATATGACTAAGGCTACAACTGTTGCTAAGGGGTTTTGCTAAGGACGTCATTTGTTACAACGCATGGTGATTCGGAAATCTAGCCGTAGCCGTATGCTGTAGCCGCCAATTCGAATGCGGCCTGGTCTCAGTGGACAACGCCCTCAAGCGACGACAGTGCTGTTCCCTCGTCTGATATCTTATTTCCCTGGCCTTGTTTATTATGTAGGCTACCACTTTTTACTGGCAATAATATTGTTTTTGTATTTTTTTATTTAGTTCTGAGACACGAACTCTTACATATGACGGTGGTACGGGCACATTTTGAACTGTTATTGATCTGTTATCTTGTAGGCGCATAGAGAGTAGTGAATATCATTTTTTGTGAATGATGTCAGCGTTTCATCCAGGAATTTTGTAAAAGGCCCTCTCGTGTTCATCCTTAGGGAACTTTGTGCCGCGCTTGTGTACGTCTAAACTATTCTCGTGATTTTTGTTTAAAATTAGCAGATGATTGTAAATGTATACCCGTAGGGAAAGTTGCATTGAAGCTTGCATCATGATATTTTGTAAAATTTTAGTCCATCAGAATGATCAGCATGTACCGATGTTTGCCCTAATTTATGATAGGACCCTTTTGTAGCCGGGCCCGTTTTTCGGAAGGTAGTTTTTACCCTAATTTGCTCGAAGAAAATATCGGCTTTTAAATAATAATATTGTTGAAAAAGGTGGTAATACTTTGTATAACTACACTGGACTGCGCACAGGATTATTGATGAAACCGACCTTGGAATTTCTGCAGGACTTAGGACTTAAATCTGCGGTCCTAAAAGAATATGTAGATTTTTTTTTCTTTTCTTAGTTTTTAAAACCATTTGTTCGTGATTTTCAGCTGAATGGCCTGCAATATTTCGTAGATGAAAGATTGTTAATTTATCATTATGCACTACTATACTATAATCACGGGTAAAATTATGCAGTTTTATTTTATAATTTCGGGAATCACACTAACACTTGTCAAACCACCATCATTGAAAGTTTTAATTGTGATTTGCGGGATTTTTGAAGACTATACTTGTCACGACGTGGACATACAAAGGTTATTGTCTTCAATCCTTGTGAATTTAATGACACTTAGTTTCAAACTAGTTTCAAAAAGCAATGAATGACATTCTGATAAGTGAGGTTCTTACATGGAATTTGTTACCCCATTAGAGCTTTTTGATAATGACCCTCATGCAAAATGTAGAAAGTGGTATATTTTTTTTGTCATTTTCTTTTTTACATGAAAATTACTTCAGCCAGGATGACATTTTTTGCGCCATTTCCTTCAGGAAAGCTTAATCTTATACATTTCTTAAAATTTTATTTTTGCAGACTCTGTCTCACATCAGACCTCTCGTCTTCAAAGGAGCTGTTCGATGGCTGTTGACTAATCACATTAAATTTCAGTTGCTGTTAACCACTGAGGGGGAGAAGAGGACAGTGACGAATTTGGTGAAGCTTGTAAGGTTCAAGTCTCCAATGAATACAGAGCTAACATTTCTACAAAGATATCAAAAATAATAAACCACAAGGGAAATTGACTGGGTAAACTTTAAATGGTTTGGGGTTGAACAAAGACAAGTTGACTGGCGGGATTTGAACCAAGGACCTCCGGATTAACGTGACGGCCTTCTACCAACAAAGCTATCTAGCCCTATTTTGTCAATATCTTTGTTCGGGGTGCCAGTAAACTGCCGTGTAGCCAGGGATCACACCCAATTATACGATACAACCTGGGAAGCGGCAGCCAGGGGATCACCTTAAGGGGATGCGACTTTTTATATCAGATATCAAATAATAAACCACAAGGGAAACTGACTGGGTAAATTTTAAATGATTTTGGGTTGAACAAGGAAAAAATTACTAGAAAGACTTAAAGACTTCAGACTACAATTAAATCAATCCATGGATACGACTTTATGCACTGCCGTTGGCTATTTGCCAGTTCTACTTTTAATAGTGGTATGAATTAATTAATGGAACACTAAGTGCTATAGGAAAACTGTTTTATACAACATTTCAACCCGGTTTTAATTACAAGTTATGAAGATTTACAATCCAAGTTTTGGTTATTAATTTGACCAGTTCCACAATGTTTTTGTTTTGTTTTAACATTATGCTTTTGGGGGATTTAGAAATCAAAAGACAACATAAAATAAAAGTTAGATATTTTGACAAGAAGTCATGAAAATGATCAAATAATTCTAGTGACGAGAGGCTGATCTTGTCGTGATGGTAGGAGGAGGGATTGGTCACTTGAAAAGTTATGGGCTGTCAAAATAACCATACAAGTTAGTGTATAAATAGTGAGGTGATACACTCCATACATGTATTCTTGGAAATCGTTCCTTCTTATAGGTCTCAGTAGTCTTGAAACCCACTCTGAACCGAAACCTGATCGAAATATTGATGTCCATAAGTGAAGTTAAAGATGTTTTTACACTTCTGGGTTTTTTTTCGTTATTATCGGATCGAGATAGGTCACAGCGTGAATAACAAAATGGCAAAACTGGGGATACGTCGTTTAAACTAATTAGTTTAATTACAAAACCATTTAGTATATAAGGTACTGAAACTTGCTGAAAATGTTAACAGTAGGCCTAATATCCATAATTTGTATAAAAATTAAAAATGATTTGCAAAAATTTGTGATTTTTGAAAAATTTGTGATTTTTGACAAACAGTCGTGATACGAGCGACGAGTTGCCAATGCTTAGACCACAATATTTGCCCCATCCCAAAATAAATATATGAAATTTAAGTTTGACTCAGAATGTTCATATAGGTTAAACAGTTTATCTTATAAAACTATAGTCTTGGCCCAAGACGTCAGTGATCGATAGTGGATAGTGTACTCCGCTAGTCAAGTTGGGTAATTCAAGCCACAAGAGGGCGCGCTGTAACGAGTTGTAACCGAGCGCATTACACTATATCCACTATCGATCACTGACGTCTTGGGCCAAGACTAATAAAACTACTGATACAGCTTCTTGCTCTACTGTCAATAAAGTTCTCAAATTCCTAGCGCAACAACCCAGAAAGTAAAATGCATGATTGGCTTTTTAGTTTTACTGGGATTATATTCTGAAGGTAAAACGGAACAAGAACTTATACCATTATAAAATGTTTGTAAATAAATGCAATTTTTGGGCAGAAAATACAACCTCGTTCTCTGCATCCAACTTTACTTTCTTTTTGTAAAACCCGAAAAATAATTACCGTATTTCCCTGAGTATAAGACGTTGAATAATTGTTGAATTATTATTGAAAAGAAAAAAGAAAATTAGCTGTTGCAAACTGTACTAACCAAAAGGACTTATGGTATGACGCAAAAATAGTTAATGGCTTGATGTTTCGACCCTATAGCAGACTCTCTGCTGGGGTCGAAACATCAGGCCATCAACTATTGTTTGCGTTATTGAAAAGAGTCGGTGGGCCCTATATACAGTTTCCCAAGGCCAACAGTGTCCAAAATAAAAACAAATTCACCTAAAAGCAAACCATTTTGTAAACACGTTTTTAAAATCACACTCAATGAAGTATGGAGGATAGATTTTATGACTGGCTTCTACTGTGTGCTACACCAAAACTGTTTTTTCCCATGATCGGACGAGCGGAATTTGTACAGAACAGTCACCCATGCGTGTTGCGGCCGAAATGTCCCCAATGTCCATTCAGCACCCCGATGGAACATTATGCAACGTAAACGGACCGGAACATTGGGACGATCATTCTTGCATCGAAGTGAACTGTGTAATTTCAACAACAACTCTTGGGTATTTTTGGCACAACGTGTGAGCTGATAACACTTGACGGGAAAAGGCACCAAACATTGTAAAAACACACACTAAGACTGTGCTTCTCAAGAATAGAAAAGGAAGAATCTCTTAGCAGCTTTCTATAAGGGGCCGATCAGAGTCTTTGGTAAAAATGAACAACTCTAAGGTAAGGAAGTTGTTTTTTATCAAAATAACTTTTAATATCAATGTTTGGTGGACGTTTTGTGGAACATAGTGGTGACTGAGGTTGCATGCTACTACTACAGTATAGTTGCGCCTGTTCTGGGTATGGATTATTAAAAGGAATAAAACTGTCGGTGTTTTATCTAACAGCTATGGCAACTCGCACCAGTTTATCCCTGTGCTGATGTTATGAGAAATGGCAGTGTCAATGTATTATTTAAAAAAATATAAAAATAAGCAAAAATAGGTGGATCAAGGTTTCACTCTCAAAATGATAGAAGGAACATAAATCGCTCTCCGTTTCACAATTTTAACCCCCAAAAATTAACAACCAGTATTCTATGATTCAGTCTATATTGGAACCACCGTGATCTTGTGTCACACGTAACTGTTACGGGCATACCACATTATATACAGACCATTTTGATAGTTGAAAAAGGGTGCTCAATAAACTTGCAAACAAGTAACAACCCCTTTTTCAGACGTAAGAATTTGGTAAATTCCGAGTGGAACCCTTTCTATTTTGTAAAAGTGTTTCCAAATTAAACGGAATAAAAGGATAAGGAATGTTCGATGCACAACCCGTAAGTAAGTTACTGAAGGATTTCATAAGGGCCTTAATGACCCCAAGGTATTCTAAACAATTTGTCTTAATGCTGTACTTTAACTTAAAGGTGCTATTATCATCCAATAGATCGCTCACAAAATTAACCCCTTTGGACCAGTGATTGTAAACAATACAATTGTTACCTATTGTAACTCTGTGGTTGTCCCACAAGACATTCCTGTAGAGATCATTCTGGCTAACTGGAACATGACATTGTACAAAGGAATTCCAAGCATTAAAAACATCCACCAAGACCTGACCATTACACCATCCATTTTCGTTTTACGAAGCTGAACAAGGTTGGCTTGTTTGTACCCAACAGGCTGTTCTCACCATCGGCAATCTTGTCTGACAAACCCTTAAATTCGTTTTCAAGGCGAGCTTCTTCAACTCGGCTGTTCTTTTTCTTCTAAGGAGCATAAGAAACTGCTGCTTTGGCCCTAATTTCCATCAGTAAAATTTCAAAAAAAAGTTGATCGTTAACCGTAAAAAGAATATCTCTGGGTTGAACTGTGTGTACATTTGGGCGCCGATATGGTGAAGCAGCGCAAGTTTCGACAACCTCACTTATTACTTTCTTAACCTGCTCAACGTACACTAATATCTGTAAGAAACGAGTTATTAACTTTCCAATAAACTGTGCAAGTCTCGCGCGTATCCGAACGAGAAAACACGTCAAACGAGAACATTGTTATTTCTGAAATCAAATATTTGTTTGAAATTATATATCATGACAAAATCTAAACAACAAAAATAAATCATTCCAATTTTATGAAATCAGTTTTAGCTTTTGAAAAAAATACGCAAAAGTGTGTTAATTATTATTGAAAACAAATTAAAACTCTGGGACAAGGATGCTTTTTTTATGTTATAACTTTTTAGAAACCCCTTACGCGGGTTCGTGATGGTCAAACGGGTTTTAAATTGACCCGTATCGCAGTTTAAAGGGACACACCGGTTACCTGTTTACGTAATTTAGTCATGTAGAATCAAAGACAATTATTTCTAGATGGTTTTTGGTTTTTTTATTCTACAAAAATATAACGTAATTAACGAGAAATGACCGAAACAAACAAAAGCGGTCAAAGGTCACCGTATACGCTTTACCAGCCGTTGCAAGTGTCAATTTTACGGAATACATGTTGTGCAATATTGCGAGTAGACTGGTGCTCTGTTTATGTATGTGTTTTACTACGACAAGGCATGTGGATCCAGTGAGTCCACGTTATCCATCTGAAAGTGTGTAAAACAACGGACACGGAAACCAGTCAACTCGCCCCCAGCAAACTCGCCAATTACAATGTCACCAACTACAAAGTCGCCCCCTCACATACAAACTCGTCCCCTCTCAAAGTCGCCCCTCACAAAGGAATGTAACAAATTGGTGTGATTGGACTCCAGTTCAGGGGAACAAAAGCTTTCTTGAGGGATCTGGGGAACAAAATCTCATTGCGAGAGAACGAAAGCCTATTTTGGGTGAACAAAAGTATATTTCGGGCAAAAAATTCAAAGTCCTATTTTGAGGAATCGAAAGCTTTTTTTTTAGGGTACGAAAATAATCTCCTTTCGAGGGAAAGAAAGCATATTTTAGGGAAGGAAATTATATTTCTTGCGAACAAAATCATATTTCGAGGAAACGAATTAATGCGTATCTTCAGGGAACGAAAGCGTATTTGTTGGGAACTTAATTGTAGTTCGGGGAAAAGAAAGCGTGTTCAAGGGAACGAGAACCTATTTTCTATCTAGAAATAATCTATTTCGTTACCTAGAAAAACACACTGCGTTCACAAAATGAAAAATAATATTTTGTGACACAAAATTATATTTTCATAGAATTTAATAATATTTTGAGGAAACGAAATGATTTTGTTGTAATAGAATGCAATAGAAATTTCAAGGTTTTTTTTGTCCACCTTTTAATTTTTAATTTCTTTTTCGTCCCGTCAGGGGCTCTGTTTTGTTGTTGTTGTTTTTTTTTTGAGGGGGGCTCGTTTTTTGGAATTGTTTGTCACAAATTTTGTTTAAACTAATTGTACCGTCAATCTAAAAGTGGTTTTGCTATGTATTGACATAAATCTTATTCAATTACCAAGAAATTCGGTACAAATCGGGTCAGGGAATGTACACAGGACATTGAAAAGTTGCAATTTTGAAACAACGGATGCGATTAGCGAGGTGTACCGACTAGCAAACCCGCAATAACAACGTAGTTGGTGGTCTGGCTCCCCACCCCTCCCACATGTTCGTGAGCTTCCAGGTACAGCTATCTCCTGGCTAGTGGGTTTACGTCGCGCATAGCACGGCCGAGATACTCAGCTCGCAAGAGACACGACTGCCCCTGTGTTACGTGTGTAGTCCCCACGCAGTGCACTGTAAGACATGCATGGTTGCTCGGACTCTCTGAAATAAAATCTTACGTTCGACTTTTTTGTATTATTTACAACTTGTACCCATAATTTGAATAAGTATTTTTGTGTGCCAAATACTCCTGAATTCTTGTTAAAAAACAGAGTTGAATTCGGTGCAGTAATTAATTTTTATACGACTGGAAGTACAACTAACTCCGAAGATCACGAGGGTTATCCGAACCCAAAAAGTGGTTCGGATAACCCATGTGACCTTCGTTTTTTGAAAAATGCTCAAAAACGACCAAATTGATGGTTTCTTTTAGGAACCGTTCTTCTCCATTCCTGGAAGACCTTTGGAGTCATGTTTTAGTCTATTTTGTAGCAAAAATAGCCCAACTAAGCCGGTGTGCCCCTTTAAAGAGGATGCTGACGCCTCAACAACCATAGACTGTAATGGAAAGGGTTCGCTTTGCAATTACAGCATCTGGCGATTATAATCTCGCATCCAAAACGATCGTTTACATAAGTTTTATGATCTGAGACGAGCACAAAATTCTTAGTTTTTTGCAATAACCGGAAGCTGAGGTCAAGTTTAATTCTCGGGTTTTCTTCGTTATATTGTTGAATTGGTTTTACTTTCATAATTTGTTATCACTTAGTATTACATTCCAACAACATGTATAATTTTCTAGGTCATAAACTACGTTAAACTAAAATAATTGACGAAACAAAATCTCGCCCACGTAAAACTCCATATGGTTGGGACCACTATGGTCCCGGAAGTTCGAATGCGCGCGAGACTTGCACAGTCCATAACCGGGTCCTCTATCGATCTGATTAGGACCAAATTGAATATCGATTAGTGAATGATCAGTCCGGTAACCTGGCTTTATGTCACATGAAACAAGATTGAACTCAGCTCTGACGAAATTAAAAAGAAATCCAACCTGGACTGTTTTAGTATAGAGTATTGTCTCCAGGTATATCTTCTAGTACTTTCATTTTGAACCCGCCATATGGGTCAACCAGATCGGGATCTCGACATATACCATGCACACTATTCCTGGCTAAAGGATTGTTGATATGAAGGTAGTTTTCACAGTCTTGATTAGGGGCCTACTATCCAAAACTAAATTCCAATCACCGCAAATAATTGCATGAGGGTTGTCAAATTCAGACACAATATTATTAATATTATCACAGAAGTCTGGATCATCCTTATTGGGACCCTACAAATTAATCAAAGTTAAGGTATTGAGTTTCAAAACTAAGAGCTAGAACATTTCCTTAGTTGTTTGTGTTTGGGTATGTCAGGCGGGGGTGGGGATATAAAAGGGGATCCAACTTTGGGATTTTCAATGAATTAGTTACTATAAACTATAACAGTATTGTAAAACTTTTGGGTCATTCAAACTTTACTTTCATTACAGAGCGGTGAAGATGACAAAGAAATCACCCATCCTACTAATGGAATCAACGGCGATGCTCCTCGCCAGACAGGACGAGTCCAAATGAAAAGGGAGGTTGGTCTGGTGCGGGGAGTTGCCCTCATCGTCGGGGCAATGATTGGCTCTGGCATATTCATCGCTCCAAAGGGGATTCTAGTTGGGACAAACAGCGTCGGGATGAGCCTGGTGGTGTGGGTATTTTGTGCCATAGTTTCTGGGTTAGGTAAGAATCTGCAGTAACATAATATAGTATCCAGTTGGGTTCATTTTCACAAAGCACTATAAATTAAGAGTCAATTCAACTGAAGATGCGTTGTCAATATTGCCAAAGTGGTTTGTACTGAGAGATCACACTTTGCTTAGCATATACAAATGATTTGCACTTAAAAGTAGGGTCATGCTTTGGAAGTACTCCAAAAATAAATGACCATAAAATCTTACCTGCAGAGAGCATGGGGGATGTCCCATAGACAAACTAATGAACCAATTAGCCAGTTGGCTAAGCAAAGCGCAAACATGACTATAAAATCAGTGTGCGCCTTCGGAATTTTTTCCGGGTTCTTTGATACACAGAGGAAGATGAAACCGAGTCAGTGTCAGTGTGAACGGGGGTATACCCCCTTACATGGATCCCAGGTAAGCTTATAGAGTGACAGTTATAATTAACTGGTTGTTCCAAGTACAGTCATTCTGTCTTTTTCTCTCAAGGGTCACTATGTTACGCTGAGCTCGGAGCCCTCTTTCCAACCTCAGGTGGGACGTACATTTACACTCTGTACGCATTTGGAAACCTTGTGGCGTTCTTGATGGTATGGACGACGACAATCATCATAATACCCTCTGCGGTTGCCCTGTTAGCTATAACATTTGGCACCTACGTAGTTGATTACGTCATCCCAGGTGACTGTGCGCCCCCAGCATCAGCGGTGCAACTTTTTGCAATAGTCACAGTCAGTAAGTGTACTACTATAATGATTATATTATTATTATCCACACACATAAGCCTTGGCAATTGATTTTGGACTACGCGTCACGAGCATTCTTTATTTTGCCATTCGACACTCTGTAGTTTAATATAGGTGTCCTATATTGATCATTATTATTATTATTATTATTTATTTCTCTCCACTTACAATAATAATGAACAAACACAGCTAAAGTATAAAGTAAGAATTAAACATTAAAAAAAAAAGTGGAGAGGGCAAGGCCGAGGAGGAAAAATATAATTCCTATTACCATAAGGTTCAGCCTGCCCTTGTATAAAAAAATAAATAAAAAAAACATCATTAAAAAGTAGATTAAGAAATACATTAAAAAGAATAAGTTATAATATAACCTCAACTAGTTTCAATGAGAAAGCAGTTGGTTTTACATTTAAAATTCGAAACTGAGGGTGCAAGGCGAACTTCAATGGGAATGGAATTCCACAGTTCAGGAATACAGTGAAAAAAAGAAAACTTCAGCGCATTACACCTAGAGAAAGGAATTTTAAGAGTGGGATGATCTCTACGGGTGTTAAGTTGAAAAACAGTATTGTCGATGCCGGTATGATTAAACAATAATTTGTAACAGAAACAAAGGCTCAATAGTTTTCTCCTTGATTGAAGGGAGGCAAGACTTAAAGAGGTTAACCGCTGAGAATAATGTAAATAGTCTGGCGAGTCATGGTTGTAATAGTTCAATTTGAAATAAAATCTGGTGAAGTTCCTTTGAATCCCTTCGATACGATTAATATTGCACAAAAGATGGGGATTCCATACAGGACATGCAGATTCAACAATTGGTCTGCATAGGGCCAGGTACAATTTGAGAGTAAGAGTTGAAGCAGAATAGCCGCTAAGCCGCTTAATAAAACCAAGAACTTGAGATGCTTTAGAGCAAATAGCATTAATTTGATCATGCCATTTAAGATCTGACTGAATTATCACTCCCAAATATTTATGAGATTTATTAACAGAAATGTGAGAACCCAAAATATTGTAGGTATGTAAGTATGGGTTACGTTTTCTAGAAATGGGCAACAAAGCACACTTCGTTGGATTAAGAGACATGCCATTAATGTTGCTCCAAGAAATAACGTTGTCAAGCACTGATTGTAATGCGTATGTATCCAGGTGGTTAATTACAGGTCTAAATAAAACAGTATCATCTGCATATAAATACATTGAGGTGCCTGGCGAGACACAGTGTTGGAGGTCATTTGTAAAAAGAATGAATAGGAGGGGTCCTAGAATAGATCCCTGTGCTATTCCTGAAGAGACCTTCACGGGGGAGGATGTTTCACCACTAAAAATTACACTCTGCCATCTATCTGTAAGAAAGCTTTGAATCCAGCCACCAATCTGATTACGAATACCCATATTGTATAATTTGCTTACCAACAGGTTGTGGGGAACTTTATCAAAGGCCCTTGTCCAATCCAAAAATATACAATGAACATCAGAAGGGTTTCTTTTGTCGATAATGCTGGCCCATTCATGGTAGACTTTACTTAAGAGAAGATTGCAGGAAAACCCAGGGCGGAAACCAAATTGATTAGGAGACAACAGGGAATTGGAAATACAAAAGGAATAAACATAATCGTGTATAATCCTCTCCAACAATTTACATATGACTGAAGTGAGAGATATCGGTCTATAGCAGTCAAAAGATGAGCGATCTCCCTTGCCTTTATATATAGGAACGACATTGGCATGTTTCCAAGCCCTAGGGACACACCCGAACTTGAGAGTTAAATTAAACAAGTCAGCCAGGGGATAACTTATAGCCAAAGCAACTGGTTTCAACATTCGGCTGGAGATCAAATCAGGACCAGGAGCACTGTTACATTTAAGTTTTCCAATACCCTTAAATACACCAAGAGGAGAGACTACCAAATCCTCAATTGCAGCCTGATGGGGAGACTCAATTAAGGGTTCAGCATTACAACAATTAGGAGAATTGAAGTACCCCTGAAAACACTTATTAAACTGATTGGCAATCTCTTCTTTCTTGCAGTAATTCTGATTATTGTGAACGAAACTAGTTGGATTACCAAGATTGCGTTTGGAACGCACAATCGACCAAAGTTGTTTGCACTGATTTGCTCCCTGTTCAGCAAGGGAAGATAAAAAATCAGAATACGCTTTCCTAACAGTTCTACGAACTGCATTGCTGAATTTCTTATACTTATTCCACTGTTGGGGTTTACCAGTTTTCAATGCCTTTTTACGCAAACTACGTTTTCTTTTAGATAAGTTGATTAAATCTGGAGTAATCCAAGGTTTTCTTGACTGACCTTTAATGAATTTAGAGGGCACGGACAAGTCAAGACAGGTAAAAAATATCTCAGACCCTCTGCCCCATATCGAGCAGCAATTGTAATATTAAGGTCGGGCTGGTCAAAAACAGACTCCCATTGTGCTTGACGGATAGAATGATTAAACAAATCCATATCACCTTGGCTGTAACAATAGATCTTGCGTGAAACAGACTTAGGTTTGCGTTGGGGTAAACGAAAAATAGTTTTGACAGATAGGTGATCTGAGTTACTAAAACAATCCCCAACAGAACAGCTTTGAATTGCATGAGGGTCACTCGCTAACACCAGATCCAAAATGTTACCACCATTGTTATGATACCGTGTAGGGTCCTTTACTAACTGGACAAGGCCAGTAGAATTAAACACATCTAAAAAGTTAACACTTTGGTTGTTTAAGCCAATATGAGAGTCTCCATTCCTGTCCCATAAAATTGAAAGATTAAAATCTCCTACCACCAAGATAAGATCGAAACGGGAATGAAGACTCTCAATAAATTGCAAGGAATTAATAATACCTTGATCATTGGTGACATCAGAGGAGGGAGATCTATAGCAACAAGCAATAAAAATATTTTTTTCCCCTTGGCTACAAGTAAGAGTACAACAAACAATTTCTGTACCAATAAAAACATTATCAGAAAATGGTGTAGGATACATAGAGTGTTTGGCAGCTATTAAAACACCACCACCATGAGAGTTACGGTCTTTTCTAAAAACCATGTATTCTTTGTTATCAACTATTTCAGAGTCAGAAACAGTGTTGTCCAACCAAGTTTCAGTTAAGGCTATTATATTAGGGCTCTCAACTGTACATAGGACGTCCAGCTCAACAAGCTTGTTCTTGACACTGCGACTGTTACAGAGGTACATGAAGAAGTCTTGATGATGATTGAGGCTACTGCTGGCAAACGAGGCTGACAGGTGACTCGAGTTCGACTCAGATGAAGTATCCACGAAAAATGAGTCCGAAAAATTGGGGAGGGAGCAATCCTTGCAGAGCCAATATGTTTGGTTGTTTGCATGAAAACGGAATTCTTGGAGTGTAAGATTAGCACATGTTCGATGGATCCAACTATCACAGACATCGCAGCAAATCTGGAGTTGGTTGTCGCGACAGGGTCGATTACATTCCTTGCAAGAGGTAAGTGAAGGACCGGGATTCGGCTGAACGTCTCCGCAGGTGGACAGGAACACCGAGACACGGAAGGTCGCAGAGTGGTTGGTACAGAGTAGTATAGGTGCTCCATACATTTTTCGACGACTAGAATGTCGACGGTGCAGGGTACAGTAATATATGCAAGGAGCAAACCTTTGCAGAGTCGTGATATTATTACTGTTCATTTGGCATTGTTCTGAAGTAAAGTAGTGACTACAAATATGCTGATGAGAAGTTAATGAAGGTGCCTGACCTTGAGAACTTTGGACATGAGTGCAAAAATATGGCGAGGCCGCAAGAAACAGCAGCACCGATGACAACACAGCTAACATTATCGTATGCATAATCATGATGACAATGGTCTGCCTATCGTTGGTGTTGTTGTTGTTATTTTTTTTTTTTTTTTTTTTTTTTTACCAAAGTAACAACGAAAATAAAAGTTTTAAAACGGTGACAAGTAGAAGAAAAAAAAGGAGAGGGAGGGCGCCCTTAAAATAAGCGAATACCTGTGTATGAGTAGTTTTTCCAAGAACGTAGATTCACGATGGGAAACTGTTTACTTGAAGACTGCAGTGAGCATTATCAACGTTAGACCAAGATGGCCGACATTCTCATGTTCTTCAGCAAATGTAACATAAATTGGTTCGAAGAATCCCACATTCAGGACCACAGGCCTCGATAAATAATCAGCTTTTCTGATGCTAGATGAAAAATACAGCCAGCTGGTGTAAAGATTGACCCTCGATCGCTTGAGGGTAAGGGGGAATTTTGAGATTAAAATACCCGCGAAGTTCCACTCAAAATAAAGCAACACATCCAATGTATAGGACTCTTGGGACGCTTCGCAGCTGCGCCTTGCGCGAACTATTTTACATTGAGTACCTATATTGAATGCTTTACGAGTTATAAGCGCGCGCATAAGCTTGTGCACAAACACGCGCGCATGGCTATGAACGCCGACCCGAACTTTAATGGCTTCACCTGTGTCCTTTATCAGCTGTTTAGTGTCCTTTTGATAGAATAAATTGTAAAATTATTGTTCAAAACTTTGTATTATTTATTGATGAATTATATTACAAGAATCATTTGAAACTATCCAAGGACAATTATCTGTGTGTAAGGTATTACAAAACAAATATAATAATATGATGCGTTTCATTCATACAACAATAGCAGAATTTAATCGCGCGTTGAAATCTGGACTGTTCCATTTAACTCAGCTTCGCCTCGTGGAATGGAACAGTCTAGATTACCTCTCTAGATTACCTCTCAAGCCTGCCAGTACGTCCTCGTTCTGTCAAAACACCTGGATCCACTGGTTAAAGTTCTTGGTGTAAGAGGATACAATTTTAAGTTCACTTTTGTTTTAGAAAAAACCACAAGATTTCGGGAGTTTTTTAATTTATTGTTTATCTTTTAGTGTTAATAGTTTTTATTAACTGCATGAGCGTCAAGGTCGCCAGTGGCTTGCCAATCTTCTTCTCGGGTGCAAAGGTCATGGCCCTCGTCATCATTATCGTCGTAGGAGCTGTCGGTTTATGCAAAGGTAAGGTCATAGGCCTATATCTTTTTATTAAAATTGCATTTTGATAAACTGAATCTCTGAGTAGAACTCTGTTGAGTATTGATATCTCGTATAATATGACGTCACAAGCTCAAACAGCAATCTCACTGAGGTCAAAGCAAGACCTATGATAGGCTGAAAGTTGTGCTTGGTACGTACACTTCGTAACCACCCCCCTTTGTTTCATATTCGTGATATAGTTGCACAGGAGGAATTTTGTAATTGTGGTATTTTCGGTATGATAGTAAAATTCACACAATTCTTTGTGATTTCACTGAGGGCGGGAAAGCTTGTATAGAAATTCTAAAATCTAATTTTTTGACAACCAACAATGACCCGCACGCATCATCTGATGGTGTAGTTGGACCCCACCAGACATTGTGTTTGTCGAAACGGTATACAATTTCCTTCAGCTTGGAACTAGTTTTTGCAATAATTATACAAAGTCACACAAAGCATGTTCTTAATTTTCGTATTTATAGCACGTGCCCAAATCAAGTATAAACCTTCGAGAACGTGTAAAAGTAATGTCCAAAGTTGTATTTGCATGCAATGCTTTGCATATTAATTTTTATCAAATAATTCCCAACAAATCAGAATAAACGTATTGAGTACCAAATATAAAAACGAATTGCTGTGAAGGTCGCACAAAAAGAAAAAATACTTATTTAGGCCAAGTCCAAATGAGCGGCTGCGGCTTAGTGGCTATTGCTAACGGCGGCCTATGATTTAAAGGGACACGTTGCCTTGAATTTATAGGCGATTTAGGCTATGAAAAGCGTTTTAAACCGTTTGTTATAATAAAAAAAAACATATGATTAGAAAGACGTTTTAAAAGTAGAATATAATGATCCACACGGCCCGCCATTTTAAAGAGCCAAATGTTTGACTCCATAAAATGGTGCTCTCACTTTCGGTAGCTTAATGACACAACAAAAAAGGGAAAACAAAAGGACTCCAAATGGAATTTCTAAAGACCGGGGTGCTCCACAAGGAAATATGTGTACAAAGTCTATGGGAAACTGTTAAGAGCAGGGACAAAGGAAATAACAAAAGAGTGCTCCACAAGGGTGCATTTTGAGACTGTGTGGACCGTGTTAGTTCACGAAGTAAAAGGAAAAGCACACAATATCGAGGCATATTTGTGTGGATCATTATATTCTACTTTTAAAACATCTTTGAACATATGCTTTTCATAACGAACGGTTTCAAACGCTTTTCATAGCCCAAATCGCCCAATCCGAGGCAACGTATCCCTTTCACGTTTGTTTAATGCGATGCTCTAGCCACAGACGGAGTCACTCATTTTCAAACGGCCTTCCTTTCGTAATGTTTTACTTATTGACGATAGAAACTAAACTTCTGGAAGACAATATTTACACAGGTGCAACACGGTATTTGGATCCTTCGGAGTCATTCTCTGGAACTTCGACTGATATCGGAGGCTACGGCACGGCGCTATATCATGGCTTCTGGGCATATAATGGATGGTAAGTAAACTCTTACGATCATGACGTCATGTGAGTAGGGCGCCCTCGACTAGAGGTCAGAAGAAGGTAGCTCATTGGCTGATCCTGTGCGCCGTGCGTACATAGATGTGTTTTCCACATAGATATAGATGTTTTCCATTGTTTAACATAGCTTTACGTCTGAGATGGCGGCTCAATGACGTCAATGCATAGGCTTAAGATCAAAACAATGATCATTTAAGTTTATATGAAACGAACAGCAAATAAATGAAGTTAGGGAGGTACAGAAGTGTATACAGGGAGGTTGAACAATGCACATATCACGTAGGGAGCCTATATTCATCAAGAGTTGGCCCTATCACTTTTCAGTTAAACAAAAAATAACCTTCCCTTATACATATTGAATAGGTTTGTTTCTTTCTGATGTTGCTGTTCAACATGTCATCTCTTTTAAATATTTTGTTCAAGTTGCTTTAAAAAGTACCAGCTTGCGAGCAAAATATTATTTGTGTCTTGTTTTCTGAACTCTTCAACAGGCATATTCTCAACAACTTGTCGGAGGAAATTATCAACCCCAAAAGGTTAGTTTAGTCAAAGACTATTATTCCCAAAACTATCCCAGGATAAAGTGACTGGAAAGTTTATCCAAAATGGTTAAATATTTCGGACAAGTTGCGAATGGATATTTTCGTTTTCAAAATGTTTAACTTTTCAAATTATTTTTTAAAGGATTGCGCATCTGCGCACAACGCATGAAGGGCACGTAATCTTTAGCCCTTCGCGTACGAAAAGGCGTCCCAGTACAAACATGCCGGTAAATGATTATACGAAATTGATTTAAAGGCGCACAGGCTCTTCATCACAAGGAGCTTTTTATTTTATGATTGCGCCCTCTGTCATTCGTCCTATAAAAAGAAACGTATTTCGCGGTTTTCATTGTTTGTTATTGCTGTACTACTAGTATCGATGTATAAGTGCAGAGACTATAAGTTTGGATGGTCCATTTTATTGTCAAACATGTTTAATTGTTTAAAATAAATAATAAAGAAAAACCAAGACGCGGGCGTTTGCATGTGGGTGCAGATTACGCATACCGCAAAACGCGCCAAATTTGTATCGCACTTTTTGGTCACAGTATCTTGACTGCACAGCGTTAACACGCAAACGCAACGCACGATATGCGCGTCATGCATCCTGCGTCTTACACGCGAATGTGCGCGTACGCACGGCAGACACTGTGAGAAGACGAACAAAACGGGTATTTTTTTAACGTTGGGAGCTGCATTATTTCACGAAAATGACGGATTAATGAGGAATATATGACGTCCAAAACCCACCGCAAAAAAATGTATGCCGCCACGGAATGTGAATCTTGTGAAATGAGAGGCTTCTTGCAGGTAAGATTTGACTTATGAAGCTTTGACATTTTTCCGCCCCAGAAATGGTACCTGATATCCAGGACGTCACTGTAAATTTACGAAAGTGAAAGGCCGCCAGAGCTAGGGTTAAATGTGATTTTACGTGGTACGAATGTGTTGTTTCCCCCAAGACTCAATTGATGAGCCAGCGTCTATGGGCAGGGTGTACATTTGGTAACTATTCCACAAGATAATGACAAAATAAACCTACTTGGTAAAGAGCACTGGAGAGCCGCTGATATTATAAGACATTGTTAGAAACGGCGCTTTTGTAGAGGTAAAGTTTAAGAGAAAAAGGTAAACTTTCACCTAAAATTTGAATCTGAAAAATGCTTCAGACAATGAAGCCCCTCATGCATATCAAAGCACACAAATAATTATTCTATGCAACCAGGGGTCTTATTTTTTTGTTTTTTCGTTATTCTCTACCAATTTCGATAAGCAATTTAGCCCAAATTTGTACAGGTTTGTTAACTTATGCATTTGGGATACACCAAGTGGATATACCATGTTGGTCTTTGACATCATCCCCCCCCCCCTCGAAAAAAAATCTTAAAATGAACTGATCTTCGACTCGATAAAGTATACCGTCCCTATGTACATTGGCAAAAGTGTTTCTCAAATAATTTGAAATAATAATTATGTTGTTCTCGGTTATTTCCACTTAAAAGTATATACTTGGTACTATAACTGTCTTTGGTGAAAACTCAAATAACACACAAAAACAATGGTTTGTTGACAAATTTCCATTTTGCTATGTTGTCATCTCATTTCAGAAACATTCCTCTATCTATTTTCATTGGCGTGCCAACGGTGACAGTTATATACCTTATGACCAACATCGCATACTTCACTGTAATCTCACCCGAAGAGCTTTTAGCTTCTAGCGCAGTGGCAGTGGTAAGTGAAATAACATTAGACTTGACTCTTGTTTCCAGACCAATTCAGATTAGACTAAAATTATCGTCTGAAAACTTTCAGTTTCGAGAAATGTTGAGATGTGATCTGCAAAAACCCTTCACATACGTATAAAACCTTTCATTCTAATTCCAAATGCATAGAAGTTATGCTCAGTGCAGTTTTATCAAACTTTGTCAGAGTTACCCCCAAACTCTGTAGCGCTGAGTCTCATGAATAAAGCTTTTTGGTCAAGAAATCGGTTAGGCGTGTATAGCACAAAATGAACAACTTGGTGAATTATATACTTAACTATTGTGTTTCATCTGCCTAGCCGGCGGGCAACTTTACTTGAAACGGGCACATCCTAAACGAACTTTAATTATTTTTTTTTCTCTGTAAACTCTAGCTTTTCCCGGCCAATTTCAACAAAAACTCAATCAATATCCATCCGGCTTGTTCATTTTCGTTTGAAAATGAAATATGTTTAATTGAATCAGCATTCAACCATTCAATTTCATCAATTGTCAATACCAAAAATTCAACGGAAGACCGTTGAAAATGTAGTCTGGACTGACTATAAATTAATTAGACTGAAGACAAGCCTGGAGATATAAAAGCTAGAAATTATGTGTGCACAAAAACAAAATTGATGCAAATAGCCCAATTAATACAAAAAGGCGCAATGCTTCCCTCATCAATTTGCTATCCAGTAAAGTATGAGTGGGCAGTCGGGATGTGCAATTTTCACATTTCATGGGAAAGGTGTATTCGCCGATTGGGGGACAGAATCTCCGGGGGAACAGAGTCCTCTTCCTCACCGGAAGTCTGCAAAACTTAGTGCGTGCAGCAGATACGAAAGGGCGTGACGCATTGAGGATAGTGTCAACCTTTCGTTTACAAGTTAAATCAATTTATATTATGGGATCTTAACGTTCCCCAAAATGTTATAATGCGTGCATGACTTGCGAACTGAATTTACTCCATCAACAAAAACGCGTGTCATTGTGACGTCAGAAATTCAGACAGCGCCCTCATTGAGGTCAGTGAAAGACCTCTCATTGGCTGAAAGTTGTGCGTGAGGCGTACACACGGCCGGACGTACGCGTTACAATTAATGTTTGGTCTCATAGCGATGGCGGCTTATTATGCTAGGGGTTTATCAAGTGAAATTTGTTGCTTGTGACGTCACATTGGCGGGAATGTTGACTACTGTTGCTCTGTGCACGCGGTCTCAATGTTTACGACCATCCTAACACACAGAAATACAAACACACCACTCACAGGTATACGTGAAAACACATGCTTTTTGGAGCTTTCCCAGCGATTTGAACTGAGATAAACGATTTGCGAATCAGTCAGTGTAAAATTCAAGAGACGATTTTTGAAACGCCCAGAAGATTTGGAAAAATTCCAAGTGAGTATTCAATCAAGGCTTTATCAATATCAATGCGTTGTTAATTTAAAAAAGAATGATACAGTGTGAACGTTTCTTAATATTTCATTTTGTTATAGGTTCAGGAGTACCTTGGGTTCCATTTAAATCCAGTTTAGAACATAATTATGATTCAAGTGTTATAGTGCAATTTTTGTTCATTTCGTTGTATATGTGTGTGATAAACACGTACCTTAAAATTCTCATAAAGTTTTATATATGACTCCCTTAAATGTTCACGTGTTGTTCCTTTTTATCTAAATGCAAGATATCAACAAGATGAATGCTATCAATATTCACTTGGACTTTCCGAGGAAGAGAGAAAGTTGCGTCGACTGTGGAGGACAGGTTCGTTGATTATCAATCTAATAAACTTGCATTTATACTAATGTGAAATCTTCTTGTATTGTGATGATGTGTGGCTACAAATCATTAGTAGTAGAATAATTCAGGGAGGCTTGCGGTACTCGTTTGTTATTTGCTTTGCTTACTTTGGTTTGTTGTGTTTCTTCCAAAGCAATTGCCAAAAGCTAAAGTGCATCATTGGTTTTTAACGAGAACAAAATTACCGTCATCTAGTTTTCAATAAACACGCTAAGAAATAGTTCATCAAATTTGACTATCTCATAAAATGCCTATTTATGTTAAAGAAAGAACAACAAATGAATGTTTAGTTTTGTTTTTGGGGTTTTGTGCTCGTTCATCTTTGGCTTATTTAGCAATAAAGGCAAAATTTGATTTTGGTGGAATTTCAGACGGAAACATTTCTTTGGAGGATTGGAATTGGTATGAACTGAACAGGAGTTGAGTTTGAGTTTTTAAATTTGAGACTACTATCTTGTTTCGAGAATTATTAATCCGGTATTTCCTTTTCCAAACAAATATTTGTTGACTACCGATCCCGATGTCCTAATAGTTCATTCTTAGGGCCTTGTCACACAAGACAACTTGGGGGCAACTAACTGCAGTGCATGCTACACGACCACTTTGGTAGCGCAAGAGTAATTTTTCAAATAATGTCTTACGGTCCCCTAGAATAATATGTGAACATTCAAATGTGAATGGGTTCTCTTCTTGGAGATTGCCTGGAACTGGTTGCCTGTAAAGAGCCTCGTGTTACATGACCCTTTAAAACGAAAATATGAACAAACTAAAATTATTCAAATCTATTTATTAAAACAGGTTTGGAATGTAAGAAAGGAAATGAGTTTCTTTGGTGAAGAAACTTGCGTGGATTGTGGCGCAATGGCAGGGACATGTCCGGTAAGTTACGGAATTTGTATTCAATCAATCCTATACTTATAAAACAGAATGAAAAAAGGTTCATAACTTCCAATGCAAGTGATGCAGATTTTAATACTAAAGCGGCCAAAGTTAACTCGTGACTGGCTCTCCTTTTCATCGTACTATAAACAAAGGTATTTTACTATAAGCGATTCATTTAGTCTTAAAAAATAAAGAGATTTCTCTTACAAAGTCGTAATAAAGCAGCTCAATACAAACTGGGAGTTCAACCCATAAAGTTTTCCCAATTTACGGAGAATTACCAGGGAACTTTTGTGTGTGCTCTCTCCCTGCTGAAAGGCAAATACAAAAGAGCAAGTCTAAAGGTCGTGCGCACGCAGCCTTAAATAATGTTTCAAACAAAATATGCAAATTATAAAGTTAATGCTAGGCCCATAATATTGTTCTACTTTCCGTTTGTGGTTATCCCCTGTACCCCGCTTACGCGGTATGGCCAACGAACATACTCAGTCAGTGCACCAATATTTATGGAACAACCTCCCTCTTCATATCGGTCAGGCATCATCTCTTGAATTCTTCAAAGCCATGTTGAAAACTTATTTGATTTTATTTCTAAGTTACTATATATATTTTGTTTTTATTCGTTAATGCATTTGTCAGCGCTTTGGAACTTTTGTAAAAGGCGCTTTACACATGTTAGGCCCCCTACGTAATATAATAAATATTATTATTATATTTAGGGCGACTTTGTCTCCCGACAGAAGCAAGGCAGAATAAAAACCATTTTGCTTGACATTTCTATTTAAAAGATAAACATTACCTTCTAAAAAGAAAATTAACTTACCATTACAAAATAATAATCTATAATGACATTTTCTCAGACGTTTTCTTGAAATGATAATTTTAAGAATACTTACAGTACTGAACACACCTAAGTTACCAAAGTTATAATAACTATAGAATTCAAAAATAAACTTATAATCTCTTTTGAATGTCCAGTACGATCGATAGAGGTACGGTAGTTTGTTGGATTTTCAGAAGTACTAAACGATCGTGTCATGGTCCTTGCAACTTGTAAGAAAATATAAGAAAAGTGTTTTTACCCTGATTTCAAATACAGCACTGGCTTCATCTCTACACGTACCTCGAGCCTCTAACTATGATGCCCTTATCCCATGGGATACAGTAAGTATGTTTAGCTAATCGATGGAGCTTAATCATGGCGATTTTCAAGTTTCCAGGCTAAATTATGGTACCTGTTCTCATATTGCTGGTGCTAAAAAAAAAAGAGATTCCATTCAGGATAGGGAAACGAGATTTATATTATTACAATCTTCGGCCGTCTTATCATGAAGGTTATGTCACTATGAACAAATAATTAATATCAGTGTTACAGAAATACTTTATAAAAAGTATTCATGACCTTTGATGTTTTTATCATCAGGAAAACATCTCTTCGTTTTCAACTTGAGCGAAACACTTCGTTGGAAATACATTCGGACCTTTTGCTTCAGCCAACAAGGCCTGAAACACCTCTACCGCCAGCGACTCTGAGAAGCAAGTTTGGATACAGATGCCAGTTCGCTCCCGTGTGGGATTCAACAAGAGCATCACAGGCTTTGATGTACTCCACACTAGAAGGCAACATCACCTCTTCCCAATCTGTAACTCAAATACATCAGTTACAGACAACGCCTTCAGTATCCAACTTACAACTTCAAGAGATTTGTCAGCAGCAACGTTACTTACACCAGCAACTGCAGCAGGGGCAACATCATGAGCAGCTGCAGCTACAACAACAAAAGCAACAACAAAACAAACAACAGAAACAGCAATCTGTGCAAAAGGAGCTGCAACACAACCCCACCATCAAACCGGTAATAGCTTCACCAAAAACACCACAAGATGCAACAGAAGTAAAATCTGCACCTGCAACAACGTCAATAGTGCCGGCATCGACAAGATCAATCCACCCCAAAACGCAGTCAGCTACAACAACATCGACAACAACCAAAAGAAAGGCATCTCAATCACCACCAGCAGCAATAGCAGAAGTATCAACTGGTAAATCAGCTGCAAATGCAGAACCATCAGCAGCCGCCGTGCCGAAAGTAGTAGCATCTTCAATCCAACCACAAACGACAACCAAAGGCAAGGGATCAATAGCACAATCGTCAGCTTTTTCATTACCACCAACAAGTTCTACGTTTGCAACAACAACGTCATCATTATCAAAGTCACTATTATCAAAGTCACTAAAAGTTAAAACAGCAGCTCCGAAGTCGCAATCTGCAGCAGTTCCAGCACAACAACCATCAGCAGAGGTTCTAGCACAACAACCATCAGCAGAGGTTCCAGCACAACAACCAGCAGCAGAGGTTCTAGCACAACAACCATCAGCAGAGGTTCCAGCACAACAACCATCAGCAGAGGTTCCAGCACAACAACCATCAGCAGAGGTTCCAGCACAACAACCATCAGCAGAGGTTCCAGCACAACAACCATCAGCAGAGGTTCCAGCACAACAACCATCAGCAGAGGTTCCAGCACAACAACCATCAGCAGAGGTTCCAGCACAACAACCATCAGCAGAGGTTCCAGCACAACAACCAGCAGCAGAGGTTTTAGCCCAACAATCAGCAGCAGAGGTTCCAGCACAACAACCAGCAGCAGAGGTTTTAGCACAACAACCATCAGCAGAGGTTTTAGCACAACAACCATCAGAAGAGGTTCAAGCACAACAATCAGCAGCAGAGGTTCTAGCACAACAACCATCAGCAGAGGTTCTAGCACAACAACCATCAGCAGAGGTTCCAGCCCAACAATCATCAGAAGAGGTTCAAGCACAACAACCAATAGCAGAGGTTCTAGCACAACAACCATCAGCAGAGGTTCCAGCCCAACAATCATCAGAAGAGGTTCAAGCACAACAACCAATAGCAGAGGTTCTAGCACAACAACCATCAGCAGAGGTTCCAGCACAACAATCATCAGAAGAGGTTCAAGCACAACAACCAGCAGCAGAGGTTCTAGCCCAACAATCAGCAGCGGAGGTTACAACACAACAACCAGCAGCAGGGACAACAAAACCAGAACAAGCTGCAGTAGCATCACCAGCAGGAGCCAAAATAGCCTCAACAACATCCTCAAAGGGAAGTTCTGCAGATCAACAACAATCACAGCCAACCCAACCAAAGCAGCCCAAACAACGGCTCAGTCCTGTTACCCAAGCTTTAGATAATTACCTGCAAGGAATAAGTATTCCTTCGATTGATCAGTCCGACCTTAAGGAACCCCCGCAGGGTCAGGTTGTACTTGGGCAAGGTGCCTATGGAGGTGTCTTAATGATGCTTTATAACAATCATCCCGTAGCTGTCAAATGTGTACCAACTGGGAATAAAGAAGAAGTTGAAAGGGAAGTTCGGATCCTTTCCCTTCTTTCTCAACACGATTGTTTCCCCGATTTACATGGAATCATAGAAGTTGGTCAATTTAGGGCAGTTGCGATGCAATTCATCGGGGATGAAGCATCAGCCACTTGTCTGACATTAGGTGAGGCTCTTAACGGGTCTAGAAGTTTGACCTTAGACCCGGCCGAGTGGAGATCGATTGCCATGAACGTGGTTGACGGAATACAACATATGCACGCTGAAGGGCTGCTTCACAATGACATCAAGATGGACAATATTTTGATGTCCTATGACGCTCAGAAACATCTTTGGCGTGCGTATGTGATCGATGTAGGCGTGGCTACAACAACAAATGTCCCAAGAAACTATGTTCTAACAAGTGAAGAAAAAAAAAGATATCACCGGTTTCATGCCCACATTGCTCCAGAAATGGTCGATGATGGAGTTCCCCAGTCGACACAAAGTGACATTTTTCAACTCGGCTACGTTCTCCATAGCATCGGCCAGTTTGGAAAAGTTCAATTTCTCGAACAACTTGGTGATAATTGCAAATCACAAGATCCTGCACAACGACCTGAAATTACACATGTACGGTATTGCATTCAAAACAACACCTTCATTTAGGTTATACCAAAACCTAGATGCATCAAACTTTTTTCTCCTATAATTATGAGGTGGAATTGTGTGTCATAAAGGGGCAGTGAATACCTCTTTGTCGCATTTTCCGTATAGTTATTACAACTTAGATTTATTGAAATTGAACAAGACTTACGGGCAATGAATACCCCTTTGTCGCATTTTCCCGTAAAGGTATTACAATAGTTTAGATTTATTGAAATTGAACAAGACTTAGGGGCATTGAATACCCCTTTGTCGCATTTTTCCGTATAGTTATTACAACTTAGATTTATTGAAATTGAACAAGACTTAGGGGCAATGAAATACCCCTTTGTCGCATTTTTTCGTAAAGGTATTACAATAGTTTAGATTTATTGAAATTGAACAAGACTTAGGGGCAGTGAATACCCTTTTGCCGCATTTTTCCATATAGTTATTAGAACTTAGATTTATTGAAATTGAACATCAAGACTTTGGGGCAGTGAATACCCCTTTGTCGAAATTTTTCGTTTTTATTACAACTTGGATTTATTTTACCTGAACAAGACATTGGGGCAGTGAATACCCCTTTGTCGAACTTTTCCGTTTTTATTACAACTTAGATTTATTTAATTAGAACAAGACATTGGGGCAGTGAATACCCCTTTGTCGAAATTTTCCGTTTTTATTACAACTTAGATTTATTTAACTAGCACAAGACATTGGGGCAGTGAATACCCCTTTGTCGAACTTTTCCGTTTTTATTACAACTTAGATTTATTTAACTAGCACAAGACATTGGGGCAGTGAATACCCCTTTGTCGAACTTTTCCGTTTTTATTACAACTTAGATTTATTTAACTAGCACAAGACATTGGGGCAGTGAATACCCCTTTGTCGAAATTACCGTTTTTATTAAAACTTAGATTTATTTTACCTGAACAAGACATTGGGGCAGTGAATACCCCTTTGTCGAACTTTTCCTTTTTTATTACAACTTAGATTTATTTTACTTGAACAAGACTTAGGGGCAGTGAATACCCCTTTGTCGAAATTTTCCGTTTTTATTACAACTTAGATTTATTGAAATTGAACAAGACTTAGGGGCAGTGAATACCCCTTTGTCGCAACTTCCTATAGATATTTCAAAAACTAAGATTGATGGAGATTGTTTTATTCCTAAGATATAGTGTTTTTCCCTTTGGGGAAGTGCTTAACCTTTCGTCTCATTGATATCACAATTTTTGATTAAAATTAATGAATTGTTTGTTTTTGAGGGTTGTTTGCTTGGGCAAGTGAATGTCACATTAACTTATAATATGATGCTAAATAATTTGCAATTTACCTTGTAATTTTTTTTTATTCAATTTCACGGTGTCTGCAAGCTGTCTTTCTGTCATGGCCAGGGTATATATTATGTGACACTCTTGTTTTCTACTGAGGTACACTACTGTATAGTTTTTGCACACTTGCACATTTAACCATCGTAACAATACAACTGATTTTAATTTGTGACGAGACCAAGCCTACCTGCGGCCCTTCATAAATCGTCCCCTTTTAAAATATTGCCTATTGTTACAACACAAGAAATAATTGTAAACTCAATGAAAATTAAAGAAATGGTTCTTTTATCTTTATTAATACGCATATATTAATATGTGTTTGTCTTGTCTTTGTCGTATGTGTAATTTGATAACTTGTCCCCTTTTCAATTCATTTCAATTTCAAATCAATTTTAGGTTTTTTATCAATTCAAAAGTTACACGACAGAAGTTAAAAAGAGTGAAATTGACGTGTCATTTTAAAACGACGAAAGTTTATAAAATTAAAACGAAAAACCTGTAAAGCGTTATAACCGAACAAATTGGGTATGGTTTAACCTGGGCCCAATTTAATTTTCGTGCTAACTGTAGCAGACAAACTTGCTTAAGCATAAGCGTATTTCACAGGTTAGCAAGAAAATAAGGCGGCCATCTTGCGCGTTCACCATGGATTTGCATTGTTGCGTCATTCATTTTCGTGCAGTAAGCACCGGAAGGTTAGCATGCCTTTTCGAGTGCTTACACTGCAAAAACCGGGGTGTTAAATTGATTCTCTTGGTATCTATATGTGACAACACCGCCACGGTGTTGATTTTATCAACGATGTAGTAATGGGGATAGCTAACACCATGGCGGTGTTGTCACATATGGATTCCGGAAAGAATCAATTTAACACCCCAGTTTTTGCAGTGTACGGTTAGCATGCAGTGCTATGAAATAGAAACTCGTACGTAAGCACAGAATCGGCCGTTAAGCAGCTCTATGTAATTGGGCTCTGGTTAACACCATGGATGATATAAGGGTTTACCCTGGTTAACACCACGGAGGTAAGTGTTTTCTCTGGTTAACACCATGGATGATATAAGGGTTTACCTTGGTTAACACCACGGAGGTAAGTGTTTTCTCTGGTTAACACCATGGATGATATAAGGGTTTACCTTGGTTCACGGAGGTAAGTGTTTTCTCTGGGTAACACTATGGAAGGGTCTAAGGGTTTACCCTGGTTAACACTATTGAAGAGTCTGAGGGTTTACCCTGGTTAACACCACGGAATGGTATAAGGGTTTACCCTGGTTAACACCACGGAATGGTATAAGGGTTTACCCTGGTTAACACTATTGAAGGGTCCAAGGGTTTACCCTGGTTAACACCATGGAATGGTATAAGGGTTTACCCTGGTTAACACCATGGTATAATTGTTTACCCTGGTTAACACTATTGAAGGGTCTAAGGGTTAACCCTGGTTAACACTATTGAAGGGTCCAAGGGTTTACCCTGGTTAACACTATTGAAGGGTCCAAGGGTTTACCCTGGTTACCGTGGAATGGTATAAGGGTTTACCCTGGTTAACACTATAGAAGGGTATAAGGGTTTATCCTAGTTAACACTATTGAATGGTATAAGGGTACCTAATTAACATCAAGAAAAGGTATAGTAGCTTAGTAAAAACCCTAGTTTGACCGAACAAGAGAAGAATGCGTGAAGTAGAATGGACCTAATGAATAGAATTCCTCTTAATACTGAAACTGACAGGGGAAACAAATGATTTGGATTAAACGTGCTAGGCCTATACCCCAAAATCAGCAAAAATACAACTTTCTCACTAACCATGAGAAACTTGAACTTTTCCGTGGAAAGCTCCTGCCTGGTGGTGAACTTTTGTTGTTCAAAAAATTGACATTACGATTATTGCTTTTAATTTTGTTTTTTTAATTCTTTGAACGAATACAGACATTTGCCGAGCGATGTTTGGGAAGTATGGCGTGGGTGATCCCTCTTGGTGTTTGCTTATCCACCTTCGGTAGTCTCATTGGAACGCTTTTGTCAGCTCCAAGGTAATATCAGACCATGTTTTTAATTTGTATTTACCTTGTTTTTGAACGGGGTACTCTCGAAACACTTGTCAGAATTGACCCATATCCAGGTATCGTGGGGCCTGACCCATGCCTAAGGTCAGGACGGCCCGGAATATGTGTCAAATTGACGCATAAAAGAGTCAAAATGATGCAGAATTCGATGTTTTATCCACCTTAAAGGTTACCCTGCCCCGGAAATGGATCAGGCCACCTGGAACCCAGAATTCGGGTCAATTCGTCCCTGGAGTTTTTAGTGTATCCTCACCGTCGTTGCTGTATTTTGCCCTTTCCAACCTTTACTTCTTGCAAGTACTATTAATTGTACCTATTCATTTTTCCTTATTTTTTTTCTCTTCAGAATAACCTTCGCTGCCGGAAGAGAAGGTCATATGATCAAGATTATGTCAATGATTAATGTGAAGAGATTGACCCCACTTCCTGCAATCGTTCTGCAGGTGGGTTGTGCATCAATCAAAATACAATATGTAGATTGCACATCTCGTGCGCACTTGGCTGGTACAATGAGAGAACGTCGCACCTTTGTGTATTTGCTGCCTGGGGTGTGTGGTTGGGTAGGTATCCACATTCAAACCGGGGACCTATAACAAAAGGGACAATAGGTCCACGGTTGCTATCACAAAGGAAAGCATTGTGGTCCACGGTTGCTATCACAAAGAGTTGAACAAAGGAGGGTCCACGATTGCCGGTATTTACACGTGTGTGTGTGTGCGTTTGTGTTAATACAGCGCGCCGCATCGATACCAACCTCGTTCCCAGAGAAGATCGATCTTGCAGTCCCCCCCCCCCCCCCCCCCGCAATCAACATCATTCATAGATCTTCAGAAGCTTTGATGTTACTTATCAGCAGAGTGTGGGTTCCAGTCCAGGTTGTGACACTTGTCTTTAAGCAAGACACTTAACCATTATTGCTTCGTCCTTCGGATGGTACCTAAAGCCGTAGGTCCCCTGTTGTGTTACACTGAACCCAGCTACACTTATCGATACAAGAGAAGGGGTTTGCCCCGGTGTTTCTAGCAGTGGCTGCTGAGTGCATCACTGCACCGTGTAGACCCTCATAAGGTGCTACATAAATCAGTCTTATAATAATAAAAGCAATTCAAACCTGTCTTAAAATGTTTCTGTTTAGTTCAAGCGCTAAATACAAGGCTATATATTGAGACTAATTAAAATGTGACTTTAATCAAATTTTCAAAATAACAACCATTTGAGGTGCACCTAACCCTGCCAATTGTTAGCTCCACTGCATATGATGCCAACTTGATACTAATTTGAATGATAGGCACCTTTAATTATTACAAGTTTTTTATAGTGTGAAATTTTGATCTTGCAATTTGCCAAATAAATTTCCAAATGAAATTCTAGCTCCATAAACGCCTTGCTCCTATTGGCCTCTGGTAATCGTAAGAAGTAAAAATTGTATTTAGTGGGTGTAATAACTAATTAATAATGTAGTTAAACGTTTTTGGTTAATGAAGTAGTATTAATCTTAGGTGACTAAAGGGACAGCAAAGTATTGATGTTTAAACGAGATTATTCATTTAATTTCAATTTTTGAAGATTGAAGTAATAAATATCCTGGTTTAACTATAGGCTAGCTTTTTTATTTTAATTTCAGATAAATAATTTATTTTTTGGGATAATACTTTTGGCATTTTTATTTAGATATTTTATAGATTGGAAATCACTTACCAAAAGACCGCTTCCCGTTAGAACAATACTGCAAAGCTTACTTAGTCCAGAAACTAAACTGTCGTTTTGAACACGAATGTAAATTCAATGGTTACTTAGGTTTGGAATAAAGTGTTCACTTTTGAACACCAAATCAATATGCACTTCATGTCAATGTATGAAAGTAATTCCTGTCACTGCCTCCGAGAAGGAGGCTGGCCGTAGTAATACTTGAAGATGAGCCGATCAGATAGTTCACTCCTTTTCTTCTTCTTGTTTGCATAGCCAACTGGAAAACTGTTAACAAAGCTTATATATTCATACACAGGGCCAACCCGTGAAACTTTGTGCATAAACCTTGACCAAACCAGAAATCCGAACCCTTTGTACTATAATACCTATAGTGAAACCTGCTGCCAAGTTCGCTGCATTTGTATAAATGTTGGGCAGAGAGTGTGACCATGGTATGACAAGTCATTTTGGAAATCCGTTTTTCGAGTTGGAAATTGTTTGTGTTACCAGAATAATGCAAGAGTGTGCAATGATGAATATAACCATTTCATCGGGAAGGTTAATACAAGTGCAATTTGTGTGGCCCCTGTTTTCATCCAACCAACAGACCTATCGATTTTGGTTTTTGTAGAGCGCCCTCGCTCGTTCAGTTGGGTTTATACCTGGTCGACCGAATTGGCAGCAGGGATGCGGCGGTGGCTACGTCGGTGTTTCTATGGCCATCCTATGCGTCAACACTTGATCACGTGATAATCAAGCCGTAGCCTTAGCCACTAACTTGGACAAGGCCAAACTTTGAATACTGGGCCTTTTCTCAGACCTTGTCTTGGGCCCCAGCTCCGGTGTGACAGGAGCCACGAGCCAGTCCCCTAGCCTGAACATTCTGACGTCACACTTCGATTCGAAGTTCGTGAATGACGCCAATTACCACCCTTGAGCAACTGGCAGGATCCTGCCAGTTGCTTCGTATCCATTCACACGGCGGAGATTCGTAGTATACACACACGTGTACACACATTACAGTCATTGTGAATAAAACAACATTACATGTACATGTTCATACAAACATTTATTGTACACGCGCACAGCAGCAGAGGATCGAAAAGTACCTGCTGATGGTGTAGCTGACAAGCACGTCACTTGGATCAGACCAATCATAACACAGATATGGAAAGCTTACGTCACTGCACATTATCCAATGAAATCATTGTTTCCAATGAAATCATTGGGCCAGTAAAACCAATGTCTGTCTTCATCCTTGCGGATAAAGACAGGGGACCAGTCTACCTGTCCACCTATACGGCGACTGTGTTCTTAAACTTCTTCTGATAGCCCATGCTAATTTCCCATAATGGGGGGACAGAATCTCCGGGGATTTCCCTATAGGACCCAAGCTCCAGGCTAGCCTTTTGTCAAGGCCTTAGTGGCTTGGACAGCTTCGTAAAGCCGCGATTCCGAGCGACTGAAATGGGAGACCAGGCACGCGTGGTCTTCCGTTCCAGTCGCTCCGCCGTAAACAAAGCTGTCCGGGCCACGATGGCTTTGACAAAAGGCTAGCTCCAGGCAGGCCCGACCCGTCTGCGGATGTCCGAACCCGAGTGCAAAGTACACGCTGCTCCAAAATTCATAGCGGTGCCCAAGCCGGAAGCCGAGGTTTGAGAAAAGGCAGACTTTCAGAAGATTGGAGTAGACCATTTACTTATTTCCCATCCCTCTTCAATAGTATAAACACCTGCATTATCTTTCTAGGGTAAGAGACAGGTTATTAAAGGGGCAAACTGCCTTTAACTCAAAAACGTGGTGTTAAGAATCTCTCCTAAATATTTTTGTATTCTACCTTGAAAATATCTTTCCAACCACATTCATTTCATAACAAACGCCTTGTTTGCCTTTTCTTGTATTTTGCCCAAAGCGCCTAATTAGAAGGCAACGTGTCCATTTAAAAAAAAATAAATTGAAATACTTTCCAAAAAAGCGTTTTGGGGGTTTTCTTTAATCAAAGTGTGATGGTCATCGAACAGAGCTCGTGATTTTAAATGGCCTTTGGAAACCATGGCTCGGGCTCCGGCTTGGTTCCGGTGTCACAGGGAATTCTGTCCCCCGCACAACGGTCCGGGGGGACAGAATCCCCTAGGGGAATGTGTCCCCCGGCTAGGGTTTTCTGTCCGCCAGGCACTCACCATGAGTAAAAATGGAATAATTAATGGCCTCGTGAATCATTTCAATAAGTAAATAAGAAAAAGTGAATGAGGCTAAATTATAGGCCTACAAAATACGGGAAAATGGAGTGTAGGGCTCAACAAAAATATATTAGAAATTATATAAATACACAAAAGAATAATTATTACATTGGTGAATCAATGTTGATTAAAATAAGATAATACTTCTATTATAAACCAGCAAAGCGCGGGGTTAACAAAGCAACTAAAGTAGTTTCGATCCATCGGTGGACGCTCATGCCTGGGGGACATTCTCCGTTGGAGGACTCTCCGTTGAGCACGACGGACAGAATAACCTAACGAGAGACAGTTTATCCTAGGAGATACTGTCTCGGGGGACATTGTACCCGAGACAAGCCAGGTAAAGTTGTCCGGGGGGGACAGATTCACCGGGGGACAGAATCTCCGTCCACACCGGCCTCTTGTCTGATATCTTATTTCACTGGCCTTGTTTATCATGTAGGCTACCACTTTTTACTTGCCTCCTCATTCTGAGGGGCATTCGGAGTATCCCCACTTGGTGGTAATTTCTTATCGGAAGATGGCGCAAAATGCCCTAAAACTAAAATTTTCGGATGCAGGATTACCTTGGGCACATTCATGAACAAATTGCGTCTCTCTAGCATTCATACAACCCCGGCAATAGTCTCGTGCCCCCATGAAACTCCATTGCCTCCTCACTCTGAAGCGTTAGAAAGACGATTCCTGGCATAGCCGTCTTGCGCCCATCTTAGCCGTCTTACGCTGCAAGAATGTTTGTACATTATTATGTACAAACATTCTTGCAGCGTTCACCAAATACGGTTTACCATGACGATTAACCATGCCATTTTGGCTCTTAACTTCCCGAAAAACGGTTTTTGTTCACCGTGAAAACTGCATTTCGAAACACAAACAACACATAGCTTGTGCACAAGGTTTTCAACCACCTCGTTCAAATATTTGGCGGAAAATCAAACGGTTTACCCTCGCCACCAAAATAAAAAGAAAGTGAGTGACTCTCCTTCTTTATTGTATATTACGGTAAATCGTCGCCATCAATACCCCCAGTACATTAGACATCTCTGCACCATTTCATTCATGTGACTCTCATGTGTACTGGATAAGACTTCCCTCGCCAATGAACTCGAGCCGAGTTCAAATCCAACCCAGAAAACCCTTTTTTATTAATTTTTTTAAATTTTTAATCGCCTTACACTACAATGATTGTTCATTGCCTGTGCCCATTATTGATAGCCATCTTTTCTGTTATTTATTTATTTATTTCTTGTTCATGCTCAAAAAATAATTTCAGAAATATCCCGGCCATATCCCGTTGGGCCCCCATGTTGGGGGTTGGGGGCCTCAATGTTGGCTCTCATTGCACGGTCTGCGCTCCTTCAATGTTGGCTCTCATTGCGCGGTCTGCGCTCCTTCAATGTTGGCTCTCATTGCACGGTCTGCGCTCCTAACAACATTATGCGGGGGAACGGGGAGGGAATGTTTATTGTCACCTGGCCCATGGGTGGCCAAAGCATTTTGGCTGGGTTGAGTTCAAGATTTATTCTAAAACTTAAGGCATCATTTATTTCCAACCATTTTTCCGCCGGACATTTCTTGCTGGTGTTGATACGCAGCCCCGTTTGGTTAATTGACTTACTAGTCTTTACTCTTTACGCTCGCCTCGCCAACAAAATCGTCACAGAAAAGAAGTTATACGAGGAGAGAGCCCCTGACACGGGCTTTCCGATGGTACACAAAACTTGTGCAAATCCAGTATTCTTTTGAGGCTGTTTTGACCATCTTTGTTTTTTATTTCTCTCGGTGAGAGCTCTGTGTACAAAAATCCCGTTGGGGATGCTTTTGACGGGGCATTGGGAGTATCCCCACTAACTTGGTGGTCATTTCCAGTTGGAAGATTACGCAAAATGGTCCTAAAAGTTTGATTTCCGGATGCAGGAACACCTATTGGCACAGACAAGTACTAATTGCGTCTCCTGAGTTACATTCAAACTAAGTGCATGTCAAGTCAGTCTAGTCTAATACTAGATTTTCACAGGTTTTATGCTCTCGGAATGAGCCCGTGTGATAGGCTTTTCATTCGTATTAATTTTGTTTATGTTAAGATTTTGATGGCGAGGCAAGAGGCCAAAGAGTTTGACTACTACCACCAGAAAATTAACCAATATCAAGTGGGGATACTCCGAATGCTCCTCAAAAGCATCTCCAATTCGATTTTTTTACACAGAGCTTTCACCTAGAGAAATAAAAAACAAAGATTGTCAAATCAGCCTCAGAAAAACTGGAATTGCAAAAATTGTATACCATAGGAAGCCGTGTCATGGGCTCTCTCCTCATATTCGTTTCTGTTACGATTTTGTAGGCGAGGCGAGCGGTCAAAGAGTAGGGCTACTACCACCAGCAAATTATCCAACAGGGGCAAGTTGTAACTTTTACAGTTGAATCCTGTAAAGGACAACACGCTTCGAAAATACTTTGACCTTCATCGTGTTTCCGACATCATTTTACCTACCACTCAAATGTAATTTGTAAACCATTAGTAGATTTTTAAGTTCTTAAAATATTAATTATTCCAAAAGACTCTTAGAAAGCATCCATAGCGCCCTCTAGTGTCAAAGCAACCTTCTGCATAAAAATTGTGTTTTGACTGTACTGTCAATGACTAGTTTTTCTTCAAGGATGCCATTTGTACAATTCAAGTCAAGATTGTGATTCAAGACAACGTCTCCTCACGCCACCCAGCCTTCAGCTGATGAGCAAGTAAAGACCGATATTTAGTGAGTAAATATTGAGTAGTGTTGTGATGAAAAACCCCATATGGCTAATTAAGTGTCACTTTCTCTATAATGGTGTCACTTGCCTCACGATACTTTAGTACAGTGAAGTACCCCAGCCCAACCTGCAGACCTGTGTCATGTAAAACTAAAAGTAAAAGGTGAGCAGATTTGCGATTCAATCACAATGCCAACGAGATTCAAAAAAGACCCAATAAATGTATGCACCTTAATTCTTGTCAATTTTTATTCTTAGTCAAGAAGGGTTCACCGATTACTGACAGCAAGGTGGCACTTTGAATTATTAATATTTTTATGGAAAAAAAATACACCAACAATAACATGACCAAGTGGCAAACGTGCATAGGGGGGGGGGGGGCATGGTATTAGCTAGCCCTGGTAGGACGTCAGTCAGTGCCACTGCACTGACGTCCTGGGTATAAAGATCCTGTACAATGCGAACAAAATTTTGAGTACAATTTTTTCATATTTTTACCTAATTTGAGAAGCTGAAACTCCATTCATTTATTCTTGGTGCCCTTAACTACACTTTTGATGAGTTCAAAAACGAACAAATACATCCATGAATAACATTATTTCCGAAAATAAGTCCGAGTTGTGCACTGGCGCTGTGACTCAGTCGTGTTGCCGCCCGGAAGTAAAAACGTTGAGTGTTACGGGTTAGACAGCGCCCTCTTTTGTGGACTTGGTTCCATGTCAGTTGAGGTTGTCACATCGCCAGTGCACAACTCGGACTTATTTTTGGAAATAATGTCATCCAAGGATAAAATGTACAATTCTGAATAGAGCAGGCGTAAAGTTCAGGACACAAGGAATATGTGAGTCAAGTTTCAGCTTCCTCAAATAGGTAAACATTTTTTTTTTTTAATTAAACATTTTTTTCGCAATGGCAGAGCCCCTTTATACCCTGGACTCCGTCGCGTTGTATGCAACGGAGGAGTCCAACCTGGGCTAGGTATTAGCCAGTAATGCATCCGGGAGTCTATTTTATTTTTGGACAACCTTAAAAACTAGTGTTCCCTGTGACCGTCTGTTACTAGGCGCTGCGCGTGTACATGTTGTTTGCATTGATGGAGCCCTAGCTGGTATGGGCTTATAAGTTATAAGGTCAAACAAATTCTGGGTCAGGATGTACTGTAGCATTTTCTTCCACATAATTATAAATGTAGAACTTTCGTTAACTTTAAACCCTTTGTACATTGAGCTTAACAAGTTAAAGATAAAGAGTTGCCCTATGGATGGCAATCGATTGTTTACAATTACTCACTGTACCAAGGCAGACTTTGTTTACTTTCTCCTTCCTACCACATTTCTTCACTTTAGATAAAAAGCCACTTAACATTCTTCTTGTCTCTAGTTTTGATTGCTTTTAAATTGGATGTTCATTAGTTTTCTTCATCACTCTATTTCCAACCATCGAACCAGACACTATGTCTCTTAGCTTCCTCTTTTAAAATACTGTGCCATCTCTAAAGCCATTGTAAAATCAACATTTGTGTAAATTCTGAGTTATTCCATTGGACATAACTCCAAACTTGTGACCCAGACGGCCAAACGTGATATGAATACAACCTTAGAAATTATAGATTTACTTATGCGGTGGCTAAAACTATAGTACCAGCCCAACAACACAGCCACCAGTGACTGCAGCAATCAGCCTTAAACTTCCACCGTACTGGCCGTCTGACCCAACGGTATGGTTCACCAAGTGGAGGCGCAGTTCACAACTCGGGGTATCGCTTCTGAAAACACAAGATATGCCTATGTGGTTTCGTCCTTGCAGCCAACAGTAGCCCAGGAAGTGAGAGACATCCTAATATCACCACCCTCTGATGCTCCTTACACCAAGCTGAAAAAGGAGGTTAAATCAGAATCCGAACAAAATCTCTTGCATCAACTCTTGACAACAGAGGAGTTGGGGGATAGAAAGCCCTCCCAACTCCTCCGCAAGATGCAACAGCTCTTAGGGGAGCATACGCTGGAGCCGTCAATAATGAGACGGCTCTTGCTCCATGCCAGCGGGTTCCAACCACACCCGGCTAATTCTGGCCTCAACATCAGAGGAGGTCGATATCGAACAATTGGCAAAGCTAGCTGACAAAATCATGGAAGATTCCCCTACTCAGACATCTGTTTCTGTACACATCGAATACCATAAAATCTCAGCCACAGACTGAAATCCAACAACTGTGGGCCCAACCAAGTACCGAATTTGGCTTCCATGATATCCAGCCTCACCGCCCATCCACGTGAACGATGTCGCAGCCGCAGTCAACCACGTTGTCAACGCTCTCATGACCGTAGCCCAGCAGCCACTCATGATAACCTTGCAGAGTGTTGTTGGTAGCACTGGAAATTTTGAGCTATGGCCAACAAATGCACGCAGCCATGTTCCTATAAGGCCAGTAACCAGGGAAACAACCAAGCCGGCAAGTAGAGGCGACATGCGCTGCCGACCGTTCCTCATCTAATCGCCTATTTTATGTCACAGACTGAGTAACGAAACAACAATCTCTTGTAGACACAGGAGCAGAGGTGAGTGTCATCCCTCCTTCATCTCACGACCGCGCCCACCGCCCTTCAAGCAGCTAACGCATCGCAAATCGCTACTTATGGTGAAAGGTCATTGACACTTGACATTTGGATTCGGCGACCATGCCGATGGGTTTTCATTGTCACTGAGGTTCAACATGCAATAATAGGCGCAGATTTATTTCGTTATTTCAATTTTCTTGTTGACATACGCAATCGCAGACTAGTTGATGCTACTACCAACTTGAGCGTCGGTGGAAAAGCATCAACCTCGCCATCACTCAGCCCTATCTTCAAACCACCAACCACATCTCGATTTGGGGGCATTTTGAGGGTTTTTCTAACCATAATGTGTCCAACCTACAGTGACACTCCAATCGAACACAACAGTGAGCACCATATTATCACGACTGGCCCCCCTACGGCCGCACGCCCACGCCGTCTTGCACCTAATTGTTCAAAAGTCGCCAAAGACGAGTCAATGAATTTAGGGATCGTGCGCCCTTCTGCCAGTAATTGGTCCTCACCACTCAATATGGTCCCCGAAAAGCAGCCTGGGGATTGGCGTCCATGCGGCGACTATCGGGCACTCAGCAACTCCACGGTGCCCGATCGTTATCCAGTGCCACATATCCAGGACTTTACATCATCACTACATGGCACTTCGATATTTTCCCAAGATCGACCTCATCCGTGCATACCATCAGATCCCCATGGCAACAGACAATATCACAAAAACGACTATTACGACTCTGTTTTGGCTCTTCGCATTTACCCGTATGCCATTTGGTTTGTACAACGCCGCCCAAAGGTTCCAGCGCTTCATTGATGAAGTCACCAGAGGTTTTGACTTTTGTTATATGCATACATCAGTGGCCTCTGAGTTGCCAGTACGGATGCTGATCAACATGAAACGCATCTTCGTCTTCTGTTTGACTGCCTCCAACAATATGGCGTGATCATCAACCCCGCGAAATGTCTGTTTGGCACAGGCTCGCTAGAATTCCTTGGACATCACGTTGACCGCCACAGAGTGCAACCACTTGCAGGAAAGGTCAGTGCTATCCTTGATTTCCCCCACTCAGAGAATTCCTTGGTCTTTGTCAATTTCTACCGCCGTTTCATTCCCCATTGTTCCCAGATCCTCCAACCACTCACCGATCTACTCTCTAATGCCGGAAAGAAGTCAGCACCACTCCCTTGGAATGACTCTGCTACATTTGTACAGCTTCATTTCATTCTATCAAAGTTGTCCTCACTAACGCCACTCTCCTTGCACATCCAAAGCCAGACGCGCCGCTGTGTGTCATGACGGATGCTTCGGATGTCGCAGTGGGACTGTTCTTTAACAACACATTGACAATGCATGGCAACCACTCGCTTTTTTCTCAAAGAGACTTCAACCAGCCGAAACAGATTATAGCACATTTAGTCTCAAACTTTTAGCCATAATACCTCGCCATTCGCCATTTTTGTCACTCACTCGAGGGTCGTAATTTTCTTGTTCTAACTGACCACAAACCGCTCACATATGCTTACGGCACCACAACGGACAGACACTCCACTTGCGAAAATCGCCCCCTCGATTTTGTTTCACAGTTTACCTGCAATATCAGACATGTTAAAGGTGGAGATACATGTAACCCTTCCGCAGAGGCCCTGTCTCGTGTCGAAGTAAACGCTCTTCGCACAAATCATACTGCCCTCATCGATTTCCACAAAATGGCGGAATTACAGAACTCCTGCGAGGAACTCACACATCCTCGCTCAATTTCCCCTACCATCAAGTTCCCCTACCATCAAGTTCCCCTACCATCATGTGACACCCCATTAGGATTAATACATGCTAACCTGTATTGACCGTTTCACACGTTTGCCTGAAGTCATTCCTCTACCTAACATTGCAGCTGAAACAGTCGCTTGTGCTTTTGTAACACGCTGGATTGCTTCATTTGGCATTTTCGGTGCTCTGTCTAACCTACTTGGTACCCAGCGCATACCTACCACAGCTTATCACCTCATCGCTAACGGCTTAGTGGAACGTTTCCACAGGCAACTGAAATCATCACTAAACGCACAAGTTGATACAACTAACTGGACAGAAACCTTACCACTCTTTCTCTTCAGGGCAGTCAGGTTGGTGTAGTGGTATCTTGCCTCGCCTTCCACCTATGGGACCCCGGTTCGAATCCCACCTGGGGCACTATGTGGATTGGGTTTTTCAGTCCCTGCCTGATTGCGTGGGTTTTCCCTGGAATAATTCTCTGGGGTTTTCCTCCCACATCTAAAACTGAAACTTCCTTCTTTGTCTTCTCTCTTCCTATCTCATCCTGTTATTGGCGCTAAAATGCTGTTGGATGTGTAATAAAATAAAATAAAAAAAATAAAATAAAAAAAATACTGCGGTCAAGTCAGATTTTGGTCACAGTGTTGCTGAACATGTCTATGGCACTGCTCTTCGTGTGCCGGGAGAATTTTTGACACAACTTCCGACATTTCTACTTTGGACCCCATTGCCTAAAATGTATATCGTTTACAACGTGCGATGCAAACTCTCCAACTGGCTACCAGTCGTTCTCAACAACGGACTAACATTAATGTTGATTTGCAAACATGCACCCATGTTTTTGTTCGCCGTGACTCAGTGCGGAAACCTCTTCAGCCACCCTATGATGGCCCTTTCAAAGTACTCAGTCGTTCAGCCAAACATTTTGCTTTGTTATAGTCCTCCATGCTGCAACAAAGCGGCTATACATAAACGGAGCTCCCACACATGACATGGCATGAGTGAAGGCGTAACAGGGCTTTTCGCAAATCTTTCTGAAAAGCACCTAAGAAAGGTATTGAAAGTGATTGTTTTTATACACAATTAACATCTTGTTTTAAATCTCCTGTGAACTCAATTTACTTATGATTGAAATTTTTTAATAAGTTTCAGCAAAGATCACTTGTTGCCGTATTCTTTCAAGTACATGTAGGTCTTTAATGGTAGAGGATTAATCTTTCTTGAATATGAAGCTGTGACTATTAGGTCAGGAGAAATTGTCCAATGAGATATGCACATCCCAGCACCTTGGGTTCAGGCGCTGGGGAAAAAAAATCATTTACTTTTTGGGAATGGATTTATTTCATGTCTTTCTAAGGTACAAACAGGAAAACATCCCGATCACCTCAGCCCCTTACTTCTCCTGTATCACCATGAAGCAAAGTACACCACATCTTCCATTCATCAACAGGAAGACATCCCGATCACCTCAGCCCCTTACTTCTTTCTGTATCACCATGAAGCAAAGTACACCACATCTTCCATTCATCAACAGGAAGACATCCCGATCACCTCAGCCTCTTATTCTCCTGTATCGCCATGAAGCAACTACACCACATCTTCCATTCGTCAACAGGAAAACATCCCGATCACCTCAGGCTCTTACTTCTCCTGTATCACCATGAAGCAACTACACCACATCTTCCATTCATCAACAGGAAGACATCCCGATCACCTCAGCCCCTTACTTCTCCTGTATCACCATGAAGCAAAGTACACCACATCTTCCATTCATCAACAGGAAGACATCCCGATCACCTCAGCGTCTTACTTCTCCTTTATCACCATAAGCAACTACACCACATCTTCCATCCATCAACAGACACTGTTATCCCACTGTTAGATAAGAGATTACATCATCTTCATGAAGCAGGCGCGATTGCTAACTGGAGGCAGGACATGTAATGGAAGCCACCTACTGTCTTTTTATCACAGATTGAAAGCAACAGTTTCATTCAATTTAAAAATTCCATGGGAAACATGATAAAAGCAGATTTGATTTCTTCAAATTAATTTTAAAACACAGCTATCGGTTTCTTTTTCCTGTCAAACTGGCTTTTTCCCAAAAGTTCAAACAATTTCAACGTTGGAAACCATTTTGAATAACACAAACCATGACAGCATCCCAACAGTTTTTTGACAAGAGCACAATTTGGGTCAATAGCTCAAAACAGTTTTAGTATAGCCCTCTTTGAAGTGGTCGTCTGCGGCCTTGTGATGTTAGGCAATCTCTCATTAAAAAATAATAATAAAATACAATAAAAAAACACATCAAGAGTGTTAAAAATGGTGCACAGATAGCACTACCCCTGTTGCATGAATGTTTGAAGCTCATACCGCACGGCATACTGACTTTTGACATGTGGCTAAGGATCAGTCAGTATGTCAACATCTGCCAGCCAAACTAGTGGGGCCTGTTAGATATATGCAGCACCACATTGTTTGTGAGCATAATATTAAGTCAGTAACAATCACAGGAGAGTGATTCTTGAGGGTAATGCAATGTTAATGAAACTATCGTTTGTGTTTGGTAGGGGTTACAGTGGTTTGGGAGTGGGGTTTATTGGCCAATGTCATTGTGTGTATATCAATCTGGGGTTGGGAAGGAGGAGGGGGGTAAGTATTTTCTGATTAATCTACACTGCAGTGATTGACTATAGTGTAGGTTGCTAAAGTAAACTTTTGTGACAATATTGTTATTGTTTGTCTCCAACCTGTATCAGAACAAATGATGTTGGGTGCATAGCCCAGTTCATACTTCCTGCAAATGCGAATTCTGCGATACAAATTTTGACGTCACAAATTTGCAAAGAATATTTTTGAAGGGTTTAAATGTGCTCAACTCCTGCGAAATAATCGCAGTGAAAACAGAGCTGTGACTTTGTGTCATTTTTGCCGTTTGTACAATGTATGAACCAGGCCTTATTAGGGGTTTAACCTTAGTTCATCGACCCCTTACCCGCATTGCCACCCTCCCCTCACTTTAATGTCTGCTCTGTGTGTTGTGTACCAACTGGGGAAAGGGCGCATTCTTAGGACTACTAGAACCATGAGATTGTTTCGCTAAACTTCATAGTTTTCTATAGGTTTGATTGTTCCAAAGCACCTCAAATGGTGCCAAGATTTGAACTTGTCCCAATTCAAAAAGTTGTGTTGTGAAATGTGACTTTTCCAAAAAATTTCTCTCAATGCATGCAAGCTATTTATCAGGTTTGTTTTCCAAATTATGTCCTCAGTCTTTTAATTTTAACAACTTTGCATGCTAGGAGCTTTAAAGAATAATTTAAGAAGCTAGGTGGGTGAGTGGTTTATCATCTTTTTATTTTGTTTCTCTTTGTTTTCACAGACCTGGTTAAAACATCGTCTCCATTGACAGTTCTTGTCAGACATCTTACAAAACAAACATCAGACGATCATTGAGGTAGATGCACTCTAAGTTGTCATACTTGGACTGGATGAAAGACACAAGATAACCTACTCTTTGATCCCTCAAGGAATGGATTGAGGTAGATGCACTCTAAGTTGTCATTGTTGGACTGGATGAAAGACACAAGATAACCCACTCTTTGATCCCTCAAGGAATGGATTGAGGTAGATGCACTCTAAGTTGTCATAGTTGGACTGGATGAAAGACACAAGATAACCTACTCTTTGATCCCTCAAGGAATGGATTGAGGTAGATGCACACTAAGTTGTCATTGTTGGACTGGATGAAAGACACAAGATAACCTACTCTTTGATCCCTCAAGGAATGGATTGAGGTAGATGCACACTAAGTTGTCATTGTTGGACTGGATGAAAGACACAAGATAACCTACTCTTTGATCCCTCAAGGAATGGATTGAGGTAGATGCACACTAAGTTGTCATTGTTGGACTGGATGAAAGACACAAGATAACCCACTCTTTGATCCCTCATGGAATAGATTGAGGTAGATGCACACTAAGTTGTCATACTTGGACTGGATGAAAGACACAAGATAACTGACTTTTTGCCAAGGTACGTCTACAGCACTCTTCACCATTACAGAAAACCTTAAAGGAATGATACTTGTACACAGTGTTGTAGTACTCAGTCATACTAGGTACTTTGTATTTTGTTTTAATTTTGTTTTAATGATATAGGCTCTCATTAGCACATATTTAGACCCTTCCCACAAAATATGTAAATTGCACATTACGCATGCGCACTTACACTTTGGTTGGCAAAATGATGCAACATCGCGCCTTTTTGTATGAGGCTGATGGTGGCGTGATACAGACACCCTTGTGCGTCTGCTTAGTGCACATTTATGTATGGCGTTTGCCGACCAATAGTGTCTGTACGCATGCGTGAATGTAGAATTAGCATATTTCATGGGAAGGGTCTACTCCAAAGAAACAACATTGCACTTCAAACATTATTGCCCCTGGTCATCACTGGGCCATTTATTTCATTGCACTGCCAAATATGTAGCGCACCATCCTAAGTCAAACATAAGAACCTTCTCTGCCCTCACAGGTACCCATTTACTCCTGGGTGATGAGAAGCAAATATAGTTAAGTGTCTTGCTCAAGGACACGAGTGTCATGACCGTGATTCGAACCCACAACCTGATGACTCAGCAACCAAAACTTGAGTCCCAAAATTGAAACCGCTCAGCTAAGACTCACCCATCAGTTTTAATGGTTTAAAGATAGTAATTGTATCAACCACTTGTTGTCGTCTAGAAATTAGTTAAAACATTGTTTTTTTCCCCCTGATCTTGGCCTGGGTGCCCTTTCAAATATTTCCCAGAGACGTTAACATTTTTTAATGGTAGTGCCCATAAGATTAGAAGAAAAATATGTTTTTGTATATCTTTTTGAAGTACTCCCATTGGGAGATCCAAAATTTGTTTGGTGCCCCTTCAAAAAAGTTTCCCATGGACTAAGATTTTCACCCACTCAAATACACCTCTTTAATCATCCCAACGATCAATGCATACAAGTTTGCTTTCTTCCCAAGAACTATGTCAGTTTGGAACAGGCTACCACCATCTGCTGTTCTGCACATAGCCCCATCCATACAGGCCTTCTTAACAGCAGCCAGCCCTGCCATCAGAGTAATGCAGCCTCTGTATGGCAACACTGTTCTCTGAACAACAAATACTTTTCCTTATTTCTGCACCTGTAAATAGTGCACTTTTCTCTTTTTCTTTGGCACCTTATCCACCTGACTGTTGACGTCACTTTCCACAAACATCCCAGTTTAGCCCAAATTGGGCTGCAAGGGGATTATTATAACAAGTATAACAAGGTAGTGCCCTTTGCAGGGTGACAAATCATGACTTTGCCTTTTCAAAGATGAAATTGCTGGTCTGCAAATGCAATGGTTGCAAACACACACAACCTGTTGACTTGTGGGAAGTGTGTAAATCATCAAACATCCAGAGTGCAGCATTCTGATGCTCATTACTATTCCATCTGTTAATTTATTGCCAGTATGTTGTCTTTATGTAGAACCGAGGCCCAATTTCATGGATCTGCTTACCGCCAAATTCTGCGCTTATGATCACCATGCTCTGCATACTGTGCAATCACTGAATTTCTGCGCTAGGTGTTTAAGTGAAGAATGCCTAGTAACGTGGACTACGCACGCGCACAAGCAAAGTTTCCCTGCTAACTCGTGAAACACGCTTCACAGAAGCTGGGAACTCCCTGTTTCCGTAAGCGCCGATTCTTTGCTCACGGTAAGCAGAGCCATGAAATTGGGCCTAGATCAATTGGTGGGTTTTGATCCAAGTGAGTTTAGATTCAGTTCTGCATCAATTTGGTGATTATCTTGTACATTGAGTAAACTTCAATATTTTACTACTTATATGCATTGACTCCCATATTTAGGTAGGTGGTTAGGATCTGTTATTTTGATGATGTCACTTTTTTGGACAACTTCAATTCCTTTGGATCAGTTTGATCTGTTTAAAAACAATGCTTTGTCTGTGTTAGTTTTTGAACTATATTAACTATTTCTGCACATCATTTTCATGGTAAACTAAAATACAGCACTGCATTCTTTACTTAAGCGTATATGTAAAATTATTGAACTGCTCGTTATGTTTCCATTTATCAGGTGAACATGATATAGACTGTGCTCAAGAAGTTGAGGTGTATAGAAGAAGTCAATGTTGTAACTACAGAAACACTGAATGACATCACAGCCTATAGATGCATCTGAGTTAACATCAAACACTAGTGAGTTGAACAAGAAACACAAAATCAAACTTTACAGTTACATCAATGCTGTAGTTGAGTCCCTAGAGTCCCTGTTGTCGAAGTCCGAGTCCTCCCCGAGTTTGAGTCCTGTTTTGTCACAGTCTGATTCATATACTATGTAAAATGTAAAGTTGTCTCGTTGGTAAGTCGTTGCATTGCCTGAGTGCGTATCTGCTTCACGCCCAAGGTTTTCATTACTTCAGGCTCCAAAGCTGGCTTACAATTCATCGTTCAAAAGCATTTTCTTTGAAAGAAACTTTGAATTCTGAGTAAACTAGCTTACTGCAGGTCGTATGGGCTTCTGGTAATCAGTTGGGCCATTTTCTGTAGAGTGGGCGTGGCTCACAGTGGAATTACACCATACCCAGAACTGGGTTGCGATAATTTTAACCATTAATCCTCTGGACAGGTGTATGGAACATTTCTGCAATTTTGGCTTGTTCCAGCCATTTCTGTTAGACAGGCCACAGTTTGAAATCTCTGCTTTTAAGTGGATATCTGCTTTTTCATTGATCTGCTTTTTTATTTATTTCCGACGTTTTTTCCTTTGACCGTGCCAATTTTTAATTTCCTGTAAAAAAAAAAAATAGACGATCACAGAATATGTATCCACTTTTAGTGCAGAAGCGCCAAAAGGGTTAAACGAAAACAACGAATTTTCCCAGTTGGCCTACACATACATCATATGGCACCCACAAAGTCCCTAGATCCTATGTAAATGTACAGTGACTGTACTGTCATCTATTTTCCTTGTGCTCTGTGAGATAATTTACTCAGGTAGCGGGCAACATGAATGGGCGGTGATTGGCTTTTGGCAATTATATCAATATTCATGAGAGTGTTGTGGTCTTTACAGCCGTTCAATAGTCGGTAAAACATAACGTTGTGTATACTGCCAAAAAAAATACAGCATACAGAATCATGCATGCTCGTAGTCTTCGCAAAATGCAACTCCTTGTCGATAGAGGGCGCTGTATGATCAGTGGCAATGCATACCGTATGCAAGTTTACATGCTGTATGCAAGTTTACATGCTGTAGTGCATGTGTACTCATCTTCTGTCCAAATTGCAATTGAACTTGTCATGTTTTTGGAACAACAATCAAGATGTCGGAGCAATACAAGTGCATTATATACCCTGGCTGAATGCCAACATAGGGCTATAGATAGCTCAGTTGGTAGAGCACCGGCACATTAATCTGGATGTTGTTGGTTCAAATCCCGCTCTAGTCAATTTTTCTTCGTTCAACATTTAAAATTTACCCAGTCAGTTTCCCTTGTGGTTTATTATTTGATATCTGATATAAAAAGTTGCATCCCCTTAAGGTGATCCCCTGGCTGCCGCTTCCCAGGTTGTATCGTATACTTGGGTGTGATCCCTGGCTACACGGCAGTTTACACTTGAATGGCTTCTGACTGGCACCCCTGACATGCCTGAACAAAAGTATTGACAAAATAGGGAAACCACCAACATAGGGCTATAGATAGCTCAGTTGATAGAGACGAGTGCCTGCACGTTAATCCGGAGGTCGTTGGTTCAAATCCCGTTCTAGTCAATTTGTCTTTGTTCAACCCAAAATCATTAAAAATTTACCCAGTCAGTTTCCCTTGTGGTTTATTATTTGATACTTTTTAAAGTTAAAACACAATAATTTAAAGACATTTGATTGATCTCCATTGTGCAAAAAATCTATAAAAAATTAGATACTAAATAATTTTTTTTAACAAGCATAAATTTACAAAAATACTGTCTGATTTGTGAGAAATGTGTCTGTATTAGGCCTTAGTCTGTGTCAACGTTTCATTATGCGTGAGGACTAGTCAAGGACTGAAATGTGACCTACGATTGAGGTAGAAAATCCCTGTACATGTATACCAATTAAAGCAAACCAATGAAAAATTGACACCAAGACCCAGCAATAGCCTACCGTTCTCGGCAGATATTGCCTAAGGTTTGCCTGCACTTGATTCAGTTGAACAAATGCTATTCGGAAGGTTAATCTATTTTAGGCAGACAACAAAAAGCCATGCCAATAACAGACATTGACATTACAAGACTCTACCCCTGCCCTGACTTGCACAGTTGAAACAAACATGGTATGTCGTTGTTATGCACCGGTCATAGGCAACACATCAACAGAAACTATTTTTGTTATCATTATTAACCAATTACTTGGGCACCATGAAGGTAGTTCAGAATCTCGAGTCAAGTCACACTAAGTCCCAGGGTCTAGTCTGAGTCAGAATCTGAGACACTGTGGTCTGAGTGTGAGTACAAGTCCAAGTCCAAGACCGGCTTCCAGTCCTCCAGCATTGTTATTCTTAAATACATATTTTCTTCACTGGTCTTTTATTGATTTTTAAGGTTAGACAAAGGTTGAGAAAGAAGCAGAGATCATGACAGGATTTTCAGAGACTGTCAAATTGAAAATTGTTAAAAAGAAAGTGAAGCATGTGTGGAGCTGACTGTTTTCTGCTAAGTATATTAACTTACATAAATTTCAATTGTGGGTCTCAAAAACTGATAAAATATTTGTTTCCTTCCATGCACAGTGCTTTTTAGAAACACAATTAAACTGCCCAGAAAGAAAGGCTCAGTCTTGTCTGACATCATGCATCAGACAAACCAAGGACATCAGCTCAAGCAGATGACTCAATATGAGAGTGATCAGAAATACCACATGATGAGATGGTTTAGCTGAAGGGATAATCTATTGAAGATTTACTACACAGTCGAACCAAATGCAGAAACCCACAGTTGGCAGGTGAGTCTACCAACATCCCTCTCCCCATCACACACACACATGAAATGTTTGTGACTAAGTCTCATAGCCAGTGGTGTAAATCCCAGTAGAAAAGTGGGGGTAGGGATGATGCTGAAATGTTGGTTCATTACCAGTGGCAAATACCATGTTTGTTTAATGTCAAGGCGGATCCAAACTATGGTAAAGGGGGCGTATACTCATAACAGCATGCAGTGTGAACCAGTGTCACAGCGTTGTGACCATAACCTGAATTGATACATTACAGTCAGCTTTCTATCATCTCAGTAAGGGGTGAAGTTAAGATGCAGTGTGAAATGGTTGAACAAGTGAAGAACTTTCACTTAGTTCAGTCCAAGGGAAACAGTTGATGTACTCTTGAAACAAATTGACAGTGCAATCCTAACTGAAGATAATTGTCACAAGAGGGCTCTGATTTTTATGTTAATATTTAGTTAAGTATAAAACGTAGAAGAAACGTAGTATTTGGGGCGTTGCCCTACGTCATATACCATATAAGGAAGTTTTAACCGAGTTACTTTTGTTAGTAAATTTTTGAATAGTTGAGGTGATTTGTATATAGGAGCCCGTCGTTTAAGGAACCGGACGAGCATTGGAATGTTTTGGGGTTCAGATCCGTCCAGCATCTCGAGGGTGCGGTAGCATCAGATTGGCGTTAGCCGAGAATCAAATAAGTGTGGAGAAACGTTTGGCGATAGCCACTGAGTTCAGCGATAGCTGATAATAAAATTAACAGTCTTTGGGTTAATTTTATCGATGCAAACAAGCAGACAACTAACAGTTCAAAAATCTGGAGAAACCTGCTATATACACTTTTAAGGGGAGCCAGTTTTAAGTAGTGAAATCTCGCCGAAACTGGTTCCTATTATTGGAGCTAGAGACGGTGGCAACGCTGCCTTGAGAGGGTTCAGTGGAGGTGGGTGCTAAAGACACACCGCAAGTCCACCGCAAGTCCGCAACACCCGGCTGAAGGGAGAGACTCCTAGTCAGGGATGACCTTGCAACACGTTTTGACATTGTGGGTGATGTACACCTCGTAGTTATTGGCCAAGGATACAGTAACCACTGAGAACTTGAACTTTTGAAACTTGGTCGTTGCACCAAGCAAATCAGAATATTACATCCGTAATATTAAGTCATGTATACCTATTTTCTTTATTGAATATGTTCAGTGTAAATAGTGTAAATAAATAAGTTAGCGTAAAAAGCATTCACTGTTAAACCTACGTCTATTTGTAACTTTGTGGTGTCAAAGGAAGGAACAATTATTGTCTAGATTTTATTTTTGATATTGGGAGAACCCGGCTTTGTGACAATAATTCACAGAGTATTGTATTGTGTCCATGAGTTCCAGCCCGATAGTATCTTGAATTATGAGTTGACTTGCTATGTTTGCATCAACCATAATAATTTGCTTAGAAACATACTACCTTCATGCAACTGTCAATCATCAACAGTATAAATGTAGGTGAACCAAGTTGAGGCCATCTATTCGGAACGCATTTTTTGTTTTTTAAGATGTAATAATTTGCATCTGGGATAATGACAAATGTTTTGGTTTGACGATACACCGATACAAAGATGAACATGTTTGCCCTCATATAATATTAAGTATTGCAAATGAGTTTGTTTTGATCTCCACAATTCCAAATTAGAAGTAATGCATTTTCAGGTCATTTTTATGTGGCTTGATTAGATTATTTATAAGTGGGCAATTTTAATGTAGTGTTGGATTTGCATCTTGAGGTAGTGCTTGGATTGAGGATGGATTGACATTTTGTGCTCACAGTTAATGTTCCAACCAGAATTGAAGTTATTTCTACTGGTCAACAACAGTATTTCCAGACATTGGTGATCCATTTCTTTCCCCAGGCTTTGGCTGACAAATGAAGGTCTGATTGGTTATTAGGTCTTGTCTCTCTTTCATCTACTCTTGATTCTTCCCTGCATAAAGAGTTCCACCTTGGTCTTCTTGGTCCAAACATCTGTAAGAACCTTTGTTGGGAATAATCTCATATGAGGGGCTTCTCGGACCACTTCCAAGCGATTGATATTGATCAACAGATGATTTTCTTGTATTCTTACTCACTCCACCAACCTCTATTACTTCTTGGTGGGTCTTGTCTTGATTGGTTTTAAAAGCCCCCTGATTTTCACCTTCTAAGGTAGTTTAGCAATCAATAAATCTTGTGACACTTTTTCCAAATCCAAACTTTCAACTGACTTTATTGTGCTCTTCATTGTTTGTTGTTATGTTACCGCTGAACGACCCATTCAAGTATGACCACTGTAGACTGCACAATGTAAATATATATTTTGAAAATGTCATTTGACTCTTAATAGTGAACTGAAGTTGTTCTCCATTGTCATCAAAACCAGTAAAATGAAGAGATCAACCAACACCAACTTTAAGGGAATACCTTCTACTGTGTTGGCCCTTTTTATACACATAATACAACTGCTAGTGGATTTTGACTACAGATTTTATTGTGCAAATGACAGTGCTAGTCGTTCCTTTTTGTTAGACTGTTGAGGCACAGACTACTCTTCATTCAACCTCCAACAGCTCCTTTGTTTCTAAACTTTTTCTTTCTTACAAATCTGTTAGGATGTTGTGGCACGTACTCTTCATTCAACCTCCAACAGTTCCTTTGTTTCTATACTCTCTGTCTCATTAATCTGTTAGGATATTGAGGCACTACTCTTTATTCAACCTCCAACAGTTCCTTTGTTTCTATACTCCCTGTCTCATTAATCTGTTAGGATATTGAGGCACTACTCTTCATTCAACCTCCAACAGCTCCTTTGTTTCTATACTCTCTGTCTCATTAATCTGTTAGGATGTTGAGGCACTACTCTTCATTCAACCCCCAACAGTTCCTTTGTTTCTATACCCCCTGTCTCATTAATCTGTTAGGATGTTGAGGCACTACTCTTCATTCAACCTCCAACAGTTCCTTTGTTTCTATACTCTCTGTCTCATTAATCTGTTAGGATGTTGTGGCACTACTCTTCATTCAGCCTCCAACAGCTCCTTTGTTTCTATACTCTCTGTCTCATTAATCTGTTAGGATGTTGTGGCACTACTCTTCATTCAGCCTCCAACAGCTCCTTTGTTTCTATACTCTCTGTCTCATTAATCTGTTAGGATGTTGTGGCACTACTCTTCATTCAACCTCCAACAGTTCCTTTGTTTCTATACTCTCTGTCTCATTAATCTGTTAGGATGTTGTGGCACTACTCTTCATTCAACCTCCAACGGTTCCTTTGTTTCTATACTCTCTGTCTCATTAATCTGTTAGGATGTTGAGGCACTACTCTTTATTCAACTTCCAACAGTTCCTTTGTTTCTATACTCTCTGTCTCATTAATCTGTTAGGATGTTGAGGCACTACTCTTCATTCAACCTCCAACAGTTCCTTTGTTTCTATACTCTCTGTCTCATTAATCTGTTAGGATGTTGAGGCACTACTCTTTATTCAACCTCCAACAGTTCCTTTGTTTCTATACTCTCTGTCTCATTAATCTGTTAGGATATTGAGGCACTACTCTTCATTCAACCTCCAACAGCTCCTGTGTTTCTATACTTTCTCCATGCTATATCTGTTAGGATGTTGAAGCACTGTGCATTCAACAACCTTCACCACAAACTGTGAGTCTCTCTGCTCAATAAAATATGCTTCGCAGTCCAATGACATATATCTCCCATAAGTGTTTTCCTCTAAATACCTCATCTATTGACTTTTCCACTGTTCCTACTCAACCTATGAAGATTTATTTTTCTTAATAGAAATTAGAGGATTGCACTGAACACAATCCAAAGACTTACCAAACCTTTCGTTTGTTCAATTTTATTTGTAGTTTATTATTAATAAAATTGTCATTTTGGGGGTTTTTTCTGTAACAAAAACCTCAGAAGCCAGATAATCACTGGTTATTTTTTTGAATCACTTCTGTGTTTTTGTCATCAATCAGTAAAATGATATGAATGATGTCAGTATTACAAGAAACTGATTTCATATCCATTCTAAGTATTAACAGACAATCATTTCGAATGCATATGAGTGCACTGTATCAGAATTTAATCACAAAGTGAAATCTGGACTGTTCTATTTCACAAGCTGTATTTAATGGAAAAAGCCAGATTTCACAGAGTGAGTACATTCTGTGACAATGCATGAACGAAATGCATTTAATAGTTGTTTTATGAAACTAATTTGGGGTTGAACAAAGAAAAATTGACTAGAGCGCGGGATATGAACCATCGACCTCCATATTAACAAGCCCAGCCCTACCAACTGAGCTATCAAGCCCTATGATGGCAGTCTCCTTGTTTTGTCAATATCTTTGTTCTGGGGTGCCAGTCTTCAGAAGCTGTACAACCAAGGGCTAGATAGCTCAGTTGGTAGAGCACCATCACCATAATCTGGAGCTCGTTGGTTCCAATGCAGCTGTAGTCAATTTGTCTTTGTTCAACCCCAAATCGTTTAACTTTTACCCAGTCAGTTTCCCTTGTGGTTTATTGTTTTATAAAACTCACACGTAGATCCTTGGTATTTGAAACTGTTTGAAAATAGACGTAACATAGACCCAGAAATTTGTCCACACCACAATTAAACCTCTTTTAAATAACTGCTTAATAACATGATTGACTCCAAATAGACATCAATCTTGTCTGCCGTAACAAAACCTAACCTTGATTGGACGAACAAGTGGGATTGATTGTTTTGGGAACGAAGGTGAGAATTTATCAAAACTCAATGTACCTGACCAATATTTATTTTCTTATATGACAGTTACGTTGGTCCAACTCGTGGCAATAAATACATGGCAAGATATATAATGAGTTGTTTTTTGCGTGGTCCACCATTCAAATGACAAGGGTCTGTATACGAGTTATATAAAGTACAATAGAAACACTTTATGTATGAAATTATCCGGTAACAGAAGCAGTAGTTTGGAGTCTCAAACCAAAACTCCTCAGTCAAATTGGACTTGGATTCTTTTGGTGATGATCATTAGAATAATGAGTCTGAAACCAGGACCCAGTGCAGGAGATGTCATTACAAGATCCTTGAAACCAATGGAGGATGTATGTATCCATTGCTAATAGCGTATTGATTGCATCATGATCCTTACAGCCTGTTCATTAGTCCTGCTCTGCCTCCACTGCACAGACAATAATTACTGAAGGAAAAGTAGCTCAGATGGTAAAGCAACGGCAGGTTAACCGGGAGGTTGTTGGTTCAAGTCCCGCTGTAGTGAATTTTTCTTCGTTCAACCCTAAATTATTAAAAGATATACTCAGTAAGTTTCCCTTGTGGTTTATTATTTTTTACCAGTAAGATGCTGTAAGAAAAAGAAGATGATTGCAACTTGTGTAGATCAGAGGATTAATGGTATCATGCAACGGGGGATGATAGGATAGAGTCATCAACATTATAATTATCATCACAATCATTCTTGTATTGCAATATTCCTTCTACCAAATTATGTTCTTGCTCACCAGGTTGGGAAATGGCCTCCCTGCGCTGTGGTACCATGCCGCCTGCGAACCAAGGGTTGGCGGGGTCCAGAACCCTTAAATTGCTGACTCGACGGCGGGGTACGCACAGTGATTTGGTCAAACCATGATTTTATACACCAAACTATTGGATGCCCAACTATTAACCAAACTGCTTTATTCACGAGAGTGTCTGTATAGATAGAGGACTTCTCTGACAAACTTTGGAAAACTGCACTGAGCTATAAAACATTTCATGCATTTGTAATGGTTATTTTCACTAAATGAACAGTTCCACTATGTGAAGGTTTTTTTGCAGGTCACATCACACAGTTGTATTTTCCCTCTGAAGAGTTAGGGTAGTAAGTATTCCAAGACTGACTCAGGTAGACTGAATAATATTGCACTGCACAATGTTTATTAATCAGAAAGATCACTTACATTTACCATTTGTTCCTCAATGTTTCATTTGTGAAGTTTTACATTATAGGCCTTCATGAAGTAGATAAGCAAGACAAATCTCCTACCCATCTTTATTCTGGGTCTTTGAAAAACCAACAGCCTAAGTTACCTAACATTACAGAGAAAGTTGATTGCTTGTTTCTTTATTTTTCGGGTAAGCTGCTTCCAATTGTCAGGGCCTCATTGGCACAAAATCTGATTTGATTCTGGAAAGCAAACTGCGAACATTTGTTTGACATTTATTCCTTTCTTGATTACATAGAAATGTTCCCCACTGGGATTCTTAGGGGCCTGTATTGCATAATTGTCTCTAAATCTGTAATACATGTTTATTGATTTACTATCATGGTAAACCTCAATCTGATTGTTCGTGTAATGCACAAACACTGTTTCATATCCCATACCTGCAATCATTTTCTCTTTCAATCTCATCAGGACAGAATCAAGCTCTCTTTTTCTCTGTATACTATAAATCATCACCAACAATACCTGTGCATGTATCTGTGTTCATGTGTATACATGCTACAGTGTGCTCTAAGTCTTAAGTGGTTGGTCCTCATTGGCTTAGAATTGAACCCAAATGTAACTTTGACCTTAGCCAGCTGAACTGTTTGGTACTCAACCCTTCCGTGGTCATGCTGAGGTTCTCCTGTAGTAGAAATCTCTGGAGTAATATTTCCCTATCCTGTTTGTAAATCTTTAATATTTTCCTGCCCACTCATCATGGCCTTAATTGCTTGGTCCTCATTAGTTCAGAACTGAGCCATAATGAAACTTCTACCCAAGTGAACTGTGAACTGTTTGATACTCTTTTTTGGTCATTATGAGGTTCTATCGCAGTAGAAATCTCTGGAGTTGTTTCTATCATGTTGTAAATCTTTCAATTTATCCTGTCTTCTAATCATAAGACAGATTGCACACAGTCCTGCAATATCTTCAGTTTCATTTTCAAAAAGAAATGAGGGCTGAACGGTGAGTCAAGCTCTTTTTAAGTTTTTATCTCTGGAATATTCCTGTCAAGTTTTAAATCTGTATTATTTTACTGCCTACTGATCACTAGGCACTAGTCCTGCATAATCTTCCAATTCCATTTTTATATTCCATATCAATTTTCATAAAATTGAGGGATGAATTGTTTCTTCTTCAAGAGTCAAGCTCTTTAGAAATTAAGTTTTCATCTCTAGCATTTGTTCCTGTCAAGTTTTAAATATTTAATATTTTACTAGTCCTGCAATATCTTCTTAAGATTAAGGTCTTAATTATTTCTTGCTTTTCAACTCTGTGTATTCAAGGCTTGGACACTGTGAGAAGAAACTGTGTACCCAGTGTCTTCCTCCTCATCATCTTATTCATGATGTTTATCTTCCATCTGTGTATCTCAATACTTAAGAGGTTGTCTCCCAAATTTATCTTTTTAAAGACATATTATCTTCAGTTTCTTCAAGACCAATGTATCCCTCCACTGCATCTTATTCAGGACACTTTTATCTTCTTCATCTTCTCACATGATTCAAGTTCTTCATCTTCCTCTTTAATTCTCTCAAAAGCTTATTCTTCCTGCTCTTTAGTTTCTTCAAGACCCTGGTCTCCTTCCAACACATCTTATTGAGGACATTTATCTTCTTTTTAATTCTCTCAAAAGCTTATTCTTCCTGCTCTTTAGTTTCTTCAAGACCCTGGTCTCCTTCCAACACATCTTATTGAGGACATTTATCTTCTTTTTAATTCTCTCAAAAGCTTGTTCTTCCTGCTCTTTAGTTTCTTCAAGACCCTGGTCCGATCCTTCCATCTTATTGAGGACATTTATCTTCTTTTTAATTCTCTCAAAAGCTTGTTCTTCCTGCTCTTCATCTTAATCAAGACCTTATAGTGAGCAGTGTGTTACTATGAGTAGGCTACCCAGGATAAGTAAGACATGGCAATGACATTAACCCCCAGATAGGGTTATTTACTGGAATCCTTCCTCACTCTAACAAAACCCTACACCATTACAGTAACTCAACACCCACATCCCCCCCCCCCCCCCCCACTGAAGGGTGGGGGACACTATATCAAATGAACCCCCAGTTTTCTTTTAATTTGTGTATCTCACATAGGGGGTTCTTAGTGTGCCATCTCCAGACTACTAGTTCTAAACTCTTAGTCTTATAGCTCCACAAGTAGGAAGCAAGAGGAATTAAAAGGGCTAACTGTTCATTTACTTCTGGTGACGCGCAGCGGCGCTGTCTTTAGCTAATTAACCCGTAAGTCACTTTATCTCCCAAAACTGCTAGGCCATTTACTTGGTGAGCTGCTCGATCTTTGGTTTTATACATGCTAGCGCGTTGCACCAAACAACCGGAAAGACCGTGATCTAAAGACCTCGATGTTCCAAAAATATCATGTGTTCACCATGGGGGAAAATGGGTAATCTACCTCTAAAGGTTCAAAGGTTGGAAATTTAATATAAAGTGTGTCACTTTCTCTGTGTAGTGCCGCCAATATTATGTACAATGCACCATAATGTATACTACAACAGTGACGATGCTTACTTTCACTGTGCTTTCGCACAATAGTATTGGCATCCAAATTTTCCCCAAGTTTCAATTCATAAAATGTTATAGTTTCGTAACTATAACCTTTAGTCAATTGGAATCACGCATGCGTGGTCTGTGTTTCACTCGAACGCATTTAGTCAATTGATTTGGCAAATATAGCGACCAACATGGCGACGACATATCGAAGAGAGACAAATTGTATTGTTCCAAAACGACATCTTGACAAAATGACATAACTTCATTAGTTGACTAGAGAAACATAGTGCGCCGGAACTAGGTTGGCCCAGTTTGAATAGCTGGTTTAACCATGCAGGGTTCGAGTGACAACTAGATCGACTATGGTTAAGTCTAGTCGACTCCAGTCAGCCACCATTTTTGAGTTTTCAAACATTTTGATATGCCATTTTCACATTGAAGTACATAGCATTGTCACAGTGCCAAAAACAAGTACTCTGCGTTTTGAGTGTTCATGAAGAGGCAATTTGTATGACCTAGATAAATTTGAGTTTCCACAAAGAATTATTGGTAGGAACTGGCAGCCCACTTATTCAAGGTTACTTACAATATGCATACTCAGTCTAGTTGATTTGTGGGAGTAACATTTTATTTGATCCTGTTGATGTTACAGAAATATCTCCAGCAAAATCAAAAGATCAATAAGGATCAAAAGTGCTTAAAAAGTGAGTCTATTTCTCTGTTTGTAACCATACGGCATGTACGGAGGCTTGATTTTCCATCCCCAGAGCTTCCAGGGCTCAACGCAAGCCCCTTGACCCCACTTTGTACATTGTTTTGAGTCACACCCTGTTTTTGATACAGAGGAGACTGATTAGCTGTGAGGAGTGTACCAATTAAATTATAAGGAGTAAAACAGATTGTTTAAGAACAACTGACCTTACTGACAGTATTCTGTATACTGGAAGAAATGTTATTGTATAATCTATTTCAGTGCTATTTCAGTGCATAGTTGCACTAGGGCCCAGCACAAAGCTGCTTAATCCAAAAGTCTTTCGGCTTAGCAAAACTTGATTATTGTGGTAAGCAAAGCTTTGTTTTACTGAATTACTCATTGTGCTAAAGCAGCTCTATAAAATTGTGCTCGGGTCTTTTGAAACTTTGCTTTACTTTCCATCATTTGGACTCGCAATCCTAGCAGAGGCAAATTTACAACATATCCCATACCCTGCCTTGTAAATATTGCATACAATTAGAAAATAACACATGCTTTTTGCTCCCAGTCTGTGATTGATACAGAGGAGACTGATCAGCTGTGGGGAGTGAGTGTACATCTTGGCTTTGTTTTTCTGCTGATTCTTCTATATATCCTTCAACAGCGAGCAACAAAACAGGAACCCCCAAGAAACTTCTCATTCATCATTAACCTCAGTTCCAGTTTGACCAAGCAGCGCTTACAGAAGCAGGGAATTCTGCGCTTACGTCAAGCTTATTTCACAGGTTAGAAAACAATTTTTGCTTGTGTGCGTGCGTGAGTACACCTCATTACTGGATATTTTTTTGCTTACAGCTAAATTTGATTATTGCACCGTAAGCGGAAAATGGCGATCACAAGAATGGTTAAGACTAAACAAATACATTTTTTCAAAAATTTGAATATTTGAATCACAGAATTTTATTGACAAACAACAACATAAACCTAATACAGGTAATGCGAAAAACACCAAAGCTGAAACATTGAACTCATTAAGAATCAAACTAGAATGTTTTCAATATAAATATTTCAAACATTAGACATACATTGTACTAATGTTCTTCACTTTATGTTAAAGGAATATGAAGTCCAAGAAAAGAAAAAAAACTCAGTGTAACACAACAGAGGCTGGGACAGCAAAAATAGTCTGATTCCATTTTGGTATGAAGAGATTTATTATTAGTTATTGCTATTGTACACAGGAAACTTGACAAAGAAGATGGCTGCACAGTAAAGGTCCATAGTCAGAAGAGGTTAAGGGGCAAACAAAGACATTCATTTCAACTCTCAAATCTGGTTACAAAAGTTGGAAGCAAATAATCTACAATTAAAGTGCTCATTATTTCTGTAAAGTCATTTTTTACTCTGCTATTCTTTGCAAAATTAATATCGATGGTCCTTATTATAATCTGGGGGACAAATCTTTTGCCTGGCTTCAAATTGATTGTGTAAAAAGCTCATTCACATAGGAATTTAGAATGTGAAATGATTTTGAGATCTTAATGTAGAATTTTGGTTTGGTTTGAGCTGGTTTGTTTTACATTTTTGGACGCTGGCACATCCATCAATAGATTATGCTTCAAATTAGCAGACTCTTATGTATATGTGATGAATTCAGAATCTTGAACAAAATGAACACCATCAAGGGTTTGCTATATTTAGATGTCTTTCTGAAAAGAAAAGAAAAAAAGAATCAACCCAAGTTGTTATTGGGCTGTATCTAAGCATCACATACTTTAATGGTGGGTCAAGCAAAATAGTTTCAATAACTTCATGGGTCTTTGTACTTGTATTATTTCATGTTCATTATAATGTGTGCAAGTGTATACCTTTGCAACTGTTTCATAGTGTCTTTTTCTGTATTGAAATAAAATAAAAGAAACTTGTGTCCTTTTGTCCTTCTTTGTATTTCAATAAAAGAAGACAAAATGTGTCTTTGTGTCTTTTTTCTGTAGGTAAAATCTGCTTTCTATAATTGTGTTTGCAGCTCAGACCTTTATCACACAGCAGCCATCTTGTATTTTCAAAGGTATGTTACATAACTGAGGTGAGAAGCAAAATTTAACGCACAGTCGGTGTCTAAGCAAAAGAAGCCAATGATTTATTGAAACTTAATTTCACAAACACTGTCTTCACTAAGCGCTGTTGTCTTAATATTGAGCAGTTAAAGTGGTTATGTGTGCAATCAGGTCACTTTAAAAAAGTAATTTTACAGTTGACAAAATAATATGCTGAATAAAAAAGTATACCATTGAGAAGATGGTTGAATTATGATAAAGGTCTGGTCTAAGCAGTCATTAGGAATAAAACAATGATTTAGCAACATTTAAAACAAATAAATGAAACGGCTCATAACAGGTTGTGCAAAATGTTAGAATTAAACAAAATAAGCCATTTTAAGAACCAGTTAATTTGTTTTTTAACAAAAATTGCTATCAATTCGACAACATTTTGAGTCAATGATTGGACCTTCACTTTAACTTTAAATTGCTGCACTTGTGCTGCACTCTGTAGCAAAGTATAGGAGGAGCCAAATAATGGGGGAATTGACAGGTGGGAGGGGATAGGTCAGGCTTGGTGTGTGTGAATTGCCAAAAAGAAGAGTATGGGTAGGTTAAAAGTGTGGGAACTATTATGTCTAAATCATTCTTATTAATTTTGTTACATTGTGGACCTAAAAGTAGCTTAGCGCATGCAAGAACCTCCACTCCCCAGGACTGACAGACACCAAGAAGCAAAGTAAGGAGTGCCCATCAACTATCTGACGATGTGAAAGCACATGTAAGTCTGTTTGGCGCCCTCTTGTGACCGCATCCATCTTAGTTTAGTACCATATTATTACCAAAGCGAGGCTTAAGTAGAAACTTTTATAATTGATAAGTTATGTTTAGGATTAGGATTTGCTTTTTGGTAATTATAAAATCAAACATTTTAGGCTATGTTGAGGTGAACAGTAGACTTCAGTTATTTTAAGCTCGAAATCTTGGTTATTGTATTTCAGCATCAGCTCCACAAAACGCCACGCCCCTAGGTTGGCCCTATCAGGACTGATGGGCTGTGGACCAAAGAGGGGGCACAAAGCGGCCCTCCATATTTTCCAAAGTTCTTGACAAATTTTCTTAGAAAACCACCATAAATATGATTATATAACAACTTTTCAAAATTCGCAATTGTAATGCTTTTTTAGTTTTTGCCCCAGAGCATCAAAACAAAATTCCCATAATTTGGGTCTAATTGCTGTAAACTTTTGCTACTTTGAATAAAATGGCGTCTTAATAAAAGTAAAATACTGGGGTCACTATATTGAGGGCGCACTAACTAAAGCTTTAGCCCGGCCGTTTGGGGAATTGTTTTTTTTAATATATTTTGTACACTGAAGAAATCTCGATGTTGCCTTCAGTTTTTAGGGTCCAGTACAATGAAGAGACATTGTTGACGATTCTGTCCTAATTATTTGTCTGAAAAGATAGAAATAAGCGTTTTGAAAACCAATGTGTTAATAAGGACCCCAATGGAAATAAGTCTTAAGTTATTGGCTTTTTGGGGCTATCCTTGGATAATTTTGTGCAGTATTTCTATCTTGTGTTCTATTTTGGTTTATCTTATTTCATTGTCTTTTCTCCTGTTGTTGTGTATGTATTTTTGGCTGTTCTTGCTGTATTTTTATCCGAATAAATTCAATCGATCAAACCGTTGCCAAGGAAACAGCTTTTTCACATGATTAAGTCTTTACATAGATTTGGGAAAAGTTTGTGGGTAATTGGATGCAGCGTTAAAAACATTACGGTGGACGTGGGGGTGAAGAGGCATTGTGCCCCCCAGTCCTAATAGCTTCCTTTTGTAGTTTGAGCCTATTTTAGGCGGCACGGCAAAAGTTGAAGTTGCTGTTTTTGTTCATCAAAAATCTTGGCTAAAACAGGCCCATTATTATTTGTATTATTTGGCCAACAAATATTAATGGTCCGAAATTGCTCACAATTACAAGTTTACCCCTTGCATTTATTTTTATTTATTTTTCATCTAAAAGTCTTTACTACAAAAAGAAATTTTTTAAAAGCTAGCCCCCCCCCCCAAAAAAAAAAATAACATAATAATATTATTATGTAGCTTCAAATTGATATACAGGGTATCTGGTATCCCATTACTAGACTACTGTCAAACATAGCACATGTTATTTGTATATCAAGGTATAGGTCTTTCAAAAACGGAAACTTTAAATTTGCCTGCAGAATGACTTTTCGTCATTTGTTAGACCCCCTTGTGCCCAAGTGAAATGTCCGATTGCTTTTGTATTACTTTTGTTTATAAACTAGGTGTATATGTGTGACCTTATAATTATAAGGATAGACCAATCACCCCCATTTGACAGAAGTCTGAATATGGGTCTGCCTGTAAAAATGCAAAATTAAATTAAATGTCTTTTTCAATATGACAACGTGGCACATTACTGACATATCTCAATAATAATTCATTTTATCGCCTAAACGATAGAATGCTTTATACGCAGGGAAGGCAGTATTCATGTCACAGCGGCACGCATTTGCACGTGTTGTTTTATTATGGACAAACATTGACAACATAGGTGGGCTTGAAGGTTCACGTGCGTGCGCGGGCGCACTGTGTAAATTCTTACAAATCTATGTCACAACAATTTCGCGGGCAGAAAACATATTGCTGTATATGTATTGGTAAAGAATATAATTGTGAATGTGTTACAAATTATGTTATATATGCAGTTTTGACAATGAGCCAATAATATGCGGTGTAGGGGAAATCAACCAATGGCTCCAATTATTGCGTTGCTGGGGACGCTTGAGCAAGCGGGAAAGTTGGGGGTTAAATCACTTTCGTCATAGTCTTGTCTGTGAACGCATGGAAATAATTTGCAGGAATTATACAGTTTTTTTAAATCCCACCACTTCCCACCCGTTATACAAATTGCTTGTGTGGCTTCTTGCAATGACGCGTTTGGCCTTTTTCACGGGATTGACACCGAAAATACAGAGTCTGGTTAAAATTAAATTCAATGTTTTACTTTTCAGCAAAACTTTTGCTTAATCAAGTTATCAGTAAACTTATAAATTAGTGACATGCATTGTTACAAGAAGTTGTGATAGCGCTCTGATGTACCACAGGGGCTATTTCCGACCGTATGTGCCAAGGTGGAAACTCACAGCTTACTTGATTGGTTAAAATCATTCTATAATTTACATGTGTGATTACTATTATTGTTCTTAAATTTAATTGGCCGTGACCGCAGGTTTGGGTCACGTGTGCCCATATTTGTTGCCCCTGTGTGCGTCAGTTAATACTGACATAGTTCGGGTCAGAGGTACCCATTTGGTTTTCCCCCGTGTGCAAATGGTTTTAGGCGCAGTGTGTGCCCTAATAAAAGGTTCGGGCGAGGTGTGCCCCGAATAAGGTTTTATGTGTATTATTGATATATTGGTATGTTATATGTGCGGCAGGATAGCCACTATAACAGTTTTCGGCACCCGGCACAATTTTATTTACGAAAAATAAAAAACAGTTTTCAGGGCTGTGACATTAAATAACATGTTCCTTTGTTTCATTCGAATCTGCGTATAACCAGTCAACTTGTATGAGAAAACAAAAAGTTGTTCCTTTACTTCTTCAGGTAAAAAATAAAATTAATATGCCTAGATAAGGTAATTGCTGTGTATGCCATGTACGTACACGATTTTTATCTTAACATACGAACATGATAAAAGTTCGGAGTTATCGTGTACGCACATGAGTCATTGTGTGAATGAAAAGGGCGGGATTTTTGTAATCATGTGGCGGCACTACGCTTCCGTTGTTTACAAACTATGCCTGCATGAAGTCAAGGCTCTTTGTGGCTGTTGAAGTGAAAATGAACCCATTTGGTCAGTTTTTCCGCTTATTTTTGTGTGCGCACCATATTTTTAAGTTTTGGGTGAACTTTTTCTTCTTTTTAATTTTATTTTTGGGCATGTTATTGTTAATTTGGGGGGGGGGGGGGGTAGGTACGGGGCTTTTGGTTAGGTGGTAGGTTATAGTAGCTTTATTGCAAAGTTATCTTACTGGTAGAAAACAGAGTTATTGTCAATGGTTTTTCATCCGAACGGAAAACAGTGATGATTTGAAAGTTTTTCGACAGATTAGTAAAAACACACTGCAGATACTTTTTCTTTGCAGGCGGACTTTAGATAAGATTTTGAGTTGGTCTAAACTGTGGCATCTATCTCTAAATGTTAAAGGCACCTGGAAATAGATTTTTTTTTTTTTTTATACAAGAGTATATGTATATTAACAATAAAACAATTTTTTGAGTAATTGTTTGTCAGTATTTATATGTTTAAAAAATAGATAAAGTTGTTTGGGGGCGACTCCGCCCATCCCTTTTTGTGACGTCAATCGAGGAAGACTTCGCCTCGATTGAACATCGACCCCACTCGAACTTGCCTACATTTACGTTGTATATACACGTGCAAGTAGTGAGATTGTACGTTTCGTTTGGTTATCCAAAAGGGGGGTTTTTCTTGCATTTTTCCAGCGAAAATTGCTGCTGGATGCAGCAAAACGACTAAAGATGGGGTCAGCCAGCATTTTTTTCCTGCAGATCCCAAATATAGGCAGTTACGGGCATCGAAAGTTAGGCTAACGAGGGCAAAGTGGTCCGGTCCGACGTCGTTTTCAGCGCTATGCAGCGAACACTTGGATAGCCCGGGGATTTTTTCGTTGGTAGTAGTGTGCAAGGGAAGTTGCAGTGAAGCTTAGGTTACCAGCGAAATGTTTCTGGTGGAAAAACAATACCTCGTATTATCCGTGTTCTCGTTATGACCATGCTCGTATCTTCCGTTTTTAAGACATAGAAACGCGCATGGGACAGTTCGGGACCGGTGAAAAACCTCGTATAAACTGGCGTCTCGTATATTAGTCGACTGTACACTGTCCTACTCCTAGGATTGCATTGGGTGGTGACGTCCGAATACGAAAACGCATCATACTGATCAGGTACCCAGACGTAATGTACGGGGCCAGACTACACATTTTCTCCTGCCTCGATTGACGTCACGAACAGCGCCATGTAAAGGGGGGCCTATTTTTTAATTTGTAATTAAAAGAAAAATACAATTTGTTAACCTTAGCAAATTGTTTATTCACATTCCACTCATAAAAATGTATATATTAATGACAAAAGCTTTATTTTGAAAAAATACCACTGCCAGGTGCCTTAATGTAGTGTTTTAACTGTGACTCTTAAGAAGACGCCGTTCAAGTTTGACTACACCCTAGGTGATACTATTCTTAATAGGGTTGATGTTCAGAAAGATCTTGGTATTTTTATTGACAGTAAACTCACCTTTGTTCCTCATGTTAATTATATTATAAAGAAAGCTAACCGCATGAGTGGTCTGGAATGGCGGAATTTTCGTTCAATGAAAGATGAACACGTTCTTCGCACCTTATTTTGTTCACTAATTAGACTCAACTTAGAGAATTGTACTGTTGTTTTTAATTCAATCTCCACTCATCAGGCACATAGGTTAGAAGGGGTTCAATACCGTCAGTGCTTATAATTGTACTTTGGATTATCTTGATTTATGTGAAATGTACAGGCTTCCACCACTCAGACATAGAAGAATTATAAATGACTGTCTATTTATCTATAAATTATTCCATAATCGTTATAACAACACTGACTTCAACCCATTTAGTTTACACGTTCCTAATCGTCGTACACGGCAAGCCACCAAACACATCCTACATGTTCCATGGAATCGCGTTGAGGTGACAAAAACGTGGATTTATATCCAGGATTTCATCCACCTACAACGGGTTCCATGAAACTTGTGGTGTTTTGTGGGCACCTTCATTCACTCAACTCATTCCGTAATCAGATTTCACGTGCTTTATCAGGCGCGGATCCAAAATTAGCCGCAAGTGTGTGTGGTGTCTTTTCCCCCATCAGCGGCAGGATTGATTTCTTTTTCATCCTATGCCTATCAAATTTGTTTCTTTCTGCCCGAAAATGAATCTTTCATGATAATTATGTCACTTGTAATTGCTTAGATTTGCACGATAACATAAGCGTTTGAAACCTGACGTGATAAAATATATTCCATGTCGTTCTGGCATTCAAGTGTAAAGACTACACTATTAAAGCTTGAACTATATTTTTTGAATGAATATGCATGAAACCAGATATTGCAGCGACCAGATCCAAACGCGAGATTTGTGGGATTAACATTTTCTTTGAGTAAAATTAGAAGATTGGTATGGATCAGAAGTGCTTAAAAGTGTGTCTATTTCTCGGTTTCAGGCACACAGAGGCTTGATTTTTCACCCCTCAAAATGTCAAAAGCTCAGAGCTTTCGGGGGCCTCGCCCCCTGGACCCCCACCGGGGCCTCACCCCTGGACCTCACCATCGATGTTACATAAATTTTTCCAGTAAACTTAGAAGATTTATATGGATCTGATTTCCAATAAGAGTGTGTCTATTTCTCTGTTTTAGGCACATGGAGGCTTGGTTTTTCACCCCTCAAAATGCCAAAAGCTCAGAGCTTCCGGGGGCTTCGCCCCCCCCCCCCCACGCCCCCACCCCCGGACACCCACCAGGGCTTCGCCCCTGGACCCCCACCATCGATGTTACAGAAATCCTGGATCCGCCCCTGTTTAGCATGTACTACTACTTAGTATCAGTATCTGATGATGTCATTATTATTGTTGTTGATTCGTGTATTTATTTATTTATTTATATTATATATAAATTACTGTTTTCATTTTGTTGTTCTTTGCTTGGCTTTTTTTTTCTTGTTTCTTTTTTCTTCTTTTTGTATGTAAGTATGTATGTGTTTATAAATGTATTTATTTGTTAGTTTATCTTTTCTAGTTAATTATCTTTTACCTTTCCTATATTTAATTTTTATTTTCAAATTTAAAGATTAAGTTATTTTATATTTTCCCTTTCCTGTAATTGGCGGCTCGTCCGCTGTTGGTTTGGACAATAAATACAAATACAAATAGGCCTACACAACGCTGGTGTAATAAATTTCTCAATCGTGTTGAAAACGATCATGGTTCGTTCACCCTAAGTATTTATTGGTAGATGTATATTGTTTTATTCTTTTAAACAATGTGCCATTCTCCAATGAAAGTTTAACAATTTGTATAAAGTTATTGCGTTGGATGCCATGGTGTTTTTATTTGATTACGTTACTGCATGCAATTTCAATGTATTGTACAATACAACCAAAACGAGGCTAGGGGAAACAACAATTGAATCTTTGAAGGGGGGGCACTATATCAAAGACGATCGATATTGACGTTGGAATGTCTTGTCTTGGGTGGAACAGGAGACAAAGTTTGTTGGGTGAAATTGTTACTGCTTATTGATGAAGGGGGTTTGATGTTCAATGTTTTAATATTGCCACAAGACGTTTTGTTATAAAACTACTTGAATGCGGGTAAACTTATTAATTGTGTTGAAAACAAGTAATGAAAGACAGAGGAATGGTTCTCGGTGTGACTCTTGGGCTTGTTTGTGTACAAATATTTAATGTTTGCTTTTAAGACGGCTGACAAAAAGCCCATCATGTTACACTCGGTTATTATTGGAGGTCAGAGACACTCCGTGATTCGGGGTGTGAGCGCGTTTGTGTCATACACGCCATCTTAAAAATATTCTGATAATCAAGACATGTATTTATTGGTCGATGTATATTGTTTTATTCACTGGGGCTTTTCCCCCCTAGCCTCAAAGGGCAATAGGAGAGACAGACTGTGGTTCGGTTGTGTGCCTTTTGTTTTGATGTTTAGGGTAAGGGTTATAGGGTGTTGCTGTTTTTTTGTATAAGTTGGTTACGTTGTAATAAAACTCTCCTTGAAGTAAAACTTCGTGAAGGAAAGCTATGGTTTCAAGTTTGTGTGTCTGTATGTGTTTTGTTGTTAGGGTAAGAGTTTCTCAGGCGGTTTGCTATAAACTTCGATGGGTAGGCCTACACGTGGTAGGCTTAGTCACGTGGAGAAAAGAGTTAAGTAAGAGAGACACCTTGTGGTTTGGCGTTTGGGTGTATTGTTGCTTATAGTTTGTTTCTAAGACGGTTGGGTAAAAAGCTACTCCCCAGTTAGTATAAATATGTGTTTATTAATATATTTCGTGAGGGATCACTAGGGCTTTTAATTAATCATTTGATGAGAAAATACAAATTGAAGAGGGAGACTCATATTGGAATTTCAACAATTACTGGTAGGCTTCATATCAGTCATTATTATTCATTCTCACAGTATTAATTCATTCTTACACGATAAGTGTATAAGATGGAATAATACGCCAGAAACTGTCATTGATAATGTGAAACTATTTTAGGTTCATAGGTTCATTTTATTTACCACAGTATCAACAACTAAAAAATACATTATCACTCAAGAGCGATCAGTTTAAAGAATACAATACAAAAGATATATCAAGATGATATTAGCCAGTTAGCGATAAAATGTTTTTATTTAAAGTGTTTCAAAACCCCGTAGCACCTGTGGAAAAACTAATAGATGATGCCTCTTCGTACGAAATGGAATTGATGGGGTTTTGTGGAGGGGCCATGGGTAACGTTAACTTTCCTTCTAATTATACTTTTTGAGTGTCAATATTATCCTAAATATCTCAAATTAGTGATTGAATATAAAGCTTTGGCTGGATAAGCAGTGGAATATTGATCAATTGATGTTTCAAAAGAGCAATGAACTTATGGAAATACTGGACGGTTGGGATAACACTTTTGGGTACCATATGGGAGTGATGGGTTTGGTGGAGGGGTTAAACGGCAACGAAGTGACTTTCCTTCTTAATAATTATAACTTTCGGTGACTGCTCTATATTGATGGGTTTGGTGGAGAGGGTTACGGGAACAAAGTGACTTTCCTTCTTGATAGAACTTTCGGTGACTGCTCTATATTGATGGGTTTGGTGGAGAGGGTTACGGGAACAAAGTGACTTTCCTTCTTAATAGAACTTTCGGTGACTGCTCTATATTGATGGTTTGGAGGAGAGGGTTACGGGAACAAAGTGACTTTCCTTCTTAATAGAACTTTCGGTGACTGCTCTATATTGATGGGTTTGGAGGAGAGGGCTACGGGAACAAAGTGACTTTTCTTCTAATATTATAACTTTCGGTGACTGCTCTATATTGATGGGTTTGGTGGAGAGGGTTAGGGGAACAAACTAGACGGGATTAGTGGGTTTTGTGGATGGGGTTACATGGGCAGCGTTTTTGGTCTAGGCCCTATATACTTTTTAAGTACCAGGTGGGATTGGTGCACGGGTTTTATGGATGGGGTTACAGGGGTAACGTTACGTGCCTTCTCAATTAGATATTTGAGCATCCAATCATCAAGTAACATTACTGTATCAATGTAAAATTCTAAATTAAAAGGGAAATGAATGTGAACTCTGTGATTGGAGTCATTGAAAACTTAATGTATATTAATCATTTGCTACGGAGAGAGGGCGCTTTCAGTGATGCTAAACATGTATGGGTCCCAAAGTCGTAATGGGGAAAATGTACAGAAATAATAATTGGTTCCCATAAAATGTTGAGAGGTAGCCAGTCTATTTGAAAAGATAGTGTGGCTTGAAACATTTTCTCAGTGGGAACTTGGATTTGTCAATTTCTTAGGATTTTCGATGATGACTGAAACTTTAAAACCGTGCAATGAAAACATAAACAGGTAAGGTTCATACTGGTGACTTCAAAATCAGTAAATTTTGTAAAAAGAGGTGCCCTTTTAATTTGGATCAACTCAGCCTTGCTTACGAACACAGTACTCGTTCGTCCATGCGATGTATGTACTACACGTAATGGTCCATACAGATGTACAGCAGAGTACACACTGGGGCTGAAGTGTTGGTCTTAACAATATTTTTGACAGCACTTGCACAAACTTGGTATCAATGGTTATTTTGTGAAAATCAGTTCTGAATAAATTGAAATAAACTTCCCAACCTCCAATTTTAATTTATTTTGTATTTACTTTATTTTTAATTATTGTGCTTAATTGCAAATTGGGCCACGAGAATGAAAGTTATAGATTTTTGTGTCCGGACTTTTATGAAAACACACGAGGCTTTTTTTCATTAATCATTATTCATTATTTTGTAATGACCGTGGTGTTTAACAAATTCAATACAAGCAGCGGCATAGCCAGAGTTTATAATACATATAATGCAAAGGAAAGAACGCATTGTGGAGAGACAGTGCAAGAATCCGATGTGCCCATTGCCCCATTGGTCGGTTGGCGCGATTTGACCTGTGACCTGACGACGCTGCGACACTGGCAAAGCGATGATACTGCAAACATGTAGCTGCATTTACGTGGTAAATAGATCGTCTTTCCGCTGTGGGCGATTTGGAACAGAATGTCTGTGATAACAGTTTTTTTTTTTTTTTTTTATGAATTTTTATTAAATAATGAACATTTTCGTGAGGTAACTTTTTAGGTATGCGGGCGGTGGACGCAAATCTATAACTTTCATTCTCGTGGCCTTAGGGTCTAATTACATTTTTTTATTATTGGTATTCTTACTTTTGGGGAGAGCTGTCGGACACATCAAAGAAACAATATTCAGTCATTGATTCAGCTTTAAATATTTTATTACACATTATTATGACCTATACAAAATAACACGCACTGATTGTACAGACTTACTGATTGATTTCCCATTCCTTTAAATAGACAAAAGTACAGAATTAGCAATTGTTTGAAAATAACAATTAGTTTCAAAACAAACCTCAATAATTGAAAAATATCACAAAAACCAATATTCAGATATAAACAGAACTCTGATATGCTGTCAAAATCAACAATAATGAACTTTATTATCCCCCAATCACTGTTTCTATCTTTGTTAATAGTTTGCAGTAAAAAGTCAACAAAAGTGGCTTTTGTGTCACAAAATTGCTTTAAAAACAAGGTTACTAAACTAATGAAAATAGATCAAAAAGAGGAAAAAGAATTGAAAAATAACAAAAACAATAATTTCATTTTTCACATGGTTAGAACTATAAGGGCTAGTGTCAAGAGCTAAGAACTGGGGCCAATTTATAGCGCTGCTTAAAAGTTAGTAAGCAAGTTTGTGTGGTAACTACAGCAGGCAAATTTGCTTTTGAAGCGTAAGCGTATTTCACAAAATTTGGCAGCTATGGTTTTGCATTGTTAGGCCTACCTCATTCATATAAAAGTAAGCACCGGAAGGTTAGCATGCCTTTTCTGTGCTTACGATTAATATAAGCGCTATGAATATTAAAATTCCACAGTAAGCACAAAATTGGCTGTTAAGCAGATCTATGAAAGAAAAACAAGCCCCTTTTATATGTTCACACTTATGCAATTTCCGCGGGGGAAGTACACTTTCCCCAGGATAACATTACTTAACTCTACTCTCAAGTAAGCATGCCTTTTTCTAGTGCTTACGGTTAGCAGCACTATGAAATGGAAACTTGCGCAGTAAGCACGGAATTGGTTGTTAAGCCCAGATTGGTTGTCGGGCCCAGATGTTTGGCACGCTATGGTTCAGTAGAACAAGTGTTCAATATTGTTATCCACTTACAGAATAATAATAAAAAAAATAATAATAATAATAATTAAATAAACAAATTGACTTTTTAAAATAATGGTAGCACTTTGCTCCAGAATACGTTGTTCATATTATAAGGCCATTTTTGAAACCACGGCTTGGGGTTGGGCTACACTACAGCTTGGGCCTATGTGCAACTGTTGAAGCCCTAAAGAACATACACACTTTCAAAATAACTAATGGCGGCCCAAGCCCAAGCAGTGGTTTGGAAAACAGCCTAAGAAACCTACATAGCCCCCAAAAGGCGTACACATTTGACAAAAATACTAGTTTGATTCTAAACTTGCTTGCCGGACAGAAAATTTAAAGAAATATAAAAAATACATACAATAACAAACAGCAGTGGAGTGTGTTCAATAGCACTCTGCACTAATGCTAAAAACAAAAGCTAACCGGGATCTCAGACAAATGTGTCAAATTTCGCCTGGGTACATGTCAAAGTTTATCTCATGAATTCTTTAGAGGATTTTAGGAGTTACTTCTGTACTAGAAGAAAATAGTGCATTAAATTATAGGAACTAGGGGGTACCATCTACCTCAATACTATTAGTGCTAAACTACAAGTACAGTTTGATGTGTCAATGATATGATGATTGCGTATAAGATTAAGAGATTACTTGTTTGGCTGTCAGCTAGGCATTTTGAGCATGGGTGATGTCATCAGTGCAGAGTATTTATTGACAGTTGTCTACTTCCAAATGAACTTAAACTGCCTGAGAGCAATTTCATTTAGAGCTGCTTAAAAGCACAAAAAGTAGCCAAGCACAAAATTTGTTTTTGCCAGAGTAAGGTTACCAGCCAAGATACCATGTCATGTGTACCGTTTTTGACTGGTTTCATGCTTAGTTTTGCTTAGCAAAAAACTGTTAATCAAACTTATGTTTAAGCAGTTTTATGAAATTAACCCTTTTGAAATTCTCCCCAATAGACGATTATCATGCTGCCACAGGCTTGTCATGTTCCCTGTCTTTAATAGCAATCATAAATACACATTCTCATTCCCTAATTAGCACCAAACTATTCCGCCTCCCAGCCTCGTTTTGATTACATTGTTTTGCATGAGAGACAAACAAGATGGCTGCTCCATGATACAAGTCTATTGGTCTGGCCACCTAGTTCATTACTTCCCAAAGCCTCAGTACATACATGTAAACCACTGCTTGCATAGATTGTTCATATCCATGGTTGACATCATATTGTCCAGAACATCAGCTGTGCTTGGTTTGACTTCAGTCTCTTTAGATGGCTGTAAATAAAAAAGGATACAAACAAAATGTTATTAATAACTAAAATGATTTTTGGGATGAACAAAGAAAAATTGACTAGAGCCGGATTTGAACACACGACCTCCGGATTAACGTGCCGGCGCTCTACCAACTGAGCTATCTAATAAGCCCTATGTTGGCGGTCTCCCTATTTTGTCAATATCTTTGTTCAGAGGGTGCCAGTCAGCAGTCATTCAACTGTTAACTGCTGTGTAGCCAGGGATCACACCCAAGTATACGATACAACCTGGGAAGCGGCAGCCAGGGGATCATCCTAAGGGGATGCGACTTTTTTATTTCGGATATCTAATAAATAAACCACAAGGGAAACTGACTGGGTAAACTTTTAATGATTTTTATCCCATCAGTTGCCCTTTTGGTTTATTTATTTAAAAACTAAAATGAAGACAGTTTGCATTGTTTTAAAATACAGCAAGATTCAACATTACTTGAAAGTGTTTACATTTGTTGTAGGAACTCTTTTTATAAAAATCCTTATGAAATCATGTTGATGGCAGAACTTTGTAAGAATTTAGCAAAGTTAATTGTGCCAAAAAAATTAAAACCAGGTTATTCATTGATGTTCAAGATACCTTTATGTGTAGCTTGAAAGGCAGGACCATTTAAAAGCAGCAAAAATGCACAAAATTGACAAGAGCGGGATTTGAACCAACGACCTCCGGATTAACGTGCTGGCACTCCAGCCCTATGTTGGCAGTTTCTCTATTTTGTCAATATCTTTGTTCCAGGTTGCCGGATAAATACGGCTTTTCAAAGATTAAATCATTTAATGTTTGAAAAAAAAGTGTAATTCAACACCTGATGATATCATCATGTTGTCATCATGACCTCATTGTTCAAGTACCGTCTCCATATTAAGATTCAAAGATTTTATGCCAAGTTTCAAGGTTCAGTTAAATTAAATCTTGAATTATCTCGATGAAATAGAGAAAAAAAAATTTAACCAAAACATTAGCAGCCTTCTCCTTTAACAGTGTTCCACTGGCCAAATGGCAGTTAAAACACATGAGGACCAGTCACAACCCACTCCAAGTGATCCGTTAGTTCTCAGTTGAAAAGCATCCCGTATTTAATATGAAATATAGACCAGTGAAAAACCGACTGATCAGAGAAATGAAAGCTATCTGGTCCTGCTGGCCAGTCACTTAAAAAGTTGAGAGAAAACACTGAATAGGTGTTCGGCTGTAGCCCGAACACCGAACAAATGTAACACCTGTTTAATGGGATAAACATTGTTTATAAGCAACTACTTATCAATAATTAAAAAAACATGCCATAATGTTTTCTTCGAGGATTTTAAATCAACTTAACCCAAAATCTTTGAACATTTCTTAAACCTGAAACTAATTTGATAAGTTTTAATATCAACAACACTCAATTTTGGCTTATAAAGCTTATAAATTCAAATGTTTTATTTCAAAATGTTTTTTGATTTAAGTAATTTGTTTCTCAATAGAATGTTACTTCTCAGCTTAATTCACTCATTAGTCCAGCATATAAGTGCAATATGTTGGCAGTTTTGTGCACTTTGTAGTAAAAGCAAGAAAATTAATGAGTGCATGTTTTACCAAAGCATGAATTATTTTTTTGCCAATGGGCTGTAATGATTTGGCAGCCATTTTTCAAAATTGATATTATTTTGCAAATTTTTTGTTCCAATTGGTAAGAAACAGGTCTAGAATTTACATTAGGCCTAATTAAGGTTTGCAGGGTGTATGAGCTTTTAAAAAAAAGCATTGTTGACAGTTTTAAAATCTTAGGTCTTTCATTTTCAAAATAGTGGCCATAGTTTTTCAAAGTAGTTCCCATTTCGCAGAATCTTCACTTAGGTAACAATACAGTGATTTGAAGGGTCTTACAGTAAAACAAAAAAATGCAGAAAAAAGTTTGACCTGTCAAACTTTTTAAAATGGCATCCCTATGTTTATCAAAATGGCGGCCACATTTTTATTCAAAAGTTGGCCATACTTTTATCGAAATTGCGACTATGTTTATCAAAATGGCGGTCATATTTGTATTAATATTCTTTCCAAAATGGCGGCAGTTAAAAAAAAAAATCCCTCAAAATGGCCGCCACAAGTTTTTCAAAATGGCGGCCATATTTTCTTCAAAATGGCGACCATATTTCTTCAAAAATGGCGGCCATATTTTTTCAAAATGGCGGCTATTTTTTTTTAGGGACCATATTTCCAACCAAAAAGATCTGCCGAAAGAGTCAAATTTGTGTTTCCTAATTTTTTAAATAGCTACAATATTTTTTGGAGGCAGTCATTTTTTTATATGGCAGCCAAATTATCAGAATAGAAACCATTTTTGTAGAAAGTTTAGCCATTTTGTATTCTGATAAAACATGATCCAGATGGGACAGTACATCATTGATGGCGATCTAACATTTATCCAACACCAATGGTGTGGATATCAAGATACAATCTCTTAAAAATAATCATCTCTAATTATTTAAAGGCAGATTTTTAACAAATTCAATAAAAATATGTGCACATGCCTTCTGGTTAGGATGGGGTAATTAAGGGGTTACTATGTGTGGTGAGTTGAAAAGTTACTACAATTAGAAAGTACATTGCTGTAAAAAGGGGAGATTAACACTGTGTACATTACAAATTACATTCGTTTCCAATTTTGTTTTAAGAGGAAAATACAGTTTTGCACGGAGTTCATGTTTCATATTTGTTATACACCCATCATAACTTAAAGTGCAATAGTAACAATTAAAAGACACATTTTACTGTATGTAATACTTGTACATGTACCAGGCCTCGAATTACAACTTTTTTAGGGCAAGGCCACTTTGGCCTTGGAGCAAGCCAAATTTTGGAGGGCACCAAGGCCAGTAGACAGGGCACAAAGGCCAGTAGACAGGGCACCAAGGCCAAAAATGCATTTTTGAAAAGGCACCAAGGCCACAGTACACCTCAAAAGTAGTAATTATTGTACCATTTTTTAAAACAAGATTAGTTCATCAATTTAAATACAACTGTTTGTCAAAAAATGTAATCTTAAAGTCACTTGTAGTCTAATTATTATTTGAAAGGCCCCCCCTGCTATAACAGTTAAAGACACTTGTTAATAACTAATCAACAAAAACATCCTAAAAATTACATTTCCCAAAATCTGAAAACTGCCTACATTTTTAACCTTAGTTTTAATAATTATTCAAGACTAAAACAAGTTTTTACCTTGAAAAACCGGATTGCTGTTGAGCTCAGCTTGCCTTCGAGTCATAACAAAAACCATGTGCTCCTTCCATGTGTGTGAAATGTTTACATGCACAGGTACCCTGACTTCTCATTGACTATGCCATAGCATGCACTGCACCTGAATGGAACCAGGTTATAAATAATTTTAAATAATAGAAACTGGTAAAACATTTCAATGCCTGTTTAACATTGTTAATATTACCTTAAATTTTCCCTGAATATATGGGTTTTTTTCTGCCAGAAAAAGAACATTATTTTGGTTCTAAAAATATAAAAAATTAATAATAAACAGCGCCCCCAATGTTCATGGCTTCCTCAATTTAAGTGTTTTGTTGCAGCATGTGGCCATCTTGTACATGAAATTGCAATGCAGTTAATGAAACAAATTAATTATCTTTTTAAAAGTACCCTTAAGCTTCTTCTGATGAAAAGTAATTTTGTGGAGTCTGGGTTCAGGTAAAATGAGCTTTTTCATCTGGCTGTAATAATAAAGTCACCTATTAACTGTTCTGGTCCTAGTTCTATTGTTGTACTGTAGTGTATGATCTGATCATGATTATGAAATGATTGTATTTATACCTTTTGGGGTTTTGAACATACAAATACTTGCATATAAAGATTTTGCATCAACCTGTGGTTTCCACTGTCCTGTTACATTATCAGATCTACATGTAGTTGTGTTTTGGCTTCCCTTGATGACAGTTTATCATAGGACCAGGCAGGCCCCAACTATAGCTCCTTACAACATTTATTTTGTATTATCAATTTCTACAATAAATTTCCCCCCCCCCCCCAAACTAAGGCACTGTACTCAGTTTCAAAAGTTTAAGATTTTTGCTATTGTACCTGGCAACGTGTTTCTGCAATTTGTTATGAAATTTCCGCACACCACGATCCAAATATTTCCAAAAAAGACCTGACAAAATAGCTGGAAAATCACCTGCTGGCCTTTGAGTATAATGTCAAAGATGAATAACCCATCAGCTAACACAATACGTTGTTACAACCTTTCACAACAATGTGATAAGGTTACACTTTGGGTGATGGGATGACAACGTTTTGACTAGGTTGCATAAAGGTCAGATCTTAAAATTTATTTCAACTAATGTTGTATATTGGTTGCCCAATGCATGTTGGAAATGTATGCAAGCACGTTGTCTACACGTTGTATTTTGGTAAAATTTAAGTTTCGGCTATACAGTATTTTTTTGGTATTGTCAAAACGTGATCATCACCTTGTTTTTTGGTATAAAAAAATTAAATGTAGTATTCAAGTTGTGACAACATTGTCTTAACCATCATGTTTTAGGCCTTTTAGTTTTATCACAACGCAGTATCTTTGTTTTTACCATCATGTTGTGAAAATGTATTTTAGTTTATAAAAAAATAACGTACAAATCATATTATTTCTGTTTTGACTATTACATCGTAAGCGCTGAACTTTGTTTGTATTGGCAAATCATTGATGTTTACACCATAATGTTGAGTAGCTGCTTGAACTATTGTATAGTCCAACTGAATGTACCGGCAGCATAACTTGCTAGTCAAAATTTGTCTGGCTATTGTTTTGTTTGTGTTTTCATTTGCAGAAAAATTGCCAATGCTTGTACTTAATTCTGCTAGGGTACATATACTGTACATATATACTGCATATATAATTAAATGTTTTCTCATTTTCCTTTATTCCAGACTAATTTTCAACATTTCTCATTGATACATCTGGGCTACATAAGGTGGACACCAGGCACAAGCAACATGTGGCAGCAAGTTAGAGATGTAGAGGCATCACAGAGAGACAGTGTACTGTACTCCTTGGTATTACTGAGCCCAGACAGATTCTTAACATATACTGCTATGTCAACTGATCAAACCATGGAGGATTACATCAAGTAGTAGATTCTAATGATGGCCCAGAAGGTAACCAAGGAATACTGCATTTAAAACCAGATAGAACTCATGTAAAGCCCAGAGAAAAGTTTTCTGCTGTAAACGCTAACATTCAATTGAAAACCCCACAAAGTTGGATCAGTGCTTACCACATAAATCTCTACAATGTTTTAACAACATGTGTTTAACCTTGCGACACAAGACAATTGTTTCAACAAAACAGCCCCAACACTGCCCTACGCTCACATTGCAAGACACTGTCACAAGTTGTACAAGTTATGCTCAACTGTAAATTCACGGTGGTGGCAGACGAGATGAGCAGACATTACTTAAACAGAAAGCCCAATAAACTGAGTTCAGCTTGTAGCAAAGTATGCTGTATCTACGTATGAGAGACTGAATAGAGTACACAATTTTAAAGAGTTGTGTTCCGATACTAGAAATGCCCTACAAATATTGCCCAATGATGTATGACAGGAGAGAGTGTAGCACCTGAACTCAAATGTTATTTCTATCTAACTTAACTCAGCCACACAAACCAAGAGCATCTGTTAAACTTGCAGGACTCGCTTGACAGACTAGTGTACTTTTACAGAGTTGTGCTCCTATACTAGAAAAGCTCTGTAAAAGTGCTCAATACTACAATCCTAGAGAGGATTGCGATTAAAGTCAATTTGATGTCCAACAAGGAGGAATATGAAGACAACAAACTGTGCCAATCATCCAGTGTTCACCACAGGAACCAAGAGAGTTGGAGTCAAGAAGAGTTCAATAGATGATAGCCAAACAGACTGCATGATAAGCCTTCTCAAGGATGACTGCAGTCGTTAATGTGGGACGTTTTAAAATGTTGTTATTCAAATATTTGTTACGGTCAACTATGCAGAGGACTCACTTCAGAAATTAAAAGACTGTGTGCCAAGCGATTAAATCTACAGCCCCTTTGAGGAAACACAAGGAAATCATCATCAAGAGGAATGTGTTGGAACTTAAAATTCTCTTCAACATTTGGAATGACATTGATAATAATAACAATATAAACAAATAAAACGATTAGGAGTGTGTTTTGACTGATGAAGGTTGCATTTTCCCTGTAACCAACCAAGTCAACAGTGTTGGTCATTATTAGACTCAACAGACAGTACTCAAGAAACATATTAATCGCTTTTAAAGTTTGCCTGAAAATGTCTCGGTTGCCTCTGGTTGATTGTCTACATATTCAGCATTGTTAAATCAGCTAAGGAGGGGCGGGGCTACTATCCTGCATTGATCTGCTGGTTGGTCACCAATGATGTTAGTCTGACAGTTTCTCATGTTGATCAATCAACTTCCAAAGCTTTCAACACACTCTCAAACTGTTAATCAACTTTGAATTGGTTACCTGTACATGATGTGTGGAGTGTGTTGTATGCTCTACTTCTTCTCCCATGTCCATCTGCTTTCTGGTCCCTGAAGTTAACTTGAGAGCATTCCTGCTTGTTGTGTTGTGTACCACACATCAGCACAGTCAACAATGTTCTGTCAGCAGCTGCATGTGGAGTACTGTGTTCCTCCTTTCCTGGTTCTCTCCATCTTACTTTGCTCTAGAACTTTCTCATAGGACTCTTCAGCTCTTGTAATATCAAGCAGCTCTCACCATCAGCAGTGAATTGAATTAGTTGCATACACTGTGGGTGCACCGTTTCCATCTCACGATCATGACGTCTACCGGACAATCCCCCAGTCAAGTTTGCCCTCTGACTCTACTCAGCCTACAAAATGTACTCCAGCTTGAACTACAGTTTCCCTCCACCATGGTAGAGCATCCAGCAGGACTGAATAAATGCAGTTGCTCAACAACCAGGATATACTTCAGCTGTAATGAAATAAGGTATGTGTGTTGATCAATGTACATATTTAACATTAGTTTTGCTTTCAAAGAGTTTCATTTATATTATGTAACACCTGTACTTGTAACGGAACAATTGGCAAAGATATTTTGGTTGTAAGTTAAATGCACATTGCTGATGTGCCGGCTAATTATAACATTGTCTTCAGTTTGGAAGCACCTCCATCAACATTATGGCTACCTAACTTTGCAACGGGTCACAAGTGTCATGACTGGGACTCGAACCCACTCTGCTGATTAGAAACACCAGAGCTTGAGTCTGGTGCTCTTATCCACTCGGCCACGACACGCCACTTCAGACAGTCCTCTGACTGAACAGCCAAAGATTATCATGCATAGTTGGTTTGATCAGTCAATCCTACATGAAGACACTATTCTATACAGTCACTGATTATTAATTCAAACATTATCTTCCTTGATAGACTTCACATGAGGATCTACAGTCTGAACATTGGCCGATTGACACAACCCTCCCTGATGTGCTTCACCATCTCTATGATGCAGACACTTTCATCACAAGAATGGTAAGTGGCAAACATTTTGATATCTAATTATTTTAGAAGTTTTCATACTACACAATCTATATATGATGTTGAACTGACATGACGTCATATCTTGATGGTTGCACAATCAAGATGTGATGTTGCACTGATGCATGATATGCACCTTCTAAAATGGGATGATGTACCATACATGTGGATTTACAAACTGTGTACTTCATCCAACCAGGACAGTATGAAATCAAATTATTTCACAAATTGGTTTGCCAAACAAAGACAAACAAATTTGGTGCAGGGCCCCATTTCATTGCTCTGCTTTCCGTTGAATTCTGCGCTTACGATCATTATTCTCCGCTAACTGTGCAAGCGCCGAATTTCTGCACTAACTGTGTAAGCAAAGAATGCCGAGTACGCACTTGCACAAGCAGAAATTCCCTGCTAACTTGTGAAACACGCTTGACGTAAGCACAGAGTTCCCTGCTTTTGTAAGCGCCGATTCTTTGCTTACGGTAAGCAGAGCCATGCAATTGGGCCCTAATGTTTTCCATATCAGCACAACATTAATAGTTAAACATGTTATTGAAAACTTGCTTACCTTGTCTTTAATCTCAGATTCTCTACATGGTGTTACCCCCTGCAAGTATGTCATCAGGTCCTGGGCTCCTGATTCAAATGCACCTGTCAATAATGGTAGGAATGATTACTTTCTCATTTAAGTAAATGTACAGATAAAAGTTAAGAACCTGCCCTTAGTTTTGTACCAATGAGATTTTGAAACACAATCTGGAATCTGAGAGGAATCTAGAAATCCGTTGTAACTGTTGATTTCTGACCTACATGAGCACATGTTGCACTTGATCTTCCAGCTCAAAAGCCAAAGTTCATTTATCACAGCTTCCAAAAAGCACACACAATATGAAGGTAAACCAAATAATTATGAACTAAAGAATTCTTTTCGATAAGTTTGAATCAAAATCGCCCCTTGCAAAAAATGCACTTTAGCAAAAATACAATGTGAAACATTTTAACAACTATACATCCTTGGTTTTTTTTAAAGAAAAACAGTAAGCAAACATGCCTGAAATACCACAAAAGACAATCAATCCTATTGCTGTTTGAGCTCCTTTAATTTCCAAAATGAAACTTTCTTTTTTCTCACAAACATTGGCCCTTCAAAATTACGTTTAGAATGTACTTGAATGCACTTACTACATTCTTGTTTCCTCAGAAAAACAATAAGCAAACATGCCTGAAATACCACAAAAGACATTTGATCCTATTGCTTTTGGAGCTTCTTGAATTTCCAAAATGAAAATGTCTTGTTCCTCAAAAGCATTGGCCCTTCAGAAATACCCTTAGACTTGAGTGCACTTGTTCTAATGATGATACAAGACAGATTACAGGTACATGCTTGTATATAATTCCTAAGATGCACTAAATCTGTTAATACTAGTGAATGTTTTTCCTTGTGTGTGTTATTTGCAGAATCAAGTATTCAAGCGGGAAAGATAATTTTCAAGATGTACTGCTTGAGGAGATTGACATCAGTTCTGCAAAGATTTTCTGAACATTGAACCATCATCCACCCATGGTGCAAGATTCTACTAAGCTGGAGAAGACTGAAGTTGCATCAAAGATTCTTTGAACAGTTTGGACTTGAATAAACCCGAACTCACTGTTGGCTTTGAGATTCAACTTTTTAAATCAGTTTGAACAATATCGTCACCATTTTCTTCAAGAACAGACAAATTTGAAACAAGTTTTTTAAAAACTGCAAATAAGTATTTGTTATGTTTGTATTGACATCAAAACTTTCTTTAAGCCCTTTTAAAGTAAAACAAAGTTCACAGTTTTATACACAAATTAGCACACAGATAAAATCACCAGATTTATAGTTTAGAATTTGTTTTACGAACTGGCATCGTCCAACTTGCCTATTTCCTATAATTATTGAAGTACATAGAGCTTGCACCATACCAAGATAATCTGATAAAAAGAACAGCACTAAAAAAATTGCAAAATTCAAAGCATCTACTGGCAAAATATCAAAGGTACAAAAAGTGACTAATAGTCTCCAAACCAAGGGTTTCTAAAACATTAATGCAGTTTTCTCCAAACATGGAAGTTTCGCTGCAGAGGCTAAATTGCTCTTTGTGAAAACGGTGACGATATCTTTCCCGATAAGTATTAAAGTAACATTGTAGCATTAAGGTATAGTTATCTGTTCATGCATGAACACATACAGGATTAGTGTAGTAAAAGGCCTTGAACTATGAGAAATGGTATTACTATTCATTTTCAAACAGCCTTATCCTAAACAAGAAATACTGTTCTTACAGAGAAACGGTTAAAATTAGTAATATTTCTAAATGTTTTGTAAATACAGGTAGCATTGCCTTAGAGCCCAACAGGGGCACTAAAAGTAAAATATGTTGGACTTCAACTTTCTTTAAATACAGGTAGCATTGCCCTAAATCCCAAAAGGGGCACTACAAGTAAAATATGAAGAACTACACCTGAATAGGTATTATGGAATAGGTTGTCCACCAAGAGTGCTAAATGAGATAGGACTAAAACTAAAGGTATTTTGAAATAGGTTGTCACCGGCTTCTCCCATAAACCATCAGGAATAATAATAAGCCTTGCACTAAAACTGACTAGTAAACTAAATGTGTGAGATTAGGGAAAATGATGTACTTGTATATAAATACTTTTATCAACTCTCCCTTACATCAAATGTGTTGGTTTTTTTGGACAAACAAGAGCAATTAGTGACACTAAGTCAATCAAAGTAAATGTTTATTGACATGAAATGTTTTCAACTTGTCTAAATCTATGACTAAGAACAATGGACAATGAGAGGAAGATGAGCAGAGTACTCTTTTAGAAATGTCATGACTCTTCTATACCTCAACCTTGGTTCTTCTCACAACCAACAATTTTCCGGAAAGAGATTGAATTCATATGAGTGATATCCATAAATCTACTGACTTCTTACTTCATACACCATGCAATAACTTAAAATCAAGTATTTCAAGTTCAGTGTAGTATTTCAAAAAAATTCAACCAATGCTAGTGTTTATAACTTGACAGACCTACAATAGGATAGTTCAGGAGTTTTAAGTTTCATTAATCTTGTTGGATTGGACTTTAAAACCAAGTGTGTCTAAGTCAATGTAGCATATAGGAATTCATGCATGAACAGAGAGTAATAAGTAGTAGTATTTGTAGTTCTAAATAATGCTATGGACGATCTCTCACAGAAGTCTGAACTTCAAGAAATCAAGATCAGTATCAAGAACAATTTGAATCACTGAAAAACACAAATTATTCTTTTGAGATTTTATGAAGTCTAATGTGTGGTGAGTATTCAGATTCTCTGTTCATAACAAACAAGCAAGGACGATCAGACGTCCATTGGATTCCACTTTTTTTTTACTAGCATTGTGGAGTAAAATTTTACTTCTAATATTATTGAAATTTCTTGTAAAATCAAAAACTTCCTAAGCAATTTGTGAGAGGTTGGTCGATCTTAAATATTGTACGTTTATTTAATTAGTTATTTAGAGAGTGGAGGGTGAGTCTGTAACGTCTGTTGGTAAAATGGGTACAAGATTGGTCGTAAATGTGCTTCTGAATTCAAAACAGAGACTCCTTTACGTTGCAAACTATGTAAAGTAACCTAAATGTACAACACATTGGCTGGGACAGCTGATGTAATTGTTGTAACTGATGTAATTGTTGATGTAATAGTTTTGCTTTTATGAACACTTCAAAAAAGGCCTTCTTGCCAAAAAAACCATCACTATGTCTCTTTTAGTAGCATGGACAAATGGTCTCAAAAAGCTGACATCTAAATTCCGAATCTTCCTTTTACATTTGAAGATCACTACTAAATATTTGTTTTGCCCATCTTTTTTTTATTTTTACAAAAGGCATTCAAAATGGCAGCCTGATGCAGGCCAGCCTTCCTGTAAGGAATTAGCATTTTTCACAAATTGTACACTTCATTGATGTACTTGTTAAACATTGACATGTTTTGGGCCAAGTGGATCTCTTTTTTATGCCAAACTGATGAGACAAAATTGCATTTCATGTACATCTTTTTAATTGAAACTCTTCTGAAGTACATTAGCCAATCTTGTACACCACATTTAAAAAACTTAGCAGCAAGGACAAATTGTCTCAAAAAGCTGAAATCTAATTTCTGGATCTTCCTTTTACATTTCAAAATCAAAAATGACACATTTCTTTTGCCCATTTTTTCCAGTGAACAATTATGTTACTAATGGAAAATTATTTTTGTACTTTACCAACAGCGTGGAAATGTATCCCCTCCCCTTTTACGGCACCCCGGTGCATGCAAGCCATCCCGGTGCTTGCATGAGTGTTCCCCGCCCGCAGGTGTCGGCAGGCTGGTCAGTGAGTTGCCCTCTGTCTGCATTTAACTGGCGTTTGGCTGTTTGTGGTGTGTCAACCTTCCCAATCCTGTGGTCTGGATGAATCAAGGACCCAAAGTTGGCTACAACATGGTAAGGGTCTTTTGAACTATAATAACCAGTTTTCTTTCCACAGAGGAGGATGTATCCATCTTCCACTCCGAGCATTGTACATGGACAGAACACCTTCAACACCTACCCTGAAATTCTCACTTGTAATTTCTGGACTTTGAGCTGTCTCATGAACCTCCGATCCATGACGGTGAAATATGAACCAATGGTGCACATTTAGAGTTGTTCTGACATCTGTGAGATAAGAGTCACTACCTCAGCTTGCCAATCATGTAGATAATGTCTCAATCTAATACTCTCTGCTCTGCATTTCAATTTAAACTCCCAAATTCAATTTAGATCTCAACTTTTACCTAGCCCAAAGAAATTAAGTGCATGAATTAATTCAAATGCTTAGGAAATGTTTTTCTAGAGAAATACAATCTTTGAACAAAACCTACTTCATGAGCGCAAACAGTAATAAACTACATTCAAGTAATGTTATCTAGCTTAAATTCTTAAAAATAAATGGGTAAATTAATCCTATCTAGTACATTAAATGAAATCAGACAATTAGAATACATTTTGGAAAACGCTAAATCAATTTTTAAGAATCACTTTTGATCATGTAATGATCATTAAAAGAAATAGGCACTTGCCAATTAGGCAGCAAAACAATCTAACTGAAATCAATAAAAGGTTTTAAATATTAAAAATGGAACTTTGTTGCACAAAAACTGCAACGTAAAGGTTTTACTTTTAAAAAAACAAGTGCCTCTGAAATTCTAGAGTGCTAATCCACCTCCAGTTAAGTCAAAATTGTTGCCATTTTAACAACTTAGCACGAAAGTTGTTGCTAACAAAATATCTAAACTTGTCGTACTAGAAAAATTAAGTTTGAATTCAAACTTCAAAATCAAGTCCTTAAAGAGGAGGCAATTATAGACATCAAAACTAAATTCTGCAAATCTTGATGATGTTCAAATAAAATCACATTCAAGTCGAAATGTGCATTTTGTCCACAGTTGTGAAGAAAGAAAGTTCTTGAGAGAATAGACCAAAGTGAGATGGTGAATCTAAAACCAACTTTCTTGTGCATAAATCTTTTCACTCATAAGCTTTTGTGAAAAACATCAGATTAAAAACCAATATTTAGAAAGACATCCTTTTTTCAGTAGCCTATTAAACTGTATTTAACTTGTAGACCTAAAAATAACAAACATGTAAATTTGAGTGTTGCAGTCAAAAAAATGAAGTTTTAACAACGATATTACTTAAATTTGAAAAGTAATAAAATAACAGTGCTGGATTTGAATGTTGATCTTTCCGGCTAGACTGCAACACAAGGTCCCACATAGGGGATAACATGGGATGCCAAACTCCTCAAACATCTGTAAAACAAAATGTCCTGGTGTGGAGATGGAGAGCACCATACAACTAGGGCTGTAAATGGGGCGATGTGGTGGGTCCCTCGGTATCCACAGAAACTGTGGTGTTAGACACGGGTGTCCCAGTTCTGTTAGATAGGTCCATGGTAACTTTAATTGAAGTTGGAATTCATGTACTGTAACTATACATCCTCAATAATGTGTATCTAGGAGTAGTATGCATAACGGATAGTCTTCAATCAAACGCAATACCAAGCATTAAGGGTCTTAGGATAATGAGATGGTATGAAAAGACCGAAGGGTTGTTACAGCCAGAATGTAACAACCTTTTAGATGGAATCAAGGCATGGCCATATCGTTAAGTTTGGAATCAAGTCATTTTGGCATTGGGCTAAAACATGCTTTTGAATCACATGAAATTGTGTTCTGGACTAGCCAAGATGGCTGCTGTAAGAAACGCTTACCTTAAAGATGCTACTGCCTCTAAGAACCGGTTCAAAACTTGCTTACTGCAATGAAGATAGCAGTTGATATTTCTGTGAAATGAAAGAAATGATGCACAAAGAGACAATGATGAAATCAAACCACCATGTCAGATGCTGGTTGTTATCAGAGGGAGATGTCAGTCCCAACAAGAAGACAGAAATCTTGGACTGCAGCAGGCACAGCCCTAGTAAAATCACACTGGGTGAATAGAGAGAGCATTTTAAACATACAGTAACTTATATTCTGAACTTTTAAAAGCTGATTCGAGCTAAACAATTATGCAAACAAAATCCTATATAGTTTGCCAGTGAAGTAAAACTAGGAACAACTATATCAGTCACTCTCAGGGAAACTGTTCAATTTCAATAGAGTCTTTCTAGCCAAACTTAGTAGAGTCTTTCCTGAGTACATGTAGTACTATCAATCCTATCCTGCCATGCCTTGAAATTCTCATGAAGGGTCACAAACTTTCTCAAAGTTTCTGACGAGGCCATGTTGAGTGCTCAACTCATTTTTTGTGGCCAATAGATAGAATCAAAACTGAATGACTAAAACACCATCTGGAAGGATGTATTTGGTCTAAATTTAGAGCTAAGCCAAGGCCTCATGTTTTCCAAAATGGAAAAATTTTAGACCTCAAAAATGACCCAGTCGTTTTGATAAAGATGTCCTGAAAGTCCTTTACCATTTTTGTTTTTTTACGGTTGCCATGAAAACATTATTTTCTTTTAGTCTTTTTTCCTCAGAATTTCAATTTGTTTTTTCAATAACAGCGTAGAGATATTCCAGGATTTAAAATAGATTGTTACTCTTTAGGTTTCCTTGAGTAACAAAGACAACACTCAAACATTACCTCATTTATGATGTGATGCTGAAAGTGCCTTACCCCTGGTCATTGCAGCAACATCAATTTCTGAATCTCATGAATTCCAAATTCTGTCCAAGCATCTCATCCTAATCCTGGCACTGCAATGATGCTAAGTAGTCAGTGGTACAAATTTCATCCTGGAATGATGAACACAATAATGATGAAGTGATGTACTGAATACGGCATTTCATCTGAATCTTTAAAAATTACTTCACTTTCAACCTGGTTGGAAACAAAAGGATAACATTGTGCTGAAGAAATACCACTACCATGTGAGCACATTGAGCATCAAAACACCTTTTTCGATCAGTGATAGAAACACAATTTCTCCTCCTAATTTGTACACATGTATGTGTACAAATTGTCAAATTATTATTGGCCCTTTGACCCTAGCAGTGCCCGGTATGAAACATATGCAATGCCATGCATCTTAAGCTGTAAATGGCTACTTTTTTGTACTTGCAAATCAAATTAAAAAACAAGTACTGAATCAGTCAAGGCATACTGAAGTTCAAAGCTGACTTCTCAAGCTTTACTTTTATCACAGCTTGAACTTTCACAAAGGTCATTTTGTTGTAACCAATACAAGTGACTTAAAAAAGAGCTGATTTAACCGGCCCTGCCAAACTCAGTCAAAACGTTGGGCTAATCTTATTTGGACTGGACACTGCTAGGGTTAACTCTTCTTAAGAAAGCCATAGCTTTAGAGGTGAAGGACTTTCAGGACATCATAAAAACCCTGCTTGGTATTGTTCCAACCTTGTTCCCTCCAACAGCCCGTGTGAACTAGAGTGGTTTGCAAAGAATCAATGGTTGGAATTCCTCTAGGTGTACGAGTCAATCTACTTTCTTATGGCACCACACTACTGGTGCAAGGGTATGTTTGGACAGTGTGTACACTGTGCAAGAGACCATAACCCTAACTTAGCCCCTTATTGTTTGGGATGAAGTACTCTAGAGAAAAAGTAGGCAGATACAGTTGGTTTGTTGCCCAACACTGGTCAATCTATCAATAAGTTACATACTTGTCTGCCATTGTGGAATGTCATACAGGTATTTCAAAATACCATGTATGCATACTTGAGGTACAACCTGACAAACTGAACTTGCAAACCACATTTGAAGTGTCCCATGTTTTTAAAGTAGGGAGGATCACAATTGGAACAAGGTTGGTATTGACCTATCGTCATTTGCGTCTTGACCATATTCCTAGGGAAACAATTTGTGACTTACATTGAACACAGATGAAAGACGTACACATTGACATGTACGTTAACAGATCTTCCTTGTGTGATGAGTAGCTTGCACAACATTGAGCATTAAAACATGTATGCTGACTTGCCTACTACATCCATGAGAACATTAGTGAAGCACAGTGCATTCATGTGTGCATACATGTATGTGCAACATGAATGAACATGTTTAAGCAAAAGCAAAGACAGTCCTAGATCATAGATGACACGATCTTCAACATCAATTGTTCACAAAGGAAGCCCGATCACAAAACAGTGTGACAGGCAAAAGCTTCAATGCACTCAATGGAAGGCATCCTATGAGATTTTTGCCTAAAATCTTCTAGGCAACTGAAAACAGCTTAAGGTAATCATACCTCAAAACTGTCACAGTGGAATCTAAGTGTTTATAAATGACACACAAATGGAAAAGCTCAAATTGTGCAACTTCTTTGTAGGAAAAAAAAACTCTTGCTCAGCAATGGACCTTATGCATTAATGTCATCACATCTTAGAGGTAACACAATGATGAAACATTGGAAAATGCACATGTATGTATGCATGGCGCACAGCTAGAATGGGCCAAAGAGCAACCTTCTTTTGACCTCTAGCCCAGAGTGCCCTACTCAAATGACGTCATGTGCATAAGGTCTATAACAAATTTTAAAAAGAGGACCCATGAATTGTAAGCATGAGTCACATGTTCTAGACTTGGTAATGTCCCTTTGTCTTAGATCATGTTGGTCATAATGAAGACGCACAGATAAATGGCGATAGGTCGATATCCTTTGATTGAAGACTATCTACTAAGCTCCATGCATTTTAGGGCTGTATACACCATTGGTCTTTGCCAAAACACAAAGTAATGCCACAACAGTTTTTAAGAGAGAAACATCACTGCTATAAAACAGTATCTGGGAAAAGTTGTTGATGGAAATATTAATGATCATCACAGTTTTTTGACAGTACTATATTTAATGTCATTGCCAAATTGCTCAAGGAAATATTAATGATCATCACAGTTTTTTGACAGTACTATATTTAATGTCATTGCCAAATTGCTCAATCAAACAGAAACAATCCAAGAACTCATTAAATAGGCAGCCCTCAAAAGGAAAAATGAATGATCACTAAAGTTTTTGAACAGTCCAGTATTTGATACACAGCCGAATTGCTCAATCAAATAGAAATAACCAAAGATATTTGATAAAAAGGCAGTCTGCAAAAGGAGAAATGATTGATCATCAAAGTTTTTGAACAGTACAGTATTTGATATTTGTTGCCAAATTGTTTGATCAAATAGAAATAATCCAGGAACTCATTAGAAAGGCAACCTCAAAAAACTGGTATATAATGGTTCACTTGAGAAAAAATCTTGAAATTGATATTGGGTTTCTATATTAGTGGAGTCAAGGAAAGCTCACCCTTTCACAAACTCAACAGGGAAAATATTTCCTTTTTGTTGGAGTAGCAACATTTCAATCAGAGAAATAAATTGGATACCAAGGATTGCTGAACGCAAACCTTGAGTATTTCCTTGTCAAAAATCAAACTCAACATAAAGGGATTAGGTGATGTTGATGGCGACTCAATACCAATGGTGTATACAGCCTTTAATCGTACAGTAATATTCACAACTAGCCACTTGTCATAGTTAGTAACAGGACAGTGCTATTTGTTAGTAATCAGGTCAGTAACAATTAGAATCGATGCTGAAAATAGGAAAAGTTCAGTCAGTAGTTTGAGCTCTATAAACATGGTAGATGATAGTAGTTCATGTATAGGACTCACCATCAGTAACATTCCTGCAAGTACTGCACATTTGGGCAGAAGTTGTCACGCAGGTTGTGGATGGTAGTTTTGAAGCTAACAGAATAGATGAGAAGTAAAAGTAGCTGACTTGAAACTCATCAGTGGGTCAAATTCTGAGGATAAACATTTTGATACTTTTTAGTCTGTTATACTGAAAATTTACATCACCATGGTCAGTTAGTTAGACTGAAGGACTTGCAATTACAAGGTTGTTGGTTCAAACCCGGCCAAGCTAACCGCTGATTTCACAGTGACTAGAATTAGTATTGTCGTCCAGTTACCGAGTCACAATTTATCAATTTGTGCAATTCATAATCATGGACGTTAAACCAATGTTTGTATGAGAGAGGTTGGCTGTTGCCAGCTTGGCATTTATGTCCTCTTGTGGGAACTTTGCCGGGTTCCCTTGTTAGGAAGATCATCTAAACAAACAAACAAACAACCCCCCAACAAACAAACAACCCCCCAACAAACAAACAAACGAATCAAGCTTGATGCATTAGAGTTTAAGACTAGTACATGTTCAGTATACATCCCGAAGTCTTGCGATAGTTTTAAGCACAGATCAGGAAAATACTGATAATTCACTATGACTCCAGGCACCATGGATGATTTTTAAACACGAACATAGGGGTAAGCAGTAGTAGTTTGGTTTCACAAAAGAAACTTTAAACCATCCTAACCTCAGCGACAGACATAAAAAGATATCTGTAGCTTCTTGGTGTGTTATTCTACCGTTGTTCTAGGTAGGCAAACAGCATAACAATATATGGGTCACTGTGTTTTAAGTGTGCCTGGGACAGTCTTCTCAATGAACATAAACACAGTGATCCCCAAAAGCTGAAGGGTAATAGTCTGTAAGTATAGGATAGATCCTCCTATGTAATGACATGTAGGAAGCTACTCAAAGTCAAAGTCTATGGTACAGTAACAAGATGCAGTTTTAATCACTTTGCTGTCGAATGTAATCATGTAGACGTAGAGTAGTGTACCATTGGAACTAGAGCAGGTCCTGGGGAATTCTACAACTTTAGGCAGGAATCATTTATTTGACCAGATTCCAAGAATGGAAACATTATTTAGACAGATATTGTAGTTAGTAAGCGAAATGTGTAACTCTAGCTAGAAAGTGTCAAGGATCAAGTTGGTGGTTATAGATAATCCACAATTTAAGTTGATTAATATGAACCAATGTGGAATTAACTTAGATTAAGGAGTGAGAAAATGGCTCTCATAAGAAACTGTAACAGACATGACATGCATGATAATCTGTGATTTCAAATTTCCTGGTTTCAGAAAACTTTGTATTAAGTAGCATGAAACGTCTATACCATGTAGGTCAGCCATTTTGCTCAAGAACATTGTCATGTTCTTTCCAGAGGGCTGATTATCATACCTGTTGTATGTAATGTGTACCCATTACATAATTCTGCAAACTACTTGAAGGTTTCATGTGGGATGTTTTCCCAACTGTGGTGAACTAAAGAAAGTGAGTCTTGTCCATATTTCAAATATTTCAGGAACACAATTTTGAGAACCTTGGGTTCCCGCACAGATTGCTTTAACATGTGAAGCAGGCAAACATCCTTTCAGCTAATCAGTAGATTTCTGCTTTTTTCTCTGTTTGGTGCTGGAGAAAACTTTCAAACACTGTTCACAAATTTGTGTGTGGTTTCCTCTTTACCCCCTCGCAAAAACAACATTGCGCAAAAATAATATTGCGCATTGAGCCAAAAGTTTAAATATATTTTAAATATTTTGGGAACCCAACGTTGAGAACCTTGGGTTCCCGCACAGACTGCTTTAAAATGTGAAGCAGGCAAACATCCTTTCAGCTGATCAGTAGATTTCTGCTTTTTTTTCTCCGTTTGGTGCTGGAGAAAACTTTCAAACACTGTACAAAAAATTGTGTGTAGTTTCCTCTTTACCTATTCGCAAAAACAAAGTCGCGTGACTGATGAAGGAAGCAATATTGCAAATTGAGCCAAAAGTTTCAATATGGCAGGACTTGCATGGTCTCATGAGGAAATCAATTATGAAGCACTTTAGGAAGAAACAAATCAAAGCTGTTTTCATTTCTAATGAAAGTATAGGAATATAGGTTTCTTTGTTGAACATAGAGCAACAAATAGTGTAGAAACCCTTGTTGTAGAATACATTTTCCCCAGGGCCTGCTTATAGGTTTGCATGTGAGCTTAGTGTATAGTGGTTATGCATGAGGATGTATAGTCAAGTGTACAGTGCACGAATTCATAAATCATCAATTAAACTTGCCATGGACAAAATACAGGCAGGACTGGCAAACCCTGTGTCGATAAAAGGCACCATAGTTTCCCTGGCTACCGAGGGGCAGATTGAAAAGGGGCGGATCCAGGATCTGGAAAACAGAGGGGTTAAATTGGCCGGAAGTCCTGTCATAAAAAAGAAAGGGGGAGGTATTCAGAAGGTACACAGGGGACTAGTGATGTTATTGTTGCATTTTGTAACAAATGGTTGATCTTGACAAATAATCGTGTAGTGGAAAACGACCACCAGATAAAACCAACAGAATGGTTCTGTTCAAAGAATTTAGCAGAAATTTACAAACTAATCAAATATCGTCGTCAGTGCAACACTGATGTGACGGTAGCACACAGAAATTGACAGTGGACGGGTTAGTGCAAGGCACCAGCTTTTCATCTTGGTTATTTGTACTTTGTATTGCAATACACAGTACGATCACAAAACAAGAGCTGCAACTATTCTATTGCCCAGAGAAAAGACATGGGTGTGTAAGAGGCAGGACTTTCCAGCAGAGAGTGCCCCGGACATTGAATACGGGGAGATTCAACTGAGGTATGGGATCCGCCAATAGATTGCCACCATATCGTCAATCAATACAGCCACAAATAGAGTATGGTGCCAAATAGTGGCACACCAGGAAAACATTACAGATGTGCTACTCAAAAAGTAAGGGCATGTAATACAAAAAGGAAACACGATCAAATGACGTCCAAATGAAGAAAATTTGTGATAAGGCATATATCAAAGCATTTATTGTGATCTGTTGTTTGCGGAATTCCAGTTAGTCATGTATATATCAACAGCAAGACTTAATCTTGGTACGTTCATCATCATACTACTGCATGTATGAACAAGGTGAATGTTTTACAATCATTATACATACAAAAATGTTGAACAAAGGTTTCGTAAAATAGCTCCTTGTTCTACCTTTGACCTATGAAGATGTATAAACTCACACAGATAACTGTGAACAAAATACTAACAGACCTTCAACTAAGGTTTGCGTGTTCCGCGTTTGCAATAAACACATTGGATTTGAGTGCCTTACATTGTTTTTGAGTAGCAGAAGAGTTTGGCATCACCCCAAACCCTTGATATTATGTGGGACCCAATCTAGCTACAAATTAAATCAGTACAGGTATTTAACACTTGGTTTTACACACACAAATTATCAGCTCAAATAAAGTGAAAAGATTAAAGTTAAGCACAACTTTTAAATCCAAAACAACCAAGACTATCCTGATAACATCTAAAATAATTGCCTCAAAATAGGATACAAAAATTACGACACTTTGTTAATATCTTTAAGGCAACAATTTGACTTACCAGAACATCTTTCTAGCTTGAAAATATACAAAAATCTAACGAAAGTAAATCTTACTAATGGCAAAGGGCTATTTTTTAAATGTAGCTACCACAAATACCTCTAACCTTGAAGTGAGACACGTCATGGAAGTTAAAACCTACTCGTAGAAAACCTTGTATAATTACTGTTCATATTTTAAGAACCAATTCTCCTTACGATTTGTTCACAGTTGAAAATAATTTTTTGAAAATCTCACAATTGATTTCTAGACACTTATTAGTCGCTGTTTGTGCTCATGAAGTATCAATTTAAAACCAGAATTATTTATCCAGATTTGTTTAAAGAAAAACTTGGTACGCTTTTCAACCTTAGTGAATATTTTATATGCACAGAAACCACATTGGTTTAAAGTGTATGGCTTTAAAACAAGAACTGTTAGTCCTCAATATTTTTTAATTAGGTATTATGTTACAACCAATCAGGGCTGGCTACCTATTTGAAAACTAGTTTACATTTACTTTCAACATACCCCCTAAAAGTGTAGTATCAAAGAGCAAGCAGAGAAATTAATTAGTGTATTCTATTAGAGACATTGAAAACATGATTGGTATTGCTGTAGGAATAGTGGTCTACAAATCACAAGATGGTCAGAGAACACTCGCAAATGTCCATTTGTTTATATTTTACATGATTTGATCGAAACCCATGACGCAACTCCTTTAAATGTTACAGTGAAGGATTTCAGAGTAGGCGTTGAGGGCGCTCTCTCCACGAGCAATGCCAGGAGTGGTAGATAGATACATTCGACTCGGTGTCCAAGTCAACTGATTATTAGAGTTCACTAGATCCTTCCCTGTTAAGTTCAACAAAGGGCGCCTTGGCCACACAGACTTTAGACTGGGGACAATTGAACACACTTCAAAGTTAGTCTCTCTCACTGGTTGGTGTTGATAGAGGGCGCTCACTGACTGGTCTGCTGACACCTGTGGGCGGGGAACACTTTGTGAGTACCCAGGAGGGGCTTGCATACGCCGTGGGTGCTTCTCTTTTTTTTATTTATTTTTTTCAAGTTCAAGGTCAAATTAAAATATGAATAGATATGACACATGTGTGTACTTAGTCTTTATTTCAGACTCTGCTGCCCTCTATCTATCCCATATATAAAGTCCCTAGGCCCCCCCATAATGCATCTGCTTTCTATTTCAATACAAGTTGCAGCACTATTTTATATGTGGACTTTAAGGGAAGGTACAATTTTCTTCAAGGAGCTTTTAAGTTGTCTGATAAATGTTTGAGCATTTAAACTTAACATGCTCAAACAGTTTTCTTTGTGACCTTTTTTACTTTATCTCAGTTTGAATTTTGGTAGAAATAGAATGACACTTTCAAAATGCTTAAAAAAAGATATCTAACAACATAACCAACTCAGTTAAATTATCAGACTTCGTCATTTTGCGAGAAAAAACACATGCTGGTTTTCATGTGTTACAAAAAGATGTTGTCCAATAACTCTTTGTATTTTTAGCAGAGAATTGTCTTCTTCAATTAAGGTTACTGAACCTTGTGACCTTTTTGGTCGTAGTTTGATAAGTAATTGTTTCTAACATTGTACCTTCACTTTAACTCACCGTCCACATGACCAGAAGTGTTTAAGACCTTTATCACGCCATCTTGTTAGGCAAAGCAACTTGGTTTTTGTAAAAATAATTGTTGCGTACTAATAAGTGACGATAAAACTTGATATTTGTTCCTTGCTCAGGTGATCTGATTTGGCAGTTTCATCATCTGTGTACATACAAATGACACTGGTGATTAGTAGTAAGAATGTTTGTGGTATCACCATGTGGTAAAAATCTCTCTTTTGAGTATGTGGACTCAAAGTTTCAGAGAGTATGCTCTGTCCGTTGTCAGGACACTGGTGATGCCTCGTAATTAAAACAACTGTTAGATCATGGTTACGTGAGTTTGCATTGTTTCATTGTCTGTGAATACACAGATTGAACACTTCAATGATGCCTTCTGTTGTAAAACTAACTTATCTCTTTGACGTTGCTTTTTATTTTGTTTGATTTGATATTGAACTTTCTGTTCAATGCTCAGATGATCTGATGTGGCATTGTCTCATCATCTGTGTACAAACAGGTCACACTGGTCAACTGTGCCTTGTATTTGAAACAACTTGGCCTCAGTGACAATGGTTGACTTAATCAACAACCGCAGTCTGTACTTGCCACTGGCAATGCTGCTCATCACGTAAGTGATTAGAGACGGCTAATACTTTTAATTTGCCACAGATACAAGTTTTGATAGCAATATCGCTGTAACAGAAAAAGCAATATTTCAATGCTATCACACAATGTTCCTTCATGACAGATCATCCAACATGTTTGTAAATGGCTAAACTGTTTTATAGCCTTGGTTTGTTAACTGAAAGGAAAAAAAAAACAATAATAAAAACAAGATGGCTTTTGCGTGATAAAGGTCAGTGCTGCAACAAGATTGAAATAGAAAGCAGATGCTTCCCAACACATAACAGACAACAAAATAAACACGAAAGACTCTTTTTTTATTATTTCATAAACACTATGTACACCGGCACATTATATTCCTTATTACTAAAGGTACACACACCCCCATTGGTTCATTAATGACTTTATAACTGACAAGTGAGTATATAGGAATACTCCTGTCTGTATGTTTTCAAAGCAGTTTTTTTATACAGTTTTTCAAAAACACAGTTTACATTTTAAATTTGTTTATGTGAACTGTTTTTTGTAAAATAGACCTTAGGCCTACTTGATAAACAAACCGTGCTGGTTGGAACAAGCGGCCGAATGTTAGCAAAACATTCAAGTTCCAGTTACGAATTTTGTATTCAACATTTCTGCAAACTTTCAATTCAATATAAAATACAATCCATGACTTGTTGAATGGTTGTGTAACAATGTTACAAACTGTGGCTATTTGTTTTTGTTTTGCATTTATGGCTTCCCATAGTTAGAAGTGTGTGTACCTTGAGTTGATAAAACTCATTAATTCAGAATAACAGTTGCCAGCTCATTTAGTTCAATGGCTTGACATGAGACGGTATTTGATTTGTTTGGAGCTTATTGCAGTCAATTGAGATTTGCAGTTAAGTCTCAGTTGTGATGATTCTGTAGCTTCTTAACATTTCAATCAGATACTTCCTGAGACCAATATCAGTGCATTATGATAGCTGCTTGTAAGCAATTAGCTAAGCACAAGTTCTGGTTAAGGCTTGATTCTGGCTCAGTGTGGTCCAGTCCTGTAATATATTCTAGCACCACTTTAGTGATTTGTCAGTGATTCTCACTTAAATGTAGTGCTTCACACTCAAGCACTCTAGGCTGAGGTGGTGCTTTGCATTGGTTGCATCCACAAACTGTTGTGCCCTGCTTGTGATTTATGAACAACTGTTCCACTTTGTTTCCATACACTTGAGGTTTAATACTCTTGTTTTGCAGAGTGCTTTGCTATGCTAGCAGTTTATGCACAACACTTTGGATTCCTTCACAACTGCAGTAATATGATTGTGATCCAGCAGGGTGACTGAAAACTCGTTGAGTTGTTTTTATACCAGACTAGAAACCATTAGAGCATTCAAACTAAATATGATGTGCCAGTGTACATTTCAATATCAAATGATAATATTTCTACACATAATTCAATCCAGTTCATACAATATTCACTCAGGCTAAGTGACGGGCGAGAAAACAGATCGACATAAAAAAAAATAAAAAAACGTACGGCGGGCATTAACCCCCTCCCCCCAGCGTACGGTTTGTACGCTCGTGAAAATGTTGATAATTGTGAACGGCCCCTAAGTACTATTCACTTATTGAATGAAAGCATCAATCTCAAATTTATCAGAAATGTTTTACAATAAGCCACAGCACAGCATCCTTACCAAATTCCTGAGATTACCAAAACCAATGAAAACACGTATCGAGCACCAAATGAGCTAAACTGACTCTCTCAGACAATCTGCATTTGTCTTGTAAATTGAAGGTGTTTTTTAAGTGCATACTAAGAGCAGCTGCTTTGATAAGAGGACAAGTTAATTCCAAACACTTGGTTGGAATAATAAGACAGTAAGGATATGTAACTTTATTCCATCAATCCGTCTGGTTTGCAATTGTTAAAGGGTTATTCCTACCCCTTGAAATTCAATCCTGTAGATCTTCACACTGCTGTGTTTTTCCTCAAGGGTGCAGTCTTCAACTGATTTAATGGAGAGACTTATAAAGTCTATATTTTTAAAGGATGCTGCGCTTTGGCTTTTAAACCAGGCACAAGGAGAAAAGTTACCCAAATGAGATTCTTGTTCATTATCAACTCGGAGAACCATTTTGTATATCATTTCTGTTTGGCCAGAACAGAAATGATAAGACTGTAGCATTTGTCACTACAAGCTATTGCAGTTGTTAATGATGAAATCAAATATTAAAAACTTTTAGTTACGTTTTCAAGAAAGATCTTTCCTACCATGTGCCTGGCATGACTTTGATACTTAAGTTTTCCAATCAGAACCGACTTTAAGCAAATCCATGTCAATGAGAATATAATAAAGTATATTAGAGAAGCTAAGAATTCTGCCTAAAAACTTTCCTTCGATTCAAAAGTGTGGACATTTCAAAGATTGGTTATGACATGATCTAGGATGGAAAAACTCCATGAGTCTTGTTTCCAAACCTTGTTCTCTACAGGTTTGACCGGTGAGTAACTCATGAATCTCAAACAGTCTACGACTACTACTGGTTTTTAATGGAGAGAGTTTTGTTGCTTACAAGTTTAACTGGTAATTAAAACATGAATCTCAAACAATGTGCTACAAGTCCATTGCACAGAGCTAAAAATGACAGCATTTGAAGTTGAGAGGAGAAACAAGTGCAACATCTCTTCCCATTGACATGGATTTGCTATTTCTTTTATACCATTCTATTTCTAGTACATCGACTCGATCCCATTGCCTTGATGTTTTAGTGTAGACTAGAGGAGGCTGTTGCAGACATCTCTTAAGATCCAGTGAGATGAGTCATCATTAATGATCTAGAATTGCTCCATCCACAGCTCATTCATCTCCTGGCATCAAAAGCTCACTGCAAACAAAATTAGATAATCATATTATATTTCAAGTTGATGCAGGTTTGAAAGACAGGGTACAGGATGATGTTGCATCACGTTTTCTTTCAAGATAAGGTTTTGCAGTTTCAGAAACAACTGCTTGTAATTTAAGTATTGACAAAGTTCTAGGAACAAGTTGAACTGCTGCTGCCGTTGTTATTATTTAGGAATAAATTCTTTGCAAAAAGTTTTGCAGTTTGTGAAAACAGGGTTTCACTTCTTCCTTTAGATCAAAATGAATCGTCTTTGAAATTACATTTTCACTGACATCAAGTTGTTCTCTTAATCTGATAAATTGAATTTAACTTCAGTACATGAACAATCAATCAATCAATTTAACATTTATGGCGCCATACAGTAAGCTCTCATAAACTGATGAGATTTGAGTGAAGTTTGACGTCTTAGTTCAGTTTGAATGTTTGAATCCTGTACCCTGCCTTGGCTGATTGGAATCATTAGCGATAAGAAACATTTACAAATGAAAACATTAATTTATAAAATCACATCAAGAATACTTGTACAACATTGACTATTAGATTACTCTGATCATTGACCCAGTTGAGGCAGTTTATTGTGGTTGTGATATTCTAGAATATCTGAGGTACCAGGAGAAAGTTGGACTGGAATTGAGGATGGATGGCACTCTACTTGGAAATTAAATGTGCTCAATTTAGCTTCATTTTCATTCTATTCATTTTGTGATTCTCACGTAATCTGAAGTTGAAAGATCTCTAGGGATTTCTTAACCTATATCTGCTAAGCTTTGGTTTGTCTTTAGTATACATTAACTCTTCAAACGGATAAAGGTGTAGCTATTTTATGGCAAAAATATAGCATCATTAATCAAAGCCTGATTGCCCTTATGGTTGTATAGTATTCCAGCAGCCATCACGATGTCATGCTGTGTTTGTCAGCATCCAACAAGACTTTTCCTGTGTTAATTTTTGACCTCTGCGAGGAAAAACAATGCAAGTTTTAGGCAGTATGTGAGAAGATATAACAGTAATAGTAATGGTGACTTCTTATATAGCGCTCATTTCTGTCACTCAGTGACGCTTAAGGCACTTTAACAGGGGCGGATCCAGGATTTTCCAAACGGGGGGGCGTGAAAATTTACCAAGCAGCAAATGGTGAATGCAATATGTGGCGCCTACGAGCGCATAATGCGAACCCCTAACGGCATGGGCCGGTTCCGGGGCCCGCAATGCTACGAAACAGGATTTTAGATGCTCTGTGGTACGATCTCATGCAATATCCGACCACTTAAACCAATTTTGTTTTTGCAAGATCATTATTAAAACATTATTTTCGAGTTGGGAGTCATCGATTTGAATCGGCCATCCTGAGTTATAAAATCAAAATGCAGGCTACAACTTATACTTATTCAGGGGGAAAACTGTTGGCGAGTTAAACGATAGTGCAATTTTTAATATAACCAAATAGGGTCTCTTTGTCATTTAGTTTTCACATACTTGAGGATTAGAATGTGACACAAAATAACAAGCTGTGCTTGTCTTCAGTGACAGCGCGATCGAGCAACAATAACATTAATGTACGACAAGGTGAGGGTAGGCCTACTAGAGGCCTAGCCCCCTCCCCCAGCCCTACATCGTTGTACTATCTGCACAATTGATAATGACTAGTTTGAAAGAAACACAACGGATATTTACCCTCTTTCTTGAATACGAAAAAAATCTGTGATTTTCTAAACAGAGTGAGACACCATGATTATACGATGCTATGTCTTCACTAGCCCCATGGTAGGGCCAATCCACTTCGTTCGTATCCTTGCCAATTGGGCCTAAGCACCATTGCAATCCTATTTTGTGCCCGATGTAGTTTTTAATCCGGGTTATGAAACTTACCGATCGAATGCTACTGTAGGCCTACTTGTAGAAAGCCCAAATGCTAAACATTTTTTTTAAACATCACAGATTTTGGGGGAAAATTGATTGCCTTTCTAGTCGCGAGAGTGAATTTTTTGATAACGCGTATTAACAACTTGCGCGAGAACCTAGTTGGGTTCCCTTAACAATTTCACAACATTTAAACTATCTATGGGGACCAGACTGATTTACATAACGCGCTGAGCATATTATAGACCTTTCTTTTGCAACGTCACAGCCCGAGTTTTTGCCAACCCAGGTTGAAAAACTATGGAAAGCCATAAATGCAAATCAAAAACAGATTGCCACATCACAGTTTGTAGCAGTGTTTACACAAAATATTCAAAAATAGTGTTGAATTTGTTGTGGATTGTTGAGGGAACCTGAAAATGTTTTTCCCGCAAGTTAATAAGTGGGGAAAAAATCACACTCGCGACTCGAAAAGCAAACAATTTTCCCAAAAGATCTGTGATGTTTTTTTAAAAAAAATTCAGCATTAGGGCCTTCTACAAGTAGAGTAGCATTCGATCGGTACGTTTCATAACCCGGATTAAAAATTAAATCGGCCACAGAAAAAAAGGATGCACTGGGCCAAGGATACGAAGTAGATTATCCCTATTCATGGGGCTATGTCTTCACTAGTTTCCGGAAGTTCGTATTGTAAAAGTCACATTGTATTTAGTGCGCGCGAGTACTGACTTTCCATCCAGAAACTTCTTTGCACAATGTACACACACACAGGTGGCATGCATGGTCGACTCACGATGTGGGTGAATGATCTTCACGCCCCCGGATCCCCGCGCCAGGCATGTTCAGTGTGTGAGAAAAACACACTTTCCACACAGTACACAAGATTCACGTGAGACAATGTCTGACAGTGAAATAATAGTGGTCCACAAATGAAACAAAGTGTACTAGGTACGGATTTTTAGTAGCTTTTTTGAAATAAAATACTAGGTAGGGCCTTAGTCATTAATTTTGTCTCTCCCTCACTTTTCTCCTTGATGGTGTCTTTTTTTTTTTTTTTTTTTTTTTCTCAAGCAAAAGGGGGGGGCGTGCGCCCCCCACGCCCCCCCCCTGTATCCGCCGCTGTTTAACAGTCAGTATGTGGAATCAGCAGGTGCTAGGTATGTGGAGCTGCATTTTGAAGTATGAGACCCATTCCTTTACATAGCACCATGTAATGGTTTACAAGGTGCTGTGGCGCAATATGAGCCAGTCGAACCAGGAACACCGGGGCGAACCCCTTCTCTTTTTGATAAGTGCACTGGGTTCTTTTACGTGCATTACACAACACACAGGACAAAAACGGCGTTACGTCCCATCTCAAGGACGCAAGTGTCACGACCTGGACTTGAACTCACACTACTGAACAGAAACACTAAAGCTTGAGTCTGGTGTTCTTATCTGCTCGGCCATGACACGGCACTATATACTGATCAATTACAGTGTTGTTGTGAAGACCAGGTAGTCCGATACCAATACCAAGACTGACAGTCCAAGGCGGAGACCAGACAGTCCGAAACCAAGACCAAGGCTGTTCATCAAGACCAAGACCAAGACCAACAGTCCATGACCAAGACTGGACTTGCAAATAAAGCCTAACAAATCATCTTTGAATAGTCATCTAATACTTGGGAATCCATTTTTCAAAATTCTTTATTTATGTTTTTTTGTGGTGTAAATGTCATCGACAGTCACGGTGCATCTAAGTAGCACTTGACAAACATTGATGTACCATATATAAATAACTTTAGGCCATCTGCAGCTATAATAAAGGTGACAATTACAAACCTGTATTTCCTCTACAATGCATTTTTCTTTTCTCAAATGTGTTAAACAGGGATCCAGATCTTAAAACGTATACTAAATTGGCATTTCAACCTCTCATTACCACTGGATTAAAGATTCCCAAAAATGTTTGGGAGCACAGTATCCTCAGTGCTAGAGAAGTAGGTCAGAGAACCCAACAAACTTATTTTGGGAAAAAAATGCAGCATTTTTGTTTACCAGGCAGGCTTATACAAGTGTGAATTTGGTTAATTAGCACTCACGCGTTATTAAACATATGCGTCATTACTCCTCAGCGCGCCATGGAAATTCACCAGATTTTCAGCCGTACCTAGAAAACTTTAGATAACTTTCGTTGTGATTATTTTGTTGTGTTACAAGTTGAGTTTATTTTGAAGAGAATGAAATTGTGTTTTGAATGATTTTCACAGTTGTGTTGTTTGCTTTCCCAAATTGAAGCTTTTAGGTTGGAAACATAACACAGATTAACAAAAATTAGAAACCACTGTTTGCGTTTGTTATACGTGGAAAAATCTGCACACAAAAATTTCTCAACTGTAATGTCATCTCAAAGCGCAAAAAAGATACAAAAGTGATTGAAAATACACGCAACATACCTTTGGAAATAAAAATTAATGCCTCTATTACCAACAGATAACTTCTTTACCTAAAACTCTTTGTAAAATCCTTGCAAATCATGGTATTACATATGTCAAAACACCAATAAACTTATCGTGAAACAAGCGGAAGTTCGCCATTACTGTGTACATCGCGCGTGTGATACGTGGTACGTACAATGCGGTCTGCACACACAGAGTGAACGAACAGCTGCTCGTTGTGCTTCACATGCGTTGTGATAGTACTTCCGACCTTTGAACCTTTGGAGGTGGATAGAGTCATGTTTTCTTATGGGGACCATGTGCTATTTTTGGACTATTGTCATCTTGAAATCGCGCTCTATCAACGGCTGTTTGCTGCATTTTAATCTCATGTGTAAAACGCTAAATACAACTTGTCAAACTTTGAGGGCGGTTGCGGGCGCCTGCGGGCGGTATGAGGGCTAAAGGGTTAAAGGTCTCAATTTGCTCAACCCTGAATGTTTGCCCAAGACATTACCCTATGGCTCACACGATGTGGGTCCAAAAGCCAATGCTCATCACGAGAATTAGACCAACTACATGTGCCCATCTTTTTCTTTTCGTTTTTTTTCTAGACTTGGAGAACATTCATAAACATGAAGGCCTACTTTAAAAAAAAAATTTTTATGTGTGTGGGTTCGGCCTTTTTTATTTTACAGAAAAAGGTTGTCTTTCCTATTCTGGTTTTCAAAAGATAAAGTTTCCTAATCTCAGTAGTTAAGTAAAATTGTGTCCTGTCCAGCAGGTAGCACATGCTATGCACTTCAGCATGTTTGTGGTCTTTGTATGCAAGCTGTATAATTGCAAAATTTGGCAGACATAGCAGAATGACGTAGTGAAAACAACATAAGAGGCAGATTAATTTGAATTCCGACAAAAGTTTCACGAGGTCAGCAGCATTAAGCTTGGAAACGAGTTATACTTTCGGATGGTGCCAAACTTACTAAAAATTCATACAACACATACACATGTCTAGTAGTTACAGACAGTCAAATACGCCCTAGTGTGTATGCATGCATTAGAACCCACGTATGTGCAGAGCGCTGCGGTTGGATCAATCTATTTCCCACCTCAAGTTGTGATCGATGATGCATGCAGCGGCGTGCCATTTTTGATGGCGCAAACTGTATTCGCTTTCTTACATTCTAAATTTGCGCATAGATTGCACTCACATGTACATGGAGTGAGTTAGTTGTGGTGTAGGATTTTTTATCAAGGAAACGATGCACGCGCTCTCGCAGAATTTTGTTGGACAATATTTCAAGGTACGATACATTTTGCTTGTTATCGAATGGAAGTTTTTTTATTGGTCTCAAGCTGGTCTAAAGCCAAAATGAGGTCCGAGACCAAGACCAAGACCAGTAGTCCAAGTCCATGTGTGCTTGAGACTAAGACAACGAACATTTACCAGTGATTACGTGTGTTTGCCTTCTATAGAGGGCGTTTTCCTGACACTTTCTTATCTAATTGCAGTTTCTTTCAACCCATGACACTAACTATTTTGTTGCATAAAAACAATCTTTAAGAAAATGGTTGTTAAATTAGGTTCATGTTCTTTATGACTTCACTTCAAAACTCTATGTCTGAACTGGTATACACACTAGATACAATCAGCCCCAATACTTCACGACGGCAACGACGGCAATTGCCGTCGTTGCCCCTACCTATTGCCGCAATGCCCTTCAAAAATCCCACTTTTCACGGCAATTTTTGCCGTGCACTTTTCTTGTCATTGCCGTCGTGCCCTTTCTCCTGAAAAAAAATTATATTTAACGATATCCCAAGTTCGACATTCATCTCTAAAAATAACAGAAAATGAGCCGAAATAGCAACTGTCCCATAAAAATTTAACGCAATGAACAACACGCACAAGAACACACACACGGAAACAACGTACATACATTGTACATGTACAACAATCATCACAAACCAATAGTATGGTGCAGTCAGCTTCACACTACGACGTACGTGTATGCAGCACTGCATGTGTACACCTATCCGAGTCGGTGCCCAGACTGTGAAACACGCACAATAAACACGTGCACATCGTTTCAACCTCGTGCCCGCTGAAATATTCGCTCGGCCCCAGTAGGTGGGACCGTGCGAAAAAGAAAAACTACCGAGAAGAAGTTGTTGTTATGCAGCTTGCTTGCTTTGCTTGGCTTGGGTGATGCGTCCAACCAACGTTGGTGTTTGCTTTCAAAATGCCGTATCAGGAAAGAACCAAGCAAAAGAAATTGGCTCAACTAAATGTTGCAGCATCAAAATGCTGCAAATTGGACACCTTTTTCAGGTTAATTTTTTTGTATGCAAGTTTTTGGGGTGTATTTTTTCCGTGTATTTAAGCTTTTTTTAAGGGCTCGATTTGCATCATCGTACATTACAATTACATGTCTGCAACAAATTAGAAATTAAACTGTTTTAATAAGGTTTTACTAGAACAGCCTACTACAGGTCTTATTAATATTAATTTAAAAGAAAACTGTGTTTTTAATACAAATTTATATTTCAAATTATGATATACTCTTAATTTAATTATTCATCGTGGTTTTCCTTATGTATAACAATTTTATTTTGAAGACAAATAAACTACATGTATGTCATGAAGGAAACAAGCAGAACAGAAGAACTGAGAGTGATGTGCATTTTATTGTGTAAGATTGTATAATTATTGAAATATGTGTTTTTTCCAATATTGCCTTGGTGCCCTTCGCAACTTTTTACGATTGCCTTGGTGCCCTAAATTTGTACAAAAAGTCAAGGCAAAACTGCCTTGCCCCTTCAGAGCCGAAGTATCAGGGCTGTACAATGCCTTTGAATATGAAAAGATAAAAGTTACAGTTGAAGAAAGGAGAGGAAAATCAAGATCTTTAGGAATGGATTGGAAAATCAATCCTTGTCGTGGTCAAGTGGTTATCACACTGGGTTATTAAGGTGAAAGGCATCTGGGGAAAAAGATGCAGTTGAGAAAAACAATGGTTTTAGCCTTCAAGGAAAGACTCTGGTAGGGTTGAAACAATCTGTGAGTAAAATGGTTTTCATGATCAGATATTTTGAAATGACTGCACTGTGAATTCCAAATGAGTAACATGTATGATAGGCCAAAATGCACTTTTTGACTTTTTGCTCTCTGTCATAAAAAAGACAATGAACATATCAGGATGCATCAACTTAAATCAATTTATGAAGAGTTATAAAAAACGTTTCTCAACATAAATGAATCACTTAATTCTAAGTGATAAATTCTCAATGTTAACAATAATTCAGTTGTCAAGTGACATAACCTTGTCAAATATACCATATTATTCAGTCTACCTGTGAAGCCAAATAAGAATGTGAAAGGTCCTTGTTATTTAAAATGTTCATTTAAAGGGAAAGTACAAATAATGGGATGCAAATACCCATACATGTATGTGATCCTGTAGATCTTGTTCAGTACTGTTATTTCAAAGGGACATTTCTAGGGGGGAAATTCAAATTATAACAAAACCAAGTTCTTATGATGATTTTGACTTAAAAGAAGGAAATTTAAAAGCAGGTCCTCATTTTTTTTAAATTTTGAATATGATGTGTTTATTTTGTACTTTCCCCTTGAATGAAATTTTTTAAACATTTGAAATTACTTTCCAAATGTTAGAATTACTAAAGAGACTAAAGGACTGGTATATCTTAACATTAACTTTGACAGCTATCCCAGTCAAATGCAATAGTTAATATTACAATATTTAATTGGAATGGATGGACGGAATGAAATGCTGTCTTGGGTGTGATGTTGAGCATTCCTTTGTCTCCATTCACTATTGATAACAGTTCTGGCAAAACGTTTGGAAGATTCTTGATGCCTTCAGCTCTGCCAATGTATTTGAAATGACTCCATTCCATGATATAATCACACCACGGACTCGGTGTGAATGGTCTGCTGTCATCATAGATCTGCTGATGCTGTTTAATATCATTCCACTCCTTTACAGCAAATAGCAGTCTTACATTCTTATAGGTCTCCCGTGTTTACTGATAACAGTTCAGTCATTGTTGAATGCGATTCCATTCATTGACTAGAATATACTCGCAGTCTCACATTTTCAAAGATCTCCAATCACTCTCCTTTAGTCTTTGCAGTGAGGGCATAAGGATCTTGCTGCAATCAATTCGCTGTTTACAATGGATACATACATCCTCCATTGGTTTAAGCGTTTGGTAGTGACAACTCCTTGATTGAAATACGCTTGCAGTCTTATATTTCAAATGTTCTCCTGTGATAAACGATAACATTTCTGTTGATGTTGAATGTAATTCCATTCCTTGAATAGAATCTACTTGCAGTCTTGTATTCTTCCAGATCTCATGTACGTGTTGATAGCAGTTCTGTTAATGGTGTTTAATGTGACCCCATTCCATTAAATCATCACATTGCAGTCTTTATTTAACGTTTCCTCAGGTTAAACTCTCTTTAAGTCAGTGCATTGCAGTCAGGGCAGAACTGAGACATAGGTTGTAAGCATCTTGATGTCATCAATCTCATCAATGGATACATACATGTACATCCTCCATTGGTTGAAGTGTTTTTCATTGCAACTCCTGCAGAGGCATGTCCTCAATATTGGAACATTAGTGGCAAGTCTTTTCTGGGTTCGAGAATCTTCCTTAGACTGCAGGCAATGTTAGTTGTCTCATTTCAACGTGTGCTGGTAGTTGAGGCAGATTGCAGTTTGGCTCTGTTCTCATTCTCCTTGTCTCCTTGTCTGCCATTTTAACAATAATTTGGCATGTCCTTTTTCCAAGAACTTAAGTCACTTCTCAGTTCTGAGTATCCAGGGAACCACTAAGGGAAAGTGGACCTGTAACATCGCATGGGCAGGAGTGTCAGATCCTGAAGTAGCTCCTGCTACCTGCTACCCTTACAAAACCCCTAAAACAGCATGTGACCGGGATAGCACTTAAAAAGAATTAAAGGACCTGCTGTGGGTTAACTACTACATTCCAACCAGGAGAAAATAATCATCTTAACGTCTGTCATCTTTCAAATAATATTTCATACTCCTAACTAGGTGCTTCCATTGTTAACAATTTCTTTGATTTTTCTGCCTTTTACAATTTAACCAGGACATGTAGAATGTAACCACACAGCATGTCGGGTAATCCATTTCCAAAACCCTTAGAAACTTGGGATACAAATTGTTTTGTATTTAGAAATTAATCAAGAACTACATGTACTCTCGACTTAACTTTAAAATTTATACTGGGCCACAGCGTCATACGATAATCTTAAAATTAAAATTCAGAAACCAGTTTGTGGTATACTGGATTTGTCTTTCTTTGAAAAATGAACATGTGAAATAGGCCTACATTGCATTAGGGTCATTGTTTGGTAATTACCCCAAAAAATCTGTGTAATTTCTATCCTAAAGCTTACATATTATAAAGATGATAGTAAGCGTCCTGCCAAATTATTTTGTCTGAAATTCCCCTTTTGATTAGAAATCAATAAAAAACATTTGAATCAAAGAAAAACGATTCATGCATCAATCTTTTTTCAGATTTCTGAGGGTTGGTGTTGAATTGCGAATGCTGCGGCCAGACAAGCGGTTGGTACCAGCTGTCACCTCGCTAAATGGGGATAGATGCGAAGTTCAAGTAAAAATATCGTTAGAGTTTTTTTGCTGTTTTTCTTTTCTCAGCAAGTAGACACTCTATTCAGCCAAAACTTTCACTGGTGACTTTAATGTATCTTTCTTTGTAATTTTGCTGAAGAAAAAACAAACAATGGCCCTACCTTTAACTGTGCAGGTTGTTATACTATTAAACTTGGTTATTAAGAATTGCTAGAAAATCTCATGGCATGTACAGTTCAGTAAACTATTAGATTAAACTAGTTATGTATTTCATGATGCTCATGGAACATCTGAATGTCCCCCATCCAAACTTAAGGGAAGAAAAAACAGTTGTAATGTTCAAGTTTTTGTTTTGTCTGCATGTGTTACACCACTCTGTCAAAAACAATGTAACAAACAAGCTACTTTTAAAGTGTTCCAGCGTTTTCAATAACCATTTTTTCAAAGGAGAAACATGTTATTTAGGCTGCAGTCTGGTATATTTGTGCCTCTAGATAAAGAGAACATGACTGATAATTGTTACCGTGCCAAGGTGTCCGACACACAGGTAACTTTTGCTGTAGAATACAGCAGTCAGGATCTGATAAGAATCCAGCTATAACACTGACTGCTGTTAATAAGGATTTCCTTTTTCAAGTTAACCGTCTGCAGTCAGAATTCGAACCCAACATTCTGATGATTATCAACTGAGGAACTTAGGTCCAGTTACTGACCACTTGTAATATTTATCTCCTTTATTATGTAGACCACTTGCAGTCAGGAGACAGACTAACTATTTTCATGGCCATCACCACAAGAATTCAAGTCCAGTTATTGACTGCTCCAAATTTCTTCTTCATGATGTAGACTACTTTTTAATAATATCTCTTTTTGATGTTGACTTCTTGCAGTCAGGCGTTGGACTCACTACTTTCATGGCCATCACCACAAAAATCCAAGTCCCAGTTACTGACTACCTACCTACCTCCTTCCTTTCATTGCTTTATAATGTTGACTACTTGCAGTCTAGAGTTGGACCCACTATACTTATGGCCATCACCACAAGAATCTAAGTCCAGTTACTGACCACTTCTATAATATCTTTATTTAGTCCTGTATGATGTTTACTACTTGCAGTGAAATCACCTAACATCACAAGGCCACGGATAGCCAGTTTAATGTGAGGGCTACACTTAACTGATTCGGGCTATCGACCCAAATGAAATGGGGCACACTGCCACCTAATCCCAGGGTTGAAACAGGGTTACCCATTTCACAGTCCGTAAGGATGTAGGCATGAGTTTCATCTACCTGGAGCCTGGTTGGTAAACCTTCGCAACCTTTTATGAAACAATTATGGTTAAGTGCCTTGCTCAAGGGCACAAGTGTCAGGACCAGGTATCGAACCCACACTCTGCTGCTTACAACACCAGAGCTTGGGTCCGGTGAACTAGACCGCTCGGCCACGACCAGCCTCATTTCATGAGGTTTACTGCCACACACAGTTCAACAACTACAAGGAAGTAGCACTGTCTTACATGTTGAACACATCTACAAATAATTGGATTCATGACAAACTATGGTTTCTCCCTTTAAAAAAATATGTTAAAAAGATTTTTTTTAAACAATGTGTTTAAGGTCACTTACACCACTCAAATCAAATACATGATTTGATGTGTTAATTCCCCACCATCTACATTTTCTCTACCATACTGTTAATGCCATGAGAAAAGTATTCACCTTACACCTTTCAATAAAATATTAAACTAGAAATGATAACTACTGAAATTGGTGCATTTGGCAATCATGAGGAATGTTTGCTCTTCTGAAAATTCTAAACATTGAAGTTGACTCCAACCCCAACTTTTAAAATGATTTACTTGATTGCAATGGTGAGATGTATACATGTCAACATGTCTGTGACCATTCATAGAATAAAGAAGCATTGATTGAACAGTCTTGAACTGTTTGAAGATTCAAGATTACAGAAAGTGTAGGTTTGAGGAAAGTTTACCATTCTGCTAATTCTAAACATTGAAGTTGACTCCAACCCCAACTTTTAGAATTACTCACTTGATTGCAATGATGAGATGTATACATGTCATTGTCAACATGTCTGTGACCATTCATAGAATAAAGAAGCATTGATTGAACAGTCTTGAACAGTTTGAAGATTCAAGATTACAGAAAGTGTAGGTTTGAGGAAAGTTTACCATTCTGCTAATTCTAAACATTGAAGTTGACTCCAACCCCAACTTTTAGAATTACTCACTTGATTGCAATAATGAGATGTATACATGTCAATGTGTCTGTCACCTTTCAGTTAGTTTTCATTCATAGAATGTAGAATGTCACCACATAATCTTATTTGTGCTTTAATTGCACAGTTTGTTTCAAAATCGTAATAAGAAAAATAATGTAACCAGGTAACTCTTACTTCAGTAAAATATTTTAAGTTTCTAATTGAATGAAACAAATAATATTATTAGCATATCAGCTTTTGAAGAAATTAGGACTGTTTAATTTTAGTCTGGTATTAAAATAACTAACTTGATTCTGTGATGACACTCAAAAAGTATATTTAATTACATATAAATTGAATAGTTTACTTGTTTTTAAAGTCCCAGACAAAATTATAACACCACTTTCAAGTGTCAGGGGTGAGAGTCATTACTGACCAAAGGGTCTAAAACTAAAATCCACATTTCAGGAGGTATGCTGAAATGAAGGCATTGATGACATAGAGAGGCTTTTGATGACATAGAGAGACTTTTAGGAACAGTCCTCTCAGCATTAGAGACTGAAGTAGATCAATGTGAGTGGTATCCTTATATATAAGGAAAACCAACAGCTAGATTTTTCAACAGGCAGACATAAGACATAAAAATGCCTTAGTTCAGATCAAAGTCTGACATTTCTCATCCCTACACATGAAAGGCAGGTGTTACTTTTGTTTCACAATTGAAACTTGCAGTTAGGATTTGGACTCATTATTCTGATGACCTTCATCACAAGAACCTGAATCCAGTAACTGCCTTCTGCTAATATTATCTCCTTTATAAGAAAAATCTTATTTTCTGAGATTTCAGTTAAAGAAATGAAACTACAAAAAACCATGAGACGTAATTATATGAATGGATAATTAATTTAAAAGAAAATGTAATTCTTTAAAAATGTTAAGAATGCTTTGGGGGCCATTCAGAATAGTCAATGTTTAAAAGAAATTGAACTTGTTTTGACCCACCCACCAACCGACCCCAAAATTCAGTTTTGTGATATTGAATAGCTTAATAACATAATACACACACTGAAGAACTAAATAATGCCTCAAGTGAACCAGGTATTTTAGATCAAAGGTCCCAACATCAGTAGTTTTCAATTGCTTTTCCTGGCTTAAACAAACAACTTTGTAGTTTTATCAAGAATAAAATCTACAAATCTTGACCAGCTTGTAATTTTGTCTTCTTCCTCATCATTTGTTTAAATATATTTGTATTAGGGCCTAGTCTACTATTAGCAATTTTTGTTAAACTGAATTCCGATTTTTCTTTTGACCCACCCACCCACAATTTCGAGAGAAAAAAAATCACAATATTTTAACGTTGACTATTCTGGATGGCCCTTTAACATCAAGTGGACCTACAAAAATGATTGTGGATGTTTTGTACAGGCCCCAATTCAATCGTTCCCCTTATAAAAGCAACAGGTCCCATTGTTTGGAACAGATATGAAATCTTCTTGTTGGTTTTATTAATATCCTTCCAATACTTTTGGCTAAGGATGGATAAATTCTGACAGAATAATTAATAAATATCCTTCTGGCTTCTGAATGTTTCTTTTAGTTTTAGCAAATAAATAGGCCTTAAGCCATGAGGTTTATTAATAAAATAAACATTATATTAAAGAGATGGTAAATCATTGGATTGAGTTTATTCTAATCCTCTAGTTCCCCAAAAATATACCATCAGCTAACCTGCAAAAAACTCACTGAATTGTGAGATTTTCACAAACAAAAATTTGGTTCTTTAGAATACCTCATGCCCACCTCTCTTTGCTTGTGAGAGGATAGAAAAAACATGTAAGGCCTCGTTAAAACAAAATTTGTATTTAATTGTCAATATACATTAATTTAATTTGGTTTTTTTTAAATCTATTTGTCTATTTTTTTATATATTACCACAACTTACATTTTTATATATTTTTTTAATCCCATCTAAAACTTTACCATGTCTTTAACGTAACTCTTTATTGGGTGCATTGGATTAGCTTCCCCGAGTCAACCCAGGTCTGACCCCATTGCAATTAAGTAGCTCTTTATGTCATTGTCATGGCTCAACCAGGTCAGACCAAAGTAACCTGGTTGGAGAGCAGTTTACTTAGGGATAGCACAGGTGCATGACGTCACGATGAAAAACTTTCTTAATGGCCATCATTTTGTTTGAAATTTAGCAGGACACTTTCACTAATTTTTTTTTATATTTGTAAGCACGTACTTTTGTATCAATGTGGGCTTGTACAATAATTTAACGTTGCAGTTTTATCAGAAGAATAAACATTTTACGATCTTTTTGTAAATCCTTGATGGAAGTAATGCACACACAGAAAAGTAGTTACAGTCGGCTGTCCCTAAAATGCATTGGTCAGAATGCTTGGGGAAATTGTTGTTCAGTTAGGGGCTCACCCGGATGAGCACTTCCGGGTAGACACGGGCAAGCTAATCGATTGCACCCAATATCATGAAAAAATCAGTTCACTGCAAAAACTAGGGCGTTTAACTGAGTCACTCGGTATCTATATGCCACAAGTTGTGCACCACTAATATCAAGAGAATCAATTTAACACCCTGGTTTCTGCCATCTACTGGATCACAGTTAGACTGAATAATGAGTTGACAAGACAAAGTCATATAATTCACCATGAAAATGCAATAAATCTAGAATAAAGATAATTCTAAGGAGGTTTGTTTGTTACTGCCTGGCAATAAATGGAAGTAACTCAGGGGCAAAGTTGTACTAAGTCTTGTAAAGTCTGGGAGAAAAATTAAACAAGTGCTTGTCAAGAGTCTTAGCATGACAGAGACCAAAAGCCATTGTTACAAATATTGTCCTTTAGAACGAGGAATATGTTTTTAATTATTCAATGATTGTAAGATACCAACTGTTTTGAAATTAGTATCTATTTGATGTCACTGGCATAGTGCAGGCCAGTTAATGGAAAACATACTTGTTTTTGTTGTACTTTCATTTTATTTCATTGTTTCATTGATTCTAAAAGAATGCCTACAGTCAGTGCTAATCAAAACCTGTTTCTCTGTGAAGAGGTTACCCTCTTGAATGATTTGTAATCAAGATTTTTCTTTTGTAAACAACAGTTAAAATAACCAAGAGAATTATTCACTTTCAGTGTCTTTGAACTGTGAATCCGATCAGGATTGGCATATAGAGGAGTACAGATAGTGGTAAAGGTTGAATGCAGAATAGTGCCCAGCATTCTAACAGATAAAGGAGAAGGGAGGTATAGTTTTTCTGTCTGTTTGTTTGTTTAGTAGATCTTCCCAACAAGGGAACTGGGCAAAGCTTCGACAAGGGACATAGATGCCAATCTCTCTCATACAAACATTTGTTTTACGTCTTTAATTATGCAAATCAATAAATTGTGATTCAGTAACTAGTTTACAAAATGTTTTCCAGTCATTGTGAAATCAATGGTTAGCTTGGCTGGATTCGAACCCACAATCTTGTGATTGTAAGTCCTGCATTCTCACCACTTGACCATGGTAGTGGTCTAGCCTTGATTTAAGGTTGAATGAAGAGTAGTGTCTTATCATCATTCTACCAGATGGTGGAGGAGGAAGGTATAGAGATGTTGAATTAAGACTAAAGTCTCAAAATTCCAACAGATCAAGGAGGACAGTATAGAAATATTGGCTTTGATGAGGGAGGAATGAAGAGTTGTGTCTCAACATTCTAACAAATCAAAGAGAAGTGTATAGAAATATTGGCTTTGATTAAGGAGGAATGAAGAGTAGTGTCTCAACATTCTAACAGATCAAGGAGGACAGTATAGAGATATTGGCTTTGATGAAGGTTGAATGAAGAGTAAGGTCTCAACATTCTAACCGATCAAGGAGGAGGAACGTATAGATATATTGGCTTTGATGAGGGAGGAATGAAGAGTAAGGTCTCAACATTCTAACCGATCAAGGAGGAGGAAAGTATAGATATATTGGCTTTGATGAGGGAGGAATGAAGAGTAAGGTCTCAACATTCTAACCGATCAAGGAGGAGGAAAGTATAGATATATTGGCTTTGATGAAGGTTGAATGAAGAGTGGTGTGTCAACATTCTAACAGAAGGAATGACAAGACCATGATAACTGTAGTCAATAGTCCAAGAGTGGCAACTTACCTGCATTAAGATTTGAAATAATAAAGAAGCTGTGTGTATACCAGTGGACATTGTTCTCTATTCCTACAGCTCTCCCCCCACCCAAAAATAAGTTGATAAACATGTCTGTATAAACAAAGACTAATATTAGAACTTTTTAAGTATTTTTAGTACTAAATATATTTTCTTTATCATTTTTTGATATGAAAACATTGCACAAGAGTGATGAGGTTGATGGCTGTGCATCTCTTCATTGTATTGAAATCAAAGACATGTGCTTTGGGGGTCAAATCATATCCTTAAAGTTGACTTTGATAAGACTAGTTACAATGATGCAGCCATTGTACCACTAAGGTAGCATTTCTAATCATTTGCAATGCGTGTGATTTAAACTAATGTGGTAAACCTGACAGTTTCACTTGAAATCAACTGCTATTTAAAATGCATGAACTACTTCCTGAATACAGCACAATGAAATAAGCTAACAGTTTCAGAACACTTTATCTGAATTTGCTTTTGTTTTCTTTCACATGTATCAACCATAATATTGCTTGGAGTCATCAGAAACTAAGGGAGGTGGAATTTTGGAACAAGATGAAGCAGGGCAAGTGCATCCTGGGATGTTAACTTTCTTATCCATACCCACCTAATGGTTCCGTGTATAAATTGGTCGTAAATGCCTGAGCCCATTTGGCACACACACAAAATGGAGGGGCATTACACTAAACATGTATTTATTTACAGCTCTACAAAAATCAAACCCCAACAAATTACATTTGTTGGAACGAGTAGGAAATTCTTTTTTTTTCTCATAAAAAATTGATCATGTTTCATAATTCATGTCAATAGTCATTAGTAATAACAGTAATAATGGAAAATTTAAATTTTTTAAATGAGCTCTCTCCCCACTAAATATTATTATTATTTTTTTTTTTTTTTTAAGTAATGAAAAAAAGTAGATTGCTATTTATTATTGATTTGATTTGATTTGATTTGATTTCTTGTTTTATTCCAAAAGGAACATATCCCATTACCCTGGGGAAGGGTTACAACAAAATTTAAAATATACAAATTGCAGTTTACATCATGACGGAGGAGTTAGCATAAGCATCAGTGTTAAACTAATTAATTTGAACATTGATTTCCTTTAAGTACTAAGCAGACATACCAATATACTTGGCAAAGCAATAGGGCCTATACAATACTTTTTTCCTGAGAGGTCATTTAAAAAAAAAATTAATAATAATAGAGTACTATGTTTAGGCAGTTTGTTTTATAAGCTTCAAAATGGTGTATGAAATGTTCTGTAACTTGAAGCAGCTTACCAAAATGAGACCTTTTAAAAGTTGAAAATAAGCACCGTTTGATAAGAAAGTGTCGGGAAAAAACACACAGGCATGAGAACGGGTTATGTTAAATAAAACTGGAAAATAGCGATTAACTATTAGGGTTTCAAAAAAGGCCTACAACATTTTAAGTGAGATGTTTCACGTTGCAAAATTCAGCCAGGACTTTTTTTTCATTCGCCGGTAGGACGAGTCACTCAAAAATTTGGGTCGCCCGCAAGTTTTTCCTTAGACCACATGTATTAGGCCTAATGTACACAGTTTTCAAAGCGTCAGAAACTTCATATTTTTTTGATTATAAAATAAATCAATAAATAAAGCAAGTGAAGTTCGCAAACATGCGTTTTTGGATGATCTTATCCCCTAATTTCTGCCCTTGATAAATCTTTGTAATTAACAAACGTTTTCATGGATTCGTGATTTGAGGATCGATTAAAAGACGCACAGCTGCTACTGATGGGTAGTAGAGAGCAAGGCATGCTGTCCAGAAAAATTGTGTGGTGAGAGCGATGAGTTTAATGAGTACAAGGTTATAACTTTGCATTAAATATAACCGGAACGAGGTTGAGGTTAGCCTCCACTGCAGGCATCCAACCCCTTGAAATTTTAGTTATGCATTTCCCTACTCCCCTGCGCATTGTTGTAAGGAACATAGAGAGAGCCAGACTAATGCGTGTTTTAACGTTCGTATACTAAAATGAACAATCGCGATTGTAAGTGCAATCACGGCAACATTAAATCGTGACCATTTAAATCTTTATTGGGGTATTTTAACAATGACATTTCCACAATTTCCTAAACAAAACCATCACTCTAGAGACCACTCCCTCCCCCCTTGTCCCCAAAACTTGTTACCCGGATTCACATTGAACTTGGAGAGGAAACCACGGAACAGCGGGAAATTCTCATGCCTGCACACTCTATACAGGACAACCACAACAAAACAAAAACAAAATAATGTACTTTCCGGAGCAACAATTTTCCCTCGATGTAACTTCAAGGGCTCATTACATTTTATTTACAGGCCACTGTCAAAAATAAAGGGAATATGAACGTGTACAAAGCTACATGACAGTAACCAGGGCTCGAATTTGGGGAGAAAATCTACAAGACTACAGGGCTTGTAGCTCAAAATCTTTACTGGACCAGACATTTTTTTACAAGACCAGATTCAAAATGTGAAGAAAAAAAAACTTGCTGCCACAGTTTAACATGCATTTAACTGCTTTTATATAAACCAGAACTGAGACAAGTAAGGGAAGAGTATACTTGATTACTCATAGAATTGAAAGATAATTTATTAGACCCAAAGTCAACACTTGAACATAATGTGTTTCTGTTATTCAATTGAAAAACACAAGACCATCGGACTTGTTAGGTCATAAGTTTACTGGCCCGACACTAAAATTACTGGCCTCGGGCCTGTGGTCCAGTGTAAAATTCGAGCCCTGCAGTAACTGTCTGTTTCACACATTTGTATTGCTCAAAATCTGCATCAAGTCACCTTTATTCTAAGCTTCATGTTCAGAGTTTTCACAACGAGATGTTTATCAGTTTTTCTTTTTTGCAGTACTGCCAAAAACTGCCAGTGTTTGTCCTCCAACAAAGCTTGAAACTTCTTGGCAAAGTAAGGTCCAATGAAAAAACAACATGGCTGACAAACACAGTATAACATCGTGGAGGCTGCTGGGATATTACACATCCATATAAAAGGGCAATCAGGCATTTATCAATGGTGCAATGTTTTTACGTTATAATAGCTACATGTATGTGATTATCCGTAGGTCGGTGTTTGAACATTCACGTGTACAACAGATAAATCTGTAGGTCAGGGGATATGGGTTAACTTCAGTAGTCTGAGAAAAGTCCAAGTTTAATTTGTTCTTACAGCGGTTCAGAAAGAAGTTAACCCTTTAGTCACTGTTCCGCCCGAAACCGCCCAGCCATTTACTCACTGGACCGCCCAAAACCGCCCGAGATTAAACAACACTTTGTATCTTGGGTTTTACACATGCTAGCGGGTTGCAGCATTAACAGCCGTCGAAAGAGCGTGATCTAAAGATTGCGCCAGTCTAAAAATATCCCGTGGTCACCATTGACAAAAACCAAGTAATCTCCTTCCAAAGGTTCAAAGGTCGGAAATCTAGCACGACGTGTCAATGCTTCCCTGTGTGTGCGTACCGTATCGTATGTACAATGCATTACGCGCACACACGCACTATAATGTATACTATGAAAGCGACGATGTTTCGCTGGGCTTTCGCCATGTTTTTCACACATTATTGAAAGGAGTTTACATTGTCGAGGAAATTTAATGTTATCCATAAGTAATATAGACAAGATTGTTCATTTCTAAAGGTATGTTTTGATATTATTTCAATCACTTTGTCAACATTTTGTTCTTGTTTGAAACGATAGCAAAGTTGAAAAAGTTGTGTGCACAACTTTCCGTGAAACACTGACGCTAACGTAATGCAAACAAACAGTTGTCTATTTTCGTTGGTGTGTCAACATATTTACAATCTGAAAGCTTCAATTCAGTAAAAGCAAATACATATATGTGTGAATCATTCGAAAGATAATTTTATCCTCTACAAAATAAACCAAACTTGTAATACAAAAAAATAATTACAATGGAAGTTATGATACGACTTCCAGATAGTGCATTAATTCGATGACTTTTCCCCGCCCTGCTCAGTGAGTAAATGACTTTGTTGAATTTGCTCGTAAGTGCTAAAGGGTTAACATCAAGGAGGTCAAGATTGATGCTTTTTTAAGTAGTAGGAGCAGTAGGTGAAAAAGACAGAGTCTTCTCCTATTGGACAATACCTAATCAACCAATTTGTCATCATTTTCATGAAGCAACTAATAAAAAGTCAGAACATTTTTGCAAATCGGTTTTTGCAATAATTATTGTTACACTCATTTTCTGTTCAGATTTTCAGCAAGTTTCAGGACCTAACACACACACACAAGTTTCGTAAAGACAGTAATAAGCATGATGATGTGTCACTAAATTTGCTGTTTTGCATTTCCATGTGATGTATCACAATTCAACACTTTATCCAATGAAATACACACCACTGGCATGGTGCCAAACTTCTGTCTATTTAAGTTTAGCATTTTCATTAAAGGGACCTGTTGCCTTGGATTGGACAAGTTGGTCTAATAAAAAGCGTTTGTAACAGTTTGTTATAAAATGCATATGGTTAGAAAGATGTTTTAAAAGTAGAATACAATGATCCACACAAATATTCCTCGAAATTGCGTGGTTTTCCTTTTACTTTGCGAACTAACACGGTCGGCCATTTAGTGGAGTCAAAAATTTGTTTACTACAAAAATTTGTTTACTACAAAAATTTGTTTAACAAACTTGTTTACTACAACTACTCAAAAATTTATGGCTAAAAAGGGTGATAGTGGGAAAACTGGGATAATGGGATAATGGGATAATGGGGGTCACATTAAAATCATGTATTACTCTACAACGGCTTACATCATTACAATTGTTAAAGTATTCAACTCTAATAAGCTTGCCTCAACTTGGATCAATGAGTCTTGATAATTTTAGCTCAGGTAAGATTTTTCTAAGTTGATGCACTGGTAGCATAATAGTAATGTTTTTATAATCAGTACTAATTACACTCCAACTCATGGATGTAAAATATCAAATATTCTGTGAAACAGCTATGGTCAGCAGTTTTTTCCCAGGAGGTGACCTATTCTGTACCTCGGAGTGAACTAAGCAACATTTTAACAATGTTTCTTTTTGTCCACCATCGATCTTAAACAAGTCCTTAAAAAAAACTCACCCAGATGGTAGAAAATTTGCTGCAATAAACATGTTAGTTGACAGACTTGCACATTTAAAAAAAATTATACCAAATTTAATAAACTCTCTCATGGAAGGAATTAAATTTTTATATCATATTAGTACATCAAACTTAATTGTTGAATTCTCTGATTTTCCCCTGAAATATGAGCAACAGATGCAAAAGGATACAATTGTTGCACTGAAGGTTTTGAGAGTGCAAAAAATTGTTGTATTTGGACCCTCTGGCTTGAAATGAACCAAAATGAATAAGCAATCATCTGTACTTGCTTCCTAGGTCGTCAGAGATAATCAACAATTTGCCATATCTTACAGGAATGTGATATTTCTTTGAGTTTTAACAGCAACTCCTTACTTTATGGAAACACCAACAAATATAACGGTGTGTGTGATCTGAAGTTCAGAACTTGCACAATCATCCCATGAAATGGTATTCATTCATTTGAGAGTTCTCTTGGAACAAACAATTTTTGTCTGTTTACTTCAAAATAGGTCTGACAGTATTTTCACTGGTATGTCTCCAGTGATTAAATAAAAAACATGCCTTAGATTGTGAACTCACCTGTCAAGATTCATACTGAAGATTGATGTCACAGCAGAAAGGTCTTTGATGACATCATACAGTGAGTACAGTCTCTTGATGCAGTCAATCACTGGCCTGGTATTCTTTTGATATTACTCAGTCCTTCCTCATGAAAACTGCCTTGTGTCTGGACTTGTTCAATTCATCAGCTTGACATCAATGAGTGGTAAAGGTTGCTTTTATCACATAGCTCATTAGACTCACTGCAACCAAAATAACATTAAAACAAAAATTATGAATATTATCAACTACAGGTGATTCTTTAGGTTTCAGGTGGGACTGAGCTACTACAAAATGAGATTGTTGCCCTCAGAGTAACGACCATTAGTCACTCAACTATAAAATGAACAACAAAACTATTGTTTGCATAAGATTAGCAATGCAGTCACAAAATGTACTCTTCTTTCGTTTCCATTAACTTTGGTCACCCAAAGTCTTCCCTAATCCACCAGATTGATCTCTGGGTACAGAGATTTGGGTGGCTATTTACCAAAAGGACATAGATCAATTAGTGGATTTTGTACAGACTCGAGTTGGAACTCTTAATTAAATTTTGATTTTCCCTTGTTCTGCTTGTGTTTGATGGCTGGTGCTGCATGGCTTAACCAACACTGACATGGCAATCTTGGATTTTGTAAATCAAATTGCTGCAACTTGAGCAAAGCAAGGTGCATTTGTATAATATACGCAATAGAGCATCGCTGAAATAGCCATTAATCCAATGGGCGGGGCATAATTGGACTGGTCCATTGATGTATAGCAGGTATTTTAATCAAACTCACCTATTGAAAGCATTGCCAGACATGCACTCTTATATTAAAATGTGTCCATTCCAGTTAGCTTGAGTTCTCAGTTGTTGACTCAAGCTCTAGGATCAGCAGAGTGTGGGTTCAGGTCCCTGGTGTTGCTACTTGTACTTGTGTCTTTATAAGCAAGCCAATTAACCACTATTGCTTGTCCTTCAGTTGGGTATTACAGCTGTTATAAGATTCCATAGTTTGTGTAAAGCATTCATGTTCAGTTGTGTTCACTCACAACTCGGCCTGCTCAATTTACTCAAACTGCAAACGCAACAAGAAGTGTTGAACAGTACTTCAGCAGATGCAGATTTGACTTGTGGTATCCAAGAGCATTGACATTTGTTAGCTTACCGACCACACAGTGATTCTATCTGGAATTAGAAAACAAATAATATTCTTGTTAATGGGCATATACTTGGCATGAACAGGAAATAATATTTAGCATTAAGCTGATACTGGGGGAAAGGGGGACCACAAGTATAACACCAATACAGAAAAGAAAAGCCGGTTAATGGGTAGCCTTGATCAAGTAGTTACCCTAGTCTTGGTGCAAGACGTCCCTGTTCTGTATTTCCACGATCCGCCCCATTACAAATTGCCGCCAATAGAGGGCGCTATCATTCCACGAACCCGCTATCACCCACGAACCGCTATCACAGGAACGTCTTGGGAATCTCGTCGAGTATCACGTGATACAATCGCTGTGACCTATATCTGCATATTCACATTGAGGTCACAACGGCAATACGCAAGCGCACGAACAAAAATTTTAAGCCGCATAACGACCAACCAGACTGGTCACGCTGCTGTAGCAGACGAAATTGTATTGTCTACTATACTGACACACTGTGTGCTGTTCTGTGTAGCAAGGACGGTCGGCCTCTTTCGTGATTTTTTGCAATTATGACGGCTAGCTTTGCTGGCGAATAATGGCCTCGCGATACTCATCACACCGTACGAAAAAGGGCGGATGGTGTATAGTTTGTAACCGGCAGCTAGTAACTTGTAAGAGTTACACCACCTTTACTAACGAAAGCCAAGAAAAGGGCTTCATCAAAGATTTAAGTGAGATTGTCGGCGAGGACCGGTGATCGAACGAGTCTGTTTCACAATATTGGTACGGTCTGCCTCAAATATAAATCAAAATTTCCCTTAAGTACACACTCAATGTTGGAGTATGATGGGTTGATGAAGCTGTCAAGTAGAAATGCATTAATTAGGGGTTCGTATGGTGTTCCATGTGCCACTCCTTTCCGACGCCTTTTCAATTTTGTCCGTCGCCTTTTCAATTTTGTCCGTCGCCTTTTCAATTTTGTCCCTCGCCTTTTCAATTTTGTCCCTCGCCTTTTCAATTTTGTCCCTCGCCTTTTCAATTTGGTCCCTCGCCTTTTCAATTTGGTCCCTCGCCTTTTCAATTTGGTCCCTCGCCTTTTCAATTTTGTCAGTCGCCTTTTCAATTTTGTCAGTCGCCTTTTCAATTTTGTCAGTCGCCTTTTCAATTTTGTCAGTCGCCTTTTCAATTTTGTCAGTCGCCTTTTCAATTTTGTCAGTCGCCTTTTCAATTTTGTCAGTCGCCTTTTCAATTTTGTCAGTCGCCTTTTCAATTTTGTCCGTCGCCTTTTCAATTTTGTCCGTCGCCTTTTCAATTTTGTCCGTCGCCTTTTCAATTTTGTCAGTCGCCTTTTCAATTTTGTCCCTCGCCTTTTCAATTTTGTCAGTCGCCTTTTCAATTTTGTCCCTCGCCTTTTCATTTTTGTCCCTCGCCTTTTCAATTTTGTCAGTCGCCTTTTCAATTTTGTCTGTCGCCTTTTCAATTTTGTCTGTCGCCTTTTCAATTTTGTCCGTCGCCTTTTCAATTTTGTCAGTCGCCTTTTCAATTTTGTCCCTCGCCTTTTCAATTTTGTCAGTCGCCTTATCAATTTTGTCCCTCGCCTTTTCAATTTTGTCCGTCGCCTTTTCAATTTTGTCAGTCGCCTTTTCAATTTTGTCCGTCGCCTTTTCAATTTTGTCCGTCGCCTTTTCAATTTTGTCAGTCGCCTTTTCAATTTTGTCCCTCGCCTTTTCAATTTTTCCATCGTGGGTCCACGTGACTACCAGGTGACTATCCATCAAAGTACTCGGCATTATCCTGATTTATTCCAGTTGATTCCAGTACATTAGCATTAAGTGCATTGGCCTGATTATGATGGATTCAGTAGGCCTACAGTTGCAAATGATTGATTTTGGCGGATTTGTATGGTTTCTAGCAAAAACACCTAGGGAGTTGGGTCTAATTAGAGGAGAAACTTAAAAATATATATATATACTGGTGGATATTTGAAGAAAAAAAACCCTGTCCTATCAGTGTGAATGTTTATTACAATGCTTTACATTAATTATCATATTTAGTTGAAATGTTCACTGATGAAATATTTATGCTTACAAATGTATAAATGTGGGCATTATACTTACAATAAAAAGGACCATTTAAAATTGTTCAGCTAAAATAACAAATATAATGTAACAGTAACAGAACAGTTTTCTACAAACTGTTTAACTTTTATGACCAAGTACTGGTTGTATAGTTTAATAATACCTGATACATGTACATGCATGGAGGAGTGCCAGTTTTAATCATATTTGACACCATACATTTTCTTTATTTTTGTTTTCAAAGGAAAAGATGTAGATTCAGCATGATAGTCTTGGTTGTGTTGGATAATGTGAGACAACTACACTCAGTACATACTTCCTTGCCTTAAAAGCACAAATGTGAGGTTCATCCTCCAAAATGTAATAATGCGTACACAACAGTAACATTAAATCACCAGGGGCTGATTTTACAAAGAGTTCAGATTGATCTTAACTGTGTATTATTAATCTTAATTGATAAGCAATGTGTGATGTCACAATACAAATCACTATGGCAAATAACTTCAGATAAATCTTAGTAAGTCCTTTGAAATCGACCCCAGGCCTTATAGTAATAACATTATTTGAATACATACTGTATTCAAATAATGTTATTACTATATACTATAACTTCTATTACATTAACTGTCAACTTTTACGGCACGCTCCGCCATTACGCACAAACGACAGCAAAATACTATTTTAAATAGTTCTATGGGTTACTACGTACACACGCCGGTGTCGGTCGACGGGTACGGCGACAAGTTCCATTCATATTCCCCACACACGATTCCATGTGCAGCCACAATACAATAATAGAGATCAGTGGTTCACAAACGCGGCAGTTCAGGTACTAAACTCATCACGTGATTTTTTTCTTGCAAAGAAATTATGCAAATTTCTACGTCACAGCGGAATGTCCCTGGAATTTTCCAGGCAGTTTGACGAGATTCCCAAGACGTTCCTGTGATAGCGGTTCGTGGGTGATAGCGGGTTCGTGGAATGATAGCGGGTTCGTGGAATGATAGCGCCCTCTATTGGCGGCAATTTGTAATGGGGCGGATCGTGGAAATACAGAACAGGGACGTCTTGCACCAAGACTAGTAGTTACCCTTGCATGGAGTCCATAAGGATGATACACAGTTGCACACAGTTCCCTTTTTTAAATGGTATATTTTGAGCGGACTGATCAAGTTCTGTCATCCAGGAACTTTACACTGATTTGTGGGCCAGTTCCCTTTGGTATTTTGTGCTAAGGCCAAACAAAAAAAGTGTTCTGTTTCCGGTTTCTTGACCGACCCTAACTTTAAGCCGCGACCCTAAACTTTTTGTTCGGCTTAAAAAAAAATATATATATATATATATATTAAAATAATTTAAAAATGAAGTTTCCATGGACCAATTGTCAGACTTTTACCAAACTAACATGTTTTTAACAAAATTGTACTAAAAAACCAGTACACATCCAGACAATTTTACTGATATCTCCGTGATTTGAGTCTCATGATTTTGTGATCCACGGTCGTCGCATCGTGTTTCCTGAAGGACCCAGCGAAAAATACCAACAATTCAAAGCACAGCGCGCATGTGTGCACAAGACAATGCGCAATCTAAAGATTGCGCAAACTTTTGGTCAATAGTAAATAGAGCTGCCGATTCTGCATAGCGCAAACTGCAGATTGCGCAAGAGTTTGTCCAATTGGTTGTGCAAATCTGTTGATTGTGCTCCACAAATGAACGAGAGTGGACTCAACAAAAGTCGCAAGCGGACGATTTGGGGCAACCTTTTAGCCGAAATTTTTTCTTTTTAGAAAAATATCTGACACAATCATAACTCCATATTAACCAAAAACATCTCCTGCGTACCTCATGTGAGTTTAAATTATACTGAAGAGGTCTTTGATGGATTTCGGAGCAGTTTTTTTTCACTCACTGTTAGTTTTGAATCGGGCAAGTAGGGTATTTTTACACACTCGCGAAACGTATCAGAATAATTAAAAAAATGCAAAAAAACCCAAACTTTCCGACCTACCGACCCTATTTTAAAATGGCATGTAATCGGAAACAGAACACTTTCTTTGTTTGGCCTAACTGAATACGCGTTGAATTGGGGAACTGACTATACATGCCCCGGTTGCACAAATTGTGCCTAAGTTAATGCTTGAAAGTTTGTCAAAAGCAAATTAAGTGGTAATTACCACTGGTCAAGGTTTTAGCCAGGATTTGGTAAAAGGGTGTCCAAATCTGCTGGAAATTTAAAAACTGGGTGTCCAAATTGTTCACTTACAATACATTTACATGTAAATGACAGATGAAACAGGGTGTCCAAATTTAAAACAGGGTGTCCAAAAGACACCCAGACACCCCTCTGGCTAACACTATGCCACTGGTAAGAGGAGGGTTTTGTTTTCGCTGCAGCCGGAGAGCATTGGAATTTTCACCTGAAACACCCTACTATATTAATGGGGCTAGTGAAAAATGATATTAGAAATAATGCAATGGTTAGTGGTTTGTCCTCCGCCTCTCACAAGCCAGATCAACCAAATAGTTCAATTACACTCTAGGTGGCACAACACTACAAGAGACAACATCACATTCATACTTGGGTGTTGAGATAACCAATGACCTTAAATGGGGGAACCATATCAAATCCATCTCTGCCAAAGCAAACATCAGGGCTCGAATTTTACACTGGACCACAGGCCCGAGGCCAGTAATTTTAGTGTCGGGCCAGTAAACTTATGACCTAACAAGTCCGATGGTCTTGTGTTTTTCAATTGAATAACAGAAACACATTATGTTCAAGTGTTGACTTTGGGTCTAATAAATTATCTTTCAATTCTATGAGTAATCAAGTATACTCTTCCCTTACTTGTCTCAGTTCTGGTTTATATAAAAGCAGTTAAATGCATGTTAAACTGTGGCAGCAAGTTTTTTTTTTTCACATTTTGAATCTGGTCTTGTAAAAAAATGTCTGGTCCAGTAAAGATTTTGAGCTACAAGCCCTGTAGTCTTGTAGATTTTCTCCCCAAATTCGAGCCCTGATGTAACATAGCCCTTGGCTTTATTAGACGCAACCTACACTGCTGCCCTCAAGATATCAAGTCCATCGCTTACCAGACCCTGGTCCACCCACTTCTGGAGTACTCAGCAATCATTTGGGATCCCTACACACAGGAACAAAAAGACAAACTTGAGAAGAGCAGCCTGCTTCGTCTGCAGAGACTACAACCGTACAAGCTGTGTTACAACTATGCTAAAATCTCTCCAATGGGACACCTTGGAAAGCAGACGAGAAGTGGCACGAATCTCAATGCTCCACAAAATCCACCATGGTCAGGTTGCCGTCCCGGCAGGAAAGTTCTTACAGCCGGTCACACGCCAATCCATACACAATCACAGCAAGGCCTACCAACTGTTCTCCGCAAACAAAGACTGCTTCAAATACTCATATTTCCCCCAAACAGTAAAAGACTGGAACACCGATGCAGACATCATATCCATCACGGACAAAAAGACCTTTAAACTTAAAGGAGCTGTCATATCTCACCTAAGAAGCAACTAAAAACTACACCGCGCACACTCACTCTTCTCGTTTGGCTCTAGTAAGAGCGTTGAGAATATTGATCCAGATCCAGTTATTCCAAGCATTTACCAAATTGTAACCCTCCCCGGCACCAATTTAAATTAGCCAACAATATCAAAACTCACCAAATAAAATACAGTGTTTCTTGGCAAAGGAAGGAAAACAAGCCAAATAAAATAAACTTGCATTGACATTATTTTAGGGGCTTACAAATTCCAATATTGACACGTATACGACTACGAGAATATGCATCCAGTTACCAACCACGTTGTGACACGGGTTTCATTTTATCCGCCATGCGGCCATGCCCCCGAAGAAGGCGCCACCAAAACGGAAAATATTTGACTTTTGTAGCCAACTTTTACCTGAAAAACTTGGCTCATTTAAAGCTTGAATACAACATGTTTTGTTTATATGCGTTTCAAGGTTTAAATGGCTTTTTAAAAAATGAATTCTGAATCAAAACATTATCTTCTTACCTTTCATTAAAACTGCAAGTGCAACTACGCCATTTTCTTTTAACAGTGTGGGCGTGTTCACGGTTTGTGTTACGACATTCGAACTGTCAATCATTTCTACTATTTGCATATTGTGACACTGTTAATGGGATTCTATAGAACTATACATTTTTCCCATAATCCTTTAGGCCCTATTCAAATCTTCCACTTGTGACTAAATATCGTATCTTTCTTTTTAATTTTGTCTTTAAAGCAATATTTTGACAAAAACCAAACGATGACACTACCCGCCCATAACAATGCTTATGCAGAAAAACTTACTTAACAAATTTCTGCTTAGCAATTGTTAGCAGGCAACCAGTCACACAGGGAATGGTATTTTTGCTGGAAAACCCATTTCTGGTAAGCACGATTGTTTCACGATTTGCAAAATTCTGTTTTGTCACTTAAATTGAGCCAATTGTCTGACTTTCAGGTAATTTCAATAAAAAATATTACCCAGCAGCAATGATCCAATGTTTCATTAATGGTGTGAATTGAGGATCTGTCAATGCTTATCAGTAGATTTGTAAATTATTGACATATCTTTCTGGTTATGAACGGGACCCACAAAAGCATCTAGCATCTAGGGTTAACAAACTTCCACTCCATAATGGAAATTTACAAGAAAAATTTATTAACAAAAAGATTGAAAAAACTTCTTTAAAACTTTTTCCGTCACGGGCTCCTCTTTGGCCAAAATTTACATGAAACATTTCAGTAAAACGGCTTGATATAAACCAACCCAGGCCAAAATTTAGGAGCCCTCTTTAGCAAAAATTCACATACAAAAGTTAGGGGGAAAAACTTTACAAAAGAGGCTAACTTTTTTGAGGGATCCCTCTACTTTAAAATTTGACATACAGAAAAATTGCTGTCCCGTCCCAAGTATTTTCGAAATAGTGCCCTCTAGTGGCCAAAATTTACATATAATGCTTCAGAACGACTTTCCACAATTTTCTTGGTTATTTATAGCGCCACCAATGCCAAACAGTTATGCTGCATTTTTCGGCCTCGAAAACCTTTTCCCTCCGATTTGCCTCAAAATTAACTCAAAGGAAGTCCGTTGTATGTAGTGGACTGGCGCCAAATTACAGATACTTTGGACAAGGGCTTTGGACAAAAAATACATTTTAGACTTCATTTTGAGGCATCGTTATATCGAAATTTAGCGATATCTCAAAAAGTTGACAAGATAGACGACTCAAACCAAGATTTTTCTGCGCTTCGCATTCCAATTACACCTACATATCAAATTTCAGGCGAATCGGGCGAAAACAAAATTCGGTCAAATTTGGAAAAAATGACAAGGGGAATTTAACTTGCCATTTTTCCGGCCCAGAAAACTTTTTCTCTCCGATTTGCCTCAAAATTAACCCAAAAGGTGTCCTTTGGGACTTTTTGAGGCAAATTTATTGTATAGTCATGCTTACAGGGGCCTGACTGTAGTGCCCCTACGTCACTAACAAATTGTCCGCAACTATGACATCATCCCCCAAAGGTATGCGACAAAGTATGCAATAAAATTCACGACATCGCAAATGTATGGGCACATATTTGCGAATAATTTCACGACATCGCGTATACGTGTGCGCACATAATTCGCGAATATATTTGCGATGTCGTAAAATTATTCGCGAATATGTGCGCATACGAATGATGCGATAAATTTCGCGACATCGCATACGTGTGCGCACACGTGTGTGATATGCAATGTCCCTTCAGGGCTACCATAGCTAACCATGTTGCTACAGATGCACTGAGCCAAGCCGGAGCCCGAGCATTATCCGCGATTTCGAAAGTGCCCCTTAATTGTAGCACTTGTGTGTGGTGTGGGCAATTAGTTTTGATCTTGCGAGTTCAAACCCCTATGATTTAAAACAGTGAAAACATAATATTATGGATTTTTCACTGTATTCAATTGTGACTGATGAGAATCTAATGACCGATTGAGTTCAAATTGTCACGGTTTTGTTATATCGTGTATATGTACTTATATGTAATTGGGTCGCACAAAGTGTGGCTACTGGTCTGTGACAATACACCGATCCATTAAGCCACGCCCATTTCTCATTGACCAATCACAACCGCGAAATCTGATCACCATTTGAGCCGTTTGGTGATCTTTGCACTAATGTTGATCGGGTTTCGTGGCTGTGATTGGTCAACTCGTAAGGAGGCGGGGCTTAATGGATCGATCTATTACCACATGTTGTACACACGCTTTTTAAATCTGAGGTCATTGCATTATGTCTTTGTACAGAAAAATAATTACGAAGAACCCAAATTAGGCGTTTCTGAATAACTGTGAGTAAGATTTGAGTAATATCTAATTGGCCTACAATGACTTGTTTCGAATTCGTCACAAGTTACTACTTAAAATGGACTACTATGCCACATAATTCAGGGAAAGCTTTTGCGTATAGACGATGTGACCTCTGTTTACATTCAAACCGCCCTCTGTTGACAAGTCTGTTGTCCAAGTCATGTTCCGCCGGGCAAAAAGACGCGTAGTCATGGTAATATTGCGTGTACTTTCTAGCTGGCTGTCAAGTACACAAAGGTTTTGCCCGGCGACATGCGCGCGCATCATGTTATGATTTTCAAATGACGTCAGAGGTCACATCGTCTATAATAATACCAAAAAAGAGACGATGAACACCATAGTAAACGCATTTATAAAGTTGGGGTGACACTAACTTGTCACAGTTAGATGCAGATACATGTAAATAAATAATAAAAGGACAAGAAAAGTGCTTAGTTATCGCTTTAATAATATTGTCTCAACTCTGACACCAGTCCCGGGATAACTCAGTCAATAATATCAAGTATCAAATCTGAAATTGACTTTTGTTTTCATCTTTCATTTATTAAAAAGTGGGATATCAACTACAAAATCGATATAATGCATATACATGGGGGGTATCAATTTGCGATTGATATCAAATAAGTTTGTTAAATACACCTTGTTTCGAAAACCTCTGTTTCCCCTTGCCCACTTTAATACGGTACCAGCAGACGTAACTTTAAAAACTATAAAGTTTGAATCATTAAAATTGTGATTTAGGGTTGAACAAAACAAAATTGACTGGAGCGGAATTTGAACCAACGACCTCCGGATTAACGTGCCAGCGCTATACCAAAGTCCGCTGCATATTCAATATTTCTTTGTTCAACACCAACTCATTTAAAAACTTACCCAAAGCCAGACAGTTTCCCTTGTGGTTTATTATTCAATACAAAGGTATAACATTACAAAATTAGTATTGCTCAAAAGCAGGAGTACCTATAGTTCTGCTACGATTATTAAAATAATCCCCAAAATGTAAAACAAGTTTATTGTAGATTTGAAACCTGATGAGCTCGATTTCGCAACGAACAAAGATCAATAGAACCAATCTAACAGTTGCTAAGAAAAGTGCACTTTAAAAACTCACAGGTCAGAGTTAACCTGGACCTGGGTCCCATGGGGGACTGACAAAATTTAAGACCAGTATGACTCGCAATCTGGGTCAAAGTGACACAGAAATGTGTCAAATGACGCAGGGTCAGAGTCCCATTTTGTTTGACTATACTTTTTGGGTCAGCCTGAAGACGAAATGGGTATTATTTTGTTTACTTCAAAAGTTCTCTGTAACCCGCCTGTTATTCTTTCAGCATCCAACCAATTCGACTTCAGAGTGTTAATCTGTTTCGTCCGCAGAGTAAACTGATGGACTTACGAGGAATAACTTCTGGCAGATCAGGGAAAATTCATCTGTGAAAAAAGGAAAAGCTTGTCTTGTTAAGCTTGCTCGCGTTCTTGAACCTCAGAAGTGCAAGCCTACTCTATTATTTGGACGAAACGCATTATAATTATATTCCAAACCGTCAATACTCTCTGACAACGGTTATTCCTGTCACTCACCTTAGCAATAATATTGCTAAAGAATGTGAGTGACCATTTTATAGTCTCCTGGCAGCAATTCACGCATCAAGACGTCGTGTGCCCGAAAGAAAAACGCCGGATTAATGGCACATTTTGAGCACTTTATTTGAAAATTTGAATGAAAGTTTGGGAAGTTTTCTTCACAAAGGCCTATTACTAAAAATATTGTTAGACTTTGTCTGCAGTTCAGTGAGATCTCCTAGGAGGATTGATACTCATATTGAATTTGTTAATAGTGAGATTTCAGACTGAAACTCTTCACCTCCCCCCCCCCCCCCCCTCGCCCCAATCATGCACTTTGTTCACTTAAAGGCACTGAACACGTTTTGTAATTGTCAAATACCAGTATTCTCACTTAGTGTATCCCAACATATGCATAAAATAACAAGCCTGTGAAAATTTGGGCTCAATTGGTCATTGAAGTTGCAAGAAAATGATGAAAGAAAAAACACCCTTGTTGTACAAATTAGTGTGCTTTCAGATAGGAATAAAAGGCTTCTGGCCAGAAGTCTTTTATTATTTTAGTGAGAAATTACCTTTCTCAAAAACTACGTTACTTCAGAGGGAGTCGTTTCTCACAATGTTTTATACTATCAACAGCTCTCCGTTGCTCGTTACCAAGTAAGTTTTTATGCTAATATATAGTTTGAGTAATTACCAAACGTGTACAGTGCCTTTAAGTAATTGGTCCATTTTAGAAGTCGCCATAGGAAGGATTCTGCATGGGATTGGGAAAATATGTCTTCAGAGGTAATTCTATAGCAGCAACATTTTTTTTATTGCCATATTTTTGTCTGGTGCCATTTTATTGCTTACGGCTTTTTGTTGTTAAAAATATACTTTATTGTGTCCGGAAGAAGGGCCTCAAGTTTCTTTCAGGCGCTAGAGTATAATGTTCGACAACAATATTATTAATATTGCCGTTTACCGAAAACGCGAGCGTACATTGAAACTAAGCAAAGCTGGAAAGTAAACATCATCTGCTTGGAACTATAAATTCATTAATTTTGATGTGAAAATATTTGTTGTTATTGGAAGTGTTTTGGGGATTCTTTTTTATCCATCTGTTTAGACCATTTTGTGAATGAATTGTGTTCACCAAAATTAAACATAGTGCACTTTAACCAAACAGTCGTTAAAAAGGGTCTCACCAGCTGATACTGAACCGGAAGGTTAATAGTAAACTTCATATTCGTAATGATCAATTGGTCATTAAATGAAAAAATGCGTATAACTTTTTCTCTTTTTTGGGGGCCCCCCCCAAAAAAAAGATCAAGGAAAATGTTTTACTTGAAAATGAATGTTTCTTTCTGGCAAATATACTTTTAAGAACACTCTTGATCAACAAACTCTATCTACTAGGAGCTCCAAAATATGCCAAAGCAATTAAATGAAACCCATACAAATTGCACTGATGACCTTATGTTCTGAGTAGATGCAGGATTCTTCCACAGGTTCCCGCCGAAATGCCAAGTTGTGAGGAACACTTACCCATAAAGGGGAGCTGCCGTTTGCCCCAGACGAACACGAAGTACACAACGAGTCCTAACACCAGCAACAAGATAGCGTATAGGTACTCTAGCGTTGGCTGGGAGATGAGGGGAACCAACACCAAGAACAACGAACTCATCGTTGCTAAGATGGGTACCAGGATGTTGACCTGTGTAAATGTAATGGTAATACGGTTTTGTTTTTGTAAAGTTTTGTTTGTTATTGCTTCTTGTTTGTTTTAAGGGGTGTTGGGGGTATAGACCATGTGACCTGTGACATCACATGTTTACAAAAGAGCCACACAGTCTGGACTTCCTGCAGGCGCAGTTTGTACGCAGCTCAATGGAAGAATACGCTAAATCTTATGTTTTATTGAGATTGCGCTGTCTGATTTTTCTCAACTTTTGATATGAAGAAAGGGGGGACATCTCAAAATCTGTACAGCTGGTGCTTTTGTAACTCTTGAATAAATTTGAAAATTATGACACAAAATGTAAAATTTCCCATAATGGCCTGAGTAGTATCTTGCCCATCAGGAATTGCATAAGAATGTACAAGGTCACTCTCTGTAAACAAAGGTAGCATATATGGTCTATAAAGAGCGTAATTGTACTTTTGTTATTATCTTTTTGATTAATTACTTAATTAATTACATGTAGTATATTTATTTATTTATAATTTATTCATGTCCAGAGCAGTGGTGTCTTGCCTTAAACGCTCGGGGTTTGTCCGGGTGCTTCCAACGCAAAACCAGAAGTGCAACAAAAGAGGCTCCTTGAAAAAGACAATTGACAATGCCAGAGAATTTGACGATAGAATCAAAGTCTCCAACGATGATGAGGATTATCCCAATTAATCCCTGGTGGCACAAGAAGAATACATTGTATTAAAAGCAAGGTATACGAGAACTTCACTCTTAAAATTAATGGCAATAAAAACATGTTGGTTAGAAGCCTACAGCAGCTTTCGATAGTATAAAGCATTTTTGAGAAACATGTCACTTCGACATTTTGTGGTTATAGTATAGTATATATATAGTATAGTATTTTATTGTCACATACACACATAAATATATGGCAGTGAAATGCATTTTGGTTTTGCGTGTCTAAAAACATGTAAACAAAAATAGCAGTTTTTATGCCCCCAAATTTGAATCTGAAAAACATGTCTGTCAGAAACGTAACGCTTCTCAATTGTGTATTCATATCAGGGATTATTCTTCCTGGATGGACAAAATATTCGCTCCGGATTATCGGCGACATTAAAAGCAACAAACAAACTGATGAAATGAAATTTTCACAGGTTAGTTTTATTGTATATTATAGCAACAATTATAGCAGATTAAAACAATCGAACCCTCCTTAAAACCAAAGGTATACTTTGCCTTTTATAATCAGGCTATACGACCGTGTCTGAATTGCTGGCTATGGATACGGCTGGAAGTCACGTCAAAATGCTTAGCAACACCCCTTAGCAGCAGCCGTAGTTGAAGCTGCCAAATCGGCACAGCCTGCTGTCACAGTATTTAAGACCAAGCATAGTGCTTTGTGGGGTCCGATGTCATTATTTATAAGCACTAATTGAAATGAGCAAGACTAAGACAGTGATGAAATAATCTTTCCAGTGTGATGTCACAATTCAAATGAAGTTTTAAAAACTCCCGGGTCAGAGGTGAACCGGATTCCAGGTCAGGGTGGGGGGGCGACCATTCCTGGGTCAGACTAACGCGGAAACTGGTTTAAAAAATTGAATTTAAACTCGGATTCTGCGTCAGTCTTAGCATTTTCTGAGTTATTTGACACAGATTCCCGGTCATATTGACCAGTGAAAGGGTCAGCCCACGGGACCCGAAACCAGGGTCAATTTTGAACCGGAAGTTTTACGTGTATATGAATATAGCAAAAATTCTTTCAGCAATAAATATTTTGCCAGACTCTTATGAAAATTGCGTCCTACCTGCAACACAATTGCCGGAAGTGGGGTCAACCTCTTCACGGTGACCATTGACATGATCCTAATCATGTGACCTTCTCTTCCGGCAGCAAATGTCATTCTAAATTAAATCAATTCAAGTTGTTCCGTCACTCACAAAGAAGAAAATTTAATCAAGAAAATTAGCGGGTAACTCCCACCCCTTAAAATAAACAGACAGTGGGGGTTACAACATGACCTAGTGAAGAATAGGGAAAGCGGGATAAGCGGGATAAACTGGACTACACCAAACCAAACCAGAACAAACCAGAGTAAACAAGAACTAACCTGGGGTTGGCCAAAAGACTACCGACGCAACTGCCTGAGGTGGATATACAAACTCCGAGTGGAATCAGCCATGCCATGGAACCCAACGTACGTTCAGCAAATGTCTGAATAGGTAGCAAATAATAGTTATTAGTTGTCAACAGCTTTCTCTTTTCTTCAAGGAGATTACAAGTTCTACTCGTTTTATTGATCCTAATCTCGAGGTTTCCATTTCTACCTTTGTGAAGTACACACCTGACGTAAGATTTTAGAATCGCGCCATAAAATGTGCAACCGGCGTGTCCGACCTGGTTCCTCCTATAAGGATGTTTCAGCGTGAGGTGAAACTTGGATTGTTCTGCTTGTTCTCACCCATACACTCTTGCTTGTTATGATGTGGAACTAAAAGAGCCATTCCAACAGCTTTATTCCAATTACTGCATCTCTTTAGAACACCTTGCCTGGTGCATGTTTCCCTCAATCCTACAATCTAGACTACTGTTTAAGAGGAATATCAGTCACATTCAGCTCCCCTGAATTATTTTCATTTTAAATATTTGCTTCTTGAAGCCCCTATTCCTAGAGTGGCTTATGCTTGGGGCTAACTTGAAAATAAAAACAAAAATAGGTGACGTCTTAAATTAGACAAGTCGTTAAATGTCTGTCGCGGTGATAGCGAAACGGCTCTCTCGCAATATCCCGCACGAGGGCTCCTCTGCGCGGGACTACTGCTCTCACGACTGGTCACATTTACCGTTAATGACGAAGAGACGGCAGCCAGCAGCTTCGCGCGAGGGCAGCGATCGCGTGAGAGCAGCGATCTTGCGAGTGCAGTTTTTACGCTAGCACTACGCGACTCGCTATCCCCGCGACATTAATGTTAACGACTTGTCCACAAGTCTAGTCTTAAATAGACCTTTACTTACAACTGCCACTGCACTGGACGCTAGAACCTCGTTGGGTGAGAGGACGGCAAAGTAAGCGATGTTAGTCAGAAGATAGATGGCGGTGACTGAAGGCAAGGCAATGCATATAGCCAGGGGAATATTTCTGTCAAAAGAAAAGAAACCCATGACTTTCGGCTGTCCTTAGATTGGTCTTACCCAGCTGTATTGGTCTGCTGATACTTAACTTGTGGACAGCACTGGTTTTGTCTGTATACTCAATTCGGGACAGGCCAAACTTTCTGTTTATCCGTTTTGTATGTCCAGATCCAGCTGAAAGGAAATAAGTATTGTTCTACAATCTAAACACTTCCGGGTCAGCAGTGACCCGGATTCCGAGTCCCAAGGAGCCCGACCCTTCTTTGGGTCAGGCTGATCTGAACCCAAGTCAAAATTACCAAGAGATGGGTCAAACTGACGTATATACAGAGTTAAAAAAAAAAAAAATTATGTGAGTATTAAACGACATTATCCTTTGCGGAGACAACAAAATTGCAAAACAAACTTGGTGGACAAGTATTAGGAGTTTTCAAATAGCTCGTTTAGAGATTAAAAATACCAACCGTTGTGGGTTCTTTGCCTCTTCCGTCACGGTGTTAAGAATTTCCCTGAGGTACAAAAGAAAAACGAAAAAGAAAAAAAACGCTAAAGGCTGTTTTTAAACAATTTTCCTCTTATTGAAAAGCTGTACGTATTAATGAAAAAGGAAGACAACTTTGATGAGACACTTCGACTTTTTATGCAGAAAATATTTTTAAAAGTTCTTCAATGAATAAAGACAGAAGTCATCAAATCTCCAAGCAAATAGGGGGAACAATAAGCCTTTGAGGTTACGCGTGGATCCCTGGAACTCGTCACACAGTCAGATAGGCCTATATGTAATGAGAAAGATGGCTATGGGCCATCACAGATTTGTCATTTGAAAAAGTATGAGTAAAATAACAAGCAATTATAACATGAATGTTATCAAAATTGCTGCCACTGCTTGTTTTTCTGCATATAATATGCCCCGTGGCCAAATATCTTTATAAAAAATTACTCCGACTGGGGCCAAATTTCATACTATCATCAAAGGCACAATCTCATTCACCTGTCTGCCGGAGGGCCTAAATGCTTTCTGACTACATTACTCATATACAACAAACAATTCTATATTACTCAAATTCTAAAAAAAAAAAAAAAAAAATTGTTTTATTCCAGATTTCTTGAAATATACTATGACCGTACACTTGCCGGTTTACACAACTTGTGGAAAGTGAATCTCCAGATAATTCTGACAATACGAGTGCGAGACACATCAGCAGGAATATAATTTCCTCGAATGCCTCATACCTCACCGAGTAAGTGAGGATGATCAACTTCAACGAGACTTCGTAGGTTTTTGGTTTCTGTGTGTTGCCACTTTTAATAATGGATACCAAATTGGTGTCCTGAAAAATGCTTCCCTTTGAGATCAAAACGAAAGTCCCACTACACACATAATAGATCGATCAATTAAGCCCCGCCTCCTTACGAGTTGACCAATCACAGCTGCGAAACCCGATCACCATTATAGTGCAAAGATCACCAAACGGCTCAAATGGTGATCAGATTTCGCGGTTGTGATTGGTCAATGAGAAATGGGCGTGGCTTAATGGATCGGTGTATTCTTTGGCATTTAGTCAGACACGTGTGGCACCTACTATGTACATCCCGCCCAGCACCAAAAGAATGGCAAACAGCCATTGACAAAATGCGGCTTTTGCGGGTGCCTTAGTATTATAAATACCAAGCGCTTTGACGAAAGACTACTCACCAACCGGCATATGCCCATAAGCCATTGTAAAGCGCAAAGCCGTAGCTTCCGATATCAGTCGAAGTACCCTCAAATGCCACGCTCGGGTTCAGACTAGTCTCACCTTCTGGACAAAACAACGGTTACAAGGGGACAACAATGACAAATTGTACTACTTCATCACGTCGTTAATAACGTTAACGTCGATAATTGATACCAATATTACGAGTTTGGTGCACAATTTGACGTTAAACTTTACGACTTCGATTCATTCCAAAATTGCTGTCAAACATACACAAGTCTGAATGATGCGTCTATAAGAAGTAAAAATGTCACCATTAATACCATACGAATAGTTGGATTGACGTGTATTTTCCTGACATGTAAGACATCTTATCAGTGTATCTATGAAAACAAATCAATTATACTTTAATTTGTTGTTTTTCACCACAAGTTCGTGTGTCCAAAGTTTGAGACTTCCTTCTTTTTTGAAATCAAAAGTTGGTAGAAACTTGTGTACTGCCACTGTCGTATAATAATGGAAACATTGTTTTACACTTTATCGTGCCACTCGGGCTACACTGCAGTATGTTCATGTGTGATGCGTTGCAGTTGGCCATTACAACCTCTGTGTCTATCTGGTCAGCTATGGGTTTCGTTTCCGGTACAATTTTACGTTAAAACCCTTAAAATATCAGCTTCGTTCAACTTTGGCCTTTGGCCTTAGACCTACCTTTGCATAACTGGACGAGCCCGGCGATGATGATGATGACGAGGGCCATGACCTTTGCACTCGAGAAAAAGATTGCCAAGCCACTGGCAACCTTGACACTCATGCAGTTAATGAAGACAATCAGCACTAAATGCAAGATTAATACAAAAAGTGTTTTCAGTTTATTTGGTTTAGAAGTAAATTTCCACGGTGTGAAACATTCTCTGGGCTCGATTTATCAAAGGTCATTCTATTACCATGGTGATTTATATTGTGTATTGTGATTTGAATTGTGACATCACACTTTGCTTTTAGCAATTCGCAGTCAAGATCAATCTTAGTTATTTGTGAAATTGAGCCCTGGTTGAGTCTATAGTCTCTATAATAATTTCTTTATAAATTCAGCTTGTGGTGGTTCTGTCAAATATGCAGAGGAAAGGTCAGTGATATAAACGTACTGATAGTCACAATGGCAAATAACTGCACAGCTGCCATGGGTGGTGCGCAGTCCCCAGGGATGACGTAATCGGTGACGTAGGTGGAGAGAGTTAACGTTAAGAGAGCAATTCCAGATGGTTTCAGGATCACCGCAGAGGCCCACACCACCATGAAGCCAGCCAAGTCACCGAAGGCCATCAGAACATAGGTGTAGGTCCCCCCGGATTTTGGGACGAGTGTGCCGAGCTCGGCGAAACACAGCGCACCTATGTCAATTTAAAAAAAGTCCAACTAATTACGACGTCATAACAACGAATTAGCAAGCGGTCGGTGCGCTGTCAAATTCCTAATTCGTAATTTTTTGTTTATTTGTTTTTTATTTTGTTAACCTAAATGACAACGTACGTCTGCGACCCCTTGCAGACGCGGAGCAAAATGTGCGTCCACCTTTTTAGGGTCAATTCTTTTCAATGTGTACATTTTGACCCCCAAAACGGGAAGATGTGCGCGTTTGTTAAGTGTGCTGCGCACCGTGCAAGGGGACACTGTAGACATTGCACAACGCGCAGCGCACTTGCATGCGCGTCTCCTGTCCACCATTTTGGGTGTCAAAACGTGCACAAAAGGATGGTACACGTGTTTACGCACAATGCGCTTGTAAACACGTGTACCATTCTTTTGTGCACGTTTTGACCCCCAAAATTACGCGCGTGTAGATGATGACGTCATATGCAATGGGTCTAGAGGGTTAAGTGTAAAATAGGCTTATTTATAGTGTATTAATAACGTGCTTATTTTTCGGGCCCAATTTCAAAGAGCTACTTTAGCACAACAAAATTATTCTTACCAGAATAAGGTCACCAGCCAAAATACTTTGTCCTATGTATGAGTAACTGCTTATTCTTGCTTAGTGGAATACAATTTTTGTTCTGCTTAATTAAGCAGTTTTATAAAAATTTAGCCCTTGGCATCGTTTACGGCAATTTAAATTATAATTGTGACGTCATGTACACAGTATAGCTGGCCTATAGACTGGTCCCCATGGCTGACAAGCACTGGCCTTATACAAACCCAATGAGTTCATTGGATTAGACATAAATGCAAATGGCGCACAATACACTTAATAAAAATCCTATTCCTCAACACTGTAGATAGGGGTGTGTGGACGTGTGTAAGTCCACATAGTGTGTGGACCGCTTTTGTTCTCAGGTCCACACTTCGTATGTAGTGCATACGCACACACACACACGGTGAACATGCACATGCAAGGTCAAAGGTACATCTGGCAGCAGGCAACCAGCCGGCTGGTATCTTATGCTATTTACGTCACTTCGTGGCGTTAAAGGTCCGGGCTATATATACCCAGGTAGCAAGCCCATATGGGCCCCATATGGGCCCCATATGGGCCCCATATGGGCCAGAATATGGGCCCCATGTGGGGATAACCCATATGGGGCCCTGTGGATCCTGCACCCGGGATTCATATGGGGCCCATATGGGATGGCCCATAACCCATATGGGTCCCATATGGGGCCCACATGGGCCAACATATGGGGCCCATATGGGTCCCATATGGGTTGGCCCAGATAACCCGTCTGGGATACATCTGGGGCCCATCTGGGTTATCCCATATACCTGGGATTCGTATGGGCATTCTGGGCCAAAATGAGGGTCCCATGTGGGTAGCGTACATATGGGCCAGCCTTATTATTATATTCAAGTAATTATTTAATGTTAATGATCTTATAATATATTCAAGTAATTATTTAATTATTTAATGTTAATGATAAGTCTAATTATATGAACGATTACATTACATGTATACTAATCTACAATACCACTAAATACAAACTCACTATATTACTCATTTATAATATGGCGTATAAGTATATACCTTTACCTACCTGCATGTATTATATATATAGTCCACATACTGAAGACCTACAGTCATGGTTAATAGTTTTTTAATTAAAAATGTCATTATTTGAATTAGCTTGTTTTAAATGAAAGCGTCTAATTGTAAATTTTATGTATGTATTTTTCTTATGGACGAATATCTTACAAAAAAGTACAAAAACAACTTTACAGAGCTAAATTTCACTAAATTGTTTTTAAAAATTATTAAAAACACACTACTTCAATGCCCTGTCCCATAAATTTGCATATTGCCAATATGGGTTTGCCCAGGTCTTACCCATATCGTACCCATATGGGTCTTTGCATATTCTAACCCCAAAGTTTGTTTAGGTCGTGCTTATAGGATAACCAAATGAACCTTTTCATATCAATGCACACAAGGGATTGCTTAAAGGTAATTCCTATTCTTATGTGGGTCTTTCCATAAATGTTTCATCCAAGTTTGTCCGGAGAAAATTACAAAATCCATTGGAAGGGTCATAAACCCTTGGGCTTGCTAAACTAGACAATTATATTCTAAACTATAATATTAACCCCGTAATGGCCGAGGTCTTTCTTTGTATTATCTTTGCCCAGGTCTTTTTAATACCACCCATATGAGCCTTCCTGCCCGTATGGGATTGTCCATATTTTTCCATATTTGGTCTTTTGAATGTTCAGCCCATGGGAATTAAATGCCCATGTTTTCCCATATGATAACCACACAGGACAATGCATATTTTGCCCATATGGGCTAGCCCATGTTTTCCACACGAAACCCATATGGGCCCCTTCATATTCTGCCCATATGGGATCGTCCATGTTTTCCCTATCTGATACCCATATGGGCCAATTCATTTTGTGCCCATATGGGGCAATCCCTTGTTTTCCCCATATGATACCATATGGGACACTGCATATTTTGCCCATATGGGTTAGCCCATGTTTTCCCCACATGATACCCATATGGGCCCCTTCATATTCTGCCCATATGGGATTGTCCACGTTTTCCCCATCTGATACCCATATGGGCCAATTCATATTCTGCCCATATGGGGCAATCCCTTGTTTTCCCCATATGATACCCATATGGGACACTGCATATTTTGCCCATATGGGCTAGCCCATGTTTTCCCCATATGATACCCATATGGGACACTGCATATTTTGCCCATATGGGCTAGCCCATGTTTTTCCCATATGGGCCCCATATGGGAATATTCCCCATAACCCACACCCATAAGGGCCCCATATGGGTACCATATGGGTTGGCCCAGGTCCATATGGCCCAGATATTTCTCATATGGGCCCCATATGGGCTTGCTACCTGGGTAACCTTCGCTTGCCCTCAGCCCCTTCTTCCCGGTAATGGCAGCCTCGGGCTGGTACCATGTGAGCTTTCTGAAGTCAAGTTCATGCATTCTGGGATACAAGGAGCCAGACAATGATGGCTGAAGGCGTTATTAAGTGCCTATAGACCTTTCCATTGTTAATAAACAAATTTAGTGCGCCGGTTGGCATGGACGGCCGAATGTTAGCAAAACATTCAATCGTGTTAAAAAATGTTGTGACCAATTTCAACATTTTCTGTAAGGATTCATGAACTGAAATACCTTCCTTGTTTGGTTGATTTTTTTTCCAACAAATTCAACACTATTTTTGAATATTTGTGTAGCATTGCTACAAACTATGGCCATCAGTTTTTGATTTGCAGTTATGGCTTTCCATAGTTTTCCAACCTCGGGCTGTGACGTTGCAATAGAAAGGTCTAATAAGATCCTTACCCAATGAAGATACGACTGCGCAGACAACCCATAAGATTAGACTCATCCCGACGCTCTGTGCCCCGACTAGAATCCCTTTTGGAGCGATGAATATCCCAGAGCCAATCATCGCCCCGACGATGAGGGCGACTCCCCGCACCAGACCAACCTCTCGCTTCATCTTCAACGTTCCTTCGGACGCCATATTGCTTTCTGGGGAGTGACTTACGTTTTCGAAATATTTCAACTGTGAATAAAAAAATTAAAATGTTATGTTTTTCGATGACAACTTTTCAAATGAAAATTCGAGAATTCGCGATTTCGTTCACACTGTCAACGACGGCCCATGACGGTAGTTGACAATGTTTTTAGAAAATTGGTGCTGGCACTAAATTTCTCGCCAGCAACAAATTTGGTGCTGGCACCAAATGAAAAGGCGACGGAAAAATTGAAAACGCGACGGACAAAATTGAAAACGCGACGGACAAAATTGAAAACGCGACGGAAAAAATTGAAAACGCGACGGAAAAAATTGAAAACTCGACGGAAAAAATTTGAAAACGCGACGGAAAAATTTGAAAACGCGACGGAAAAATTTGAAAACGCGACGGAAGGAGTGGCACATAATGGAACACCATAAAAGAGTGCAATCTGTAAAATCATGCAACCAATGTTATATTTGATTGCATACCAACCGGTAGTCGCCGCAGTATGGCTGATATGTTCCCACTCATACGACACTTCCTCGTCTCAGTATCGGGTATAAGGTAGAGGCGCCCAACATGCCCCTTTGTCATTTTTCAGTTGAGCAATCAATCACCGAAAAAGAGCAAAATAACCATTGACGGGATTGACCTCAACTATTATCGTGTAGCCCAGCTCAAGGCGAAACAGTTTTTGAAGACTGAACAACACAAACAAAGCAACTAACCAAATAACTGAATCAGGTCAGGGCTTTAAGAAAAAACGTAATCCTGAAAATCGAACTCACCCTAACCTCCCCACCCCACCTTTCAGAAAATAAGCACAGTGAGAGCGGTGAGATGTGCGGATTCCCGCTTGAATCTGTTTATACTCTGAGCGTTGGAACTGTAAAAGGTTACATCAAACAAACAGTAGAGAAGACAAACGACGAACCTCGTGTGTGCCAATGGGAGCAGTAAAAAAAACTATATGCTCAAACAATATACGGAGCCCCTAGTAAAGGGATAAAAAAAAATGAGAGGTAAACCAAAAAAATCATAAAATCAAATTTTTATTTACCTCTCAATTTTTGTTTTCATCTCTCAATTTTTTGTTTTTTACCTCTCCAATTATTGTTTTGTTTTTCCTCTCAATTTTTTGTATATTTTTTTATCCTGAGCAAAATAAGTTTCAACATTTTGTTTATGCCCGTAAGCCTCCCCCTTCTTACTTAGTTACGCCACTTGGACAATTTTCAAATGCCTTTTCATTGACATTGACAATGCAGTGCATTTCTAACGGAATACTATAGCCTACTCTTTCAGGATTAAAACCTCGGTTTTTCTTCCCTCAAAACTACCCGATTCGATCTGACCACTCTATGCACTTCCGAATACAGTACACTGCTCAAGGGCGTCGATGGGTGGGGGACGGGGGGGACATGTCCCCCCCCCCCCCCCCCCCCCCCCACTTTTTAGACTGGGGGACAGCATATCAGATGTCCCCCCCCCCCCCACTTTTTGATTGACTGTTCATTAGAAATATGCAACAAAATATGAAAAAATATACACCATTTTCTAGATTTAATATTTCATTACAATTTTTGTTCAAATAAAAGAATAGCGAACAAACGGTGAAATGTTTTCTTCATTTTCATCTTTTGTTCTGATGGAACACGCGCAGAATGGTATTTTTGGCCTATTTCCGTTTCTATAATACAGTCAATAGACGACAAGTTTCGTCCAAGACATGAACGCCAATATCCCGCTTACATACCTTGTTAGCATTCAAGTTATGCGTCATTTGTGTACGGTACACGATCCCTCCACATCACAAAGGAAGTCTGTGTGTGCGCTCATGTGCAAATGTGTTACATTTTCAAATTGTTACAATCGCACAACGCAAAAAATGTAGTAAAATCCATTAAAATAAATAGGAGCAGTTTGGGCCATGACAAGATTTGTCGAAGAAGCAGTATTTTGTTTTTTCGAAGAACTTCAAGCTGACACACGATAAACGCCGGACTCCCGAAGCATGTTTGTATTTGGTAGAATCTCGGTTTTACATAAGGGAAACCCAGACCCAAACACCATTTCGGGTGATGTTATTGTTAAATATCACCCCCTGTAACTCGCCTCTTGGTTAAAGGCCCTGTACAGTATTGATAAGATCGAAAAACACAAATGTTCACAGATTCACACATAACTTACATGATTTAAAGTAAGTAATGGTAGAAAGGGTTCCTTAAAATATTTCTGCCTAAAATGCTATCGTTTCTGAGAAATTAGTAAAACAATAGTTTTTATCGCGCGCGATAATAAACTCGATGTTTGAAAAACAGAAAACACATAGGCCTAAGGTCTCTGTTCACTATTTTCTCGTGACCTCGATGACCAATTGAGCTCAAATTTTCACAGGTTTGTTATTTCATGTATGTGGTTGATTACACAAAACATGAACACTGTCTGTGATTATTTTGTCAGCTCTGCCAATCCTGTATAATACCTTTAAACAAAAATAGGGAACAAGTGCAACACAGAATTAAATGTAAAAGTAATGGGGGGTGCAAATAATGTGATATGTATTTTGTCAAGACTTGCTCGCCCGTCCCCCCTACTTCAGTAGCGATCTACGCCCTTGACACTGCTATGGCAATTGTTCTACCATACACAACCTGTGCAGTTACAACACAACATTAAATTTGTTGTCAAAGACCAGAATCATGTACTTTCTGAAATTCATGTATATAGAATCATGAAGTAACAAACTTGAAAAACAAACTTGAAAAACACGGTCAGTCAGTCATCAAGAGCACGAGAAAATATAGTGAAAATCATCATTTTAATACTTCACTGTTTTCAATTTCAAGTCTCACAAGATCAAAACAAATTTACTGATTTCTCCAAAACTGCAGCATTTCAGAAAGTTTCAAACCACGACCATCTTTATCAGTATGTGCATCTGTCATTGTTTACCAAGTTGTGACACCCAACGCTCGAACTATTGTGTTGTGTCTCAGGAAATCTTTACTTACATTTAAATCGTTATTCATGGCGACGCATGCCGCTATCCTGGTTTGATACCGTGAAGCTGCGGGTGTTCTTGTGGATGAAAACGCATTCGCAAGAATCAATGATCACGTCGTCACACCAACCAAAGTTTCTGCACAAACGGAGCTTATTCCAAGCAACCCTGCAATGGTTCAATTGGGGTTTCACGCTGGTCGCTCACCCCAAGTCCCTGTTTGCCTCTTGCTGAGTTGGCGGGTAAGTTTACTGCATATTCATACACAGGGCCAACCCTTGAAACTTGATTGTTGTGTAGAAACCTTTACCCAACCATGACTAAAATAATTAAGAAATCCGAACCCTTTGTACGATATTATAATACCTATAGTGAAACCTGCTGCATTTGTATATATGTTGGGCAGAGAGTGTGACAAGTCATTTTGGAAACCTAATCCGTTTTTCGAATTGGAAATTGTTTACCAGAATAATGCAAGAGTGTGCAATGATGCATATAACCTTTTCATCGGGAAGGTTAATACAAGTGCAATTAATTTGTGTGGCCCCCTGTTTTCATCCAACCAACAGACCTATCGATTTTGGTTTTTGTAGAGCGCCCTCGCTCGTTCAGTTGGGTCGACCGAATTGGCAGCAGGGCTGCGGCTGGCGGCTACGTCGGTGTTTCTATGGCCATCCTATGCGTCAACACTTGCCATCACGTGACAATCAAGCCACTTAGCCACTAACTTGGACAAGGCCAAACTTTGAATACTGGGCCTTTTCTCAGACCTTGACTTGGGCCCCAGCTCCGGTGTGACAGGAGCCTGTCCCCTAGCCTGAACATCTGACGTCACACTTCGAGGTTCGTGAATGACGCCAATTACCACCCTTGATCAACTGGCAGGATCCTGCCAGTTGCTTCGCATCCATTCATCCACACGGCGGAGATTCGTAGTCGACACTTGTGGTTGTACCCACCCATCCTTGTGGGGTCCAAAACACAACAGAACAATGGACCCCACAAGGTATTCTTTGTTAAACTTGTACCCACAGGGGAATTCTTCAGAAAAGGGAATAATAGAACAACAATAGCAGGACCCCACAAGTCTGGGTTTGTATGTATGGGTGTGTGTGTGTGTGTGTGTGTGTGTGTGTGTGTGTAACAGCCTGCAATCGTGGACCCTCCTTTGTTCAACTCTTTGTGATACCACAATGATTTCCTTTGTGATAACAACCGTGGACCTATTGTCCTCTTTTGTTATAGGTTCCCGGTTTGAATGTGGTTACCTACTCATACACACACTCATTAAATTGTGTGTTCAAACTTCTTCTGATAGCGCCCTCTTTTGAATAACCTCCTTCATCAGCCCATGTTAATTTCCCATAATGGGGGACATAATCTCCGGGGATTTCCCTACAGGACTCCGGCTCTCCAGGCACGATCTATCTGCTGATGTTCGAACCCGCGTACAAATCACACGTTGCTCCAAAATTCATAACGCTGCTCAAGCTGGAATCCGAGGTATATGCACATCTGCATTATCTTTCTGGAGTAAGAGCCAGGTTATTAAAGGAGCAAACTGCCTTCAACTCAAAAAAGTAGTGTTAGGAATTTCTCTTAAATATTTTGTAAACTTAAATTTGCCTCTAGAAAAAATGCAACCAGCGGAACAAACGGGCTACCATCATGAGTCAAATTCTATTTGGTTCTATCAAAACCATACAACTTCAATGGATATTTGTGTGAACCATTATATTCTACCTTTAAAATATCTTTCCAACCATAATTATTCATTTCATAACAAACGCCTTTTTATGCCCAAAGCGCCTGATCCGAAGGCAACGTTCCCCCTTTAAATTTGTTATAATTGAAATATTTTTCAAAAAACGTTATAAAATGTTTTGTTTCAAAGTGCGATGGTTATCGAACAAAGCTCGTGATTTTAAAGTCAAATGCCCTTTTGGAAACCGTGGCTTTGGCATCGGCTTGGTTCCTGCAGAAGTATGGACTTACAGTGCAGGACAGACGATCATGAGCCGGTGTGGTATCAGATTCTGTGACCCCCCCCCCCACCCCCATCCCCCTCCCCACCCCCACCCCCCTCCCCTACACATACGGCTTATGTGGGTGTGAGGGTTTGAGCGAATGACAGGGATTACTTAATAAAAACACTCGGCATTCAACTTTTGAAGTAACAAATTACATGTTCATAAAAAACATTGGGGGAAAGGAAAAACATGTTTATGAGATGAAATCCCTTATTTAAATTAAAAAAGACATCGTATTTTGTATACCAGCTATGTGCATTCAACAGCTTTTTGGGTGTTTCAAAATGGCCGCCGCTTGTGTGCGGTGACTTCACGGTCCTGTGCACACGCATAGGCCAACCCGCTATCCAGTCAGTATAATAGAGATCAGTGGTTTAACTAGACTGATGGTCAGGGAATGAGACTTGATTCGCGTATACAAGGGAATAAAATGGCTGCGGAAGCAGGAGACCCTGCACTGTATTTTATATTTGTTTACGTGATGTCATCAATTTTTGTGAAGTGAATTACTCTTCCAACGAATTTTCTGATGCAGAAGATATTGTGCTGAGACTCGAGCGGTACGTGCGTGCTTTTAGTAATCATCCAGGACAACCTACGGGAATTATCATCATCTGACGTAAGCATAAACATGATAAACGATAGCAGTGTTGTTGATGTTGACGTTAACGTTGTTAGTGACAGTGACACTGATGACCATGTTGACGTCGGGCCAGGCCGTTCACTAGCAGCAGTAATTGCAACTTCAGAGAAAATATCATCAGTAATGCAGGAAATCAAGACCTTGTGGAATGAGAGACTCATGGAACACACAACACTCTGCACATTAATGAAAAATGCTGGCATGGTTGAAGTTTCTGCCGTTCCCGGCCCAGCATGCCCAGGTCGTCCAAGATTCAACATTAACCTCGATCAGGTTTCATTTTTGTTCCATCTTGGATTCAAATTTGTTGCCATAGCCCGCATGTTTTTGGAGAAGAATTTGTTCCCGGCCCAACCATCATGGTAAAGCCACAATGGGGGTGTTCATGATCAACTGAACGTACATGCTCCGTAAGGTCATCATCACTGATGTCACTGTAACGATTAAGTATGTGTCCACTCTGCTGCAATCTTCTCCAGAGTGTTGTCCGACACACCAAAAACATGCGGGCTATGGCAACAAATTTGAATCCAACAAGATGGAACAAAAATGAAACCTGATCGAGGTTAATGTTGAATCTTGGACGACCTGGGCATGCTGGGCCGGCCGGGAACGGCAGAAACTTCAACCAAGCCAGCATTTCTCATTATACGTTAATGTGCAGAGTGTTGTGTGTTCCATGAGTCTCTCATTCCACAAGGTCTTGATTTCCTGCATTACTCTCAACAATGATGATATTTTCTCTGAAGTTGCAATTACTGCTGCTAGTGAACGGCCTGGCCCGACGTCAACATGGTCATCAGTGTCACTGTCACTAAACAACGTTAACGTTAACATCAACATCAACAACACTGCTATCGTTTATCATGTTTATGCTTACGTCAGATGATGATAATTCCCGTAGGTTGTCCTGGATGATTACTAAAGCACGCACGTACCGCTCGAGTCTCAGCACAATATCTTCTGCATCAGAAAATTCGTTGGAAGAGTACTTCACTTCACAAAAATTGATGACATCACGTAAAGAAATAAAAAACTGTCCAGGGTCTCTCCTGCTTCCGCAGCCATTAGCCATTCCCTTGTATACGCGAATCAAGTCTCATTCCCTGACCATCAGTCTAGTTGTAAACCCGTACGCCCACCTCAGTGAACCATACTATACCATCCATAGTCTGGCCCGATCTAAAACATCAAGGATACGGGGATCAAGTGGACAGGAAGCCATACTATATCCCACAATTCCGTTTTCGCACATATATATTGAACGAACATCAAATAATTATACATTGGTGTAACATCGCACATGTATATTAAATTATCGCATATGTATATCACAAAACATCGCATACAAATGATCGCATATCATATATATTAAACAATTATCAAATATATATAACAAATTTTCGCATATATTAAACAATTATCGCATGATCGCATTTAATATATATTAAAAAATTATCAAATATATATAAAAAATTATCGCATATATTAAAAAATTATCGCATATATATTACAAATTATCACATATATATTGCAAATTATCGCACATATATTACAAATTATTGCATATAATATTACATATATTGCATACATAAAACGAATATCGCACATGTGTGACAATCATCGCATATGACAAACATCGCACATACATTGTACATGTACATTATCGAATATTGCAACGTTTGACACGCCATACCCCCCCCCCCCCCCCCCCCCCCACCCCCACTACGTCATTGACATGGTATGTTCGTGGGAAATCCCAATGTGAGAAATAGCCTAGACCATTCAATTGTTTAAACAACTGGCTGGTTTGTATGGACGGCCGAATGTTAGCAAAACATTCAATCGTGTTAAACAGATGTTGTGACCAAATTCAACACTTCTCTGCAAACTTTTATATAAATAAAAATCCACCCATAATTGGTTGCTTTTTTCCGAAAATATCAGCACTATTTTTGAATATTTGTGTGACATTTTTACAAAATGTGGCTGTCTGTTTTTGTTTTCATTTATGGCTTTCCATAGCATTTATGTGCTCTTCAGTTGCCGGAAACTGATTATTGGGAGGTGGCTGTGCATTCGAGGAGTATAATAGACCTTATGCACATGACGTCATTGAGTAGGGCGCCCTCGCCTAGAGGTCAAAAGGAAGATGTTCATTGGCCAATCCTGGTGCGCCGCGCGTACCAAGCTGTGCGTTTCCATTGTTTCATCATCAGGTCTATACGAGGAGTATAAGTGAACAATTCTGGCTCTTATAAACTCGTGCTAGGAACCATTATTCAAGGGCTGCTTCGGGAAACTGTAAGTACAGAACTCAAACTCATTTTGTACAGCACAATGCTATATATATCTCCACAACTGGGGGTTTCAGCCCTATATAGGATAGCCGAAACACCTGTTATCGTCGACATCTTTGTTCCTATTCCCCTAAGTTTTGTACACAGATTTTATTATCTGATAATCTTGTACTAATGTCATATCATTATAAGTTATACACCATGCAAAGCAATTAGGTCATGAAGATTAAATAAAGCATAAACAGCTGAACGTCATTAATTACTTGACTTATATAGTTATAATGACATGAATATTTAATCAGCCAATCTTGTGAGACCACCATATCTTGCAAAAATATACATAAAACTCTATTTAATGATTTTGGGTTGAACAAGGAAAAATTTACTAGAGCGGGATTTGAACCAACGACCTCCGGATTGACGTGCCGGCGCTCTACCAACTGAGCTATCTATAGCCCTATGTTGGCGGTCTCCCTAAAACTCTATTTAATTATATACTTGTTGGATACTGGATGTGTTTTGGATGAAAACATTGAATGACGACATTTATTGTGCGTTTTGAATGTATGTAAAATATTAAGAAATTGTTTTTTGTTATGTTGTGGTGTTTGTTTCCAAATTCAACTTATTTTGAATGCCACCATCGCAGTAACATGCAAGAGGCATCTGACCTAACTGGCTCATCGTAGGCCTACACCGACCTTTGAAATCCCTGTTTTTTAACTGGTAATATGGTATTGCATAATCTTGGAATTTCCCGGGTTGGGCAATAAGTACAATTTAAAACGAAGTGTAAAATGCTGCTGTGTAAAACTGCTGGGTACAATTATTGTGTAATAATTGGTCAATACACTGTGGGAAAAACGAGAATTGTTGTTGTATACCCTGCACTTGTGTAAAGACAAATTCACAATGAAAAAGTAACACACCCAACATTGGGAAGGAAATCAAATAGCATAACATCGAGGTTCAAACCACCTATGAAGTGGGTAAAACACAATTGGTTAGCCTCAAGTAGTGTAACTTTTGCACAACAAGTGGTACGAAACTGAAAGCGGGGTAAACTGCTCCTCGTGGAAACATTTTACCCATTATGCAAAGTTTACCATGCATTCGGACATAGCAAGTCGCAGGCACAAATCACAATCAAAGATGGATGGGGTGGACGTAATTCTGATGTTGCAGGTAGTTGGTATCTAGAACCATGCAGTTACTGTTTGAATGAGTAGAAATAAATCATAACTGTTAACAAGGGATTGGGAGACCGAAGTCTTTTTTTTATGGGGATTTATGTATTTGAGGACTGGCACTAGTATTTATTTATTACACACTTGGGGCCATGCACAGTACGCCTAATCAATGTTAAAACTTTGATCTTTTTCGAAATTGTTTTGACCCATCCGCCCCCCGCCCCCCGCCCCCCCCCCCCCCCCCAATTTCGATTTTTACATATTGACAAACTATTTAATATACCCTATAAACTGAAGAACAAAGTCATGTCTAAAATGAAGCAGATATTTTAGATCAATGCTCTCACAGCTCAAGAGTTTTCAATGGCTTTTCCTCATGCGCTAAATGCAACGGCACCCAGCATGTCGTGTAGCTTCATGTGACACTACCGTACCGTATTAATTTAACGTGGCAGACTGTGGCAGAATGGGGCGCGCGCGGGCGATGAGTCATCGTACAATTTGCGGACGTGATTTACCGTACTCTGAAGACATTGGTAAAAAATAGCAACTGTCCATTGCAAATTAAGGTACAACAAATATGGGTAAATAGAAAAATAGTTTGAAACATTGAGTTATACGCGACCAGTGCTCCATATAAGTTTATAAAACTTAACATTTTATATTCTGGTAATTATTATAGTCTCAAAGGTTCAGATTTCAAAGGGGGGGCACCCGGGGGGGGGGGCACTGATATCAATTGGGGGGGGGGGGCACGTACCCCCCGTGCCCCCCCTTAGTTACGCCACTGCTTCCAAGAAGAGATTATTATACTGTCTGCTCGCAATAGTTTTGTTAATGTTCGTTTTCACCGACCAAACCCCAATTTTTCGGTTACCTTTGCCCCAAGTGTATATCTGGCTGTACACAAACTCCCTAGTTGTTTTTATGATGCAAGGTGATTATTGGGTTGTGACCATCATAGATTAAACAAAAATTGTACAGTCCCCCATGAAGTTCAATTCTGTTCACACAAGAGTGTTGCAGTTGAACACAAATACACTGAGTGATACAAATTGTAACGTTAGTGTTTCTTATTCCCTAATCATTTTCATGTTGTTATTGTTGAATTAGAATTGAATAAAAGTGTTTTAAATAATAGTTGTTACTTTTTGTTTTTATTTTTAAAACAAACAAACAAACACACCAACAACCCAACAAACAACCCAACAAACTCAACAATAGCCCTTCCAAAAGGAACGCAGTTACAAATGAATATGTGCACAAAAAATGATTTAAAAAACACAAGTGGGGATAAATTAACTATACAACAGTGCTGGGCAATCATTGGGTAAGAAAATAGCACAACACCTGCGTAAAATTAATGAAGGTTTATTAAAGTTAGCCCAATTGTGGAGTAAAAGGGGAACATGGCCTCGTCACATTGCTGTGCTAAAGATGCCGCAAACGTTAGGCCTTTTATAAATTACTCAATAATGGGTACTTGTTGACACTTTGGATGTTGTGCAATTATCTTACACTAAGTGAACGACCACTGTTCCTTTACACCAACGGTAAAAACGTACACATTGTTGAGAAATTATTTTTTAGAGTGTAGGAACTTCCCCCATCCCAGCGTAAGCGTCTATGCTTTCGCGCCCTGACGTGTGGAACAGTAAAAATATAGGCTAGGCCTGCATGGTTTGAAGGTGCAGTCGATATTCCCGAGGCGAACGAGGAACTAATTTGTGAAATTCCAATATATCAGGGAGCTATTAACAATAATAACGTGATTTACGGGTAGACAGAATATGCTCAACATCATAGCATCACATTGACAGCAATCTTAATTGGGGAATTTCGAGGGGTGTTCTTTGGCTACTCCATTGTAAGATTATTTCTCATGTCCAACAACCGTATGACTTGGGGAAACAGTAAACTCGAGTTAGAAAGGGACAGGCTCAAGTAAATGGACAAAGTTTGAATAATAAATGTTTTGTGAGCTCACTTGATCGGTTTTTCTGATTAGTTTCAGACTTTCGAGAAAAATGGGCAGCAATCAAAGCAACACATCTACTCCCATCGGAAACTCGTCAAATCGGGTTAAATTTGAGAAGGACTGGTTCGCTCAGGGCGTCTCGAGACTAGCCTATCGCGGCAAGTACTGCGCAGGTCCGAAAGAAGGGTGTGTAGTGGTCAAGCTGTATAAAGAAGAGTGGAGCAGTAGCCTCAATGAGCTTGCGTGGAAAGCAGACGCACGTGCGTCACAGAAAGCTCAGGAGATGGCCGTCTCATTTAACCAAGAATGTCCCACAAACAAACCCATCAAGTTCGTCATACCAGATATATCCAACGTGGACAGCAACGCCCGCTTCAACCTGCTTTGGTTCATCCCGATAGCATACGACGTGAAAGGAAAGCTTCCAGGTACCTCGGAGTCGTCCGCTAAGATGATGCCTGTGGGCGCCTCCATCGCGATTGAGGAGTATCTCCCAGGCGACTTTACCAAGTTTAACAGCAACTCGTCGTACGTCAATCTTGAAGTTGGAGCTAATATCCCGGGTGCTTTCAGCCACTACACCTACCACAAGTCGGGAGGTTCTCTCCTTATTAGTGACATCCAAGGGATCCGTCAAGAATACGGGTACCACTTCACTGATCCAGCTATCCAAAGCCTAGGGGGGGTTAGTTTTTACGGTGCAACTGATCTGGGTGTCTTTGGCATTATAAAGTTCTTCCAGAACCACGTGTGCAATGATCTGTGCCGGCGCTTCAGCAAGCCCGACTTATCCAAAGTTCCACTGGACGCGAGGGCTGACCTGAACCGCGTACTGCAGGCTATAATGCCAAGACACAACTCGACCTACACGTACGAGTTAAAGAGATCTGGGGTACCAGACCACCGTATGCGACAGCTGCAAATGCGAATTCCTGTGGCCATTGCCGAATAGCCAAATTCCAATCCGTTTTCGAAACTGCGGCTTGGGCTTAGAACCCATTTGGCAGAACGCGTGCACTCTCCTTGTGACGGTGCTTCAAACAGGCGGACGAAGCCCAAGCCGGAGCCGGAGCCCATGCCAGAGTTTCGAAAACGGCCCAAACAGAGAACCCTTCTAACAATGGCGTAAATATTTTCTAGGAAACTGCATGCATGGTATGGGTGGGATGATTTTGAATTTGTGGCGCGAAATTAGAGACCCAACTATAGAAGTAGACACCATAGGCCTGCAATAATAATTTGCCTTTCTGAAATCTTTAGAGGAATCTGTTTTAGTAGTTTTCTTTTCTCTTTTTATTGATATGTTTTGTTTGTTTGTATTTATTTTTGCTTATTGATTTTTTTTCTTTTTAAAGTTATATTTCACTTACTTTGAGTATAGGCCCTAGTGTGGCTCGGAGCGACTGATGGGATTAGGGAGGTGCGAATAAAGGTGGGCGGGCGACAAAATGGTGACCAAAGAAAGAACGATTAGGGGGACGGGCCTGGGAATAAAACCCAACATATCTCAATCTGTACAATATTTCATCATATTTTTATTTTTCATTTTCAAATAAGTCACATTCCAACACGCACTGTCAACGTGAGTCCTTTGGAACAATAAAAGCCACCCACAATCCGTTTCGGGGTGATGTTTTGGTACTCCATTAAAATTGGTCACCATTTATTTTTATGGATGCTCATGTTAGAAATAAACAGATTAATGGTGATTTGTAATTTTGTAATAATAATGATTTGCATACGTACTTGACCTTTGTGCTTTCCGTCCTGTGTGCAGACGGCAACGTTTATCAGTGTTTTTGTGTAGCTCTAAGTTTACTTATGAAATATAATGTAATAGTTAATTATTTTCAAAAATCATGCCTTTTAATTTTAAAACTTGTAAGTTCTATCTGAACCAATGTCGAGAGTACATGAACTATATAGCATAAATGGCGCATTAATTGTGTGAGAAGCACCGCGAAAGGGTTGTATAATTGCATGTCATGGAATTTTCTCCAAAAAGGTCTGAACACGGAAGTTAGAGTGAATTTCTCTTTAAATCATTGATTATTAGTTTGTTTGACAATTAGTGTCATTATTTTATTGTCCCACAGAAAATTCAAATGCACATCTCAATTGATAATAATCATGTAGGCCTAGTACTTTAGTAGTATTCGTTCTATGGAACCCCGCGGCCTTATACGCAACGTTTTATATTGTGTTTATTAATTTTTGTCAATTTAATTACTAACAGTCTGTTTATTTGAATACTGATGTAGAATAAAAACAAAGAAAGTGGTAGATTACGTTTGCCCTCATCTTGTATTTACACTGGGTGCTTATCTACACTGTAGCTTGCCTATGGGACAAATTAGTTTGTACACTCTCTAAAAACTGTCGGGTCATAATTATTATTGACCCGGATTCTGAGTCCGAGACGGCCTGGCCCAATTTCGGGTCAGTATGACCCGGAGGCTGTGTCAAACTGACCGTCGCAGACTCTGAGTCAGAATTATCATTTTAATCAGTTTCCGAATCAACATGGCCCAGAAATTGGTCATCAGGCATCCCCGGGTCACTTCTAGCTTGGAAGGTTTTTCTAAAGTTAGGCTATGTCAAGTAACGTTGGCCTATGTGCAACAAGGGTGTTTTTTGCATAGTGGTGTAATCCCAGCAGGGGCATGGGTGTACACAACGAACAATCATGGAGGAACATTACTCTCAAAGTGATGTGGGAGAAAAACCATACACAATGAAAACGTAAGGGAGAGAAACTCTACAGAGTGAAGAAAAACCCACGTGTGAATTATCGCAATGAAAATAAATTCAATGAGAAAAACTATTCTTAAGTATAATGTTCGTAGCCGTAACTGTAGCCGCAACTGTAGCCGCAAATTCGGATACATACATGGGAGACTTTGGAACGCTAGGTGGCAGCAGATATACCAGGTAAATTTCCATTGTTTACGTAGTTCTGAGCCTGCGCACATTATCGAGAACAATGGATTTACCTGGTAAGTCTGCTGCCACCTAGCGTCCCAAAAGTCCCCCATGGTATGAATTTATATACAATTTGTATTTTACTTAAGTCAAATACAAATTTGCACGAAGTACGGGAGAAAGGTAATAATATGGCCACGCATTCGAATTTGCAGCTACAGTTACGTCTACAACTGTTGCTAGAAGTGTTTCTATGGACACACTTGAACGCATGATAACGCAGACATCTAGCCATAGCTAGCTGTAGCTGCCAATCGGATCCCGGACGCAATTTTTTTTTTGCACGATGTTCCGCCAGAAAAAGATGAGGGCGCTCTTTACACAGGTTTGAAACAGTACTGTACCGCCCACTGATCTCTATTAGAGATCAGTGGTACTGCCATGTACGAGAGAGAACCTGTGTGAAGAGCGCCCTCATTTTTTTCTGCCTGAACAACGTGCAAAAAAAAAAATTGCATCCCGGACACGGACTAATAACAAGAAACATGTTACGAATGGGGTAATCCACGGACCACTTGGCCAGAAAACAAAACTCAATAAACATTTGTCCCTTTGCTGAACAAACGCGTGTTCTTTTTGTTGGAGCTCTACTGCTCTAAGCCACGGACGTATATCCATAGAGTTGTTTTCATTTATTTGATCCCGCTGCCGCCTTCTAATAATATAGGTAGAAAGAAAAGAGAGCGTCTGCCTCATTAACATTTTTGCCCTCAAAATATTCTAGACCGATTTGAGAGCCCATAACTTTTGCCCAATATTGTGACCTGGAGTTGTTGACCTCGAACTTGAGGTATTTTGATGACAAAGGCCCTGAAATAAATTGTCCTATTTAACGAGAAGTGTAGAGACATTTTTCAGATTGATGCTCTGGCATGATGAAAATTACACCGGTGTAGGGGTGTTTTTATTTGTTGAAGGGAAAATAACTCGACGGGCCTTGGGACTCCTATTATCAAATTGAGCACAAAATAGAAGTTCAGATGTTAATAGAAAATTTTTCCCATTTACTTGAAAAGCTATGAGACTGAGATTTGTTGTGTCTTTTTTGTTTGAATAATTTTGCACTGTAATGCTATGGGAGTTTAGTGGGTCGATCAATGGTGTTCTTATTCTCTATTTGTGGCTACAGTTATGGCTACGATTGTTGCCATAAGGACGTCATAAGGACGTCATAATTATAGTATAATTTATACGCTAACTGATGGTGAGGCGGAAATCTTGCCGTAGCTCTAGCTAGCTGTAGCAGAGCAGCTAGCTGTAGCCGATAATTCGGACGCGGCTGCTGAAAGCTTAAATGCACTGGACACGTTTGGTAATTATCGAAGACCAGTATTCTCACTTGGTGTACCCCAACATTATGCATAAAATAACAAACCTGTGAAAATTTGGGCTCTTTGGTCATCGAATTTGCAAGAAAATGATGAAAGAAAAAACACCCTTGTTGTACATTAGTGTGCTTTCAGATAGGAATAAAAGGCTTCTGGCCAGAAGTCTTTTATTATTTTAGTGAGAAATTACCTCTTTCTCAAAAACTACGTTACTTCAGAGGGAGTCTTTTTTACAATGTTTTATACTATCAACAGCTCTCCGTTGCTCGTTACCAAGTAAGTTTTTATGCTAATATATATTTTGAGTAATTACCAAACGTGTTCAGTGCCTTTAAAGACCGGCGGGCGGGACGGACACTACACTTATTCTAACTAGAGAGGGCGCTTTTCACTAGCTGTTTTTGGCGCTACGGTGTGTACAGTATGTAGTAGTACATTGTACAGTGGTTGTGTCGTTCTGATGTTGCGATCAAAATTTTAGTTGCGATCAAAATTTTAGTTGCGATCAACATCACTGAATTATTACTTCCCATTGCAAAATGGACCACTGTATTATGTGCCACCGAGTGTTCGGCAAAGAGCCTACTAATGTCAAGAATAAGTGTTCTTTAAACCGTTTCTTCAGCTACCAACCCGGTGGAGCTTTGGGGATGGTACTTCATGAACTTATCACCGAGTGTACTGGTGTCGACTTGGACCCATTGAAAAAGAAATCTAAGAAAGAAAGCGGTATTGAAAGATACACATGTTTAGTATGTGCCAATGCTATGTTACATATTAAAATTAAACGTAATCAACTGTTGATAGCTAAGGAAAAGCTCACTGATCTGTTGAGTAAGGAAGGTAAGTAACTAAAAAGTTAAAACAAAATACTATAGGGGGGGATACTCCTAGTCCTAGAACTATGAGGAGGTTCATTCCTTAGCGGAATGAACCTCATAGTTCTAGGAGTAGGCAGTGGATATTTTGCCCAAACTTCTTCTCTGAATCTGATACTTTAATATAATTAATTAATAGCTAAGCTCCCACCCTCTTCTTTTGAATCATCCTCCTTCATCCTCCTTCATCAGCCCATGTTAATTTTCCATAATGGGGGACAGAATCTATCACCTGCTCTGACTCCGAGTATTTAAACGTGATCAATCCCGGACAATTAAGCATGTTAAGGGTGTTTCAAGCCGAACGATTCAGATTCTGAATCTGAGCATGGGCAGCAGTGCAGTGACTGTTCTTGGGACTTCTTTAGAATTACCCTCATAAACTCTTGACATAAATGCTTGGTTGTACACCATTGTCGTTAGTGACTTTGTATTAATCATCAGACAGTAATCAGACCATGTGAATTTTGAACTTTCATTTCCCTAACTAAACAAGTCAAAGAAAATCTCCTCAGAAGCACAAACTGCAACATCAACGGCTCCGAAAACTCGATAACATTTATAATAAGAGGGTCAATTGTGTAGGAAACATAAGCATTAGAAATTGTTATTTTTAATAAATGTCGGAAGGAAAACCTCCCATTGATATAAAATGGGACCCCCCCCCCCCTACGTACCACAATAAGGACCCAATCCTTGCTGTGCTTATATGCGATTTCTGCTTGGTCAGTTGGTCTATGTGATGTGCTTTACAAGCCACAGTGAGTGCAGAATTCTGCGGTAAGTAGATCCATGAAATTAGACCCTGGAGTGGCAGGGAGGAGTAATTTTAAAAACCTAGTCGTGAGTCCGCACAGTCCAGTACAAAGCTCCGGTTTGATTCCGAGGTGCAGGTGACATTTGACCTGGGTTCACAGAGTTTATCTATTAAAGGCAGGGAAAGGAACCACTGTAAGCCAGTATAATCCCCAATTTGGAGGACGTCGTGACTTCATCCTAAGCTTTATAAGAATAAGTTTGATAATTGAAACTGTTAAATATGGTGTATAACTATAATATTGATGAAAATATTATTATTGTCGAATTGGTTTACTAAAAGTTTGTTTCTATGACGTCTAGGATTTGTATGTTCAAAAATGGTTCCATCAGGACGGAAGGCCAAGCGCCCATACCCAGATGATTCTATTGCACTGGAGGTGCAGCATTTGGCCCCTAAGCCTAAGTCATCTGACGTGCCGAAAAAAAAGAAAAAGGTAAACGGGTAATTTAAGATATTTAATAAAAAAACTGTTACTTGGTATTCCCTCCTTACTCTGGTACCGCAGACTGCCACATAGTTATACTATCCAGGCCAGCATTGAGTGCATGGGTTTCCTCAGTTCGTACAGCTTATATAATCATTGGTCTCCACATTATTCTGTAGTGTTTTGTGGTTAGGAGAGTGCACATGAACTGGCAGACTGCCACAAAGTACCACACATGTACGTTCTAGGCTAGCTAGCATCTTGGGTTTCTTCTGTCCAGACAGCTGGCACTGTGGAAACCCCATGGGCGGCTTGTGTTATGTACTGTATTGTTTCGACCCTAGCAAAGTCTTTCTCAAATTCTGTTTAGCCTTTGAGCAAGACTCTGCTATGGTAAAAAAAGACAGGCCATTAACCCTCTTGCTGTCTGACCATTCAATACCATTCACTGTGGTTTTGAATGATAGATAAGCTATGCCAGCCTTGCAATATGATACCATGAGGGAATGCATGTACACAGTACACAGTTAGTTTTGTGCACAGTTGTGCCACCATACACAACTTTGGCAGTTGAATGGTTTCAAATGGTTGGTCAACTCACTTGAAAATGTTGCGAATAGTAGGAGGGTTAAATAAATTAATTTGAATAAATATCTAGTATAGAATAGACCTTATGCATATGACGTCATTTGAGTAGGGCGCCCTCACCTAGAGGTCAAAAGGAAGATGTTCATTGGCCAGTCCTGTGCGCCGCGCGTACAAATCAGCGCGTTTCCATTGTTTCATCATCAGTTTACCTCTAAGATGGCGGCTTGGTGACGTCAATGCATAAGGTCTATAAGAAACAATTTGCAAAATTTTTAAATGGCTGCTGTTGCTTGTTTTTCTATGCTCATACATGTAGGACAAATCTTTGGTGGCCTATGGCCATGTATCTTTCTCTTTGTGCCGAATCCCAAGATAAAGTCACAATACCATCACCTACATGTACATGTACCTGCTGTACTAACATGAATTTAACAATAATAATATCAGCTCTTACAGAGCGCAATTCCAAAGAATGATCATTGCGCTTCACACATTATTACCCCTGGTCACTGGGCCATTATTTCATTCCTAAAACCATCTCAGCTCCCTGGGGAGTATACAGCCTGTGCTGCCAAAGTGCACTAAGCTAAATCATTCACAAGAACCATCTCTGCCCTCCCATTTTACCCCTGGGTGAAGAGAAGCAATTATTAGTCAAGTGTCTTGCTCAAGGACACAAGTGTCATGACCGGGATTCGAACCCATACCCTGATGACTCAGCCACCAGAACTTGCGTCCGATGCACTTAATCGCTCGGCCACGACACGCCTAATTTGTACATGGTTATCTTTTTCTTTGCCAAACTTAAAGGTTGGACTCAGAGCCGAAGCGTGCAACAGGATATATAGCACTGGGTATGGATCTGCTTTCACGTTTGCTTACAGCAAGGGGAAAACTAAAACAAGGAGAAAGTTGGAAAGGACCATCTTGGTGTTGGCAAGGAGAGAGATGAGTCAGTTCTTCAAGATGAACCCAGACATTTTTGATGTGGACACAGGCAAGCCCTTCAACTGGAACCTGATCTTGAGGGGATTTAAGGAACATCTTCCTTTGCTATATTCTGCCTTGGAAGGGGCCTTGACTAAATATCAGGATGACAGATTGAAACTGTAAGTAAACTCATAATATTACCTGAAAGCTCCATTAAAGGCACTGGACACCGTTTGGTAATTTTCAAAGACCAGTATTCTCACTTGGTGTACCCCAACATGCATAAAATAACAATGTACCTGTGGAAACTTTAGCCCAAAAAGTCATCGAAGTTGCAAGAAAATAACGAAAGAAAAAGCACCCTTGTTGCACAAATTTCTGTGCTTTCAGATGCCTGAAAAAGGCTTCAGGCCTCAAGTCTTTTTCAGATTCAATTATTTTAGTGAGAAATTACCTCTTTCTCAAAAACTACGTTACTTCAGAGGGAGTCGTTTCTCACAATGTTTTATACTATCAACAGCTCTCCGTTGCTCGTTACCAAGTAAGTTTTTATGCTATATTTTGAGTAATTACCAAACGTGTCCAGTGCCTTTAAAGAAAGAGGCTCAAATGAAACATCCTTTTCGTCTGACAGCTCACACCTGTTATCTCTATATAATTCATTTTCCAACAGTGGACTTAATTGGATCACGCACAAACCAGTAGAGCTGCTGACTGCCCCAGGCAACTACATGTACTTGTAACTGCTTATGTACATTAAGTTTAATGACCCAAGTACAAAGTAATTCAATGTAAACCATCTCGTGGGTGAAAAGGATGTATACTTCCCAAGTTTTTGTGGCCAAACTCGAAAGTTCTTTCATGGAGCTTTCCCGTAATGAGGGCTTGCCAGTGACGTAACTAAGGTTGGGGAGGGGGGGCACAATAATAATAATATGAAGATCTTATACAGCGCTTTCACACCCAATTGGCATCTCAAAGCGCTCAGTATTTTCCTGATACAAGGTATGTGGAGCTACGTATTGGAGTATAAGACCCATTCCTTTGCATAGCACCATGTAATGGTTTACAAGGTGCTGTGGGTGCAATATGCAGCTAATCAAACAAGGAACACCGGGGCAAACCTTTTCTCTTTTACGATAACTGCACTTTTACCTACATTACTCAACACACAGGGCCTATGGCTTTATGTCCCATCCAAAGGACGAAGCAAGCAATATTGGTTAAGTGTCTAGCTTAATGACACAAGTGTCACAACCGGGACTCGAACCCATACTCTAAAGATCAGAAACACCAAAGCTTGAGTTCGGTGCTCGTATCCTCTCAGCCACGGCACAAGCCCCTCCCTAATTAATGATCCGAATCAGAACACCACCCCCCCCCCCCCCATATTTGAAATCTGGACCTTTGAAATAAAAAGTTACCAGAATAAAATATTACATTAAATAAGCATTCACCTACTAATTCCAATCTGTGTCATAAACAAATAAACAATGTTTTTATTTTTACCTCCATGTAAAATTGTCGCAAAGTTAACACCTATATTAAACAAGAGCGCTGAAAAGGAGTTTGTTTGAGTAAATGCAATCAGAAACAGGAGTGGTATTGGCTAAATATCCTCTCAGTAGTGGCCTCTGGGTAGCACTTTAGCTGGGATTTCATATTAACTGGTTTTCTCTTAAATTAACATACATTATCCACAACATGCAAATGCAATATCTCAATTCGATCAGACTTGGTGCCAGCCCAAAACATAGTCTCCTCATTCACATTACGAAAAGCCCCAATAAAGAAAAAGGCTCAAAGGAAACATCCTTTTCATCTGGCAACTCACACCTGTTATCTCCATGTAAATCCTTTTCCAAACAGTGGACTTAAGTGGCTGTTGACTGCCCCAGGCAGATTAACTGTTCATCCCATAAGTTAAATGACCCAAGTAATTCAATGTAAACACACGAGGATGTACACTTTCCGAGTTTTTGTGGCCAAACTCAGAAATTCTTGAATGGAGCTTTCCCGTAATGAGTGAAAATTGTAGACGTTATCTTGAATGATTCTTGGTTAACAATTCTTTGCAGGTCCAGCGATGGAGAGAGTATAGGTCCACTGGTACCCGGACTGGGTGTCATGTTCTCATCCATTGTCCGGATGAGGAGCCATCAGCCGAGGCAGCGATTCAACAGGGTAGTCACCCTACTGGGGCAGTTTTTGGAGAAATATGGCACCGCCTCTACGGTAAAAATGTTGGGCTATAAACAAAACCTATATCACTAAGAAAAAACGTAATAATTGGTATTACTCTCAGTATACCGTCTTGCCCAAAACGCACGCACAAAACTCCCCAAGATATTGTGGAAACCTAGTCCATTATACACAAGTCATGGGGTTTCCACTTTTAATACCAGATGTATAACCCCATGCATCCAATGCTAGCCTAGAAGGTATGGTACTTTTGACAGTCTGTGGTGGGTTTCCACATAATGCAAGATGTACAAAGAGAAGAAACCCATGCATCCAATGCTAGCCTAGAAGGTATGGTACTTTTGACAGTCTGTGGTGGGTTTCCACATAATGCAAGATGTACAAAGAGAAGAAACCCATGCATCCATTGCTAGCCTGGAAGGTATGGTACTTTATAGGTATGGTACTTTGTGGCAATCTGTGATGGGTTTCCACATAATGCAAGATATATATACAAACAGAAGAAACCCAAGTACCCAATGCTAGCCTGGAAGGTACATGTGGAACTTTGTGGCAGTCTGTGGTGGGTTTCCACATAATACCAGCTGTACAAACGGAAGAAACCCAATGCTGGCCTGGATGGTATGGTACTTTTATAGGTATGGTATTTTGTGGCAGTCTTATGGTTTTTGATGCAAAATTCCTTTTTAGAATGTCCATACCCTTTTGTTTTTTGAAGTCAGATGACGTCAAGTTACAAATTTCACTCTGAAAGAGTATCAAATAAATGGGAATTTAACACCGTTTTTACTTGAGGTTAGAGACTTGTAGTGTTTTCCCCCATTTTCATGAGGACTCCATCCATTGGAAATGAGTGCAACACAAAACTTAATTTGACCTCGGAGACCCTCTTAAAAGGCCAGTTCTTGGCAGTAGCTGTACAAATGGTCCCAAGACCTGGTGGCCATTGTTAGAGATATATGCAGCCTCGGCATACCTGCCATAAAAGGGATGAGCACTTTGATGTGCCTACTTATTACTACATTATTACATCTTTGTCACAGAATCATGAATCGGACCTTTACCGTTTTTTGATATTTTGTCTGTAACTCTGAATGTTTGCTACTCAGGTAATAGATGCCCTGCATCACTGTGGACTTTGCCCGGGAGCATCCACCATTAGGCGTTTTGCTAAAAGGTTTGGGTTAAACTACAAATACATCAACATCCTTGCTTTCCCAAAAGAAATGGTAGAACAAAGTGGAGAGGAGGAGGGGAGTGGAGAAGAGGCTGAGAAGCAAAGTGAAGATGAGCAAAGTGACGAGGAAGAAGAAAGTGACGAGGAAGAAGAAAAGGAAGAAAGTGACGAGGAAGAAGAAAAGGAAGAAAGTGACGAGGAAGAAGAAAAGGAAGAAAGTGACGAGGAAGATCAAAGTGAAGATGAGCAAAGTAACAAAGGAAAACGAGGAGCACAGCGCCAAAGAGGAAAAAAGTCAACACAAGCAAAGTCAAGAACAAAATCAAGATGAGTAAAGTGACCAGGAGGAACAAACACAAGATGAGCAAAGTGACCAGGAGAAAAAAAGGCATTACGAGCAAAGAGACGAGTGAAGACGAGGAGCACAGTGCCATAGAGGAACAAAGTTACGAGTGAAGAGCACAGTGCCAAAGAGGAACAAACTGAAGATAAGCAAAATAACCAGATGCGGAGCACAGTAAAGAGGAGGAATAGACTGTTACATGTATCATGCTGCTACCATCTTGGTCATGTTCCTTGTATCCAATACCAGCACTGGATAATAATGTTCATTGTACAAAAAAGGACCAGACTGTTTCTCCCCTTCCAGCCTTGGTTACATTGAGTCGAACAGGAGAAAATCAAGATGGCTGTACCATGGTCTATAATTGAGAAATAAACTGGGGAGAGACTCTACTCGAGTTTAAGCACTGAATCCACTGGGTTTAAAAAGAAAAAATGACCACCCCCAATGCAACAAGTTGTCGCTAACAATGTTGGTTTGTACATGTAGACCCATTAAGACGGACTGAACCATAGATTTAAAAACACTGTATACAATTGTATTCTAGTTTCACAAAAATGGTAGTTAAACAAAATCACAACGTCCTGCAAATATTACTTTCTCACTTTCAGTTTAAATGGAAAACTGTGAAACGGCATTTGCACTTGAGCAGATGGGGTTATCAAAAAAACATCAACCTTCTTAATAAGACACTTCATTAGTACAAGTGCATTTAAAGGCACTGAACATGTTTGGTAATTATCAAAGACCAGTATTGTCACTCGGTGTATCCCAACATATGCATAAAATAACAAACCTGTGAAAATTTGGGCTGAATCGGTCATCGAAGTTGCAAGAAAATAAAGAAAGAAAAAACACCCTTGTTGCACAATTTTGTGTGCTTTCAGATGCAAATAAAAGGCTTCATGCATGAAGTCTTTTATTATTTTAGTGAGAAGTTACCTCTTTCTCAAAAACTATGTTACTTCAGAGGGAGTGGTTTCAACTATCAACAGCTCTCTGTTGCTGGTTACCAAGTAAGTTTTTATGCTAATATATATTTAGAGTATTTAGAGTAATTACCAATAGTGTCCAGTGGTTTTAAAGGAATCAGTTTTTTATTATTCATTTTAAAGGTGTCCCTGGGAGATTGGTTACCAAACTTTACAAATATTTGCTCAGTTCTGAAAAACCAGAGCTTAGAAATACAGGCAGAAAATCAGAATACATTACTCTTAGACTTGGCATGGAACGATTTTATCTGGCAATTTTACGTACCTGTACAACGGATTTGAAGCTTTGCATGGTGGGAGTATAACTAAGACAGGTTTGCGGTAACACCATGTTAAAATCTCTTTTGAGTAACTGTTGGTTCTGGGCACATTGGCGCAAGTAGACAGTGAGTGTACAATATTCCTATGATATGTATAAGGGAAATCGTGTTCTGGTTAGCGGGAATTTTTGCAATTAGAGTTTCACAGCTGCTTAGCAGAAAATTATTCAGCTTGTCAATTACGAGCAGAGGACCAGTCAAACAGATACATAACATGCTTTATTCGGACGGTAACCTTTTTCTACTAAGCGAAAATTGTCTACATAAGCAAATAAATCTAGGAACTTTGACTCGGGCTGGTTCATGTAAATATTACAAGCTTTTATTATTTCTGGCATTTAAGAGTGTGCATAACATTGATAAGAGTAAATGCTTACAGATTTACACATGGTATAAAGATGGTCATGGTGGGGAAAAATTCCCTTGAAATATTTTTAATTGACTTGCTATAGTTTTTTAGAAATGAGTTAAAACCCAATGTTTGGAAACAATGAAAACTGTTTTTTACTTGTTTGTTTTTTTACTGAATGAACATTAACTCCACATAATGGTCTTTGCAATAACCAATTCATCTGTGAACTTTAAATGATTGCACTCCTAACAAAGCTACTTGAATAAGCGCTATTGAAGGCAAAGTATAACTTTGGCTTTTGGAACCACTTGATTGTTTTAATCCTTTATAAATGTAGATATATACAATAAAACTAACCTGTGAAAATTCCATTTTAAAAGGTGGAATACACAATCAGAAACGTCTTTGAAGAGAATTGTTTCTCAAATAGACTGTGCAAGTCTCGCGCGTATCCGAACGAGAAAACATGTCAAACGAAGAACATTTTTATTTCTGAAATTTTTTTATGAACAGTTTTAGCTTTTGAAAACAAAAATCACAATAGTGTGTATATTATTATTGAATTTTTTTTTTTAACTCTGGGACAAGGATGCCTATTTGATCCTTACGTGAAGGTCAAACGGGTCTTAAATGGACCCGTATCGCAGTTTAAAGAGGATGCTGACGCCTCAACAACCATAGACTGCAATGAAAAGGGTTTGCTTGGCGATTATAATTGCGCATCCAAAACAAGCGTTTACGATCTGAGACGAGCACAAAATTCTTAGTTTTTTGCAATAACCGGAAGCTGAGGTCAAGTTTAATTCTTGGGTTTTCTTCGTTATATATTGTTGAATTGGTTTTACTTTCATAGTTTGTTATCACTTAGTATTACATTCCAACAACATGTATACTTTTCTAGGTCATAACCTACGCTGAAACAAAATCTCGGCCACGTAAAACTCCATATGGTTGGGACCACTATGGTCCCGGAATGCGCGTGAGACTTGCAGTCTATTACCAAAGGTGTGAGCCCTAAGTAATACTGTCTTGCCCCTCTCAGACTCCCACTTATACACCTGGGTAAAGAGAAGCAATTATGGTTAAGCACACAATTTTTATGGCTGGGAATCGAACCCACACAACACCCCAATTTATGTAACAACAGGATTGACTTTCAAAGAAGGCGCACATGCAGACGGCATGTTCAATGTGTGTTGTACGTAGGACCTCTTTCTTGTGCTATAGCGGAACGCACGTTCGAACATGATGCGCGCCCTTTCATTTTGGGAGTCAAACTGTACACAAGAATCATAGAGTTGACTCCCAAAATGGAAGGGCGCGCATCTTGTTCATTCCACGTTGTGCAATGGGTCTATACACAGAGCCCGAGATGCAAGCGTTTGTTTCCAGTGTGCAAACATGAGGAAAAACGTACATATACTAAAATGTATTCGGTCATGGAATGTTAATCCAGTGAAATTAGTAGCTTTTCAATTACAGGTTAGATTTGAATTATGGAGCTCTGAAAGATATCCAGGACGTCATTTGGTTGTATAACAAGAAATATGAAAGTGAAAGGCTTCCAGAGCTAATCGTGTACCTTAATCTAGTCCGAAGCAGTGCACATTAAAAACAAGTTATCGCAAAATCGCTTACCAAGCAGGCACCATACAAATGTGTATCTACTAATAAAAAGCTAATTGATTCTCATTACCTAACATGCATCTCATTAAAATGACAATTGTTAGCAAGTTTACTTCGATGAGGTTTATAGCATCAGCAATGAAAGATCTTTTTAGATCCAAGTTGGCCTGACTAAAACTGCTGTTGAAGTTCATGGTACTGCTGTATACCTCACAACATTGTATTTCTACCATAAACACTTACAAATCTAACAACCTTCTTGTGTTCTACAATCAAGCAAATTTTAAAACGACGGACTTAAAAACATGACACCTTTTAGGCGAGCCTTTATATAAGCATGCGGCTTAAAATACTGTATACATCATTCTCGGCCTTGTCAACTAGTCTCCGTCACCCGAGTGGTTGCGACGAGGTGGGCTGTTGTGGTAGGAGGGTGATCGGCTGGAAAGAACAAGAAGAAAAAATAGTTTTGTTATACAAGAAATTATAACATATCAAATAGAAGAGATACAACATAAGTTGATTTTTTTATATTTTGAATACTGGAGCGTGTACAGAAAAGGCTGATAGTATGCACAGCTGGGGTTTATTTTGTTTTTTTTAGACCTACTTCTATTAAATTGCAGATTTGTTTTTAGATTGTAGCCTTAAGGGCCTTCTATATGATAATAATAATAATAATAATAATTAGTTCTTATATAGCGCATTTCACAATAACGTCTCAATGCGCTTTACATTAGTGCCCTGGTCATTGGGCCAATAACATTCCTTTAATCTTTCTCAGCTCCCTTGGGAGTATACAGCCCGGTCTGCCGTGATGGCGCTCCGAAGGCTTTTTCAAACACAATATCAACCTCTACCCTTGCAGGTACCCATTTATACCCCTGGGTGAAAAGAAGCAATAATAGCAAAGTGTCTTGCTCAAGGACACAAGCGTCATGACTGGGACTTGAACCCACATCTCGGCCATGACACCCTACGAACATGAAAATAATGAAATAGTAGCATTGTTATTGACCCCTTGCACTAGTGCAGCTACTCTCTGCCACGCTAGCCATTTGGGATTGAAATTACACATCAAATTATGGCAAGCATGAAAACGCCACACTGCCTATAGATAATGTTCACTGCACTATACAACACACAAGACATTGAATTTAATATTAAACAGTTGAAAGTGAAGGGATTAAACTCGTCCTACAATTAAAATTGATAGTGAAAAGTTCATGATAAACAAAGAAGCTGCGTTAAAAACAAACATTGAAAAAAAAAATACATTGTATCTCATTGTTTAGTGTGCCAATATGTGTAACAACAAAAACAATACATGTATAAGTTATACAAAAAACGCTTTTTGTGTCGCATTAACATGAACAGGCGAACAGGCGATCAGGCACACATGTACAACAAATAATAACAAATGTATTTTGTTATATAAAAACCGCTTTCTGTGTCGCATGAACATGACAAAGCGATCAGGTACACGTGTACAACAAATAATAATAATAATACATGTATAAGTTATATAAAAACCGCTTTCTGTGTCGCACAAACATAATAAAGCGATCAGGTACACGTGTACATCAAACAAAAGCCAGAATAGCAAGATAACAATGTTGTATGAATACCTTCACAATAAAAGATCAATCAAAATATAAAATGAAAGAATGTTAACCACATTGCACACAGGGTACAGTAGTAAAATGGAGGACTCACTGTGCTAGTGTTTATGACAATGTACTATAACATTGAGGGCGCTATAACAGTTCAATAAATGAAATAGTACAATAACAATGTAACAAGTAACAGTTCACCACAGCACCTATATGGGGAAATTTCTATTGGAACATTTAAGGGCTACCAAGGCAATGACCAAGGACAACAAATGCATTTGCCTCACTTGCCAATACATAGAAATGATTTTCACAACAATCCTCACAGAATACTACCCATCATGAAACCCTGTCGAAAAAGAAGTCTCAACACATCAAGTGTACAAAAACAATAGATAACAATGTTTCTGATTCTTAGGCTACGTCCCAATCGGCGGCTACAGCTGCGGCTAGATTTCTAAATCATCATGCGTTGAAGTATAACAGGTCCATAGCAACACCCTTAGGAACAGTCGTAGCCGTAACCATAGCCACCAATTCCGAGACGGCCTTATAGTCAAAGTAAATGTAACATGGCCCAATTGCTGACATCATTTTTTAAATTTTGGTACATCACACTTGGCGTGGAGGGTGGGACGGGAGGTGGTGGAGGGTGGGATGGGTTGTGGAGTGGGGTGAGGGTGGTTACCTTCTGCTTCTAGAGCTGCTATGATAGTTGCGACTGTGGCTTCGGCTCCTACGTCGGCGTGGCGAGAAGGAACGAGAACGACTTCTGGAAATGAGAAAAGCGGAAATATCCAGTCACAGTTAAGTGGATGAATGGAGCAAAAACCTTTCATCATAGAAGTGAAAACGCTTGAAAGTTAGTTTTAAATAGTCATAACCTTCCACAACTTTAAAATGTGATGATTGATAGCTTGGTTCGCGTAAACTGTCGTGACCAAGTGCATCCACCACTTCACATCATCAGTGCAACCCGGGGCCTATTGTTATAGATCCGTTAAGAAGAAAATGTTGACTTCATAACTGTACTAAGCAAAACTAAGCAGGGGAAGCATTCACATTCAAATGACATTACATGGTAACCAATTTCTACTGAGCAAGATTGGTCTGTGCTTAGCAATTTTGTTTATACATGACAAGGTACAAACTCCTAAAATGATCATGTACAGTTGTTACATCCACAACTGGTAAAGAAAGATGCAATGTTATATTGGTTATTCAAAAAACAAAAAAGTTCTTTTTGCCAGAGAGGTTAAGAAGACCTCAATCCTGAAATGAGTTAGGTCCACTTGAAACAGATTGCCATCACGGTCAAAATTCACAGACCTGCTGAAGCAGAATGTATTGCTTAATAATGCACTACTGAGCAAATATAGGCAGGACACCAGCCACAGACTGTACATGTATATGCATATATATTTAAGCTGGTAACCTTATTTTGGTAAGCGCAATTCTCTTGTGCTTCAATTCAAAGGAAAAACACCACCAAAGAAATTTAATTTAGTACACAGTTTCTCTGTTTCCTGCAATACACGTTTGGTTATTGTTTACTTGCAATGGTGAGGGGTAGTAAAAGAAAACAGATTTTAGAAGCCATGTGTGAAATGTTGATAACATTTTGTAAACATGTTTACTAAAAATGACAAATCAAAAACAAAATTGAAAGACGTCACAAAAAAGAACGACAAATTCTACACAGAATGAAAGATGCTCAGATTGAACTTGTTTCTGAAGGCTACTGCACTATCGTTAAAGTTTGGTATCAGATGTGAATTACAGCTCGACAGTTGTTTCAAATAGGGTTAAATGTAGCCCTTTTGTTACAGAAGATGTGTAAAACTAAAACCCAGAACTTTAACAAACCAGAAATTGGATGACTATTTAACAGGTGTTTGTATACACTTGGAACTTTTTGTGTGTGTGAGTTTAACAGTAGGTGACGTGTACAAGCCTGGACATTCCATTGTGTAGCGTGTGAAGTGCTTGCACTCACAGTGCTAAGATTCATTACCCTGTACAAAGGGGGATAAAGGGTACTGGAGTTCATGCTCAAAATCTCCCATTTTCTGGGGGTTTTTGTACATGTATAATCCCATATTTCAGACCTTCATTTTGTTGTTGTACAAGCAAAGATTATGAGAGATCAACAGGCTGCCACCATTGTTTATTAGCGTATTCCGCATAATATCAGATTTGGACGTAAGTCCGAGATTCCAACACACCATGGGCGATTATCTGCCATGGCTTTGGCCGATTCATGGTGAACGCATTCCACATTTTCTCAAAAGATATCATGTGGCCCTTTGTTGTCTTTACTTGGTTTTACTTGGTTTCATTGTGACATCAATATTCTCAAAAACTAAATAAATAAAAAATAAAAAAAGTTAGTTCCCTCTATGATTAAGGACAAACGTTTTGAAATCCTGGCACTAAGCGGTTTTCAAAAGGCAACCAGATAAAAAAAGCGATTAAAAAACACAATATCAGAATAAAATCCCATAACAAAATCTGCTTATCTCCAACATGCAGCCTTTTAAACTCCATTGAGATTAATTTTGTTTGGCTCAGCGCAAAGAATGGCTGGTATGGCTACATGCAAATCTGCACCAAGCCAATTGTGGGTAACATGGTGTTACCGCAAACCTCTCTTAGTTATACTCCCACCATGCAAAGCTTCAAATCCTACCTAATTGTGGGTAAAACGGAAAAAGGATTTTGGAGGAAGAAACACCAGGAAGAAAACAATTTATTTGAGACAGTGAGGTTGAGAAATAACTAAAATAACAAAACATGAGACAGACATTACATAGATGTCAGTTATGCACCTTTTCAACAAAAACTGATACTAAACACACTTTTGTTTACTTTTGTTTTTTCTTCAAAACGGAGTATGTTGAGTGGTGGGAATTGAGGTATTAATTCTCTTCACTGATGTTGGTAACTGCCGTGAAGAATGTTCATGTGTTGGTCATGTCATGTTCACCACATGTTGATCACATGTTGGTGTCATGGTGGTCATGTGTTCAGGTTGTTGGTCGAGCTAGCTAGCTGTTTTTAAAGTTGTCTAGCTGCTCTGGCCCCCGATGGGAAATAAAGCTGTCTAGCTGGTTTCAGCTGACTAGCTGGTTTAGAGTTGTCTAGTCGTCTTTTAGCTGACTAGATGGGCCAGCTGGCTTAGGTGGGGTGTTGGTGGTGGTGATGGGGGCTCCTGCAATGGGGTTGAGTGTGAACAAAATGTCAATAGAGTCAAACTGTGCAAATAAATAACTCAACTGCTTTAACCTCCGGGATAATCTTTGACTCACTCCGATGCACCATGAGAGAATCTCTTATTTTTCTAAAAGAATTGGATGTCACTCAAAGCTGGATGGTTTCCTGTCAATTCTTTCTGTGGGAAAGGTGCCTACGAAACTGTGCATTGTTTGTTTCCTGTCAATGCTTTTTCTGGGAAAGGTGTCTACGAAACTGTGCATTTCCTGTCAATGCTTTCTCTGGGAAAGGTGCCTACGAAACTGTGCATTGTTTGTTTCCTGTCAATGCTTTTTCTGGGAAAAGTGTCTACGAAACTGTGCATTTCCTGGCAATGCTTTCTCTGGGAAAGGTGCCTACGAAACTGTGCATTGTTTGTTTCCTGTCAATGCTTTTTCTGGGAAAAGTGTCTACGAAACTGTGCATTTCCTGGCAATGCTTTCTCTGGGAAAGGTGCCTACGAAACTGTGCATTGTTTGTTTCCTGTCAATGCTTTTTCTGGGAAAAGTGTCTACGAAACTGTGCATTTCCTGTCAATGCTTTCTCTGGGAAAGGTGCCTACGAAACTGTGCATTGTTTGTTTCCTGTCAATGCTTTTTCTGGGAAAAGTGTTTACGAAACTGTGCATTTCCTGGCAATGCTTTCTCTGGGAAAGGTGCCTACGAAACTGTGCATTGTTTGTTTCCTGTCAATGCTTTTTCTGGGAAAAGTGTCTACGAAACTGTGCATTTCCTGGCAATGCTTTCTCTGGGAAAGGTGCCTACGAAACTGTGCATTGTTTGTTTCCTGTCAATGCTTTTTCTGGGAAAAGTGTCTACGAAACTGTGCATTTCCTGGCAATGCTTTCTCTGGGAAAGGTGCCTACGAAACTGTGCATTGTTTGTTTCCTGTCAATGCTTTTTCTGGGAAAAGTGTCTACGAAACTGTGCATTTCCTGTCAATGCTTTCTCTGGGAAAGGTGCCTACGAAACTGTGCATTGTTTGTTTCCTGTCAATGCTTTTTCTGGGAAAAGTGTTTACGAAACTGTGCATTTCCTGGCAATGCTTTCTCTGGGAAAGGTGCCTACGAAACTGTGCATTGTTTGTTTCCTGTCAATGCTTTTTCTGGGAAAAGTGTTTACGAAACTGTGCATTTCCTGGCAATGCTTTCTCTGGGAAAGGTGCCTACGAAACTGTGCATTGTTTGTTTCCTGTCAATGCTTTTTCTGGGAAAAGTGTCTACGAAACTGTGCATTTCCTGGCAATGCTTTCTCTGGGAAAGGTGCCTACGAAACTGTGCATTGTTTGTTTCCTGTCAATGCTTTTTCTGGGAAAAGTGTTTACGAAACTGTGCATTTCCTGTCAATGCTTTCTCTGGGAAAGGTGCCTACAAAACTGTGCATTGTTTGTTTCCTGTCAATGCTTTTTCTGGGAAAAGTGTCTACGAAACTGTGCATTGTTTGTTTCCTGTCAATGCTTTCTCTGGGAAAGGTGCCTACGAAACTGTGCCATTCTCCCTAGCTGCTGTTAATTGACTGTTTTTTGTTTTTGTTCGGATTTCTTTCTTTGTACAGATCTGTGAAACTAATGAAAAGACTGATCATTCTGAGTCTTTTTTTTTGTGATCAGTGTTTAAGAAGCTCACCTAGATCGAGACTTGCGCTGACGACGTCGGTTGTGGTGGCAGTCCCGTGCGAAGTGGCCCCTCTCTCCACACTCGTAGCACTTCTCATCGGGCGGGAAGCGACGGCCCCCGCGACCACGGCGTGTCTCCCCCGATGACATCTCTACAGCAATTCTTCGACCACAAACATGACTGTGTGTAGAGTAAACCAGAAGTTCAAATGCAGTTAAGTTGTTCTCGTCTTAGAATTTTATATGAAGGTGGTTTGTCATGTAACTGGCTCAAACAAAACAAGATCACTGGTGTCATTGCATATTCAGAGGTCGATTTCACAAAGAGTTAAGATTGAATTTAACTGCACATCACTCCTTGCTTAGTAAAGTGTGCTGTCATGATACAAATCACTATGGTAATACTGAGAACTCATCTTAAGATGAATCTTAGTGCCTTGTGAAATGGAGCCAAGAGTTTAGTGAGAAACCTTTTTCTCAATCACAAGACATGCAGGCCAATCAAAACAACATGCACCCAAATTAAAAGTATTAAACTTGTTACCGGTTGTCCATGCCATCCACAGCATCGTGAGCATCACGGCGGTTTGCAAACTCCACAAAGGCAAAACCTGGGGGATTCCGTGCAACCCAGACGTTGGTCATCTCACCATAGACACCGAATGCATCTTCTAGTTCATGACGACTGGCGCCTGGCCCTAGGTTACCAACATACACCTTGCAATCGACAGATCTACTGAAGCGTGACATTTCACTTCAGAAAGGATGGACCTATAGTTTGATTTACAAATGAAAACGAAAAGATCTGCAATTTAATCAGTTTCAAAACCAAAACCTAAAAAAATTTGCAAAACTGTTTTGTGCATGCCTGTTCCATCGTAGCTCTAGTCTTAGTCTTACATGTAGGTCTACATGTAAGGGAAGTATAAGACTTTAGGAGCTAAGATTATCGCAACTACATACCTCAACCCCGTAGTCCTACACCTACTTTTACATCAACAAATATGAATAATGAATATGATTAATAAATGTAGTAAAAGTGAACTTAAAAACATTTCTTCAAAAAATAAAACAAGCAAATCAGATTTCACAGAGTAATTGTTCTGCGACAATGCACAACAAAATGTATTCAATATAAAACTCACATCTATCTTTGTCATTTGAACATAGTTGCGATAATCGTAACCCTCCTCCCGCCCGTCGGGAGGAGGGTTACGATTATCGCCACTGAACTAATTTGAACAATGTTCACAATAAACACTTAAAACAGACACAGAATCGTCCAGCCCACACACTCTGGATGTACACATCAACCTTGTCCGCCGTGACACAACCTTGCCTCGTTCAGACAAACTAGCACCTATCATAGCTATACAAACAATGTAGTTAGTTTATAGGGAACAGTAATATTTTGGAAAGAACGCTGCAAAGCTAGCGTCCCAAGTGTCCTAAAAATAACTAAGAAATAAGAGTAAGACTCCAACTTTTGGAGCGTCACGAGTCGCAGCATCAAATACATGGCAAAATACAGAATGACATGTGAATCAATGAATTTACATTACCATATGTGCAGTTACAGTATAATTTATAAAAGTTAAAACATGATTTAAATTGGTTTAGCCTAGGGCTAGTTGCGATAATCGTAACCCTCCTTTCCCGACGGGCTTTAACCCGTCGGGAAAGGAGGGTTACGATTATCGCAACTAGCCTAGGGCTAGCTAAGCGAACAATTTACAAAGCTCAAATCATGCAAAGAAACAACATAAATAACATAAATTGTATTAAATTACTAACATTTAATGAATACCAACAATAATTAACAATATTATATAAAAAAACAATCATTTTTCCAATACAAAAAGAGAAAGTACATTGTTGTGGGAAAAAACTAACCGGTTCGGTTCGCTAGTTTAAAAAAGTTAAAATGCCATTACAAATTCCATTTTTGTTATATTTAAATACAGGGGGGAAAAAAGTACATTATTAACCTAAACTTTAAGTGCCAGAGGGCGAAGGGTTAACTTACATGTAGCTAGAGGCGACTTTGCAGGAGTGACTTTTCTAGCTGTTCGGGCGATCAATTTGGATTCCGGGTAGGGTGCCACCACTAGGCCCTATAGCTCCCTTAATATCTGCCCGATTACACTAATTTTAGTCTTACCTGTCAAGAACGGTTAACTAAATATATACAGCAAAAAACAGGAAAATTGAACAATTCTAAAGGCTTAAAAAGGTGTCAGATAATCGCAAAAGCTTCGCATTGCAGTGAGACGAAAATAACCACCATCTTGTTTCGTTTTCCTGCTGTGTGTGTGTGTCCGTGTACTTTGTGCAATTATACTCCAATGAGTCGGTCGTCGCGCGTTGCGTTCATCCCACCATGCGCATTGGAAAAATCGGGGATGGTGGTGGTGGGGGGAGGGATGGTGGGGGAGGGGAGGGATGGTGGGGGAGGGGAGGGATGGTGGGGGAGGGGAGGGATGGTGGGGGAGGGGAGGGATGGTGGGGGAGGGGAGGGATGGTGGGGGAGGGGGAGGGATGGTGGTGGGAGGGATGGTGGTGGTGGAGGGGGAGGGATGGTGGGGGGGGGGAGGGATGGTGGGGGAGGGGGAGGGATGGTGGTGGGAGGGATGGTGGTGGTGGAGGGGGAGGGATGGTGGGGGGGGAGGGATGGTGGTGGGGGGAGTGGTGGAGGGGGAGGGATGGTGGGGGGGAGGGATGGTGGTGGTGGGAGGGGGAGGGCATGGTGGGGGTGGAGGGGGAGGGCATGGTGGGGGGGGGAGGGATGGTGGGGGGGGGAGGGATGGTGGTGGGGGGAGGGATGGTGGTGGGGGGAGGGATGGTGGTGGGGGGGATGGTGGTGGTGGGGGGGAGGGATGGTGGTGGGGGGGATGGTGGTGGGGGAGGGATGGTGGTGGTGTGGGGGGAGGGATGGTGGTGGTGGGGGGGAGGGATGGTGGTGGTGGGGGGAGGGATGGTGGTGGGGGGAGGATGCCGGGGGAGGGATGGTGGTGGTGGGGGGAGGGATGGTGGTGGTGGGGGAAGGGATGGTGGTGGGGGGAGGGATGGTGGGGGCGGGATGGTGGGGGTGGGATGGGGGGGCGGGGGTAGTGGAACCATTTTATACGGGAATACGAAATGGAAATGAATATTTTGAATTACCATTTTTGAAGTTTTGCATGATGTGAATAATAAGAAGTAGAGGGGCTATGAATGGTAAACTTGCAGGGCAACCATGAGTATCAATACTCTTTTAGGAGGAGTGTTTCTCGAAGACCATTATCATGTGGTCTCGATGTTTTTAAAACGAGTTCTGATCGCCCCTATAATATACAGTATAGTAGCATCACATGAAAAGAAATGACGATCAAAATTAAACCTTTAAATTGTTGTTGTTTATGAATTTATTGAATTGTTTAAATATGTCTTACCTGCCCTTTGTCCTTTATCGTTCCGTTATGGCAGTCAAATTATTTATATGAAAGAATCACTGGCTGACTGCGCCCTGCGTGGGTGGGATGGGATTAGGGGGAGGTGTTACGGATTTTCAAGAGAAGTCCAGCTTTCAAAAAGAAGTCGGCAAAGTCTTGAAACAAACTGTCTATTTCTGAGGAAACTTCTAATTAACAATGGGTATAAAATATCCAAAAAGTAAAAGAATTATCAATCTCCCAGTTATCAACAAACAATTTCTTGAAACATCAGGGTAATCACAAACTTAAAAGAAGAACAAAACTAGACAAAAGATTTTCACATGATTTTGTTAATTTATTACAATTACATTACATTATGACACCGCGGTGGCTGCAGAAAATATCATTATCTTTATTGAATTAATTCATTTTTTTCTGTTGAGCATAAATAAAAGAAGTTTAACTTTACCATATAATCTTTTTTGTTTGTCCTCAGTACATCTTAAGTATAAATGTGTTATGATATATAAGCACTGTATTGTTCAGTGCATTCTGCATACCAGGCCCTGATATTTTGTTTTGCATTTGTGGGATTCAAACCAATAAATGCAGAACTTCTTGAATAGAAGGCCTCACCGTTGCACATCTGCTCTAGAATGTTGAGGGCTGTAGGTTCACAGTCAACCCAAGGTGCTTGTGGCTTTGTATACAGTGCTGAAAGGGGTACATTGCCTTCGGATATTTGGTGCTTTGGGCTATAAAAAGCGTTTGTTTTGAAATGAATATGGTTGGAAAGATATCTTAAAATTTTAATATCATGATTCACATATAGATGGGTTGCAGTATGACGTAAGTCGGCCATCTTTACGGGCAATTTGGAACACACAGTCATGCGTTACGCGTGAGAACGGCGTGCAGCACGCGCACATTTCACAAAACTCATTGCATGATTGGTTAGTGAATGACGCGGCTGTGTTAATAATTTGAGCGCTTGACGCGCCTGCAAGCCAAAATGCGATCCATTAAGCCCCGCCCATTTCTCTTTGACCAATCACAACCGCGAAATCTTATCACCATTTGAGCCGTTTGGTGATCTTTGCACTAATGGTGATCTTTGCACTAATGGTGATCGGGTTTCGCGGCTGTGATTGGTCAACTCGTAAGGAGGCGGGGCTTAATGGATCGGTCTATTACGACACACTGTAGGTGTTTTAGTGCATGAACAACGGCCAAATTTTGAGAGATTTGAAGACAATGCACCATTTTAAGGCAAAGCCCACAGTCACCATGGTCAAGTGGTTAGACTGCAGGACTTGCAATCACAAGGTTGCGGGTTCGAATCCAGCCAAGCTAACTACTGATTTCGCAATGATTACAATTATTGTCGTCTATAGTTACTGATTCACAATTTATTGATTTGCGCATTTAATAATCATAGACTGATAGACGCTAAACCAATGCTTGTATGAGAGAGATTGGCTGTTGCCAGCTTGGCGTTTATACCCCCTTGTTGAAGCTTTGCCAAGTTCCCTTCCTTGTCAGGAAGATCATCTAAACAAATAAACAAAATTACTAAAAAATTCAAATTTCCTGAAAATTGTATCAACTAAGAAGCATTAAAAATAAATGTTTAACCAATTAATTTCAAATAATATTGAGATGTAAATATTTTAAACTACAATGACTATAAATATAAATAAAATATCTATTTCAATCTGTTAAACCTTAAGAAGCTACCATAGTTTGACATTGCGTTGGGCACAAGAACAATGAAATCAAAAGAAATAGGCTTTGAATTTATAAGCCATTTTGAGAGTGTGAGTCAGTAGACACACACTAAATAGGTTTGGGTATATCTTTTTGTACACACCCAAACAAAATTGTGCACTCCGGTGTCCACCATATAATAATAATAATAATAATAATAATAACGAAGACTTATAAAGCGCACATATCCACCAAAGGTGCTCAAGGCGCTGTAACAAAGGAAGCGAGAAAACAAAAGGGGAGGGGACCAACAGAAAAACTCAGTTAGGAGGAACTAAATGCTTTAGACATGAGGCGTGTTTTGAGAGACTTTTTGAATGAGTGAATAGTATTGGAGGTTTTAATGTGAAGAGGAAGCTGATTCCAGAGATGTGGTGCCGCGACGGAGAATGATCTGTCCCCCCAGGTACGATGAGATTTGACTTCTTGAAGGCTAGCAATGGATTTAATACCAAAACTATTAAACACAAAATTTAGAATCAACATTCAATCGCTGGAGTAATAAAAATCTGACTTGATAAAGCTGATTAATATAATATGTACCGCATCCCTGCCAACATTGAAACCTCAGAAATAGGAACACTAGTTTTCGGAGTCCACAGATAGCTAAGCAAGAAGTCGCACGTGTAAAGCTCATTACATGTACCCACACAAATTATCTACATATTTAGACTATGTAAAAAAATCATTGTATCCTGTAAGAAAATCTCTGTCGCAAGCAAGTGGCACCCTCTGTTGCCAGATCTGATCTTTGTCGTTGCTGTCATTGTCAGAAATAGGAATGTTCTGATTTTTTACAGCCTGTATTCTAAAAAATTTGGACAATTTTAATTAAGTATGTTACCGTAGATAGAAGATCTATTGGTAGATTCGGGAATTATCACTGATCCATCTGTTGAGTGGTCAAACAGTTATCAATCAGTTTGAGCAAAAATTTATTAATATGAATTGCCCAGATATTATTGACATCTCAAAACCACACAAAAGATTGCCCTTTGGTCTGGTTAAAGGGAAGATATTATACGCTTGGTAATCACTCTTAAAATGAATGGCAATAAAAACTTACTCATCAGTTTTCAATAGTATTATAAAGCATTTTGTGAATAAATTCACTCTGAAGTGACGTGGTTATGGGAAAAAGATATCAGTTTTTATCCCTCAAATGTTGAACTTGTGTAACGCTACTGTCAGATACGTTTCTCAGATTGTGTATTTCAATTATGGATCATTCTTTCTGCGTGGACATAACCACTCCGGATTTCCGGCGATATCTCAAAAACGAGACCACCTTTGGAAATGAAATTTTCACAGGTTAGTTTGATTGTATATATCTATATTTATATAGGATTCAAATAATTGAACAATTCTAAAAACCAGAGGTATACATTCCCTTTAACTTGGTGGGGTATTCAAAGTCATTTTATCATATTCTTTGAAATTTACATAATTATTATTAAGTAGAAAAGGGTAGACTTTGCTCCTTAAATATTCATTACGGTAGCATAGAAATATTAACCACACACTTTCGTACACAGTCTGGTCAACGCAACAAGGTGAAATCAAACGCCACTGGTTATGTGTGTACATCAAGGAATGTTTCAGAAATGAACAACCTAAATACAGTGGCAAGGCTAAGAGGGGGGTACATGTCTCCGAGTGTGATGCCACCTTAAGGGGGGTCAAATCTTATATACAAAAAAGGTTTATATCATCTCAAAAATAAGCTAATATTTTCCAAGAGAAATTGAGTGAAGAGGCAGCATCACTAAAGAGCAGAGTATGCTTTTGGTAATAGACCGTATGCATTGACGTCACCAAGCCGCCATCTTAGAGGTAAACTGATGATGAAACAATGGAAACGCGCTGATTTGTACGCGCGGCGCACAAGACTGGCCAATGAGCATCTTCCTTTTGACCTCTAGGTGAGGGCGCCCTACTCAAATGACGTCATATGCATAAGGTCTATTGTCAAAGACGAGTATCTTCACTTGGTATATCCCAAGTTCCCCAACATGCATAAAATAACAAACCTGTGACAATTTTGGCTCAATTGGTCTTGAAGTTGCAAGAAAATAAGTAGGAATGAGCAGGGTACCAGTCACAAATTGTACATGTGGCATGGTAGTTTGGCCGGTAACCGTATTAATTATGGAAAGCATAATTTTTCGGTACACAGTTACTTTTTATGCTTTCAAAGTAGCTCATGAAATTGGCGCCTGGCCTGCAATTTGGAATCAGAAATGTCTTTAATTATCAACTAAACATTCCTAAACATTATTTTGTAGGATGAATTTCCTCCATAGAATATTACCTACGTTAAGAATTGAGGTTAATTCACCAATACTTAACGATATTACATTAGTCATGCAAAGACAAACCAACTATGTGCGTAAACACCCTACAACTATACAACACCAACTATTTTTGCCATGTATGTACAAAATAAACAAACAAAAAGCACATGTAATATTGCACCAATGACAATTAATGGAATTACTCTGACAGTTAAAAACTTGAAGTTAACAAAACAACAATTTCCTGTTGCGACATTCCATCCGTTTTAGCAAAGGCGTACGACCCAAGGGGAAGGAGGACAACTGCCCTCCCAAATTTGGGCAAAACAGCGGGAACAATTTTGGCACAGCAAGAAGAAAAATTGGACAGAGAAAGCGAATAAAACCACTTTTTTCACCCGGTATAGAAATTGGTACTTTTTATCCGTGGAAAATTTTGCGCCAATCAAACACTCTGCCTTGTTTTACCAAAGAGTCCCCAAAACACCCATGAGTTTTAGTTCCCCAATACCGGCCAAGGTATCTGCAATCAAAACTCAATTTATTTAAAGCATTTCAGAACAATTACCTTGCCTAAGGCAGTCCCCCCCCACCCCCCCCCCCCCCCCCCCCACCCACCATGTCCCCAGCCCCCCCAAAACAACAACAAATGTACAAAAACAGTTACATTGTAAGCATTCACATCTGCTAAGCATTGAGAAGTAACAAAAGGTTGCCAGACAACAAGAGGGTCATGTAATAATCCATCTGTTGAGACTGGTTTTCCACTTGTTTCGACTTGACAGACACATTTTACATTTTAACAGCTCAATGTAATTAAGATCTTTTCCTGAAAAGTGAGAGTTAACTAGAATTTTGGCAGATGAGACACAACAAAGATAAACTGTTTATTTCTGAAAGAGTGACTTCCTCGAGTTGTATCAATTTTTGGCAACACTTAAATAATTTGCAAACTAAAGTGTTTCAATAACATCAGATAATTTCAGAAATGCTGGAATCTCCACTCTGACATAATAACAACGGTAACACTCAGTTCTTATCGAGGGCATCTCAAGGTGCTTCTTATTTTGTCTACAAGGTTTGCGGAGATATGTTTGAAATACATGCATAACACCCAATTATTTACAGTTTACAAGATGCTGCTTGGCGCAATCTGCAGCCAACTCTACCAGAAAACATTGGGGTGAACCCGTTCTCTTAACGATAAGTGAACTGGGTTCTTTTATGTGCATTACACAACACACTGGACCAACAGCTTAACGCCCGCTTTGAAGGACGAAGCAATAATGGTCAAGTGTCTTGCTTAAGGACGCAAGTGTGAAGACCGGGACCTAAACCCACATTCTGCTGGTCAGAAACACCAGAGCTTGTGTCCAGTGTGCTTGACCGCTCGGCCATGACGCGCCATTTGTTAACTTAACTCTCATTTTTAGGAAACTGATCACATGTAGCAAGCTTATCAACAAGACATGAATACTTTCACATATCTATCAGTCAGCACCAAACAGTTCTTCCCCGTCACCAGGTGACTGAAGGCTCTGTATAGCATTTGTTCTCACATGACCCACGCTCATCACTTTCATCTCGTTCCCCTGCTCGGGTGTCGAGAGTGAGGGCACTCCATCCCCCTGTAAGAGTGAGGCGGCAGAGGAACGCTCCGAGGACTGGCTCGACGTTGATTGCATTGCTTCGTGAGATGCCATCCGAGGATGTGACGATCTCGCTGGCTTGGCCGGGGATGGCGTCTTGGGGTTAGTGACTCTGGTGGCCTTCTTTGTGGGAGAATGATTGGCGGCGCCCCTCGGGCGGGCGGAGGATGTGGACGGGCTGTTTTCATGAAGGGGCGTGGCTGATGTACTTGTGGTGTGTGAGCGGGTGGGGCTGTCTTCACTAGGATGTTGATAGCTCAAGTCTTCTTCACTTTCATCATACAATGCATAACTGGAAAACACAAATTGTGGAAGTTATCTTTAACATTTCATAAGGATCTCAACGCAAAGCCTTATTATGAAGTTTAAAAATTGTTTTTAATTGGTCGGTACGCTATTCTGAGGTAAGGTAAATCTCTTAATTTTGAGATATCTGTGTAATGAAAACAATGACGAAGGACATGTTAAAGATGTCTCCCTGGAACGGAATCATTGGAGCGCCCAAAAAACCTGACATGGAGGCACTCGCTTTTAATTTGAGTATTAAGGAATTGTTGCGACCCGGTGTAGCGGTTATGTGGTTTTTCATCTTGGGTAGATCCTGTAATAAGGATGATGAAACCAGTTCTGGTTAATCAACTTTGTTTAATACTTTTCTCACCAACAGTCATCCACAATCTGGCTGGCTGGGCAAGAAAGCATCTACATCCAGACTGGCTGTACTGCTGAGGGTCTGAGTTTGGCTATAGACTGTGCAAGTCTCGCGCGTAATCGAACTTCCGGGACCATAGTGGTCCCAACCATATGGAGTTTTACGTGGGCGAGATTTTGTTTCGTCAATTATTTTAGTTTAACGTAGGTTATGACCTAGAAAAGTATAAGTGTTGTTGGGAATGTAATACTAAGTGATAACAAAATATGAAAGTAAAACCAATTCAACAATATAACGAAGAAAACCCAAGAATTAAACTTGACCTCAGCTTCCGGTTATTGCAAAAAATTTAGAATTTTGTGCTCGCCTCCGATCATAAAACTTACGTAAACGCTTGTTTTGGATGCGCAATTATAATCGCCAGATGCTGTAATTGCAAAGCAAACCCTTTTCATTGCAGTCTATGGTTGTTGAGGCGTCAGCATCCTCTTTAAACTGCGATACGGGTCCATTTAAAACCCGTTTGACCTTCACGAATCCGCGTAAGGGGTTTCTAAAAAGTTAACATCAAATAGGCATCCTTGTCCCAGAGTTTTAATTTTTTTTTCAATAATAATATACACACTATTGTATTTTTTTTTTCAAAAGCTAAAACTTTTCATAAAATTGTAATGATTTATTTTTGTTGTTCAGATTTTGTCATGAGATATAATTTAAAACAAAGATTTAATTTCAGAAATAAAAATGTTCTTCGTTTGACGTGTTTTCTCGTTCGGATACGCGCGAGACTTGCACAATCTATTGCAAAATAGGGGTGAAGGTAGTGGTAGCTGCTGATCGAATTTTAGGTGGTGGAACAAGACACTTAGCTAGCCAGACAAGTCCAATCAGAATTGACTTAGAAGTTTATAAAAACAGACAATTAACAGGGTCATGTTTTAAATACCTGTCACATTGATAGGTTCACCATCAGCAAACTTTGGAAAGGCATAAGTGTATCATTTATCTTTCTCTTTCCAATGATGGTAAGCCTTTAAAGGCACTGGACACGTTTGGTAATTGTCAAAGACCAGTATTCTCACTTGGTGTATCCCAACATACATGTATGCATAAAATAACAAACCTGTGAAAATTTGGGCTGAATTGGTCATCGAAGTTGCAAGAAAATAATGAAAGAAAAAACACCCTTGTTGCACAAATTTGTGTGCTTTCAGATGCCAATAATAAAAGGCTTCGCTGAAGTCTTTTATTATTTGAGTGAGAAATTACCTTTTGCTCAAAAACTATGTTACTTCAGAGGGAGTCGTTTCTCACTATGTTTTATACTATCAACAGCTCTCCATTGCTCGTTACCAAGTAAGTTTTTATGCTAACAATTATTTTGAATAATTACCAATAGTGTCCAGTGCCTTTAACCCTTGGGTATTAGGCCTGGGCGACTAGTGTCGAAGTCCCGACAATTGATTACTATGTCCAGTTGCAACTACCGATTTATAACTACCTGATTAACTGCGCCACCAAGACTACTGAAAAAATAGTAATGGCTAGTGTTGAAGTTGCGACTAGTTGGGCAGTGAGTCGCCAAGGCCTAATTGTCACTGTCTGCTCTGATATATTGTTGCATCAAAAGAGTTGCTTACTGCAATGGCGTTCATTGCAATGCATACTTCACATTCCAGCCTGAATTTTACCATCTTGCGCCTACGGCGATCCACAATCTTTGGTTTTGAAAATAGTTCCAACTAGTGTCAAAGTCGCAATTAATTGAAGCGCGACTAGACAGGAAGTGAATTTCACTATTCACCCAGGCCTATTGGGTGTGGAGGGTGAACATGGAAAAAAGCATAGCTTTCTAACAAATGGACTTAGTGCTCAGGCTTGAGTGCTTTTTGTGTAAGATTGGGCAACTTTTACACAGTATTACACCTGCCAACATTGAAACCTCAGAAATAGGAACACCAGTTTTATGAGTTCACAGATCGAGACGCAAGAAGTCGTGCCAGTAAAGCGTATTACATGTACACATACAAATTATGTATGTATTTAAAACAATGTACAAAAATCAGTGCATCCCGTAAGAAAATCTCTACCATCGCAAGCAATTGGCACCCTGTTTTACCAGAACCTTTTGATTTGTTTTCATTGCTGTCAGAAATAGGAATGTTCTGATTTTTTGCGGCCTGTAATCTAAAAAATCTGAACAATTCCAAATAAATCTGAACAGTTGGCAGGTATGGGGTATGAGTGCAGTTGACAAAAGTCGCCCATGGCAGGGCTCGAATTTAGGGAGAACATCCACAAGACTACAGGGCTTGTAGCTCAAAATCTTTACTGGACCAGACATTTTTTACAAGACCAGATTCAAATGTGAAAATTAAAAATTGCTGACACAGTTTAACATGGACTTGACTGCTTTTATATGAACCAGAACTGAGACAAGTAAGAGAAGAGTATACTTGATTACTCATAGAATTGAAAGATAATTTATCAGACCAAAGTCAACACTTGAACATAATTTGTTCCTGTAATTCAATAATTGAAAAACACAAGACCACCGGACTTGTTAGGTCATAAGTTTACTGGCCCAACACTAAAATTACTGGCCTCTGGCCTGTGGTCCAGTGTAAAATTCGAGCCCTGCCCATGGTGAGGAACGGGTTAAGTACCAACCTGTAGCCATTTTCATCTATAATCTCATCATTGTCGTCATCACTGTCCGAGTCAGGTGCAACAAACTGAACCTTCATCGTTATCTCACCATTCTGAAAGTAAAGCAAATACTTTGATCAGGCATGCAACTCTTCAGCCGAAAAAAAAGCGGAAAATTACCGATCAACGATGTCTTTCCTAGTGGACGCCATCGTCATTTTTCGAGCAAACACCTGGGGCCGATTTCACAAAGCACTAAGATTCATCTTATGATGAGTTATCAGTATTACCATAGTGATTTGTATTGTGACATCACTCTTTGCTAAGCAACTACGATGGATTTGCACTTACGATCAATCTTAACTCTTTGTGAAATCGAGCCCTGGTGTCTGGTTCCCGCCGCATCCCCTTATACAAAAAGCAATAAAAACACTACGGAGCCAGACTGTGCAAAAAATAGTGTAGAAGGTATGCTGTACGAGGAGAACTTGCGTCTGTGTCCGGACTGTGTAATGCTTTTGTATGTGTAAACTTCCGCGGAGCCAGACTTTAAGAACCCTGAACCTTTATTTCTTTTCAATAAGCAATGTTTCCTTCAGCGGGATTTTTTTGTTCATGCAGCGTGATTTTTTTTTTACGCGGATTTTTTTCGTAACGGCGGTATTCTAATTTATAAAAAGCGGAAATCCGCGGATCGGCGGAAGAGTTGCATGCCTGTTTGATATTACGCAGAAAACACAAAATTGTAATACGATTTGGGGTTGATCAAAGAAAAATTTACTAGAGTGGGATTTGAACCAATGACCTCTGGATTAACGAGCCGGCACTCTACCAACTAAGCTATCTAGCCCTATGTTGGCAGTCTCCCTATTTTATTAATATTTTGTTATAATTGTAACTGCCGTGTAGCCAGGGATCACACCCAAGTTACTGATACAACCTGGGAAGCAGCAGCCAGGGGATCACCTTAAGGGGACGCGACTTTTTATTAGGGAGACCGCCAACATAGGGCTAGATAGCTCAGTTGGTAGAAGGCCGTCACGCTAATCCGCAGGTCGTTGGTTCAAATCCCGCTCTAGTCAATCTTTCTTTGTTCAACCCCAAATCATTTAAAAATTTACCCAGTCAGTTTCCCTTGTGATTTATTTTTTTAAATTGCTATACAACGGTTATAGATTGTGAATTTGTATTGGTCGAGAACCACCAGAACATTCCAGGCCTGGAATTACACAGAGGCCTCTGTTGCCCCCTGGTCTTGGCCTTCCTTCAAAAGTTTCCCAAATGCATTGAGATTTTCTAATGGAAGTGCCCTTTGCAAAATGAAAATGGCCTTGCCCTTTCAATCAGTGAAATAATAGGCCTGCAATGCGCACAAACACTCGTGTAGGATTGCTCCCGTACTTCTGCACAATGATGGGGTCTAGCGGAACATTCTGGTAGTCCAATGGGTTGAAGGCGTGTGCCCATGGGAATGTTCTTTTGCATCTAGAATGTGCCTGACTTTTGAGATGCTCCATGCAAAGCTTCCAATCTTTACATTCAGCAGCGAGCATTAATCTGTTCTCTTCTCACAGTGAGGAGAACTAAGCATGGTTTGAGAGCTGGTCCTTACCTGTTGTGAGAGTATATCTACTGCTTCAGTGTGTTTAGCATCTCGGAGGCTTATCCCATTTACTGAGAGGATGGCATCACCGACGTACAGACCTTGACTACGATCAGCTGGGAGACCCTCATGAATCTCAGAGATGAGGATGGGTACACCGTGCTCCTTACCGCCCTGGAGGTCAAAAATCAAAGGTAAGGACACCAAAAGACAGGCAAGACCTCTTTCAAAAATTGTGCAGTATATACACCAATCCGACGGGAAAAAATTGGCAGCGCCCTCTATTGACAAAATTTAACAACTGCGGTGTCGCAAGCTGGAAGCACAGTATTATAGAGATCAGTGCTTCCAGCTTGCAATAACGCAGTTGTTAAATTTTGTCAATAGAGGGCGCTACCAATTTTTTTTTCGTCGGATTGGTGTATAGGATGTGTTCAATTGAAGGCTCGTTTGATTACAAGGACCTTTTCCAACATGAACTCCTGTATCTGTTGTTATTGTCCACACAAAACATGGACGCCGCAGTTATGCGTTAAGTGAACACACAAAGTGTTGACGTTTCCAAATCCGTATTTGTATCCATAGACTTGCAAAACCTCTCTAATGTCTTTTATTTTACCCCCTCTGACTACATCTTCGAGTTTATTCAACTGTTTACCACCCGCAAGGACAGAGCACTCACCGTGATTGACATTCCAAGGCCCTCATCTTCCTCTTTGACGACCAACACTGACCGTGTTTCACCGACACCTCGATGACTGATTGACTCATCCTGCGGCGAACAAAAATTGGGATATGCATTAATGCCAATCCTTTCCAAGTCGAAGTAACAATAGTCACCTTACAAAAGTGACTCAACAAAATTCACCCCAAAACAGTCATTCAACTTAAGTCAACCAACTAAAGTTACCCCACTAAAGTCGGCCAACAAAAGTCACCAAAAATTAGTCATTCAACATGCACGTCCCATTCGCACGCACATCATACACATCCAATACTCTCCGTTACTATGGTCCTCGTATTTTGGAATTCAGTTGACCAGTCTATCAAAGCCTCATCCTCTGTGGCTACATGTAGGTTCAAAACATCTTATAAAAAGTTCCTTATTTCCCAGTATGTAGCATAGTTACTATACCGTTCTTCTCCTTTAAGTTTTTGCATACTTTGTCATTGTCATTTTCTCCAGTAGTTTGTTCGTCTGTCTGTCTGTCTGTCTGTTTGTTTCGTCTTTGTATTGTCCTAAGCATGTACCCTTAGTTTATGTATTTTGTTATGTAAAGGCAAGCCGCTACAAGCTACCTGGCTTATTTTGGGCCTTGCCTCCATGCGCTTTCCCACTAGTTTATTCTTAATTCTTATTCTGTCTTTTATATTATGCATTTTACAATGTAGTTCTGTAATTGTGGAAATATGTTAGTGGAAATAAATGTGAATTGAATTGAATTGAAATTGAATTCAACGAAAGTCACCCAACTACAGTCACCCCCACTTAAGTCAACCAACAAAGGTCAAGGGCAAATCCTACATACTGCACATGCTGGGTAAGAAGTTGCATATAAGGTAAACTCCTCGATCAGTTTCTAAAAACATTGATGCGGAGTGTCTCAACGTACATGTCCTGGTGGTTGGGGTAACCTATTTCTGTAGCCCTGTCGACCACGGCACGCTCTGATGACTGTTTTGTGTCGGTGAAGATGAATTTCTGCTTCGAGTTGGTTCCAGAGTTTGTCGTGTTCTGGCCCTCGAAGGTCTCTCCCAAGGAGCTGGATCTGTTGAATTCTAAAAAGCAAAACAAATTTTCTTGTGTCATAATCGGAAAACAGCGCGCACTAATTGTTTGCGCCACGTTCAAAATCACGTGAAGTACATGTATGACCCAGGCTACATCTGAACTGTCGGTTCTAATTGGATCTAATTGGATCTCTTAACTCTTTCGCTCCGGAATTTAATTTTTGAATTTCGCGCATTTGTACGTAATTAATTTCTGGAAATTCAGCAAAAACACGGAAATGAAGGTAAAGCAGTGCACAATAAGTTCCCCAAAAATGTGTCTTTTCTGTGGCTCACAGAAAAAAAAAATTCTGTGGCTCACAGAAATGTCCCGTTCCCTACGGAAAGCCGCTGTGAGCGGCTCGTTGACGTCAGTGTAGATAATTCGGGGAATCCCCATGACGTGTGCCCTGAATTATCTACACTGATATCAACGAGCCGCTGTGAGCGGCTTTCCGTAGGGAACGGGACATTTCTGTGAGCCGCTGTGAGCGGCTCGCCGTAGCGAAAGTATTCAAACAGGTGTACTACGTATGCAACCTATTCTTTGGACTGCCAGGGCGTTCCACTGAAATGCTCAAAATGCCAACACATAAAATTCCCATGGAGGAATGTTTCCGTAGTATGGCACAGTGTGTCACACCTGCAGAACATTCTGGCGGTCCACTGGATTGCTGGTGTTTCCTTACGAGAACGTTCCTTTGCGCTTAGAACATGCCCGACTTATGAGACACTCTCTTATTACCATTCAAAATATCCAATGCAAAAGCTGGCTTTCCACCCACAGTGACTGAATACCATGATACAGACAAACATACCTTTGTAATGATGCAGCCATCTTGGTTTTTCTCCAATCGAAATCATTGTAACAAAACCGAGGCTGGGAAAAAAAATGGTCTGGTTCCTTTCTTGTGCAATGAATGTTAGCATTAGTTACTGCTAATGGATACAGGAAACAAGACCAAGATGGTGGCATCATGATAAAGGTCCATTCTGACAATTCCTACCACTCACCTGCCCGCCAACTCCTTGTCAAGGTACTTTGCAGCTAGTCTTGCTCCATAAACTTCTCCTTGTAATGCCATGATGTGTTGCCTCAGCTCAGTGTTCTCTTTCTGAAATTCTTTGAGTTCTGCTTCCATGCGTGCCTCCTTAATGGCATCTGACTTGAAAGAATCCATCTCTTGCTCCTGAACAAAAAAAATAGTCAGACGGTCATCCCAACTATAGTTGGGCTTGTCTATAGCTCTACAAGCCCAACTGTAGTACATAAATTGCACATGTTATATACTTAAGTTAGGATAGGCCCAACTATAGATGGGGTATAAGTACTCAAGTAGGGTAATTTATGATGATCCTTGGTGATCCTTAGGGCCATGTCACACTGGGCAATTTACAATTACAGGCAACCAGTTCCAGGCAATCTCCATGAAAAAAACGCCATTCACATTTCAATGTTCACATACTTTTCTTGGGGATCGTAATCTTTGACAGAAAAATGACTCATGTGCTACCAAAGTGGTCGTGTTGCATGCACTGCAGTTAGTTGCCTCCAAGTTGCCTGTAAAGTTGCCTCATGTGACAAGGCCCTCTATGGTTCAGCTGAGCAGTGTTAAACTAAACCAGAACCTGGAACAACCTCGGTATGGATTATGGCAAAATTAAACAAGACTAGGGGGTTTAGATTTCTCGCAGCCACCATACCAGTCTTTTCTTGATAGCGTCTGAGTCCACACTCTGACCAGTCTTGGCATGTAACTGCAGCTGCACCGCATGTAGTTGGAGCAACTGGGTATGCAGTTCCTTTTCCAAGATGGATTTCGTCGCTCTAACTTCACAGACATCTGCTCGGAGATTCATCACCTGTGCCTGACATGAAAGAAAAGATCAATTAATTTAATAAAGCTCTAGCTCAAGATCATAAAAGACACTTAGAATGTTTCTTTTTAATGTATTATCAAATAATTAATCACAAGGGAAACTGACCGGGTAAATGTTTAAATGATTTTGGGTTGAACAAAGAAAAATTAACTAGAGCGGGGTTTAAACCAATGACCTCCGGATTAACGTGCCGGCGCTCTACCAACTGAGCTATCTACATGTAGCTCCCTATGTTGGCGGTCTCCCTTTTTTGTCAATATCTTTGTTCGGGGGGTGCCAGCAGTCAGAAGCCAAACAACAGTTAACAGCCGTGTAGCCAGGGACCACACCCAAGTACATATACGATACAACCTGGGAAGCGGCAGCCAGGGGATCACCTTAAGTGGATGCGACTTTTTATTTAGTTCTTAGTAGTCTTGACTCTTGATTTTATATAGCCCAGGTTGGACTCCTCTGTTGCAAACAACGCGACGGAGTCCAGGGTATAAAGGGGCTCTGCCATTGCGAAAAAATTTATAAATTAAAAAATATATATTTTTACCTATTTGAGGAAGCTGAAACTTGACTCACATATTCCTTGTGTCCTGAACTTTACGCCTGCTCTATTCAGAATTGTAAATTTTATCCTTGGATGACATTATTTCCTAAAATAAATCCGAGTTGTGCACTGGCGATGTGACAACCTCAACTGACATGGAGCCAAGTCCACAAAAGAGGGCGCTGTTTAACCCGTAACACTCAACGTTTTTACTTCCGGGCGGCAACACGACTGAGTCACATCGCCAGTGCACAACTCGGACTTATTTTCGGAAATAATGTCATTCATGGATGTATTTGTTCGTTTTTGAACTCATCAAAAGTGTAGTTAAGGGCACCAAGAATAAATGAATGGAGTTTCAGCTTCTCAAATTAGGTAAAAATATGAAAAAATTCTACTCAAAATTTTGTTCGCATTGTACAGGATCTTTATACCCAGGATGTCAGTGCAGTGGCACTGATTGACGTCCTACCAGGGCTAGATTTTATACAACTATTCTCATTATGTGTGCTACAGGACAGTAGAAGCTGTGTGTCAGTGCAAAAACGTTGCAGCTCCTGGAATGTAAAGTGCTCAGAACAGTACATGTACAAAAAAATCTTCAAGCGAAAACTTCATTCCAATTAATTAATAATAGCCGACTGCCGTTTAAAAAGAATTTGTGTCATCTCACCCACAGCAAACACGCCCCTGCCTAGCCTAAGTAGTAACATTAGCAAGTTTGCCCCCTCCACTCCAGAGTTACTTACTCATTACTGTATACAAACTCTAGTCTCAGTCTCTGTCCTTTATTAATATTAATAATTTAAAACACATCGACTAAGCAATAATATTAATGTGACAAATGTCGCCACCTCACATAACAATATCACCCTCCCCCCCAACCCCACAACAAAGACGTCTCCTTGCTCAACTCTTTAAGATTATGCTAAAGCCCTTTTCATAGATTTTGGAGCAGTTTTCTGTGACCTCTCCTTTTAGTTTTAGTTATTGCGTAGGCAGGACTATTGAGTATTCATAAAAAAATATGCGTGCAATGCAATGTATACCTCAAGTTTTGCGTTGTTCTGAAAAATGGTCTGCGACTTGTGACAAAGTTGAGCGAAAGCGGCACTCAGTGCAGTCATTTTCCTCCTCCCTTCATAGGTGATTTCACATTGGTCTGGGTCAACCTCTCCAAGAAGAATATCCAAATCGACAAATGCTTTGTCGAACTCCTTTTCGAGAAGGTCAAGCCAGTGAATCGCTGCCATCTTTTTGGCCGACATGTTGGCATTTGGTTGTGTTGCGTCGCATGGTGGCGCTCTATAGATTTACTGTCGCAGTCAATTTTTGTATCAAAACACATTATGCCCCGGAAGAACTTTTCCAAAGATAATGGTAATTAAATCAGCTTAATTATTTGTGATTGGCAGAGGCGGGGAAGTTTTTATGCATGCATCTATAAGTATATAGGAATTATCCAATTTGCAACAGTGTCAAAAAATAAACTCACTCGACCTTGGTTGCTCTCCTCTTGGAGAACTCACCATCTATCTATCTCTCTGGCGGGGAAACCGGACTCCTCCTACAGAAGGAAGTCCCATCAGACGTCAATGCTTCTCATCACTGGGCCTGGAACCACCGTCTGCCAAGGACCGCGTTTCTGCGGACTGCAAACGCATTCTCAAGTGATCTAACAGCACGAGCATCGAAGCCATAGTTATCTCTGTTTTATTCGGACTCTCGTCTCCCGAAACAAGTATACTCTTTAACCTCCGAGAGGAGGTTCTAGTCAGAGGAGGACACATGAAACGCTTCAAGGACACAACGGATCCTCAAGAAATGTAACATGAATGTCAGACCCTCGCTGGCGGACGTCACTGTACGAAAAGGGCATTGAACAAACACGGCAGAAAGGGAAAAGGCGAAAACAGGCCTTCGGAAAACAGCTCGAATACAAAAAAAACAGTGTCAAGTCTAGTTCCTTCAACCCGGGGACTTTCCTGCCGTGTATGTTTGGCCGCCGAAGACGTGTATACGGAGGATCGGAGTTAGCAGCTACCCCAATCGTGATTGATCGCTGACGATGCGGTCAAGAGCAGGCTAGACAATTTCAAAACAATCTCGGCACCCGAAAATGTTCGAGAAAAGCATTGTGTGAGATAATAACTACACGTAACACAGGGGCAGTCGTGTCGCTTGCAAGCAGAGTATCTCGGCAGTGCTACAGCGCGACGGAAACCCACTAGCCAAGAGATAGCTGTACCTGGAAGCTCATGAACGTGTGGGAGGGGTAGGGAGCCAGACCACCAACTACGTTGTCGTTTTTGCGGGTTTGCTAGTCGGTACACCTCGCTGATCGAATCCGTTGTTTCAAAATCGCAACTTTTCAATGCTCTGTGTACGTTCCTTGACCCGATTTGTACCGAATTTCTTGGTAATTAAATAAGATTTATGTCAATACATAGGAATACCACTTTTATATTGACGGTACGATTAGTTTAAACAAAATTTGTGACAATTTCCAAAAAACGAGCCCCCGAAAAAAAATAAAAATAAAAAAGGAGCCCCTGAAGGAACAGGTGAAAAAGAAATTAAAAATTAAAAGGTGGAAGAAAAAAAACCTCACTCGAAATTTCTATTGCATTCTCGACACACAAAATTCCAGCAAAATCATTTCGTTTCCTCAAAATATTATTTAATTCGATGAAAATATAATTTGTCTCACAAAATATTATTTTTCATTTTGTGAACGCAGTATGTTTTTCTAGGTAACGAAATAGATTATTTCTAGAAAATAGGTTCTCGTTCCCTTGAACCACGCTTTCTTTCCCCCGAACTACAGTTAAGTTCCCCAGAAATACGCTTTCGTTCCCTGAAGATACGCATTCGTTTCCTCGAAATATGATTTTGTTCGCAAGAAATATACTTTCTTTCGCTCGAAATGTGCTTTCCTTCCCTAAAATACGCTTTCTTTCCCTCCAAAGCAGATTTCGTACCCTAAAAAAAAGCTTTCGATTCCTCGAAATACGAATTTGAATTTTTTGCCCGAAATATACTTTCATTCACCCGAAATATGCTTTCGCTCCCTAATAATACGCTATCGTTCTCTCGCAATGAGATTTTGTTCCCCATAATTCCTCTTTCGTTCCCTCAAGATAGCTTTTGTTCCCTCAAGATAGCTTTTGTTCCCTCAAGATAGCTTAAAAAGATTTACACATGGGGAATAAAGGGAGCTCCCGTATGGCGGTTTTCCACCTACATGTACATGATTTCTTTCTGTACACCTACATGTACATGTACATGATTTCTTTCTGTACAGTAACTGCCACCTACATGTACATGCACATGATTTCTTTCTGCACAGTAACTGCCATACACTGTCAGCAGTACATAAAACAGTCGCCATGAAACATGGACATTGTTGTGGTACCCGCCGCCAATGATTCGAACTGCCTCTAGCCACTGGGCTAAGCTCGGTGGTCTAGTGGTAAGACATCTGCTCTAGCAATGCAAAGGTCGTGGCTTCGAATCCCACCCGAGTGATTTGCCTGTGGATTTTTTTCACAGAACTCGGGAAAGTATTCAGTATACAGTGCTTAACACACCGTCGTGTCGGGTAAAAACTAAATTATTTAAACATGGACATAAAACAGTTGAAGACAGCACCAGTCTGTCTGGAAACAGCTGTTTTTTACAACCTGTCACTAGGATGACTTTTATAGCATTGAGCTTTGCCTAGCCTGGCAGTGGTGAACCCCAAAGGGATTAGATCTGTGCGCACAACCCGATGGGCTTATATTTTGTACACAAATGAATCAGCAAAGGGGGGGGGGGGGGGGGGGGGGAAGGCGCCTTCTGGAGGCTCCCCTCTTGCCTTCCCGCAAAGTTTTAAGAAAGAACATTTGGGAAGCTCCCGGCCCTCGGGTGTCGAATTCCGCTTGCACTTTCTCACGTTAACTGAATTAGTACTTGTAAAAAGAAAACTAAATTAGTTTATTGTCAAGCTGAAGTGTTTGTGTTTACTTGTAAATAAGTCATCATGAGATTACGTTTAAAATGATTCCGTTTGAAAGGACATTTTGTGTTAGAATCTTGATTTCTTTCCGTATTCAATATTATATTAGGTGTAGGGAAACTCATGATACGTGACGTGGAACAAAAGTCATGAATATTCAGGTTAAACAGTCACTTGACGTCACTTTAGGCTCAATCGGTAAACATTATCCCCCAAAGTAATGTGGTTTTTCGGTTAATTCGAACAGAAATCCTAGTTTCCAATTGCTCACAAGATAGTTAGATTGCTCACTGACGAGTATTACAAAGGGGAAAATGTTCTCGAAGACAACATGCCGTGTCTAGCTTCATCTAGATCCCCATCTCATTCGCAATCCCCAACAATTCCCTAGTGTCAAAGAAGTCATCAAATTTATGCAAGATCACGGTGTGTGGAGATTACCAGGTATCCGCGGAAATGGGAACTCTTCAGATATTGGTAAGAGATCAGTAAGAGGGTGCTTGACCGTCCATCGTGATAAATCCCACCCCCCCCCCCCCCCGTGTTATCAGGTAGGTTTGCGGTACAGTCCTTGAGGGTGTGCTCGGTCATAATAATAATAATAATAATAACCTTTATATTTATTTCAATGCTACCATATATCACAAGAGTAGTAGCATCCATCCAGTGACTTCTCCTCCTTGGTTGTGACAGCAGACCACATATTATTATAAAAAACAGACATAAAATAATAATAAATAATTTGTAAAAGAATAGTTACGGCGGAGCGAATAGAAGGCATGCCGATTTAGGCCAGTTGAAATATTATTGTTTAAATTATGGACCAGAAATAAAAACACATAGCCACCACCACCACGGTCGCACTTCGTAATCAGATGAACTTCATTATTATTGCAATAATTTAACACTCATTATTCACCAATATTTGTTTCATTGTTTACAATAAATTCTTGATAAAACTTTACATCTATTTCTGTATTAAATTATTTATTTAATTATAATATTACAACGCGCGAAATGAATTGACTAAAATATTTCATTATGTGTCTGAATATACCTTAGTTTGCAGACAAGACATTTTGTATGTATCTGAAAACGGCAGGATTAAAAAACCTTTTACATTACTTGATAAAACTTATTTTAAAAGAAATTTACATTGCTGGACGTTAAGATCATGAATAATGCAATAAACTAATGAAGATGAAAAAATCAAAGTATTGTTTTGATTTTGCAAGCATGTGGGCTTGTAAATCAACAATACCTTTAATGTGTTTTTTTAATAATGCATGATCTAATCATATAAAATTACAAAGCACCCCCAAAACAGCTTAGATGAAACAGGTGTCCGGAACGTTCACAATAGGGCCCTATTATAAATGCCGTTGAGCGGACCAAAAAAAAAAACACACAAAAAAACCACCAAAAATCATTTAAAATTTATGTCAGTTTCCCTTGTGGTTTAGTTTTCAACAAAACAAAAACAAAAAAATTCTTGCATGTTACACCTAAACTTTAAACCAGGGGCGATTTCATAACACATGTAGGCCCTATATCATATGTACACTTTTTTTTTTGCTTACGGAGGCTCCTAAGTTTGCTTACCGTAAGCAAATCAATCGGTGCTTCTTGAAAGCAGATAAGTAAACGCCAAATATTTTTTTAATCCACTGCTAACGCACGTGCATGCATTGTTGAATCTTCTCGAATGTTCGTGAAAACACACCTAACCTTTGCTTAAATATGCACATTTTGTCCATGCTAGTAAGCAAACACATTGGCTCACCGGTTAACAGTTTTCGTAAAACATGGCCCCAGCTTCCAGCGTTTCATATATTAAAAAAAATTAAGCCGAAACATTGCTTATCAAAATGTATTTCAATAATAAGCATTCAGGACCCAATTTCGAGGCACTACTAACCGCGGTTTTGGGTCTTACGGTTCTCTACTTACAATAGACCTTATGCATTGACGTCACCAACCGCCATCTTAGAGGTAAACTGATGATGAAACAATGGAAACGCGCTGATTTGTACGCGCGGCGCACAGGACTGGCCAATGAACAATGTCCTTTGGACCTCTAGGTGAGGGCGCCCTACTCAAATGACGTCATATGCATAAGGTCTATAGAGCAAAATTTCTGCGATTTCTGTGTGATTGTAAGCAGTGAGGTCGACAGGTACGAAAGTGCATGATCAAAATATCTTGATAAATTGCGAAATACGCTTACACTAAGCGCCGTCTTTTTGCTTATGGTACCGGTAAGCCATAGCCTTGAAATTGAACCCAGACAGAAACAGCATCGCGTACACGCAATCTGTTTCAAATTCTTAATGAAATTGCCAGCAGAGAAGATCATTAACTAGCGCAATTAAGTATTTAGATCTAGAGGCCATGTATCACACGAGCAATTTTCCAGTCAACTTGGAGGCAACCAACTGCACTGAATGCACAAGGAACAAACACTTCAGCTGCACAGGAGACGCTGCTGCAACTCGCTATCTCTAAGAAAATAAGGAGAAAACTGAAATATTGTTTTTATTTTCTTGTAAATTGCCTTGACGTGGTTGCCTGTATACAGCAATCCTTCACCGATCTTGAACTCTTGGTGGCAGCAGATATGCCTCCATTACTGCGGTGTACCTGGGTGGTACTGCGCTGCCTAGCGACGGGTTTAAGCGATTTGCAAAGTAAAAGTCCAATAACCCGTGACTGATCAGATGATCGCCGTGTAGCCCAACCCTTAAACCTGTCGCTAGGCATCGCAGTACCACCCAGGTACCACTGCAATAATGGAGGCGTATCTGCTGCCACCAAGAGTTCAAGATCGGTGAAGGATTGCTGTATACGTTGCCCCGTGTGACATAGCCTTACATTAAGTATAATAATGCTCAGTCTGTAATCAAACATTGTTCACCAATCCTGGCTTCTTCCTTTTTAAACCTTTGGTTAAAATGGTTAGGTCTATCAATCCTGGATACAGTTTTTAGAAAAGGAACACAAATAATTTATTAGTCATTCAAACGAATAATTTGGGAAGATTTTCCAGAAGTAGAGGAAGAAAGGCACAAGAAGTAGTCAGTTGCATTATCTGCTACGATGGTGAGTTGTATTTATAATGATAATAGGAAACTTCTGAGCAAGACGAAAACTTATTTTTTGGTAAAAATATGTTCGCTGCTCTAACAAAACCAAGACAAAGTTCCCGAAACAACGTCTCTTTAAATCCTATAACAATTGTTTAGTGTGGAACTAAGACCTGTAAAACCAATTGTGTTAGAATGGCTGAACGCTGCACCATCAGAGTGCGGGTTCGATCCCCCGGCACGACACTCGTGTCCCTGAGCAAGGCACTTAACCATAATTGCTTCTCTTAGCCCAGGTGTATAAATGGGAAACTGAAAGGGCTTATGTTGGTTTAACCCATTTGCGCTAATTTTAAGCAGCTTTGGCGGGTTGTGCAGGGAGATGAACAAGTTTTAGGAATGGTCATAAGTAGGCCTGATAAAATAATGCTGAAAAGCGCTTTGAACTAGAACCAAGTATTATATATTATAGTATAAATAATTTGAAAGCTGAGAAAATTTGCGGAATAATAAAACAAAACCCCCTCTTTGTCCTGTTTTTGTTGAGAAGCAGGTCTAAAAACGGTTAAGAAATTATATGTGAAACACACTGCTGCGTGGAAGGCTTTTTCAATTGTGTTGTCTTTGTCCCCGTTTTTTTTTTTTTTTTTTTTTTTTTGGTACAATTCAAAGTAGGCTCAGGCTTACTAAACACAACTTGCTTTAAGTATTTCGTCAACTAACTGCTACTTTTTATAGAGAAAAAATATTCACAGTTTTTCTTTGAAGTACATTCGGTTACTCAATTGTGGTCCACACTATCAACTTTATGCAGCCGTTTGATTAAAAAAGTGGACCGAAGTATATTATCAAGCAAACAATTAAAAAAATTGACACTCAGTTTCAACTCGAGGTTCCAACCATGCAGGAAACCGAGCATACAAAGGATATCTATTGGAACTAAATGATTGTCACAGAAATCAAGAAGCGAAATCTGGACTATTCCATTTCAACTCCGTATGCTTTTAATTTTGTCAATGAATTTTGTCAACATTAAGATTATGTTTTCAATTTCACCGATGGCCGGGCGGCGATTTTTTTTTTCCCCCAAAGGTTTGCTGTTTATAATATTTCTAGTCTTCTGATTGGCTGATATGTTTTACGTCATTAGCAATGGCGGCATCGCCATGACGTCACCTTGAATTTCATTGGTCGAAATAGCAAACCTGTTTGGGGGAAAAAAAATCGCGGCCGGGCGTAATTTGCAAACCATGGGAAGCTGGCATAAAAAAAAAAATTGCAGCCTCGTTGTTGAAGGGCCCGGTCCGAAAATATTAAGCCATTTGCGAATAAGATTTGAATAAAGTCTTGCAACGACTTGCTTGATCACAAGTTACCGCTAAAATTTGAATTCCTAAGACTACAGGGACAGTTGATATGTCACATGATTCGGGGCAAACTTTTGCGTAGTTAAGTAAAGAGACCCAAACACAATTTTGATTGAATCTGTATGGCACAACGGTACAAGTGTTTGCTCATTTGAAGGTTGCTAAATAAAAGCTTGCCCCGAACCGTTTGACATAGAAAACAATCGCTATAGTCTTGGGGATTCAAATTTAAGCGGTAGTTTGTGACCAAGCAAGTCATTGTACCAAACATTGTTCAAATCTAAATCGCAAAATGGCCCATAAACGGCTTAGGCAGAGACCATGGCTGGATTAGTGAAAAGGCCTATTCTCCAACGTTGTAGCCGATGATCATAGCCGCAGCCAAAGTCGTTAGATTCGCACATAGTCTAAGAAGGACTATGAACCACAGTGAAGTGGAAATAGTCAGGACCCACTACAACACAATTAGAACCAGCACCGTAACAAAGAGATTCTCACAAAGGTGACTGCATGCTGCGTGAGTGAAGAAATCACTCGGAGGACGCCAAGTACTTCGCAAGTCCTCATTTAAAAATAGTCATGCGCGAAGACATTTTGGCTCTTCGGCAAATTCCAACTTTCCCTTTGCTCAGTCGGGTAAATTTTACCATGTGTATAGTTTGTCCATTGATAAAATAGAGGGCGCAAACAGCAGACACAGATGCACTCTCATGATTGTATTTCTATGGTCAGTATCTTTAAACTGCCGTCAAACGTTGGAGGATCTGATCTCGGGTAGCGTCCTCAACGGTGTGTTTTGACCAGTTGCTAGTTCTTCAAGCTTAGCCTCGTTCCAAACACTACAAGGCTGATTCGTATCTACTCGTTCGTCAGTACTAAATAAAACATGTCCATGAGTGTTTGTGACTGGTGTCTGGTGACCTGAGCTCTCAACCGTTGATGGCGCTCTATCGAAGTCTTTTTCGTGTTGTAGCTCAATAAGCTCGACAGGTTTAGTAACAGGGGAGCTATTTAACTGTGGAGGCGAGGGCTGATCCTCAGAACACCGAGAATGATTTGAGGGTATCAGATCGCCTCCAGAGAAAGGTCTCGCTTGAAAGGAATTTTTTGATGTCGGTGATGTCGGTGACACCGAAAATGAGGAGATTGTTGATGAAGTTTTTAGCGGGGTAGATGCATTTTGCCGGCACAGCACCTCCGCCGACCGTGCAAGCTGCTTGCGGTGTTTCAGTGAGTGTTTACAGGGTGGTGCACTGCAGAGAGCAACGCCTGGCTTTCCCTCAAGCGAGCCCTGTGAGCGTCTCCGAGGTAAAAAGTGAAATGGGTTCGAGCCTGGGCGAGGCAGGTCCGGACAATCGGACACGCGGCGCTTCGGGTTGGAGGCAACGTCCAGCGAGTTCCTCATCTGTCCAACTTGAGGTTCCGTGAGGTCCTGGTTGCTGCCGTGGAATGACGTAATAATCTGAGGAATGTCTGTGTGGAGTTTGCCCGAGTGTCTCTTCGGAGGCGATGCCCTTGCGTCTGTGAGGAGCGGGTGCCCGTCGTCATTTGTCGGGTCCTCCACGTCAGACTCGTGGGGATTCATTGCAATAAAAACACTGTCCGAAGACTTTGCAGATTGCCTCCTCTGCTGAACCTCCTCAATGCTCGATACGCGAGGTACGCTCCCGCTCGAGGAGTCCCTAAGTGCACTTTCTCGATACACCTCCTTTAAGGTTGTGGCTGTTTGATCGGTGTGAGGGCGCACCACAGCTATCTTTGGACTGGATTGTGACGTCCTTCCTGAGGCCTCTTCACTCCTTTGAGAGGAGGCCCTCCGGACGCCATCCTCGTTCTCAAATTGATCCCCATTCAGCCTCTTTGCCTGGGTCTCTGTCGATGACGAGTAACGGTACACTGGCTGTCGACGTCTTTGGATTCTATCTCGTTCTACCGCTTTCATCACCTGATTGTAGCCCTGTTTGCGACGTCGGAGACCGCCGAAAAAGCCCTTTTCTTTAGTAGATCTCTTTCGGTTGAACCCTGGGCTCCGGGCACCTCGATCCCTGAAAAGAAAAATGAGAATACTTAATTTTGGGGAAATGTGATGATGAAAGGAGATTGGAAAAGGACGAACAATGATAAGAATGCAACAGAGTGGGTAAAACAGGATATTCGATTTTCCGTTTTAATTTCAGTGAAAATGGGGCGTCCCCCTCAAACTTTTCGGTATACGATCTGCACTTTTACAAAAGCTGTAGTGTACTATGTTTGCTGATTTGTACGTTCTGGAACAAATATCTTAACTTCATAATCTGTCTTGCAAGGTTTACCTCTTCTTGAATTGAGCGGTTTAAACAAAAAATAAACATCTAATTTTTTACCTTGTTTTTTCGAGTGTTCCGTTGGCACTGCTGCTCTTCTGCGATGACAACGGAGCCAACTCGCTGAAACTCCCCACGTGCATGCGAACCAGACTCGACGTCTTCATCGAGCTCCGTCTATTCCTTTCCGGTTTAAACAACACAATGTACGTTTTGGGAAAGAAAAGGCACCCTAGCGTAACAGTTGCGCTCAGACTCACCGCGAAGCAGACGACAATCGTTCTCATTCCCGCGTTCCCGCCAAAATACAGCGGTATGAACGCCAGCCAGACGACGCACGTGGTGTACATGGTGAAGGCAATGTATTTTGCCTCGTTGAAATTTTCCGGCAGATTGCGAGTCTTGAAGGCATAGAGGGTGCACATGATGACGAGTAATGCGTCATAACCGAGTGGCGCTAAAATGGCCATGGTTGTAGTGTTGCATACCAGAGTCACGCGGTGCAAGTCCGGGAAATCAAAAACAGCCGCTGGTGGCTCAATCAGCAGCAAGGCGGTTATAATCCCCACCTGGACAACGATCACCAGCAGAGTCATCACGACCTGCGCCGTGCTGCTCAGAAAACGCGGTTTCCGCGTGATGATCTTCTTTTTGGAGCCCGCCAAAATCCTGGCCATCCGGTTAGTCCGTACCACCAGTGCAGCGTAACAGATGCAGAAGCTAAACCCTAGTCCGATGCGTCGGATATAACACACGACGGTGTTCGGTACAGCGATGAAAACAAACGTCATCGAGAAACACAGCAAGATCCCAACGAGTAAGATATAGCTGTTCTCGCGGCTGGATGACTTTACAACGGGGGTGTCGTTGTAATGGATGAAGGTGAAGAGAACGAAGAAAGTGAAGGAGATACCGATGCACGAGAAGGAAAGGGCAACCACGGCTTCGATGTCTCCCCACTTCATATACTCAACCTCGATCTCAACACACGCTTGAAGGAAAGAAAAAGAAAACAAGTACAGAATAAATTCCATGGACACTTTTTCGTGTCAACCTATAAATTTCAAAGAAAGTCACAGCAAAAAGACATAGGTAATTTGTTTTCCATTGGGTGTTTTTTTTACAGTCACTGGCGTTTTAATGACCACACAATCAGAAATAATGTTTGTCTATGTAATTTCATAACTTTTTTTGTTAAGATTACAGATTCAAATGGTAACAGAGGCAGCTCCATTCACTTGGTCATTGGTTAAACCACGCTCACGTGACTTACCAGTGAGGTCTTCATTGGGCCATTTGCCTTGCTCACATTTCTCGCACGTGAATTCATCCAGCATGAACTCGTTGGGCTTGCATGGTACGCATGCCCAGCAGCAGGCCACGTTGTCCCGGATGTCCTGCAAAATGAAAATAATTATAGTTTTTGTTGGATCTACCGAACATTTCCCCATTTCGGCTTCTTGATGTTCCCATCCTCATCTTGTACCCTCAGTTAACCCAAACTTGCATCGTACTTGAATATGACATCCATTCTGTGCAGACACACAGTCATGCGGGGAAAAATCCACACACACCTAGCCAGGGTTTGGGTTTAAACTTACGAACTTCCGCATACGGCAGATGAATAACCGTATGCCCGGGAACGAGAAGCCAGACATTCTGCTACACTCGAAAACGTCCGGGTCAGAATTGACAGGTATCAGGGTCCCGTTAAGCCTGACCCATATCTGGGACAGTATGACATGGACTCTGCGTCAAAATGACCAAGAAATGGGTCAAATTAACGCAGAAACTGGGTCAAAGTCAAACATTTTTGTCGAGTCTCCGGGTCAGTCAGCGTGATCCAGAAATGGGTCGGCACCCTGGGACCTGGAATTGGGCGGGATCAATTCTGATCCGCGAGTTTTAAGAGTGTAACTTACAGCCGAAGGTGGTTACCGTGGTTGGTTTGAATCCTACCTGAGGTGTGTTTAGATTTCCCCGCAGGATTTGCAGAGCTCTGAGTATTCAGTGCCTATACAGCAATCCTTCACCGTTCTTGAACTCTTGGTGGCAGCAGATATGCCTCCATTACTGCGGTGTATCTGGGTGGTACTGCGCTGCCTAGCGACTGGTATAAGGTTTGGGCTACACGGCGATCATTTGATCAGTCGCGGGTTATTGGACTTTCACTTTGCAAATCGCTTAAACCCGTCGCTAGGCAGCGCAGTACCACCCAGGTACCACCGCAATAATGGCGGTATCTGCTGCCACCAAGAGTTCAAGATCGGTGAAGGATTGCTGTATATCAGTGAGGGCAGAGCCTATATCAGTGAGGGGTAACTATCATTATCATTGAACTTTGTCTTGCATCTATTTGGGGACACGGAGCTTTACACTCTAAACACTCCCAGGTCAGAATTGAACCAATTATGACCCCAGGGACATGACCCACTTCTGGGTCACTGTGACCCGGACTCTGTGTCAAACGACCTAGAACTTGGTCAAACTGATGCAGAATACGATTATTATTATTTTTTTTAAACAACTTTCCATGTCAGCGTGGCCCAGTGGTTCAGGCCCCTTGGGACCCGACATCCGGGTCAATTCTGACCCAGGTTTTTTTTAGAGTATAGCTTAAACGCTTATAGCATTACCTTTGCATGTCCCTTTGGGCAGGGTTCACTGCAGAAGGACGAGGCCGGACTTGATGAGGCGTTGTTCCACATCATGGCTGAGTCGTTCATGTAGAGACTCCCGGCTGACCAATCACCGATACGGACGTACTTGTACTGGCCGGTCGGTAGCAGCTGGAAGTTGAAAATATCGTATCTGAAACAATATTACAAGGTAGACGAGAGGTCAGGTAAACATCTCAGAAAAATTAGACTGCGGGGGCCGGGGGGATTAAGCATGTGACAAAATACAAGCAAAGAAGACCTGAAGAATTCAGGACATTTTTTACTCCTGTGTAAGATGTGGTCAACTGCATTAGGAAACTAAATTCAACAGGAGTCATCTGAAAGAAATTAACAATTTTGACTTCTGTAAAAAAAACCTTACCCCGGAAAAATCACAAGAGAAGCTTGGGTTTCTATAAGAGACATAATATTATTTCTAAAAGTAAAAAATTGTGTTGAAGCAATGTGCAGTGCAGCACAAACAAACAAGCAACAGCGAACATTGCCAGCTTATACCACAAGTCGCGTAACCAGAAGGGGCTGCCCCTCCCCGCTCAGACCAATTTCCCTCCTCATTGAACCATTGCCCTCCTTCTTATACAACATATAAGAAAATCATCTTGATTGAAATAGCATTTAAATCAATAGATAATACATATCAAGAAAAACAAAAGAACACAAATTGAGAAATGGGGTCAGCTTTTGAAAAAATAATAATACAATAACATATTTCCATTTAACAAAATGTAATGCATGAGTCCAGCAGGCTTGTTATGGTAGCCTATGTGAATAGAAAAGGATTAGTTGAAATTATTTAATTTCTAAAAATAAAAGCTTACACCAAGCTAGCCATTAATAATATCACAGTCTTTACAAGATCAGAGAGTGCGGTCAAAATTGGGCCTCGGGTGCAGCTCTATACGAATCCTAATCGCAAGCTATGTGAATCGTTAGCATCGGGTGCTGGGGACACTTCAAGCTATTTGACCACAGCGAGTGCTACACGTTCCAAAACACGAATGGTTCACAAACAAAGGATACCAAGCTTGCAGTTCGGCTGGAATGAGGTCATGATAGAGCCTCCTCCGGGGAAAACGGTTTACATATTTCCAGCTGGCTCTTTAAATATTGATCATTTCTTGGACAGTTGCCCCAAAACGCACGACCTGGGAGTAAGAATCGTCACGTAGGTTGGATCTCGCTAGTTACAGTCTCCCCAGAGCTGTGTATTACACTGTGCAAGTCTCGCGTGCATTCGAACTTCCGGGACAGTAGTGGTCCGAATCATATGGAGTTTTACCTGGGCTAGATATTGTTTCGTCAATTATTTTAGTTTAACGTAGTTTATGACCATGAACAATAAACATGTTCTTAGGAATATAATACTAAGTGATACAAACTTTGAGAGTAAAACTAATTCAACAACATAACGAAGAAAACCCGAGATTTAAACTTGACCTCAGCTTCCGGTTATTGCAAACAATTATTAAGAATTTTGTGCTCGCCTCCGATCATAAAACTTATGTAAACGCTTGTTTTGTAGCTCGATGATAATCGCCAGATGCTGTAATTGCAACGCAAAGCCTTTTCATTGCAGTCTATGGTTGTTGAGGCGTCAGCATCCTCTTTAAACTGCGTCATGGGTCAATTTTACACCCGTTTGACCATCGCGAATCTGCGTAAGGGGTTTCTAAAAAATTAAGATCAAATAAGCATCCTTGTCCCGGAGTTTTTTGTCCATTAAACCTATATTCTTTTTTGGGGGGGATCTTTATTGGTTAACTGGCCTAATTTTGTATTGTGTTTGAATGGGGTGTTTCTTTATGTTTTTCCTGGTTTTTGTTGTTTATGTTGTTTCTTCCTCAACCATCAATCTGTTGGCGTGCCAGACATCTTGGCGTATATGTTTAGGTATGGTTGTACCACAAGCTGCAAACTTATTGAAATATGCGTGTAAAACTGTAGCAAAAGCTCGTCTTCGAAGTACAAAGTGACTCAAGTGCAAATAAGTGAACCGTATATGCCTTATTAACAAAGCGTTTTTTAGATTGCACAAATTACAGAAATGACTGCCCAAAAATGAATTTGAATGACCAAACACACGCCTCAAAAAGCTCCGGCGAATTTGAATGCTGCTTTGATGAATCGTTAAATTGAATGATTATTTTGTTAAATCGAATGACGCAACAGTACATTTGACTAGTCATAAAACGAAATCGAATGACCCTTTTTAGTAGCATTCGATTTCGCGCGAAATAGAATAGCGTGGTGGTTAAATTGGCTGCTCATTTGCCGAAATTGACCGAGAAAACCTATATTAGATACATGCGACAAGGAGGGACCAGTTTCTTGGTCACGGGTTTGCTGGACACCATTTTTTGTCCTAATGTAAAGCCGTGTCCGAATTAATGGCTACGGCTACAACTGGATCGCCGCTTCATGCGTTGAAATATAGGACGTCCTTAGCAACACCCTTAGCAACAGTCGTAGCCGTAGCCACCAATTTGGATACGGCCTAACACTTACATAACACAACCCGATGTGCAGTCTAGTCTGGGACCCTGTGTGCGCACGGGGGGGGGGGGACCACCAATATATTGGCTTCCAACTATAAGTTGTGGTAAGGTCTCTCAATACACAGCCATGGGTTTTCAGCATGGATACCGTCCCTTATGGAAGACGCGCTTGCATGATAAACGTCTTTCAGTAATATCACAATTAAATTATTTTGGCAGCACAAAAGGAGCTTGCTTATAAAAACTTTTACAATTTAAGCACCATTCAATGTTTCGCCCATTTAATCAGGTAAGCAGGGATTATATCAGCTCTAGTCCATTTGGCATTATGGGCCTTTTTCGAAACCACGTCTTGGGCTTGGGCTAGGCTCCGTCGAGTATTTTTAAGACGTGCGCTTCCCTCACGGGATTTCAATTAAGCGGCGGATCCCAAGCCGGATCCCGAGCCGGATCCCAAGCCGAAGCCCAAGCCGCATCCCAAGCCGGAGCCCAAGCCGGATCCCAAGCCGGCTCCCAAGCCGGAACCCAAGCCGGAACCCAAGCCGGATCCCAAGCCGGATCCCAAGCCGGATCACAAGCCGAAGCCCAAGCCGGATCCCAAGCCGGATCACAAGCCGGTTCCCAAGCCGGAGCCCAAGCCGGATCCCAAGCCGGATCCCAATCCGAAGCCCAAGCCGGATCCCAAGCCGGAACCCAAGCCGGAGCCCAAGTCGGATCACAAGCCGGATCCCAAGCCGGAGCCCAAGTCGGATCACAAGCCGGATCACAAGCCGGATCCCAAGCCGGATCCCAAGCCGGAGCCCAAGCCGTGGTTTTGAAAAGGGCTTATTGATCGACAGACACTAAATTATCAGCCATTTTTAATTACTTTATGATCCAGGTTCGGGTTAATTTCTTATCATTATGAGGATTTCGGCTATACTATGATTTTGGGCTAACATTACAAACCATTATGGGCTTACATTTTCAGACCTGTTTGGATTACACCATGATGATCCAGATTGAGTTTACAATTCAAGCCATTCTGGAGCTGTGATCCAGCCAGGTTAAATTTGCATCTGGGTCATTATTTACCAGAGAATTACGTAATCCAAGACTTTTCCACCCGTCGCTGGCACTCCCTCCTGGATATGATTATAACATTGTTATATTTTCATTTCCCAATGATTTCGTTTTACATCTTAGTGACTTCTTTACAAGCCCTGCTGTTGTATAGGATTATTTGAGCCTTAGTTTTTAATCAAGTAGTTAAAATTATTGCTATTATAATCACATAACATTTTGAAGAGCTATGGTTCGTTGTTTCTTATAGTCAGTTTTAAGCACAGTAAGTTTTTATAATTATTTATAATCGGGTACATATTTTGATAACCACCGTGTCTTCAAAGAATGCTTTCCGATAATGATGAATTGACGATAATAGAAACACAGCACACACACTTCACGAAATCAGTTAATACCTGCCAGTGGGATCGCCGTTGCTGTCAAACTGTATCCGGTCCCCGGAAACCCCGTCAAAAGACACATTGAAGAGATGCTTTAGGAAGACTCGGCCGTCAACTGGATTCATCTCTGGGCAGAGGCCCACCGTGTCCGGAGGGCACACGGCCCGGTGCATGTCGTGGAGGCCGTGGGCCATGGTGTAGATAGCGTTGATGATGAAACCCATCTTGGTGTCTTGATTGTAGTCATCAGCCAGAGACTCTGTGCCTGGAATGACAACATGGAGTCTTGTTGGGGAACGAAACACAAAATGGCTCGCGGAGAAGGAGGTATTAAACACAAATGAGTTCAGGATGTTGGCTCGGCATAACTTTATTGCAAAACGTTTGCCTGAAATTGCTGTCATCTGTCTGCAAGAGATAGCAATGCACTACAAACTTGTGACAATATCTTCAACGAACAATTTCTTAAATAACAAAAAAGACACTGTCAAAATGAATATTAGTTTGAATCCATATTGCCGAATGCGTACAAAGACGTAAAAAACCAACCTTAATATCAAACAAGACGGCTCAATGACATTTAGGAATCTAAATTTCTAACGATTTTTTAAAAATAAGGTACAAGTAGGGTTGACAGTGGTGTATACAGGGAAACTTGGAAATTTCATGTTATTGCAAATTTTTCCGAGTTCACGTGTTATTGTTCCTTGTATAATATTATTGTGTACATCTGAACGTTTCTTATTGTGAAAGCTTGACGTTTCGATCACCAGTAGTGTTTCATTTGGTCTTCTGACAATTTCTTTATTGCGACGCTTTTTGCACAACTGTTTGCGTAGAGTTGCAGAAGCGTCCATATTATTCAACAACTAATTTTGAAATAAAATATATGAATGTTCTGATAGAAATAGCCATAGATCCTCTGAAATCAAGACATTGATACACAGATCAATTCGACGATAAGAAAAATTTTATAGTAAGTAGATTAAGAGGGGTTCTTATGTGGGATGATACGCTATTAATCTGCCCCTCAAGAAGACCGAAGTACAGGAAGTGGCTAATGGAGGTTCGAGAGACCACTGGGAGTAGACAATGACAATATGTCTGGGTCCAAGACAGATAGAGAACATTGTGACCCCTGACACGCAGACTGGAAGGTTCCATTTCATGAGGGGTGTACACTTTGAAAAGAGAGCTTTCGGGTGGAATTTTGCATTCAGAGATTCAGTAACGGAATTATTGACTGTTTGGTTTTTAATGTCTATTTGTTTCGTTTTTAATTTGCCACAATTCAAAATTGCAAGGCTCGTGTAAATGTTTACTTCGGCATCGACACACTTGTCAATCTCCAACCGGTTCACAATGTGATCCAGAGTCCGGGTCCCAGGAGGCCTGTCGCAGGGTCACGCTGATCCGGATACCGGCTAAAAATGGGGACTTTGACTCGGATTCTGCGTCAGTTTGACACAACGTCGGGTCAGTATAATCAAACAGATTCCCGGTCATACTGACAAAGAAGTATTTATTTATTTTGACCCTGGAGTTTACGGATGAACATTTATGAAAAGTCCGGTACCTGTACAATTCTTGGCATACTTCTGATCATCCTCGTGGGGCTCGCTAACATTACCCTTCGGTAGCTGGCACTGGAACCGGTGCTGCCAGAACTCCCGGAACCAAGGGTTCTTGGTGTGGTTTTCCGGTCTGCGCGAGAAGTAGTACGTGTCGAAATCGTTGATGTACGAGGTCTTGGGCTTGATGGTGATGCCGCCGATGGCCTCGTGCTCGACCCCATGGATTATCTCGTAGCGGTTGGCCCACCCATCACTGGAAGTAAAGGAAAGAAGGTTGTATCAATTCTGAATCGGTGCAGTGACGCACTCATAAAATACCAGGTTGGAGAGCAAGGGGCTGATAAAAAAATGTCTGCTTCAGAGGAGGTGTGGGGCGAGGGCCTCCAAACAAATTCAAAGTAATGCACGGTTAGAGCTAGAATAGCAGGTTTCGGGGTCCTGTTTTTAATGCCTTAAATAAAAGCTCGTTCTGATATATAATATTGTCTTACTTTTTTTGTTTTCCTCCTAAAAAAACCTCCCACTGACAGAACAATATCAACAACAACAACATCGGCAAGCCAGGGGTTGGGAGGGGGAGGCTCGACGTTTCAAATGTTAGTAAACATCTACACGCCCAGAGGGTGTGTACAGCATTGGTAAGATTGAAAATATAAATGTTCACAGATTTGCACATAACTTACATGGTATAAAGATGGTCATGGTGGGAACCTACCCTTGAAATAGTTTTGCTTGAAATGCCATAGTTTTTTAGGAAATGAGTAAAACAATAATAGTCTTTATCCTGCAGGATTAAATCCGATGTTTGAAAAAAAGTTAAAACATACAATGGGGGTTTTCACTGTTTTCTCATGACTACGAAGACCGAATGAACTTAAACATTCACAGGTTTGTTATTTCATGTATATGTTAGGTCACATCAAGTGTGGATACAGGTCTTTGGCAATTACCAATGTTGCGCACCCTTTAACAAGAACACGAATGTTATTCTTCGATGGCATAACGACTGGACAATATTAAAGACTCCCGAACTAGAATTGCGTAAACAACTGGCAACATGCACGAATCGCTTATTCAGAGATATCTCTGAACAATTAGGTAGCTTTTATAAGAGCTGTTACACTCCAACAACTCCTATGTCAGAATTGACCCGGATGCCAGGTCATGTCCCGTGGAGCCTGACTCATTGTGGGTCAGTATGATCCGGAATCTGTGTCAAAGATAACCCAGAAATTGGTCACACGGACGCAAAATCCGAGACGAATTCACACCTTTTGACCAGTTTCCGGGTCACACCGACCCCGGATTGTGTCGCGCTCCCTGTGACCCGTAATCCGGGTCAATTCTGACCCAAGAGTGTTTAGAGTAGGGGAGGTGTCCCTTAAGAGCCTTGGCACCTGATTGGAAATACTATTCTTAGCTGCTGCACAAAGAAAATATTATTTATGAGTGTGTTTGAATTAATCGGAAACTAAAAGACTACTTTTTTGACATGTTATAAACAACTCAATATACAGAAGGTACACTCTAAAAAGTCCCGGGTCAGAAAAACTGACCCGGATTCCGGGTCCCTTAGACCCATTTCTGGATCAGGCTGACCCGGTAAACTGGTTACAATAATTTGGGTTTTGGTTTGGATGCTATGTGATTTTGACTTATTTCTGGGTCATTTTGACACAGATTCCTGGTCACTCTGACCCAGAAATGGTTCAGGCACACTGGGCCCCAGAACCCTGACCCGGTTCTATTTTTAGAATATTATGTGATAACAGACTGGAAATTAAGGGTTGTTGTTGGCTGTTGAAAAGAGCTGATAATGTATCAACTAATGAAATGATGTTTGTTGCCCGTATCGCGCCCCATCTGTCTTTTTTACAGCTAAAACTGTAGACATTTCACAACTGACTAAACGAGCAGAATCCTGATTAGTAAAGATCATGCTTGTGGTGGTTCCATGAGCTATGATGGGCGTATAAAACAGCAACATTGAATTTCAATTTCACTGTGTCAGATTTCAGTTTTTTTGATATCAATCAAGATCATTTTCAGCCCAATAAAAATGGCAACCTTGAAATTTGCAATCAACCAGAAATCTCTGGGGAATGCTTTTTGTTGAAGTCAGCACTCAGCAAAATATAGGTCTACTTGTAATATTGGGCCTTTTTATTAATATTTTTAATATAATGATAAGGAATAAACCGCAACCTGTAATTCCTGATGAAATGTTTTGCAATAAAGATTGTCCCTGATCATACTGCGCATTTGTTTGGTAGAGCTCACCAGTTGGTCATGGGATGATCCACGACGATAAGCCTTGAGCTACGCAGTTCATTTTGCAAATGTAATGTGTTGTACATGATAGCTAGTCAGTGGCGTAGAAAAAAGAGGGCATGTGTCCCCCCCCCCCCCCCCCGGCCAATTGATTTCCGTGCCCCCTTGGGTGCCCCCATTTAAAATCTGGACTTTAAAAGGTACCAAAAAATGTTACCTATTATAAGCTTTAATGTAGTAGTTTCAATGTGTTTTAATTTATTTTTCCATTGATCATGCAGACAATGTATTTATCTTTATAAAATATCTTAATCTTATAAAAAATAAAAAAATGACATATTAAAATAAGAACGTTGATGAGAAGGGGCTTGTTTAAGAAAAATGAAAGCGGAAACTACAGTTTAAATTTCCAAGAAGTGCCCCCAGAAAACAACCTCCATTTGTGCCCCGGCCTCTAAAATTTTACCCTAGTGTCGGTGTTGTTAAGCTATAGGATTTTTCCTGCATTAGCGTCAACAACTCTTGTGTTTATATTTGTGTATACAATCACTCGAAGCAGATACCATGGCACTTGAAGCTGTCAATATTGTTATACTATGAATCTTCAACCAATCGTGAGCCTTCACTTCTTGATCAAGGTACACAAAGTTTTGCAGTACAATGAGTAGAGTAAACCGTATAATGAGTAGAGTAAAACGATTCCATGATAGATCAAGAACAGTAACATAATCGAATTTCCTTTAGGTTTAGGCACCTGAGATTAGCAGGAAAGAATCGATTTCATTTAGGAATCAAAATACCTCAATTACATCACGTTACCAACTCCGGTTCCGTTTCTTGCACTAATTGAAAAAGATACAGGAATCGATTCCGATCTTTGTAAAGTAATATGTCTACTAATCTAATTGAAAAAGACACAAGAGTCGATTCCAATCTTTGTGAACTAATAGGTCTACTAATTAGAATCCACTCTCCAGCCCGAACTTTTGGCACGGTTACGATAATCGATTTCAACCCGCAGTATCGTATAAAGGGACCACAACCGCTGTGCATTCTCATCAATCCAAACTCGTCAGACAACCGCTGTGCGTTTCTGACGAAATCCACACTCTCTCTGGATCACCAAGACCAGATCGGAAATAGCACATTACGGCCGCGTCCACTATTTATTCACTTAGGTCGTTATGCGGAGATATGAAAGTCATTTACGGAGACATCGTAGGTGCTCCGCGGTGCGTGTGTACCGTGCTCTGTGTGTGATGTTGGAAGGGGGGGATCAGGGGCAAATCACGGCCTGAACCTCGGGTAGAATGGAATGACAACCCGTTGGCGAAATTACAACCGGGAAAACCATGCTAGCTTTTAAAGATACTGTTTTAGTACCGGTATCACAGGCTACGTAGTCATCTTAGGTCTGGTACCGAGGGACATAGCATTGAAAACAGCGGCGCGTAAAATACATTTGACTATCGTCACTTCCAGCCTCAATTTGATCTCAACAGATTATAAAATAGCAACACTATAGTAATATTATACAACTCAAGTTTCACGCTGGTGGAAAGTTTAATTAACTTGAGGCATAAATGATTACAGTAACACTACCCCCGCCCCTCTATTTTGTGTGTGAAAATGGTTATAATACCGAAATGGCAATTACAAATATCACATCCGATTATTTGTGTTACCATCAAGAGCACAAATAGCCGATAATCAGGAAATATTGCTTATCAGTTGTGTAAGCTAATAAACTTAGCACATGACAATAAATTAAATTGGCTGGTAACCAGCCCCTGCCAATCAGAATGCACTTTACCTTTCAGCAAATCTGTGTTCCCAAGCAGCTGGGGGGAAAAAGAAGGAAAAAAGGACCAGCTTGTTTTTCCGAAGTGGCTGTTAACTCCTTTAAATACAGTGATACGTCTATACAGTGCAGACATTTAGCGCATTCCAAATGACATTGCATTGGCGAAGCCAGGATATCTCGTCTCTTGTATCCCCTCTCTAAGGAACCAAAACTCAAGTTGCTTATTTTATAAGTTGATAACATCTCTCTATGTAAACCCGCGTCATCTCTAATCGCCAAGGTTGAATCGGTAACTTGGGGGTCCCTTACGTCAATAAGGTCGTATCGGTAACTTGGGGGTGCCTTTACGTCAACGCTTTCTCAACCGATACCTCCAAAAGGTAAACGAATGTGGGTGAAATTTTGCAGCCCCTCGAAAGGGAAAGAAGAATATGGGTCAAGTCGACGGGATCCTCTGGATGGAATTGTAGGTGTAGTGTCCGTGAGATGGTACCAAATAACTGCATGGAAGAGTAACACTCTTGTTTTGTTCACGACGAATCGGTAAACCACAAGCCAGCAGAAACTTGGAAAACATGTTTGCTTTACCTTATTTGATTTCACGAAGAAAAAAACTAGGTCTACTGCAGTAGCGGAAGTTTTTTCTGAACAACACAAAGTAAACATGTAACTTATCTTGCTTGACTCAAGGAGAGTAAGCGTGTACAGCAATTACATATACGTTTTGTCAACATTACCACAGCTCACCTAAACCTATCCCATCTATAGAGCCTCAAGATGTAACGGTAACACAAAGGTTGATTCACAAAGTGAATCATTACCAAAGTGATGTACATTATCTTTATTTAAAGAGAGTGAGAGTAAGAATATAGACCTTATGCATATGACGTCATTTGAGTAGGGCGCCCTCACCAAGAGGTCAAAAGGAAGATGCTCATTGGCCAGTCTTGTGCGCCGCGCGTACAAATCAGCGCGTTTCCATTGTTTCATCATCAGTTTACCTCTAAGATGGCGGCTTGGTGACGTCAATGCATAAGGTCTATAGTAGCATGCAGTTCTTCCAATAAATTACCACTTACTGTACTCTATTATGATTCAGAGAGAGAGATCGCAAAACAGTAGCAGCTTTGTCAACATTACCAAGGCTGTACTTTATGTTGATTCATGGGAGTTCACATAACAGTCGCAGAAGCATTCCCAACATATACTACTGCTGTGCATTATATTGACTCACTATTAGGCTAATATAAGGAAAGCTATTAAGCTTTGGTGTTTCTGACCAGAGGAGTGTGGGTTCGAGTCCAAGACACCAAACCATTATTGTTTCATCCTTCGGATGGGACGTAAAAGCCGTGGGTCCCGTGTGTTGTGTAATGCATGTTAAAGTTAAAGGTTCGCCTGGTGTTTTCTGGTGTAGACGGATACAGACTGCGCCACAGCACCCTGTAATCCATTAAATGGTGCTATGGGTCTTATATTTCAAAAATATATAACTTGTAGAAAGCAAATAATAAGCGCTTTGGGACGCCCTCAGACGAAAAGCGCCAGATAAGAACTGCGCATTCGGTTATATAATTTCCATTCTCACAAAAGGACAATTTCAAGCAAGCCAGACTTTTGAATGTTGAGCATCCAACGATTAACATTTCGAAATTTACACCGGTAAAATGATAGCGTCGAAGGTAGAATTTCTGTTCCAGGATGCACCGTATACGTTTCAGTTCCCCAAACCACGTAGGCCTACGATGTTAACACGAGACTTGACGCGTGAAGTTGAACAATTCTCACACCGTCTTTATGTAAAATACAAGGCAATTGGGGATGGGCAAAGATGATAACGTTTTGAATGTCCCAATGGGATTCAACGAACGGGAAGTCTAGTGTAAAAAGGATTTAATTTCAGGCCGCTCTTCCTTGAAGTCAATATTTTAAATTGGCAGACGGATAGCCTAGCCGTCCTAACTGGGGGGTTGATTTTTATAAGGACATGGATTTATGTCGTGTGTATTCCCAATCGACGTCAATAGTTTTGACGCATTGGCAGACTGAGGAATGAGGAAGTTTATGTCCTGAACAGAAATGATCGTGGGACTTGTCAAGAGCCATGGATTACCGAAGGGCGATCCGAATTGGCGGCTATAGCTACGGCTACGACTGTTGCTGATGAGGGTGTATAGCTGTATAATGGCGTCCTATACTTCAACGCAATTGATGACGCGGTTGTCCATCCGCAGCCGTATAGCCGCCATTGCGGACAGGCCTTAAAAGGACACAGTTATGGCGACCTGTTTGGTATCCTATATCTTCTTAGCCGAGCTCACCTCAGCTCGACATACTGTGAAGAACTTTTTCAAACATTTTATTGAACATTCTACCTTTTGCTCGCCTCGGCTGTGGTGTGTTTTAAGCTAAGCAGGAATTGCAGATTACAATTTGACTCAAAGCATGGAGAGAAAGACTCTTTACTGAACCTAAAATTAAATAGTGAACACAACTTTTTATTCAGTTTATTAATTTATCTATTTTGAGCATCGTCGAAATAAACGTGGAAAGGTTTTATTATAAACCTTTATCAGACACTTTAGCCTAAATGTGACCGGTAGGCCTATGAGAAGAAAAACAATTATTTTTAGGATTACGCACTCATTAGTCATCTTGTTTTCAATTATAAAGCTTTTAATTTTGTGCAACTGACATCAGACTTGGTGATCACAACTTTGAGAAAACACCTAAACGGCGGTGTGGATTTTTCTTGGAATTTGAGCACGATAATTCGATTTTAAGCAATTAAAGAACTTGAAACTAAATTATTCTAAACAGATTGGTTGTTCAGTTGTATTATTACTGTTGTCGGGTTTTTTCCCTTACTAAATATCACACAGTTAAGTTCACTTTGATAACACTCGATTATAATAATTATTGCATCTGTTCAGAAATAATGTTTCCTGATACGCGTTCCTTGGTTTGGGAAAACATTTTCATTCATTAGGCCTTCTTGTAGTTTTCAATAAATACACAAAGCAACCAGCCTGTGAACAAAATTATTTCACGAATAAAACATATTGCATTTACATAGAAGATGAACACGACCATTAACAAGCAGTAAAAGTCCCGTTTTAAGGGGTAACATCTGTGACTGATACCGCGAAAACCTTCAGGGTGCCTGCCGTGTAAAAGGTGATTAGTACCCACCAGCAGTCCACTCATGTGACGATCAGGGTTTCGAAGGAAGTCGCACACAGGAAACATTATAATTGAAACGGGACATAACATTGCAATGTGCTCGGAGCTGGTCTATGATTGAGAGTGCCTGATACCTGACGGGGGTTGATTTGATGCTAAAGATTCAATCTGGATTGATCGGAAAGGATTTGGATTTGCCTCTTAGACGCATAGAGACAATTCTATTTCGAGAGAAATTGACCACCTTGACGGGCTGTTTACTTTCTTGTATAAAAAGAATTGTAGGTTATTACTACATTTCGCTTTGGGTTAGGCCCTATGTCGTCAGTGCTATCCATTACATTGTCTCTGGGTGGAAGAGTGAATCTCATCCCGTCTAGTTTGCAGTAGACTGTGCAAGTCTCGCGCGTATTCGAACATTGGGACCCATTAAAGCGCGCGAGTTTGTCCCAGATCACGCGTTAAAGGTTCACATAGGTTGGTTTTTGTCAACGTAATGCTGAATTACACTGCAGGCAAAATGTTCATGAAAGATACAACAAAAGTCACATGTGACAGTTTTCGCTGAATTCAGTAGCTGAGAAAACAGCAACAAACTGTCACTGTATTTTCACAAAAACGTCGAATCCATTCTCGCTCATCAGCGAGTAAATAGCGGGTACCAACCGAATCTCTGGCCGCAGCATTCGCCAAAGGAAACCAACCCTCACAAATCTGAGAATCAGACTCAAATGTTTTAAGGGTGAACAATATCCAAACCATGTCTTCGAGGGAAATCCTTTCTCAAAATAGCCTGTACTAACAACAGCTGAAAGCAGCAAAGAACCTAGACTTGTGGACAAGTCGTTAAATGTCTGTCGCGGTAATAGCGGAACGGCTTTCTCGCAATATCCCGCGAGAGGGCTGCTCTGTGCGAGATTACTGCTCTCAAGACTGGTCACATTAATGACGAAGAGTCGGCAGCCAGCAACTTCGCGCGAGCGAGCAGTGATCTCGCGAGAGCATTCTTTATTACGCTACAGCACCACACGCGACTCGACCCACCACGACCATCATTAACGACTTGTCAACAAGTCTACAAAGAACCATGCTATATTTTCTGTAGAGATTTACCTCTGCTTGGAAAAGCCTCGTTAGAAGAACTCGTAATGTATTCTCGTTTTCAAGTTTTCAATAAACACACATGAGCAATTGTACGATGATGAGACAATTCTCTTCCTTGTTAGGGAAAAGGGTAGTTTTCTTCTTCCGTTGGCCTACAAGTCAAAAATCCTCCTTAACGTCCACATCACTTAAATTATTTCAGACGGAGTTTAATGGCTGAGGTAAAAAAGGGTATGTGAGTAAGTACAACCAAATCTCGAGCGTAAGACCATCTCATCACGAGCACCCTCCCCCTTACCACTTAACGGACTGCATCCGGAACCGAAGCCCCCCTCGGCGTGAGGGCGCAGAGAGGAGGAGGACATTGACAGAAACTGCATTCGATATTCAGACCCAATCGACATCTCATTCAGCGGATCGTATATCCCCAGGGGGTTTTACAGGGAAAGGGGGGGGGGGGGAGTGTCGCAATTACTCTGGTGTTTTCACGCCGAAGGATTTCGCCCAGAATCCCCCGGGGCGAAGCTTTTGGTATCTCCGCTCCGGTTCGTGTCTCGCATATACACCATGCTTCAGAATGTGTGCATAATGCTTGATGTATACAAGAAAAGGGATTTAATATCGGTCGATTTCCCCATTCCAACTGGACTTATCTGGTTTACAGGCAATGTTTATTCAAGCAGGGTTCAGAAATCATTGCGGATGTATGTTCTTTATAGACTGATTTGGGGTTGAGTGTATACCCTCACAGAGGTACTGGTCATTTGTTTAAAGGTGTGTCAACAGATCTTCAGACATTTGTTTCTATCAAGTTTCGATTAACATAATTTCCTCTTTGGGGTATAATATTTCGACAAATAGTGGGCCGATAGGGAATATATTTCGGGGAATGAATGGTGTCGTTGGTGATAAAAGAATTGAATTAATTTAGCAGACAGTCAGAGTATGCCACTAGAAAAATATTTGGCAATAGACCTTTCCATTGTTGATAAACAAAGTGCACCGGTTGGCATGGACGGCCGAATGTTAGCAAAACATTATATCGTGTTAACAAATATTGTGACCAAATTCAAATAGTTCTGTAAAGATTCATGAACTGAAATACCTTCCATGATTGGTTGATTTGTTTCCAACAAATTCAACACTGTTTTTGAATATTTATGTAATATTGCTACAAACTATGGCTATCTGTTTTTGATTTGCAGTTATGGCTTTCCATAGTTTTCCAACCTAGGTTGGCAAAAACTCGGGCTGTGACGTTGCAATAGAAAGGTCTATAGACCCATTGCACAACGCGCAACGCACTTACACGCGCGTCTCCTGTCCGCCATTTTGGGTGTCAAAACGTGCACAAAGGATGGTACACGTGTTTACACGCGCATTGGTGCGTAAACACGTGTACCATCCTTTTGTGCACGTTTTGTGCACGTTTTGACATTGCGCGTTGTGCAATGGGTCTATAGACACATCGGAGATTTGTCCTTTGACAAAAATATTGTTTGAAAAGCAGTTTTTAAAGTGTCTCAAAATGGCTGCCATTAAATGTTTGACTAAATTTTTCAAAGGACAATTTTTTTCAAAGGTCAAATCTGCGATGGCCCTTTATAGCCAGATATCTGTCCCATGACATGAGTGCGTGTACCAAACTCCACATGACTGTTTACCATCAAAGGCACAATCCAAACAAATCTCACCCAGCCCCCCTCTATACAGCAATCCTTCACCGATCTTAAACTCTTGGTGGCAGCAGATATGCCTCCATTATTGCGGTGGTACCTGGGTGGTACTGCGCTGCCTAGCGACGGGTTTAAACTATTTGCAAAGTAAAAGTCCAATAACCCGTGACTGATCAGATGATCGCCGTGTAGCCCAACCCTTAAACCCGTCGTTAGGCAGCGCAGTACCACCCAGGTACCACCGCAGTAATGGAGGCATATCTGCTGCCACCAAGAGTTCAAGATCGGTGAAGGATTGCTGTATAGAAAAAAAACCAAACTAGATATATGCCAACTACTTGGCAAAAAATTAACTGCCATTTTGTTCGAGAAGATTGTGGGGTGGGTTTGATTGGGGAAGGGGGGGGGGGGGGTGTCGGGAGTCGAAAATATCCACGTTAACCTGTCTTGTTGTTATATATGGGCAAAGAGTTTAGTCTGAACTATTTGATTGTTATTGTCTACCTTTATTTCATGTATCTTTTTAAATTTAACTTTTACTTTTTGTTCCTGGTCGAACGGAACATTCTCACCTGCCGATGAAGAGGAACCGCCCCGACACGCCCAGTCGTCTGGTAGCCTTCAGTAGGTTGGTGACAGTCTCCCCCTCGCAGAAACAAACCACCACCTTGGCAGTGGGGGTCTTCTGCAGGTTCTTGATCACTTTGTCGAACTTCCGGGCGGACGATCTGCTGTAGATGCTGTCCGCCGTGGCAATGCAGACGCCGGCTTTCTTGGCTAGCGTCTTGAAGGCTTCCATGCCACTTGCGCCGTAATTCCCTGAAATAGGGGGAAAATACAAATGCCATCAAATTTGGATCTACTGAAAACAAAACTGAATTCGGCCCAACCATTCCTTTAAAAGATTCCCGAAGGAAATCAAGAGTGATCCACAATTAGCACCAGCCAATAGACCTTATGCATATGACGTCATTTGAGTAGGGCGCCCTCACCTAGAGGTCAAAAGGAAGATGCTCATTGGCCAGTCTTGTGCGCCGCGCGTACAAATCAGCGCGTTTCCATTGTTTCATCATCAGTTTACCTCTAAGATGGCGGCTTGGTGACGTCAATGCATAAGGTCTATACGGTCTATACGGTCAGTGCCTCCTGCGATCTCTTCGAGGAAAAAGAAACTAGAAAAAAAACACAGTCACAAAGAGATGACTTTTGCAATATAATTCTCTCTCAGGAACCGTGTGAAATGTGCCGGTCCCCGTGGAGCCTCCACGTGTTAGAGGTGACATGTCAAACAGCGCGCGGCTGGGCAACTCCTCGCTTGACCGAATTCCGTTTGTCCGTTGTTAATACACGGGCTATGAACGTGGATTGTCAACATTGAATTCCGCAACGCGTGGATGTGTTTTCTTTGCGTAATTACATTTTCTAGTTCAGCAGCACCTGTGAGTTTGTCGGTAACAGATATCTGGAGGTCATGTTTTAAAAAGAAAAATGAAATAACATAACCAATCTGGAATATTTTGTGCATGCCTACCTGGTTGACCTTTGATTACGGTAAAAAAAAAAACTATAAAAAAAACCAGGTACACAAATTGTCGTTTGTGTATCCCGGGCTGATTTCATAGAGTTGCTTTAACAGAAAACATTGCTGAGCAATTTTTTCTAATAAGCAGAAATGGGAAGAAAACCAGTCGCAATGTGACATGGTATAGATTGGCTGGTAACCTTGTTCTGGTAAGCATAATTAGTAAGTTTACTTAGCTACTTTTTGTGCTTAAGCAGCTCTTTGAATCTGAGCAGTGGCGGATCCTTTTTCTACAAATATATATTTTGAATATACTTTTAATGTTACGATTGTTACAGAAGGTTACGATTGTTTATGTTACGATAGTCACGCACTTAAACAAACATTATTTTCCAATTAATCTTGTCCATTCTCAATCCTTATTATCAGCAAAATCAAAGATTTAAAAAAGATGCAATAATGACTGGACTGCATCAGACAGTGTTTTTTGTTTTGCAAACATCAATAAGGGAATAAAAGGGTAGCGACGAGTTCTTAAACGGCCATTTAAAACCGGCAGGGTCGGGGCCGTGCGATAAAGGCCCGAGCCGAAGGTGAGGGCCTTTATCGCACGGCCACGACCCTGCAAGGTTTTAAACGGCCGTTTAAGAAGGAGTCGCTACCCTTTTATTCCCATTCATAAATGCCCTTTTGGTTAAAAGGCGTAATAAAGTAGGAAACTCTGTAAAAACCTATCTGTTTTCCGACGTCCTTGAGCTCTGTACGTGTGGTGCTTTTTTATGAGACAGTTTTAGGATATGCATTGGTGCGCGTAGTAATGCATCCTCGTATCCATGGACTAAAATGGCGCGGCGAGATCGATCACCCCTGAGAACGAGGTTGTGGGCTAACCCGCACAAATGCTATCCGAAAACAACCGGTCTTAAACAGCTCCAGCTATGTCTTTATCAGCCGTTTAAACACACCCACGTGACGTGCTCTCCACCAATAGGAATAGCGAAACTGTCTGGGGTATTTATGAATGTGTGATAAAGCACGATAATCTCCGTGCTTTCTGAGTCCTGGGGGGGAGGGGGGGGGGGGGGAGACATCAAGCACATGAGACTAAAAAACTCACAGACTCCAACTGGTCTCTCGGGAGGCTTGGACTCAATGTTGTCCGAGCCCGGCCAGTAAGCCATCCGCAGGCACCTTCAGTTGTGATTCGAACCGACAAACCTTTGCATTATGCAAGTGTTTTAACTTCTTAGCAATCTGTATGCTTAGAAAGTTAAAAGTCTGCAGAAGGCAGAATACTCTAAAAACGTCCGGGTCAGCACTGGCCCGAACGCGATTTTTTATTTCCCAAACAGGATTGCTATTACTAATATTTCCGGTCTTCTGATTGGCTGATATGTTTTACGTCATGAGCAATGGCGGCGTCCACGAATCTCTGTTCGCGTTCAAGACAAAATGAAAAACTGACTGAATTTGTTTCAAATACAAAGGAGCCCGAGTAGGTGAGGAACAAACATCTGTTGGTTGATAATTTTACAAGCTATACAGTCATTTAGTCCCTGCTGCAGCATCATAATGTTGCGCTTCGGAAGCTCGGAGTCGTGAACGTTGGGTAAGGTAACACCCCCTCCCCCGAGTTTGCACTGCTTTGTTGGAGTTGCATATACCTTGAAGAAAAAGTAACTCTGAGGGGTGTGGGGTGTAAGCCATAACAAAAGTCACTCCCGGGAAAAAGGAAGAACAAAAATTTAAAAACATAATAAAAATCCCCTCTGTGGGTTTCGAACTGCTCCACACCGGATAGCGTTTCCGATCGGAAAGCCATCCACTTGACCCACTGCGCTAGCCCTGCAAATCGCCATGACGTCACCTTAAATTTGGTTTGTCGAAAGGGTCGTAATAGCAAACCTGTTTGGGGAAAAAAAACCGCGACCCGGACCCCATGGGCCGGAAACCTTTCCGGGTCAATATGACCCGGAATCTGTGTCAAAATGACCCAGAATTGTGCAAAATTTACGCAAAATCTAAGTTTAAATTTAATTTGTAACCATATTCCGGGTTAGCCTGACCCAGAACTTAGTCAGGTCCCTGGGACCCGAAATCCGGGCTTATTCTGACCCCGGGTTTTTTGGAGTGACGATCATGCCAAGGGTTCGAACGAGGAATTGAAAAGCCGCCTGTGCTTTGCACATGCAGGGTTCGAAACCATTGAGTAATAACACTGTGGGTTTTTTAATAGTACATTTCAAACAATTTAAATCATTCGAAAAGTTTGTTAATTTGATTAATGAACTTAAATATTCAATTATCAGTTTCGGCTCAGGCTATACGAGGGGTTTGGCTAATCACACTCCTTCATAGACCATGCATGTAACCTTTGTTTAGAGTGATCAACCTTGTACATTCGAGGGCATTTCCTGGCAGGCGAGATACTACACTGGTCAAAAATGAACATGTTACATGTTGTATCATAATCACCACATCAATTTGAGGGTTAAGAAGGGTTAATATTCACTGTGATCTTCATAAAATATCAAATTTTACGTTTTCTTCCATCGGGCTGTTTACTTTATTCTGCAGGAAGTCCACGGTCTGTGAATATTTGTATAAACGCTGTTATCTGGACATAGGCCTAAAGTTTACAAAAAGCAAACTTTCAGAACAAAGGTGATGGTGTATTTTATTTTTCACTCACTACAGTACATGCTGCTTCATCTGAACGCCAATGCGGTAACCTCCCTTTAAAGACAATGTACAACATCGGTAATTGTCAAAGACCAGTATCCACGCTTAATGTGACCCAACATGAACAAACCTGTGAAAGTTTAAGCTAAATCGGTCTTCGGTATCATGAGAAAACAGTGAAAAATCCCATTATATGTTTTTTTTTTACTGTTTTCAAACATCAGATTTTATCATCAGTGATAAAGACTAATTGGTTTACTCATTTCCTAAAAACTATAGCATTTCAAGCAACATTATTTCGAGGGAAGTTTTCCATCATGACCATCTTTATACCATAAGTTATGTGCAAATCTTTAAACATTTATATTATTTTTCAATCTTACCATTGTACATTCCCTTTGAAGAGTCCACTGCGTTATTTATTTCGATCGAGAGTCCATTTATTAAAACAACGAGCTTAGCGAAATGAAAATGCGTTTAGATTAAGAACACCCGCCAAGGTCGAACACATAATTATAAATTAACATACTAAATGCTTTTCACGGTTTGCTAAACGAGTTAATAAGGTGCTCTTGTGTGTTCACGCCTTCTACCCTCGATGGATTATCACTCGAAGAAGAATCGGGAACAACATTTCAGAGAAAATGCATTTAACAAAATAGCCGATCTATTAATTTGGACTTACCGTTTGTAAAAATATGATATAAAATTATTTATAACAAACACGTGGTTTATTCAATGCGTACTCCGACTGCATTTCGAAACAAAGAACTATCTTGCTTTGAAGGTTACCAGCTAAAATGCCATGACATTAATTTATGACTGGTTTCCTGCTATTTTATTTATCTATTGATTTTTAGTTTCAAGTTCGCTATTTTTTGTTCGCTCAGCATTTTAATGAAAACGAAGTTGAAATTTGACGGACTTAATTGGGCAATCCCATAATTGGTCGGCTTCATTTTAAAAATAATAAAACGTTCCCTTATTTCCTTAAATGGCTCATTCACATCCATCATTCATAATCATTATTGTTATCGTCACTGATTGAAGGGGATAATCCAGACTCAATACTACGGTTGCCATAAAGATCCATCCACGACCAATGTGATGTTTGATATCACTTTAGGGACACCGTACAATATCACTTTACACCCACACCCCACCTCCATTTGTATACTCTCTTAGGATAGTGTACAGGTAACCACATCATCATGGCGTTCTGATACTGAACATCTGGACGAGAGAAGTCGCTACTAACTACAAATTGGTAGCGACATTCTCATTTCATTATGAGTAGAAGACGCTAAACGAATACGTCAGTTCGTGCTTATTTTAATCGCTGCAACGTGTACGGTGCAATAATATCGCACCATACTGTGGTACATTGTTAAAGATGCTGTAGATCATTTCGTGATGTTCGCAAAGGTGCAACTGTTCTTTACTCTCACTAAACCAGCCTATTAAATAGAATTAGCTGTTGCAAACTGCTCACTAACCAAAAGAATATAATGGTATAAATGCAAACAATACTTAAGGGCCTGACGTTTCAACCCTAGAAGAGACTCTCTCGAAGGCTAAAACAATCGAGAAAGACTCTGATGTAAGGGTCGAACAGGCCATTAACTTATTTATAACTTTAGAAATTTAAAGCACCTTTAGTGTCCAGCATTGATATAACTAGTGGGTAAGTTTTACTCTCTTTGAATCAAGATACATCTTAAATTCACTATTGGCAGAGCTGTTGCTTCTGCTCCTCGTATTTATGCTCTCTGTGATCATGAATCAAGATAATGCACATCAATGGTACTGGTAACCAAACTGCTGACACTACTCCTGGGTCAGAAAATGTTCCGGGTCCCAACGGGGTCAGACTCTCCCGGTCCGTCTAACCCGGAAAGTTGCTAACATGGGACTTTAACTTTGATTCTGCGGTATTTTGACCTATTTCTGGGTGATTTTGGAACAGATTTCGGGCCATACTGACCAAGCAATGGGTCAGACCCCATGAGACCCGGATCCGAGTCAATTCTGAACCGGGAGGTTTTACAGTGTAGTAATGTTACTCTTTTGAACCAAGATAAGATATCTTTGTAAGAAAAACTGGAGAGCGTATTATTTGTTTTCCAAAATTCTTACCGCTATTGCTAAATTTGCAAGATCATGGGTAACCAGTATATTACTGGTTTCTTATTCTGTAATGTGGGCGGGCGGCGGCGGGCGGCGGCGGGGGGCAACAATAAGAACAGTAGAAACAACCAGGCTGGAAACAAGAACAACAGCCAAAAGAAGTAGTTTTTGAAAAAATAGTTGCACATCAGTGTTACAGGACCTGACATATAGAAATGCATTTTTTTTTTATTGGCCTTCAGTTTTAAACCTTGGAAAATTCGTCTGGTGCTCAATGGACAGAGAAAATGAATATGATTTTGTGCCCAGTTTTTGTCTTCCTCTAATAATATTATCATGGTAATTTCACTTCATGCATTGTAACCATTCTTGCGATGTTTTCGCATGTGACAATTCTCGAAGTTTATACTGGCTTACCTTAAAATGATTACACGCCACCTAATGGGTCAGCCTAATTGGTCAGCCGTCACGAAAGATTAATTTTCACTTCAGGAGTTCAGAGCGAAAATGGGTCAGTGGATTAAGGATTAATAGTTTTTCAATAACACATCTGGTGTATCACTCTCCAGTCCAGTTTTAGTGACGCAGATTGATCACTGGACGTCTGAATACCAGGACTCCGGCGGGTTAACAAAAGCAGGGATTTTAGTATATCATATATTAATGATATATAAATATTGTATTGGTCATGAAATTCCTTTGAAAAAAATATATATATATATATTTCTTAATTTTTTTAAACAGATGTATAAGCGACAGTACAACTACATTGTAACCCGTCAAGTTTTCAAGTACATGACCTTAAACTAATCTAGTTCATCGCTGAATAGTATGCCCACTTTTTCAAAAAAAAAGTGTATATAGACCTTTCTTTTGCAACGTCACAGCCCGAGTTTTTGCCAACCCAGGTTGGAAAAGTATGGAAAGCCATAACTGCAAATCAAAAACAGATTGCCACAGTTTGTAGCAGTGTTACACAAATATTCAAAAATAGTGTTGAATTTGTTGGAAACAAATCAACCAATCATGGAAGGTATTTCCGTTCATGAATCTTTACAGAAAATGTTGAATTTGGTCACAACATTTTTTAACACGATTGAATGTTTTGCTAACATTCGGCCGTCCATGCCAACCGGCGCACTTTGTTTATCAACAAAAGAAAGGTCTATAATATTCATTCTTCGTCATAAAATAGCCCAAAAGAAGTAATATCTCTGTCAATTGATGCAAAAAAAAACCAACAACAATAGTCTTATAATAACATACTTTTTCACTTAGTCTAATAATGTTTCCTTCTGTTGAATGAATGAATACCGGACCAACATTTAAAGGCCCTGTACACGATTGGTAAGATCGAACAACACAAATGTTCACAGATTCACACATAACTTACATGATTTAAAGTAAGTAATGGTAGAAAGGGTTCCTTAAAATATTTCTGCCTGAAATGCTATCGTTTCTGAGAAATGAGTAAAACAATAGTTTTTATCGCGCGCGATAATAAACTCCATGTTTGAAAAACAGAAAACACATAAGGTCTCTTTTCACTATTTTCTCGTGATCTCGATGACCAATTGAGCTCAAATTTTCACAGGTTTGTTATTTCATGTATGTGGTTGATTACACAAAATATGAACACTGTCTGTGATTATTTTGTCAGCTCTGCCAATCCTGTATAATACCTTTAAGGGTAGCTTCTGGAATCTCTTTTTCTCAATAAAATCAGCAACACTTTTTTTTAACAGAGAATGTTCTTCAAACAGTAAGATCGTAAACAACTAAAAATATATATCTTTGCACTGAGACAAATCTATTACCCTGTTTAAATTGATAAAACAGCACTTACTGTGTCATGATGCTTCTTAAGAATTATATTCCGGCTGTAAACAGAACACCAAGTTTTGGGTGTTATGGACTAACATCAATTTCAACTATTCAATTGCCTTTAAGAATTACAAGATAAACACGAGAGGCTACGTACTTCGTTTGTTCCAAAAGAATAAATTTTACCTCTTGCATGTTATCCTTAAGACATCTTTAGATGTGATGACCTTCCTCACAGGTGATTAAAGTATCATTGCAAACAACCACAACAATCACAGTTTTTTATGTTAAGTTAACACATTGTCCTTCAGAAAATAGAACTGCTTACCAACCAAAAGGACCTGAGGTATAAATGCAAAATATAAGTTAGTGGCCTGACGTTTCGACCCTAGCAGAGTCTTTCTCGAAGGCTAAATGACAAAACAAGCATACAGGAGGTACAAGAGCATTCAAGTGGAAATACATGAATAGAGAGAGTGGAGAGAGAAAAGCAGAAAGCAGTCAGAGAAGGCAGGGGGTAAGCATGGATTATGAAGACAAAAGGGGGGTTATGAAGGGAAGGGGATAGCTTGACCACAAAAAGTTGGAAACACAAAGAACAAAATGGAAGGTTGGAAGAATGGTAAATAATTAGTTAATACAGTGTAGGGCAGCCTAAAAAAGTGGATATCTGTGTGGGAAAAGGAGAAGACAAAGACAAAAGTATTAGTCATTTTCTTCTTGGACATTCAAACCATGGGGCTGAGTGCCTTATCCAAAGTGTTTCCCTACTCAGACGGACAGTCTCTCTGCAGTTACCTAGTGCCTCAATGCCCTGTAAATTCATGTCAGAAATGGAGTGGTTAGGAAGAGGTTTAGTGGCATTGTCCTTCAGTTAAAGCTTGAAGTATAGATGTATTACACCAAAATATTGGTTGGGAGTATTGAACGGGAGTTAGCGTGTAATGTATGCAAACAACAGAGGACGTTTTCACCCCACAATGAATGTTTGACACAAAACGTCGCCTTTAAGATTTGTTGAGATAACATTTTAGAAAAACGAGTTTTGCAGTTGACATAAATTCACCGTCCCCCAGGGTCTTGGGGGTACGTCTACGGTAGTCTCCCATGATTGCCATGTTCGTTCTCACTGCTCTAATTCTATACCTCTATTATAAACGAATGCCTGACAGCTACAGGCAGAGAAACCCAACACCAGAAACGGCAGCCTTCTTCCGCGGAGATTTGGGGCCGTCGGACTTTTCGGGTGTATCATGACTGAAACTCTAGTCATATATTAATTTAGCAAATAGCTTGAATAATTGTTATGGTTTCGTATGATTGTGTATGGTTAGAGCTGAGGTGGAGACCGGTAGTTAAGGCTGTTAGCATTGTGTGCTAAGCGATCGCTTTTCAAATCAAAAGAGCGGCTTTACAAAAGACTTTAAAGGGAATTTTGTGGGTTCAATTTTTTGTAATTTTCAGGGTCAGTTGTTAGATTGAGTGACGCAAAACTAAAAGTGATTTGGGGTGGGGTTTTTTCGGGTATTGATTTCTGCAGTTCAAAAGTGCCCTAAACAATAGCGGTTTTCTGGTCTTCACGCTTTTTTCTCAAACTGACCAGCTCTCGGACGAAAATATTTCTCAGGTACGGGTATAAACCGTTTTTTATTAGTGACTCTTTCCAGAATGAAACTTAGAAATTTGTTTTTCTCGATAATTAGACCAACTGATCTAGAACTTTGCGTTGTGATCCGTAACGCGTCAATACTTAATCGGGTAGAAAGAAGGGGCCTATCTGATTGTGATGCCGGTCCCCCATGCTTTGTCAATACCAATCCCGGGACCCCTATTCACAAACATAGTGATATAGTTGATAGATAATTTGGTTTAATTGACTTACAATATAACAACTGATTGCTCATTTGGTAGGAGAGTTATTATGATTTTCTGCACTAACTATAAACTATCAGAGTCAATGCCCAAGTGTTGCAATAAACATAGATTGTGGAGACACTGGCCGCCCGAATTTGAAGAGTGCAGACCCCCCTTGCATTGGCATGGCTGCAATCGCAGAGGTCAACGGAAACGTGCACTCATAACGCGCCGCGCACAATTCTCAGCCAATGGTATGTCTTCATTAACCTCATCAGTGGGGGAGCTGTTTAGGCTTGTGACGTCATTAAAAAGGGTGCTTTTAAGTCAATTTTGTAAACAATAATGACTGAATGTATAATAGGGTCATTGACTGACCATTGAGTTACCTTTAAATATTTTAAGAGTTAGAGAAAATTACAATGCAACATAAATGCAATAAAAAGGCAAAGACCAGTAAATAAGAATGTACGCCAGAGGAAAGGGTAATCACATTGTGGACTATTATTAATAACATACCAAAATGGATTATATATATAAACAAGATAATATCAAGCTAAAAATAAGCGTTAACAAATGTATGCCGCAGCTCTTATCATGTGTGCCCCGGGCATGTTCAATATGGGCCATATTTCATATAGAGATGCTTAATTAAGCAGAAATTTAAGCACGAGAAGGTTATGCTGATCAGAATAAGGTTACCTGCCAATATAAAATGTTGCATGTACCATTTGTGACTGGTATTTTTGACAATATTTTCTGTAGAGCAGCTGGGTGAGTGGTCTCTAAAAACAACTCGCCCTGCTTAGGACCCCTTTTGAACAACTTTCTACTAAGCAACAATGAGCAGGATAACAGTCACATGTTACATGTGACATGGTATTTTGGCTGATAACCTTAATTTGGTATATAAGCAACCACAACTGTGCTTAGCTACTGTGGTAGTTATTTAAGCATCTCCATGAAAGTGGGCCGGAACAGTGAACATTTTCATGAGCTGCTTTACAGCAGGCAATGGTGCTCAGCAAATATAAGCAGGAAACCAGCCACAATCAATGGTACATGTGACATGATATTTTAGCTGGTAACCTTATTCTGGTCAGCAGAATTATTTTGTGCTTAGCTACTTCTAATAAGCAGTTCTATAAAAGTGGGACCCGATCTCTTCCTGCTTAATTCTGAGTGTAGGCCCCAATAGACCTTATGCATATGACGTCATTTGAGTAGGGCGCCCTCACCTAGAGGTCAAAAGGAAGATGCTCATTGGCCAGTCTTGTGCGCCGCGCGTACAAATCAGCGCGTTTCCATTGTTTCATCATCAGTTTACCTCTAAGATGGCGGCTTGGTGACGTCAATGCATAAGGTCTATTGTCTAAAAATGCTGTGCGGCCAGGCACTCACAATTGTAAGTGAACATTTTCATGATAAGTCGATTTTTTTAGGCGATACTTTGCTGTGCTTTGAAATGTTGGATTCTTACACACCGAATCCTGTCTACATCGGTTAATACAATCAGTATGGTACCGACATTATCGTAATACGACCGTAATCCGGTTCAATCGAGTGAAACGGTTATTTCGGCAATAACACTCCATACAGCCGCACTGTAACGCTGGGCAATCTACACCCTTAACGACAGCAAAGAAAGTTCTAGCGACCCTACTTTGTATATTGTTCTAAGCTCTCTGGGGTAATAAAAAATGCCTACAGCCATTCTTACAAAATAATAAAGGCTATTTTGAGACACTCGTTACGCGTATACCACATGCTTGTCTGGATTAGCTCATGAATATTTAATTTCACAATGAATATGGAAATTCGTTCTAATTACCCGTATGGACTTATGCAGTCAAAATTACCAGCAACCCTTCCAAACTAACTGTTCGCTATTTATAGAATCTAATATGATTTGCGTGTTTAATCCATCTTAGCGTCTATGAATATGGAATACAATGTCAATATGTAATAATGGAGCTGAATATTTTCTAGATCAGTGGACCTACTTGTACACTATTAACTGCACATTCCATCTGCTATTTTGATAAGTATTTTCCAGCCCTTTTTTCATAATTGAAAAAATATTCAAACTGTTTATCCGAGACTGAAATGATGAGCTCAATCTTAAAAGCTGAAGCTATTGCTGAGCCAGTGGCTTAAACCAGTAGCCCCCCCCCCCCCCACGACAACCCTTTAAAATGAGATTAAAACGAATTCACAAATGAATTGAATTTCGTACATCAAAATGACATTCCTCGAACAAACACACGTCTGTACAGATAGAATAGTCATCTACTTTGACCTCTTTTCAAAAGAAGGTAAAAACAATAATTTTACTTCCTGAAAATGTATGCCCATAATGGGAGTAGGAAAATACGTCCTTTCAATCATTTCAAAAAATATATATACAAACAAATTATGCGCAAAAATTTATTTGTTTAATGTTCAAGTTGTCCTTATATCAACAAGCTTTATCCCGAAAGAAACGTGACATAAATATTTGACTTCTAATATCTGCTACTGTCTGTAGCTTACCTTTAAATAATTTGTAAGTTTTTACGGTTTGGGAATGGAGGGTATGAAGTGTGTTAAGTTCACGATCTATTTTTGTAAATATTAACACGACTTGCGTGTGAACAATTCTGATGAGGAGAGACAGCTGCGAATAAAAAAGTCCCGCCAATTTAGAGCGCTGATTCCGTTTTCCCGCCATTTCTTTAAAAAACAAAAATCAATTATCCAGACATTCTGCAGGCTGCGAGCGACTGCGAGATTTTGTTCATCGAAACACGATTTGATATTTACCTTCTAGACAGAGTAAATTACTGACTGCCTTTCTGACGGTTTTCGCAGCAATTAATGTTTACAATCTGTGATGAATTACAGTTTGGAAGAAAAGTACTCGCTCCCATCGATATGCCTTTCAAAATGCCAAGACTTTTTCTCTCTTCTATCATTGCTTGGTTTTACCTCTAGCAATGTGGGGAACACATCACTGAATTGCACTCGAAACTCCTTCCCAGTATTGTACATTAAGAGATTCGTATTAAAGTGTTCATCTGAGTTTTCTTTTCCCCTGCTTATTTCGGGTTCGAAATCAGCTTGAAATTGTATCAGTGATACTTTTCGCTTCAAAGATTAACCCGGGCTCTCCAACAATAGATCTTTACCTTGATTGTTTTGTCCCCTGTCAATCATTATGACTACCGATTACGTCTGTAAGTGACTATTTTCCTTTCAGTCTCTATTTGGTGACGTTGATTTGAATCAATGGAGAGGAAAAACAAGATGGCTGCACCATCATAATGGATAAGGAAGATTCACACGTTGTCACTAATTGGTCATTTGTGCATTTACAAACGTCCCTAAATATTACAACGAGGGCAACAGGCTACACTAATCCAAGGATGTGCAATGTGTACAAAATCAAAGTGTAAACAAGCGACAACGATATTATATGCGATGTATACACACGTCTAAGCATGCGATAAAGTCAAAATATTACACAAACAAGAAATGAACAATTTTGTATATAGTCTTTAATCGCCATAACATGCAATATATGTATATTCACATTGCTTCAACAGTGACCGGAGTCTTCACACCATGTCCCCCATACCTCAGTTTGATATCACTGGTGGACTGGCTACCAAACTATGATGGCTATCTTGTGTGCAATTCCACACAAGGAACATGTTACTTTAGTGTGCAACCACCTGGGGCCCGATTGTATAGAGCTATAAGCGCAAAAAAGGAAATCGGCACAAAAGCATTTTTGCTTACCAGAATCCAAAACACCATGCCTCATGTACCATTTGTGACTAAATTCCTCCATGTTTTTGCTCAGAAAAAACATTGTTTTATAAACAAATGATAGGCCTAATCACCAGATATGAATATGGGCCCAAGCAATTTGTTATAATGCTATACAAATCTCATGTACAGGTCCCGCCTCCTTTTTAAAGTGTCCCGGCGCCGATATTGCGCGTTGTGAAGCACACAAGGCTGACACCAGACTATTTGGAACCACTGGCATCTGCCGTTGCGTAGCCGCCCTACATCAGCAGACAGCATCACCATAAAAATATACAATATAAGGCGTAGTTTTATGATTAAAAACCTCACGAAATGGCGGACCACATATTTAATTATTCAAACAAACTGACATTATCTGGCTGATATATTTTTTAGAGCAAGGGTTATATAATGCATAATAATGACATATACTGTATAATTATAAAAAGCATACTATCCTTCTGCGGAAATGTTTGTACAATCGCTGACCGTAGGCGGGATAACAAACTTCTCATTCGGAACAGATAGTTGGTGATAAAAACCAACACACGTTTCGGTACTAATTGGGACACTCTGTGTATACGTTGCGCTCAAATCAATTACAACAACACTGAGTAATAAATTGTTGCTCTAGTGTTGTGTCAACACCGATGTTTGTGGTTCTTGTGGTGTCAAAAGCTTTATAGGTGAAAGGGGGCTTTAGTGACCGTAAACATTCAGTTAAGAGATGCTCTTCAATCGATAATGAAGTGAAATGTGTTGCTTTTGATATTTGAAATGTTAGCGTTCACTTTAAGTCAGTCACATGGGACAAAGTATATTTTTGAGTAAAGAGCTGTCAACTCTCGGAAAGAAATATAATTGTATACAGTTCCGTTGAAAGATCACAGATTTATAAACTAGGCCTACTAGTAACCAACAAGTAAACTGTAATTAACGCAACTACGAACGAGAAAAAAACAAATTACGGAACGAAACTACTACACACGATGAAGAATGTTAGGTCTAGGTGTCCTGGCATGAACTACGACGTATTAGCAATAATCAACAATGTAAGAAAAACTGTTGCCATCGGTATATAGAGCTGATGGACATACTCGACATACAGTCATTACTAATACGGTACCCGAATCCACCAGAGAACTAGTTCCATCTTAAATACTTTGGAAAGTCGAGGAAGTAACAGTTGACGGTAACATGGTCGTTGCTGAGTTCGATTGCCGCATTCGATATTACACAAGCTCACCAATTCGGACAGAACGGACATTATGCATTGACGTCACCACGCCGCCATCTTTAAAAAGAACATGCCACACACACGAGGCAATTTACAGGCAACCGGTTCCAGGCAATCTCCAAAAAGAAAAGGCATTCATATTTGAATCTTCACATATTTTTCTTGGTTATTGTATAAGACACTGTGTGAAGAATGTCTCATGTGCTAACCAAAGTATGTCCTGTAGCATAGACTGCAGTTGGTTGCCGCTATTAAAAGTTGCCCGTAAAAGTTGCCTTGTCTGACAATGCCCTTAGACTATATAGAGGTTAACTAATAGACCGCTTGTATGACATCACACTCTAAAAAGGCGCCCTCATTGAGGCCAAAAAGCACCCTCACTGAGGCAAAAGGAGGCAAATCGTTGAAAGATTTGTGCGTAAAAGCGTGCGCGTGACCTTTTTAGCGTCCCTCCGTCAGCGTTTCGCGTTATATGCAAGGGGTCTATGACGAATTAAGGGAAAACGCGCGTCTATATACGCGTGAGGCAGGGGGGGGGGGGGGGGGGGCAATGAGCAGCCCTTTAATTTCGTTTGAACTGAGAGGGTTCGATTGCAACAGCTTTACAATTTCACTCATCGCTACTCACGTGATGCTCTTACCGATTCGATTCAATCAGCCCACCCTTATCTGCTGATCGTTCATAGTGCTAGTTTAGAGCCAATGCATTTAAAGTGGATTGACGGCGAAGGAGGGCCGTTTAAACTTGAAGTTAAGCGCCGATAAGCCACGGACTTTAGTGTATGGTGTAAGATTCTTTCACGATGCCCATTTACGGATTCCAAATTCGTTAAAAAAGGTTTTAAAAAAGTCAAAGTACATTTTGCTAGCGCACAGGACGTCGTAGTCATCAAGGGGCTTGTTTTAAGTGCAAAATTCTGCCCGGGCATCTTTTTAAAAATGCGATCAATAAATGCCACATTGTAACTGCAAAATAAAAGGACATGGCCGAGCATACGAACCTTGCACAGATTTTTAATATTATTTTTTTAATCAGTTTTTGATGGCACAATTAATTATATTTGAGAAAAACTGAAATCAGCTGATCGGCTGAGATAATGGCGTTATTATTGTAGGACTAAAAAATCAAAGCCCCCCGCCTTACGCGTTGCTCAATATTTATAAAAGAAATAACAGTAAAAACGTTTTTAAATATAAGATAGCTTTTTTCCCCTTTCGTCGGGAATGTTATCAACTTCCATTTATAGTATTGAACGAACAAAACCCGTAAACGATTAGTATATCACAACAGCTTATATAGGTTTTGAGGTTTTGCATGATTCAGTTTGCGATAACACCATGGATTGTGTGTGTCCACTTTGCTGTGTAGATTTTGTTCTTTGAGTATATTTATTCTACTGCCGCGGAGTAGATGTCGGAATTCGGGAGACGTTCTGAAAAGAACTGTCCTGCTTATTAAATACTACCTGGGCGAGGAGGTAGGAAAATGGCTGGGACAACTACTTTCACTTTTGGATAGAGGGGACTTCTCGCTTAGTTGTTTAAAAGAGAGGCCGCGACATAATATTACGTCACCAACAGCCATTTACTTTATTGCGCGTGGCTACTGCGAAATTGATTCAGTTTTTTTAAACATCATCATTTTGTCAAAATTCGTTTCGTTTTAAATTTTGGGGGGATCTTTCGGTAAAATAAAATCGGGCGATGCAGCTTTAAGCAGTGAGCACCGCCTCAATCTCTCGTGGGACGAGTACCATTCAAGCAATCAAACCCAATGTTAACAGCATTGACGCCAATTTCATGTAATTAGAAACACCACCCAAACGAGGGCATTGACTCTTACAACATTGTGGAATACATACATACACAAATTATTTGCGAAAGATTGTATATAAATATAGAAGATTGCAGTTAAGTGAATAATATAAAAAATTTAGAATGAATAAACTAGTTGTTTAGTGCATGTATCTCTTGACGCCATCGAAGATCATTTGTAAATATTACGAAAACGTTCAATAGGCCTATCATTTTCAAAATTAAGATACATGCATGTCGTTCTTCTAATATTTTCCGTTGATTAAAACGCATTGCCCCCAAATTATGACCTTTCTTCTATTGACCCAACGCAACTGACGTCATCACACGATAAATCTTAGCTGCGCCATTTTGGAAGTCAGATCCCTTATGTGTTCATGCAGTGCACATTTTACACGAAGCAAGTGCAGTTTAAAACGCGCGCAATATCTTTACATGATGCATTGACTCCCAAAATGGCAGACCATGGGCAGACAGACAGCAGCCAGCCTGTGACGTCACTGCAAAGGGCCAACAATACAAGTATAGCGTGTAGTTTTCGCTATAGCTGTGGGCTTGATTTCACTATTCACTATAGGATTCATCTTAAGATGAGTTGCCAACATTACCACAGTGATTTGATATATTTGTGACATCACACTTTGCTTAGCAATTAAGATTTGATACACAGTTATTTAGCTCTTTGTGAAATTGGCCCCTTATATACATGAATCATAGGCAGCTCACTGTTTTTAAACTCATACCATTACCACTGTTACAATGAAATGCTGTCAAAATCATTTGAAGACCCCTAAATCACCATTGTTTGACCAATAATTCGATTGTCGAAATAACTACGTCTAAGAATTATGTGCAAAAAAAATCAGTGTCTACCGAATTAATTGAATTTCCACAGGTCTGAGATACGTATTGAACTGAATTTGCCCTTCAAAAACCAATGATTTGTTAGTTTTCCCGGTCAAGTTCAGCAAAACTTAGTTCAGTAACATTAATGCACATGTTTCCCTAAATCATTCAAACTTGAGTTTGTTTATAGCTACTACTACAGCAAATGATCGGTTGCTTAATCATTTTACCTTCATCAGTGGTAAGGACATCGCCGTTGGCAACGTACGGGGGGGTGTACGGAGAGATACAGTAATCATGGTCTCGTCATCGTCTGGTCCCAAGAGAAAAGCTGTACAACGACTCTCTCACTAATCGTTTGCAATTAGTAGTTGAGCATTGAAGACAAGGTGCCATTATCTATTTACACTTTGCCCTTCACACACCGAGGCACAATCCTTCTCTTCGCTAACCTTTGCAGATATGATTTAAAGGGACTGTACAACACTGTTTGGGGGGTGTGTGTGTTTTTTTCTTTCAAAAGGACAATATAATAAACACAAACTGAAGACACTAGGCCTATTATGATGGCTTTATTGTAGGATCATAAATTGTTTTGTTGTCAACATAACGCTGATTTATAATACGCGCATACAACAAAAGTCACCTGTGAAATTTTCAGCTGAATACAGTATAGACGATGTGACCTCTGTTTACATTCAAACCGCCCTCTGTTGACAAGTCTGTTGTCCAAGTCATGTTCCGCCGGGCAAAAAGACGCGTAGTCATGGTAATATTGCGTGTACTTTCTAGCTGGCTGTCAAGTACACAAAGGTTTTGCCCGGCGACATGCGCGCGCATCATGTTATGATTTTCAAATGACGTCAGAGGTCACATCGTCTATACTTGTTGAGAAAAAAGCAAAAGAAAATTGTCATTGTATTTTCATCAAGAACGTCGAATCCCATCCATGTTTAGCGGGGTGGATATGTAATGTACCAGCCACATCTCTGGCCACAGCATTTTCAAATGGAATCCACGGAAATACGAATTTCCCAAATTCGCCTTGAGGTGAATTTTGGAGAATCACATTTTTCGACATTGGCAGGATGCAGGACCTAGTACTACCATTACCATCTTCATAACAAGGAGGCTTTCATTAATTACGTTCTTTTATTTGTTTATTGAACAAATTGGTTTTAAGAAAACATGATTCTTCGTCCCGCAAAGTGAACAAGTAAAAGGAATCTAAACAATACATACAAGACAAATATTAAAGGCCCTGAACACTGTTGGTAATTACTCAAAATAATTGTTAGCATAAACACTTACTTGGTAACGAGCAATGGAGAGCTGTTGATAGTATAAAACATTGTGAGAAACGACTCCCTCTGAAGTAACGTAGTTTTTTAGAAAAAGGTAATTTCTCACTCAAATAATAAAAGACTTCAGCGAAGCCTTTTATTATTGGCATCTGAAAGCACACAAATTTGTGCAACAAGGGTGTTTTTTCTTTCATTATTTTCTTGCAACTTCGATGACCAATTCAGCCCAAATTTTCACAGGTTTGTTATTTTATGCATATGTTGGGATAGACCAAGTGAGAATACTGGTCTTTGACAATTACCAAAGGTGTCCAGTGCCTTTAAGTAAAAAAGACAAAACAATACTTGTATACGTGTACATTGACAACTTTATCATCAAAAGATTTTAAAATGCACTGATAGAAGATATAGGCTAATTTAAAAAAAAACAGATGCACAAAGATAACTGTAGAAATTACACACACACGATTTGGGGTCATTACCAAAGTATGACCCTACCTTGGGGCACCACACACTTCAATATTGAGGCCAAATTACACGACTTTGGTTTGAAGCTCCAAATAATGACGCTAATATTGACGTTATTATTCTTTGTGAGATCTGTATGAAAAGGCGTGAAATTTGGTGTCGCTTAGTTTCTTGCGACCATGTGGCAAAGGTCGTGGAAACTTTCCGTCCATGTTCTCTCTTTCGGTACTAAGTTATAAGCCTGTATGTCCCGTCAAGGCCACCGTATATCATTGCTCTTCAAACCCTTAAAACAGATTTGGCAAGTTATTTATACAAGTGGTACATTCATGATAATTAGATTTTGCAATCAGCATGTCGCTGAATTTGCCTTTATGGTTGAACGTAATAATTTTATAGCAGGTAACATTCTTCCAATGGAATGTACGTATGACTGCTGAATGTCATGCAATTACTGCAATGCGACGTACAGAGATCGCTCTGATATTTTTATTTCCCTACAAAGGAAAGTGAAGGTGTCAATTACGAAACTGAAATGAAATCATTTCTAAATACAGTAGCAAAGGGAACTTTTCAGGCAACATCAAACGCTAAAGGACGCAAACACAACTGGAGCATTTAAACTTGCTGCAATTATTAACTATTTGTACAAACGAACGATCACTATCTCATATTTCAGTCAGCAACGCATATAAAACCTTTTTGAAAGTTAAACCTGTCACAAATCTAGGTTTGATCCTCAAGATATCCGATCCATGAAAATCCATACATAAAATATCTACTTACGGCACGTTCTGTACTCGAGTTCATCCAAGTAAAGTCTGAAAGGATAACCCTATTTTTTATGACCGAGGTTTTTGAAACTACATCTTAAAGGTAAAGTTATAGATTGGTAAATACTTCAAAAATGTATAGCCATAAAAACTGACTTGGTAAGAGGGACTGTATTAACTATTTTGTGAAAGGATTCCCGTTGAAGTAATAATGGTTTGGAAAATTGTTCACCCCCAAAACATTTGAATCTAAGAAACGATTCATGCATGAATCGTTTCTTCAGAATTCTGAAGGTTGACTGAAAATTCTAAATTCGGTGGCAATTAATGGTTAAGTGTCTTCTTTAACGACACAAGTGTAATGACGAGGAATCGAACCTACACATTCCGATGACTAGGCAAACAAAACTTGATTCCAATTAGCTAGACCACCCAGAAACGACACGTTATTACTACTCGAAGATAAAAAACAAAAAAACACCAAAATTCAACATGCACAAAGACGATAGAGAAAAAAACATTGGCGTTTCCTCGAAAACTAACTGCATGATAAAATGTCCACAGGTTTGGTTGTTTGATGGGTTTATCGAAATCTAAGGAGGACAGGAATTTACTGTACTATTATTAATAATTGATTATTGATTATTGAATATTGATGATTAATTATTGATTATTGATTGAAGGTCAACTGGATAACTTGGTCGTTGTTTCTAAGACAGAAATTCAACATTTTTAGTTTTAAAAATCAAATCCAAAGAAATGAAATAGTTTTTCTCAGTCATGTGACTATGGGTAATAAAGGCGTTGACCAAAATTATTTCGCTATAACAGAATCATGGAAAAGGTCAAAATGGAAATATAAAGTGACGGATACAGCCAGTTTTGGGGGAAATAATTCAATTGTCGCCTAACATCTTAACAGTATCAATGGAGTGAAAATGTATGGCAGCAGAAATGTGATATAAGTGACTGAAAAGGTAATTTATTAGATGGGTGTAATGTACACCGAGAATTTATTATATAGGCCGGACGTTTATAGCTTCGTTTCGTATCACTTACAAAGTAGGGTCAACAGAAAGTAGGTGTTTTTTAAACCGAAATTCAATTTTGTTGTATCAAGTCATATTTTTATCAAATAATAAACCACAAGGGAAACTGACTGGGTAAATTTTTAAATGATTTTGGGTTGAACAAAGAAAAATTTACTAGAGCGGGATTTGAACCAACGACCTCCGGTTTAACGTGCCGGCACTCTACCAACTGAGCTATCTAGCCCTGTGTTGGCGGTCTCCCAATTTTTCAATATCTTTGTTCGGGGGGTGCCAGTCAGAAGCCATTCAACCGTAAACTGATGGACATTTCAGTTTCAAAAAAACGAACTAATAGTATGATTGGAAGGGGGAATATACTTGCATATACAATTTAGAATCAATCCCACATCTAAAATTGCAAAATAACGACTATGGAATTAGGGAAGTTTTGTTAAGCTCCCCATCACTACACTTTTTAAAAACACATTTTTTAAGAAATATAAAATATTGACAACTGGCTGCCGTGTATACGATAATCAGTGATGTCAAATGTTGTTCTACCACATACTTTGTAGACTGGACTTTCTGTGGCTATCCTACTATTATGTCTATTTGGGTTGTCCTTTGGGGTTTTTTTTTCAATGAAAACATTGTCTGCTCTGATCTAGGGTTGTAAAAATGCTACCGAAATAAGGAGGTCTTCACATGCCATTATTTAGACGGCAGATTTTCCTTTCATGATTTGTACAGGTCATCATGTGCTCTTGTGTTCATCTTCTTCATGTACAGTGGAGAACCCTCCTCCGGAGCATACTCACACACTGGTTGAAGTGCAAAACAAAACTGAAAGCAGACAACCATGCCAGAAACATCGCGGCAAACCCCTTCTCTTATAACGATCGTATGGTTCTTATACGTGCATTACACTGCACACGGGACCAACGGCTTTATAATGCCTCATCCGAATGGTCAAGCAAGGATTGTTAATAAGTGTCTTGCTTAAAGGGACACATTGTCTTCGGATTGGGCGCTTTGGGCTATAAAAGCATTTTATTGCTTACATGAATGTTGGGAAAGATGTTTTAAAATGATAATGACCCACACAAATATACCTCGAAGATGTGTGGTTTTCCTTTTACTTCGTGAACTAACACGGTCCGCCATTTTGTAGACCCGAATTATGATTCCACAAAATGTCGGAACGTGTTAGTTCACAAAATATTGTACTTTAAAAACATCTTCCCAACCGTATTAATTTTATAACAAATGTTTTTATAACCCAAAGCGCCCAATCTGAAAGCAAAGTGATAAGACCAGGACTCGAACCCACACTCTGCTGATCAGAAACATACAGAGCTTGAGGCCGGTAAGATTGACCACTCGACCACAACAAACCACACGATTTCAAATTAAACCTATACTCAATCCATGTTTTATCTAGGTTTTTTATATTAATCCTGTGCTTTATACACAGGCTATTCATTTTCAATTCCCAGGTCTGACATTCCTCTGTCACTCCCCCCCCCCCCCCCCCCCCCCGCGATCGGAGAGGTAGCTTCGCAAAGTCACTGCACTGTCTCAAAAAAACAGACGAACGAACACGCCAACCTTGAGTTCGTCATTACGGAAAACAAAACCGAGTCCTTTTCCCGCCCAACGGCACCTTAATCTGACGTCATACCCATTATTTGAGCAATTTCATTTCAATAAGCACCCATGTAAAGCAACAATTTCCCCTTGCATCGTCTGTAAATGGCAGTTTTGTTGGTGAACTTAGCGGATAGAATTTATCTAATTACATCCATTTGTTTACTAATCTGTTCAAACGGATCCGATACACAGTGTTGAACGTCGCCTTCCTTGGAAATGCTGTTTGGCAGGTGAAGCAGTAAGTTTTTACGAGGGAGATATATTGTGATTGGTGGGGCAAGAGGAGACGGCTGCGGTCGTTCAAACCGCATCCCAAATTCGCATGAACCACTGTATATATAGCTTACCTATTTAGAGTTAAGAAGAGTACATTAGTCCAAACAAATTCTTCGGAAACGCAACCTAGGGCCTTTCTCAAACTTCGGCTTGGGCTCCGGCTCCAGGCTCCGTCTGATGTTCGAACCACCACTGCGTGCAAATACACGCTGCACCAAACATTATAACAAGCCGGAGACGGAGCCCAAGTCGAGGTTTGAGAAAGGCCCCTAGAGATGTTACATCATTGGTCCTTAATCACCAATCATGTTTGTCTTTAAATTATAAACGACGCGATGCAATCTCTTTCCCAGAAGTCGTGTACTCTTACAATTTGATCAACCCCCGTCAAAAACCCAAAAGAGCATTAATGATGCAATTCACATTTTAATCATTCCCACAATTTTCCGGCTCAACTAAAAGACATCCCCCACTTAACAATGAAATAATACGAAGAGGGACCTCCCCTCAGTCATAGTAATACTATCATTCCAGTCAATAATCATCGTGCAGCCTTTTATCAGTAAAACACGAGTATGCCTATACCAGCGTGAAAGCATACTTTATCTCTTCACTTGTCATCGCTTTGCCTGGAGAGTACTATCACCCAACGAAAAGCTTGCACTTAAAATACGAAATAATATCAATATCTGAGAGTGTCCTCTGAGATTGTAGCAGTGTCAATAGACCTCTATGCTTTCAGTTATAGTAGTCTCATTGTTCTAAGTCAGGACAATAGTGCCAAGTGTGTATGGGTCTTCACATTCCACTGTGATGACAGAGAGTGCCAGGCACTGGTCAAACGTACCCAAATATGGGGCAACCTATTCCAACTCATTTGTTTAGTACAACCCCTTTCTTTAAACCATCCAAACATATTCTTTTATTGTATAATTATTCAAATGTATTCTTAATGAGGTGTAAAACAAGTCCTAATACGGTTATACTTGCTGCAACAAGTAGTCTTGGGTTTTACAATAAATACCGGGTGAAAGTCAGAGAGTAGGCAGTGAGAGCCTCCACCAGCATCGAGTAAATAAACGTTTCAACTATCAACAACCGTGTGTTACTTTGTGTTCTTCTGTTGCGTATAATCAAGCTGGTTATATTACACCATGAGTATAGTCTGGAGCTAGGACACGCCTGATTTCACCTTCAATGGGATTATACACACGCAGCAAGCGTAACCTTTTATTTGTTTTTACTAAAGTGATTGCATATTATTTCACGATCGGCATAATACGTGTAATCAAAGTTCGCATAATTAATGATATGTTTTTAAGTTTTATCTTATTTCATTTGATAACAAATTCAACAGCTCCAGCGGCAATATTAGACACAATGTAGAAGACGAGGAAGAATGATGTAAAGTTTTCTGACGGAGACATTTCTTTTCATTTTGTGAAGCCAAGAACTCTCAGAAAATCACTTTTTAGCAAAGAAACCCATGGAGAGAAGACAAGGAAGGAAGTGCAGTTTTAGATGTGGGAGGAAAACCCAAGAGAATTGTACCAGGGGAACCCACGCAATCAGGTAAGGACTGAAAACCTCACCCATGATAGTGCCCCCGGCAGGATTCAAACCGGGGTCCCAGAGGTGGAAGGCGAGGAAAGAAACCACTATACGCCAACCCGACCGGTGCTGAAGCGGGGATACTCAAAACGGGGAGAAATCCACGCAGACAGGTTGGGACTGAAAACACAATCCACGTGCAAGGCTCTGAGTGTAAGGCGGGATTCGAACCAGTGTCTATGAGGAGCAAGGCAAAGAAAGAAACCACTGAGCCAACCTGGTGTCTATAGCCCCGACACAGGCTTAAATTCCAATTACAAACACATTTACACCATTTAACATTTTGCCATTGCAAGCATAACATAAAAATCAAATACACAGACGTTTGCACTTTTAACATGTTGCCAATGCAAGATTATGATGACAATCTATTACGAAGACATTTGTACCTTCTGTCAATGATGTTAAAGCAAGCGTTTATTATATTACACTACAAATAATTTCTGCTTTCTAGTTTTGCATCACGACATCTGGTTTATATTTCGAGATTTTTAATCAAAGGACTCATTCATTAGTCTCAAGTTTCGGAGTAATTCTCGTCTCTGGAGCATGGTCCAAACTCTTTTCCAGTTGATCGCCTTGTGGAACTACTTCTCGTGTCTGCATCTGTTCTGAACTTTGGTATCTCCATTTTGGCTCACATTCTTCGAACACTATTCAAGACCGACGATGACTCTAGCGTCAAACAACGTCCAAGCCACAATACATTTTCTTGTGTCCACGGACGTCCCAAGCCCCGAAAACCATTCACTGTGATCGGAAGCGTCAGATTGTCTGTATTTTCTTCTCTCTTTTTTCGAGTTAATAAAAGTCAGATTGAAACAGCACTGTTAGCAATCAACTATAACAGAGAGCCTGGGTGTGAGATTAGGTACACGTCAAAATGGCACGTGACGTCACAATAAATTGTATATAAACTCAGTGGGTGACAAAATCGGCAATTTTTTTTAAATGAGGGCACTCACGATTCGTCACTCCTGCCTCACATGTAACTGGCCGGATAGTGTTGTCCCGAGATTGGTTTATTACTATATTAGACTTTAAGAAGCCAGACCATAGTGTTTTTATATCCTGCAGCCGATTTCACGAAACGCTAGGATTAATCCTATCTCGAGTTAGGACGAGTAACTCGTCCTAACTTAAGACTAGTCCTATCTCATTGCCTAGGACTAGTCCTAAGTTAATAGGAAGAGTTTGGTGAAATCGACGGCAGGTCCCTGAAGTAATTAACTGGACATAAACTAAATTGATCAAAAACAATTTCACCTTAAAGTGAAATACACATAACTATTGGTGATTCGGAAATCACAGCGTAAAGAACTGTTATCATAAAATTGGTGCAGGGCAAGTTAATGTTTCTCAATGTTTGGAATTGGAACACATGGGAGTATACACTCTTTAAAAAAAACTTGGAACACAGGGGAATATTCTCAAAAAATACACACCCAGGTCAGAACTTACCTGGATTCCAGGTCACACGGGGCCTGACCCCTTTCCGGGTCAGTCTGACCCAGAAACGGTTTAAAAATGGGTATTTTGACTCAGGTTTCACCACAGTTTCGTTTAGTTTTTGACACACATTCCGGTTCATACTAACCCAGAAATGGGCGGGGCTCCTCTTGTTTAAACCGGAACCCGGGTCATATCAACCCAGGAGTGCAATACCTTGATCCTACAACCATTTTCAGATGGAGATAGTAACACGCACTGATCAACCTCTTCAGTATTCTTGATCTCCCGCTTGAAGATGACTTAACCCTCCATCACCCCAGGGTGCGAGACGTGCAAGATACCCGATTTCCATCCAAATGAGCCAGACGCACCATAATGTGTCAATACAACTGTTTCCCAATTAACCACCGGACCCATGGTACAACAGGAGCCCATCAGAGCCGCACGGGTTTATCGACACTCTGTTTGTCACGCACGAGTCGTAGGACCTTCTTCGTCTGCTCATCCTCCAGAATACGTCATAACAAGTCTCTTAGCTAAGTTTAGACCATCCAGAAATATTAGTACAAATCATCGCTTTCCAGCTTCAGTGTAAAAAGTGTAATATTATGGCTACACAAAAAACTACTGTAAGGAGTTTTGGGAAGGCCATAACAAACAATAATTGAAACATTTGTTCTCGAAATAGGAACTAATGACAGGATAGATGATTCATCGTTTGGTATATTTTAAACTTGTAGGCAAATTTATCAAGAAAGATGCAATAAAAGTCACCTAGTGAAAGTTTTAGTTATATACTTTTTGCTGAGAAAACTGGAGAAGAAAAAAAAATGTCACAGTATTTTCGTCAAGAACGCGAACCCATCAGTTAAGCAAGGTGACAGCGGGTAACAACCACATCTCTGACCGCAGTATTCACAAACGGACACCACTGAAATTAGAATCCCCCAAAGTCGCCTTTATAGGCGATCTTTAGAAATGCCAATTTTTGACATATAGGCCTACTTTGATTGATTTCTAATCAACGGGGGCACTTCAGACGAGATAGTTTCGCAGGATGCTTACTACCATTATCATCATTATAGGGTGTCATGGCCGAGTGGTTAAGAGCATCGGATTCAAGTTCTGGTGAGTTAGTCATCCGGGTGTGGGTTCGAGTCTCGGTCATGACGCTAAGAACTAGAACTAGTTATTATTATTGTGTCCTTGAGCAAAACACTATGCTATAATTGCTTCTCTTCACCCAGGGGTATAAATGGGTACCTGCAAGGGTAGAGGTTGATATTGTGTTTGAAAAAGCCTTCGGAGCGCCACGGCAGCCCAGGGCTGTATACACCCCCAGGGAGCTGAGAAAGATTAAAGGAATGTTATTGGCCCAATGACCAGGGCACTAATGTAAAGCGCATTGATACGTTATTGTAAAATGCGCTATAAGAACTAGTTATTATTATTATTATTATTATTATTATTATTATTATTATTATCATCTTTATAAAAAGACAGCTTTAGGAGACAAATTACCACATTTTTTCGGGGTCATTGCCAAAGGTATCGCCCTACTTTTAAAAAACCCTTTATTATAAAACACAATAGACCTTATGCATTGACGTCACCAAGCCGCCACCTTAGAGGTAAACTGATGATGAAACAATGGAAACGCGCTGATTTGTACGCGCGGCGCACAGGATTGGCCAATGAACATCTTCCTTTTGACCTCTAGGTGAGGGCGCCCTACTCAAATGACGTCATATGCACAAGGTCTATAGTTCATTTTTAACTTTGTACGGTTAAAACCAATTCTGCTCAGCTGTTACAATGACATTTCTTAATGTGGCTTTTCGAAGAAATGAACATCAAACCATCCATTTGACTTAATCTAAAATTTCCCTCAAAAATAACCACCACACAGACGTTTATCTCCTAATGCCACCACGAACAATTTGACGAAAAACTGTGATTTAGCGCCACGGAAAATATTGCGATTCTCCCTCGATTATTCCTTCCAAGGAATCAATAACAACCAACTTAAATCCTCAGATGTTGAAATCAGTAATTCCATGACAAATATTATCTCTCTCGTTGAGTAAAGCCACAGCAGATGTTCCCTTTCATAAGTTGTCACCAATGACGGATTAACACTGGAAGTTTTCAACCACAACTGTCTCTGCAGTTGTAAGACTTTCATTCAATTTTTAACCCGAGGCCTCTGTGTCAGCAGATCGATATATTGTTGTGTGTAAATTGTTCCTAAAGACTTAGAATTAATTGCTCGGCGTGTCGTAGGAAGACGCTGCAGCTGCGAAAAGGCATCTTAATGTTTTAAAAGTAGGTATTTTTGGTTTTGATTGTTACCTTCCTGACATAGGGATTTCGATTAGAGAGGTGACGAGGGTTCACTGGATTTAATAACGTCAGATGAAGAACATAAATTTGACTGTATTTTATTCAAGATTACACCTGTTATTGCAAAAGTTAGAGTTTAGTTGACTTGTAGTCTTTCACGAATACATTAGTCATCCAATTGGTAATGTTTTGGGGGGTTTTATATTGGTGAAATCAAAATAAATTGACTAATTGCATTGGTAAAATCAACAGTTTACTAATAAGTATAAACACAATTAAATTTGATAGTCTTTACAAAAAGGGAGTTAGTTTTAAACATTTTCAAATTAGTCAAAATGTCTTCAATTAGTATTTGTAAAAAACAAATTAGTCATTCTTTGAAGGACAAATGTTTTATTTACGTTTGATATATATATTTTTTTTTCGGAAACAATTTACTATTTATTTTGATGTATTCAGGGTAACAACCTTTGCTGTAAACCGTAAAGTTTGGACATTGGATCACTACTCTATGCACATCTAAATATGGATCAATAAAACAAACATTTAAATAAATGTTTATAAAATGGGAATAATATCAATAGTTATTTATGAATGGCAAAATTAATAAAAAGTAAAAACAAATCAATGTGGTTTCAACATGGGTTTTTTTCAAGTGTGCACACTTAAAATTAATACAGTTTCACAAATTTATAAATCAAAATAATATAGCTTCCATTGTGGTCCGATAATTGGCCGATCAAAGTATGATCAAGAAAAGAATTCGCGGACGTCAAAGACAATTTCGGGAAAGAAATCTTTAAGTTTGTCAACAATATCGTATACTTCCATCAGCATCGCACTTTAAGCACAAAATAACTACATCAACAGAGAATTGTCAAAGTCTAACTGAAACGGAATATTTTTATTAAAAAAAGGATGAAGAAGAAGAAAAAGTTGAACATAATGTAGTGATCAGATTTGAAATCAATACCAAAAATGCACTTTCTTTTAAGACCAAACAATACACACGTGTTTAAGGGGGGGGGGGGTTGGAATTCATCTGACAAGTGAAGACGGAGGATGACAAGATAGCCGGACTACTTCACGGGTAAATATTGTCATTCTCCTGGTATGTTCAGTTGCTTGTTCCCTGTGCAACCTGATCGATTGTGAGCGTATTGAATCTCATCAAACGCTGGCGGCATGGCGCGTGTGTGTTACTCTCTGACAGGTTTCATTGGTGCTTGGTAATGTCGCATTCGGGACCCGCCTTCGGGCTGCTTGTATAAAGTCACATCTTCACTTGCGGTATCTCCAACTAATTGTTAGGGTCAACTACGGTCAATTTACGCGTGAATTCCAGTCATGGTGTTGTGATTTAATACCTTGAAGGGTACATTTTGCAGCTTTATTGTGATACGGGATTAATTTTTGTGTGAATCTTTGCAACGAGGTAAACACAATTTCAGTTTGAATCCCCATTAGTATTTGAAATTCATAATCGCCTTCAGGCGCTAATTGCTTTTCTATCAAAACTTTGCGGCTCATTTTATGGGGGTAGCCTACATACGGTACATTATTTTGATTGACCTGCGTTTTATAAAATTGTAGTTATGACACAATCTTTGACATGTGAGAGAGAAAAAAAATACTCAATATATATATATTGTAGCACCATTATGTTCACCGGCTACAAGTTACAAGAAAAGTGGCTCATTGTGTAGTCTGGAAAGTACGACGAGAGGTCGCCCTTAATGTAAACTGGGTTGCGATGAGGAATCCCTTATATTATTGTAGTACGGCACAGTAGGTGATGGTATTTTGTCGTAGGTAATACAAGCATGGAATTTGGCACACAGTCAAAGTATGTCTTAAAGATATTTGGCTACTATAAAAACAATTCCCAGGACAGAATTCCGTGTTCCAGTCAGCCTGACCCATTTCTGGGTCAGGCTGACTCGAAAGTGGTTAACAAATGGGATTTTAACTCGGGTTCTGCGTCAGTTTGACCCCTATATCTGGGTCATTTCGACACAGAATCCAGAGGTCATTACTGACCAGGAATGGGTCATGCCCCATAAGGGAAACAGATCCGGGTCAATTTTGAACCGGAAGTCTTTAGAGAGTAGTGTGATGGGTGCACACAACTAAATCAACTCTCATTGCTTATAGTGGAATTGCTAAATATTCAAAAAATACACAACAAAATACTATAGATGTCTCACAGCTTTTCACAGTCAAGAGACAATTGTTAAATGACTCTTGAACTTTTAGTATCTGCTCAATTTGATATGGGGAGTCCCTGGGCCCGTCGAGTTATTCCCCATCAAAAAAAAATAAAAATGCACCGGTGTAATTTTCCAAAAGTCCGAGCATCAATCTTGAAAAATGTCCCTATACACCTTTCGGCAAAAAGGACCATTTATTTTAGGGCCTATGTCATCCAAAATACCTCAGGTTTGAAGTCAACAACCCCCAGGTCACAATCGGGCAAATTGTTTATACTCTATCCCTTTTATAGACCCCTTGCATAACGCGGAACGCTAAATGGACCCTGAGGTCACGCACACTATTTTACGCACAAAGAACACCTATCGTCCAATCATCTGCCCCCTTTGACCTCAGTGAGGGCGCTTTTTTAGCGTGTGATGTCATATGCAAGGGGTCTATTGGTCTCTCAAATCTGTCTAGAGAGATTATTTTACGGGCCTACATAATATTAATGAGGACGACGATCTGTTTTCTCCCTATTTAATAGTGGGATGCACCCTGATGTTCGGATGAGTCCTCCACCCTATCAAGTGACTGCCGCAGATAAAACAGCCCAACAAGCCTCATACAATTTTCTCGGCCCGAGTCTATAGCTGCGTCTCCTCACCGGAGAGAAATCCTTCCAGAAGGACAAGAAATTATTTAAAATAATATTCCCCTTTTCAGTTTAACCAAGGTCGTGTCATAAGAGTCTTCAAAACTAAGCATTTCAACTCATTGCCAAAATCACAATTACCCCAAGCAGTGAAGCCTTGATAAAATAATATTTAAAAATTCCCCACGAACAATATCATTTGTTGCTTAAAATTGTAATGAGATTTAAAGTATTCGTCGGCAGCCGAGTTTAACAGTTACGTTAAATTGTCTCGGCTCGGCCACTCTGCATCTTTCACAAGCATCCCTAGTGTGTGACTACTGCGGGGAGAGCACCAGTGCTTAATTATGTTATGAGCATCTTCTTTTATAAAGGAAACCCCATTATGATTTTCAATTAACCCCCATCCTGTAAACCCTACCGACTCAATTAACGCAACTTCCACAGAGGTATTTTGTTTAAAGAAACATGCTACAGTATGTCTCTTTACCCTAAGAAAAAAATATTTCGTTCCGGAGAAAGAATGTTTTTATTTTATGTTTATAGGTTGCTTTCTAATTGTAAATTTTGTAACTTTATAATTTGTCAATTTTCAACTCATTGTAATTTGACTGCAATTTAGCATTTGGCTGCGATATTTTTTTTTTTAATAAACCATTTCATATATCATATCAAATCAAATAAATTGGCCTACAATTACATACGGTACTAGTGCAGTAGGAATAACTTGATGTTTTCATCAGGCAAAGACTTTGTGTAGCTTTTAAAGGCAAAGTATACCTTTGGTTTTTGGAAGCTCTCGATTGTAATCTTGATATACACAATAAAACTAACCTTTGAAAATTTCATTTCAAAAGGTGGTCACGTTTTTGAGATATCGCTGAAAATCCGGAGCGAATATGTCCACGCAAAAAGAATAATCCCTATTAGGAATAAACAATGTGGGAAGCGTTTCTGACATTAAAAACAGTTACGTTAATGGTTGTTTACTCTGTTTTGATTTTTAGGTGTATACACCCAAATGATCGCGTTTACAAAGTTCTGCCTCTTTGTTATTTGTCTTTGTTTTCAGACTTCTAAAAACAATGGAAATTTTTGATTATAAATGTACATGAATGATTTTCGCTCAATTTGATGCAGCATCGGTCTCAAAATTATACCATTTATAACTTCGATAATTTGTTTTAAACTATCTCTTTGTACTTAAAGGCCCTGTACACGATTGGTAAGATCGAAAAACACAAATGTTCACAGATTCACACATAACTTACATGATTTAAAGTAAGTAATGGTAGAAAGGGTTCCTTAAAATATTTCTGCCTAAAATGCTATCGTTTCTGAGAAATGAGTAAAACAATAGTTTTTATCGCGCGCGATAATAAACTCCATGTTTGAAAAACAGAAAAAACAAAAGGTCTCTTTTCACTATTTTCTCGTGATCTCGATGACCAATTGAGCTCAAATTTTCACAGGTTTGTTATTTCATGTATGTGGTTGATTACACAAAACATGAACACCGTCTGTGATTATTTTGTCAGCTCTGCCAATCCTGTATAATACCTTTAAACGTTGACAGCATAATTTTAATAATCAAATATGAAGAGATTTATCACAAAATGCAACAGTTTAGAGCTAACAGGTAAACTCATTTCAAGTTCTCTTTATAACAAACATCAATTTGCTGACCATCCAATAAGCAATGATGTTGAACAAATTGTTGGCCATGACACAGTGTAAATTGTTAACTGTAATTTCTTGAAGACAAGTTAAGTGCACTTTACATTATTCATTAATAGACTGTGCAAGTCTCGCGCGTATCCCAACAAGAAAACCCGTCAAACGAAGAACATTTTTTTTTCTGAAATCAAATCTTTGTTTTAAATTATATCTCATGACAAAATCTGAACAACAAAAATAAATAATTACAATTTTATGAAATAAGTTTTAGCTTTTGAAAAAAATACACAAAAGTGTGTTAATTATTATTGAAACAAAAATAAAACTCTGGGACAAGGATGCTTTGTTGATGTTAACTTTTCAGAAACCCTTTACGCGGATTCGTGATGGTCAAACGGGTTTTAAAATGACCCGTATCGCAGTTTAAAGAGAATGCTGACGCTTCAACAACCATAGACTGCAATGAAAAGGGTTCGCTTTGCATATACAGCATCTGGCGATTATAATCGCGCATCCAAAACAAGCGTTTACATAAGTTTTATGATCGGAGGCGAGCACAAAATTCTTAATTTTTTGCAATAACCGGAAGCTGAGGTCAAGGTTAATTCTCGGGTTTTCTTCGTTATATTGTTGAATTGGTTTTACTTTCATATGTTGTTATCACTTAGTGTTATATTCCCTACAACATGTATAATTTTCTAGGTCATAAACTACGTTAAATTAAAACAATTGACGAAACAAAATCTCGCCCACGTAAAACTTCATATGGTTGGGACCACTATGGTCCCGGAAGTTCGAATGCGCGCGAGACTTGCACAGTCTATTACTTTGATTGATGATTGGACGCAGGTGTTTCCTTCAAACAGCACACCGTTGATTTCCTCACATGATGTCATATATAGGATTAAGATAAAAAACTAAATTTACACTATAAATAATGCGTTTATTTTGTGTATTTTGTTTCAAAGCAAAAGAAGTCGATATGGCCATTGTACGGTCGTTTCTTTGTTTTAATGCAAACGGAATCATGTGATCGTGCTAAAATAATAATCTGGTAATTTCTTTCGTTTATTGCAAAATAAACCAGATCTTGGCATAATCTTATACTGGGGTCATTTCATTTTGTTTGCATGCAGAAGTAATCATTTCGATTGTTTAATATTGCAAACGGAATTATGTGACTCTGCTAAATTGTTTTGGTTTTTATTGCAAAAGAAATCATATGGCCATGTTAAAGTTATAGTTGAGTCAATTCTTCTGTTTGAAAGCAAAACAAATGCACGAGTCCAATGCAAAACATATTACAAGACAAAACCTCTTTTAAAATTACACTCATTGGGTAAAGAACAGTACAAAACGGTCATTTGTATTAAGGGAATAAAAGAGTGGTGACGAGTTCTTAAACGGCCGTTTAAAACCGGCAGGGTCGTGGCCGTGCGATAAAGGCCCGAGCCGAAGGCGAGGGCTTTTATCGCACGGCCACGACCCTGCAAGGTTTTAAACGACCGTTTAAGAACGAGTCACTAGGCCTACTCTTTTATTCCCATTCATAAATGCCAATTTGTTAAAAAGTGAAAGAATAAGGAAGATCGGTGGTAAAAAGACAATCTGTTTGTTTAGCGAATTTTCGAAGTTTGTACATTTTCAAAAACTTTTGTAAAATTATGTTTTGAGCGCGTTGGGTTGTGTGCACGCGCGTGTCGACAAGATTACGCGCGGGTATACTAATAGCTGTATATTGCGTTCCGCGTAAAAGTAAATTAGCGTAAACAAGCTTGCGCACCCAACACGCGAAGCCAGCCGTGTTTAAACACTTCTGGCCGTGTTTATATCACACGTTTAAACACCCCCACGTGCTCTCCACCAATCAGAATGGATAAACTGTCCAAGGTATTTATGAATTAAGTTTAATGATGCATTATAAATAATGTGGCCAAGATAACAATGGATATTTTTCTATAGACTGTGCAAGTCTCGCGCGCATTCGAACTTCCGGGACCATAGTGGTCCCAACCATAATGGAGTTTTACGTGGGCGAGATTTTGTTTCGTCAATTATTTTAGTTTAACGTAGGTTATGACCTAGAAAAGTATACATGTTGTTGGGAATGTAATACTAAGTGATAACAAAATATGAAAGTAAAACCAATTCAACAATATAACGAAGAAAACCCAAGAATTAACCTTGACCTCAGCTTCCGGTTATTGCAAAAAATTAAGAATTTTGTGCTCGCCTCCGATCATAAAACTTACGTAAACGCTTGTTTTGGATGCGCAATTACAATTGCCAGAGGCTGTAATTGCAAAGCAAACCTTTTTCATTGCAGTCTATGGTTGTTGAGGCGTCAGCATCCTCTTTAAACTGCGATACGGGTCCATTTAAGACCCGTTTGACCTTCACGAATCCGCGTAAGGGGTTTCTAAAAAGTTAACATCAAACAGGCATCCTTGTCCCAGAGTTTAAATTTTTTTTTCAATAATAATATACACACATTGTATTTTATTTTTCAAAAGCTAAAACTTTTCATAAAATTGTAATGATTTATTTTTGTTGTTCAGATTTTGTCATGAGATATAATTTAAAACAAAGATTTAATTTCAGAAATAAAAATGTTCTTCGTTTTGACGTGTTTTCTCGTTCGGATACGCGCGAGACTTGCACAGTCTATTCCGAGGAAATTCATATGGCCGATTAACATTTACAGTATTTTTTATGGCTATTTCTTCTTTCAAATGCGAAATACATTTATGCCAAATGGGTGAGCATTAAATCCGATAATGTTCACTGCATAACCTAAATTGCTATAATCACGGACTGAATTAACCTAATTTGAAAACGGTATTGCCTAACTCAAAGCACGATTGGATTTTGTGTAGGGCCTATTAAGTTTCATAACAAAATTAAATTTCCTATTTATATAGGCCGTCATTTTCGAGAAGAAAAAATAATACATTGTATTAAAATCACTAATTGAAAATGGTAACTGCATACTTGCTTTTTCAATGGTTGGGTTTAATAGTTAAACCAGTAAACGGTGACCCAATTGTTTGTTTCTTTTTGAATGATTTCAAAAAACTGGGTTAAATATTTGAATTTTTTTTTACAGTTTCCAACATACACGAAACACCATGATGGATGTTTAGATTATAGTAATCAGAAACAATTGTTTATACATTTCTACCAATTTCCACAAAGATGAACAATGGAAATAAGTTTTAAATGTGGCTGAACTTAAGTTATTTATGAATCTTACCTTGCCTTGCAAAGTGATATTCATAAACAACTTCATTAGTTTATGAATATCCGAGGTCAAATGAACACAATCATAGCTATTCCTTATTATGATAGTTCTATAGGATATATAAAATAACAGTGTATCAGTTAAATTGATATTATAAGTCTATAAAAGAATGCCAACTCTCTGGTTTTCCGCTATAAACTTAAAGCAGGCATGCATTCCAATCAATTAAACATTTTAAATTCCTCATCAGGGAACAAGAAGTGCGTTCATCACAACATTCATCAGCTATATTTACTATTAAACAGGCAGAGATGCATTCGCACGAGATGTACAGTATATTTAGGCTCACTAAAGAGCAATTTTGTAGAAATAACATTTCCAAATTGGAGAAGTCCGCTCATGTTTTGCCTGGAAATGAATTCACAATACGGCGAAGGTGGACGTCTTTAAGACGCTGTAATCGAGTTAGGGATTGAAACCACGATTGTTTTGACAAGCATGCCGTGAAATTTCATAACACTCACAAGAAACGGGGCGGGGGAGGGGAGGAGGGGGTTGGACAATCAACGACGTAGACTATCACTTCGAAACCGTACATTATATGAAATGCAAGCTGGAATCGGGACGAGGATGATGTTATATTAACTCATTCATCATGCTGCAACCATTTTTGTCAAGTTTGTACAAGTGCAATTTCCATTAATGACAGTAACCATGCGAGTGTCACGAGTATACAAACATTATTTGTTTGGGGGTAATCCGACTTGTGAAGTAAAACAAAATCTCGTAAATTATCGGGGCCAACGCTCGAGACTTGCGAGAGACAATGACGCGAGGAACTTGCATCATTCTTAACAAATGACACCACAGCAATTGCTGTACTATACACGTTCAAAATTTGTCCACAATTTTGTTGTTCTCGTTTGTTTGTTTGGTTGATGTTGTTTGTTTGTTGGGTTGTTGGGTTGTTTGTTGGGTTGTTTGTTTGTTGGGTTGTTGGGTTGTTGGTGTGTTTGTTTGTTTGTTTGTCTGTTCTGTGTTTTTTGTGTTTTTTGTGTTTTTGGGGGGTGTTTCGTTTTTTGGTTGTTGTTGTTTTGTTTATGTTTGGGGAGTTATATATTAAAAGTGAACAGGGCTATTTGATATGCAACATATGAAAGACAGGGAACCAGTCACGGTCGGTGATTGACAGAATGCAATTTCGATGGTAGCTGCTGCAATAAAACTGTTAATATTGTCATTCTAATTGATTTATTGTTTTCATGTTCAAAGAGTTCCACATTTCTGAAAAAGAATTCTGCCGTCATAAGCTTCCAAAAAGGTTAAATGTTGTCCCCCATGTTGTACCACATCTTTAATTGAATCAATTTACCCTCGTCTCAGTCTACGGGGTTTAACCTTTTCCTACAGTCGTAATATCTGGCGGTTTCATCGCGGGTTTTCCATTAGTCGAATCACTTGCTTTTTTTAGACCCACTGCCCGTTGTGCTAAGAATTGTTGGATTAATTTGGCATTACTGCACGCAGCGTTATACTCTCTGCGAGAATAGTGCAGTCTCCGTAAGTGCAATATTCCAAGTCTGGTGAGAGACATTTTATAACCGCCTAAATTTGTATATATATATATATTTTTAGTGCTTTAAAGGTAAAGTATAGATTGGTTTAGTATAGATTGGTTTAGTATAGATTGGTTTAGTATAGATTGGTTTAGTATAGATTGGTTTAGTATAGATTGGTTTAGTATAGATTGGTTTAGTATAGATTGGTTTAGTATAGATTGGTTTAGTATAGATTGGTTTAGTATAGATTGGTTTAGTATAGATTGGTTTAGTATAGATTGGTTTAGTATAGATTGGTTTAGTATAGATTGGTTTAGTATAGATTGGTTTAGTATAGATTGGTTTAGTATAGATTGGTTTAGTATAGATTGGTTTAGTATAGATTGGTTTAGTATAGATTGGTTTAGTATAGATTGGTTTAGTATAGATTGGTTTAGTCAACGTAATACTGAATTATTGGCAAAAGTATGAAAGACACAATAAATGTCACATGTGAACGTTTTATTTGAGTACAGTGTCGCTTGCTGAGAAGAAAGCAAAAACTGTCACGGTATTTTCACAAGAACGCCGAATCCATCCACGTTTAGCGCAGTGACAGCGGGTACCAACCACATTTCAGCCCGCAGCATTTGCAAACGGACACCAGCTCATGAATCGTTTCTCAGATTCAAAAATGTTGGGGTGAAAAATTACCCAAACCGTGTTACTTTAGAGGGAATTCTTTCTCAAAATAGTTTACTATCAACAACTGCAGTGTTTCTCACCAAGTAAGTTTTTATGGTCATCATGTTCGGAAATTTTTCCAATCTATGACCTGACCTTTAAGCTTATAACAGCGCCGTTATTTTATTCTACCATTTGTTATGTAGTATACATTGCTTGACAACATTTGGATCTTTGTGAATTGGCTCTTGACCTTCTGTGCCAAAAAATGGCTTGACCTAGACAAAATTGCAACAGAAATGATTTTTTTGCAAGTGTCTCTTGAAGCCCTCCAAAACAACATATCCAAAAGTAGAAAAAGGAAGTAGTGGAAATATTCCTAATTTGCATAAATTAAAAATTGCCGTTTTTGCCTCTATTTTCAGTAATATATGGACGCACACCCTCTAGCCATGCTAGTAGAAATCTTATTTTTCCACACAATATTTTGATGGGAATGGTCACTGCACAGGCTATTCTCCAAACACATACGAGCAAGACAAAAATCCAAGATGACTGCCATTTTTCAAGATGGCCGCCATTTTCGCGCCAAAATCAAATTATCGCTAGTTAGGGCCTAATATGAATGTAAGATAATTATACAACCTATTTTCCAGCAAGTAACACATATGGGTATCATATGGGGAAAATGTGGGCAATCCCATAATATGCCCATATTATGGGCAGAATATGAATTGGCCTATATGGATATCATATGGGGGAAAACCCGGGCAATCCCATATGGGCAGAATATGAATTGGCCCATATGGGGAAAACATGGGCAATCCCATATGGGCAGAATATGCAGTGGTCCATATGGGTATCATGTGGGGAAAACATGGGCTAGCCCATATGGGCAAAATATGCATTGTCCCGCGTGGTTATGGGGAAAACATGGGCATTCCCATTTTGGCTGAATATCCTAAAGACCAAAATATGGGAAACTATGGACAATCCCATACGGCCAGGAAGGCTCATATTGGTGTTGTATTAAAAAGACCTGGGCAAAGATAATTCAAAGAAAGACCTCAGCCATTAAGGGGTTACTATTCTAGTTTAGAATAGATGGGTTTAGTTTAGCAAGCCCAAGAGTTTATGATCCTTCCAATGGGTTTTGTAATTTCCTCCGGACAAACCTGGGTGAAACAATTATGGAAAGGCCCACATAAGAATAGGAATTACCTATAAGCAATCCCTTGTGTGCAGTGACATAAAAAGGTACATTTGGTTATCCAATAAGAACGACCTAAGCAAGCTTTGGGGGTACTAATATGCAAAGACCCATATGGGTACAATATGGGTAAGACCTGGGCAAACCCATATTGGCAATATGCAAATTTGTGGGACAGGACATTGAAGTAGTGTGTTTTCATTAATAATGTTTTATAACAAATTAGTGAAATTTAGCTCTGTAAAGTTGTTTTTGTACTTTTTTGTAAGATATTCGTCTGTAAGAAAAATACATACATAAACTTTACAATTAGACGCTTTCATTTAAAACATGCTAATTAAAATATTGACATTTTTAATTTAAAAAACTGTTAACCATGACTGTAAGTCTTCAGTTCCTGGACTATATATGTATTACATGCCATGTAGGGAAAGGTATATACTTATACACCATATTATAACTGAGTAATATAGTTAGTATTTAGTGGTATTGTAGATTAGTATACATGTAATTAGACTTCTCTTTAACATTAAATAGTTACTTGAATATATTATAAGTCTATATGGGCTGGCCCATATGTAAGCCACCCACATGGACCTCTCATTTTGGCCCAGAATGCCCATACGAATCCCAGGTATTGCTCATATGGGATAACCCAGATGGGCCTCAGATGTATCCCAGACAGGTTATCTGGGTCAACCTTGGGGGCAGGATCTAGCACTTGCGATCACCACTCTCCGCTTACTGAGGAAGCGCCGAATTTCTGCGCTAGCTGTTGTGTAAGCGTAGAATGCCTAGTAACGTGGACTACGCAAGCGCACAAAAAAAAATTCCCTACTTGTGAAATACGCTTGAGGGTGGAATTCCCTGCTTCCGTAAGCGCCAATTATTTGCTTACGGTAAGCAGAGCCATGAATTTGAGGCTTGGTCTGTAACCTTGGCTACAGGGGCCTCAAGGAGTTTATGTCTCCAACCGTGGATCTCCTCTCGGATGAGTTTTTGTATACTTGAGGTTTGGCAACGCCACTCAGGGTCACTCAAAGTATGCCCAAGGTACGCTCAATGTCACCAAGAGTGATTTTCGTGAATGGCTGGCTATAGATAGACCGTGGATTTGCATGCAGTCGCGGACAATGGTGATGCATTGACCCGCCACCCTTCTCGGGGGAAACTTGAACTTTTTCCGTCACACGTCGTTCTCTGTTATTGTTTTTTTGCGAACGAATGACTTGAAGATGGTCCGACCATCTGTGAGACAAGATCGTGACCTTTAAGACAAGTTATAAGTACTCTACCAGGGTCAAAGTTTTGTTTCATACCTATGCTCGACTGACACATCTTGTGGTGACACAGTCAAGGCACTTTTACCATTCCAGGGGCAAACCTGGACTGTCTTTATCTGTTGTTTACTGTCTTTTTCGTATAGATTTGGTTTTGTTTGCTTTTTTTCGTATTGTCCTAATTTGTTACTGTCTTCTATAAGTTCACTCTGATTAGCTAATTTGTTTTATTGAGTCTTTTGGTGAACAAATGTGCTTGTTTAAAAAATAAAATTATTGCCTTTTCACTGCCTTTTGCGTTTACACTCTGGTGTTTTTTCTTAAAGGCTAATGTTTTTACAGATTTCTATAGTGTATATATTTTGAATGTTTATGTGAAATAAATAATAATATTAACAATAATAATAGTAAGTTGCATTCGAGTAAAATAACCTTTAGAATAAAATAATGAAATCAGCGGCGGATACAGGGGGGGCGTGGGGGGCGCACGCCCCCCCTTTTGCTTGAGAAAAAAAGAGAGACACCATCAAGGAGAAAAGTGAGGGAGAGACAAAATTAATGACTAAGGCCCCACTACCTAGTATTTTGTTTCAAAAAAGCTACTAAAAATCCGTACCTCGTACACTTTGTTTCATTTGTGGACCACTATTATTTCACTGACAGACATTGTCTCACGTGAATCTTGTGTACTGTGTGGAAAGCGTGTTTTTCTCACACACTGAACATGCCTGGTGCGGGGATCCGGGGGCGTGAAGATCATTGGCCCGCAGCTTGAGAGTACCTGTGTTGTACATTGTGCAAAGAAGTTTCTGGATGGATATTCCAGCACTCGCGCGCGCTAAATACAAATGTGACTTTTACAATACGAACTTCGGAAACTAGTGAAGACAAGCCCCCATGAATAGGGATAATCTATACTTCGTATCCTTGGCCCAGTGCATCCTTTTTTTCTGTGGCCGATTTAATTTTTAATCCGGGTTATGAAACGTACCGATCGAATGCTACTGTACTTGTAGAAGGCCCTAATGCTGAATTTTTTTTTTTTTTTTACATCACAGATCTTTTGGGAAAATTGTTTGCTTTTCGAGTCGCGAGTGTGATTTTTTCCCCACATTATGATTAACTTGCGGGAAAACCATTGTCAGGTTCCCTCAACAATCCACAACTGATTTAGTCAGCGCGCCGAGCGCAATCAAGGTTTTGTGAAATACGTGTAATGTGTAATGTTGTGACCAAATTCAACATTTTCTGTAAAGATTCATGAACGGAAATACCTTCCATGATTGGTTGATTTATTTCCAACAAATTCAACACTATTTTTGAATATTTGTGTAACACTGCTACAAACTGTGGCAATCTGTTTTTGATTTGCAGTTATGGCTTTCCATAGTTTTTCGACCTGGGCTGGCAAAAACTCGGGCTGTGACGTTGCAAAAGAAAGGTCTATACTATGCTCAGCGCGTTATGTAAATCAGTCTGGTCCCCATAGATAGTTTAAATGTTGTGAAATTTTTAATGGAACCCAACTAGGTTCTCGCACAAGTTGTTAATACGTGTTATCAAAAAATTCACTCTCACGACTAGAAAGTCAATAAATTTTCCCTCAAAATCTGTGATGTTTAAAAAAAAAAAATTTGCATTTGGGCTTTCTGTAAGTAGGCCTACAGTAGCATTCGATCGGTAAGTTTCATAACCCGGATTAAAAACTACATCGGGCACAAAAATAGGATTGCAATGGTGCTTAGGCCCAATTGACAAGGATACGAACGAAGTGGATTGGCCCTACTCATGGGGCTAGTGAAGATATAGCATCGTATAATCATGGTGTCTCACTCCGTTTAGAAAATCACAGATTTGTTTCGTATTCAAGAAAGATGGTAAATATCCGTTGTGTTTCTTTCAAACTAGTCATTATCAATTGTGCAGATAGTACAACGATGTAGGGCTGGGGGAGGGGGCTAGGCCTCTAGTAGGCCTACCCTCACCTTGTCGTACATTAATGTTATTGTTGCTCGATCGCGCTGTCACTGAAGACAAGCACAACTTGTTCTTATCAATATCAGTAGTAACATATTTTGTGTCACATTTTAATCCTCAAGTATGTGAAAACTAAATGACAAAGAGACCCTATTTGGTTATTTATATTAAAAATTGCACTATCGTTTAACTCGCCAACAGTTTTGCCCCCTGAATAAGTATAAGTTGTAGCCTGCATTTTGATTTTATAACTCAGGATGGCCGATTCAAATCGATGACTCCCAACTCGAAAATAATATTTTAATAATGATCTTGCAAAAACAAAATTGGTTTAAGTGGTCAGATATTGCATGAGATCGTACCACAGAGCATCTAAAATTCTGTTTTGTAGCATTTAAGCGGGCCCCGGAACCGGCCCATGCCGTTACTCGTTAGGGGTTCGCATTATGCGCTCGTAGGCGCCACAAATTGCATTCACCATTTTGCTGCTTGGTAAATTTTCACGCCCCCCCCCCCCCCCCCCCCCCCCCCCGTTTGGAAAATCCTGGATCCGCCCCTGTTATGCGCTCGTAGGCGCCACAAATTGCATTCACCATTTGCTGCTTGGTAAATTTTCACGCCCCCCCCCCGTTTGGAAAATCCTGGATCCGCCCCTGGAAATAATGCCTTTAAATTTCAAGTGCAGTTCGAGGTTGTCAACTTTAAAAAGCTATTTAAAAAGATAATCAATTTGTTTCACTCTTTGCAAGAAAAAACCTCATCTTTAAATTGAGGATCATGTGAGAGAAAAAAACTTTTAGCAAAATAAAGTGGAAATGAATTATGTAAACAACGATGTAAAAGTTGGAAACCATGCGCCTTGGTGGGATTCAAAAACAAAATTACATTCATCAATTTTAATTCCATACGTGCTTTATTATACTACCGGACAAAATGTCAGTAGACTATAACATAAGTCAAGAGGATTGGAATGGAATGGAATTTCAACATTCAATGTTGCCCCAGAAGCTGAAACCCAAAGGTATTCAAAGCAGTCTAGGCCCTACCAATTATCCCGTACCATTTCTAACGAAAACAACCTAAATCTAGAGATTGGAAATTAATTTATTTCTTCAAATTCCCAGGTTTGGTCATTACCTTAAAATGTCAGAATGACCACAAAGCAGTTGGATTGGACAACTTTCTCAAAGCAGTCATTTATGTGTTTTGGGGTTGTTGTTTTGGGTTTTTTTAAAGGGGATTTGACACAAATAAAAGTCTTTAAAACCTCCATTGACATTCATCATTGTGTGGTCACCTTGTTTGCTCTCAATACAACCCGTGTATTCGAAACCGAGGCTGGGATGGAAACAATAGTTTGGCCCCCTTATAATAGTGGAAATCGTGATTTGTGATTGGTATCACAGTGAACCAGACAGGTTGGCATTGTTATATTAATGGTCCAAGTTTGCCATCTGCCTTCCCCTGCAAATTAAGTCATTACGCTTGTTAGAAAACACCCCTTTTTCAGTTTTAGTCCTAATAATATAGACTCTACATTAATTGTGCAATCTGGCCTACAAAGCACAATGTGAATTAATTGGAGCCCTTTTCAGCACAGATCGGGATTAACGAATTCAAACAGACTATAATTGGATTTTCATCGGCGACACTTTCTACTTCTGATAATAACTAAGCTATCAGTCAACAAAAAAATCTTAAAGACTTGTCAAACAACCTCGGTCATAATCCAACGGGTTGTTACGTAATACATAATGGAGACATAATCATAAAGCTATAAACGGTAAATATTTGTTAAATTGTTGACTGGGCAGGGTTTCACAACAGAATGCAAGTGTGGAGTTATTTCTCTAATAAAGACTGTGGATAAAAGTGTAAATGGGCTTCATAATAAAAGTTAATGAGAAATTTCAGCGGCAACAAGATTGAGCACCTTCTTACACGTCACGGTTAAATTTTGATCACGTAAAAATTCACAGATCGAGTTGAATGAGAAATATGACACACAAAATGAAGCGAGAACCTTGCCTGTGTGTGCTATAAAATTGTTTGCATTTTACTATAAGAATTTATGATTTTTGTCGAAACCAAACTTACGGTCTTTGCTTATTAAGATCAACAACCCATAAGGTCAATAATTTACATATTTTGTAGAGCGTATTATTTTTGGGTGAAGTAGTCTTGCAATATTGAATTTGTAAATAAATAGAGTGCCCTAACACGAGAGATTTTAATGTTTTATTACATTTAACTCAGGGGGGGGGGGGGCACAAGAATTGCCAAGTTTTTATTTCTTGTTTTCCTTCCATCTAGTTAACACTGCTGCCATTCAAATTGGACTAACTTTTTCCCCCGTTTGAAAGCATTTTAGGAGCCCAAATTAATTTTGCTTCACATAATTTGTTCATATGGTTCAATATTGCAATGCCATTATACCAAAACAAACATCCTTCCCACTTTGTTTCGACCCTGGAAAGTTCACGGTTATCTATAGGTGTTTTTAAGGATCTCCTCATCAAGCAACACATGGTACAGCATTTTTATTATAATTCTTACGCAATGAAGTAGGCCCTACAAAACAAGTTCAAACAGCAATGTAAATGCAATAAAGTCCATCAAACCGCATCGGGCAAAACATGGATCTTCCACGGCTGGGAAAAACACATAATGATGAGGTTTTATTTTGGGCTGTATTTCTCTATGAGGCTTGCAGTGCACGCACGTTGGTGATGCAGTGCTCATAAATTATTTGGTACCTCAGACAAGCAAGGACAAAACAAAAAGGGGGAAATAAAAGACGTTTAGTTCTGGGAAGGAGAGAAAAATAGAATGTCTCCATAGATTTTTAAATTATTATTATTGTATAATTGGTTTATTAAAAACATTCAAACATCACAGCTAAATCGGTCTTCGGAGTCATGAGAAAACAGTGAAAAACCCCATTACATGTTTTCACTGTTTTCAAACATCGGATTTTATCACCAGTGATAAAGACTATATTGTTTTACTAATTTCCTAAAAACTACAGCATTTCAAGCAAAACTATTTCAAGGGAACTTTTTCACCATGACCATCTTACACCATGTAAGTTATGTGCAAATCTGTGAACATTTATATTTTCAATCATACCAATGTTGTACACACCCTGTTGAAAAGAGGGCTGATCTTCGCACTGTCCCTAATGACGGAATGCACTCTTAACTCTTAACATACAATAATTAGTGATCGTTAGCTAAATACTGTGCATTCTTGCCGCCGGTAACCCTGACGATATGACCAGGTGACACCCTTTGAATGTCGCTGACCCTTCTTGTGATAACACACGCGGACTGGAAGATGTTATAATAGATGTTGTGTTCATCTAAAGTGCTTTAAAGGTGCTACCGCTGAATGTTTCAACGCATCAAATTATTCTATATCAGCAGTCATCTAACTAAGAAACTTACCCGGGTCAGAACTGACCGGATTCCAGGACCCAGGGGTCAGGCTGGGTCAGAACTGACCCGGATTGACCCAGGGGTCAGGCTGGGTCAGAACTGACCCGGATTGACCCAGGGGTCAGGCTGGGTCAGAACTGACCCGGATTGACCCAGGGGTCAGGCTGGGTCAGAATTGACCCGGATTTCGGGTTACAGGGTCAGGCTGACCTGGAAGGTGGCTTTAAACTCAAATGGCATTTCAACTCGGATTCTGCGTCATCTGGACCCATTTATGGATCGTTTTGAAATAGATTCCGGGTCTTACTGACAATGGGTCAGTTCTGACCCGGAAGATTTTGGAGTATTTTGGAGATGGCTGCAGCGTTACTGACAAACGGTTACCAAGGCTCGTTAACTGCCACTCAAATAAGTATTTTAAGGTTGAGCAAAGAATATCTTACTTTTGCGCGATTTCACTTGAATGCACACTATATCCTCACGAATGAGGTACGTTGAATACGACGATTTTAACACTTTCTTTTGCGCGATTTGACATGACAGACAGAGTACAACACTATTTTTATTGCGTTCACAGATGAGTTGTTACAGACGTATCCTTTTTGCGCATTTCCACTTGACAGCTTACATCCACTAAGGACGAGTATACACGATTGAGCAACTGTGGTCATCATTGTCTACTACAATTTGTATCTCTTTTTCTCTGAATCTAAGAACTGCATGATTGATTTGCTGACGTCATTCTTATAATACTCTTCACATGTTATGGATGAATGGACAATGGACATCATCAAAATGAACACTTTTCTTGCTGTGTCCATCATGTTTAAAAGAAAGATCGGTGTTATTTATTCCATGTGCACGATATTTAGTTTGATAAAAAAAGACAGGTTTTTGTTTAAATCTATGAAAATATAAAAGAGTGTAAAGGTTTGGTACAACAATGGATTAAGCTCGTGTAATTAATTATGAGAATTATTGTCAAACATGATTTTTGAAATTTGCCAGGCATATATTTAAAGCAAATATTTTCTGCAAAATAGCTATGATTGTGTTGCTGGCAGTTAAACAAGCTAAGAGCGTTCTTCGGGACGTATTTCTACATCCATGGTCAGACCATGTGAAGAAAACACACCGATGTCCTTCTGTTACTTCCCGTACAGTTATCTCGATACAGTCCATTGAAATTAATAGACTGGTGCTGGTGATCCTTTATGACTGGGTTGTTGTGCCATCCGCGTAATGAACCATTCAAACCAGGGTGCTATAATCTTCGTAAACTTATAACTCACACAATGCATGAGAACAATGGCTGACGGAGTATTCAAAATGGGTGACCTTTAAAATTAATTGATCCCCCCCTTTAACCTCGATTTGGTTATAAATATAGGTGGGTTAATACAAGATAGCCGTGCCATACAGCCAGAAAAGGCAACAGACTTTCTCTCATCGCATGTAATCAAAATGAGTACCCCTTTAATAAAAGAAGACTACTTGCAAAAATGATTGTTAGTGTACACAACGAACATGACATAGATGAGAGAAGTCTAAGGGGGAAACCGAAACTTTCACCGTATCGCAAACAAACTCCAAAATACAAAGAAAGGAAGCTACATTTATGTTTTCTTCGCCAATCTTTTTCATCGATGAAAAAAGAAGCAAACAAACCCCTGGGAAAATACGGAGCTCACTTATATTTAGTTATCTATTTTTAGGTTGTTTTTTCTTTTTTCTTTTCTTTTCTTCCCAAAGCCACGGTTCTTCTACCGACAGTCTCAGCATGCAATGATAACACCTGGAACTGCTATAATTGTCTCGGCCCCTTAGGTGTTAGAACTATATAGACTAATTGTACTATAGCGTGAAATGCAACCGCCAACAAAAAGTGAAAATTTACGTTTAACCTTGTGTATATGGATGTAGGTTAAACCCTTCCGCACATGATCCAATGGACCAATAACATCGTATGGGATGTTATCTTAAACTGACACCTGGGCAAAGAAAAAGCAAACTAACTGTACTTTTGAATTCTATTTGCTTTCATAAATGTTCAGGAAGTTCGGCATCCACAAAAATAATTTCAAGAGCGGCAAATATGACAGGAAAGTTTGCTCTCACATTTAAAGACAAAATGTATGCTAATTGATTAAAAAGCATACAAAACACATCGTGATATGAAAATAAAAATCTTCCTTCACATTATAAAATGACTTTAAAGTCTCGCCCACCACAAACATCTTAACCTGTCAGGGTGGACCCCAAATGGGGAATGTGATAATGATTCCAATGTATGTAACACCTCGGTATTTATTTTCTAACCCCCCCCCCTCCCCCCATTTACCATTCAGGCTCCGCCCTGTTGGGTAAGCAGAGATTCACCACCATATATAGATCATGCAAACTTTGTTTAAAAATAAAGTGACCATGTACATTCCATGGCCTTTCTGGTAGGCAAGACACTACAATGATCACATTATTACGTGAAACTTTACATTTTTAAGTTCAATATAAGTTCAAAAGTTATAAAAAGTAAGCTGTACAAGTTTTGAGATGTGTCCATTTATTCAAATTAAAAGTTTAGAAAAAATCGTACAGTGTGCACTATCAATGAAATGTGATTGTTTTTATATTTTCGTCCGTTCAGTGTGTACAAATTGTACCTGCAGGACACCCAGGCTCTGTGCATGGCTATTTTGTAAACAGGTGATGTCAAAGGTTACATGATACTTTGAAGTAAAACCCCATTCTTAAAGAGAGCGACCGGCATGCGGCATAACTATTTATAGTTGTCAGGGTGGATCCGGTATGGGGAATTAAATAATGATTCCACCCAATATATAACATCTCGTTATTTATCTCTGCCAAGTTCCGGCATTTGTTGGGGAAGTATAAAGATAAAGTGAAAGTTGAAACTTACCCAATGTGTGGACAGCGGAAACATAGCTCCAGTTGTATCTGACGACGATGTCCACCATGGCCTGGGCCTGAAGGGTATCAGACGGGCACACTCTGATAAAATACTCATATAGCGTCTTGTCGCTTAAATCCTTACTGGTAGCCGAATAGGCCACTTGAGGAATGCTGAATAACTGTAATAGATTCTGAACTTGTATCGCTACAGAACTCGAGCCGGGTCCTATAACCCCGACTATGGGTTTACGTGTGGGTAACGGGGTTCCAACACCACCTGGGAGGCACTGGTTTATAACCCCCGGTGCGAAGGAAGAGGAGTCCCCGCCCGCGACGTCCTGGCTGCCTCCTGCTCCGATGTTATCACTTACAAACTCCAGGCTCTGTTCTAAAGCAACAGATGAGTACCAGCAGGAATCTCTGATTTCAAAGCCTATGGTGACATTGGGGAGAATGGTGGGATCCTTATTGATGTCCGCTAGGGTTTTCATCATCACCTCAACCCGTTGGATCCCGTACTGCTCCCGGATGTCTCCGCAGGTCCGATCCGTCGCTTGGCTCTCGCTCGGGGCATGGTGGACGGAGAAGAGAGCACCGAGAATCACGTCGCCGTCCAGCCGGATGACTTTACGGTTGCGCACGGTCGCTGAGACGGCATTCACGCTGCTAACGAGGACAATTACCCACAAAAAGAGGAGACACAACCCTCTCCAATCCGAGGCACGTATGCCCATCATCTCTGCTAATCCACGGGTGTTAGCTGGTCTACCAGCACCCTTCAGCGGCACCACCACAACATCTGAGGTTAAAGGCTCCCTCCCAATCCGATGATCGGCCGTGTAGCCTTGCGCAAGTCCGGTAAATCCATGATGATGGCAGAAAGGACGGTGATGACTCTGCCACGTGCGACCACACAAATGATCGTCAGTCAACCTGGCCATGGTCTCCATCTCGGAGCAGGCCTACGCTCCAGTAACCTTCGCCTCCGATAAATCCACCTCTCCGGGGGGCCCAGCGGGGTTGTGGGAGCTCACGCGATTACACCATGCTTGAATAATTATTAAGAGGAATATTTTTTCAAGAGGCCCCAGCCACGCGACAGCACACTTGAATGTAGCGGCATTGCCACCATGCAAGGTCTCGCGACGTGGAGTGGTTCGAGTTTGATTGACTTCAACACAAATCTCATCTCGTATCCAACGAACAATAAAAAACTATGGACGACTGTCACACTGAGCTCGGAAATTCCCACTGACTGTCCACAGAGACTTCCTAAAGCGGCACGTTTACTTTCCAAGGGCTGACGCTCAGAAAAGAAAAGTGCATGACGATGACAGGCATGCGCAATAATACTTCCTCATGACGTCACCTCATTATCAGTAAAAGATAACAATTACCGTTGCTACGTGAAATCCTTCATCAATGATGCTGCCAGGTGCATTGTGTCAGCACACGAATTTATTTAAGTTTGTATATAATCCTTTCTCGTTTGACTCCTGTCAGTGACAAGTTTTTGTTTCCCGTAGACTATTTCATTTCATCCAACCTCACTGCATCTACACGGTGGACAAGCTGCGGATATTTCCCGGTCGACGAGAAGACGCGTGGTGTGGTAGTTTCAGTTTCAACAAATCATCTCCCATTAAACTCCTCACAGCCTAAGCATAGGAGAGAAAAAAATTAAACTCAGGAATTAACACCACGAGCTGAACAGTTGAGAAAATAACCAACTGTAGGCTGTTAAGAATAAACACTGCATACAGTATAACATTAATTCGATGTAAACTACCAAAAAATCCCGGGTCAGAATTGACCAAGATCCGGGTCCAGTGGGGCCTTTATTTCTGGGTCAGTATGACCCGGAATCTTTGTCAAAATGACTAAGAAATTAGTCAAACTGACACAGAATCCTAGTTAAAATACATTTTAACCACTTTCCCGCGGGTCATCCTGACCCAGAAATGGGTCAGGTCTTCTGGGACCCGGAATCCGTGTCAGTTGTAACTGGTCAAGTGTTAATAGTGGTGTATCAGTCACAACGACGTAAATATTAATGTGGCATCCCTTTCCTGCATGCTATGCAGTATTATTCGGATGTAAACAATTGCTGTGCTAAACAACAGCTTAGTGAAAATTGAGCCATTTTAGAATCACAGTGTAGTTTTGACAGTGACTTTGAATACCTAGCTTTGAAAAAGCATGAAGACTTTACTTTCTTTGAAGATGCCCACTTATGGATTCATTAGTCAAAGAAACTCCCATAGATAACGTGTGTATTACTTTTGCAGATGGCGAAGCTAAAACTTGTAGCAATGCTAAAAGTCAACAATAGAAATTCTTATTGTTATAAAACCAAGGATGCCTCACATGAAGTGAACTTAATCATTGAAGCTCGCAAGCCTGACGAAACATGTGACCAAGGGAGTTTGGTATGTGAACCAGACTGGGACTCGAACCCAAATCAAAAACGCAGTATGAACAAAAAAATGCAAGTTCTACTCTCCTGATTCTCTTTGTTGAAAAATCCAACTTACACTTTTTGAGAATAATAATTCTTATTTGTGGGGAAAATACAGTTTGTAGCAAAGTTTACGTTGTGTGTGGAATACCTGAAACTATGGAATACAGTTTCTATGGTAAGCATCAGCCTGACCATAGCACGACGTCGCATTGCGGAAGGGGTAAAGACCGGGAACTTGATGAAGATTATCCTAACCTCACCAAATGAGGGCGTTATGCACGATTTACAACGCATGATGAATGATTATTGATTTATGAAAGAGGTCGGCAGATATAATTTTCAAGCAGCAATAGGCCATGCATTGTAAAAATGAAAACAATATCAAAATGAAATGTAAAGGTAAAACGGTTCGAGCTTTCCCCTCCTTACAACTTAAAAAACGTCAAATGTTCATATTCCTAAATTGCACGTTTCCATAAGTTGATTATCTGATTTGTTTTGTAATTAAAATCAAATGAGTTGGCATTACTCAACCAGCTCAGGATATTTTGTAACAAAAGCAGCACACGTTTGGCATTTAAAGCAAGTCTGTATGTACAGCATGTGCCACTAAGAACAACTCGAAGCATCATGTTAATTGATTTTAATGAAATTACAATGGACATTTTTAATTGCTTGACGAAGCGTTGGATAATTGCACAGGGGCTGGTTTTTTAATGGAGAAAATGTCCAGCAGGAGAATTGACCGTTTGCCAATTGCCAAGACACCCCTGTATTTGCAATAGCAGAAATGATTGCTGACGTCACTCTCGTCACACCAAAAGTGCAGACCATTTCTCACTTCAAGCTCACTGCAAACATCTTGTAGTGTGTGCCTAAATAATCATGCAATCAAATTAGATAATCCTTCTGAAGAATGTCAGTAGAACCGGAGAACACTGATCTCAACCCGTCTGTGCCCTGCGTGGAAGCAGCCGTATCGAGACCAAGTGACAAGCCTATCAAAATGGCGACTCCCAATGAGCATTTTCTACGTTTTGTATTGGTCGATCTAACGTGACGTGATATGTTCTGGGTGGCACATTTGGCCTAAATAATAATTATCATTGTTTGCCATACACGCGTAAAAAACAGCGTAGTGAAAATAACCCTCAACAAAAATGGTCTCGGAACTGTATGTCTTTTCAGCCATCTGGACATAGCCACAACCGAAACCGTTATTTTAGATCCGTCCTTTATAGAGATTATGATAAGCTATAATGAGTACTTCTTCAATGCAAATCTCAATTATTACAAAACTGTTTTGATCGTATTAACCGTTGTCCGAATTGGCGGCTGATGTTACGGCTATGGATCACCGTATCATCATCAGTTGGAATATCAAAGAGTGTCCTCAGCAACACCCTTAGCAACAGTCTAAGCTGTAGCCATAGCCGCCAATTCAGATACGGTCTTAACCCGTTAGGATATTATTACACAGATCTGTTTTCACGTCGTGCTATTGATACCTCAATGTAAAACATGACAAATCGAAATGTGGCTGTTCGTGTAAACTAAACACTGTAAATTTTGTGAAATTGTCCTTGGGCTAATTAGTTTATTTACGAAACTATAACGTTTTATCACTTGAAACTTGGGGGAAATGTTGATGTCAGTGATAACATCCAAAGTGTGTAAAACCACCGATTTGCCAAAATGAAGGATTTTTTTTTAAGTGTCTCATCGTGAAAAAAACGGTAACGACATGCATTTGACCTTTCTCTTTTCTTCTGACAAGCTATACAGATGGGTTCGCGGAACCGTTTGCATGCCAATAAGAGTGGTCCATTACAAATTGACGGCTTTCGCAATAATTATAGGATCACAGACTTTTCCCACCGTCTTCACCAGTAACAAAATAATGTTAATTTCAAGCCAGCTTACAAAACCCTTTTTATCCAGCTACCCCAATAGGCATATTACGTGGTATGGAGCGAGCCGTCAAATTGTTATTGTCTTCAACATCATAATTGAGAATACAAATAATACACATTGAATGCTAATGCCATCTGGGGAGCCAACATAACTATTTGAATATGTACAAAAGTTGTCTCAGCGTTATTTGTAAATCTATTAACGTATTTTGGTCCCACTGCTATTATATTTTGACAGTTCATTATGCATGTTGCACGCATGGCCTTATTTCACCGCTCAATATTACTACCGGTATACGCATGTTCGCCCAATGTTATGGTTGTTTTATTTATTATATTGTGAATAATATTAATTTATGTAATTCTTGCACAAATTGCCTGGAGCCGTTGACACGTCTACGTCATGCTACCAGTGCAGTGTAATTCCATTTGCAGACATTAACTTGTCATTATACCGTAAATTGCGCTTGGTTTCGCCTGTCGATTAGTGAAGGAACAACGCGTTGAGGTACAAAAGAACCAATATGAAGGCCACCGGGGGAAAGGGACGGTAGTGGGACTGTGCGACGCGTTTTACGGCCGAGTTGAGCCAATCAAAGCCCCGGCTCGTGTCGGTGTCGGGGAAGTATGTGTACGGGGATTAAACCGCAGAGTGATGTGTCGCTTGCATGGAATCGAAATCCACGCCGAAAAAATGTACATTACATAAAGATGAAATTATATCGATCTTGCTGTGTGTACTCAAGTCGAGTGTGATGAGATTTGGACAATAACATGACTGTTTTCAACATCAAGAATAGTACAGTACCCTGGGTAAAGTGGCTGGCACAGACTTCGTGAACAGATACTTCCAAGTGTTAGGGTGTCAATGTGCATTGGTTTGGATAATACATTGGTTTAAAATTAAAATTGAATTGGAACAATTAGGTTATGTTATACAGGCATGCTGAGACTGGATATTAATGTACGGAATGATTTCAGATCATTAGAACATTATCACGGTAAGCCATATCGTATCCTCCAAATTAAACTAATGATACCCAAACCAGGGCTGGAATGAATTTTTGAATGAGATTGCATGTTCGTAAAATGGACAGGTCAAAAAAGTAGTAACAACATTTCGCGGGATACATGTTATATTTATAGACTTCATTCCAGTCACCCCTACCTCGTTTTCCCCCACATTGTGAAGAGGCAAGCACCCACGCTATTACACGTCTTTCAATATTGAATACACGAGCTAATGAGGCCATGTATGTCCAGCATCAACAAACTCAACGACTCACAAATATCAACTACAGAAGTTATTAACTATGATCAGTGTTAATATGATCACCAGAAGTCATCAAATGAAACGTGCGGTTTGAAGGAGTAATGGACAAGTTGCGTTGATACACGACTTATTTCACCTGTCACTAGCCCGCAGTATCGATCCGACTCTCTCACACCCATGACAATAACTCATCAAGCACCCATTCATAACTCCGTGTTGGAATCAATACCTGCTCTTTTGGTTCCTGTCTACATTGTACTGGTAATTGCCGGCCGGGGAGTGTCAAGCGATTGCACTTTTTGGAGGATCCTTGTTGAATGCATGTGACTACATACAGGAAATTCCCAATGTGGCTCCGGTAGGCTCCCTCATAAAAAGTGTTAAAAGGTGTTTAAAGTTACACATTATCATCCCTGTTTCCATGTCCCTCTTTTTAAAATACTCCAATGGGTACAATTTTTGGTGGAAACAATAGGTGGCAGTTTAGAGCATTTTCGACATTCAACCTAACTAGGGCAAAACGAGGATATTTCATTATGTAAACTCTAAAAACTCCTTGGTCAGAACTGACCCGGACCCCGGATTTCTGGGTCAGACTGACCCATTTCAGGGTCAGACTGACCCGGAAACTGGTACGATAATGGGATGTTAACTTAGATTCTGCGTCAGTTGGACCTATATCTGGGTCATTTTGACACAGCTTCCGAGTCATACTGGCCCAAAAAGGGGTCAGGCCCCAGAGGACCCTAGATCCGGGTCAACCCTGACTCGGGAGTTTTTATAGGGTGTACATGAAGAAGAGACAACAGGGAGTGGCCAAGTTTGCTGGAAAGGATCTGTTCTTAATTTGGGGCCCGAATTTACATCAGTGTCAACAAAGAAATTCTTCGACAGCGCATTTTAAAATTTACAGTCAGATGAACAATATTACAGAAAACTTGTATAAAAGGGACCAATTTAAAATAACTAAATGACATCCGGTGAATAACTTTTTCGTCTGGTTCACTGTCATTTTTGCTTAGCTTTTGTTTCGTTTGTTTGCTTGTGTGTGTTTTTATTGTAAGTAAGATTCATTTTCCCCACTTAAACTCAGTGAAATTTTGCCCAGGTCACCACCAAGGCGATACAATCCCTTCATAAAAAGAATATGACGCGCAGCTCCCTTTATACAGGCTTGTAGATTAAAAATTAACATCCATGTATAATTTCTATGGTTACTAAATTTCTCTTTTGATTTCATCGGTATCTTTCAGGAGCAATCCGAAGATTTGGTTTCATTTTGGCGCCTCGAGGCATTAGTTGTAGAAAGATAATATCACGAGGACTCGATATCTAGAATCATGCATTATTGGTGAGGTCAACGCAAGGTTTACTCTCCTTTTTCATAATGCTTTAATTCTCTTTTATAACGGCTCGATGAAAAAGCGCAATTCCAAATAAATTGTCATTATGCGCAATCTCTTTCTTTAAAAAATATGTTATACACTTTTCGGAACACATGGAGAGTAACACTCCTCGAGGGGTCATGCAATAAAATTTTGAAATAAAAGGGGTAGGACGCAGAATAAGAAAGATCATGATACCAGAATAAAGGTTTCAGTGTCGGTTTTCCTCCTTTTTATCTCTTCTTTTTAGAAGAGCGCGCAGTCAAGTCGTAAACCTTTTTTAATCTAACCTGTGAGAACCAAAACTCTCCGGGAAACCGATGACTGACTTTAACAAATTTGACATCCTGTTCACCACAAAAATATCAAGTTAGCCTATTAATCATATTTCGCTATCATCTCAAAGTGCAAGCATCTGCAACTATTATTTGAATGAAAGTTTGACGACTATTTTTATAAATTATTTGAAAACTGTAAATCCTTAATGAAATTACTTCATCATGGTTGCTATTGCTTGAGCCCTCCTAAGTTAGGTTGGATTTATTTTAAGAATGCAATTACAGGTAAACTGCGCAGATTTGTCCCCCCAAAATGGTTGCAAGATCCGTCGATGGGTTGCTTAAATTTACACTGACCAAGTCATTAGTATCAAGATAAAACAAGATTGCCAAACTACAATTTTCAAAATGGAAAGTGGGGGAATTTTAACAACTTCAAATCCCAAGCTTTCTTGAAGATGATAAGGTAATGAAAGTATCCTGATCTTATTTCAGTATAAACACAGAGCTTGTTGTTTATAATTCTTTTGGGAAATTTATGTTGTACATTTCGGTGATTGGTTTAAAAACCTATCAGTCCAGTCGCCAGTTTTGTTTAAGTCCACTCAGAGCGGGATTTAAAAAAATGTTTACGTTAAGCTTATTGGCTCAACGATACCCCCGCCGGACAATTTTGATTTCTGGTTCACTTAGCAAGCACCGTTGTTTACAGGTTTCCTCAGGCTTGCCAGCTATAATGAAGGTCACTTTTATGAGGCATCCCTTGGTTCCATTACCAGAAATATAAATTAACAGTTAAAATAAATGTATCGGCCAAGAAAGCAACTCCACACCACATGTGGTATAACATATTTGTATGTATATTTTGTCAGGGGATGTATAAGCTTTAAAGGGAGTTTACTTTTGGTAAATGTCAAAGACCAGTATCCCAAAATATACATGAAACAACAAACCTGTGAAAGTTTAAGCTCAATCGGTCATTGCAATCACCAGAAAAAAAAGTGGGGAAAAACCTTGTGTTTTCACTGTTTTCAAACATCGAGTTTTTGACTTATTGAGATCAAAACTAATTGTTTTACTCATTTCTCAAAAACTATAGCATTTAAAGCAAAAATATTTCAAAGGGAGTATCCCATCATGACCATCTTTATACCAGGTAAGTTATGTGTGAATCTGTGAACATTTATATTTTTACTTTTTACCAATGTTACAAACACCCTTTAAAGGTATTATACAGGATTGGTAGAGCTGACAAAATAATCACAGACAGTGTTCATATTTTGTGTAATCAACCACATACATGAAATAGCAAGCCTGTGAAAATTTGAGCTCAATTGGTCATCGAGGTCACGAGAAAATAGTGAAAAGAGACCTTATGTGTTTTCTGTTTTTCAAACATCGAGTTTATTATCGCGCGTAATAAAAACTATTGTTTAACTCATTTCTCAGAAACGATAACATTTTAGGCAGAAATATTTTAAGGAACCCTTTCTACCATAACTTACTTTCAATCATGTAAGTTATGTGTGAATCTGTGAACATTTGTGTTTTTCGATCTTACAAATAGTGTACAGGGCCTTTAAAGTATACTATACATGATTGCAAGATAAAAACTTCATTGTTTAATTTTAGTTTGAAAGCTAGCTTACAGTTGTATGAAGTTCATACTAGAATCATTTTTTCCTGTGACAAAATTCCCTCTTAAAGGAAGTCATATTCGAGAAAATTGTATCTGAAATTTCAAAAACACAACAGCTGATTTCGGTTGTCACAACCAAAATATAGGGACATTGTGTTTACATGCTGAAGATGAGCACAGTTTTCACAATTTGTTTAATCCTGACTCACACAACGGATTTTACCAAAATTTGGCTATTTTGCTAAGTTTGCTATTTTGTTAATTATTACACAAAACATGGACACTGTCTGCGACTATTTTGTCAGCTCTACCAATCCTGTATAATCCTTAAGATGTTAATTCAAATAAACCTCGATCACTACACAGTATATCCTTTAACCAAGCCAAGTAAATCGTACACTAAACTAATTGCATCAGCACTAGACCCCCATAACACTTTTAACAGGATTGCATCTATGTGTACGTGAGTGGAACACTTTGGAGACAACCCTTCTTGTACACCGGCTACCTCGCCTAAATAACAATCAACGTGATATATATACATTTTCATTTGAAATTACTTTTAAGAATGATGTATCGGTAAGGAAGCTGTAATCAAATTATGGACCATTTTATCTGTGAAAATGTGTCTGGGTTACGTGGATTGAGCGAGTGTATATATAGAGGAACGCTGATAACAATCTCCGAAATTCCCAGGTATTATTGGGTCAGCTTTAGGCCTAGCCGTATTCTGGGTCGACATTACCAGAAATCTGGATCAGGAACGTACTCTTGACTTCGATTCCGGGTTGACCCACGAGATCATGGTCAAGCGGTTTCTGCTCCAGGTCAATTCTGATCCTGGCCTGTACCCGTTTTCTTGACAAGAAATCCGGATCGGGAACGTGTTTTAAGACTGACCCTACCGCGGGTCAATTATGACACTGGCATTTTTAAAGTGATATTAAGAAGAGTGTCAACAGCATCTCATACAGCAGCATTCACAAACGGACACCACGGAAATTTGAATCTCAGAACTCGCCTTGAGGTGAGTTTTGGAGATCGCAATTTGTTAACAAAATTGTATTGTTTTCAGCGGGGCACTTCAGACGAAATAATTTTGCAAGATGCTTACCATCTTTATAAGAAAACTCAGCAGACTGATAAGAATGACACGTTTGTTTAGGGTCATTACCAACTACCTATACCTTTATGGGTTATTTTGTTCAAAACTTGTGGCCGTGTAAATTGGGACAAGATGTCAGGAAGAATGTATTCTGTCAAATCCGCCAATTTTCAAAAAAATCATGAGAAACGTGTATCTTATAAAGTTCTGGAAATAATACAATCATTCAAACACTCTATTGTCTAAAGGAATTGTCATTTTATTGAAAAGAAAATAGATATACTAATTTCGCTCTTCAAGCTTGCAAGTACCATATACCAAATATATTTATGTCTTGAAATACTGTTAAAGTTGACTGTTTGAAGACCCCACAAAACAGATTTGCTTTTTTTCGATTGCCTCAATCGACCCCCTCAAACCGAACGTGCACAAAATCCGCAGCATTCCATTTTACTTGTTATTATCTCACAAAAAGTTACGACTTAATGTTAATGACATATTTTCACAGGTTGTCTGATTAAAAAACAAAAAATAGTGCAAGTTCGTCCAAAACAAGGCTAAAAACCACTTTTGGTAAGGGGCTAAAGAAAATATTTAAGATGAAAATAACTCAAGGGAGCTGAAGGATAGAACTGATATCCCTCTTAAACCATAGAGTGTGGGTTTGGGAGGGAAATATGCACCAGACAAGGGGTTTCAAAGAGATGCAGTACGTGGAATAAAGCTGTTTGTATGGCTCTTTGTTCTACATCTCAGCAAAGCGAGAGTGTATTGGTGAAAACAAGTAAAAAGCCTGATTTCACGCTCACGCTCTTTACTGAAAGCTAAAAGATGTAAATTGATATACCCTTCCAAAAAGCAACTTGGAGTGATCGCCCTTTAAAATCTTTTTCCCACCAACTTTTAAAATATGTTATTCTGAGTCCTTCTTCTGTAAGAGTATTTTAACTAAAAGATTTCCCCTGATGATTAGTGTATGCACCAATTTCCCTTGAATACCTATTGATGATTTTCAAATAAGGTTTCAACCCAATCCGCAAGCACCATGCAGTCTTCTCTATTAAGCATTATGCACTTTTCATTTCTTAAAAATAAGGTGTGAACCAATTCTGTGAGTACCACACTGTCTTTTCCAAACATAGAATGAGATTTATTATGCACAACGCGTCCATTAGAAATACCCATTACGCATAACACTAGATAACATCTATTTTGACGCATTGTGAATGCACTCCAGGCAATTCCATGGGTGGTCCTTAGAGACGGTTTTGAAAAAAATGAACAGGATGACTTTCAAGCGAGCTTCTTGCTTTAAGCTTAAAAACAAGATTACACAATTTCTAAGATAGTGTGTTTATAATTGTATAACAATGGGAATATAATAATATGCTGTATTTGAATTACATTACTGAATTTAACATGACTGGAGTGCATCATAAAATCAAGTGCTCGGTATATAAATATATAACATGAAATAAAACAAAGCCGCATTATATGCGGGTTAATTATTCATTTCTCTAAGATAAGTTATATTGACTTGGATTCCTACCCATTGTTACGCTCACTTCCACGTCAGGAATGAATGTTTAAACAGACGGGCTGGGATTCGAACCAGACTGCTTTTGATATATGTAAATGACGGCACTTTTCCACTCGACGCTCGTCAACTGAACGTGACAAGTTAAAGGGGACATTGCTTGCAAATCTCTCAAAATTTTGCTGTTTGGAATTGCTTTTTAAAGGCACTGTACACGTTTGGTAATTACTCAAAATATATATTAGCATAAAAACTTACTTGGTAAAGAGCAACGGAGAGCCGTTGATAGTATAAAACATTGTGAGAAACGACTCCCTCTGAAGTTACGTAGTTTTTGAGAAAGAGGTAATTTCTCACTAAAATAATAAAAGACTCCTGGCCAGAAGCCTTTTATTCCTATCTGAAAGCACACTAATTTGTACAACAAGGGTGTTTTTTCTTTCATCATTTTCTTGCCCCTTCAATAACCAATTGAGCCCAAATTTTCACAGGCTTGTTATTTTATGCATATGTTGGGATACACCAAGTGAGAATACTGGTCTTTGACAATTACAAAACGTGTTCAGTGCCTTTAAGAGTTGTTAACGCACAAGACACATTCAATGTTTCGTGGTAAGTGCGTAGGGATTAAAATAATTTGCTTCTGCGTAAATACAACCAGCAGAACATAATGTCCGCCATTTTGTGGGTCAATTATGGTCCTAACAGCAGACCGTGTCCTGTCATGAAATTACACGAAAACCACACAATTTCAAGGGGTTTTATGTGAATCATTATATTCGACTTTAAAAATATCTTTCCAACCGTGTTCATTTCAAAACAAACGCCTTTTATATCCCCAAGCGCCCAATCAGAATGCAACCTTTAAACAGGTAAATAGATGACATGCCAGCGTCGCCAGGCTTGTAAATCACAAAATCAAGATTTTAGCCCAAATGACCTTTAGAGATAACAAACCTACTTAATATTATTCAGACTACAATGCAGGACAAAGGTCAAAAGCTCTATATCTCAACCGATCAGTCATTAATAAATGCTTAATTGATTAGCAATTACCATAACGAAAATTATGTTATAGTTAAAAGGGGTTCTCATTGAAAACTAGAGGATGAGGATGACGAGTTGCTCGTTTATAAACACAGATTTATTATCGGGGTATCACTGTAAAAACTCCAGTGTTAAATTTATTCTCGATGGTTTGTCAACACCGACACGGTGTTGATTTCACCAACGATAATTATAGTATTGGGATAAATAACACCATGTCGGTATTGTCACGAGATACCAGAAAGAATCAATTTTACAACCTAGTTTTTGCAGTATACCATAAACGGGTACTGTTAGTATAGTGCCTTTCTCAAAAATTGGAATTAAATAACTCACTCGGGGCTTAGCTCGACCCAGAATCGTGACATTGTAAAAATTTAGTGATCGGACCTTTAAGTTCGTGGTGTTGAGAATTTATAATAGGAAATGAGGTCTAGATTATTTTAATTGTAAATGACACGTCCTGTCACACTTTGAACAGATATATAACCTATAGTGCTGTCTATAGATGGTATTTGAAGGGGAAAAAGCATTGACGATTGTAAGTATATTTTATTATTTAAATTTTAACGTATTTATTAATTATTTTATTTATTTTTTATTATAATACAGCTGGTAACCTTTACTCGCCTAAAATATTTTGATCTTTTAGAAAATTGTATTTTAATTTGATCTTTTTTCTCTTACCCGGAAGACTGAAAGAAAGCAGCATGTATGATACTGATAGCAAAAATTAAATCAAAAATTTTGACCATAATAAGCAGATTGGAATAACATCTATTGTTAAGTATCTACATTAGTTTTTCGTGTTATTTTTTGTTTCCTTTTTTTTCTTTCTCTTTTTAAAGAAAATACACTATCAGGTTCACATTCCCATCCCCATCCATGAAAACGTAATCTTTGCTGGAAATCTATAATAATAATAAAAAGTCAACATGTTTTTTTGTTTTTTTGGTTTTTTTTGTACATAGGCCTAACATTAGTTCAAACACATGATAGAGAAAAGATAATTAAAAGCACACTCACCGCCGTCCCGATTTTCGTCGAAACGCATTCAAAATAAAACACCACCGTGCACACATACAATTATTACTACATTACGAAGATAAATCGCTTGAGTTCTGACGAGTGTCGTGACTGGGGGAATTTGGAGAGGCTGAGCTATCTATATGTAGATCCTGCTACTGTAGTTTCAACTAAGAAGAGTTTGGACAAGTAGTAATGGATCCGTCTTGCCTGAGCGGAGTCACAATGCATTATAAGCTTTGCAAGCTCCCCTCCACCGCGAGTGAGTCCAGTGAAAAAAACTTCCTTTAAATCTATCTAAGGCTTGTTTCCAGCGCATGCGTCGTCGTCAGCCACACGAATGACCGCGAAACACGATTTATGTTATAGTGTTATCTTTGGCTAAAATCATACTTGAAGTTGCCACGGGCAACTTTCTTATTATGAATTCATACTTTCCCTTAATGGTTATTAGTTTTAGGTATACGCTTGTAATACTTACGGTGTATTGAGGTTTCTTCAAAGAGATTAGGCCTGATGATTATGACGTCATCTCGGTAGGGCGCCCTCTGCTAGAGGTCGAAAAGAAGTTAGCTCATTGGTCCATCATGCGCTGCGCGTACATGTCCATTTTCTATTTTGTTTCATCATCGTTTTGCCTCTAAGATGGCGGCGAGAAGATTTCAATTGTCATTATTCTCACTCTCTTCGGCTTTCACAACGGCTTGACTAGCCCTATCAAAATTTGCCGAAATTGTGCGGTTTCTGAGCATGTTTTATTTTCTGCAATGCGTGTTTAATTCGAATTTACAGGGACAGTTGAATCGAAGAGAAGACGCAATAGCGGGGAGCTGAAATTGAATTTCTGCCAAAGCGCTCATAAATGTAATTTTCTGTAACGTATGTTTCTTAATTTAATAATGTTACTCGTACTGTAGTACATGGATTACAATTTCAGATACTCATATGTCAAATGTTTATTTACATTGCTGACATTCCTGTGTTATTAGCTGTGTCACCGTAGGCCCTTCATCACGTCCTCTCGCTTGAGCGACTTCAATTTATTGCAGTGATTTCAAAACTAATTGAAAATGTAAAGGTATGTCATACGGGGACAACATTTCTGCGCGATTTATTATTATTATTATCATTTTTTATTTAATTTTTTAATATTTCTTTTTGGGGGGGGGTGTTTGTTGGGGTGTTTGTTTGTTTGTTTGTTTTTTGTTTGTTTTGTTTTTTGTAATTTTTTGTTGTTATATTTTGTTGTCATTTTATTATTATTTTTTTTGGGGGGGGGGGGGTTGATATTATAGTTTTTCAACTTGATACCATGGAACCATGCAGAAGCTTTTCCCTTTTCAGTGACTTTAGGCTTATGATTGTCACATGACTTCATTAACCAATGAAAAGTATACAAATAAAAATTATTTATTACACTTGTTTGTGCTTTCTGCAAAACACGATTCAGCTTGTATATAATCAGTGTTTTGTAGTCAGTCGCAGAGCAATCACTCTTAAAACTAAGTGTTGATTTCAACACTATAATGTGCGGTCAGTGACTATGCTCTATAAAAGTTAGATTTCATAAAGGCAGGGTATACTTTGTAAATTTCAAAGACCAGTATCTTCACTAACTTGGTGTATCATAGCCTTGACCAAGGCGTTGGAGTTTTACTTTCATTTATTTTTATTAGATTTTTGTTTAGTTTGTTTTCCCTTTGAGCTATTGAGTATGGTGGCCCTGAAGGGACATCGCATATCGCAAACGTGTGCGCATACGTATGCAATGTCGTGAAACAATTCGCGAAAATGTGCGCACACGTATGCAAAAACAATTCGCGAAAATGTGCGCACACGTATGCAATGTCGTGAAACCTCCATGGTGAAACAAATCGCGAATGGACGACATTGCATACGTGTGCGCACACATTCGCGAATTGTTTCACGACATTGCATACGTGTGCGCACACATATGTAATATGCGATGTCCCTTCAGGGCCACCATAATTGAGCTATTACTTTACCCGCCCGAGCTATGTGCAGTCTCTGTGTGCACAATGCATGTGTACGCAGTGCTTGCGTGGTGGTGTGAGATGTATACGTAGACTGTCTGGTTGCGCTAGCCAGGGTCGTTACTATAATGCGTGCGGAAGACAAGACCCCATTGGTCAGTGGCGGAAGTCATGTTTACTATAGACCATGTTACATTTGTTTACAGAGTGGTGACCTTGTACATTCTAATGCATTTCCTGCAGGGCAAGATACTACACAGGCTATATGGGAAACTTTACATTTTGTGTCATAATTTTCACATAAATTCAAAATTTACAAAAGCAACAGCTGTACAGCTTCTGAGATGTCCTCCCTTTTTTCATATCAAAAGTTGAGAAAAATCAGACAGTGCAATCTCCATAAAACATAAGATTTGTTGTTTTCTTCCATTGATCTGTGTACAAATGTGCCTGCAGGAAGTCCAGGCTCTGTGGCTCTTTTGTAAACATGTGATGTCACAGGTCACATCATCTATAGGGAGGGGGTGCGCAATCATGTGCAATCGCGGTTTTAGTACACTCCATTTTTAAAAGAGATGCGGACCGTTAACAAGGAAAAAGAAAACCATACCGTTGAAAATCTTTCTTTATCAGCACTAACAACATAACAGTAGGGCCTAAAGGTTTGATATTTAAACTATTAAAATTACTAAAGCAGTAATTAGCAACGCGAAAAAAATCATTTACGAATGTTCTCTAGTGTAAAGATTAAGTGTTTACAACATTTGAAGGCACGTTAAACCGGAGGTCGTTGGTTCAAATCCCGCTCTAGTCAATTTTTCTTTGTTCAACCCAAAATCAACATTTGAAGATATCATCACCCTTAGATAAAATGGACTCATCCAAGCAGTCTCAACGAACATCGTGTTCGAATCTAAAAGGTCATAATGAGGGAAGCTCGTGATTGGACGTCGAATATGAATCATTCAATTGCTTCCCATTCTGTGTTGTTTGCAGTCGGCCTAATATTAATAACGAAAGATTTAAATATTCATGATCTGCAGACCAGCATATCCGAGGGCCCACCCATTTTCGTCCAATAGTGGACGAAAATATCAAGAAACACATTAAACCCGGAAGTTACAGACTCGACAATTATTGTTAACCCTTAACATTTTTCTGTAAATAAAACATTTAAAGGACATGGCTTTTGGAAGTTGTTGAAAATTTTCTAATTTTGTGCCCTGAGGTTGTTGGGGCGTTTGCGGGTAAAACTGTCACTCATAGATCAAGGTGTTTATATTTTTGATAAGCATAGCTCAAAATTCAACGGTTATAACTTACCAAAAATTCAAAAGAAAAGCTAAGTTTACGAAATTTATTTGGTTGGTTTGCAAGAGGCTGCAGTTGAGTTTATATATTTAATTATTAGCATTTAGCATTGGTTGATACGGGATCTTATCGTGTGGTGCACCGATGCCTGATTTCACGAAGTATTCAAAGGTCTATTGATATGCACGTCGCCCTCTGCAGTTGGAACTTGTCCATGTAAAAATCAAACAATAAAAGCAAGGATCTTGAAACAAAGACCATTGTCTAAGGGAAATATTTCAGAGGATGATTAATCTGGCGCTAACTTTACATATGCTTCTTCAAAATGGTCGATTCAATTATCTGGCGATCACTGATACTACTACCAATCATTTATTGTAATTCGTTACTTATTTATAATTTCATGAGTTATCTGACCCAATAAAAACAAATCCCACTTGACAAGTAGGTAAAACCTTTCTCTGTGGTAACACTGGGTAAGAGGTTAACACGACTTAAAGGAACAGTGCATAACACAGTTCATCCACAAGACTTGTCAACAAAATAATAATGCAAGGGACGTTGTTCCCATAAATTATTATTTGTTAACTTACCCATTGATTATAATGTTCTACCATTATTATACCAATCCCCCCTCCTGAAAACACGTTTTTTATTTTGTATTATATAATAATCTTTTTACCCTTGGCTGAAAATTGTCAAAACCAAGAGAAAAAGCAGTTGGAGACACGCCCCCCCCACTCACCACGGCCCAATTTCATAAAGCCCGTAAGCACAGAAACTTGCAAAGCACATACAAATGTTGCTTAGCAGAAATCGTTTACCAACCAATATTCAATAAAGTTTACATTGTTGCGACCGGTGCCCCACTCATTTTTTGTTTAGCAAAGAAATTTGCTGAGCAGTGTTTTCTGCTTAGCAGCTTTATGAAATTGGGCCCATGTCTTATTTCGAGTGCCACAATAGACCCTTCCCATGAAATATGCTAATTACTATCACGCATGCGTACAGACACTATTGGTTGGCAAACGCCATAGAGATGTGCACTAAGCAGACGCACAAACGCGTCTGCGTCACGCGACCATTAGCCCCACTACAAACAGGCGCGATGATCCATCATTTTGCCAACCAAAATGTTAGTGCGCACGCGCGATATGCAATTTACATATTTCGTGGGAAGGGTCTGTTGATATAAATCACGTATGAACGTGCAAAGAACCCCTCACAAATCATTTCCTTATATTCGTTGTTTCCATTCAAAATGAAACTTAACTTTTGAAACTTCCAATTTGTGGTTATGGGTGGTGTCTGTATTGGCAACTGAAAGATAAACGTCCTTCGGAATCAGTGCACTGCAAGTAAAAATATTCTTCAAATAGATCGGGACTTTTACCAGACCTAGAAAATATTAATATTTCCCTAAAAATTGAATCTAGATGTTCTATATTATCGAGTATTATTCAACAGTGAATATTATGTTCATTTTCTGCGGGCGTTGAGTTAACCACAATGAGTTGATCCAACGTAAAACAGGAAGTGAAAACTTTATGCTTCCAAAGGGCACCAAGGTCAAATACAGCTTTGTGCTGCACTCATTTTTCAACAGAAAGTCCAAATGAAAGTGGAGAAAGGAATTAATTTCAATGCCATTTTAATAGAATATCATTGAAATTCAGGAACTAAAAATTTCTTGTACAAAAATGTTTAGACCCATATATTTAAAATGTGATGTTATTTGATGGTTTTTGATATTGCACAAATTTGCACTGGGCGAGTAACAAATACATTGGCATTTTACACTGAGGTTAGAGCCTTTTTTATGAGGACTCTATCTATTATAGGAAAATGATTAGATCACAAAACTCAATTTGAAGTGGAACCCCAAAGGCTCAAATACTTTAGAGGTACCATAATGATACACTAATGCTGTCTAGTTTATAAAGATTTGTATCCATGCAGTTGAAAATTCGTAGTGTGTATTGTAATCTATATACAAAGTTAATAAAGTTAACCAATAACTGTTTATACCAAAATGGTTGAAACATTTTCCCTATTATGAGAAAAACTCACGCTGCGTGTCAGCAGACTCAGGGCTGTAAACTAAGATTTGGCGTGTCGTGGCCGAGCGGTCTAGGTCACCGGACCTAAGCTCTGGTGTTTTCAGCAGCAGAGTGTGGGTTCGATACCCGGTCATGACACTTGTGCCCCTGAGCAAGGCACTTAACCATAATTGCTTCGAAAAAGTTGGGAAGGTAGTGCATTCTGCTCTACCAGACAGGCTCCTAGTGGATGATACCCATGCCTACATCCTTACGGACTGTGAAGGGGGTAACCCTGTTTCAGCCCCAGGAGTAGGAGGCAACGTGCCCCTGGTGTCAATTGATTTGGGTCGATAGCCCAAATCAGTTATGTGTAGCCCTCACCTTGAGTGGCCGTCCGTGGCCTTGTGAGTTGGGCGATATCTCATAAAAAAATTCAAAAAAAAATCAAAATGGCGTTTGTTTATCGCAAAGTTGAAAAGTAAACTTACGAAAAATGTACAAAACCAATTTGTACTGACTCATTGCAGTACATGCAGCCCCACACTGGCATTAGTTCAGACACATGCAAATTAAGTTGGGGTAGTTGTAATCCGAAGAAGTTATAGCATTCGGATAAGTCTCCTATAGGGCATCGTGTGTATAAAAACAAAGCACTGCGTGTTTACAGTGCTTTCACGAACAAAAATGGGTATCAAACTGACATCATGTTTTAACAAATTGTGAAGGTGTCGAAAGGTACGTATAACTCACCCAATGTCGCTCGCTTTATTATTCCAATGTATAGGCTGTGAAGGTTAGCAATAAAATGACGGTGTAATATTTTTTCAATCACCTAGAAATTTCTCAGTCAAGTGGTTGGCATAGGGATGAAGTGTTTTCGAGACTGATAAATTAGACCATGGGTCATGGAGACAAATCAAATTGATAGACAGCACAGCGTACCTTGCACCGCAGATTTGGTGTCCGTGGAACTGTTATATTTTGCAACATGTAGTTATTACTGAGCCAATATTTATTTAAGTATGTCTCCATTTTGATGCAAATGATGGTTAAATATCAGTTGATGTGGTTGGTATTATGGACTTTTCTGGACTCTGACTTTCATTGTGGAGGTACGAATACCCTTTTCCGTAGAAATTACTAACAGAAAGACCACAACAGGATACAATTCCTTTGCATGTTTTTGCGTGTGTCTTTTGTTTGTTTATTTTCATAGAGTTTGGTCACCAGATGGCGCTGTTCTTACTAAGCTTATTAGCCGCACATGCAAAACAGTGTCAAACAATCTTGATTCATAATACAAATGTACTATTCTGTTTTTAGCGTATAGTTTGGTAAATAATTAGTTGTAGCTTGTCCTTCTATGGTTATAGAGCCTTGTATTGTGTAATAGGGGCCTATGTCTAAAATTTTCGTATCCAGCCCGAGAGGGTATTGCCACGTACGCTCTGTTGTGAGAGCTTCATGCTGGGTGCTATAACAAACAATCCCTTTCGACCGAATTCGTTTCGAAGCTATTCATGTCACCCTCGTGGCAAACCCATTCTAGGGCATTTACTGGCAGGAAAGAAACCTTTTTATAAGTTATGACAATTGTTTCTCTTTTTTTCGTTGCTTATTTACCGCTACAAATCACTAATTTAAAAAACAACAATTTTAGTTGTAGGCCCTACCTCTTTCTTCATTTGAATAATCTATTTTTATAACAAAATGCTTTTTATATTTCATCTCATTGTTTTATGATGCGCATAGAGGCTCCTGCAAATATGCGCTATAAAAATGTATCGCGTTATCACTATTATTGCAAAAATTGATACAAGTCGTACCGTGCAATAATATTTCAATAAAACAAGATTGAGTGGTTTTCCCCCTAATAAGCTGTCCAGCGGCGGATACAGGGGGGGCGTGGGGGCGCACGCCCCCCCTTTTGGTTGAACAAATAAAAAATAAATAAATAAAATAAAAAAATGAGGGAGAGACAAAGTTAATGACATAGGCCCTACCTATTTTGTTTTAAAAAAAACTACTAATAATCTGTACCTCGTACACTTTGTTTCATTTGTGGACCACTGAACATAAGCGCGAAACACCGTGCAAATGCCTGGTGCGGGGTGCGGGGTCCGGGGTAGACTTGATTCAAGTCCCTTTCTCGTGCGAGGTTCCTAACGTAACGCGCCAGCATGCAGCCACAGAATACCAGTGCGCCCTCACCGACAAAATGTAGTTATTTATGCGGTGTACTTTACCACCCCCGCAAATAAAAAAATCAACGAGTCTTCTTTTTGAACGCGTTTGATTGGACAACAAGTAATGCGCCATAACTTTGCATATTCGTAAGTGAATAAATTTACATATCAGGCAACTGCGGGTTCGTCAAGTCCCTGTCCCGCGCGCGGAACAGGTTGGGGAATGCAGAGCGCAAAATAATAGTTTTCTGACGATGAGGCAAGGAAGGGCCTTGCACGGGATTGGGACTTGAGTCAAGTCTAGGTCCGGGGGCGTGAAGATCATGTGAGTCGACCATGCCACCTGTGTGTGTACATTGTGCAAAGAAGTTTCTGGCTGGAGGTCAGCACGCGCGCGCGCTAAATGCAATGTGACTTTTACAATACGAACTTCGGAAACTAGTATTAATATAAGAAAAAAAAGTGAAGACATAGCCCCATGAATAGGGCCAATCCACTTCGTATCCTTGGCTCTAGCACCATTGCATTCCTATTTTTGTGCCCGATTTTATTTTTAATCCGGGTTATGAAACGTACTGATCAAGCTTGTAGAAAGCCCTTATGCTTAATTGCTTTTTAATGATCACAGATCTTTTGGGAAAATTGTTTGCTTTTCGTATCGCGAGTGTGATTTTTTCCCCACTTAATTATTAACTTGCTCGAAAAAACATTGTCAGGTTCCCACAAAAATCCACAACAGTTATACGATCAACTGCTGATATTTAATGGGGACCAGATTGATTCCCTCAGCGCGCCATCAAGGTTTTGTGAAATACGTGTAATGCGGTGCGCATCTTAAGCCCGTCTGCGCAAAAGATATTATGCTCAGCGCGTTATGTAAATCAGTCTGGTCCCCATTAGATCGTATAAATGTTGTGAAATTGTTCAGGGAACCCAACTTGTATGGTTCTCGCGCAAGTTGTTAATACGGGATCAAAAAATTCACTCTCGCGACTCGAAAGGCATCCAATTTTCCCAAAAAATCCGTGATGTTTAAAAGAAAAAGTTTAGCATTAGGGCTTTCTACAAGTTTTATAACCCGGATTAAAAATTACATCGGACACAACAATAGGATTGCAATGGTGCTAGGCCCAATTGGCAAGGATACGAACGAAGTGGTTTGGCCCTATTGGGGCTCGTGAAGACATAACATCGTATAATCATGGTGTCTCACTCTGTTCAGAAAATCACAGATTTGTTGTATTCAAGAAAGAGGGTTAATACATGTGTTTCTTTTAAACTAGAAATTATCAATATTGTGCAGATAGTACACCGATACGATGCAGGGCTGGAGGAGGGGGGATAGGCCAATAGGCCTACCCTCACATTTTCGTACATTGATGTTATTGTTGCTCGATCGCGCTGTCACTGAAGACAAGCACAACTTGTTCTTATCAGTAGTAACATATTTTGTGTCACATTCGAATCCTCAAGTATGTGAAAATTATAGACAAAGAGACACTATTTGGTTAATTATATTAAAAATTGCACTATCGTTTGTCTCACCCAACAGTTTTTTTCCCCTGAGTAAGTATTAATTGTAGCCTGCATTTTGATTTTTATAAACTCAGGATGGCTGATTCAAATCAATGACTCCCAACTCGAAAATTAAGTTTTAATGATGATCTTGCTAAAACACATCAGGGAATCAGACTCCTTTACCAGCCATACTGGTGGTACCACCCACAAGACAAAGGGTCATGTCACCTGCACCACCACTAATCTAATCTATCTAATATCTTGCAGAGTCTGTGGTGTTCAATATAGGTGAAACAAGAACTACACTCAAGAGGCGTTTCTATGGCCACAGATCCACAGTCAACACCCAAAAGCTGGATACACCTGTAGGACACCACTTCAACCTTCCTAACCACTCCATTTCTGACATGAATTTACAGGGCATTGAGGCACTAGGTAACTGCAGAGAGACTGTCCGTCTGAGTAGGGAAAAACTTTGGATAAGGCGCATAAAGACCACTCAGCCCCATGGTTTGAATATCCAAGAAGGAAATGACTAATAACCTTTTGTTTTTGCCTTCTCCTTTTCCCACACAGTTATCCACTTTATTAGATTCAGATTCAGATTTAGATTAATTTTATTGGTCCATAAGGAAATTCAGTATGTCGGCATTACAAAGAGCACATGAACATCTACTATAGAAAATAATATACACAGATAGATAATACACAGTAGCAAATTTACAATGACGTACAATGACGTAGTCGTAAGGAAGACATATGGAAACACGGATAAATAACGTTTTTACGTAGAGGAAATAAGAAAATAAATGGACTTACAACAATTTAGAATGTACGATTGCGCAGAACTAAGCGGTATATAAATACAACTTGAAATACCATAATTATACCACAGGTAATATTTGATTACTTTGCTCGTGATACTGGAACATTGGTTGAAAGGACAATGGTACAATACAATTGATGAATAGCGAAGTGACAAGGTACAGGCCAATTCAGTTTGACTGGAGTCGGCCCTTCATTGTATTAACTAATTATTTACCTCTCTTCTAACCTTCCATTTTGTCCTTTGTGTTCCCAACTTCTTGTGGTCAAGCTATCCCCCTTCCCTTCATAACCCCCCCCCCCTTGTCTTCATAATCCCTGCTTACCCCCTGCCTTCTCTGAATGCTTTCTGCTTTTCTCCCTCCACTCTCTCTATTCATGTATTTCCACTTGACTACTCTTGCAACTCTTGTCTGCTTGTATGTGTGTTGTGTGTTGTCATTTAGCCTTCGAGAAAGACTCTGCTAGGGTCGAAACGTCAGGCCACTAACTTATTTTTTGCATTTATACCACAGGTCCTTTTGGTTGGTAAGCAGTTTGCAACAGCTAATTCTATTTTCTCATAAAACAAAAGTGGTCAGATATTGCATGAGATCGCACCACAGAGCATCTAGAATCCTAACTGTTTCGGAGCATTTAAGCGGGCCCCGGAACCGGCCCATGCCGTAATTAGGGCCTCGCGTTACGCGCAGTCGTAGGAGCCACAAATTGCATTCACCATTTGCTGCTTGGTAAATTTTACGCCCCCCCCCCCCCCCCCCCCCCGTTTGGAAAATCCTGGATCCTCCCCTGCTGTCTATAACAAATCAAGTAGCCCACTGGAAGTCTAGACGTTGTGGCTCTTTTGTAAACACGTGGTTGTAAGGTCACTTATTGCACGGCCTGTGTTAGCACAAACGCCTACTTTTTCGGCACAAAACCCAAAGCTTGTTTCTAAATATAAACTTGATACAGGTCTATTTGTCTTTCAGATTGCAGTAACACTTTCTCCGAGTAGAAATTTAGTTCTGATATGAAGCAATGGTTCACATCACAACTAAAACTCTACTTTGCGAAAGTAGATCAAACATAGTGACACCAACAATTAATCTCACAAAAGATTTATTCAAAATACAACGATCTGGGAAAAACTTTCCGCCCATCACCCAGTTTATAAACATCCATTTCCCGAATCGATACTTACGACCACAAATTTTCTGAAGCATCACTATAAGTATATTGGACTGTTCCTGTGACGTGTTTTCTCTGCTAAATATGGCCACCTAAATAGATTGAAAATTCACACATATTCATAATAATTATGAGTAATACGTAATAAATTTGGCTTGTATTAAGTTATAAATATGACATGTAAGTCATCATTGATTTTTATTTGATCTGTTTTTCTTTCTGTCTTAGGTCCTAAAAGTTTTTGATACATTGGAACTCCGATCGATTTTGCTTGCCCTCAAACAAAACTTCCCCGCCCTCCCCTAACACACCCGCCACTGCTGTCAGTTATCAAAACAAGTACCCATATTATGTCCAAACAGATCGGTCCGTACAAGGAAGTAGAATGTCTATTAGCATCACAATGTAAGCATATTTCATTTTCTTTATGCCCTCATACAAAGGGGAAGTGGATTAAATATATTGAAACTTTGCATCACCATATATATACAACGCTTCAGTTCACCGCATAAAAACATGGCGTACCAAGCTCGCTGTACCTTTCTGGCTGTGCTATGGATATGTTGTTCCGTGCATTTTGTGACATCGCGGCATTTGAAAAATGACTGTCCCTGTTCCGATGCCTCGCTGTGTGATTCGGTTACAGCACCCCCAAGGAAAGAGGTGAGTTGGGGTTTATAGGATGCAGAACATAGAATGTAAATTATATGTTCAATTAACATTGATATGCTATAGTTAGACATAATAAAGGGGGAGACATAATGGGGGACAACGGGGGACAATTTCATGTATCAATCACTCGTTTGTTTGTATAATTATTATTTGCGATCTCATGGGGGGAGTAGGGGGGTTCTAAGCGGGGAGGGGGAGGGGGTCGATATAGATTTTGGTCCGAGGGGGATTCTAAGCGGGGAGGGGGTGGGGGTCGATATAGATATTGGGGATGTTTATATCATCTGTCATCATAAATCACCATCGATTCGTAGTGGAAAGTACATAATTGGGTTGTGGATAGTGGTGTAACTATACGATTTTTGTCTCGACGAGCGGGGGTGAGGAGGCGGGGGCAAAGACTTTATGGGGGCTCTTTCATGTATCTAGCCATTCATTTGTATTATTATTATTTTTATTTGTTTTTCGATCTCACTGGGGGGCGGGGAAGAAGGGGCTCGGGTTCTGAGCGGCGGTCGGTAGAGACGTTTGTATCATCAGGCTATTTTGGTTTGCGGCAATCAACGGAAATGGATTAATTTTTCATGGGAGGATAGGAAGTCAGGTGGAAATTAAAAGTAGTTTTCAGATTGAAAGCTAATCAAATTTCTCCAATAAATTTCAAAGTTTTTGATATTAATATTGAGAGAAACACGTTCCCTCACTGAGTCATAATCGTCACCCGAAGCTACAATATAAACTATGCAACTCAATGACATTTGAAAACATGAATTAATTAAAAAAAAAGTTGAAGCCCAGTAGCGCCACCTTGATAATTTAGATGACCTTATATTTTTTTTCTCAGATTTTTGCTTTCAGTTACGAAACAATTCACTGGGCAAAGTATGATTGGTCAAAAATCACTACAATCGCCATGATTGAAGAGTACTTGCCGGAGATCATGTGCCACGCCCATTCAGTAGGAGCGAGGGCTGTTGTTAAAGGTAATGAGACAATACATGTAGATGTTGCATTATCACTTTGAATATACCCCTTGCATATGACGTCACCAGCCCAAACAGCATCCTCACAGAGGTAAATGAAAACCTATCATTGGCTGACAGTTCATGTCCACGTTTCCATTGTTTCACCTCAGCAATGACGGCCTTTGCAATGGGTCTATATAAATTGGATTTTAATTTTATAAAAGGTGTTCTCCCACCACTGGCAGATTCACTGTTGTGATCCCTAAGTGCGTGGTGTGCATTACCGTTTTAAAATGTTAATTGTTTGCTGCCATTATTTGTTGTCTTACTTTTGTTCCGTCATTCAAATCAACGGTGCCAAATAGAGACAGAAAGGGTCTGACAGTCAGAATCCTACAATGTGAAACGTGCATCAGTTTTCACTATAGATGATGCAGATATGGAACAACTACAGATACACACAAAAGATCAATGACAGAGATGTATAAGAACTACAAGTTTTTACAAATCTAACATATGATGTATTTAAACTGTTTGATCGACCTACTCTAAAAGGTGTTGGGTCGGAATTGACCCGGTGAAATGTCCATATTAATCCCTGCTCAGTATGACCCGTTTGGGGTCAATATATGGCCCGGAATAACGAGTTAGTATTCGTGTTTTGACTCAGATTCTGGGCAATGTTGACCCAACAATTTCTCAATTTGGTCATGCTGAGCCGAAAATGAGTATTTCATACGAAACCGCGGGTCAATTCTGGCCTGGCACTTTTTAGAAAGTATTTAAACAGCTACTTGAGCGAATTGTTTTTGACGGGAATGCCATTAAAACTTGTTTATAATGTGTTTGTAAATTTGATACTTGTAAACTTCTGAAATGTTTGTAATTATCGATCAGAAAATTAGACCCCAACCTCAAGGTTTTGAAAAACTAGAAACACTTCTGCCGTTGACTGCTTGCGTCAAAATGACAATACTCCCGTGAACTCAAGTTTCTTAATTTCAGCTAAGATCACTAATGTTGCCGTATTCGTTCAAGTAGGTCTTTAACTTATGAAAGCTTCATGGCAGACCATGACCACTTTCTGGATGAAACCGTACGCACTTTTATCATTAAGAAATTAAAACAACTTAACTTTCCCTATAATAGGCATGTTTCCAGCCGCTAATCTAAGCAACGCCGAGGACCGCACTGCCTGGATCACACAGCAAGTCGCTCGGACTCATTCCCTACACCTCGACGGCATCAACTTTGACATTGAATACGCGCTGGAGGAAAAAGATGCTCATTATTTAGTTGCGCTCGTTAATGAGACTACGACTGCTTTCCACAAAGCGAATCCACATTGGCAGGTATTGCACTATGCGCTGGCTTTTGCCAGTGACTTGTTCACTAATCAGTCTTTTGGAACTGCAAAGCACATTAAAACCCAACGAGCTTTTGATACCAAATAACACTAAATAGGGCCTACATACTCATATAATGTAGCCTATTTGTATAGACATAAGGAAAACGCAGTGTTTGCACCAATCAAAAACATAATTCTTTTACATCTTCTTCAAGCTAAATTCTCTTCAGAGGGCCTGTCAACAATGGGAGAAATTTGGGCACAGCAAGAAGAAGACAAATTTGACAGAGTGAGAACAAATAATTAATAATATTTCTTACCACAGGTATGGGTAGTAAAATATTGGTACTTATATGTTTTTTTCTGTGTAAAAACTTCGGGCAATCAACCGTTCTGCCCCGCCCTAAAGAGTCTCCCATATGCCCATTATTCAAGTTCAACCTTTCTAAAAAGAGTGCTATGTTTTTATACATTTCTGGATAACAGCTTCAGCCTTGACCTTTCTTTGAACATTTATGTCATTTTTCATGAACGAGGTTCCAGTTACATTATTTGTTTATTTGTTTCATTCTTGGTCACTTAGTTTTCTTTAAAAAGTAATATAGGCCTAAGCCAAATAAACAATGTTAATTAGGGTTCAATTTCGTGGAGCTACGGACAAGAAAATCATAGCTCTACTTTATCACAGTTGGTAACATCTTTCTAAAGATGTTTCTTGCTGCAGCTTTTTAAGATATGTTTCCTCAGTGCTACAACTTTGTGCACCAACATTTTTCTGCTCCACCTCAATAGTTTCATTTTGGGCATTCTAAAGATGTTTTAAAATCAATTCGTCTTTCATATTGTGTGTGACCATAGAGCAATGGTGTGAGATGTGTCCTGCATGCTACAAATTTTGTGCAACCATATTTTTCTGCTCCAGTTCAATAATAGTTTGTTGGATTTTGTCATACATTTTTTTTTTCTAACAGAGAAGGCTACGGTATACTGTGAGATATTGGAACTTTAACAATAACCTCCGGCTTGAAAAAAATTATATGCCGACGAAATTAATAATGTAATTGTACTGTAGATTCCATGAAAAACCACAATCTACGCTACGAACGACAACAGCGATCGTTCGTGTGACTCCTATTGTTTGAGAAACGAGCAGACCACATGCAACAGGCGAGAGTGGGTTACTGTTAATAATATCGAAGAGAGGAAAGGTGCTTTATGAAAAGAAATTTCAGACTCTATTGTTGTGCCTATGAATGGAAAATACACGATATACATTCCTCATTCATGGGCAACGTTAATCGTAACCCTGAAACGTTTACAGACCTAGCAACCAGGACAAATTTACTTTCATGTTTGTACTTTGTTTGTCATGCAAGCATCACATGCCTATGTTTAATAATGTAGCCTTAAGTTAGTAAGTTCAGTGTGCCGTGATATTGGTGCAATACAAAGATGGCTACCTCGGAGGGCTCAATTTTTAGGGCAAAATACTGTTTAAGTTTATGCACTGTCTCCCCCCCCCCCCTCCCTCTCTCTCTCTCTCCCCCCATTTCCCTTTCCAATTTTTGATACCATTCTATTTGGTGATTATCAGTGCTTTCGTGGCCCTGCTGTCATACTTGAATACTCCACTGTACATCCAAAAGATGTGCAGTATACTTTCAGACAGGAATCTCGGCACAGACTGTAAGAATATGATGTAATGTCCGACCACCATGCAAGTCGCTGCTTGTGTTACATAACGCTGTGTACAGAGTTGTCTTGTATGTGAGACTGTAGTTTTACGCCATAATTTGCGTCAAATTGTACCAATAAACACAAAAACCATGAACTGGAACTTACCACAATGTCATCAACGTATTCCTGTCGATCCTTTGGTGCTATCATGTCGTCCGTTATTTCCACAAACACGCCAAAAAGGGTAATTTACACCAGTAGTTCTGCACTGCGAGTGTCCTGTTAAATCCATTGCAGACGACTGAAATGTGTCACTTTTGGAAATCCCGCGTGACGTGTATTTGGACACCGTTTCACATGACCAACTCTGAAATACATCCGCGCATCAAAGCAGACAGTTCCTTGTAGTAGATTTAACATACCACTACTACATACTGTATATTACCTTACAATTCAAGGATATTGTTCAATAAAATGCTGCTGAATTGTTATGTTGGTATTTGTATCATTATACCTTATTGTACGGTGAGATAACTTGCTGATAATTAAACAACACGGCACTATATTATTACCGCGCACTGGTCCAGAACTAATTGGCACGGTGCCTGTTGTCGTGTTTGTTTTTGCAACACTCATTTTGTGGGCTACTTCTTTCTATTTCATTTTCTGAGACACTGGAATGGAAATTACACTAACGAGAATATAATACAGCTGGAAATATCACTGTGACAATGTATTGAATTTTGTGTAATATCCTGAAATATTTATTATTATGTCCTCCAGTTTTACATTCGAGCTTTTATAATTTTGACTCATAAGGGCTAGCCTATAATTATCGATTCTAAGAATAATTAGTTGAACCTTGCGTACGGTTACCGTATGTCGGTTCGTAGTGTTCATGCAAAGTGCATTGGTAGACACTTTGATTTACGGTACTTGTGAGTTTTCAAATGAAATACTGATAGTGGGTTTGACTTTTGTCTTTTTCTTTTTTGTTTGCTATGGCGGTGAAGAGGTATTAAGGAAACACTATAAAAACCAACAAAAATTAATTTTTAAAAGAGAAATCAGTGGTTGTTGTGCATAATAGTAGTTTCATAACTGGTTCTTTTGGGCCTATAGTACTCTCACAAGTCATAATTATGTGGTAACAGCAAGAGTAAATTATTCCGTTTCGGGCGATATTTTGTTAAAAGTATCGAATGATAAGTAAACCATTTAATGAGAGTTACTGAACGAGGACCTCTCGCTGAGCTGGCCCCAATTTCATAAAACCTGTAGGCAGACGTTTTCTGCTTACGGAGCGGTCATTTAGCAGATATTTCATAAACAATGCTAACCACAAGCAAGGCAAAAGGAACGTTAGCTTGCCGGCGGTTCTTGCAATAAGCAGGAGTGACGCAACAATGCAAATGTGCACGCTCTGTGAAATCTTCTCGGTCGTTTAGTATGAAATACACTTTTGGTACACATATTTTTCTGCTATAGTAAGAACACAAATCTGCTGACCGGTAAACAGCTTTATGAAATTGCGCCCCTTGTCATCACTGTTTCTACTAGTATTCACTGACAGAATAATTACAATTTTTACCTTCGTTTGAATCACAGGTGACCTTTGACACGTTTCCGTATCCGGGATGTCCAGCAGGTCGTTGCTATGACTACACGGCTGTAGCATCCTCCTGTGATTTCATTGTCTTGATGGAGTACAACATGGGAGGCCAAGGACCAATCGCGAAATCCAACGACCCCATGAAAATGGTCAAAGTAGGTAAGGTTATTTAGACTGAAACTGTCATTTTCTGCAGGGGGGTGGGGGTATCGGCTTGTGGTTCATGGGCTATGAAACCGATGTCGGTATTTTCACAGTGCTGGGCACTCACGTGGGTTTAGTCACTGTAACAATGCATAAACATCAGTGCATGGAGGTAATTCTACCTCAATGATCAGCCCAAATGAACTTCTGATAATAAACATATATCAGTTTCATTCATGGGTATATTTTGAAGAACAGGATATGCAACCAATACAGTCTCCTGATGAGGACGGACAGGGCATACTGCCTAAAACGTTGAAACTGTACTCAAAAGAGAGATCCTTAACCACATGGTGTTACCACAAACAAATTCTCACATAAGTGTCGCAATCAATATCACTGTAAACATAGCGTCCAGTGCCGTAATAATAAGCATTGCATGCTCAAAAAACAGTATTAGAAACACCCAAGATAGCGTTTAAATCACGCATAAGGCGATTAGTATTTTGTTTGTTGAAGAGGTTTAGATGTTAAGTTGATAAAAAATAAAACTGGAGCGCGGTAAAGTATCATTTGTATTGCATTATTTACATTGCAAGGTCTTCTTCTAATTTTCAGCGGTGGAGTCGTTCATTGTTGACGGGATACCACCTGATAAGCTGGTACTCGCCGTTCCTTGGTACGGCTATAGTTGGACTTGCACCCACATACTTCAGGTTTGTTTGTGGACTACCGGGTCATAACACTCTGAAAGTTGAGGTGGCATCTCTATTGATAAACTGGGAAACTAAATTTTTTACCTGAAGTTATATCAACTTGTATTCAGTTTTTATTGATAACACAGTACATTAATTAAGTGGAAGGTCCATTTGTGTATGTTCCCAACACACTACTGTATTAGAAGGGAAGGTCAATCCTTGGGTGGACATTTTGGGGTCAGTATCGACCCAAAGTCTGTGTCAAAATGACCCAGAAATGAGGTCAAACTGACGCAAAATCCGAGTTAAAATCCAAGTTCAGACTGACTCCGAAATGGGTCAGGTCCGCTGTGAGTTTTCAGAACTGCAATCGTAAATTTGCCACCCGTTGTCAATAAAAAAAAATAACCCCATGGAGATTCGAATGAATTTATTCCCACCGAGCCTTGCACCCATTATAATAAGTCATATAATTATACGTTCCTTTTTCTTCAGGACAACATCTGTTCCGTTCTCGATAGCCGCGCCGTTGACACCAACCGACAAGAATCCACAAGAAAATACGGGGATTTCATGACCTACTTTTGCTTCAGTCAGATAACAGATTTACTCAAAAACTCCACCACCGGACGGCTTTACAATCAGACATTTCAGTCTCCATTTTTCAACTACAAGGTGAACAAACTATCAAAACAAATAGGCCTATCAGTCTCTTAAAATATTTAAAAATATAGAAAAACATAATAAACACACTGCAAAAACTGGGTTTAATCGGTGTTAATTGTCACGTAGGCCCTATTATAGATACCCAAGAGAAAATAAAAATTATCATCATAAGGTGTTAAAATAACACCAATGTAAGTATTTTGGCAGAATTGAGTGCTATTATAACATTATTTTTTTCGGTAACTAGCCTTTATGTGACAACACCCATGGTTGGAATATTAACACCCCAGTTTGTGCAGTGCAGTAGATATAGATAACAGCCTAAACAAAATAAAATTCACTGACTGCTGTGGCCTTTGTAGGAGCCTCCCCCTCCCTCGGGGTAGCCATTATAAGCTCAAACCAGCGGTGCGAGACTTCTCCCCCTCCCCCAATCCCACAGTCCTTTAATTCTTCCACCTTCTCTCCACTGAATCTCCACTGAAAGTATTAGCCGGTTGGAGAGCTTTCTTTCTCATGAACCCTCCCCCCCCCAAGTGAGCTCGAAAAAAATGCAAACAATTATTTCAATACAATAAATAGCGCCCCCCTAATTATGTCTTTGCCCTGCATACCCCCCCCCCCCCCCCCCCCATGAAAACATCTGGTTGCCACCGCTGCACTGAAAAGACAAATCCGGGCTGCCTCGTTGTCGATTTCGTTCTCCTCTCGCCGCGGCCTTGTTATTGTCCGATCACTGTTGCAACCCTCAGGTTGGTGTCTTTTGTTGTAGGCAAGACTCCGTGTAGCTAATGAGGATTTTGCTTTCAGTCTTCACACAAAATTAACTCAAAGTCACTGAAAAGATATTTTGAGATGCAATGACAAAGAATAATGCCATGTTGACCCTTGAACTTGTGACATTACGAGTCAATCTATTCTTTAATGTTTATTTTGTAGGACGAAGGGACCGGCAAGATGCGCCAAGTTTGGTACGACGATGCCTTCAGTTTATCCCTTCGTTACCAATACGCTAAGAGCCAGAATCTACGCGGTGTTGGGATGTGGAATGCTGACTGTCTTGACTATAGTGGAGATGCTGAAGGAACCAGACTGACCAACGAAATGTGGGATGCTATTAATCGTTTCAGAGCATAGCGTCTGTTCCCATGACATTGAAGGGTGTATAGACGATGTGACCTGTGACATCACATGTTTACAAAAGAGCCACAGAGCCTGGACTTCCTGCAGGCACATTTGTACACAGCTCAAAGGAAGAAAACAACAAATCTTATGTTTTATGGAGATTGCACCGTCTGATTTTTCTCAACTTTTGATATGAAGAATTTATGTGAAAAATTTATGTGAAAATTATGACACAAAATGTAAATTTTCCCATATAGCCTGTGTAGTATCTTGCCCGGCAGGAAACGCTTAAGAATGTGCAAGGTCACCACTCTGTCACCATAATGTGAATAACATGGTATTTTAACCCAACAGGTCAATACTCATGATTATCAAAAACAGTTTTGTTTGGGTAGGAAGCGTTCATCTTGAGATCAAAAGTGCTAGCTATAATAAATCCTATTCCAAAAATAAAACTGGGGATTTATTATTATAGATAGGTTGCAGTATGACGTAAGTCGGCCATCTTTACGGGCAATTTGGAACACATATTCATGCGTTACGCGTGAGAACGGCGTGCAGCACGCGCACATTTCACCAAACTCATTGCATGATTGGTTAGTGAATGACGCGGCTGCGTTAATAATTTGAGCGCTTGACGCGCCTGCAAGCCAAAATGCGATTTGCCCGTAAAGATGGCGTCTACTGGGAATTATCTATTTGGCCTACTTTCAATATTTTTAAAATGACAAAGTATCAAGCAATTTAGATAAAATGTAAGCTAACCAGAAAAACTGGAAGTTGGAGATAAAAGAGACGTAAGTGGAACAGTTTCATTTTAAAGCTCTGATCTACAGCAGTTTTAATCACTTTGGATGGGGCCTAGATGTAGGGCCTAGGTGTGTGGTGGCATGGCTCACCCATTAAGAAAAACGATAACGCCAAAGAGTGGCAACTTGTTGTGTATGCATACTTTAATTGGGGTGACAGAAACACAACCACATGAAACAGAAACAATTGTTTTCTGCCTGTCGTAAATTGGAAGCCTTTCATTTTTTAACCAAGGAATTTTATGTAATAACCAAAACTGTTTTACAATACAGTTAACTTTTATAGCAATTGAGTTATTTAGATGTAGGCCTAGGCGGAAGGAAATAAGGCAGGACAGACTCCAAGAACGTCGGTTCAGTGCTTGTGTTTGTTTCTCTGTACGATCGAGAGAATGTTGAGGGCAGAAATCGCCGGTAAGAAATAAAGTGTTTGATGACTATGTAGCCCGGAAAAACGACACACTACGTTAATCGGAGAAAATTAAGAAAAGGAACTATATTTGGGAAACTCGCTTACTAAACGCAACACTTAGATTGATCGAGTAGGGAAAAATCGCAAGGAAGTTAATAAAATAGAGACAGAAACTGGTTTTTACGTTCTCAACTATAAATAAAAATACAAAAAAAAGAATTTATTGACTCCAAAGGTTTATTGACTCCAAAGGTTGATCAAACAAATGAAATGTGAAAAGAAATTATTGATCTGAACTTGATTTGTAATGAGATTAACAATCCAAGATTTTGTTTATGACCTGAGACCACAAAGTAACGGAAGTAATTCTCTAAAACAAATTGATTGAAAGCAAAACAAAATCAACTTTGAATATCAAATCACTAAAATTAAGTGTTTTGAAAAGAAATTGTGAAAGTCACATACGAAAATTCAACCAGAATAAAAAAAAAGGATTTGGCAAAACAAAACTTGAATGAGTCTACCAAAAAAAGAAAAAAAGAAAAAAATACCTAAAACCAACACTGTATATAAGAGGGTTACAATTCAATCACACAACTTTGACAATATTATTATCTGTGTAAATGAAAACAAAATAGAAAGAAGCAAATAAGTGGCAACATAAGCAAAACTGTTAAATCTAGATTATACATGGGTTAACTACTCCAATGTAAATGATTAAAATCTACAATAAACATCATATTTGCCTCTTCACTCTCCACAAAACTACCTGGTCTTTCTTGCACATATAATTAACTCTACAACTACCAGTTCCTCTTAAGTAAACATTGTCCAGAAGTTACAAGCCAGGCTACAGTGTGTGAGAAAAACTCAAACGTTACTGAATACCTAATGAGCAGATAACGTGGAACACATGTCATTCTAGCAAGGGAATAGACTAGTCCCAACAAGTGTCTTCACAGTAAAAGCAACTTACAGTCTACTGTGCAAACTATAAACCTTGACCGCGTTTACACTTGATCCGGCGAGGGCGATCAAAGGAGGATCAGATCCTGCAAGGGCGATCAAACTGATCGCTGACGCGTTTACACTTGAGTCTGATCTCGCATTGATCCACTTTGCCCGGCGTCTGTTGAACGGAAGTTCAACACTGCTCGTGTGACCCCGTACAACAGCATCAGTCTAAGAAACAACGTAAAAACCACCAACAAGACTATAACCTTAAATCACTAATACTGCGACAAGAAAATACAAAATGATTTTAAAATGCTTTTCAAATGCTAATGTAATATGTAGGGCCAATGTTTTTCCGCGATCGCGGACGAAATTCCCAGATTCTACCCCTTGAAAAATTCTCACCCAAATTGCATCATATTTTCCCTCCCTTTAATCAACAGCCAAACACAAGCTAGCTTACCCCTGCTCTATATGAACACACAAGTTGATTGTTCTCTCATAAAGGTCTAAAATCAACCGTAAATTGTAAACATTTTGTCGCCAAAGCAAAATCAAAATGGCTGCCGGTCTGTTTTTGTCTTGTGAGAACGTGATGTGCAATACTTGACACCACAGCGGCTGTTACATGCTTCAAACTTATTTTTGTTGCAGCGATCAGTGCAATACCTCCATGTACATACATTTTTTTAAGAAATTGCCAACTCCGGAACTGAATCGGCCGTTGATTTATTGAGAGTTTTTGAACATGAAACAGAAATTTGTTCATGTTTTCTTCAAACGGAATTTACACTTTTCTGAAACGGAAAATCAATGGTCTTACATTATTAATAATGAAAACTATAATAAAGAGAAATGATTAGAAAAACGAACGAGAATGAAACAGGTCGAAGCATGTGGTTCGTCACGTTTGTTTCAGAACAGGAATGCAAATGGCAAGTACCATTTAATTCGTGTAATGTTCTTTTGTGCACAAAAGCTGTTTTTACGTGTTGGAACCAGTGTACTTGGACGGTTTCATTGCGCTGGTTGTTTCAACATGCTTTCGCGGTTTCTTTTTTCAACTCGGCACCCAGTCTGTTCGACGAGACCGGAAGTCGGTGGGTCAAATTGCGGGGTCTGATCCTTCGTTGCGTTTACACTACGTTTTTGATCCACCTTGCAGGATCAGATCCTCCTTTGATCCCGCAAAATAGGGGGATCAAAAAGGAGGATCAGATCCTGATCGCTCGTGCGTTCACACTAGCTGTTGATCGCCCTTTGATCGCCCTTGCGGGATCTGATCCTCCTCTGATCGCCCTTGCCGGATCAAGTGTAAACGCGGTCAGAGACGCCAAGATGAACCTTATGAGTCTGAGACTTGCTCGCTTAAATTTATTCCCTCTTAGTATACGACGAGAGTATCAAAGCTTATGTTTGATTTCCAAATTGCTTATTAATGATCAAAGAGACACTGTTCCCATCTTAAGTTTAATTACCATCAACAGCAGGCATACTGACAAGCTTTGTTTTAATCATTTATCCTTCAAGAAAAATTCAACCAAGAACAGCTGCATTTTCTCTTTTCCAACTAAGTGGTCTGCTTTACCTATTGATGTAAAAAACTCTCTTTTAACTGATAATTTCAACACTTTTAAAGGCAAACTAAAAGTTGCGGTATATTCCATCTAGATCCTTTTCCGGCAGTTTTGTAAAAAAAAAAAAAATTGTTTTCATCCTGTCTGTTTTTTCTTGTTGTCTTGTTTCCATGCTCTTGTTGTTTGTTTTTTGTGTTTTGGGGTGTTTGTTTGCTTGTTTGTTGTTCGTTCTTTTGTTAGTTCTTCCGTTTGTTTTGTTTGTTGTTTGTTCGCCTGTTTGTTATGTGCCATTATTTGTCCTTTTGTCCCTTGTCTTATCCAGGTTGGACTGACACACCTCTTGGTGACAGTGCAGGCACTTTTGTCAGTCCTGGCAAACCTGGATTGTTGATGTCTTTCTGTTGTCCTCAGTCTTGTAGTACTTTGTTTTCTCTTTTACTGCCTGCCTCTTTTTAAAATCTTTATTGGTTTTTTATTTTCCATTCCAGATGTATGTATAAATTACTTGTATTTTTGTATTTTTATGTGAAATTGCCAAATAAATAATAATAATAATAATAATAATAAATACCCTTGTGGTTTATTATTTGATAAACTATAAATACAACAACATCTGTTGACAATCCATCAAAGGGACTACTGGACAAGTCTAAGCTTCTGATACACAAAAGTCCCTTAGGCAATACACATATTTCCCTAAAACAAAGCAGCTTAAGTCTCTGAGCATGTAATATCCTCTTAACAAATCAATCAATGAAAATAAATATATAAAAGGGTTGAACTTACCGGTTAAATAGCAGACCAAGATAGGGGCAGGGTGAACGCGTAAAAGCATGGAACAGAGAACTCAGAAAATGTGTTGTGTATACTCTTCACTGCCAGTCTGCAATTCTGAATTGGGTCTTACAGAGGAACACTGAGCACATGGTCCTTAATCAAAGGGGCTATTGTTCTAAGGTGTATCTTATCACAGTGTTATTTTACCAGGGGGAAACTTACTAAGAAAGTTATTATCCAGGGGGAGGAAACTAAAGTGGCTAACCAAAGCAAAGTATGTTGAAATAATTCCCTCTCTACAACTACTTCCAGTGACAACCCCTCTGTCATCATTGACCAAAGATCAATTTTTTAGTGGTGGGATCTAGGCCCGTTTTGGCTCAATTCTTACTGCGGAATTATGTGCTTGCTGTCCATGTTTCAAGGGCGCAGTAAGAATTCCGCAGTTAACTAGTGAGCCAAAGAATGGACGTGACGACACGAATTGGCGGCTACTATACGGCTACGAATGATGCTAAAAGGGCTCTCCCTCTAAAGGCATAGTGATCATGCGGAAATCTAGCCGAAGCTAAAGGGCCTAGCCCGGCGGAAAATAATCACAGGTGAAAATACTCAGTGATGAAACTTAAGGCCGTAGGCCGAATTGGCGGATGCAGTTACGGCTACGACTAAGGGTGTTTCTAGTGGGCGTCCTATTCTTCAACATAATATAATTACTCCGAAATCTAGCCGTAGCCGTAGCTGTAGCCGCTAAATCGGACACGGCATAGCCTTTGAACACTGAGGCTCGTCGAATAAAGACAGGGGACCAGTACCAGTCAGGCAGTCTACACCACTGATCTACTGTCAGTATATAGAGATCAGTGGTCTACACACGGCCTTACTAATTTCTTTGCCACAAGAGGGCGCGCTACAAATTGATGTAAACATACATATCAACTCGGGAAAAGATCCGGAAAACACACTACTGCCGAGGTAGGGTTGGTATGTTGAGCAGAATAATTGTAAGTAGACTAAATAACTGTGTGTCTTTCTTAATATAATAAACAAAACAATTAATTGTGTATTATTGATGGGGATTGGAGAATTTTGAATAAAAGGAAAATTTGCACTGATAATCGAGAACTTTGTTTTGTGATTCATGGTTGAATATTATGTGTGCGATCCGAGTGTTGACCCATTGCGTATTAACCAGTTATGATATTTCATGCTTCGTAAAAAAGGGATGTCAGCCAAGCAAAAGGTGCAAAGCAGAGGTTTTTTCAAGTGCCGTCGCAAAACAGTTTACTTTTATTTTTCTCACGATAGGTGGCTAGTTTAGTAATAGGTAGTAATTACTCCTAGAAGTGTATAATACTAATAGTTTCATTTAAATCATTACGCTATCAACTGAGACGATAGCGGAATGTGCCTCATTCACTCAGTCATAGTTCTAGAGTAGGAGTAGCCCCACTTCTGTGTCCAAGGCTAGCTGAATCCTTGGCCACATGTCCCGACCATTTCTTTTTAAGCTAAGAAACAGCCATTTATAAACAATTATAGCGCATTCCCTACGATACGGGCCAGTCGGCGGTTTAAACCAGCTTAATGTGTTTATTAAGCTCTTTAGCTTGCCTTGTGTGTTTTGGATGTTCAAACAAATAAGATTTTAAAAAGATAAATTTTAAACGATAATTGTGCGACTTTAATACTCCGAATTAATTTCCGCAATGTGTACAAGGAGCCGCCATTTTGGAATGACCCCAATCATGCAAATCGAATACGACGTCATCGGCCGGGTGGGCTGTGGGCGGACCAGACACAAAGCAACCAATGAAATGTTCGCACCCTTGCCTCGCTCCGCCCACAGCCCAGCCGGCCGATGACGTCGTATACGATTTGCATGATTGGGGTCATTCCAAAATGGCGGCTCCTTGTACACATCGCGGAAATTAATTCGGAGTAAGTCGCACAATTATCGTTTAAAATTTATCTTTTAAAAATGTTATTTGTTTGAACATCCAAAACACACAAGGAAAGAGCTAAATGAACACTTTTAGCTGGTTAAAACCGCCGACTGGCCCGTAGGGAATGCGCTATAATTGTTTATAAATGGCTGTTTCTTAGCTTAAAAAGAAATGGTCGGGACGTGAAGTGGGGCTAGAGTAGGAGTAGCTATAGTAACTAATACTCCTCCTACCTAGTACATGTAGAACTATGATTATGAGGTTCTTGCCGATTGGCGGAGTGAACCTCGGTTCTAATTCTACTAAACCACTGTATAAACCAATCTGATGATGCTTATGAAAGTAAACAACAGACAGAGTGAACAACCATGCACAGTTGAATCTTAAAAATATACTGCACAGTGCATCTTGGAAAATCGAGTACTGTTAAAAAGATATAGGTCTACGCATTGCTGTAGCTTGTACTACTTGTGAATATAGTTGTGTACCGCAGTACTGAAAAATCAGCTTGACATAGGTATTATTATTATTATTATTATTATTTATTCGGCCAAGATTTCAACAAACAGTACAAGATACAATATTACCGAAAAATATAACAGTACAAGAAACAACGAATGTAAACTTAAAAAACATGTGACACCTAGAACAATTGTAATCCAATGATGAAATGGAAACAGAACACTGACACATAGTTATGGTTGCCTTTGTTGTTTGGACTCGGATTTCACCATGAATCCTTTGCGTGCTGATCATGCGCATTGGGACATGCATTTGGGCTGTATATGTGTGTAAAGCTACAACATATGCCTACATGTAGGATGGGTCACTTCATAAGGGGACTGTTTGACTTGAGTGAGTGTATGGGAGGTGTTTGAGGGTACGGGAGGATGGTAGCCCTGGTAGGAGGTCAGTCAGTGCCACTGCACTGATGTCCTGGGTATAAAGATCCTGTACAATACGAACACAATTTTAGGTACAAATTTTTCATATTTTTACCTAATTTGAGAAGCTGAAACTCCATTCATATTATTCATGGTGTCCATAACTACACTTTTTATGAGTTAACAACTAACAAATACATCCATGGATGACATTATTTCCGAAAACAAGTCCCGAGTTGTGCACTAGCGATGTGACCGTCGTGTACCAATTGACTGTTAAGGCTCATGTGCGCATGCGCGATATGCTTAGCATCTACAAAGAACGCGCATGCGCGTAAGCATTCTCAAGCGGTTCACAAGCTGTCAGTTTAGGCTGTCACAACGAATGTGTCATTTTCCATTTTATTTTCACAATAATGTCATCCAAGGATAAAATTTACAATTCTGAATAGAGCAGGCGTAAAGTTCAGGACACAAAGAATATGTGAGTCAAGTTTCAGCTTCCTCAAAAAGGTAAAAATGTGAAAAAATGTTATCATAAATTTTTTTGCAATGGCAGAGCACCTTTATACCCTGGACTCCGTCGCATTGTATGCAACAGAGGAGTCCAAACTGGGCTAGGGAGGATGGGTGTGTGTTGGCTGGGTCTAGAAACGACTGCAAGCCTGGAATTAAACAGAGGCCACGGAGTCTGTTGCCCCATGTCTTGGCTAGCCTCAGTGCCCCTGGTCTTGGCTAGCCTCAGTGCCCCTGGTCTTGGCTGGCCTCAGTACCCCTGGTCTTGGCTAGCCTCAGTGCCCCATGTCTTGGCTAGCCTCAGTGCCCCTGGTCTTGGCTAGCCTCAGTGCCCCATGTCTTGGCTAGCCTCAGTGTCCCTGGTCTTGGCTAGCCTCAGTGCCCCATGTCTTGGCTAGCCTCAGTGCCCCTGGTCTTGGCTAGCCTCAGTGCCCCATGTCTTGGCTAGCCTCAGTGTCCCTGGTCTTGGCTGGCCTCGGTGCCCCTTCAAAAGTTTCACATAGACTTTAAGATTTTCCAATGGAAGTGCCTTTTGCAAAATGGAAAATGGCCTTGCCCTCTCAAACATAAAATTCCAGGCCTGCGACTACAATCATTATGGCCAAGAGATTTAGTGCACCAAACTCAAGTTTTTGTGGTTTACATGTTTTAAGTCATCAGGGTATGGGCTTGATTCCAGTCAACACTTGTTTCCTTATTTAGCAAGATTCTTTACTATAATTGTTTTGAGCTTCATCCAGAGGTATAATTGGGTACCTACAAGGGTAATAATAATAATAATAATAATTAAAACTTGTAAAGCGCCATCTATCTAAGACTAAACTTATTCCGAGGCGCATAAAAACCAAACAAAAACAAAAAACAGAAAGAGTAACCAAAAAGATTACATGTAGCTCTAGTTGATTTTATGTTTGAAAAAGCATTGGGAACGCCACAGCAGCCCAGGGCTGTATGCTCACTCTCTAGGGAGCTGAGAACATTTACAGAATGTTGGCCCAATGACCAGGGCACCAATGTAAAGGGCATTAAAATGTTAAATTGTAAAATGTGCTAGGTCTAGTTGTTAATTTTGTTTAGGCCTATCACAGTATCAGGCCTATTATTTGCCGACTACATCATATGATGAGTTTGTGTGTGTATGTGGCTTCTGAGATAGTGGTAGAGAATACAGATGGGGTAGCAATTTTATTGTCGCATTAGTTTGTGTCAACTCATTACAAATCTTTTCATCAACAGAGTTAAGTGTTGCATAATAACCCTGTGAAGGGACGCCGTTCGCAGTCTCGTGACATCCTACCTAAGGGTCTCACCCTACCTGAGGGTCTCGACCTACCTGTGGGTCTACCTGAGGGTCAGCCATCCCATAATGTCCAACAGGGCACTACATGGCAGCCCACAGCTTGGGGGTCGTGGCTACATGTCCCTCGCTGAAACCAATCGTGCCCATCGACCAGCGTCGCTCACAGGGAGTACGCCATCCTCACATCATCAGATAAGCAGTGCGTTGTTACATCATCAGCACCAGAAAAATCAGCCAGGTAGGATTTTGTGAAATCTTTTTTTTTCTCGATCTATCCCATGCGCTTATTTCTTCTATGCTTTATTGCCATTTAGATTGTACTCTTTGATTCTGTTCGGTCCCAACTTTAGAATACGGTCCCAACTTGAGTGCAGTGTTACAGTTGGAACGGCCCAACTATACATGTAGATGGGTATTGTCCGATTGTGACAGTGACAGTGTTAGTGATGGACATTAACCCTTTCCTTACCATAGGCGACTTTAGTCGACTGCACTAATACCCCTCCTTCCTTACCATTGGCGACTTTAGTCGACCAAGCTTACACACAAAAAAGCACTCAAGCCTGAGCACAAAGGCCATTTGTAATAAAGCTGTAGTTTTGTTCTTGTTCACCCTTCATACCCAAGCTTACCATCATTGGAAAGGGGAAGATCGGATCTTTCCAATGATGGTCAAATAAAATAAGGTTGCTATTTTGCAATCTCTTCAAACTGGAGTTGAAAGATCCGAAATGCCAAACACCTACGGAGCACCATATGGTTGTGTACAAAAAAGTGTTTGAGATTACAGATCACACCAAGGAAAGAAAGACAAAGAACTTTGACATTTATTGACCGATCTCAATGATTTTTTGATTATATGAAAGGGAATTCAATAAGTGAGAACTTTTTTATTACTTATTTTGCTGTAAAACAATGTCTTCAAGTAGATAATGGGGTTTTTAAAAATGACCTTTGAACGAAAGCTTTCTGTTGTGTAAGAATGTGTGCTTCATGCTTGAGTGGTCAAACAATGTGGTTATCAGCAGTTGTTTATGTCCAAACAATTCGGTAAGGAAAGGGTTAATGCAATCAGTGGACCTCTATTAAAGTATTTTCTGATCCTCTTAACTTTCTCTGGCCTTACAATGGCGTTCGCATGTGATACATGGTAACTCTGATGGCAAAACGTGAGAAAAAACAATATTTTTACTTCATCTCGTTACAAACAACTGAATTCAATCTCCCCACCTGCCAGCAGTCTACTACTTCTACTTTTACTATGTTACTCGGCAGAATCTAAAGTTAGGACATGAAAACGCCAAAGAGCAATTATAGTTTAACTGTCTTGCTCAAAGACATTAAGTGCTGGGACCAAGATTCAAACCTATTCTGTGTTGACTCAGGCACCACAACTTGTATTTCGTGCGCTAGACCGCTCGGCCACGACACGCTAATGTTGCGATAATCGTAAATCCCAGCAATGTATAACAGCCACTGGTCTCCTGCAGGGTGAAAGATCTCTGGATCCTACATGTAGCTATAATTGGGCCATCCCAACTGCAACACTCTTCTGTTACACACCCATGTCCCAACACACCTATTCCTAGCCCTAGCCCTAACCCTTACCCTAGCATGTAAATTACAAGGGTTTTATTCATAACATACATGTAGGGTTGTTGGAACATCTATGGGGTATCGGATTATACAGCAGTCACCGTAACTCTGGAGTTGGAAACGGTCCGAACTTTAGTTTGGATGATTCTAAAGTTGAGACGGAACATTTTTATGGAATTTATTGTCTGGCACTAGTATTACGAGATTGAAGGTGATAAATGAATGTAATGAAAAAAGATGTTAAATAAAAAAGCTTGTGGTCACATCCAAACTCAATAGACCTACATGTAAGAGACCATTTGTTTTAATTTGGCAACGCAGCTCAAGATAATCTGAGGAGTTAGTCCCGCAAGTAAGACAAACCTGTGGCCTGAGAAATGACTTTGTTGTTCACAGCCAATTGCCACTTGGGTAAAAAACATTGGTAATTGTCATAGACCAGTATCCACACTTTATTGGACCCAACATATACACGAAATAACAAACCTGTGAAAGTTTAAGGCCCAGTCAGTCATTGGAGTCACACAAAAATAGTGAAAACCCCAATTATATGTTTTCAAACACCAGGTTTTGGACTGTAGCTTTTTAACCCTCCTACTGTTCGCAACATTTTCAAGTGAGTTGACCAACCATTTGAAACTGTGGGGATTGTATGAAATAAATCACTTTGACTTACCCACGTTAATTAAAGTGTTCATGCATCAAATCGAGGACAGTAGTACAGGCGAAGTAATTCACTTGTTGATGAAGTGCTAATAAAATGTTAAATGGTAAACAATACCTCTCCAAAGATGGCACAAATAAACTGTAGAGTATTCACTGTTCTACAGGTATGCTTATGATCCAAACTCCGGTTGAAATATGCCTCAATGTAAATCAGAAGAGGAACAGTCGAACGAATCCATAGAAACTAGAAGGCAAACTCTAAAAAACTCTAAACATGTAAAGCCAAGCAAACCGCATGGCCCGACGAAAACTAAGTGAACACATGTACATGTATATACAGTTCCGCTGGTATTAGCAGTGTTGTTACCAACCGGTGACCTCTGACACTCCAATTGGTATGGCGTGCAAAGTGGTACGAAAATTAAAAAGCACACAAATGTTCGTGTCACCACATTAGCCCCCTCCTAGCAGGCAAAATGAAATGAAGCCGGCGATATAACGTAATTAGCATCAACCGCAGTCGTAGGTAATGTACTTTGCTGGCCAGCGAACCTGACGTCCAGAACGTGTAGAACGTGGTGGTTGAGATGGTGTCGTAGGATGAGGAGGTTGTGGTGCTATTGTCTGCTGTTGCCCTTTCGGAGATTGAGCAACGGGCTGAGATGCTTGTCGAGAGTTTGGTACTGGTTGTGGAATGTCAAGGGTATCCGTGTCAAGGTAGGCAACCTTCAAGCGGTCCAGACTGACAGTGTCTCTTACGCCGTTCATGTCAAGCACAAAATACTTGGCTGTGCGCTCGAGGATCTTGAAGGGGCCCTTGTATGCAGGCTGAAGAGGTTTTTGCACATGATCAGCGCGCACAAAAACATGTGAACAAGACGCTAAGTCTTTGTGGATCTGTGCAGTTCGGGAGTGTACCCTTGTAGGCGTGGGCCTCAACTTTTGCATAAGTTGTCGTAAGCGGTGCACATACGTGTCTGGCTCCAACTCTTGAGTCTCCTCCGGTGCCACAAACTGGCCAGGAAGACGTAGTGTAGTGCCAAAAACCAGTTCCGCTGTTGAACATCCCAGATCTCTCTTCACAACAGTACGAAGGCTGAGGAGAATCAATGGCAAAGCCTCAGTCCATCGGCGGGGGTCGACTTGGGCTTTTAGAGAAACCTTGAGCTGGCGATGGAATCTTTCGACGAGGCCATTGGCGATGGGGTGGTAAGACGTTGTGCGAACTCGTTTGCTACCCAGCAATACTGTCAATGATTGAAACAACGCTGACTCAAACTGACGACCGCGATCGGTGGTTATAGTGGACGGAGTACCGAACATCGCGATCCACCTGCTGACGAATGCTTTAGCCACTGTCTCGGCTGTGATGTCGGCTATCGGGACTGCCTCTGTCCATCTGGTGAACCTATCGATGCATGTTAACAGGTAACTATATCCATTCGAAGGTGGAAGAGGACCGACTAGGTCAATGTGGACGTGGTCGAAGCGGGCGTCAGGGGTAGTAAAAGTACCCAACGGTGTCACTGTGTGGCGATGTATTTTGGTAGTCTGGCATTTGAGGCAAGTTTTGGACCAATGGCGGACATCGCGATTCATGTTGGGCCACACAAAACGTGCGCTGATGAGCTTCAAGGTGGCCCGTATGCCTGGGTGAGACATTGAATGAAGTGAGTTGAAAACTGTACGACGAACAGATTTAGGTACAAACGGGCGAGGCACGCCAGTAGTCACATCACATGCGATTGTGCCATCGCTAGTGGCTAATGGGATGTCCTTCAACTGTAGGACTGAGCTGCTCTTATGCTGTAAGTAGTCTTCATCTGTTAGTTGAAGTTTGGACATTGATTCGAAATCCACGATGATTGGAGTTGATGGTAGGGACGTCATGTTAATGCGTGAGAGTGCATCAGCAACCTCATTGTTGGTTCCCTTAACATGTCTGATGTCGGCGGTGAATTGTGACAAGTAGTCCAGATGGCGGACTTCGCGTGGTGAGTACCGGTCTGCGGTTGAGTTGAGTGCATAAGTCAATGGTTTGTGATCGGTCAAAATGAAGAACTCTCTACCCTCCACAGCATGGCGGAAATGGCGAACGGCGAGATATGCACCGAGGAGTTCGCGACCAAAAGTGCTGTACTTTCGCTCAGCTGGCTGAAGTCGTTTGGAGAAAAAGGCGATAGGTTGCCAGTCTCCATGAATCATCTGCTGGAGTACTCCCCCAACGGCAACATCTGAAGCGTCGACCATAAGACACAATGGCGCATCGGGGTGAGGGTGCACCAACAGTGTTGCTTTTGCCAGTGCCGATTTAACTGCTGTAAAAGCCTCTGCCGCTTTTAGTGGTAGTGCTAGCGTTACCTTGGCCTTTCTGGGTTGGCCTGCTAGCAAATCCGTGAGTGGCTGAACTAGTTGTGCACAGTGTGGGATGAAGCGCCTGTAGAAGTTTATTAGTCCGAGGAATTCCCGAAGCTGGCGTAGTGACTGTGGTTGGGGAAACTCCTGGATGGATGAGACCTTGGTAGGTAAAGGGCGAATGCCGTGTTCTGAAACGTGGTGTCCGAGGAACTCCAGTGAACTGGCGCCGAATTGACTCTTTGTCGGATTGATGACTACACCATACTCCTGCAGTCGCTCGAATAACTGCTGCAGGTGAAAATGATGTTCCTCCACACTGGCGCTGGCTATGAGGAGGTCATCGATGTATGCATATACGGAGTCTAGTCCACGGACCACCTGATCTATAAAGCGTTGGAAAGTTTGTGCCGCATTCCTCAAGCCAAATGGCATGCGTGTGAACTCATACAAGCCAAATGGGGTTGTCACGGCTGTTTTAAGCACATCGGCGGGCTCGACGGGGATTTGGTGGTATGCTCTGATGAGGTCGACTTTGGAAAAAACTGTTTTTCCATGCAGTGTCGAGGCGAAGTCGTGGATATGCGGTATGGGATATTTGTCTGCTACAGTAATTCGGTTCAATGCACGATAGTCACCGCAGGGACGCCAGTCTCCCGACTTTTTGGGCACCATGTGTAAGGGAGACAACCAACAACTGTCAGATGGGCGGATGATCTCCATTTGGAGCATGTGGTCAAACTCAGCTTTAGCTATCTTAAACTTGTCAGAAGCAAGTCGGCGGGGACGAGATGCGACTGGTGGCCCGCTCGTGCGGATATGGTGCGTGACGTTGTGTTGCAATGCTGTTTCGCTGAAACAAGGTCGAGTGATGTCCACATATTGATGTAACAATGTGCTGTAGCTGGATGCCATGTCAGGTACGGTGATCATGGGACTGGGTGAATCGTTCGCTGTGCAAATTCCTTGAACATTCAAGCTGGTCGTGGTGTCAATGAGCCGATGATGCTTTACGTCGACACACAAGCCAAAATGTCTCAAAAAATCAGCACCGATGATTGCTATAGATGAATCAGCAATAATAAAAACCCAGCAATAAGCTCGACGTAGACCAATGTCAAGTGTTAGAGATCGTTCTCCGAAAGTCGCTATGGGCGACTTGTTGACAGCCTGGAGGTTGTATTGGTTAGATGGGTGTTTGCGGTCGCTTGGGGTGGGTGGCAAGACACTTATCTCTGCACCTGTATCGATGAGGAAACGTCTCCCCGATTGTTTATCTGTGACATAAAAGAGACGACTTGTAGTGTCATTGCCAGTAGGACTTGTCGTCGCTAGCCGCTGGCTTGGTCGTTTCCCTGCAACTTTTGGCTGTTGTATGTACAGGGATCCTTGCACTTGTGAGCATTGCTTCCGTAGCGCCAATGATACCAACATTCACTGGAGGAATCGGGGTGGGAACTTGGGGTCCTATCCCGGCGTCCCCGGCTTCTACTACGGTTGGTACTGCGACTCTGGTTTCGACTCTCTCGATTAGATTGACGGAGTGTTGCACCGACCATGTGAGTTGAAAGGTGTTGTACTTGAAGGCTTAGCTGTTGGATTTGGCTTTGTAGTTGTTGTATGTCAGCGCTCTTGGATGGTGGTACAACTGGCGGTGCAGCTGCAGCGGCCTGGGGAGCCATTATCGCGGTAGATCCCACGATGGGTGGCACTGCCACCTCGACGATCTTGTCCGCCAACTCAGCAAGTTGTTCGATGGAGACGGTTTGTGTTGTTGAGGCAAGGATCAGTTGCACATTTGTTGGCAAGCGTTGCACGAATAGCTGCTTGAGAATGTTGACTTCCAATGTGTTATCCCCGAGTAGTTGTTGCATCCGCCTCAGTAATTGTGTAGGTTTGCGATCACCAAGCTCCTCTGAGATCAAAAGTTGGTGAAGTCGTTTCTGTTCAGAAGCAGTCGTGCGACGGATGAGGGCAGTCTTTAAGCAATCATATGCATCCTGCTCGGGTGGGGCAATGAGTATGTCTCTCACCTCAGTGGCGTACTCTGGTTGCAAAGAGCCTATGACATAAGCAAATTTGGTGCGTTGCACTGTGATGTTTCGAGTGAGGAATTGAGCCTCTACCTGGGCAAACCAGAGGGCAGGATCGTTGGGCCAAAATGGAGGCAACTTCAAAGTCACTCCGGACAAGGGCGGAGGATGGCTTGAATCTGTGGACTGGCCTGGCTTAGAGTCATCTTTTGATGCCATAGCTCACGTATCAGAAGGTTGCGTGTTCGAATCACGTCGGGATCACCAATGTGGGGATTGTATGAAATAAATCACTTTGACTTACCCACGTTAATTAAAGTGTTCATGCATCAAATCGAGGACAGTAGTACAGGCGAAGTAATTCACTTGTTGATGAAGTGCTAATAAAATGTTAAATGGTAAACAATACCTCTCCAAAGATGGCACAAATAAACTGTAGAGTATTCACTGTTCTACAGGTATGCTTATGATCCAAACTCCGGTTGAAATATGCCTCAATGTAAATCAGAAGAGGAACAGTCGAACGAATCCATAGAAACTAGAAGGCAAACTCTAAAAAACTCTAAACATGTAAAGCCAAGCAAACCGCATGGCCCGACGAAAACTAAGTGAACACATGTACATGTATATACAGTTCCGCTGGTATTAGCAGTGTTGTTACCAACCGGTGACCTCTGACACTCCAATTGGTATGGCGTGCAAAGTGGTACGAAAATTAAAAAGCACACAAATGTTCGTGTCACCACAAAACCATTCAACTGCCAAAGTTGTGTATGGTGGCACAACTGTGCACAGAACTAACTGTGTACTGTGTACACTATGCATTCCCTCATGGTATCATATTGCAAGGCAGGCATAGCTTATCTATCATTCAAAACCACAGTGAATGGTATTGAATGGTCAGACAGCAAGAGGGTTAAGCAAAAATATTTGAAATGAAGTTTCCCACCATGACCATTTTTATACCATGTAAGTAATGCGTGAATCTGTGAACATTGATATTTTAACTCTTACCGATGTTACAAACACCCTTTAAAGTGAAATAATATTTGTGCACATTTTTGTTGATTCTGAAACATTTCTGTCTGACATCTTTAGGGAGTCGACACAGTCTAAGCGGACCCTCTCTCCCTCCCCCTCTCGTCCCCCTCACCTCCTCCCACTCGAAGCATCCTCCACCCCTACGAGAGCAGAGAGGCAGCCTGGGTGGAATCGGGCACGGGTCAGGCACATCAACACAGGTCCATCATGTACAGCAGCCCGGTATGTGGGCCATGCCACAGATGAAGCACATCGGGGGACCAGCTAGTCAGAGCACCCCGGCTGAACAGACCAAGAAAACAAAGGTGAGACCTTTACCAAAAGCAAGGGCTTGAAATTAACGCTGGACATCAGGCACAAGGCCAGTGGTTTTAGCATCGGGCCAGTGAACTCCAACCGGACAAGCCCGGTGGTTTTGTCTTCTTCAATTGAATGACTCCTCACTGTGTAACTATCTTCAAATGTTGACTTTCAGTCTTATAAATATCTTTCAATTCTGTTGAACATTGAAGCATAATTGTCCATAAAGAGGTGCATCTTCTCTGACAGTGACATGTAGTGCATGTTGAACAAAAACTGTTGAACAAATAACTAAATGACTAATTTAACCTTTTGTTTTTGCCTTCTCCTTTTCCCACACAGTTATCCACTTTATTAGTCTGCCCTTCATTGTATTAACTAATTATTTACCTCTCTTCTAACCTTCCATTTTGTCCTTTGTGTTCCCAACTTCTTGTGGTCAAGCTATCCCCTTCCCTTCATAACCCCCCCCCCCCCCCTTTGTCTTCATAATCCCTGCTTACCCCCTGCCTTCTCTGAATGCTTTCTGCTTTTCTCCCTCCACTCTCTCTATTCATGTATTTCCACTTGACTACTCTTGCAACTCTTGTCTGCTTGTATGTGTGTTGTGTGTTGTCATTTAGCCTTTGAGAAAGACTCTGCTAGGGTCGAAACTTCAGGCCACTAACTTATTTTTTGCTCTTTCTTAATCCACGTCTATTAATTTAAGTTGTTATACACAGGAAAGAAATTCAGACTAATATAATACTTCCTGTTTGTGATCCGTGTTCTTATGTGCAGTTTCTGATTTGTTTTTGTATTTCTAACATTGTGAACTTTTCCCATAGTCCTGTGAAATAAATCCACAGGCATATTACTTGGGTGGGATTTGAACCCATGACCTTTGCCATTCTAGAGCAGATGTTTTACCACAAGATCACCGAAATAGCCTGGTAGCTAAAGGCAGTTCGAATCCTATTTTTTAGCAGCGGGTAACAAATGGATTTTGTTTTCATTTTTTTCAATTTGTTTGCCATTTATGTTTCTATTGTTGGTTAATGCCGGGGTTGTAGGCCTAACTCCTCCTGGCATGCACTAGATTCAGCCTTCTGCGAGGGTTTTTTAGTTTTCCTTCTCCTAGGTGAGCTGCCTTCCTAGGTTAACAAGCCCCACCTGCCTGGAGTGGTCTCGTTGTGAGGCATCAGATACCGGCCTTCCACACCTCTGCCTTCCGTTTTCAAACAGGGATCCACACAAGAAGCCAAGCAGTAGGATTTGGAATCGGAGAGGCTGTTTGAGACGCTGACCAACGGAACAAGGAGAATCTCCCCACCTTGACAATCATTCCTAACCATTTGACCCTTTGAATTTTCAATTGAATGTGTATACAGCAATCCTTCACCGATCTTGAACTCTTGGTGGCAGCAGATACCGCCATTATTGCGGTGGTACCTGGGTGGTACTGCGCTGCCTAGCGACGGGTTTAAGCGATTTGCAAAGTAAAAGTCCAATAGCCCGCGACTGATCTAATGATCGCCGTGTAGCCCAAACCTTATACCAGTCGCTAGGCAGCGCAGTACCACCCAGGTACACCGCAGTAATGGAGGCATATCTGCTGCCACCAAGAGTTCAAGATCGGTGAAGGATTGCTGTATAGTTTGCACAGAAATCAACAGGTCTATCTCTTGTGTGCACATTGTCTGTGGCACTACTGGAAATGTCAACATTAGTGACCACACGCGGCAACCGACTTGTGTGTTTTTAACAACTATAAAAGAAGTTAACAGCATATTTTTAAGGTGTAAGCTGCACATGCCAAAGAGTATAACAGGCTTGCAATTTATCTGGAATTTTTATGATGTCTGGATTGTATATTTATGTCCCTGCACCTTCAAATGTTTATTTAACCCTCCTACTGTTCGCAACATTTTCAAGTGAGTTGTCCAACCATTTGAAACCATTCAACTGCCAAAGTTGTGTATGGTGGCACAACTGTGCACAGAACTAACTGTGTACTGTGTACATGCATTCCCTCATGGTATCATATTGCAATCTATCATTCAAAACCACAGTGAATGGTATTGAATGGTCAGACAGCAAGAGGGTTAATCAGACTAACCAACATGATATAAATTCTGTGCAATCCTCATGTTCTCATTGTATTCTTTTGTTCTCATTGCTCTGTGTGTAGATTTACATTGCATTGTTTCTGTTTTTAACATGACTTCTTGTGATATTGTATGTTTTTGTGGATTGACTGGGTATCAGATCAGTGGAAAATAGCTTCCGTACTGAGCTGAAGTATAAATAAAATAAAATGACTTATATTTATGAAAGAGGTGAAACTGCCATATCACAGAGAGGAAATTAGACTCTGCCCTTTTTATGACCAGACCTTCCAATATCTGATTGAAATGATGTAGAGAGTCTGTCAATTTATGAAATCTAACATCTTTCAATTTGCAAAAATTAGTTAGTGGCCTGACGTTTCGACCCTAGCAGAGTCTTTTCTCCAAGGCTAAATGACAACACAACACACATAAACATGTATACAAGTGCAACAAGAGCAGTCAAGTGGAAATAGATGAATAGAGAGAGTGAGAGAGATGTCTGCTAGGGTCGAAACATCGGGCCACTTACCGGTACTAATTTTTGCATTTACACCATAGGTCCTTTTGGTTGGTAAGCAGTTTGCAACAGCTAATTCTAATTTCTCATCTTTCAATTTGGTTAGCTTTATCTCCACACCAAGAACAAACTCTTATCAAATGTTCAGGATTCTTCATTTTATCAAATAATAAACCACAAGGGAAACTGACTGGGTACATTTTAAAATGATTTTGGGTTGAACAAAGAAAAATTGACTAGAGCGGGATTTGAACCAACGACCTCCGGTTTAACGTGCCGGCGCTCTACCAACTGAGCTATCTAGCCCTATGTTATGATTCTTCTAGCCCGATTCTTCATTTTCATAGAATCTATTTCATACTGAATATTTTTCACTTGAATGCTTAAATAGTTTTTGTTGTTGATACGCAATACGTCATTGTAGCCAGCTAAATAACACAGTTTGCGATCAGTAGTGTATTCTGATGTTCTGTATTCTATCCTTAGATCAGTTTAATTGCATTTCTTACTTCTCAATAAGTAATTTTAGCCTCTAATTACTACAGGTTTAAAGGTATTATACAGGATTGGCAGAGCTGACAAAATAATCACAGACAGTGTTCATGTTTTGTGTAATCAACCACATACATGAAATAACAAACCTGTGAAAATTTGAGCTCAATTGGTCATCGAGGTCACCAGAAAATAGTGAAAAGAGACCTTATGTGTTTTCTGTTTTTCAAACATTGAGTTTATTATCGCACGCGATAAAAACTATTGTTTTACACATTTCTCAGAAACGATAGCATTTTAGGCAGAAATATTTTAAGGAACCCTTTCCACCATTACTTACTTTAAATCATGTAAGTTATGTGTGAATCTGTGAACATTTGTGTTTTTCGATCTTACCAATAGTGTACAGGGCCTTTAATGTAAATTTGAATATACACTTGTTATAATTCAGCTATCTTAATTTATTTCAATTTGTTCATACAATAGTACCATTTAGCTTTTAACCAGTGCCATTTCTTTGTATAACTGTGGTCATTGCCCTGGAGCGTTATCAGGCCTTGAACTTCGTTCTTGAAGGGGCACAGCAATTTTTCCTCTTGTAAGGGGCACTTCTATGAGGACAATGTAAATTTGTATTGGAAGTTTGCAAAGGGCACCACAGCAAAAGCACAGGGCACCACGGCAATTGCTGTGGGTGCTGTGGGTTAATTTGAGGCCTGCTTTATAAACGTTTGTATTATTATTATATTTATTTCAATCTTATTCATTATTCATCTTAATAAATATTAATTCTTGAATGATTAGGGGAGAAAGAAAAGTCGAGCCAACATGACGGACACTGATAGGCCGTGTAAAGAGCACAGCTTCATCACGAACGTTGACGATGTACAAAACATGCAGGATGGTCTGCTCCAACTCATGAGGGACTTCGAGACGGGGAAACTTAGCGCTTTTGGTGAGTTAAAAAACCGTCGCTTTTGGGGCCGGGTTTACTATGTTGGGAGGTCAGGAAATACTTTGTTTAAATCATGATTAACAAGTTTGATTATTGATTGCTGTGTTTGATAATGAGGACATATCCTGATGAGAAACCATTAAAGGTAGGCCTAATTGTTGCAAACAATTTTGTTGAGGCCTGGAATTACACGAAGGCCTGAGAGGTCTCTGTTGCCTCTGGTCTTGGCCTTGGTGCCCCTTCAAAAGTTCCACACGATTTTCCAATTGAAGTGCCCCTTGCAAAATGGCTATGGCCTTTACCTCTAAAAGATGAAATTCCAGGCCTGTTTTTTGACAAAAACAAAATTACTTCAAGTCTGAAAGCTGACTAATTTCAAAGTCCATGCCATTACTATTTAATCATTTTACTATTTATCGTATTGTCATGTCTTTTCAAGCATGAGAGTCAAGGCAAATTTATTTTTACTTAGTATAGATAGCAATAAACCAAATTATCAATCAATCAATCAATCAATTACCAATCGTGCTGAGAAATATTCTGAAAAACTATTGCAGCCATAAATGTAATTAGCTATATGAGTACTTATTTATCTATTTATTTATTTATGTGTTAATTTTTTTGATTTACTTGATTTTTTAAAGGTTCTTCTGAAAACTTGTTCTTCTTTATGCTTAAACTTCTGCCTCATTGTTGATCCTTTGATCACTGTATTATGTAAATTGTCTTTGTTTTCTTCCAATGGTAGTAGAGGCATTTCCTCTACCCCAAGATTAAAAAAGAATCCTCATCTGTATTTCTTTTCATTTAAAGGTATTATACAGGATTGGCAGAGCTGAGAAAATAACCACAGACAGTGTTCATGTTTTGTGTAATCAACCATATACATGAAATAACAAACCTGTGAAAATTTGAGCTCAATTGGTCATCGAGGTCACGAGAAAATAGTGAAAAGAGACCTTATGTGTTTTCTGTTTTTCAAACATCGAGTTTATTATCACGCGTGATAAAAACTATTGTTTAACTCATTTCTCAGAAACGATAGCATTTTAGGCAGAGTAAGTTGTGTGTGAATCTGTGAACATTTGTGTTTTTCGATCTTACCAATAGTGTACAGGGCCTTTAAGGACAGTTGAGGCATTTCCTTAACTATCACAGGGTTAAATAAAAAGGTCTGCTGAATGTGTATTTTAACCAGGAATGTTGAGACTTTTCCTTAATTTTCCTTGGACTGGTCACCGGTTTATTAGCTTTATAAATTCGGGCCCCAGATTGTTGTGTGATGGGAATGAATTTACTTTTACAGAAACCTATGATATGATGTCTTTGTTGATACAGTAGAGGATTTTTGTCAAAATGAATGTACTCTCATGAGTTCTTTTGGGGCTTTTTCAAGCATCTTACCATTGTAAGCATCCATTACCATCCTTTAACCCTCCTACTGTTCGCAACATTTTCAAGTGAGTTGACCAACCATTTGAAACCATTCAACTGCCAAAGTTGTGTATGGTGGCCCAACTGTGCACAGAACTAACTGTGCACTGTGTACATGCATTCCCTCATGGTATCATATTGCAAGGCTGGCATAGCTTATCTATCATTCAAAACCACAGTGAATGGTATTGCATTCCCTCATGGTATCATATTGCAAGGCTGGCATAGCTTATCTATCATTCAAAACCACAGTGAATGGTATTGAATGGTCAGACAGCAAGAGGGTTAAATAAAAGTCAATGTTATTTTTTGGTTTTGACAAGATGAGCACTGCTCCTTTGAGAAGATGAACAATGTCCGAGACCTCCAGGAGAAACTTGGGAGGATGCATTTCAAGATGGAGTCTGACATCCAAAATGCAGGGTGAGTCCTGAAGCCAATAAATCCTTCAAACAAAGCTATTTTTATATAATTATCAAATAGTTCTGGTGATGTATAGACCTTATGCATTGACGTCACCAAGCCGCCATCTTAGAGGTAAACTGATGATGAAACAATGGAAACGCGCTGATTTGTACGCGCGGCGCACAGGACTGGCCAATGAACATCTTCCTTTTGACCTCTAGGTGAGGGCGCCCTACTCAAATGACGTCATATGCATAAGGTCTATTGCTATACCTGGAATTTAATCTTCAAAGGGTACTACCCTTACACAATGTTACAGTCAATGGGACTATTTTGAATGAGCATTGAGGCAGAGACCCGGATCGGGGGATAAAGAATGTTATTTTGTGTTCTACCCATACACCGATGTGTGTACTGTGTAAAGCATTGTTTAAAGGTATTATACAGGATTGGTAGAGCTGACAAAACAATCACAGACAGTGTTCATGTTTTGTGTAATCAACCACATACATGAAATAACAAACCTGTGAAAATTTGAGCTCAATTGGTCATCGAGGTTACAAGAAAATAGTGAAAAGAGACCTTATGTGTTTTCTGTTTTTCAAACATCGAGTTTATTATCACGCGCGATAAAAACTATTGTTTTACTCATTTCTCAGAAACGATAGCATTTTAGGCAAAAATATTTTAAGGGAACCTTTTCTACCATTACTTACTTAACATCATGTAAGTTATGTGTGAATCTGTGAAAAAATTTTTTTGTCGATCTTACCAATAGTGTACAGGGCCTTTAACTCAGATCCCGAGTCCTGTGAAAAAAAAAAAAATACACAAGTGGGATTCTTACCACTAGACCTCAGAGATTGCTCAGTAGCTGGAGGCAGGTCAAATCCTATATTTTAATTTAGCTGTGGATTCCTTTTTTTACTCGGTGGTCTAGTGGTAAGACATCTGCTCTTCAATGGCAAACGTCGTGGGTTCGAATCCCACCTGGAGAATTTGCCTGTGGAATTTTGTTTATAGGACTCAGAAAAGCACATCGGTGTATGAATAAAACCAAATAATACATAATAAAACCAAATAAAACCAAATGATGCATCCATGAGTCACCCAACTGCCCGTCTAGCTAACATCATTCTATGAAGTGACAGTGCTTTACGCACAGCGGTTTATGAATAAAACCAAATAATACGTGTCTTAATTAAAAATGATGCATCCATCGGACACCCAGCTGCCTGTCTAGCTACATGTAACATCATTCTATGAAGTGACAATTGACTTTGACAACTCCCCTTGACTTTGTTAATCAGCAATTTAAATTGATTAATATACATGTATCTTTCTGCACAGCAGTTCCGTAAAACAGAACACAAGTTAAAAAAAGACACAGTCAGCGGCGGCACCAGACCTGTTAATCTGGGGGGGGGGGGGCAAGAGGGGGGGAAAACTTAAATTTAGGGGGGGGGGCAAACAAAAATCTATAATGAAATTTTGTACTGCAGAAAAGCATTGACGGACTTACACCAGCGTTATTCTTGAGTGGGGGTATCTGGGACATTTACGTCAATATTAACTTCAATCCTGGGGTGTTTGTGTTTGGGTTCAGGATTCTCATCGCTAGATTCAGAATCAGATCTGTGCCTATCATCATGGGATGGAGGTTGTTTGGATTTCTTGCAAAACTTTCTAATATCCATTTTAACTAACTGTTTTACCAACGTGTTTAAGCGCAACAACTAGCAGTAAGCATAATACAGCACCCCTCTATTCCTACCTCCATGAATCCACGTGAACATCAAGTTTGACAGAAATAAGATTTTGCACTGTGTGAATTTGACGTGTTGTGCGAACTGCGTGTACAATGGCTGCTTGCGGTTTTGGATTTCTATTTATAGCAAGTTTCCAAGCTTGTACAGATAAATAAATCCACATTTTATTAACATTGCCGCCACTGGACACAGTACAGGATTGTCTCTTATATCACAATTTAAAAACAAGACATTTATTACATTGAATAGATTCATCAGGATGTTCAAATGTCATAACGTATTAAAATTCTGAGATCGGATCCAATAAACGAAAAGAAAAAAAATCAACCACAGAGACTCACAAATCAGCCATAGCAGAACATGTAGCGGCAACAAATCACGTCATTGGGTGGGAGGAGGCAAAACTTATTAATCAAGAACAAGACAAAACAAACTTGCTGGCTTAAAGAAGCAATCTGGATCAGGAGCAGGGGGAATAACAGTATGAATAAAGATGAGTGGGCTTACAAACTCTACAACATCTATGATCAAGTCATTCTAAAACGGCAGCCCAGATCTGATGACATCAAGTCATCAACAAACAAAAGGGATGGCAGTGCATCAGTGCATAACAGAGTGAACAAGGTTCCTGTAAGGACCTAGAATATTTCTATCCTTGATTGGCTGCATATTGCGCCACAGCACCTTGTAAACCATTACATGGTGCCATGTAAAGGAATAGGTCTCATACTTCAAAACTTAGCTCCACATACCTCGCAGGTAAAATACTGAAAGGCACCTGGCAGTGGTATTTTTTCAAAATAAAGCTTTTGTCATATACATTTTTATGAGTGGAATGTGAATAAATAATTTACTAAGGTTAAAAAAATGTATTTTTCTTTTAATTACAAATTAAAAAATAGGCCCCCCTTTACATGGCGCTGTTCGTGACGTCAATCGAGGCAGGAGAAAATGTGTAGTCTGGCCCCGTACATTACGTCTGGGTACTTGATCAGTATGATGCGTTTTCGTATTCGGACGTCACCACCCAATGCAATCCTAGGACAGTGTACAGTCGACTAATACGAGATGCCAGTTTATACGAGGTTTTTCACCGGTCCCGAACTGTCCCATGCGCGTCTGAAGCGCCTTGAGCGTCACTGAGTGATGGATATGAGCGCTTTATAAGAAGCCACTATTATTATTATTACCATCACAGTTATTGGATCTGATCTCAGAATTTTAATAGGTTAAGAAATTGATTAGTTTTGGTTTGAACTAAGTGATAACACATAAAGCTCGTGTCAGTAACAGGGCTCTAAATTAACACTTGACTACATGATGATATACTCACAGCTTGGTTACATGGTGTGTTTACACAGCTTGGTTACATGGTGTTGTTTCACAGCTTGGTTACATGGTGTGTTTCACAGCTTGGTTACATGGTGTGTTTCACAGCTTGGTTACATGGTGTGTTTCACAGCTTGGTTACATGGTGTGTTTACTAAAAACTTGAATGAATTTGAATTTCCCAAAACCAGTAGTCCTTGAAGCCAGCGGCCAGCAAATTTTTAGGCTGGCTATTCCTGGAAATTTCAGGCACTCGACTGCGACCAACCCACCCATCGCTGGCCTATCGCACTCCTGCTGCACAGTTAATATCATTAAAAACAGACTTACTTTGGTGCTAACCAACTTACATCAATTGTGAGGCAAGTTGTCATTTACGGTTTGATCAAAAGTGTCGTGATAAATTGCAGCGCTTCTGACAATTCAATTCAATTCAATTCACATTTATTTCCACTAACATATTTCCACAATTACAGAACTACATTGTAAAATGCAATAATATAAAAGACAATAAGAATTAAGAATAAACTAGTGGGAAAGCGCATGGAGGCAAGGCCCAAAATAAGCCAGGTAGCTTGTAGCGGCTTGCCTTTACATAACAAAATACATAAACTAAGGGTACATGCTTAGGACAATACAAAGACGAAACAAACAGACAGACAGACAGACAGACGAACAAACTACTGGAGAAAATGACAATGACAAAGTATGCAAAAACTTAAAGGAGAAGAACGGTATAGTAACTATGTTACATACTGGGAAATAAGGAACTTTTTATAAGATGTTTTGAACCTAGCCACAGAGGATGAGGCTTTGACAAAGTTTGACAACCCACTTTTTTTCTTTTTTCGCAAGCCTTTATTTTCAATTATGTTTAACTTTAAGCAACCTTTACTTTCTTATTTTAGTGCAAATACTAAAGAAGGAATTGACATCGCTAGCCAGAATATGGACCATCTTCTCTCAAATGTAAGTTTACCTGGAAAAATGCTATATTTGTTGTTTAATCCAACCCCATCCCACAGAAAAGCCTAGGGGATTTGCAAATCCTTGCATGTAGATAAAAGGATTATCCTATTAAGGCGCTTAATATTCTTCAAATAGAAAATGAGATGAGATACTTCTGCGAAACTGTAAGTCAGTTGGGAACCCCGGGGCGTGTTATTCCCCCCCCCTTGCCCGCCCTTGGAAACAAGACAAACCGGTAATACAGAACAAACAAAAAACAGAATGTGGATGCACTGAGAATGAAGGAAGAATAAACTTGTAGTTCTAAAGTAAAATCCGGCTGATGAAGACTCTAACAAAATGGCTGATGATCATATCGTACATACATGTAGTCATGCAATTTCTCAGGATTTTTCCATAATTTCAGGATTTTCTTCGAGCCCTTGAATATTCTTGAACATGTTGAAAGAAAGAAAAGCAATCACTAAAATGAAAAAAATAATTATTCCACATTGTGTCCAAATCCATAGTTTGGTATTTCTGGTGATAGACAGAGTCTGCAAACTTCCTGAATTGTAACATCTGTGAGGTTCCTGGTCTAGAATAAAGGGGGAACCCAGTCCAGCAAGCCATTTTTTTATTTATTTTGTTTACATTCCTCAAATTTCATCCCTGCGTACACGTACAACCACTGTGTTTCATGGTGTGTATATTAACAATGGGGATTAAGTTACTCCACCTCCAGACAATGATGTCCCTTACACAAATATATTAACATTAAAGGTGCTGCATACGTTTGGTAATTGGAGCCTACTGATTGTGTTAATCCTATATAAATGTAGGTACATACAATAAAACTAACCTGTGAAGATTTCACTTCAAAAGGTGGTCGCGTTTTTGAGATATCACCGAAAAACCGGAGCGAATATTTCCACGCAGGAAGAATATTCCCCATAGGAATACAGTCTGAGAAGCGTTTCTGACAGAAACGCTTCTCAGATTCAAATTTTGGGGAATAAAAAGTGATAAATTTTTCCATAACCGTAGTACTTTGAAGTTAAAAGTTTCTCAAAATTCATTATACTACCCAAAGCTGCTGTACTTCTTACCAAGTAAGTTTTTATTGCCATTAAATTTCAGAGTCATTACCGAACGTGTACTGTGCCTTTACGGGTTGTTTCAATTGATTTTAATTTTTAATTTTCATTCTTCATGATTTCAGCTGGACCAACTGAGCATGGCGATGTATCCTTTCAAAATTTTCAAAGTCTAAACTGACTTAATGGAAAGTTGCTTGTGATGAAAAAAATATTTAGGCTGTGACTTTTTTATGTGGTATACAGGCCTGATACTTCCAATGGAGGCAATTGCCTCCATGCCCCCCCCCCCCCTTGGTGCCTTGGTGCCTTGGTGCCTTGGTGCCTTGGTGCCTTGCCTTGGTGCCTCATGAGATGCTCCAGTAGAAACTCACATTTTCTTATTGATGTGCCATCTACAAAGACAAATACTGCTTTGCCCTAAAAAGAACAAAGTATCGGGCACAACCAACACAAATTCAACACTTGTTCAATATCTTTAAACAAATTGATTAGTGTGTATAATGTAATCACTCTGCAAATGCAACAAAATGCTGTGTCCCATCATGCAACCTTTTGAAAGACAAAAAGTGTTTTTGGGGTTTTTTTTTGTCTCTCTCTTTTTTATATCAGATATCAAATAATAAACCACAATGGAAACTGACTGGGTAAATTTTAAATGATTTTGGGTTGAACAAAGAAAAATTGACTCGCACCTCCGGATTAATGTGCCGGCACTCTACCAACTGAGCTATCTAGCCCTATGTTGGCGGTCTCCCTATTTTGTCAATATCTTTGTTTGGGGGTGCCAGTCGGAAGCCATTCAACCTGTAACTGCTGTGTAGCCAGGGATCACACCCAAGTATACGATACAACCTGGGAAGCGGCAGCCAGGGGATTACCTTAAGGGGATGCGACTTGTTTTCTTCTTTTTTTCTGTATGATTGGAACAGTCCAACATCACACATTTTCAACTTCAGTGGTGTTGATGGGATTGTGGTTTGGCATTGAGTAGTAAATGCTGTTGTTGAAAAGACAAGTAGTCAACAGGAAAGTAGAATGGAGGATGTTAATAACTTTGATGTCTAGCGGGGATCAGGTTGAAGGAACTTTAACCCTCCTACTCTTGGCAACATTTTCCAGTGAGTTGACCAACCATTTGAAACCATTCAACTGCACTGGTTGTGTATGATGGCACAACTGTGCACATAACATGTGTGTACTGTGTAGATGCATTTACCACATGATATTACATTGCAGGCTGGCATAGTTTATCTACCATTCAAAACCACAGTGGATGATATTGAATGGTCAGACAGTAGAAGGGTTAACATCTATTAAAAGGTTGGAAGGAAGTAAGACATATTCCTGTGGTCAGCTTCTTTTTCTGATCCAACACAACTTTTGAGATACAGTTAATTTGAGCATGGAGGTAGCCTCCATGCTTTGAGCTACTGACAGACCTCCGTAAATTAGAGAGGTAGGTCATGTCCAAATTGGCGGCTACAGCTATGACTAAGGCTAGATTTCCACTTCACCATGCATTGAAGTATAAGACATCCTTAGCAACACCCTTAATAGCAACAGTCATAGCCTGAGTTGAACCCACCAATACACCGATCCATTAAGCCACGCCCATTTCTCATTGACCAATCACAACCGCGAAATCTGATCACCATTTGAGCCGTTTTGGTGATCTTTGCACTAATGGTGATCGGGTTTCGCGGCTGTGATTGGTCAACTCGTAAGGAGGCGGGGCTTAATGGATCGATCTATTCGATTATGGCCTTACCATTGGTTCATTTCAAAGCTATCGCAAATCTTGAGATCTCTTTCCCCCTTGACACTTCCTTAAAACCTTGCAAACTTGAGACTACACCAAAAGTTCTTTTTAGGACTAATGGCATATAACCAGACATTTTCATTGGGGGGGGGGGGGGGGGCAAGCAAGAGCAAAAACATAGTTTTGGGTAGGGCTATTTAATGTATCAAACCATTCATTTGTACATGTTTTCACCCGCTCAGAAGCTCAGAACCTTTGCCCCAACCCCACCAACCATTTATTTGTACTTGTTTTCACCCGCTCAGAACCTTTGCCCCAACCCCACCAACCATTTATTTGTACATGTTTTCACCCGCTAAGAACCTTTGCCCCAACCCCACCAACCATTTATTTGTACATGTTTTCACCAGCTCAGAACCTTTGCCCCAACCCCACCAACCATTCATTTGTATATGTTTTCACCCGCTCAGAACCTTTGCCCCAACCCCACCAACCATTTATTTGTACTTGTTTTCACCCGCTCAGAACCTTTGCCCCAACCCCACCAACCATTTATTTGTACATGTTTTCACCCGCTCAGAACCTTTGCCCCAACCCCACCAACCATTTATTTGTACATGTTTTCACCAGCTCAGAACCTTTGCCCCAACCCCACCAACCATTTATTTGTACATGTTTTCACCCGCTCAGAACCTTTGCCCCAACCCCACCAACCATTTATTTGTACATGTTTTCACCCGCTAAGAACCTTTGCCCCAACCCCACCAACCATTTATTTGTACATGTTTTCACCAGCTCAGAACCTTTGCCCCAACCCCACCAACCATTTATTTGTACATGTTTTCACCCGCTCAGAACCTTTGCCCCAACCCCACCAACCATTTATTTGTACATGTTTTCACCCGCTAAGAACCTTTGCCCCAACCCCACCAACCATTTATTTGTACATGTTTTCACCAGCTCAGAACCTTTGCCCCAACCCCACCAACCATTCATTTGTATATGTTTTCACCCGCTCAGAACCTTTGCCCCAACCCCACCAACCATTTATTTGTACTTGTTTTCACCCGCTCAGAACCTTTGCCCCAACCCCACCAAACATTTATTTGTACATGTTTTCACCCGCTCAGAACCTTTGCCCCAACCCCACCAACCATTTATTTGTACATGTTTTCACCAGCTCAGAACCTTTGCCCCAACCCCACCAACCATTCATTTGTATATGTTTTCACCCGCTCAGAACCTTTGCCCCAACCCCACCAACCATTTATTTGTACTTGTTTTCACCCGCTCAGAACCTTTGCCCCAACCCCACCAACCATTTATTTGTACATGTTTTCACCCGCTCAGAACCTTTGCCCCAACCCCACCAACCATTTATTTGTACATGTTTTCACCAGCTCAGAACCTTTGCCCCAACCCCACCAACCATTCATTTGTATATGTTTTCACCCGCTCAGAACCTTTGCCCCAACCCCACCAACCATTTATTTGTACATGTTTTCACCAGCTCAGAACCTTTGCCCCAACCCCACCAACCATTTATTTGTACATGTTTTCACCCGCTCAGAACCTTTGCCCCAACCCCACCAACCATTTATTTGTACATGTTTTCACCCGCTCAGAACCTTTGCCCCAACCCCACCAACCATTTATTTGTACATGTTTTCACCCGCTCAGAACCTTTGCCCCAACCCCACCAACCATTTATTTGTACATGTTTTCACCCGCTCAGAACCTTTGCCCCAACCCCACCGTACCACCGCCTCTGGTTACTCCACTTTTCAGAGCTATTTCCATAAAGTGCTATCTCAAAACCTCCATCACTAGTATCTCTGAAATTAATAAATTTACCAGTATTTTACCTTGACTTGTTGGGTCCAGCCGAAGCCTACACCCCCCTAGCGACCCTGCGGCCTTTCACCCTGACCAGCCTATATGACGATGGATGAGTGATGACAACAGGTATATCAATTCTTGATCAAAAACTGAAAACAGACATTGTTGAAATCACAAGTGTTTGATATGTAGTTCGATCTTCTCGGAGTGGTGTGATGGATTTAGAAGTGTGTGACTGGTACCTGTGCGTAGGTTGTCTTTTTTACCTCGGTTAAAATTGTCACATGTCTGTGGCAATAAATTACTGTATAACAACATCCACTAGATGATGGCATCAGTAAGTCTCCCAACCAGAGCTTGCATTGAGAACACCCTTCTCTGCAAAGCATTACTTCCACATCTCTGGTAATGAATATAATCATCCCACAGTCAGAATGTCCATGTGTATATTTAGTGGTTGTCCTGAAACCAGATTAATGTTGAAAACGGGAGAAATTTATTGTGAGATTTTGAGGTCTGAGCACTGTGTGCCCCCCTCTTTCTCAATTACAGTCACTGAATAACAGTGGTTCCCATCCCCTGCGCGCAGTACATACTGTTATGTTTAGTGGATAAGACACTGCAAGAATAGATGGAAGTGGGTTCGAATCCTACCGAGCTGTATCTGATAAGAGTCAGTATTAGAGCTGATAAAATCTTAACCAAACAAAAAGGGGTTTGAATCCCGCCTGGGTCTGATAAGTGTTTTTTCCCCCATAATATATTGGAAGCACTCTGCGCGTTTACAGTCATAGCTGTGTCAATAAAAAATACCAAGATTCAGTTTAGTTTCAATATTTTGTTATTGTGTTGTATAGGCCTATTGTTATATATTGTTGTATAGTTCCTACGAGGTGCGATTTCATACTGCACCTGAAAATATGTTATTCTATTTTTGTTGTCCACATTACAAAAAGGGGTTGGCTTCTCCACTTGTACTAGCCAAAAAACACTCATGATGAATTATTCAAGAATGACTCATTATGTAATTGTTTTCACACATTTTATTTATTCCAGGGTAAAACAATCCAATTACTAAGAAGAACAAAACAAAATGAAAGAAAGAATCATTGCAGAAAGTATCTACTTTTTAGTATTTTTTAAGCTAAAACATTTTTAAAAGGTGAAACTACTGTGGGCGCTTATCGTGAAAGTAGGATTTGGAATGATGGTGTGAGGGTGGGGGGGGGGGGGGGGTCCCTTTCTCAATTTCATATATATCGAGTAGCCTTCACCTGGAATTATAGATACCAATATTTCATTAGTCACTTTTTTCCTATTTTTTAACAATAATCGTCACATAGGCAACGCCATTATGAGTTTATATATTTATATTTATGCAAATATTTCATGGTGAAATTTGACAAACGACAGTTGGTCATTTGAATGGAGAGTTGCTGAGCAGAAATGATCAAATATTGCTTACCAAAATTACATTATGCTTAATAAACATGGGCTGGGAACCAGTGACACGCACTTTACCTACACGTATGGAAATTACATGTCATGTGGTCCCCGAAACTTGTATCAACAAGATGTTTTTTTTACTTAATAATAATTTGGCCAAGAACACAGAGATACGAAAAGGCCAATCAAAAACGACCACATCAAATAAATTACAGTTCTATTTGCTCACACATTGACATTTACTCAAGATAGCTATTATAGCTTTCAAATTGCAAAACTTTCATGCAGCAAAAATAGCCTGGTGGTTTTCAGCCTTCTGCGCATGAGTTCCGGACTTCTACTAAATTCTTCCCTTACTAAACGTATTGTACTCGCTACCAATAGGCCTTATGCATTGACGTCACCAAGCCGCCATCTTAGAGGTAAACTGATGATGAAACAATGGAAACGCGCTAATGTGTACGCGCGGCGCACAGGACTGGCCAATGAACATCTTCCTTTTGACCTCTAGGCGAGGGCGCCCTACTCAAATGACGTCATATGCATAAGGTCTATACATACCTAAACATGTCCCAAATTTTGTTCCTTGAATAAAGTTCATTTTATTTGAGCATTTGTTTAACTAAAAGATTTAAAATCACACCATGGAGCTATGAAAATGACTCCCATCACCACAACTATGAGAAGCTACGATTTTATTTTAGCCACAATCTTAAAATTTGTGGAAAATGTGTAAGAAGAATGGCAACCAGACGTTAGATTGCTGTTGTTGTTGAGTTTGTTTGAACCTAATTTGCAGAGTGCTTTGGAAAATTGATGAATTTGAAAAGATTATAATCCTCGTTTGGATGAGCTGACCACTTCTTTTACAATATATTACCGTCCCTGGACATAAAATAATAAAAATTAATAATGACAAACCAAATATTATGTTAATGAAGAAAATAATATTGTAACGTTTAAGTTGCTATCTCGATGGCTTTTTGTGGATATAAAATCCGCACCTTTGACCTTCATAACTAGCTCTTAGGTGGGAATGGGCGCACGCACAAGCCTTTAAGTTGGGCGCGCGCGAGCCTCAAAATTGGGCGCGCTTGATCGTCTACAGAGAGCCCAATTTACAATATCAAAAAACTGTTAAAGGCAGAAAATAATCCATACAGATTTTGTGCAATTTCTCTGCATTTTGGCCAGTAACTCTCTTCAAGGGAAAATGTGTATGTGCCTATAGAGATATAATGAATCCCAATATGTTTTTGATGAACATCGTATAGTGAAATTGATCACAGAGCTCTACAAAAGTATATAGGACTATAGTATTAGGCCGTGGGCCAAAATCTGTAGAAGGCCCAGAAATTGAAGTTCGTCTTAACTTTTTAGTGGCAACTTGAATTTTAGTCAACTTTATTAATTCGATGGTGCTGATTCCAAATCTGATTGGCCTATATAGAGTTCGGTAATGAATGGGATGCAGCACATTGTCTCAGCAGCTCAAATGGGTCCATTGTCTACAAAACTGAATATTCGAACACCACACTGCTACAGTACAATCTGCTTATACGTAGATACTATATACTAACAAATAACTAAAGATAAAAGTTAAAACTATGTAAACGTTAGTGGAAATTATATGAGTAAGAAAAAAATAATCAAAAGCGGTGAGTAGAGGTGACCACATGTATTTTAGAAGTGCAAAATCAAAATATTCTAGATTATTGTTTTATTGATTATTGATTATTGTTGATAGCTCAGTTGGTAGAGCGCCGGCACGTCAATCCGGAGGTCGTTGGTTCAAATCCCGCTCTAGTCATTTTTCCTTGTTCAACCCAAAATTATTTAAAATTTACCCACAGTCAGTTTCCCTTGTGGTTTATTATTTAAAAATAAACTACGTACATGGCTAACTCCTACGGTAATATATGGCACATGTCACGAACCGTTTGAATGTGCACCTTGAAACAAATTTATTTCAAAGTAACACACAAACTACGCTTGTTTAAAAAATATATTTCCAAGCCCAACTTTACAGACCTCTTCTAAAGCAGGTTTTACTACAATGCTTGGCAGACTTTACTGGTAACCGGTTTAGCTTTCTTTGAAAAAATGTGGTTTGTGTTTGTGTGTTTTTTTTAGATTGTCTGCTGTTTTAAAGACGGTAAGTTTTGGGTGGGTTTTTTGCCGTGCTTAATAATTGCAGGGGTGTTTTTGCAAACCACTACTTTCAATTGTTGTTTTATTTTTCTTAAAGTTTTGTATTTTGAGATTGAAGTACATTCGTTGTAAAACCATTTTCCTTTCAGGTCTAGAAAGTTGAACTTGAAAATGCTGTTAGTTTACTGGTTATAATGTCTTAAGGGCAAGAACGTCTGTGTACACAAACTACCGCGAACAAGAAATCTCATTTACATAAATCATGCAAAACCTATCAAAAACATTCATTGTCTAACTACGTATTCAGTGCGAAGGTTGTCTGATGAGGTAGTGCGAGTTGCAAATTAGCTTGTTTAAATATTCATGAGTCATGAATAATAATAAGCGCGGAATGGTGGCGCTAAAGGGCAACAAAAACTGCAAATACCTCTACCAGACCAACCAATAGCTAGGTGCAGTATAAAAAAGTAATTACATGAGAATATTAGAATGTTAATGAAATTATTATAAACACAAGAGTAGGAGTATTAATTTAATTAAATCGCAACCTTCTCAGACCTGTAATCGATTAGTAATTATGAACTAAAATGTTGACCAAAACCATTCTATTTTTGAAGGATCCTTCAGGTTTTAAAAATGGGTAGTTTTTTGTCGTACTTATTCTATATTGCAGTGGAGTATTTTGTATCAGTCGAGTATTCAGATATTGTATATCGTGAACTATTACTCGTATTATGTGGGAGTATTCTATTTTTCAATAGCTTTACTGTTCGATACCAGATCTGAAAACTACAGAATGGAAAATTCTAAAACTACTCACAAACTTTCAGCACCATTGTCAGCACAAATTATTGTAAATAATGCAGCCCACCGGCTGCGTGCATTACAACGTGTTAGTAAATCATTATGAGTTGTCCCTTTAATAAGTACACATCTTTGCAACAATAAATCGTTACAATCTATACGTTACATCTACAACTGAAATTATTTCAGCAAGTTTGGTGACAAAAATGTTTCATTTTAACAAACTGCTTCAAGGAGGTATCAAAAAAGGTGAGAAGAATTAAGAATACACACGAGAGGGCAAAAACCTTACTCTATTTTACAATTATATTTTACAGTGAATTCATGCAGTCGGCATTAAAACATGGCTATTCTGTCACGAAACATTTACAACTTACTGTTCAGCCAAACCCAGATGAAAACGTCAAACCACAGGATAAGTTTCCTCCCCTTAGTTTGCGAAATAAAATTAAGAAGTTAAACTTTTTTGAGGAGAAAACTACTTGGGGGTCGAAATATCACCGCTGACCTGTGGCTGACGATCTCGTCTGTTTTCAGACCTCTATTAAACTCAATAAGGCTACACCTCTTTACGTCTACAGTTACATAATGCAGCAATTATGTGGCGAATAACGGCGCCTCAAGCACCCAAACACATTACAGTGAGACACGAGATTCTCACGTGAAAATGTGGTACAACATTGACTTCCATGACAACATCAAATTTTTATTTATTTTTTATTTTCCCTTTTTTTTTTGCTGCGGGTAGAGCTAGTGATTGTCAATCACTGGCACCCACCCCAGTTTTTTCTGATGAGTTGTGACAAGGAGAGTTCTGGAAGAGCTGTACGACACCAAAACCATTGACTTAAACTTGCTTCAATTTATTTTGGCTAAAGACGTTATGCATCGATCTCAATTAAACGAGATTAAAGACTTTTTGCGCATGACGTCATTTGAGAAGGGCGCCCTCGCCTGGAGGTCCAAAGGAGGTTGTTCATTGGCCAATCCTATGCGCCGCTTGTACAAATGTGAGTTTTCTTTGTTTCCCCATCGGTTTACCTCTAAGATGGCTGCTGGATGACGTCAATGCATGAAGGTTTACACTTAAAAAAATTCTGGATTAAAATGGGTCCATGATAAATCAACTTTCATTGGCTGTCAAAAACATTACCAATGCCGTACCGCATGTTCAATAAACAAAATGGCGGAGCTAACTCGCCTCTCTACAAAGTTGTCATACATCCCATAATACACAGTTTAACCATTTAAAACACATTTCAGTTTGGTATTTAAAAGAAAATCCAATACTAATTCAACCGCTAAAACTATAGTCATTGTATTACTATGAAATGAAAACAAAACTTTAAAAACTCGTCAATAATATTTCCGTCTGTTGTATTAAAACAATCGGTTTGTGCCCTTGAGAGAGGGCATGGGGGGAAATCTAAGATCCGGAAAATGTTGCGCTCGTCACCAAAACTTGTAATTCTCTATTGATAATTTCACTGAACATGACAATCCATGGGTGGTTTTGTATAAGAACAATACTTTATACACGCATTTTATAATTCAAAAGTTGAAAAGGGGGGTCTTCGTGCAAATCGAAAATTTAAATGCGATGCAAAATTGCGAAGTAATAAAGAAATGAGTGACTGTTTACCTACTCTAAATTCGTACTAGGCATTTCTAACTATTTACTTAATGCTAGCTATTTTTTATTATTACCTGAGTTGCCCTTCCGATGCGAAAGAATGCCCAGGGTCTTAAACCTAGACTTCTTTTAAGCAGCATTTTTGTACAATTTTTACAATCATTGCAGCATTTAAAGTATTTGTTTTATACTAAATCTACACCTATTCTACGTTTTTGTGTTGCGTGCAGCATTTTGTAGTTATGTCATATAGATAGTTCCCAGTAGACGCCATCTTTACGGGCAAATCGCATTTTGGCTTGCAGGCGCGTCAAGCGCTCAAATTATTAACACAGCCGCGTCATTCACTAACCAATCATGCAATGAGTTTGGTGAAATGTGCGCGTGCTGCACGCCGTTTTCACGCGTAACGCATGACTCTGTGTTCCAAATTGCCCGTAAAGATGGCCGACTTACGTCATACTGCAACCTATCTATAGCGTGCAGTTCTGCGAATGTGCGGAACGTCATGCATTTCGTGACGATTTTTGCGCGTGCGCTTTAGATAAAACAGCGCAGCCGGTTTATTGAAATTGGTCCATTCGTTGTTTGTGACACACGGGGCAGAGCTGTTTTCAAACGACCGATTTGAACTAGCCACGACTGGTTCTATCCAGCCATGACTGGTTCTACCCAGTTGTTGCATATGTTTAATTACCGGTACTAGTGCTAGGGTTCTAAGTTAACACTTCTGAGAAAGTTAATTAATTAACTTCTCAAGAGTTGTAGTCTTAATACTCGACTGGTAAATGTGACCCAGACACTGGGCAAAAACAATTAGATAATACCACACAACTATACACACACACAAATCTAAATATTCAGGTTGGCAACTGGTATTCACTTGGGTGTGCACATTTTATAGAAAGTAAACCTTCCTATAAATGGACATACAAAATATAAACTCGATTAAAAAATACTTAAAATGAAGAAGGCGAAGGAGAAGGTTTTAGAAAAAAATATGCACGGTGAAGTGACACCTGCGGCGTTTTCGAAAAAACAACTTTAGGTTCAGCTTCTGCGGCATGAGACCCACAGGGGGGCCCACGTCACAGCTGGCTCCTTAAACGTAGTTTCGAAAAGGCCGCTACAATAGAGAAGGGAATATACTGTATACTAAAAGTGAAGTTTATCACTCACCATAAAAAATAGCATCCTATCACACCGGAATTAATCTAGATTCTACTGAGGAAAGACTATCTACAAGGGGGGGAAACTATTGGCGTTTTCGAAAACCAAGCCGCTGCCTGAAGGCTTCTGTTACATCAGCTTGCCCTGGAGCGAAAACGCGCCTACTTAAGTTCATCCACGGGGTGCTTCGCAAAACGGACCAAACAACAGAGGCTTAAATTGCGTCAACTTATGGATTGCATCGTGTGCATAATTGTTAACAACTAAAACCAAAAGAAAAAAATTGCATAAACGGAAACTTAACGCCAAACACGATTAAGATTTAGGTAGACCTTTGCGTGCCGAACTTGTGACGTCACTTCGTGCTTACATCACGGCGGCCATTTACTTTTGACGTCACTTCATGCTTACATCATGGCGGCCAATTGGCAATGAACGTCATAGCTATAGCTGGGCGATAACTTTTGATGTTCGTGCAGATCAGTGTAGCCTTGAGACGAGTTGAAATTCTGGGAAAGAAAATCTTAGCGGGGTTGAAGGTTTCATTTATGGCAATGAGCTTAGAAGAACATTTTTGTTTTAGGGTTCCCGGCAGCAGTCGTGGTCTCTTCCCTCCTACAACGAGTAGAAAGGTCAATGAACTGGGTCAACCGAATAATCAGAAATATCAGACGAGTTTTTTTCAACAATGGAAGAAGGTTTTTCGTGGAAAGCGAGGTGACTTGGAAGTCGTTTGAATTGTATCCTTGGCTCCAGGCAGGTAGCTGTAGACTGGTGCTCAGCCAGGTGCAGTAACCGCTGGTTTTGTTCGAACAGCGGTGTGGCAGTGATTCAAGCGGTGTACCATCCTGCGAAGGACTTGTCCTGAAGCCCGGTACCAGTAGGTCCCAAATCACCTCCTGCCATCGTTACCTGCGGAAAAAAGGATCAAAACGAACCCAAGATTAAAAACACCATCACAACAAAGCTAGTCTTGAAAATAATTAGAGCTCTCTATACTGTTAAAAATGTTGTACAACTTCAAGACAAAGCTATAAGAGTTCTTGGCTACCTTAGTCAGCAAAGAACCGGTTCCTTTACAGGTGCAGAATGCCTCCAAGCGTGATCATGACAAACATAGGTGTGATATAGCATGTTTATACATGAGACTTTATCTTTCCTTGTGGACAGCTCGAGTGAGCCAAGATAAAATGCTATGGAACTTGAATGCGAACAATGACTTGGAATTCATCCAACATTTTAAGTTGTCACAAAATGTTCGTTAAAGCAAAGGGTTGATCCTGCATAATTGTTTGGTAGTTGGCGCATTGGTGCTCCATAAACGCGCGTTAATTTCGCAGAAAAGACGACTATTTTAATCGGATTGTGTGTCATTTGCAGCCGAGGTCCTGGGTTAAGTTAGTCTGACCTAGGGGATTACCCCCCTCCCTCGCCCCGATCCTACTGAGCATGGATCTGAGCAATTTGTTGAGGTGCAGCGCTTGTTAGTTAGTTATTTGTTTATTTATTCGTTTGCCTTATTTATTTATTTGACTTTCTGCTTATTTTGAGAAAAAAAAATATTCGAAACGTGTTTTGTTGGTGTAAAATGTAGGTAGCGTCTGTAGTGATGTCTGTAACTGCAATAATTGTATCGAGCATTCTTCGGTGATCCACATGTTAAGTTGAAAACTCCATTTTGACCTATATTGTGCTGAAAATCCCTCAATATTTCGCAGAAACTGTCACCATTTTCTGAGCAATGGCCTGATTGATCATAGATGATAAGTAGGTCGTGCAAAGTTGATTGCAACTCAACAGATTGCATGTTCATTTGTACACTGTGTATAACACAAACATTGCGCACGGGCGCAATGTTGACAACAACAACAACGCCGTGTTATCTGTTGTTGAGATATGGGGCGAGTTGAAACACTCGGGTTGAATAACCTGAGCTGCTCCGTTTGATAAGTACGTCAGCAGAAACTCGGCTGTCAACATCACCAGAGGATGGCACTATCTCTGCAGATAGATAGGCACAGGTATTAAATCGATTGTTGATTTGCAAATGCGATGCCCGTGACAGAATGCACTGCAGTTACAAAACAACAACCCTGACGACTTATGATGGGAACTACGAGATGAAGACTTTCAAATAATATTATAGGCCCCCCTAAATTAGGTTTTTTTCCAATATGGTCCATGGACACTAGAGTAAACTGTTCTGTTTGGGTGTACACAGACAAATGTACTCAAACATCATAGTGGCTCAGTGTCGTGTCGAACATATCTCGAAATGGCTTCTGGATTGGGCTCGAGATTCCGGTTTCATTGTTTAAATTATAAAGCTCTTTTGTTTGTTTGTTTGTTTTTAGTTGGTGTTTATTTAAATTTTTTATTTATTACTATTTTGTAATCCATATCAGCTCATGAACATGTTTAATGTTTACTTATTTTGTAACCATGGTTTTAAACAATTAATTAAATATTGATTGACTGATTGATTGATTGCATAATTGCTTGACTGATCTTGAACTTAAATGGACTTGATAGAAAAGTGCATTTAATTTTTGACAGGGTAGCATCATTCTCACCAATAAGTTTTCAAGACGTACACCACAATTTCACGTGGTCATTGTGTTTTCGTGAAAACAACGAAACCAGTTTAATGTTGTGTAACTTTCATTTTATGTACGTGCTAATTTCGATTGCGGCGATCGGATTAAAGGGATACGTTGCCTTGGATCGGACGAGTTGGTCTATAAAAAGCGTTTGTTATAAAATGCATATGGTTAGAAAGATGTTTTAAAAGTAGAATACAATGATCTACACAAATATGCCTCGAAATTGCGTGGTTTTCCTTTTACATCGTCAACTAACACGGTCGGCCATTTATGAGAGTCAAATTTTTGACTCCCATAAATGGCCGACCGTGTTAGTTCGCAAAGTAAAAGGAAAACCACGCAATTTCGAGGCATATTTTGTGTAGATCATTGTATTCTACTTTTAAAACATCTTTCTAACCATATGCATTTTATAACAAACGCTTTTTATAGACCAACTCGTCCGATCCAAGGCAACGTGTCCCTTTAAGCAACCGTGACTTTATTATTAGCTAGCATTTATTTGTAAATAATAACTTATTATTTGTCAATAATGATGGTCAAGCGGTTAAGAGCACCGGACTCAAGCTCTGGTGTTTCTGATGCTTGACACTTGTGTCCTTGAGCAAGTTATACTTTACAATAACTGCTTACGGTCTTTCGGGTGTAGGTCCCGTGTCCCGTGTACTAGGACTGGTGGTAGTGTACGTAAAAGAACCCAGAACACTTATCGTGGACAAGGGTTAACCCCAGTGTTTTTGGTTCACAAGTAGGGTTAACCCCAGTGTTTTTGGTTCACAAGTAGGGTTAACCCCAGTGTTTTTGGTTCACAGGTAGGGTTAACCCCAGTGTTTTTGCTTCACAAGTAGGGTTAACCCCAGTGTTTTTGGTTCACAAGTAGGGTTAACCCCAATGTTTTTGGTTCACAAGTTAACCCCAGTGTTTTTTGTTCACAAGTAGGGTTAACCCCAGTGTTTTTGGTTCACAAGTAGGGTTAACCCCAATGTTTTTGGTTCACAAGTTAACCCCAGTGTTTTTTGTTCACAAGTAGGGTTAACCCCAGTGTTTTTGCTTCACAAGTAGGGTTAACCCCAGTGTTTTTGGTTCACAAGTAGGGTTAACCCCCAGTGTTTTTGGTTCACAAGTAGGGTTAACCCCAGTGTTTTTGGTTCACAAGTAGGGTTAACCCCAATGTTTTTGCTTCACAAGTAGGGTTAACCCCAGTGTTTTTGGTTCACAAGTAGGGTTAACCCCAGTGTTTTTGGTTCACAAGTAGGGTTAACCCCCAGTGTTTTTGGTTCACAAGTAGGGTTAACCCCAGTGTTTTTGGTTCACAAGTAGGGTTAACCCCAATGTTTTTGCTTCACAAGTAGGGTTAACCCCAGTGTTTTTGGTTCACAAGTAGGGTTAACCCCAGTGTTTTTGGTTCACAAGTAGGGTTAACCCCCAGTGTTTTTGGTTCACAAGTAGGGTTAACCCCAGTGTTTTTGGTTCACAAGTAGGGTTAACCCCAGTGTTTTTGGTTCACAAGTAGGGTTAACCCCAATGTTTTTGCTTCACAAGTAGGGTTAACCCCAGTGTTTTTGCTTCACAAGTAGGGTTAACCCCAGTGTTTTTGGTTCACAAGTAGGGTTAACCCCCAGTGTTTTTGGTTCACAAGTAGGGTTAACCCCAGTGTTTTTGGTTCACAAGTAGGGTTAACCCCAGTGTTTTTGGTTCACAAGTAGGGTTAACCCCAATGTTTTTGCTTCACAAGTAGGGTTAACCCCAGTGTTTTTGCTTCACAAGTAGGGTTAACCCCAGTGTTTTTGGTTCACAAGTAGGGTTAACCCCCAGTGTTTTTGGTTCACAAGTAGGGTTAACCCCAGTGTTTTTGGTTCACAAGTAGGGTTAACCCCAGTGTTTTTGGTTCACAAGTAGGGTTAACCCCCAGTGTTTTTGGTTCACAAGTAGGGTTAACCCCAGTGTTTTTGGTTCACAAGTAGGGTTAACCCCAGTGTTTTTGGTTCACAAGTAGGGTTAACCCCCAGTGTTTTTGGTTCACAAGTAGGGTTAACCCCAGTGTTTTTGGTTCACAAGTAGGGTTAACCCCAGTGTTTTTGGTTCACAAGTAGGGTTAACCCCAATGTTTTTGCTTCACAAGTAGGGTTAACCCCAGTGTTTTTGGTTCACAAGTAGGGTTAACCCCAGTGTTTTTGGTTCACAAGTAGGGTTAACCCCAATGTTTTTGCTTCACAAGTAGGGTTAACCCCAGTGTTTTTGGTTCACAAGTAGGGTTAACCCCAGTGTTTTTGGTTCACAAGTAGGGTTAACCCCCAGTGTTTTTGGTTCACAAGTAGGGTTAACCCCAGTGTTTTTGGTTCACAAGTAGGGTTAACCCCAGTGTTTTTGGTTCACAAGTAGGGTTAACCCCAATGTTTTTGCTTCACAAGTAGGGTTAACCCCAGTGTTTTTGCTTCACAAGTAGGGTTAACCCCAGTGTTTTTGGTTCACAAGTAGGGTTAACCCCCAGTGTTTTTGGTTCACAAGTAGGGTTAACCCCAGTGTTTTTGGTTCACAAGTAGGGTTAACCCCAGTGTTTTTGGTTCACAAGTAGGGTTAACCCCAATGTTTTTGGTTCACAAGTTAACCCCAGTGTTTTTTGTTCACAAGTAGGGTTAACCCCAGTGTTTTTGGTTCACAAGTAGGGTTAACCCCAGTGTTTTTGGTTCACAAGTAGGGTTAACCCCCAGTGTTTTTGGTTCACAAGTAGGGTTAACCCCAGTGTTTTTGGTTCACAAGTAGGGTTAACCCCAGTGTTTTTGGTTCACAAGTAGGGTTAACCCCCAGTGTTTTTGGTTCACAAGTAGGGTTAACCCCAGTGTTTTTGGTTCACAAGTAGGGTTAACCCCAGTGTTTTCGGTTCACAAGTTAGTAGGGTTAACCCCAGTGTTTTTGGTTCACAAGTAGGGTTAACCCCAGTGTTTTTGGTTCACACACAAGCACCCTTGCTTACAGTTTTCCTCATAGGCTTGCGAGCTACAGTGGTTCACTTATGAGTCGTCCTTGGTTTCATTACCAGAAATATATAATAATATAAAAATAGTAACATTTATCAAATATCAATCCTGTACACAAATGTGTTGATCAATTACTTACCTCCATGGTCGCTTCCAATTCCAGTTCATTGTTGTTTCCCCTGTTCGTCGCGACCTCATTGTTGAATCATCAGACTGTGGGTTGGTTGCCTCTGCTCAGTGCTTTACCGGTCTCAACGGCGGTTTCCAAACTGGTTGTGTCTAAAGGGAAGGAGTGTTTGTTTCCGGCCGCATGGCGTGTCGAGACAGACGGACAATCCGGAGTAGTTGTCTTGTCAGTTGGTGCAAATTTCAAGAAAACCACGTTTCGTTTCAATCACCAAATGTTTGCTTGGATTTTAAAAAGTATCGTGGTCTGGTACCCTTTTCTGTTTTAGTGTCTCGGGTGTGGTTTAGGTATTCCACCTGTTGGTTCGGTTGAGCTGCCTGACGTGGAAATACGGTTTTCTTGTTGGACGAACGTTCTTTCACTGTGCATCAACCAAGGGAAAGCCTGTAAAATATACAAATCAAAATTCAATCAATTTCCTGAATGTTATCTAGTTCTGAAGTGACTCGAAGTATACTTGGTTTTGCCAATGACTGGTTAAGACATTTGCGCGAGTTAACTTTGTAAATCCTTTCTTCTGCGAAACGGTAAACCGATTAGGAAGTAGCCAAAACGATTGATGTTTACTGCCTTGAATCGCAGTTTATAGAGGACGATGAAAGCCGTGGATGATCGTCACGATGTTCAACTTGATGATGGCGAGGGCACGGGACTAAAGAACACATTTTGCTTCATGGAGTGGTGTTTTTTTGTTTCATAATGAACAATATCCAAGATGGCTGCGCTATGACAAAGGCCTGTATAGCAAGTGCCGTTGGGTGCATGGTTTGCCAACTTCGTCAATCTAAGTCACTCTGAAGTTTAAAAACCACAAGCCCACTGCAATCATTCATCAACGTTGATGACACATGTACTACGAATCTAACAGTCTCCACAGCTTGTAAAGGCAGACAGGCTGTAGCCAGGGTGTTGACATGCCACTTTACTTTGGTCTGTGGAGTATCCGTGGTCAGACAACCGGTGTTTTGAAACCGCGGTTTCCCTTGCGGGTTCGTCCGCCATTTTGAATCCCACATGACACACAAGAACAGCGTTCATGCAACCACCGTGTGTATTAAATGACCACTGTCTTTCGAGGCACGCCATTAAACAATGTGTGCATCTAGACAATAATAAAATGAGTAAATGACATTTAATTTAAAACTGACAGACGGTGTCAACAATCATTTCACCCGGCCGCTGCTTAATTTTACAAGTGACGTGTTCTAGTCTTTGTAATAAAGAATGGTCGGAACTGGAAAAGGGAGGGAACAATCACTTGACGAGATTTCCAGTTTAATGGATCTTTTGTTACTCCGTTCCCACGAGACGTGAAACACACGGCTCCATCAATTTGTATCATCATTAGGACGAAGAGGACACAGTTGGTTTGTGAGTTCTAATTTCATATGGGTGACTCTATATCGCTCATAGAAACTTGGCACTTCCATCACCATGGAAATACTGTAATGGCAACATAGATTATGTCCAGGCTGGACGACAATGTAATGACGCACAGTATGAATTGAATTTGTTGTGTCTTTTGATTTCGATTTTGATTGTCTTATTTATTAGTTTTGCACACGATAGTTTCTTAGCACCGTCGTGGAGAAGACTGATGCCGCGTTGCATGGTGGCAGGCAGAAACTATAGTGGTTTCTTATATAGCGCTCAAATCCGTCACTCGGTGACGCTCATGCGTCAACATTCAGTATTGTTTCCTGCAAGGGGACTATTTGGAGCAACGTTTTTGAAGTGATAGCCTTTTTCATTTACATAGAACCACCATCCTATTTGGTTTACATAGTGCTGTGGCGCAATAATATGCAGCCAATCAAACGTACCAGGAACACCGCGGGGCGAACCCATTGTCTTTACGATAAAGTGCACTGTTTGTTACCTATGACCAATGGCCTCCATGCTGACCCTGTTAAAACCCAGCTTATCAGAAATAAATGCTTGTTTGATATTTAAAACATTCGGACAATAAAAACACTTCAGATTTTACCAAATTATTAAAGATTATGATCACGAAAATAAGCTGTGCATCCAGCCGGGCTCAACGAGTTAAGACAAAAACTATGAAAGGAAATCATTTGTACATAACCGGAAACAGACTAAACTTGAGTATTGCAGACAACTTGACCACCGGATATCCACGTCTGATTGTCAACGGTTAGCAACAACCACAATGTACACGTATAATATTATGACTAATGATTGTTGTAAAATTTTACTGCAACCGCTTGTTTACGATCGCTGTGCAGTGTTGGAACTGAGGTTGGAAGGTAACAAAACATGGCACCTTTCTTTTAGTATGAATTGAAAACAGTAAAGGGTATCAACGAAGATTTGCATGCACTCAACTATATGGGGTGGGGGGGGGGGGCAACAGTAACACGAAGTCTTTGGCCAAACACAGCGTGTCGGTGGGTGGGGGCGGGGTCCCACTCTCTGATAGCCCTTAACAACCAAGAGGAAACAAAGCAGAAACACATAATAAGAAGTAATGCTGAGTAGATTGGAACTGGGTACCCGCCAAAATATGTTTATGTAATAATCATGTCTCGTCTGGCTATAGTGTGAAAATTGCAAATGCAAATCATCTGTGTAGCAGGATTGGTGTTCGTGCATGCTCTATATAACCTAGTCGATCGATCTGAGATGTCTTAGTCTTTTCAGCAGCTAAAATTATCATAAAATTGGGTATTTATGCCCAAAATGAGCCAAAAACCAAATTCACAAAATATTTTAGAATTTATCCTTCATGATAATCCATACAGCTACCCTCCAAGGATAACTGCATAAACGCATGCACTTCACATAAGTATTGGGAAACGTTGTACACTTACCCAAATAAAAACAACACCATATTATGTTCCGACAGCCTCTGTTAGTTTCAACGCGATGGTTTCATATCATTCTTGGATAGCAGGCTGCCCGGGTCTTGGGTGCACACACTACTGTATTATATAGCCCATAAACATAAACATCATTTTATGCGCTCACATAAAAGACCCGCGGATGAACTGGATAAAATTGGCCATGGTAGAAGGGCCTACGATCTGAATAAAAGAACCGCATGAACTGTTTTCTTTCTCCCTCTCTCCCTCGATCAGTCTCATCTCTTTCCTAGAAACGCGGGGTGAGATGTTCAAGGCCCTCTTGGTCGATTAACCAATGAGTCATTGCTGAGCGATTAATGAATATGTATGAGTAGGCGGACTTCGCTCGGTGCGCTGCCGGCAGGGCGCAGACCACGCCTCTTATTCAACAGCCCATGCTATACTTTGTAGCGACATTTTTTGCTGGCGCATTGACCTTGTGATTATTTGATAGGGTGATCAAAAGGTGCTCGGATTGTGTGTGATTTGTGGACAATTCGGTTCAACTGTGAATGTAGGCTTACATGTACATTGAACATATACATGTACATGTACATCATGTACACGCATTTACTGTACATAGACATGTAATGTTCATGCACTAGGCCTATAATGAGTTATAAAATATTCATAATGCAAACTTTAAATGGTACATATACATGTATACTATAAGTGTTAATGTATAATGTGCAAGTGATTAACAAATACAGACGCACATAAACTGTATGTATTTACATGTGCATGTACATAACCACATCGCGGACAAAAAGGCAAGACCCATGGGTGCTTTTTCTCATCCAAATCAACTTGAGACCGAAAGCGAGGCTGGGAAAACAATAATACTAGTCTGGTCATCCTTTGTTGGTCTGATGAACCGTGGTTGTTCTACCTCCGCGGATGAACTATGCATTAAAGCAGGCTAAAGCGTGTGAGAAATGCATTATGAATGAGGTTAATTTGACTTCCAGATGCCCTACTTGTTACAGAAGCTTCACGTTTTTGATGATTGAAAAACTGAACTGGTCAAATTATTTTTCACAGTAAATAAGTATAGGTTCAACACTTATTTTAAAAAATCGAGCGTGTAGGCCCTATTTAATTGGGTTATATTTTTTCAATTCCCCAAACAATTGTTCCGTATAATGTTGACTTTTAACTAGTATGTTTTGATCATTAAAAGTCGCTATAATGTTTAGGAAGTTACTCAAAAAGGAACAACACAAGACGCACATCAATATGTTTTGTTTTTCCTTTGTCTCTCTATTTTCTAACAATCAACACAGCATGTTGTTATCTATGGCGGTCCAGTAAACTTTTCCCCGCTACATTCGCTGAACAGTGAACCCCTCGACCGGAACACAGTGCCCTAAAAACCAGACTGCCTGACCCCGAGTGAAATGCAAACCAGACGGCCTGAATTCGCCCGTCTAGACACGGTCGTGGCTACTGCGCGTACTCTCTTTGCTGGCGTGCGTGTGGAAAGACTATCATTGGTGAGGTAAACGCACGCTAGAATAATTATTTTACAGACGAGATTTACTATGAACATAAGATAAATCTCATCATATTTAAGTTGATAGAAGATGATGGGTTAAATGTGTGGCTTTTATGCTCGACATATTAAAATTGTGCACCAACTTTGAGGCTGTCTCCATTTCTTCTTCCTTTCTGTGTAGTTATTTAATAAACACGTTTATTTGTACAAAAGTGTTGTTGTTTTTGGGGGCGGTTCTTTTTTCGACAACATGTTATGCAAATGAAAAAACATAAACTGCACCATAATAAATTTCATTGAAAAAAGAGACCAGGGGTTTTTTGATGACTGTTTTTAAAACTTATTTTACAAAATCGAGCGTGTATTTAATTGGGTATTTTTTCAATTCCCCAAACAATTGTTCCGTGTAATGTTGACTTTTAACTGGTATGTTTTGATCATTAAAAGTCGCTATAATGTTTAGGAATGTTATCAAAAAGGAACAACACAAGACGCACAACAATATTTTTTACTTCCCTGGACTACTCCTTGTCAAGATGTTTTTATTGTCCGAAGATTTTAATAAAAATAAATTAATAATAATAAGTATGCTTCTTATAATAGTTGTTGCTATAGTTATTCCTGATGGCAAAAAAGCCACATATTTTTTTCAAGTGTCCACAAAGAAAACTGTATGAAAACGGATTTAATAATACATATTGAATTACAAGCTAAATATATTAAAACAGCAGAAATAAGAGTTTTGTTTTTGCTGTACTTTCAAACTGATCTACAGAACTAAATGGGTCATGAACTTGTTTTATTATTAAAGGCCCTGTACACTATTGGTAAGATCGAAAAACACAATAGTTCACAGATTCACACATAACTTACATGATTTAAAGTAAGTAATGGTAGAAAGGGTTCCTTAAAATATTTCTGCCTAAAATGCTATCGTTTCTGAGAAATTAGTAAAACAATAGTTTTTATCGCGCGCGATAATATAACCTCGATGTTTGAAAAACAGAAAACACATAAGGTCTCTTTTCACTATTTTCTCGTGACCTCGATGACCAATTGAGCTGAAATTTTCACAGGTTTGTTATTTCATGTATGTGGTTGATTACACAAAACATGAACACTGTCTGTGATTATTTTGTCAGCTCACCAATCCTGTATAAACCTTTAACGCAATGGCCGAGACTCAGTTTTGATTCTCATATCCGGGAGACCACGCCCACCAAGGTAGTAGTATAGTTGAATGATTTAATGGTGATAGGTTGTCATCCTCGATCTGTGTCACCCAAAAGATAGTGCGCCGTTGTACAGTGACCGCAGATGACCTCTCTTTGGCCTTTGGCCCTATAACCTCTTACAGTCTCATTGTGTTTATTCTGAATCGTAAACAAATATAGCTTTGATATTTTGATTAGCTAAACTAAACCTAACTTGCAGCTAATAGGCATATTTAATGTTTGAAATAAGTCATTTAGCACCGAATAAATATTAACAAAAAGGAACACTCAGGAATAGTTTTGGGGAGTATTATTAATGTTTGTTTTGTTCAAGTATTCTTCAATACTTTTCGAATTTTCAATATAATAACGAAACCCAATGCCGAAATTTGTATTAAAATATGCGTTTGCGTTTCTTGAAAAAACACTTGATAACACTAGCAGGTCAAACACGGCGTCTTTAGTACAGGCATAATGCATTTTTTGAGATTGGATTTTCAGATCCACTATTTCTTGCATCTTACTATGTCCTTGGTATCCGATCTTAAAATAAAACTGATTAAAACAAAATTAAAACAAATTATAAAAAATATAATTTCATAATAGGCCTATAATTAATTATAATAAAAAACATTAATTCGTGCAAAAAAAACACTTTGTGAAAAGGAGACAAACTTTCGTGAAACACAACCTTAGAAAAATTCACTGAATATACGTACACGTACTCCCCCAAAATACGAATGTTGTGATACCTTTACGTATGACATTACACTGCCCCAAGGACCGCCCATAGACTTTGTGACATTTGATTATCGACAACATAATGAGTGCTGAAATTCGAACATGCGTCACTCCTGCATGCAGATACAAAATCATTGTATTGTAACCTTGGCCGTTGGTCGACCCCTCAGCGTTATCATTATGCACACGTGAACAATGACTTCACCTCGACCCCCTGATGGATTTCCCCGCGCGGAAAATTAAAAACCTATCGTGGTGGCGACGTTCTTCATCCAATCGCAGATTCTTAATAAATAATTAACTAAATTAATTATTTCATTTCTTCATTTATGAATTGTATGCAACACATAGCTTAATTTGTTGATTTGGGGCTAGTAAAGAAATATTCCTTGACCTGTAATCTGAATGATATGATATTATCTTTTGTGGATATTAAAAGAGGTTTCAAAGAAAAATTCAGCTCATGTTTTTTTAACCATCTCTGAGTCTGCACGTTTGTGGTAAGCCTGCGTTTTTCGGTCTCTCGATAAGACATCATCCATCTTCAACTTCACTCAGTAAGAGTGTATTTTACCACAATATACTTGTTTTCTTCCCATTCTGTTATGTTTGTTTTTCCTTATTTGTTCCCCTTCTTTTTAAACCCTTTAACATAATTAAAACACACTCCACCAGGCATAATTTGCTTTACGGTGGGACGTCATTGTAACAAATAATGAGTAGGCCTATAATTGAATTTGTGGTGACGCAGACACAAATTTAATTCATCGAGACTTCTGTCTTGTTACCACTAATATATTTTCCTGTGTTCCAACTGCATGTGCAAATGTAGATGGGTCCAATTTCTTAGAGCTACTTAAGCTGAAAATAATTGCTTATAGTTTCTGCTAAGCAAAAATTCGCAGGATGCCAGTGACAGGGGGCGATGTACTTTGGCTGGTAACCTGGTTAGTCACTTTTTTGTGTGAAACTAGTCCCAGCATACAGCTGCTTATGCAAACAAATCTGATATAAAGCAAAACAAAGCAGGAAACCAGTCAAAGAAGTCATGTGTTATTATTATTATTTATGGTTTATTAAAAAAACTGCAATACAGCGGCTAAAAGCCGAAATGTACAGTTTACAAAAACAGTCATTAAAAATCTCATAAAAGCACCAGCAATATTACATAAAAAGATTGAAATATCAAATAGTTATTAAGAAAAACACACACAACAAATTTGTGACAGCACAATACTCAAAAAGCCAACAGTTTTGGTTAGATTCAAATTCACCCATTGCTCAAGATCAAAAGAGCCTGAAAAAATGTCAAAGTGGAGAAAAAGGCATCACGTTGTAAACCAAAATGCATGGCTATACATTAAAGTAATTATTATTGGAATTGAAATTATTACACTGCTAACTAAAGGAATGGCAAATCACAGTTGGCAAAATACAGAACAACTTTTGGTCATCCAATAAAACCAATTTACAAAATGCGAACAAGAGACGGGATAGTGGAACGAGTGTACCTTTCAGTACGGCACTTGGGGATGCGAAGCCCGGTTACTGTACTAGCTCGTAGTACCCTATTACCGACAGTTGCTTTTTCAGGGGGGAGCATGTTCCTAAATTTAATTGATCTAAGTAAGTTACTACCAAACTTAATAAAAAGGTCTTCTCGTCTAGACTTGAGTGGTGAGATGCCTAGTAATTCAAGTGCCAAGGTATAGGAGTGATACTGATGACCAAGGATGATGCGGACGGCACGCTTCTGAACATTTTCAACAGAAATGACCTGTCGCTCAGTAATGGAGCTGTGCCAAACTTGACTAGCATATTCTAGTATAGGTCTAATATAACAAGTATAGACTGCCACCATGTCTGTTATAGGTACTTTGGATTTACGTAGTACGCACAAAGTGTACAACCTACGGGAAGCCTTAGAAACAATTTCCGCAATGTGTATGTCCCATTTTAAGTTGTTTTGAACAGTCACACCAAGCAATTTAATTGAAGTTACACACTTGAGATCTATCGAATTGAGAGAAACTGAAGTTTGAGGTATATTTCGCTTCAAAAAAGATATTGTCATTGTGCGGCATTTGTCAGGTTTGGGGAGCATATCATTACTACTACACCAGCAAGATAAATTATCAAGGTGAACTTGTATAGAAGATTGTTGATCATACTTAATAACTTCACCTAAAGTAAGATCGTCAACATACTTCCATCGCCCGCAGCTTCCAGTTGATGCATCATTGACCAACACCAGAAACAAAATGGGTCCCAGTTTTGTACCTTGGGGTACACCACAGGAAATGTCCCGAGTGGTGGAAACCACACCATGGAGTTTAGTGTTCTGAGTTCGGTCAGTGAGGAAGCCGCAGACAGTGGGGATGATGGATCTTCTTACTCCAAATGTGTTATATGGTATTTTGGTTGGTAACCTTATTCCGGTAAGCAACATTTTGCGCTTTGCTTGTTTATAAGCAGCTCTATTGTAATTTCCCTCGGTGGCTCGGTTTAGTCACATTGGTTTGATCGAAGGAAACAAAATGGCTGCACAAAGATGAGGTATTATATAGTTAATCACTAAGGTAAATATTCAACAAACACGAAACGCTTATAGCTGGGGTTATCCAAGAAGTTTGGGCGAATTACTAATTACATCGTGTTTCAGTTGAAGTGTTTTCTGTTTGAAAAATCAAACTTTAAAAAAGGAGAACTGAGCACACTTGTATTAGTTGCTTGCAAGTTCAAACCGAGCGTGTGATTAGTCATTGTGAGACGCCAGTCAAAATTGAAGTGAACAACCATCACTGAGAAAACACTGCGGTCTGTCGGTCTGAACACACTAATAAAAAACACGCATAGGCCTAAGGAGAACGCAAAATACTAAAACATCCCTTGCTTTTTCTGCGTGCTTTCTGCGTGCTTTCTTCCTTTTCTTTCCAATTGAATGCTTCTATAACCCCAGTAATTGTTTGTGTGTGTTGTGTTGTCATTTAGCCTTCGAGAAAGACTCTTCTATAGTTGAAACGTCAGGCCATTAACTCCCCCCCCCCCCCCCCCCCATTTATACCATATATAGGCCTATAGGTCCTTTTGGTAGGTTACAATTTGCAACTGCAGTGCTTTAAGTATATTTTAACCTAAAATTACCGCGGAAACAATTCACTCGTAAAGGGAACAATTTGTATACGCCACACTTCCTGTATTTGAACATGAATTATACAACGCTCAATGTCAATACAGCAATATATCTTGGAAGACAATTGAAAATGTGTAGCGCTTTATTATTGTGAAACAGGCGCAGTGAAAGACATGTTATAAAACATCATCTCGAAGTGCGCATGCACACTAAAGCAAGATGTGTATTAAGTAGATGATCGAGTTAATGAAGAATTATAACAAGACAGCATGCTTACCTGTGATCATGGAAGTTGACGGAATGATTTATCCCCCTCTCGCTGTCCACATGTGGTAGGAAAATTAGTCCGTCAGCATTTTATTTGAAGTAGAATCGTCGAACTAATTGTTTATGGGGAAATGCATCTTGGTTTAAATTCGTTCTTCTCTCGTGTGAGCAGTGTGTTTTTACTGGACGGTCACAGCACATGGGAGCTACACTATGGTTTTCCTCAAATGAGACATGTTAAGACTTGCACGGGGGAAAAATGCTTCCCCCCGTGTCGGAACATAACATAATTTATTGAAATTGCAAAACTTGTGGTTCGAGAGAGTGAACAGAAAATAGTCGGGCCCTACTGTTGGTAGGCTGTGTTATACTGGCTGCTATTGATGATGTGAGAAACCGCAGTTAGAACTCAAGAAATACCACGTCATCACATAATGAGGTTTGGCGGTAGTTCATACTATGCTACTAGTACAGCGATTGCAATCCCCTGGATGTTGGCCTTTTTGCGAGTGGCACGACCCGTCAGCACCGGGATCAGCACGGCACGGCGACAGAGGCGCCGCCGCCCGGCTGACCCCAGGTTGCGGTCTCGAACTCGGTGAGGTAGATTGTCTAACTCGGGTCAACTGTCCTATTGCTTTATATACACCCTGAATACAGAAAAAAACGCAGTTCTAGAAGCGGCAAAAGTTCAGGGTCCTTTCAAATGGTCAATCATTGACCGCGCGCTGCGGCCAGTCATCGGTGAGGTCACCCAGTTACAGGTGCGGGTCAGTCAGGGTCATTGTCAATACTGCGTATAACTAAAAATAAATGCCACTCGTATAAGGTGTATTTAACCTCAGTCTGAACCCAGGTGACCCGACCGCGAACTTGAGGTGAATTTGCTGACAAATTAATTCAGTAGACAATATTGAAGTTATAAAAATAAACTTCCATTCAGCAAACCGAGGCCAAAATGTGTTGGTCTTATCCTTCACAAACGTCACACAGTGACTCTTTTATACTGATTGTTTAGTTTCGGTACTTTCGACTTATGGATATCTCGAGGTAACGAAATAATTTTTTCGAGGGAATGAAATAATAATTTAAATATATATATATATATATTTGTTAATGTTTTTTTTTTTTTTTTTTTTTTTTTATCTGTTCCTTTAGGGGCTCCGTACAAAGGCGATCGGAGCCAATTTGTACAACAATTAAAAGAATGGTCTCTGCCTCACATTGCATATTTAATTTAAGGCTTCGGGAATACATATTGTCCGAATCTATTATCATTATTTAAAGGTATTATACAGGATTGGTAGAGCTGACAAAATAATCACAGACAGTGTTCATGTTTTGTGTAATCAACCACATAGGGCCTACATGAAATAACAAACCTGTGAAAATTTGAGCTCAATTGGTCATCGAGGTCACGAGAAAATAGTGAAAAGAGACCTTATGTGTTTTCTGTTTTTCAAACATCGAGTTTATTATCGCGCGTGATAAAAACTATTGTTTTACTCATTTCTCAGAAACGATAGCATTTTAGGCAGAAATATTTTAAGGAACCCTTTCTACCATTACTTACTTTCAATCATGTAAGTTATGTGTGAATCTGTGAAAATTTGTGTTTTTCGATCTTACCAATAGTGTATAGGGCCTTTAAGTGTGTTTTTAAAGAAAGGTGGGTTTTTTAAGATTGATGGTTTTGAACTCAAGTTTGCAAACATCATTCATTCATTCATTGATTTATTGGTCACATTGGTTTCAACAAATAACATGAAATATTCTTCGTCGCGCAATGTGCAACAATAAAAATAAGGAATCTAAACAATACATACAAGAACAATATACGTATTGTAAAAAAACCATTAACAATACTTGTAGTTGTAGGCCCTAGTACATGTACATGTATGTAGCCTACATTGAAAACTTTAGTAACATCAATTCAGATTTACAAATGTATGATTTTATCAGCACAGAGGGTAAACTGTACTTTTTCCATTCGTTAATCTGTTTCCGTTATTCGATAGTGTCAGCAATTTCTTCGCAACCACGAAAGCCCGCAAATTTCAGTTTTAATCGTGACATTTTTCCTTTAATAAAAGAAACCTTCTGGTATATTCATAATAGGAAACTAGACTGACCGCAACGTGTTTACAAGTTGGCCTCAGAATGGAACCAAGTTATGAATGAACGGTGCGTAGGCGTTTATTTGTATTCAGCGCAACATTGCTTTGCATTATTGTACAACTAGAGACTCGCTCCAAGTCTCCTAACTGTTCTGTTTTGTTACGTTTCCTGGAAAATGCGATGGCTATACGGCTCGTATACAAACAAACACTTCAAGTTTATAATAGCCTTCCTCTCAAGCCGTTACCTCAAGTGTCCAAAGAGGGAGTATTTCAATGAGATACCGTCAATTTATTTGTGACGGCTGAATATTGTTTACTGCACTATCTGTATTTACCGAAATCTGCCTTGGCCTACTATGCTGAAACAATAGAGCGAACACAGTATTATTTCAGTAGTATCGCGTTAGGGTGATCCGCCACTTTAGTTTTCCAATAGTATTGTAACCGAAATACTTCAAAACAAGCTACAAATATTGTCTCTTAATGCAGTGCATCAGTACTTTCTAAAACACACTTACAAGACTACTGTGCTACATTGTAAACTGTGATATGGACGATTTGAAAAATATTAGGTGGGAGGACTTGTGAGAAGTCTACTACGCAGATTGTGGCCTAGTTGGCGTAGTGAGATCAAGGCGAGCGTTACCTCTCTATGAACTCGCTTGTCGTGCACAATTGCTACATCAAAAGCAGCTGATGGTTTGGACATTCTGTGACCCAGCAAAACATAATCCCACTGATAGGATTATGAGGTGGACACCAAAAACAGCGAGGAAAGGGTCAATGTGGAAGGCTAGGGACAATGCCAATGCCAGTTGTGTAATAATGGCGGATCCCAGACTATGATGGAGGGGGGAATGCGTACATAGAGTGGTGACCAGTCTATAGCCATGTCACTTTCTTTGTGTAGTCTAGTAGTAGTACTATAGTAGGCCTACTTCTACAGCAATCGGCATCACGAGTGCCTATACGAAGATGGGGGGGGGGGGGGGGGGGGCATTGACAGTGACATGGGTGTATCGGCCATCTTCTTGTGAATTCAACAAAGCAAAGGGAATTGTCTGGCCCCATTTTTGTTTGAAAATGACAAATGTATATAGAAAGTATGAGAACGATCACAGATGATGCAGGAATGAACTGTTGCGTACATAGCAGTCCAAATTCCTTGTGATTTTCAAAATAATTCTGGGGTGTAAGGACGCATCGTTCTGCCTGGTCAGGTTTCGTCATACCATGTGAATGAGATCAATAGGGGCCCCTCCTCATGTAATGATGGGTGATATCTTCCTGTTTTTACCAATATGAGTTGTATTGTCATAAAGTGACAAACAAAAACACACGGGCCGGTGTTTTGAAAACAACATGAGTTTTTACTTCAGCACGGTTTTCTAGGAGCACTGTCAATGGCTGCGGTATTATGACAGAACTAAACTTAACCACAAAGACTGCACTGTACAGGAGTTCAACTAGAAACCACACAACCAACCACAAAAACGTATTGGGAAAATTGACAGACGAATGTGACATAGAATATATTTCTTGTTTTTCCTCAAACACCTACATAGGTCCCTTAGTCGATGTTCACTGAGATAATATTTCACACAAGAGCATGACGAATAAAGCGGTTATAAAGTAGCCCAATATTGAATTCTGCATATTGACATTCAACCTTACCCAGTGGGCACATGACGGTTTAAAGACGTCATTTTATGGTCGTTATCTAGTCGCTTGGACTTGAGCGGTCGTTACCAAAAAACGACGTCTTAAAGACGTCTTTAAGAAGTCTTTCTTCATGTTTGGAACTCATTCCCTCCCTTCCAAAAAAAATGTCAAAAAATGACGTCTTTACGACGTCGTTTACAGGTCGTTATCTAGTCGTCTGTATAACTTGTGGTCGTGGTCAAAAAATGACATCTTCAAGACGTCTTTCTACCCATCCAAAACTCATTTCCACTCGCCCCCAAAAACAACACGAAACACGACGTATAAACGACGTCTTCTTTTGGTTGTTATCTAGTCGTATGTACTACTGGAGGTGGTGGTCAAAAAACGACCTTTTTAAGACGTCTTTCTTCCCACCCAAAAATCATCTCCACCCGCCCCAAAAACAACAAGAAACACGACGTATTAACGACGTCTTCTTTTGGTCGTTATCTAGTCATATGTACTACTGGAGGTGGTGGTCAAAAAACGACCTTTTCAAGACGTCTTTCTTCCCACCCAAAAATCATCTCCACCCGCCCAAAAAACAACAAGAAACACGACGTATTAACGACGTCTTCTTTTGGTCGTTATCTAGTCATATGTACTACTGGAGGTGGCGGTCAAAAAACGACCTTTTTAAGACGTCTTTCTTCCCACCCAAAAATCATCTCCACCCGCCCCCAAAACAACAACAAATACGACGTATTAACGACGTCTTCTTTTGGTCTTTATCTAGTCGTATGTACTCCTGGAGGTGGTGGTCAAAAAACGACCTTTTCAAGACGTCTTTCTTCCCACCCAAAAATCATTTCCACTCGCCCCAAAAACAACAACAAATACGACGTATAACGACGTCTTCTTTTGGTCGTTATTTAGTCGTATGTACTACTGGAGGTGGTGGTCAAAAAACGACCTTCTTAAGACGTCTTTCTTCCCGTCCACAACTCATTTCCACCCCGCCCAAAAAACAACAAGAAACATGAAGTCTTTTTCTGGTCGTTATCTAGTCATATGTACAACTGGAGGTGGTCGTAAAAAACAACTGACCTTTTAAAGACGTCTTTCCCTCCAAAACTAATTTAGTTTTTGTTTATGATAAAGTAGTATAAGTAATGGTAGTTTGTAATGCAGGCTCACTCTCTGGGTCCATAGTTTGTGTGTGCAATTGCTATGCTGCTAGCTCCAGTTAATTATTGAATAATTCAGAATTCATTGTCTTGCTTCAATTGTTTAAGAGACAATTGTTGATCACAATGTACAGTACATGTACAGTGCGTCTGTGTCTGTGTGCTGAGCAGGCAGTTTTAGATACATCTACAGTGTCCATTAGTCACCACCACCATGCCACACTACAGCGTACGTGGTAAGCAGTTGGGGTCAGGGTCACAGGTCATTATGGTCCAATTACACTGCTTGAACACTGTATAGTAAGCCATTTGAAAAAACGATTGGTTGATGCACAGAGTACACCAAGAGAAAAGAGTAGAGTGTGGTTATTTCTTCATGGTTGTAGCTGTGATCAGAATGAGTATCATCAGTTTTCCTGCAGCTAGTAGTCGAGTCCAAGTTTGTCAAAGAACAATAGTTTGGTTACAGCATGGAGGTTACAGTACACTGGACTAAAAATAAGTTTCACTTCTTCCATGATCTGCATGATGAAAAAGTTGGCACTCTGATTTGCTAGTGAACAGAAAGAACACAACCTAAGCATCGCCTGATGTGCATTCTGATGGCCGAATGGAGGATGGCTTTGGTCACTGGTACATGTAAGTATGTTTTTATACATTTTGACAGAAGAGTGTTACTTTCTGACTTTCTTTCTGACTCTATGCAGAGAGGTGTACTAAACTTTCATTCAGTGCCTGACCTGCCAACATTGTTTTTTTGCTTTAATTTGTTTTTATATAATTGTGTATTAATAGATGTTTATAAGACAAATGTTCACATGCATTCTCAAGAGACAAGAAGTAGAAATGATTAGTTGAAAAATGTAGCTTACGGAGAAAGCATTTGGTGTTGGTTAAGAACACGGGGCATTATTTTTAATATAACAAACATCAATGACAATAGCAAAAACCTAACGTCATGCATGAAAATCCTCTATTCTGGACTGTAGGCTAAAAACAATAATGATTTGATCAGATTTCCTTTCTTAATTAAACATGTACATCTATGTAAATGCGCTCAAGCAGCTCAATGGTCAACCCCCTTTCTCCAGAGCAACTTAAACTTGCTATAAATTTGTTTTCAAATGCTTTTTGTCAAACTATTAACTCTGTCCGAGATATTATCTGCAGAATTGACACTGATTTATTCTTTATAATTAATAAGTTTTCAGGTAGTAATCATTCATTATTTTCATGATTATTGAATGCTATATATTTTACAAATACCGTTCCTCTAGCTGATGGAATAACCGCACTACCTTGTACATCGTTTTAGCCAGAGGTGATAGCTCTGTCTGCATCTGATTTGTACATCTACATGGTCCTAATAGAACACAAATGAGCCTGCTTATTATCTATCTTTATTTTTCCTATTATTGATTACAGATTTCTGTGAGTTCTACAAAGTGTCTTACTTCCAATACAAGAAAACAACGCTCTGTGGAGAGACAATGAGGGCACTGCAACTGACCTGAGCAACATTGACATCAGCAAAGATCTTCACATATCTACAAAAGAGATAAATCTGTACCTGTGTTTGCATTGAAATGTGCTTGTTACGTGTTATTAAATGCTTTTTTAATTTAATTTATATGCTCTACACCATTCAACAATGGACATGGAGCAATGACAGTGATTTCTAATACAAAATGATTGTAAATAGCAATAAATAACAATGGTTTACTACACAACTGTTGTTAGCAAAACTGTGCTGGAAAAGTAACACTGGAATATTTTTTTGAAAAAGACCTGCTTATTCTTTGCATAATAATTTTTACCTCATGAAAAATATTACAGCAATTGCATATTACCTCAGGGTTCTTGTTATTTTACCACAAGTTTATTGTACCACAGGACGATGATCACATATGAAAGCAACGTTTTACCACAGGAATTAAATGTCCACCAAAACCTTCCAAATTGTGTGTGGTCCAGCGTCGGCAGCCGACAGACTCCAATTGTAGGGCAACCGTCAGAAGATTTCCACTAGCATTCTGCCTACACAAACGTTCACCAACCAACTCGCATGTGATTTATTGGACAAATAAAAAGACATAGTGTACATGCATTTACTAAAATGTATGTCTTTTTCTTAAGACTAAAATACCTCTTAACCCCACAACTAAAGAACGTCTTTTTACGTCTAAAGGGCGTCTTTTCCCCCAACCAGTACTTGATGCCAAACATGTTTCCTGACAACGTCTAATAAAAGCGTCTTTTCTTGCCGACTTTGTGACGTATTTTATGGAAGACAAAAGACGTATTTTCGTAATGAGTAAACGTCGTCAATTAGTCTTCAAAAAGTACGTCTTTTAGTCTTTGAAAAAAGACGTCTTCTGGTTTTGCATACACGACCAAAATAAGACATTTATAGGACGTCAGAAGAAGACGTCTTTTAGTCGTCAAAAAAGACGTCATTTAATGGTAAAGAAAAGACGTCATTTAGTCGTCAGAAGAAGACGTCTTTTAGTCGTTGGATAATGACGTCTTTTGGTTTTGCATACACGACCAAAATAAGACATTAATATGACGTCAGAAGAAGATGTCAATTAGTCGTCAAAAAAAGACGTCAATTAGTCGTAAAGAAAAGACGTCATTTAGTCGTTATGAAAAGACGTCATTTAGTCGTCAGAAGAAGACGTCTTTTAGTCGTCAGAAGAAGACGTCTTTTAGTCGTTGGATAAAGACGTCTTTTGGTTTTGCACACACCACCTAAATAAGACATTTATATGACGTCAGAAGAAGACGTCAATTAGTCGTCAAAAAAAGACGTCATTTAGTCCTAAAGAAAAGACGTCATTTAGTCGTTATGAAAAGACGTCATTTAGTCGTCAGAAGAAGACGTCTTTTAGTCGTTGGATAAAGACGTCTTTTGGTTTTGCACACACAACCTCAATAAGACATTTATATGACGTCAATAATTTACGTGTATAAGACGTCTAACAGACGTCGTGTGCCCACTGGGTACTCGGTTTGAGATGCAAAGGAATTAGTACACTGCAAAACTGGGGTAAATTGACACCATTTGTGTTGTTACATATATAGATCATACCGAAGAGCGATTCGAAATTTACACCAAAGGGTGCGAAAATAACACACATTTCTGCCAAACACCATTTGTTAATTTTGATGCTCTCTTCGAAGTTCGGTATCTAAATATGGTGTCAATTTTAACATCCCAATTTTGCAGTGTAATTTTCGGAAATGGGTCGGTTTAAATCAGCAAAGCTCACTAATAATAAAGTTCATACCATGCAATCATGCATAGAGATATTATATTGGTTGATTATACTGGCAACATATTTCGGTTTTTTCTCTCTCACGAAACGCGACTTCATTGTAGTGTCGAATCATGTTCATGGGTTATAGTGCATGTATTGAAGAAGTGGATGGAAATCGTTTTCACCAGTCCTTTATTCAAAACAATGATGTACTTTCATTTAGATCATTATTTTCGGAAGAGTATTAACCCTAGCTGTTGTCTTCAATGTCTTGACTACACAATTAAACCCAAACCCATGTGAAAACAATTATTGTCATCATATTTCGTGTTTACGTTTCATAGAAACACAATTGGACAAACAGTTTATGTTTTGCCCGTGATTTTGTGCATATTCATATCGGGCCTAATGGAAGCCCTTCCATGAAATATGCTAATTACATGCACGCATGCGTACATACATTATTGGTTCGTAAACGCCACTACATGCACTAGGGTTAAAGAAACTAACTTTAGATATACAAATAAACGAATAGAAGAAATGTATATCAAACACACGAAGAAAAAGACTTGTGAACAAAATCCACAAGAAAACAAAAAGATTCATTTTAGATTTTATAACGACCCCTTATCATTTTAAGCTTTTGTTTCCTTTAAAACATTCGTTAACTTCAAATTTGACATGGTCCGGGCATGAGCAGAAAACAAAGACAAGAACATAAATACCAGGGCAAAAAATCTCAAGACTTTCGCAAAAGAGTTAGTTTTCATTTTAAAGTTATTGGGTGCAGGTTTTAACTTCGAAGTGTATAACAAAGCAAAATGAACAGCGGACTGTTTAAATAACGAAAAACAAACGATACAATAAAATAAGTAAAATACATGGAAACACCTCTTACAAAGGACAACTTTGTGCCAGTAAAGGGGCTATAATTTCCAGCTTACTTGTAAAGTCATAACTCATGTTTAATTTGAATGCAAAGAAGTTGAAATTTATTGCCCATAAACGAAAAAGAAAACGCAAACTAGCAACAAAACCATGTTCGCTTCAATGAGTCTTAATTTGAATGCATCAATTGTGAATACGTAGTAGAAATTCAACTTAAGAATGGTCAAAGTGTAGTCTTGAATGCCTATATGCTATAAACGAAATAGAATGACCGAAGCGAATCTGAACGATAAAAACGAAATCACGCATGTGTGCACAAAAACGAAATTGAATGCATTTAGAGCTAAAAAGAAACCCTAGTTTGAGAGGATTAGGGGAAAATGCGTGAATTTGAATGCATGTTAATAATGAAATTGAATGAATTTTTGCTGTCGGAAATTGGCCGGGAAAACCTATAAATAATCAAAAATACTCAACAAATCGTGTAATTGTCTCTCGTCAGCCTCTTGAAAACCAATCAAACATATTTTCGGACGAATAAACTTCAGAATTCTTTTCAATTTTTGGCAGGTCAGCAGTTTGGAATGTTTGCTTACTAGGCCTACCCCAGAAAAAACACGAAAATGTGCTTTTTCCCAAACCGACTTGCTGCCAGTTTTCGTGAAGCACTTCTCCACTTCCCCGGTCAAATAGGGCCAACTTTAACGCCTAAATTTATCAAGTTTCCTCAAAAGTTGAAGCACAGAACCCCCAGGTTGTGATAGATTCTTATATTTACACAATCTATTAATTGCATAACCCCCAAAACGTTATAATTCAAAAGATTTTGAGGGCCTACAAATTATGATAATCAGCTTGGTGCATGAATTTTGACCTATTTAGTGTGGTGCACCCCTAGGCACTAGGCAGACGCACGTAAAACGCGATGCGTCACGTTACTGTCAGTCCAATGGCTCGAATGTTCTCTCATGTTGTCAACCAGTGGTGTATTTTGAAATAGTTTTCTGGAAGACAGATATGCCTACTGGTATCAACTCTGTACAACCATGGAGGTATTTCCTTCCTCCATGGTTTGGTAAGCTTGAAAATATAAATGTTCACAGATTTGCACATAACTTACATGGTATAAAGATGGTCATGGTGGAAAACTTCCCTTGAAATAGTTTTGCTTGAAATGCCATAGTTTTTAGGAACTGAGTAAAACAATAGTCTTTATCATACAGGATAAAATCCGATGTTTGAAAAAAAGTTAAACATATAATGGGGTTTTTCACTGTTTTCTCATGACTCTGATGACACATGAGCTTAAACTTTCACAGGTTTGTTATTTCATGTATATGTTTGGTCACATCAAGTTTGGATACAGGTCTTTGGCAATTACCAAGAATGTTGTACACACCCTTTAACTATTGAGATAATGGGGTTTTTCACTGTTTTCTCATGACTCTGATGACACATGAGCTTAAACTTTCACAGGTTTGTTATTTCATGTATATGTTTGGTCACATCAAGTTTGGATACAGGTCTTTGGCAATTACCAATGTTGTACACACCCTTTAACTATTGAGTTCCATTAGTCGATGTTCACTGACGATTTTTTACACAAGAGCATGACAAATAAAACTGAGCGGTTATAAAGGTGGACAAATATTGAAGTTCACTTTTACTGCGTACATATCCCTACTCGGTTATAGCTGTAAGCGATTTATGATCATCGTAAACTGACAAATTTCAATCAGCAAAGCTCATTGATGACAAAGTTCATACCATTACAATAGCCATTGAAATATTTTATTGGCTGATAAATAAACTGGACAACATTTTCCGTTTTTTTTTTTTTCTCTCGAAACGCGACCTCTGAATTCAGTCTCTCAATTATTTACTACCGTAGTCTGTCGATATTAACTATCCAAGTTCCTCTTGTTTTTAAACTCAACGGATTATTAACTAATAATTGTAAACATGTGTATGGGGTTATGGGCGCCCCTCCCCATATGAATGGGGACGTTTATTTGTCATGGATCACTTTAAAGCTTGTCCAGACTACAGTTAGGCTATTCTATGGACCTCTTTCTTTCATACAAGGCCATAAATTGTTCTTTTTACGCAGTGCATTTTCTCATAGAAGTTCCAACTTCCAATAAAACTCCACTCCAATTGTGATCAACATGTAGTGATAATAATTGCAGACTATTTGCGGCTGCGTTCTTCGTCGCATACATTGGTGCGCTTTGAATGGTACGACATAATGCCAAGGCCACTGCCACAGTAGCAGCCCGAATACAAAGATTCATATTGAAACTCTCAGTAGGAAAAGATTTGACATGACAGAAAACGAACACGGCAGTCCTTTTGTCCAAATGTGGCCGCAGTGAGTTTGCCCCCTATACTGTTTTTTCCCGCACTTCTTGGCCGGCATTGCATAGACCGTTTCGAACCCCATTATGGCCCCGGTGATGTTAAGAGTGTCAAAGTAGTGTAGATATTGCACCTTCATTCTGCAACGGAGTCACTGCCCACTGGTTTTTGCCCATGGGTGACGGGTAGCCAATAACATTTTGTATGTGTAGCGAACGTCATTGCTCTTATAATGCTCCTCTAATCTCATTTAGTTATTTCGAAATTCTTCTTTGGGGTACCCCACATGATTTTGATCTGTATGTTTTGCTCTGTATTAAGTACCTCACTTTTGGTTTAGTGTTTTAATAGTCTATCCCCACAATGCATCTTTTTATCACACGATGTGGCTACTCAGTTTAGTCGAACCATAGAGCAAGGACTTTCTTTACCAATCGATCATCGGCGATTTATACTGAGCGCCATACCATTCTATAGCTATAGCTTATTCCGAGGCAAAAGATTTCACACACAAATTTCATTTGGAGATGACAAGTGAAATTGACTAAAATGTAAGCAGATTCGAAGATGTATATAGAAATAGCAATGTGTAATCAATTCTTTGTTTAATGGGCAATAGTGGTAATTACTGCAAAAAAAAAATAATGTACTTACGTCACTCATCACAATTTGCTCCTGTAAGTTACCTAAGTTCCCCCATGAACACTATACTACAAACCCAAAGTACAAACAAACCATGTTGCCGTGTCCCATTTCTCAAATCACATTATCTTTTATGAAACACCCCACCAGCCATTCAGACACACGGTAACAAAACCCCAACTGATATTATGTCAGAGGCTTATACAAAATATTTGACCTTGTTTTTTCGAAATGTATTTTTTGGGGACCACAAAAAGGAGAAAGTTGTTTGTTCGCATTCATAAAGGGTTATGATAATTTGATTCTTGCGTATGACGAGCTACGTGATAATTATATAGCCTCGCTTTTGTATTTTTAAGTTATTCAGCGCATGGAGCATGCAACAAACTTGTTCAAAAGCGAAGGGAAACAGTACACAGGCAGATTATTGTTTGAGCAAGTATTATTATGGGGGGGGGGGGGGGGGGGGGTATGCAGCGCATTCAACTCCATTGAGGGCGCGAGTCAGAATGTTAATAGTATAATGTTTTTACAACATTAAATGCCTACAAGTTAGCGGGGATCACGCGGGCTTGCACCTGCTGGCCGGCGCGTCTATCGACCGTCAAGGACGCATTGTGGTGTGGCTATAACAACAGACGGTCACGACCTCAGGGTGTGGGTATTACCAAACGTGTTCAGTGCCTTTAAAGCTCACAGATGAAATTGGTGATTGCAAAGACCACCACGTGGACTCAATCAGTAGTCAGAGTCACAAACAAATAGAAAACAAAACCTATTGTATGTTTTCATTGTTTCCAAACATATTGGGTTTAAACTCGCAATATCAAAACTAATTGTTTAACTCATTTCTCAAAAACTATAGCAATTCAATTAAAAATATGTCAACAACCCAAAACAATATGTTAAAATTACACCACCTGATATTATGGGAAAATAAGAAGTCTAAAAACAAAAACTTTCTTTTTTCAATTTCTCATAATTTAAAGATCCCGGTATTTTTGAGAAGAAATAATACATGCTGTATAAACAGTTCTATTTACATGTCAACAAGCCAACTCCCAAAAATAATAAAAGTTCCCTACCTAAACAAAAACCACCTTAACATATACATTCTTCCAAATTATGGAAATATACATTTTTGTTAAATAAATGAGGAGAAGAGATAAGTGATTAATTCTTACAATAATTTGAAATGGATTCTTAAAGGCACTGAACACGTTTGGTAATCAAAGACCAGTATTCTCACTTGGTGTATCCCAACATATGCATAAAATAACAAGCCTGTGAAAATTTGGACTCAATTGGTCATTGAAGTTGCAAGAAAATAATGAAAGAAGAAACACCCTTGTTGTACAAATGAGTGTGCTTTCAGATAGGAATAAAAGGCTTCCTGGCCAGAAGTCTTTTATTATTTTAGTGAGAAGTTACCTCTTTCTCAAAAACTACGTTACTTCAGAGGGAGTCGTTTCTCACAATGTTTTATACTATCAACAGCTCTCCGTTGCTCGTTACCAAGTAAGTTTTTATGCTAATATATATTTTGAGTAATTACCAAACGTGTACAGTGCCTTTAATAAACCATGTACATGTACATGTGTATATTTCCAAAACAGAAATCAGTCACAGACAGTTAATAGATAGTTCCCAGTAGACGCCATCTTTACGGGCAAATCGCATTTTGGCTTGCAGGCGCGTCAAGCGCTCAAATTATTAACGCAGCCGCGTCGTTCACTAACCAATCACGCAATGAGTTTGGTGAAATGTGCGCGTGCTGCACGCCGTTCTCACGCGTAACGCATGACTGTGTGTTCCAAATTGCCCGTAAAGATGGCCGACTTACGTCATACTGCAACCTATCTATTATTTTAGTAACACTTGATCCCTGCATGATGAACAGGTCTTCCAATAACCTAAAGGCGCTTGAACAAAAGAAACATTTTAAAACAGTGTTTTGATAAATTTTGAATTATGAGACCAGTTTATGTACATGTAGCACCTTCTAAGGGTTTATGAGCACCTTCTAAGGGTTTACAAGGTGCCACGGTGCATTCAGCAGCCACTGCCAGAAACACAGTACAGGGGCCAACCCCCTTCTCCAAGCGGCAAGCGTAACTCGGTTCTTTTACTGTGATTCCATGCCGGGGCATGCAGCCGTTTAGTTTATTTCCTCGTTTTTGGTCTTCCAGTATCATGCCACTGAAAAGTGAAATTTAGGCCTACTGAGTACAAAGTCTTTCTGTGCCTCCCACCTCTTTTTGTTTTGACAAACTGTAGTTGTTGCCAGTGATTCTTGGTCTATTAACCTGTTTAAGATGTTTAAAACCTTGTGGTGCTTGTCTAGGCCAATTTTTATCCCGCCACTGAAAACAGAATACAATAACCCTTAATAGCAAACAATTATAACAGCTAAAATACATTGTGTTATGTACAACTTGTGACCGGTTGATCCCTGCTGTTTTGTTAATGTGTGTTCATTTTTAATCAGCAGATAATCTCCATAAGTATAATTTTCTTCTAAGCAGTTTGTTTAAAGACAAAGTTCAGGATGAGTGGTCAATCTGAAAGCTCACTGATGGTCAAGTTCAAACCAGAACCAGTCCTCAAGGGAAACATTTTCGTCTAAAATTCTAAAATTGATAACATAGATTCAGTAAATCAGCAATGTTTAGCAATCGCAAAAAGCCAAATATAAACGCACACATAAACCCTGATGAAAAGTTAACTTGTTGACATCGTTTTCTCTCAAGTGTGTCCACCGACTTTGATGAAATATTTATCCCCTGTGGTTTTTATTACTTGATACTTGAAATAAAAAGTTGCATCCGCTTGTGGTGATCCCACTATTTCCCAGATTGTATGACCAACTTGGGTGTGATCCCTGGCTATACTGCAGGCACACGTTTAATGGTTTCTGACTAGCACCCTTTATCGAAGATAATGACAAAAAGGAAGTCAGCCAAAATTAGAGCTTGATAACTCACCCGTAGAACACCTGCACGTTAATCCGGGGGTTGATGTTCAAATCCCACTCTAGTCAATTTTTCTTTGTACAGCCTAAAGTTACTGAGCCATGCCAGTCAGTTTCCCCTGTGGTTTATAACCTGAAATCTTCAAAAGGTTGACTATGTGATGTGTTTGTTGAAAACTAAAGAATGGCAATTAATTAACTGCTCCAAGAAAACAGCTGTATACTTTCGGCTTAATGCTGTTTGATTTAGAAGGAAATTCCATTGAAAATACATAAAACAGCACTTCAAAAACCTTTTAGTTCCTCTAATTAGTGTCTAAAGATGATTTACTTCAAAATTATTTAAACGAAATGAACTATAATTGGTGTGTAAAGGGGGGTGGGTTCAGGAAGAAGGAAGTTGAGTGGGTCGCTCCAACGGGGCTGCCCAAGATTCTATACATTGACATTTCGGCTGTGATATAATTAACTTGTGTAAATAATGAACTATAATCGGTGTGTAAACTAGACCAGAGGAGGGGTTTGGGAAGGAGGGGCTTGGGAAGAAGGGGGAGGGGTGGATAGAGGGAAGATGGAGGGCTTCAACCGAGGTGCTTAAAATTCTACACATTAACATTTCGGCTGTAACAGAATTACATGTTGATCTCCAGACATTGCATAGCTTCATAAAATAAGGGTAACAGTATTGGTTATCAACTTAAGGTTGAACAAAGAAAAATTGACCTGAGCTGGATCTGAATCTGTGACCGCCGGATTAATGTTCCGGCACTCTACCGACTGAGCTATCCAGTCCTAATAATGGCGGTCTCCATATTTTGTCAATGCCTCTGTTCGGGGGTGCCAGTCTGAAGCCATTCAAGCTTGGTAAGAGCGCCAGCACGTTAAATCTGGAAATCGAAGGTTCAAATCCCACTCCAGTCAATTTTTCTTTGATCAAACAAAATTTATTTAAAATCTACCTGGTCAATTTCCCTTGTGGGTTATTACCGAGTATTGGAATGTTCATTCTCATGTTAAGAATCAAATCATTCCAACAAAGTAAAGATGGGTTAGAAATACACTGGGCGGCAGACCCATACGTGCAGACTCTGTAATCTGTTTGTAGTGATGTGACGATAAACAAGCAGATTAATTATTTCGTCTCCGGCGTGCCCTCGTCTTCCAGCATCTGATCGATCTCGCGCTCCCATTCCTCGTTGCCGACTGTGTCCTCTTCCTCGACAACTTCATATTCCTGGATGCGGGAATAGGATAGTTAGAGATGTACAGCTTTTCAACAAGAAAGGGCAACAACAGTCAAAGTGCAATTAAACCAAGAGAAAATAGACTGGCCCTTTTTTTGTTTACTGAGTATCAGCATTCATAACTGGTGCTGTATTCTGGGATGAAGACCTAGCATGGTAACAGTCTCTTGACCTTTCTTTCACAATGTGAAACCATTGTTAGTAACTGGTGCTGTATTCTGGGATGAAGACCTAGCATGGTAACAGTCTCTTGACCTTTCTTTCACAATGTGAAACCATTGTTAGTAACTGGTGCTGTATTCTGGGATGAAGACCTAGCATGGTAACAGTCTCTTGACCTTTCTTTCACAATGTGAAACCATTGTTAGTAACTGGTGCTGTATTCTGGGATGAAGACCTAGCATGGTAACAGTCTCTTGACCTTTCTTTCACAATGTGAAACCATTGTTAGTAACTGGTGCTGTATTCTGGGATGAAGACCTAGCATGGTAACAGTCTCTTGACCTTTCTTTCACAATGTGAAACCATTGTTAGTAACTGGTGCTGTATTCTGGGATGAAGACCTAGCATGGTAACAGTCTCTTGACCTTTCTTTCACAATGTGAAACCATTGTTAGTAACTGGTGCTGTATTCTGGGATGAAGACCTAGCATGGTAACAGTCTCTTGACCTTTCTTTCACAATGTGAAACCATTGTTAGTAACTGGTGCTGTATTCTGGGATGAAGACCTAGCATGGTAACAGTCTCTTGACCTTTCTTTCACAATGTGAAACCATTGTTAGTAACTGGTGCTGTATTCTGGGATGAAGACCTAGCATGGTAACAGTCTCTTGACCTTTCTTTCACAATGTGAAACCATTGTTAGTAACTGGTGCTGTATTCTGGGATGAAGACCTAGCATGGTAACAGTCTCTTGACCTTTCTTTCACAATGTGAAACCATTGTTAGTAACTGGTGCTGTATTCTGGGATGAAGACCTAGCATGGTAACAGTCTCTTGACCTTTCTTTCACAATGTGAAACCATTGTTAGTCCAACTGGTGGTGGACAAACTACGTACATCAGTGCAAGTGAAAACTCACAGAAGTTCTTGATGATTAATAATCATTCAAAAAAGTACATGTAAGACATAATATGAAAATGTTAACAGTGTTGAATATAATTATTATTAATTTGTATAAAAAACGATTTGCAAAATAGTCGGATTTTTGACAGAAGGGTCCTTTTGTGGGACCAGCGATGATATGAAGAAAAAAATCTGCACTTACTTGTAGTTCTTGTTGCAGCTCCTGCTCCCATTCAGGTACATCTTCTTCAACTGAAAAAAATAAACCAACAAAATTTAAACTTCAACCCACAATGCAAACAGCCAAAATGACAAACAAAAATGAGACATTCTTGCAAAACCAGTCAAGAAAAATGCAAACATAAAAACCTCCTCAATCTCATGATGGAACATCTGATGACAATAAAACAAACAGCATTGTAGACAAATCTTTCAGAATCTACCAACAATTCATATCCCAGTTACATCTGATTTTGCAAGAACACCTCACAAATAAAGCAGAAAAGATTTTCTGAATATAAAATAAAAAAGTACAAATGAAGGAAAACTAAAAGGGGCGTGAACAGGGAGTTGATTTGTCCAAACATTCCGAGCATGTCAATTTCCGCATGCCACTGTCCATGCAGGTCAGATTATACTGTACCGGGCATCGGCTCAGTGGGTGCCAAAGGCCCCCTGTGTATGCGGGACAGTTTAATGGAACAGAAGTACTGGAACAGAAGTACAACAAGTCTGGGTACCTGACCTGGATGGGAGCAATGGAAGCAGTGGTGTCAACTTGGGGCCTTTTTCAAACCTGGGCTTCGTCTTGAGTTCCGTTATCAATTTTGGAAAAGTGTGCATTTTGCACAGTGTTTGAAACACTCAAATGGAGCCTGGAGCTAGAGCCAGGACCTAAGCCCAGGCTTGGAAAAAGCACCTGATATCAAAAGTTCTGTTTTGCTGGAGTGGCAGACTTGATCTTGCTAAAAACAACCATGGGCTAATCAAACACGAATAATAGTAGCCCGGCTGTACATCCACTCGCCCCGGTTACTGGCAATTTCGACCACTCTTTTAGCAATTATTTTCTGACTGAAGCTTGAGTTGGGGGTGGGGGTGGAATCCATAAGACCACAAGGCTTGTACCTCAAAATGTTTGCTGGACCAGAATTGTTTTCATAGAACCAGAATTGTTTTCATAGAACCAGAATTGTTTTCATAGAACCAGAATTGTTTTCATAGAACCAGAATTGATTTCATAGAACCAGAATTGATTTCATAGAACCAGAATTGATTTCATAGAACCAGAATTGTTTTCATAGAACCAGGATTGTTTTCATAGAACCAGGATTGTTTTCATAGAACCAGAATTGTTTTCATAGAACCAGAATTGTTTTCATAGAACCAGAATTGTTTTCATAGAACCAGAATTGTTTTCATAGAACCAGAATTGTTTTCATAGAACCAGAATTGTTTTCATAGAACCAGAATTGTTTTCATAGAACCAGAATTGTTTTCATAGAACCAGAATTTTTTTCATAGAACCAGAATTGATTTCATAGAACCAGAATTGATTTCATAGAACCAGAATTGTTTTCATAGAACCAGAATTGATTTCATAGAACCAGAATTGTTTTCATAGAACCAGAATTGTTTTCATAGAACCAGAATTGATTTCATAGAACCAGAATTGATTTCATAGAACCAGAATTGATTTCATAGAACCAGAATTGTTTTCATAGAACCAGAATTGTTTTCATAGAACCAGAATTGTTTTCATAGAACCAGAATTGTTTTCATAGAACCAGAATTGATTTCATAGAACCAGAATTGTTTTCATAGAACCAGAATTGTTTTCATAGAACCAGAATTGTTTTCATAGAACCAGAATTGATTTCATAGAACCAGAATTGATTTCATAGAACCAGAATTGATTTCATAGAACCAGAATTGTTTTCATAGAACCAGAATTGATTTGAGACAGAACAATATACCTATACTTTAGAACTGTTTTAATTTGACAAGCACTAAGAGAAGATTTATCTCATTTGAATTTGAACTATGGGTAGGTATTCTTCAATACTTGACAGAATTGAAAAAATTTGATCAGACTGAAAGTCAACATTTGAACAAAAACACAAGAATGCCAGACTTGTCCAGTCATGAGTTGATTGGCCCAATATTAAAATCACTGGCCTCGGGCGTGCGGGCCGGTGTAAATTTTGAGCCATGTGAAGGTCCATACGCACTCCTTAAAAAAATCACACCATCATCTTCTGAGAGGATACCCTTCTGTTACCCTTGCTTTTCTCCTCCTTGGATCCCATGCCAAGCTGCTTGAACCCCTTCTGGATCTCGGCCTGGTCGATCTCCGAGACGAAGGCGTCGCTGGCGAACTCAGCCCCAGGGGGGCTGGACGGTACATCATCATCATGGGGGGATGACGGCGATGACGGCTCAACTGATATTTCTAAGGGTTTGGATTTATCTGATGGCAGAGATATATGTAGATTGTTTTAACTGACCATTTTTGAAACTAGAACATAAAACAAGGGGGGATAAGTGCTGTGAACAAGTAGGCAAGGATTTGATAAACTACATTTTAAAGACTTGACCATCTTCATGCAGCAGGCCCACAATGCCCAGCCCTGACCGAGTCATGGCACTCTACAAACAGGCTTTATAAACACAAAACATTGTTCACATTACGGGAAAGCTCCATTAAAGAATTGTAAAGTTTGGCCACAAAAACACGCAAAGGATACATCCTTTTCACCCATTATGTGTGTTAACATTGAATTACTTGGGTCATTAAACTTAATGAATGAGCAATTAATCTGCCTGAGGGCCTGGGGCGGTCAGCAGCCCTATAATGGTTTGTGCATGATCCAATTAAGTCTACTATTTGGAAAAGGAATTACATAGAGATAACAGGTGTGAGCTGTCAGACGAAAAGGATGTTTTATTTGAACCTCTTTCTCTAATGGAGCTTTTCCGTAATGACATTCATCGCTAGTAAACTCAAGTTGCAAATTCATATAATTTTGGAATGGAAAATAAAAAATGAAACAGAATTAGCTGTTGCAAACTTCCTATCAACCAAAATGACTCATGGTATAAATTCAATTATAGATTTTATTGGCCTCGCATTTCGATCCTAGCAGAATTTTCCTAGCAGAATTTTTCTCAAGCCTTTGAGAAAGACTCTGCTAGGGTCGAAACGTAAGGCAATTCACAATTTAAAAAAAATAATAATGACACTACCTTTGATAGCCTCCGAGGGCGAGTCGTCTGTCTTGTTACTTGCTGTTGAACCAGTGTCGCTTGAATTGCCTTGTTGGAAATTAAACCAAATTTCAAGAATGTCAAATGTTGATGCGAAAAAAAGTACAACTACATCAGTGACACATGAGTTTATGTGTGATGAATGATAGAAACATCACCGAGGACTGGTACAAGATGGTATCTCTATTACTATTATTATTGCTATATATTTCTGATAATGAAACCAAGGATGCCTCATAAGTGGAAATAATCACTGTTGCTCGCAAGCCTGAGGAAACCTGTAAACAAGGGCACTTTGCTACATGTATGTGAACCAGAAACATGGGTTAACACCCACTCTTCCGCGATAAGCATTCTGGGTTCTTTTACTTGCACTACCAATCCTAGTACATGGAACCAAGGGCTTAATGTCCCATCCGAAGGACAAAGCAATTATGGTAATGTATCGTGCTCAAAGCCACAAGTATCCGGACCGGGACTCGAACCCACTCTCTGCTGATCAGAAACACCAAAGCTTGATTCTGGTGCTCTTAAACACTCGGCTACGACACGCCACGTGTTGTGAAGTGGCCCTTCACAAGTCAGGATAACCAAGATGTCACCCTTGAATGTGGTACTGAACCACAAACCATGGAACATTTGCTAATCTGCCCTCAAACGGAGCAACTGTGCATAGCTGAAGACCTCATGAGTTTTCATGATAATGCTAAACAATTTGTTCAGTTTTAGCTTAAAGGCACTGTACACGTTTGGTAATTACTCAAAATATACATTAGCATAAAAACTTACTTGGTAACGAGCAACGGAGAGCTGTTGATAGTATAAAACATTGTGAGAAACGACTCCCTCTGAAGTAACGTAGTTTTTGAGAAAGAGGTAATTTCTCACTAAAATAATAAAAGACTTCTGGCCAGAAGCCTTTTATTCCTATCTGAAAGCACACTAATTTGTACAACAAGGGTGTTTTTTCTTTCATCATTTTCTTGCAACTTCAATGACCAATTGAGTCCAAATTTTCACAGGCTTGTTATTTTATGCATATGTTGGGATACACCAAGTGAGAATACTGGTCTTTGACAATTACAAAACGTGTTCAGTGCCTTTAACCATGCTCAGCCAAAACTGAACAAAACAAGAAGAATGAGTGATGAACAAAGAAAACAAGGATAAACATAAGTTAACAAGCTCTTTTTACATATCAAGTAATAAACCACAAGGGAAACTAACAACCTAGGTAAAAATTTAATAAGTTGGGGTTGAACAAAGAAAATTTGACAAGATTTGCACTTAATACTGGTACCTCCAAATTAAGCTTTTAAACGAAAGTAAACAAGATTTTCTCAAGATAAATGTACCTGAAGAAGCTGCTAGTGACGTCAACTGTGATGATTGCTTAATCAGAGAAACTCGATAGAAGTAATTCCTCCAGAAGTTCTCTTCAATAATTCTGCAGTGAGAATACGAAAGGTCAAGGGTTATCGTTTACACGTACATGTACATGTAGTTCAATCAAAATGTACATGGCAGATACAATGTATGGACAGTGTCATAATGAAAACAAACACTTTTTTACAAATGGAATGCGTTCCAGGGCTTTTCGCGGCAGGCACGATCATTAAAACATGTCAAAAAGTATGTACCTCCTCTCTCCACAATTAAAAAATGACGAACTTACGCTTTCGGCACAAGGTCAAATCTCATCTTCTTCAGCTTTTCATCTTCTTGAAGTGTGGCCAGGGCGACAGGAAACATACTGGCGAAGTCAAACTGGAACTGTACCCCAGCAGGTGGATTTCTTAGAAAATTCCTCTTGTCCTAACACAAGATAAAACACATAGAAAAGAAACGATGTAGTAAGGTTGCATGGTAACACCATACATGAATATAACCCCTCTCTATGCGTTGTGATGGGCTGCACTTGCATCTCTCTTGTGAATGCGATGGCTTGGTCATGTTCTAAGAATGTCCCCTAACAGTATACCCTGAGATGGACTCCATTTGGCAAAAACAAGAGAGGCCGACCACAGACTACCTGGCGTCGGACAGTCATAGCTGAGCTGGAAGAGATGGGTCTTACATGGGGGGGAGGCACAAGCCGAGGCTCAAGACAAAACACAGTAGCATCAGTTGATTGCTGCTTTATGTCCAACTGGAGACAAAGAGGATTTCTTTTTCTATTTCTATGATGATACTCACCTAAGCCTGTTTGGCATCTAGATGAGGCATAAGCACATTGGATGCCAGACACACAGAGAAACCCGTTCTCTTAATGATAAGTGTACTGGGGTCTTTTACGTGCATTATTGATAGTTCTTAATACAAAACATGGGACCTCAATTTACAACCCATTTGAAGGACGAAGCAATAATGCAGGGCTCGAATTTTACACTGGACCACAGGCCCGAGGCCAGTAATTTTAGTGTTGGGCCAGTAAACTTATGACCTAACAAGTCTGATGGTCTTGTGTTTTTCAATTGAATAACAGGAACAAATTATGTTCAAGTGTTGACTTTGGGTTTGACAAATTATCTTTCAATTCTATGAGTAATCATGGAGGAAGAAACACATGTATTTCTTCCTCCATGCATGGAGTAATCAAGTATACTCTTCCCTTACTTGTCTCAGTTTGGGTTCATATAAAAGCAGTCAAATGCATGTTAAACTGTGGCAGCAAATTTTTTATTTTCACATTTTGAATCTGGTCTTGTAAAAAAATGTCTGGTCCAGTAAAGATTTTGAGCTACAAGCCCTGTAGTCTTGTGGATTTTCTCCCCAAATTCGAGCCCTGTAATGGTTAAGTGTCTTGCTCAAGGACACAAGTGTCAAGACCGGGACTCGAACCCACACTCTGCTGATCAGAAACACCAGAGCTTGAGTCTTTTCATTTCATTTTTTTCATTTCAAGACATTTATTTCCATTCCAACAAAGAATCATCATAACAATATCAAAGAACAGTAAGAGAATAATTGGAAATGGGGGCATAGCCAGAAAAGCCAAAGCTTGTGGTTGGTTTGCCCAGACAAACAAACACATAAATAGACTAACAAGTACAGTGTGGGTAGGTACGATATTTAACTTCTAAGACTGAATAGACTCTATGTAAACTAAGGTGAAGTCAGAGGGATGTAACTTATAACAATACATATAGGACAATACACATAGTCTGGTGCTCTTAACTGCTCAGCCAGGACAGGATTAGGTACTTGGCAAATTAAATTGTGAAAATCCTTGGCTGTTACAGATTGTCTCATTTAAAACATGGTTTTAAGTGGTCAGGATCACTTTCTTTACCTGAGACAAGGCCATGATTTGCTCTTTCATCTTATCCTCTTCATTGTAACCGACCCAAGGCGGTACAGCTGCCTCGGCTCTCTTGGAATGCTTCTCTTTGACAAACTTGTCTTGCTCCTTCTTGAAGTCACCAACGATGGTCTGGGGGTGAATAAAAAGTATGTATAAACTTTTAAAACAAAATGGTAAGCACATCATCAGTACAAACAGTCCTTTAACATATCACAACTCTACAATATCCAATGATTTGTACGGCTCTATTGTACTGAGTAACCCACTAATAAACTAATATTATGCTTTAAATATCAGGCATCACCATAATCAGAGTCAGATAGCGTGTTGTGGCTGAGTGGTCTATAGCCCCACTTGTGTGGCCATGATCAAGATCCGACTTCTTGATTCAGATCTTGGCCACACAAGTGGGGCTAAGTGGTTTAGTGCACCAAACTCAAGTTCTGGTGGCTGAGTCATCACAATGTGGGTTTGAATCTCAGTCCCAGAAATTGTTCCCTTGAGCAAAACACTTATCTGTAATTGCTCATTGGTGTTTAAATCCTATACTTATTGACTCAGCCGATTAACAAAGTAGTTCCGGAGAAGATGTCTCTCCTTCATGAACTTACTGAAACGGGACACAAGCTTTTAAAACCAGCGCTGAAGAGCTGCATACTGGCATACTGAACCGGGTCATTTTGGACCAAGATCACAGGGCAGGCTCAAAATGCTGTATGGCTTCGACTTGATTGAAGTAGATTTTGACACAATGAGCGTTCTATTTCGAGTCCCGGTCGTGACACTTGTGTCCTTGAGCAATTGCTTCTCATCACCCAGGGGTAAATGGGTACCTGTGAGGGCAGAGATGGTTCTTGTGACTGATTTAGCTTGATGCGCTACATATTTGGCAGCACAGGCTGTATACTCCCTAGGGAGCTGAGATGGTTAAAGAATGAAATAAAAATGACCCAGTGACCAGGGGTAATAATGTTGAAGCGCCATGAGCGTCACTGAGTGACGGACCTGAGCGCTATATAAGAAGCCACTATTATTATTATTATTATTTACATATAAAGTGTTCGAAATTGATAACTTCCTAATTTAAAAAAAAAGTTTCATCAATTTGTTCAGCCTGTTTTCAAATCCTTTATGGTAAATTTTCTCATTCCTTTTTAATCGCCTCGTGCATACCTTTTCTTCCACTGTTTTCTGAATAATTGTGGCCGTTTTAGCAGCTGTCGCTGTCACCTTTTTGGTCCCTTCTTTCGCAAAGTTGTACAAGTAACCTGTTTTAAAGGATAGAAAAACAATCATATGAAACTTGGATGATCAACAAGATTAAACCCTCCTACTGTTCGCAACATTTTCAAGTGAGTTGACCAACCATTTGAAACCATTCAACTGCCAAAGTTGTGTATGGTGGCACAACTGTGCACAGAACTAACTGTGTACTGTGTACATGCATTCCCTCATGGTATCATATTGCAAGGCTGGCATAGCTTATCTATCAGTATCATTCAAAACCACAGTGAATGGTATTGAATGGTCAGACAGCAAGAGGGTTAAACAAAGACAACAAAGACAGTATTTTCACTCAAAAGAAAATCACTCATGTATAGTCTGACCTGAGGAGCTATATAGCAGTCGCTGTCGAATTAAAAAGTAACGTTTTTTAGCGTTAAATTATGATTTAATTGCAAATGATCACAACATTAAAATTGTACTTTTCATCACAACACCAGTTTACCATTTCTCTTTATTAAAGTCATTGAAATATTAATCACATCAAGTGAAGTGATAAACCACAAGGGATATTAATGACTGCGTAAATTTTTAATAATTTTGGGTTGAACAAAGAAAAATTTACTAAATAGAGCTGGATGTGAACCTGCGACCTCCGGATTAACAAACATGCCGACACGTTAAATCGAAAATCCAGAGCAGAGGTTGCAGATTCACATCCCGATCTTGCCCATTTTTCTTTGTTCGACCCAAATTAAATAATAATCGTGTAACACTGAATCATGATTGATAGTGCTATAGTTTCAATCGTTTATTATTTATTTGTAAATTGTTGCCCCTTTTCCACAAGCCCCTAATCTGTAATTGTTACGGAGCTAAAATAAACATGATGATTTAATTCATCATGCACGATCAGGATGAATGATAGACAAATGAAATGATTATAATTAGGCCTATATGAAGTATCGTAAATATTTTTGACAAACTTACTTCCCCATTCTTTGGCTGAACTAAGAGCTGCTTCTGCTGTGATTTGAATCTCTGGTTTTATCGAAGGTGTTTCAGATTCTTCTGTACCGGAACTCGACGGGGTACCCTCCTTCACTTTTTCTTCGTCAGCTGCTAGTGCTACGCCACTTTTGTTCTCATCAACGATTTTTTCAGATTCTTCGGATGCTTTCTCCTCCGTCTTACCCCCTCCCCACCAACTGTTCAACATCTCCATAACCCTAAACTGTCTGTTGTGATCATGAACTTTATTCCGTAATAAATGTTGTGCTGAAATCTTTAAAATGAGCCGGGAAATTTACAAAATAATTCACAATTCTGACAATCGTCACGTCGTCTTTTCTTCCCACATCGAATTTAATGTTGTTCTACAGAAGGTCAGGGGTTAACTTCGTTGTTGATAGTTAGTAAAGAATGCTTCCGGTGGAGTTTTCAGTATACTTCCGGTGTACTTGCTTGCCTTCGGAAAATTAAAACAATACAATTATGCTAAAAAATACCTTTTAAAATCTTCATTAAGCTCTAAAATTCTTTATTTGGGGTAGTATTTGATTTTAAATTGCTATTTTTTGAGATTCTCATGGAAAAAGTTCAACGAACCCGATGACCCGGTGTGTTGCCTCGTTCCTATAGGCCGACTCACAGTTAGTCTAAGCAAACCGGGGGTCGAGGAATGCATACACGCAATCCTTCATGCAGTATTCCCTCGCAGAATGGTAACGAGGTGAAAAGTGCATTGTGGGACAGTCTCTTTCGTTGGAAGTTGCCAACATGGTGGGTGATATTCTGAATTGTTCATAATATAAATCTTTTCCATCGGACAGATTATAAAACGAGAAAATTTACGTAAAAGGTTTTAATGTAAACTAGAATCTCTATAGTTAATAATGGTGCTGTTATTTTGTATTTCATTTGTATGGAAACTTAATTAATCCGCTGTGAAATTTCGTTATGTTCAGTGTCCGCCATAGATCCTGTTAATTATCAGGATTGATGTTTGAGTTGCCCGAGCAAACGTTGTCGGGCTCTGAATTATAAGGGCCTGTAACAATAAAACAGTGTATAAAAGCTTACGAGAGTATGTTTTCATTTATTTGGAAATATGACCCTTCGTGTACATGCTGTTGATTTCAATGTAGAGTTAACAGGTTTAGTGATGAGATATGGTGTGAAACAAATGAGAAAATGTTAACTGTGTGATCATGGTCATGAATCGATTGAAATGTGCTGGGCCCAATTTCATGGCACTTCTGACCACAGTCTACAACGCCCTTACAAAAATTAATTTAAAGCCATTATTGATAGTCACATAGTGTAACCGGAATGTGTCAGAAGCACAGCATTTTGTAGTAAGCAGTGCCATGAAATTTGGCTCTTGCTTGTGCTGCACTCTGGCTGGTGGTGTACTTTTTTTAACGCAAAAAAAGCTGCCTGCTAGCGTAGCTAGTCAGTAAGTCACTGACAATTAACAAAGTTAAGGACAAACTTTGGTCATACAACGTTCGTCATGTATGCCTAGTTGAGCCTTACACTGGTTGAAAGTTATGATAACTCACAAAAGTACTGTTTTTTATAAATAGTATCACTATCAGTTTGTGGTTTTTATTTACCCCAGTTATTAGTTTCTAGTTTGGCTAAATGACGTAAGCTAAATATTTAATTTAATATACTATAGATATTCCACCAATTGATGCTGAAGTTCTGGTACCAAGCATCCACAGAAAAATATCGGTTGGAAACCAAGTGTGTAGACAGGCAAATAAAATGCATACATTTTTTATAATGGTAGTGGAAATCACAAAATTTGAGATTTGATCTGATTGAGTTGTAAGTAGTCTAGTTGGATAGAGCTCTTTGAGACATTCATTTTGATCTTTACTTGTGGGGATCGGTTCATGAAAACCGGACTTATGGAAGGTCAAAGTAAAAAATATTTGACCTTGTTTACATTACAATTTTTTGTGACCTTGTACCAGCGCAACGTTTTCGTGGTTGCGCACAACAGCCAATTCCCCTTGCGTAATTGAACATTTCCCAAGGGCCGTATCAACGTGTTTGACAATCAAGCGCGAAAAAGCGCGACAACTAATAGTTTTAATTCAAAAAGTAATTACATAATTAATTACTCAACTAACTGTCATTTTTGGTTCATTATGGGGCCCTAAGAGGATAACTACTTACAGTTCACAATGAATTTGAGTGCAGAAAACAAGATTTCTTGTGATTTTACAGAAAGTTTTTCACAAATACTCCAACAAAACAGACGTCAAATTGCATATCAATCGCAAGAGAAAAACTCCATCTTGAAAGTAGTTCCGTTTATTTTTATGAATGAAACGATTAACATGGGTTAAATCTATATCCCTCCGCACCACCGATCTCTCTATAGCGTTGTACACGTTGAGGTGCTCAGTTTCTCATTAACAAAAAGTGGCTGCGAGGTGAACAGCGCCCTCACTCGGTATTGATTGACACTAATAATGGTCAAAGAAATACTATTGTAAAGAAAGGCCAAGGAAACAAATTAATTCAGAGTTTAAAACTTAGTTCAAGATGTAGGTTCATGATGACTTTAATCCCCTTAAGTCAATTGAACAAGATTTCATTTCATTTTTCCACATAAAAGAAAGACTGCCCTGCCCTGTGCTTAGGACACTGTTCCTAAAAGCCCTTTGAATTCCAAACCCTCCTAAGGGTTACCAAAAGGTAGACCCTTTGCCTAAAATTTGAATACAACATGTAGTTTCAGAATTTTTTGCCAGCAATGACTCTCATACCTGTATAAGGAGCACGTTACAAAGAGGCTGTGCTTCTAAAAAGAGTACATTCTGAAGTCCCAAATTTAATTTGTGCTTTGTGTTTCTTTGCTTTGCTGTCCTTTTATAACATCGTTCTTGTTGATGTTATAAAGAGGTAATTTTGCCAGTCCCAGCTATCTTGTTTACAGGCATCAGAAATCTGGTTTTCTAAATGATTTTCCAATAGGATAGTGTACAATGTTGTAATACTTAGTTTTAAATCCCCTAACAAATTTCTATTATTATTTTGTCAACGCAGGCACGTGGACCCAAGAAGCATTTGAAGCGCCTTGCGGCACCCAAGCATTGGATGCTGGACAAACTAACTGGTGTCTTTGTAAGTAATCCCAGAGTTGGTCTGAAAAGTTTCTTTCTCCTGATCCTAACTGGCTGAATTGAATAGTTTGAGTACTATTTTATCTCAATTTTCAGCAACTATTCAAGTTGTTGCTAAAGCCCAGAGAGCCAGAACCACACAAATTTTCAAATATGAATTGTGGAAAGTTCTCAATGTTACAATGCAACAGAAGTACCTTAAAAGACCAATTAGGTGTACCTGTTTATTATCAAAGGGGGCTGACAGTTTTCCTCTGGCTAGGGGCACTTCTTTGGGGAAAATTGAGGTTTTTACTGGAACCTTGCAAAGGGCACCGCAGCAAAAGCACAGGGTACCACGGCAATTGTCGTTTGTAAATTTGAGGCCTGTTACCCTAATCACGTACATAATGAACCTTCTCATTGCACTCCTGCAGGCTCCAAGACCTTCCACCGGCCCCCACAAGCTGCGAGAATGCCTTCCGCTGATCGTGTTCCTGCGTAACCGTCTGAAGTATGCCCTGACTTACGACGAGACCAAGAAGGTGACGATGCAGAGGCTGATCAAGATTGACGGCAAGGTGCGCACCGACATCACCTACCCCGCAGGATTCATGGGTAATTACTCAAATCATCTTCTCTTGTTCCTAAACGACCATGACAAATTTAATTCCTCTTTCAGTCTTTCTCGAAAATGTGAAATTGCTACACTCTGTCAGTTAGCTGACCCCCCCCCCCCCCCCCCCTCCCGAAAAAAAAAAACACAGAGGGGAAACTTGGGGGGGGGGGGCAAAACAGCTCTTTTCTCAGCTTAGGGTACCTACGATGTAACTGTGATTATCTCATTTGTTTTATGGTTAAGATTTCTTCAATTTTCAACCGAACTTAAGGAGATCAGACTAAAGTGAAAGTCAACATTTGAAAACAGAAAAACTTAAGACCGCTGGACATGCCCAATCCTGAGTTTAAAAGCCTGATAACAATTGCTTTGGGTATTCAGTCCATTGTAAATTTCGAGCCCTGTCAAATGAGGCAAAACCATTGAAATGTCTAGGTTTACATATTTGTTTCATTTTCACATATAAGGATAAGAACTAAGGCCTTTATCGAAGCCTCTGTAGCCTTTTCATTGGCTGCCGAGGTCAAATGAGGCCTAAAATAAAATCACTTTCCCACAGGTCGCTGGACAGGAGTCTTGCACCACCCAGTCATAGCATCACCCAGGGAAAGAACATTAGCAGTTATGTAACCTTAGGCAAGATACTCAAAGTATTTAAACCTGATTTTTTTTATTTTTTTTTTTTTTTTTTCCTTTTTTTTTTTGGAGAGAGGGTTTTCTTTACTAAACCAGTTTATTGTTGATAAACACTGTTCCTTTTCTGTGTTTATACTGGTTGTTTTCGTTAAAAGGTGAACACTTTACTTACTTAAAGGCACCTGGCAGTGGTATTTTTTCAAAATAAAGCTTTTGTCATTAATATATACATTTTTATGAGTGGAATGTGAATAAACAATTTACTAAGGTTAAAAAATTGTATTTTTCTTTTAATTACAAATAAAAATACGAGACGCCAGTTTATACGAGGTTTTTCACCGGTCCCGAACTGTCCCATGCGCGTTTCTATGTCTTAAAAACGGAAGATATGAGCATGGTCATAACAAGAACACGGATAATACGAGGTATTGTTTTTCCACCAGAAACATTTCGCTGGTAACCTAAGCTTCACTGCAACTTCCCTTGCACACTACTACCAACGAAAAAATCCCCGGGCTATCCAAGTGTTCGCTGCATTATAGCGCTGAAAACGACATCGGACCGGACCACTTTGCCCTCGCTTAGCCTAACTTTCGATGCCCGTAACTGCCTATATTTGGGCCATCTTTAGTCATTTTGCTGCATCCAGCAGCAATTTTCACTGGGAAAAATGCAAGAAAAAAACCCCTTTTGGATAACCAAACGAAACGTACAATCTCACTACTTGCACGTGTATATACAACGTAAATTCAGGCAAGTTCGAGTGGGGTCGATGTTCAATCGAGGCGAAGTCTTTTGTGCATTTTGTTTGTTAAGGATACGTTGCAAGTTTATCTTAACTAATTTTGTGTAATCTACTAGATAGAATTACCGTTAACAGGAAATTTATTTAGTTTGTGTTTTATTTTACCCTAATAACGGGGAACACTCGCCCAATCTGGCATAATTTCAGGCCTTATGCCTCGTTTTTGAATGGATAAGGGCACCAAGACGTTTTTGAATGGATAAGGGCACCAAGACGTTTTTGAATGGATAAGGGCACCAAGACGTTTTTGAATGGATAAGGGCACCAAGACGTTTTTGAATGGATAAGGGCACCAAGACGTTTTCTCCTTGGTAAAGGGAGGGCTAAGCTTGGGCGATACCACGATATTATCGAAAATCGCGATACTATTTTTTAAACGATTACGATATCGTGTCTGTTTTTTTAAATCGCAATATCGGCAAATCGCGGTTTCGATGAAGTATCGCGATGCATTTCCTAATCGAGATGATATGAGCTGTTTAAAAACATAAAAAGGCACCGACCGCAACCGCAAGATTCCCTACTATTGATCCCCGGCTGGGATTCTTCGAAAAGACCGACATCAAACAGAGTCCTCATACAGACCAACATCAAACAAACGAAAACTGTGCGGTATTGCTCACGCACGTACATGTATAAAAACGTTCCTCGGACGTTTCCCGACCACGAGGCGATTTCTCACAAAGGGAATTTCCCTTGCCTTTTCGTTCCCACAGCTACACGCCATTCCTTCACCCCCTAACTATAAAGTTTACCACGTTAGGAGCATGCAAGCACATCTGCGGGATTGAGGTGATGAATACTATGGCAGTGCTGTGAGAAGCACTACGTCATAATTATTCACGCGATCGGCCAATCGGAAAGCTGTGAGAAGCACCATGTCATAATTATTCACGCGATCGGGCAATCGGAAAGCTGTGAGAAGCATACGTCATAATTATTCACGCGATCGGCCAATCGGAAAGCGGCCGGTCAGGAATCGGCCAATCAGCCTGTGCCAATTGCGTTCGTGGTGCTTCGGGTAACATGAAGAATAAAACCATGGCTAGAATGGAGAGCCTTACAGCCTTTATGAAATTTCCTTACATCAATAACCAATTCGCGGCACTTCAGTTTTAACACTTTTTAAATCTGAAGTGGGTTCCCTCATCAACACACGTCACAAATTAACCGCGATATCATCGAATATCGCGATATATTTTTGACGATGTATCGTGAATGAAAAAAAGCAATATCGCCCAAGCTTAGGGAGGGCATATACATTTCTATTGCAACATTTCAAGTGCCACTAAGGCAACGACCAGGGGAAACCTTGGCAATTGCCTCCGTAGCCTCCGTAAAGCATCAAGCCTGAAATGTCATTTTAATGATGAGCATTGTTTTGACTGATTTCTTTTTTGGCTTTGAAAATTGTATAGATGTGATCTCCATTGAGAAGACCAATGAGAATTTCCGTCTGATCTACGACGTGAAGGGACGCTTTGCTGTACACCGCATCGGCAATGATGAAGCTAAGGTGAGAAAAAGAATAGAACCTGAAGTTGTATTAAGGGAATCAATGTGCCGTGAAGAGGTTTAAACTAGTTGTTTAAACACTTGTTAGACCTGGTTCTTGATAGTTTAGGAATGAAATAAAGCCAATGTAAAATATTTGTTCAAATAGTGTCTTAACGCCAAGGCTTCTATCGAAGTCTCAGTAGCCTTTTCATTGGCTGCCGAGGTCAAATGAGGCCTAAAATCAAACCACTTTCCCACAGGTCGCTAGACAGGATTTTGACACCACCCAGTCATAGCATCACCCAGGGAAAGAACAAAACTTCGTGTGGAAATTTGTTCAACCTCATCTCATGGAGCCAGCGTTATCTGATTTCATGTTATGAAAAACCTTTTAAAAATCAATCTTGATATTTTGTCCTTGATAGTAAAGGGCACCTCTATCAGAGAAACTTAACAAATAAAATTGCCTTTTGAAATACAGCCAGCTGAACATACAGTCCGCCATTTTGAGGAGACAAAAATTTGGTTCTGCAAAATAGTGGACTGTGTTTCATGCAATTACACAAAAATCACATGATTGTAAGGGATAGTTATGTGAATAAATATAGGGTGTCATGGCCGGTTTAGATCATCGGATTCAAGTTCTGGTGGTTGAGTCATCGGGGTGTGGGTTCGAGTCCTGGTCATGACGCTTGTGTCCTTGAGCAAGACACTTTTCTATAATTGCTTCTCTTCACCCAGGGGTATAAATGGGTACCTGCAAGTGTAGAGGTTGATATTGTGTTTGAAAAAGCCTTCGGAGCGCCATCACGGCACCCCGGGCTGTATACTCCCCAGGGAGCTGAGAAAGATTAAAAAAAGAATGTTATTGGCCCAATGACCAGGGCACTAATGTAAAGCTCATTGAGATGTTATTGTAAAATGCACTTTATCATTCATCCTACTTTGTTCATTACATAGCGCTGTTTAAGCGCAGAGCGCCTAATGTAAAGGCAACGTGCCCCTTTATCTTTCAGGCTTGAAAATCCAATGATTTTTGTAATGCAACAATCCTTTATTAATCAGTCATCATGCTTTGTCTTACCTGAAGTACAAAAGTCACAGGGTCAAGCTGCCAGGGTTTGAACTTTACTCTGGACCGCTGGCACGAGGCCACTAGTTTTAGTGTTGGGCCGGTAAAGTTATAACTAGACAAGTCCGGCTGTTTTGTGTTTTTTAATTTAATATTACAATTATGTTCAAATGTTGACTTTGAGTCGGATAAAATACCTTTCAATTCTATTGAGAAATAAACTTTACCTAAAACTCATGAAGACAAATGAGACAAATTTTTTCTTAAAAAAATTGTGCTTGTTCAAATAGCTGACTGCATGTTAGACTGGGTCAGGAAGTTTTTTCTCATTTTGATTCTGGTCTTGTAAAAACAATACTAGGCCAGTTGACATTTTCAGCTACAAGCCCTGCGGTCTTGTGGATTTTCACCCTAAATTGGAATTCCACGTTTAATTTAAAATTACAATTTCCAATATTTGAGGTTGTTTACATCTGCATGCAGGTTGGGTTGATTTAATCAACGGACTTTTTTGCTTTCTTTATGCAGTACAAGCTGTGCAAAGTGCGCAAGGTTTGGACTGGCCCCAAGGGTATCCCATACCTAAGCACCCATGATGCGCGCACCATCCGGTACCCTGACCCCCTTTGCTGCACAAATGACACCGTGAAGGTGGACATCAACACGGGTCGCATCACAGACTACATCAAGTTCGAGACCGGTAAGAATAACAGCACATTTTCCAAGATATTTACGCAGAAAAGAAACTTGACAAAACTTATTTATGCAAAAGAATAGCAGGGATACATTTGCAAAGATTTGGAGGAGTAAACTGTTTCTGGTAAATTTCATTTCTCTTTACTAAGCAGGTGTAGGCACTGGGTAGAGTTTGTGAAATTCTAGCAATTCTGAAGCTATTTTTTCTTCTATCTAAACAAGCTCTGCTGTTTCTGATCAGAAGAGTGTAGGTTTGAGTCCCGGTCCTTGAGCAAAACACGTCACCAGTATACCATTATTGCTTTCCTTCGGATGGGACGTAAAGCCATAGGTCCCCTGTGTTGTGTAATAATAATAAGAGAATAATACGAGATATTTATATAGCGCATAATGCAGAAGCCTCTATGCGCAACACAAAAACAAAAACAATGAAAAGAATATTATTTTAAAAAGCAAGTTACACAAATAAAGATTCAAACAAATGAGTTTTTAAAAGTCCCTTGAAAATCTGAAGAGAGCCAGCTTGGCGAATATTAAGAGGTAAGTCATTCCATAATGAAGGTGCAATGAAGTTGAAGGCTCTTTGACCATAAAATTTTGTGGAAAAAGTAGTTGTGGAAAAAGTAGGGATTGGCCAGCAGATCGGAGAGGACGAACAGGAATATATTTATGGAGAAGATCAGATATATAGTCAGGAGATAAGCCATGAAGAGCTTTGAAAGTGAGAAGATTTAACTTATAAACGATACGCAGTTTGATCGGGAGCCACTAGTGGAGTTCTTGTAAGATGGGAGTAATATGTTGGGAACGAGGGGTGCGAGAGACGAGGCGAGCAGCGGTGTTCTGAACTCGTTGAATTTTAGAAAGTTCTCTATCTGACAGACCAATTACTGCACGTAATTAATGCACGTAAAAGAACCCAGTTACACTTACTGCTAAGAGAAGGGGTTTGCCCCGGTGTTTCCAGTGGTGGCTGCTGAGTGCACCGCAGCACCTTGTAAACCCTTAGAAGGTGCTACACAAAAAATGGGTCTCATAGTTCATTAACTTTTAAACCTGTTTCTCTTTGTTCCAGCGCCTTATTGGTGATGACACGCACTGTGTAAGACCCCATTATAATTGTTTTTATTATTAAGGCAAAGTGATTGGATTTTGTATCTCATGTCCAGATTGACAAACCCTTGTAATATTCTTTTCTTGCAGGCAACCTGTGCATGATCACCGGAGGTCGTAACTTGGGGCGTGTGGGACTTGTCATGCACCGTGAGCGTCACCCAGGATCCTTTGACATTGTCCATGTCAAGGACTCTGCCGGTAAGAAAAACAACCAGTCTATTTAACCCCAAGGTTCTTCCCATGCACAAACTAGCGTATCGGGACAATACGTGCATGAATTGCATGTCAATACGTGCAAATTTCAGCCGATATGAAACCAAAAAAAGACAGAAACAAATATATATATAATTTTTAAATATAGTAGTTTTACCCCTCAAAACTTGGCTATTGGTTAATCACTGGCCAGTGACCAAAACAGTTATTGGTTACAGCCGCAAAAATGCACCCCTTGTTTCAATTCAGCGCGCTAGGTCAAACATTTTGGTCCAGAATGCCCCTCAGTTTTGAAAAAAAAAAACCTGGGGAGAACCCTGCAGCCGATTTCACGAAACGCTAGGATTAATCCTTTCTCGAGTTAGGACGAGTAACTCATCCTAACTTAAGACTAGTCCTATCTCTTAGCATTGCCTAGGACTAGTCCTAAGTTAGGAAGAGTTTGGTGAAATCGACGGCTGAAATCTAGCCGTATTCGTAGCTGCCAATTCGGACAGGGATTAAGATCAACTAAAATTGTGAAATATTATTTGTGTACTAGTAAACATATAACTTTGAATGTTGTCACAGAAGTTTGCTTAATTGCTTTGTTAACAAAGTGAATTAAATAAATCACATCAAGGATTTGATTTCTCCGTTTTTAACCGGAAATCCAGGTTTTTTTCTAAAAAAAAAAAAGGAAATCCGTTTTTTAAACTTAAGATCAAATTCATTAAAAAAAATGAAGATAAAACCATATATAACGCCCCATATATAACGCAGAGTAGGGCTTTTAAAACCAAAGATAAATGTTATTAGTGGGCTCGCAAGTTTTTGAGCTCGTAAGCTTTCGCGCTTTTCGCTCAGAAGTTCAGGGTTTTTTTCAACAGCCTATTACATCCCTGTAAATTCAAACTCTGGTTAATGCCTTCGCTGTGATGATAAGCACTTACGACCAGACTGATGTGTCTTAATCGAGACATACTGAATGCCAAACAAGAGGCTGTTTCTGAGCAAGGCTTGAAAAAAGAGTTTACATATATGATGTCAAAGACGTACTTCATGTCTTGATTATTGAAGAAATATTGACAGGATATTATATCAGATTTGTTTGTGGGAATGTAACCAAGATCCACTGAGTTGGAAGGGTTTACTTTGAGTAGATGGATAAGGGGAAAAAGCTTCAAATTATTATTTTTTTTCTTGTTCCTAGGGTTGAGAAAAGGGAGAGAGCAAGGCTCAAGATTGTAGAGTAGGGCTTTTAAAACCAAAGATAAATGTTATTAGTGGGCTTTGTGCTCGCAAGCTTTCGCACAGAGTTCAGGTTTTTTTTTCAACAGCCTGTCACATCCCTGCAACATGCGTTTGGAATTAAAACTGATGCCTTTATTACTTAAAGGCATCTTCTTTCAAATCTTGGTACTCTCTGTATAAAACACCCTTAAGTTTTTTTGTGGAAGCAAGCATGGTTGCCATTAATGTATACATTGCGTGTAAAATACGTGGTACATAAAACTTGATTGTTAGCCATTGTAGGTTTGGAGAGCAATCAACAAGCCAAGTAGACTATTTATAGAGAATATTTCGTTAATTGGTCTCCAGGTATGCTATTTGCTATCTTGAATTTGGCAAGCAGAAGGCTTGAAATCCATGTTGTGCGTAATGCGCAAGCCTTACAAATAAAAACACACACTGCAATGCACACATTTTTTTTGAAGAACGTGCAACACATGGCGGACACATGGATTTCCGGCAGAACACTATCATTAGGGGTAGTTATATTTGCATTCTGAATGCATAAAACAAGTTTTTACCAGTATTGAATGAACATTTCTCCTTCCCCTTCACTGTCCGTAGGTCACACATTTGCCACCCGTCTGGCCAATGTGTTCATCATCGGTAAGGGCAACAAGTCTCTCGTCTCACTCCCCAAGGCAAAGGGAATCCGTCTCACCATCGCCGAAGAACGCGACAAGAGGATCGCTCAGCGTACCTAGATACCCAACAGCACTCCGCAGCGGAGAAATATGATCAGACCGAGTCCTCCATACCAAACATTTTCAAGATGGATACAATTATTAAGTCATTTGAAATAACATAACAATTGTCTCTTTCATTGTATATTTATTTGGATTGGGGTTTGCTCTTGAAACCAACTGGAGCTAACGGATTTCAAAATGGGGTCGTGAGGAGGCGTCTACAGCAAACTAATAGATTGGGATTCTTAAGAAATAGGTGCCATGTATAACACAATAATTGAATTCTCCAACAAGTGCCGACATTGCACTGTGTAAACATTAATAAAGCTATTATGTGAAAACACAGAAACATTTGCCTCCAGTACTCTTTTGTTATGTGTCGTCCTTTCAAACTGACAAGCCCTGAAATTTGTGAGGGCTAAGAAACTTATATGTACAAGTTTACTTTGGAAATGTTATTTATGGCGTAGCTGTATTCAAGTTGAACCCAATCGCAATCTTTTGTATATTTCCCTTTCTTCTAGACTGTTATTACCCCCATTATAAAAATCTTGAAGACTACTTGGCAAGAATGTCAAAACAAAATCCAGCGCCTGTTTAATTTTCAAGAAATAACACACTATCTTGGATAGTTTTCAGCACACACCACAAACAAAAAATCTTCATAACGCATGATGAGATATTTCAGACTTGCTCTTCCAGTGAACGATTTCGTCCGGAAATTTTGCATAGCAAAATAGTTAGTTTTGTGCAGACAGAATGCTAATATTAAGTATCAAATGATGTTTTTTGAGTAGCAACTGGAACATTTTGTGTAGCGTTTTGCTCTGCTATACATTGGAAATCATGTACTGCTCCAGGGATGAGATTTTTCAGACTTTATTTTGGCCTGATGAATAAAAAAAGCCATTCATTTTTCCACATAAAAGAAAGACTGCCCTTTGATCTACTTCACTAGTGCTTAAGACACGGTTACCAAAAGGTAGAAATGCCATCATTTCAACATGCATGTAGGCCCTACGTCCTAAAGTTAGGATCCAACATGTAGTTCAGACTTTTTTGCCAGCAATGACTCTCATCCCTGTCTATTGCTGAAGATACTGTTCTGGAAATCTACAAATCTACATGACCTCAAATTTGGATCAGCAATGACTGTATAAATATCAATTAATCCCAAGCAAGGTTGATTGTAAATTGATGAATTCACAACGTGGTCAAGAAGGCTGGCATAGTGTGTTTATAATCAGGGATGTGATTTCTCAGTTTTTAACCAGAAATCCATGGGTTTTTTTTGTCTCTTTTTAATACTTAAGAACATAATCGTTAAAAAAATGAAGATAAAACCATATAGAACATGACCAAAGATAAATGAATATTAGTGGGCTTCGTGCACTCGAAGCCTATTCCATAATACTGTACAAAAGAATTTTAAAAGACAAACTACATGATTGGTAATAATAACAACATTAACCGATTACATTCCAACTATTAGTTTCTTACTAATAATAGAAAAAATAGGATTTGAAGACCCTGCAGATCACTTCCTTAAAGGCACTGGACACCTTTGGTAATTATCAAAGACCAGTATTGTCACTCGGTGTATCCCAACATATGCATAAAATAAACCTGTGAAAATTTGGGCTGAATCGGTCATCGAAGTTGCAAGAAAATAAAGAAAGAAAAAACACCCTTGTTGCACAATTTTGTGTGCTTTCAGATGCTAATAAAAGGCTTCATGCATGATGTCTTTTATTATTTTAGTGAGAAGTTACCTCTTTCTCAAAAACTACGTTACTTCAGAGGGAGTCGTTTCTCACAATGTTTTATACCATCAACAGCTCTCTGTTGCTGGTTACCAAGTAAGTTTTTATGCTAATATATATTTTGAGTAATTACCAAACGTGTTCAGTGCCTTTAATTTGGTTGCTGCAATGAAAATAATCCTTGGATGAGTGCACAAATTTCTGTGAACCGTTTTTCGTCTTGTTCACTAGAACATGACCACAGACTTGTAATGTAACAAAATATTCACTGGTTGGTTGCATATGTGTGTAGTACATTTATTGAAAATTACCATCGTACATCTGTTGACCAAATTCACCAGACGGTCTCGCAAATCAATCTTGGTTGCGCCATACTTGGAGTAAGAATCCCCAGATGGTATTGGAAGGTGAAGCAGCGGGCCGGCTCAACACTCTACCAGAATATAGCAGGGTTTATTATGAGTACACAAACAAAGATATTGCCATCCATTTCAGTAAACTCCACACATTACCAAATAAACACATGGCTCATAATCCTCGTAAAATAATACCAGTATTTATTTTGACTACTCTTGCTTCAATCAGTTCCAAAATATTTCTGGCCAAAGTGGTTTGGGGTGACTGGATGAACCTCCGATGTAAGAATAGTTATCCCTGAATATTTGTTGATCACAGAACGGATTCCTGAAACAAAGAAAATAAAGAAGCATCATTATCACCAGTAAACAAAACCTATTCACACAACTCACCAGGGCGGGCCCAATTTCATGGCTCTGCTTACCGCCGATTTCTGCGCTTGTGATCACCATTCTGCTTACTGTGCAAGTGCCGAATTTCTGCGCTAGCTGTGTAAGCGAAGAATGCCTCGTAACATGGAGTGCGCACAAGCAAAAATTCCCTGTGAACCTGTGAAATACACTTGACGTAAACGCCGATTCTTTGCCGATGGTAAGCAGAGCCATGCAATTGGGCCCTGGTGTCGTCATCACAATAATGTTGGTTGCGCTATTTTGGGAGTCAATGTCCCTGTGTGTTTAACAGCGAGCGCGCATTTTTGGCAAGGCATCATCTACACACTTTCCTACCATTGTACATGCAATTTTACTCAAAAAATAGCTACATGTGATGATGGTGCAAGGGGTTGAGCGTTCTGAAATCTTCCAAAACCCTACTCTTAGTTTTACTAGAATTTTATATATTCGGTACAGCCTAGCCACACTACCCACGCATAACTCCTCGGCAGTGGCCCACCCAGAAGATCTCTAAGGAAGAGGCTGGTAAATCATTTCGGCACCAGGTAGTCTTTGGCCGGCCTCTTTCGCTTGAGCAGCAGGTTTTTTCAGGGTATGCTAACCTCTTATTAAATGTCCTAAATACTCAATTAATTAATTCAAGTTTTTAACAATTTTGCAGACCCTTAGAGGGTGCTGGAGTGCCCCTTTACTACCTCCTTCGCTACTCAGTGTCCAACAGTTCAGGTATATTTTTTCTAGTGAGCAGACCTTCTTTTCTTCCCCTTAATAGTGACATAGAAAACTGAAAAACACTGCACAAAGTTTGGTGTGCTGGAACGTTTCCTAGGGGGATTTTTCAAAAAAAGAAAAATTGCATATCTGTTTGAGTTACTCCATGCTGTCGTCCAACTGTTTGAGTTTACTATATTATCTTACCCAAAACTAATTTGAATTTCTAGGAGAAAGTTTGAGCCTAGTCGACTTCACTTTCATTAAATTGTATTTTGATTTCCAAACGTACTTTGGCAAACAGTGTATTAAGAAATACTAAGAAAAAGTATAAATGACTTTTTCATGAGTCGATTTTGAAAGACCAGAGACTAACCGTTTGGCGTGCAGAAGATTGTGAGGAGTACGATCATATTATCCTTGACACCGTGTTCAGCTAACACTCTTACTGCTTGGATCACTGTGTTTCCTGAATCTAAAAACAAAAAGGGTGTTTTACTTGTCAGTTTACGAAACCCTAAATTCCTCAAGACTAGTTCTAAATTGTAATAACAATAATAATAATGCAATTTATACAGTGTCCATCCATGAAACATGTTCTTTGGCGCCTTACAATATAAACAACAACCATTAAACAATCTATACAGTTTTAAAACCTTAGAGAAAATACAGTAAGAAAGTAATTATAGACAGTAACCAATCGGAACGTCAGACCATTAGTTTTTGCAGTATACCTTTTAGTTTGCAACAGCTAACTCTATTTTCTCAGGACAAATATTTGTAAAAATCACTTGAATCACAACATTGCTTTCTTCTTTTCTCGAGTATATTCAACTTTCAACTCCTTGACAACTTTGAGAATCACTAAAGGACTTACTAAGAATAGGGTACATTAGGAGGACTCTCCTCTTGTGGATGTCTGGAGGAAACTTTGCGTAGAACACTTTGGCTTCGCTGGTGTCGTCATCGCTCCGGATTAAGATTTTCCCGATGCGGATTGAGCGACAGCAGTCTCGCAGACCGTGCTCCATAGCCTCACCTTCACACATCACAGATATGGACGAAAAAAGGAGATGGGCTGTAAGATTAATTAATCGAATTTAAAAACTCTGCACCAAAGTGTTAGTTTAATCATGTGGAACTAGCTGTTCAGATTTTTACAAAGGTGGGAAGGAATGGAAACAGGATCTGGCCCCATTTGCATGATCATGGCACTGCTTACTGCAGAATTATGCGACAAGCAGAGCCTTAAAAATGGGTCCAGAAGAGAGAGGGGTGTGGGATTTGAGGAAAGATGATACCATTTACGTGATTTGTTTGACCCTGTACTTCTAATTATACTGGTGTTTAATCAAAACTACAACTTTTGACTTTAACTGCACTCCACAGGATGCCACTATTTTTTTCAGATTTTTCAAAGATGGGTAGAAGAAGAGAAGGGAAAGAGGGGGGGTAGGGGCAGGTACTGAGGCAGGAATTATTGATAAGTAATTTTGTGGACCTACCACTTCTCATTATACTGACACCACAGTTACCATGCTCAAACTGCACCCCGTTGTACTGGCATCCAGTTGGCGTGGTCACCACCGTCTCTTTGTAGGGTAGTTGGTTCAGGCCCTCCTCAACGATGAGCCGGATCTGAGAATAACACAAAAAGACACCAAGAAAATCAGAAGAGAAGGAAACGATGTGATGCAAGAAAATTGTCACATGGGAGCAACGTTACTCTAAAACTGGTTCACAATGTTCCAAAAGGTATCAGTGTTAATCCTAACTGCCTTCAGTGATTTTACTAGAATCCATCTCAATTCTAACAAAATCAAAAACTCCTGAACAGTGTTGCACTCAGCGCTTAGAAACCCTGTATTAAGCGCTATATAAATGCAAGCTATTATTATTATTATTATTATATAGTGGTATGCCTATTCCCTAAAGCATACTAAGGCGATGTCTGTTTTAACACTTTCAGCACCAATGGCGACTTTAGTCGACTGTGCACTATACACTGCTTGAGCCCCAATGGCGACTTTAGTCGACCAAGATAGCCCACAAAAAAGCACTCAAGCCTGAGCACAAAAAAGCTGTAGTTTTGTCCATGTTCACCCTCCATACCCAAGCTTACTATCATTGGAAAGAGAAAGATCGGATCTTTCTAATGACGGTAAAATAAAATAGGGTTGTTATTATGCAATCACTTCAAATTGTCTGTTTTAAGCGACTTCATCTACTGCATGCTAGCTATGGTTATTGGCTGCAGTGGAAAAGGACTTTTTGGCATTCTAGCTTCTAGCCGCAGCCACAGCCAAAGCCAAAGCCCTCAATTTGGACACAGTCTAAGTTACTAAATGCAGTCCTCAGGACAAAAGAGATCGTGCTGTTGGATTCTGAAAGGTTGGGGTTGTGGATGGTTAAGGTTTTAATGAACAAGTATATTTATTTGCAGGGTTCTGCCCAGGATTTCTTTAGTGGCGGAAAAATGTTTCCCTGGCAACCATTGCGAGATGAATCAGTATACACGGTACATCATAAAAAAATACTCAAACTAAAGAAGTACTCAAAATTAATGGCTTTGGATACCATTTTTTACTGGTAAATACTAAATTTGACATTTTGTTGAAAAACCTTTGAAAGGAAATTGCAATTAAACATTTGGAAAATGTGTGGTGGTCAGAAACAGAGAAAATTCTGCCAGTGATGGTTGGGGAATCCTGAGTGCCGGACAAGTTTTCCGGCACCGCCGACCACTGGAACCTTGTATTTGTGCAGGACAGATTGCCAGCAACTTAAACCCAGCATTGCTCAGCTCCCATCACAGGAAAAACGACTATACGGACATTAAGAAAAATAACTACAACCATCACATTAATGAATTCCAATTTGTTGACAAGGGGACAATTTCATAAAGTCTTAAAAGTGACAGAGGCAGTTGCGATTAAAAGGTGGGAATAACAACATAACTTACTAATCTGTCAGCATAGAATACAAAATCCCCTCTTGAACTTGCCCTGAAAATATGCAATAAAAGCCAAACATTAATTAATCATTTCATCACAAAATGATCCTTCAGGTTTAACGATAATCTTACAAAATTCTTTACTAGTGCCGTGGTGATGATCACAACCTCCTTCCCGACACCCTGTGACGGTAACCAATGGATCAACAAATCACAATCAAGATTCGAGTTTGATTGAAGATTATAAAGATCAAATTCAAAGTTACTTGTAAGTTGTAAATGTAACTTATATGTAGCCTGCTGGAGATTTTATAATATCACATTTAAATTAACCCTCCTACTGTTCGCAACATTTTCAAGTGAGTTGACCAACCATTTGAAACCATTCAACTGCCAAAGTTGTGTATGGTGGCCCAACTGTGCACAGAACTAACTGTGTACTGTGTACATGCATTCCCTCATGGTATCATATTGCAAGGCTGGCATAGCTTATCTATCATTCAAAACCACAGTGAATGGTGGGTATTGAATGGTCAGACAGCAAGAGGGTTAATAAATATTTTACTCAACTCAACTTGGTGGAGTGACTTCTAATCTATTCTAAAGTGCAACAAATATAAATTGATATAACATTAATATTACAATACAAAGATTCTATCTAAAGAACATCAAATTAGAAATGGTAGTAAGCTTGTACTACAGTTATATTATATTGTATTGTATTGTATTGTATTGTATTGTATTGTATTGTATTTTGTATAAAAACATTTAACAATTTTAATAACAATATTAAATAACACAAATATATAATTTTAATTTAATAAGTATAAAATTAAAACTTATTGCCAACTTACTTATTTCTAATGGTTGTTTGCAGTTCCCTTATTTGGTCGTTAGCCTTTAGTAATCGTAGCTGAGGACCAAATTCATCCATTTCTATGCTGTTTGTTCCAAACTGTTTCTTTCTATCAACTTCCCCCATGTTCCATGTGTTGTTTATTCTCCTATTCAAATACGTTAGAGGCAAAGTGACCTGCAACACCTCAAATTGGTATCCCTACGTCAAAATATAAACACAAACTTCTATGACCCAAATGCTTACAAAGAGTATTTATTTTGCATAACAGGAGATTTAGGATAACAAATGTTAGAATATGAATTAAAATTATAAATCAAACCCCCTTTCTTTTTGCAAAATATGCATTTTAAGAACTAAAAAAAATCACTCCGCCAACTTTCCCAGCATGCAGTATTCAAGATGGCAGCGCTCATGTCGGTTTCGAGATTGAAAACATCGTTATTAAAAACATCTTTTATACGACACATAAGAGCTTCGCAGACGCCTAGAATACCAGACAGTCTGAATTTTTGTATGTGCAAAAGAAATATTAATCAATCAGTGAAATACCAGGTAAAAATATTGTGATATGAGGCATTTGTGCAAAGTCCATTAATAACAACGCAAACCGTATGGCACACGGGGGATGGGTCTTTTGACTTCTTGAATTGGTTTGTGTACATGAAATGCTACACGTATGGGTGCGCTCTTTTCTTGAAATTGCGCGCTCGCAATTTAAAAATGTTGCGCAGTTGAAAAAGTTACTGGACAGTGTTTTTTAATCTTAGTTAAAAACTTTAGTTCAGTCGAATCATGATGGAGGAAAGACAAAATTAGGGCTAAAATTCAGTGTCTATCCTACCACCACTTTTATAAATAGGCCTACCGCTTATTTTAGGTCAAATTATATATATCCTGGTTGACAGAATGTACAGAGAGAGGTAGAGAGGCACAGGGCACAGGCACTTTAAATTTATTTAAAAAGTATTTCCAAAGAAAGTCTGTGTCAATATCATGAAAAGTAAGCCATTTTCGCTACACTCTATTTTAGTTCCTTCGGGCATGAGTGCGCGAGAGTTCCGTCCATGCGAAGAAATGTGCGCTTGAATTTTCCTTTTTAAAGCAAAGGTCAAAATTTAGCGTTTTAGCTACACATGTACCAATTTCACACGTGGTGGACTAATGAAAGGGAAATAAAGTCCATTAAACATTCTAACAAATCCCTTATAAAATAAAGTGGTGGCAGGATACAGAATTGTTTTCGTTAAAGCCTACAATTATCGCAAAGCCACAACTAATTTTTCTCCAACGGTGGTAGAAACAACACAAACATTTTTGTGTTTAGTTTTGTTTTTGTTTGTGCACATTTATATCATGACCAGTTATCACTATCCCCTCAGGCTTACAATTGTTTACATGGGATGATGTATTTTTATCGGTCGGCCTTTGTGCTGCGAAGACAGGCTTTTATACCATTTCTAGTTCTATTTAAATATCTGGAAGATCATAGTGTTAGCCAGAGCAGAGGGGTGTCTGGGTGTCTTTTGGACACCCTGTTTTAAATTTGGACACCCTGTTTCATCTGTCATTTACATGTAAATGTATTGTAAGTGAACAATTTGGACACCCAGTTTTTAAATTTCCAGCAGATTTTGACACCCTTTTACCAAATCCTGGCTAAAACCTTGTGGAAGATTGGGTACTGGTGTGAACTTTATAATTAAACTAGTAGTAGTATAGTAAGCTTTCACTATACAGATTGAAATAAGTTTTAGTGAGGCCTGCTTATCCTCTAAGCTTTCTTGACCTTAAAACTTTACGCTTTTGTTTCTATTTCATGATAACCAGAACAGAAAGCCATTTTTACTAAGTAGGATCAAATCAACCAGTACCAGTGTATGTTGGAAAAGCAAACAAAGTGCAATCCAGCAAAAACAGGTAAGAATATAAATACCGCAGGGTTTGCCCTTTTAAGTAACTTTTTTATTGACTGGCCAGCTGGACCAGCTTTTTATTTCACTAGTCCATCACCTTTTTCACCGGTCCGTATTTTAAATTGGGATGCTTTTCAACACTGAACTAGCCAGGCGGACCACTTGGAGGGAATTTGGACTGATCCTTCGGTGTTTTAACTGGCATTGGCAGCGGACCACTGTTAAGGGAAAACACTATAATTATTTGTGGCGTGTCGTGGCTGAGCGATCTGGTTCACAGGACCCAAGTTCTGGTGTTGTCAGCAGCAGAGTGTGGGTTCGATACCCGGTCATGACACTTGTGCCCTTGAGCAAAACACTTGACCATAATCGCTTCAAAAAAAGTTGGGAAGGTAGTGCATTCTGCTCTACCAGCCAGGCTCATTGGATGGTAGTACTTGGTACCCATGCCTGCATCCTTACACTTACAGACTGTGAAGGGGGTAACCCTGTTTCAGCTCGAGGAGTAGGCGGCACTGTGCCCCTGGTGGCAGTAGATTTGGGTAGATAGCCCAAACAGTTAAGTGTAGCCCTCACCTTTATGTTGGCTGGTGATGATAGGCGATCATATATAAAATTGCACTAACATCAATACTAGGACAACCAATGTCCCCTTGCAACTGATTATATCAGTCCAAATTTTAGACTCGGTATTGGCAGGGCTAGGTTAATTCCGGCCTTATTATAATGCAGTAGCAGGGCTCGAAACTACCATTGGCTTGCAGGCCCAAGGCCAGTGTTGATAGCCACGGGTCAGTAAACTCGGGAATGGACAATTTTTCAATTGGCTAAAAGTAGCTCAAGCTGTATAAACTTGTGTCACTCATGCCAGTCCTGGTTGCCCTTGTCTTGGTGCCTTTGGGCCCAATTGTTTGGTCACCAATTTTACAGTGTTGTAGTACTCGTACTCGAGTACTACTCAAGTAGTGATCTAGCAAAGTACTCAAACAAAAGTAAAAAGTTCAATTTTTTGTTTTCATTCTTCATTTCCCACAGCCACTTATAAGCCCTGCTGCTACTTCAGTCACAGTACGCAAAGACAAACTCCATGCCCTTGGCACCGGGGTACCAGCTAAAACTGGTGTCCCGGATCAGGTGACGGGATGGGAGATTATCAGAGAGATGCTGACATATATATGGCCCAAGGATGAGAGGGGGATCAAGATAAGAGTGCTGACTGCTCTCAGTCTACTGGTTGGGGCAAAGGTAAGGTGTCAAAAGTCAAAGTTCAATTTGTTAAGCCTAAAAATTTACTATTTTTTCCCATTTTCTAGGGCTAAATTTCATAGCGCTGCTGAACGGCTTACTGAGCGAGTTTCCATTTCCTAGCACTGCTAACCGTAAGCACTTGAGAAGGCATGCTAACCCTCCGGCGCTTACTGTATGAAAATACAGTAACAATACAAATTTATGGTGAACTCTCAAGCTGGCTGCCTAGTTTTCTTGCTAACCTGTGAAGTACATGTACGCTTACGCTTTAGCAAATTTTCTGCTTTAGTTAGCAGAAAAATTTGCTTACCTTAAAGCAGCGCTATGAAATTGAGCCCTGGTCTGATAGGTTCTTTCTGCTCCGAGCCGATGTAAATAGTTTGAATACAGCACTGAAAATAAGCATTTTGGAATTTGGGATCTATACATTTTATTTTTACTTTGACAATATTTCAGATTGAAATATTCTTCTTCAGGCGTGGTGCTGGTATGAATTTTATGTTGAGTGAACTTTTAGGTAAAAACTAACAAGTTATTTTTTTGACGATTACCAATCCTGTGTTTTGACTTTAAACAGCTGTGTGAGACAGGACCCCTCATGCTGTTTATATCCCTTGATGATGAGCTAGCTTTTCTCTTAGTACCCCTTGATTAACAGATACCAAACAATAGACCCCTTGCACTGGCTGCCATCGCTGACAAACAATGGAAACGTGCAGAAGCAACACACGACTCTCGGCCAATGTCAGGTCTTCATTAAACTCACAGGGATGTGATTTCTCCGTTTTTTCTCGGGAATTCCTTTTTTTGCCCGCCCCCCCCCTCCAAAAATATCATAATAATAATAATAATATATTTTTTTTTTTACTTAAGATCAAATTCATAAAAAAATGAAGATAAAACCACATAGACTGCCCCCAGATTGCATAGTAGGGCTTTTAAAACCAAAGATAATGTATGTGAGTGTGCTTCGCACTCGCAAGCTTTCGAGCTCGCAAGCTTTCGTGCTTTGCGCTGACAGTTCAGGGTTTTTTTCAACAGCCTATCACATCCCTGACTCAGGGAGGACCCTGTTTGAGCTTGTGACGTCACATGAAAGAGGTCAATAATGTGAGCTTTCTTTCACTGTATGTGTCAGTTGTTCCTTCGTCTTTAATACAAATTTTTAATCACCTGCTGTTTTTCTGCAGATAACCAACGTTTATGTGCCATTTTTGTTTAAATATGCTGTGGACCACTTGAATGAACATCAAACAGCTGCCGATACCATGGCGACTGGAGGACAGGCTGCCACAGTCATCACTGCTCTGCTCATTGGCTGTAAGCTTTCACTGCTTTTTGTTGTGTCCCAAACCACCTTGAAGACAACAATAACTATTTCTTATATAGTGCATTTTACAATAACGTATTAATGCACTTTATACTAGTGCCCTGGTCATTGGGCCAATCAAATTCTTGTAATCTTTCTCAGCTTCCTGGGCAGTATACAGCCCCCAGCTGCCGTGGCACTCCGAAGGCTTTTTCAAACACAATATAATAATAATAATAATAACCAGTTCTTATATAGCGCATTTCACAATAACGTCTCAATGCGCTTTACATTAGTGCCCTGGTCATTGGGCCAATAACATTCCTTTAATCTTTCTCAGCTCCCTGGGGAGTATACAGCCTGTGCTGCCGTGGTGGCGCTCAGAAGGCTATTTCAAAGACAATATCAACCTCTACCCTCGCAGGTACCCATTTATACCCCTGGGTGAAGAGAAACAATTATAGCGAAGTGTCTTGCTCAAGGATACAAGCGTCATGAGCGGTACTCGAACCCACACCCCGATGACTAAACCACCAGAATTTGAATCAGACGCTCTAAACCGCTCGGCCATGATACCCATTATTGAGACAATAATAATTGAAATTGGGATAGCACCGAAAAAGATGCTCAAGACGCTTTACAAATAAAAAACTAGAAACTAAAAGAAGGATTGAAAATTGCACATTTTAAGGCCTTTTCACTTTTGGAAGTTGGAAGCAATCATATGACTTTGGCTAGGTTGTTTAACAGCGGCTAGCCGCTAGCCACAAAACCCCCACCTGGTCATTCGCCATGCAGTGAAGCTCTTGTCAACAAACGATATTCCCTAGATAAAATGTAAGCAACATTTCTTTGAAAAGGAGCCAATCAGCCGTTTGCGAGTTAGGGCCATGTCACAATTTGCAGGCAACCAATTCCAGGCAACCAATTCCAGGCAATCTCTAAGAAGAAAAGGCTTTTACATTTGAATGTTCAGATATTTTTATTGGGGATTGTAATTACTCCTGTGCTACCAAAGTGTTGCATTAGCATGCACCGCAGTTGGTTGCCTCCAAGTTGCCAGTAAAGTTGCCTTATGTGACAAGGCCTTAAGATTTGAATAATGTCTGGTACATTGACTTGCTTAGTCTCAATTGACTGCTTAACGTTGACTTCCTCAATCTAGAGACAGTTGCTATGTCGGGGCAAGCTTTTGCATTGTTTTGTTAAAAGAGAGGATAGTGAAACGCCCATGTACCCAATATTGATTGAATGTGTACGGCACAACGGTACCAGGCTTTGTCCATCTGGAGGTTCAGGGCTCGAATGTTACACTGGACCGCAGGCCCAAGGCCAGTGATGTTAGTGTCAGGCCAGTAAACTCACAACTGGACAAATCCGGCGGTCTTATGATTTTCAATCTTCATTAAAAACAAATTATGCTCAACTAGATTTTGAGTCTGATAAATATCTTTCAATTATGTTGAGTCCCAAAGTCTGCTTGAAACCCATAAGACAAATGCAAACAATCTTTTCTTCTCAAAGCAACAAACAACAACAACAGTTTATGTTAAAACTGTGTTGTCATTTTGAATCTGGTCCTGTGAACAAAAATCCGGTCCAGTAAAAATGCTTGTGAATTTTTCCTCCAAATTCAAGCCCTGAGGTTGCTATACAAAAGCTTGCCCTAACCATGTAACACAGCAACTTGTTTGCTTATTTGTTTCTATGGGCTGAGGAATAGTAACAGGGTTTGCCCAGGAGGAGGTAGCTATGCAGCTGCTTGCCCCAACCCATGTGAAGTTGCAACTCTGTCTTTAGTCTCGGGAATCCAATTTGAGCAGTCACTTGTGGCCAATCAAGTCGTTGTACTTGAAATTACCAAAAAAGTAACTCGCAAATGGCTTATTGGTATTGAAAAGTGGCTTTCACAAACTTACATTTTCAAATCAAACTTATCTTTGATTCTGTTATCAAATAGATGGAGCAGCGAGGGCGGGATCGTCTCTCTTCAACGAGATGAGAAATGCCGTCTTCGCTAAGGTAGCCCAGAACTCCATCAGACGTGTTGCTAAGAACGTCTTCCAGCATCTTCACTCACTGGACATGAACTTTCACCTTGCACGTCAGACAGGAGCTCTGTCTAAGGCAATCGACCGGGGAAGCAGGTACAACCATAACCCATAACCACCTGATTTGCTGTTCACAGTACATAAACACTGTTCCTGCCTAAGCCTGTGTAACCCTGATTGCTGCATTACAGTAAACATTCATTAATTACTGCCTTGCAAATAAACATATCCCAACAAACTGTAAACCGTTGGAAAGAGCACACAATTCTCTTGAATGTGAAATATATTTTGCCATGTGTTGCATCTCATATTACAAGTAGTGAGATTACGAAGATAGACACTAACTGTTCATCTAGGTGTTTTCCCGTAGCTCGACACTTACAACGTTGTGTCTTCTACCATGTCTTCAGGAAATCCGGTAGTTAGGCAAAGAAAGACACTAACTTCTTGTTCATATACTGGTTTTCCTGTAGTTCGGTTAACAGCGTTTGTGTGTTCGACAGGAAGTCCCATAGTTAGGCATACATGAATTAACCCTAGTCCCCTTGAAATCTATTCAGGGATTTGCAATTCGGCTGCCAAAATGGTTCCTTTCCCTGCCTCTTTCCATCATAAATTCCAACCTCTATTCTTTTACTTGGACGGGATTTTCATTTCCGATCTGGGCCCAAATTTCATTGCTCTGCTCTCTGTAAGCAAAGAATCGGCGCTTACAGAAGCAGGGAATTCCGCGCTTACGTCAAGCGTATTTCACTGGTAAGCAGGGAATTTTTGCTTGTGCGCTTGCGCATTCTACGCTTACACAGCTAGCGCAGAAATTTGGCGCTTGCTCGGTAAGCGGAGAATGGTGACTGCAAGCGCAGAATTCGGCGGTAAGCAGAGCCATGAAATTGGGCCACAATTGTGTAGTTTTGTCCTCCCCCCCCCCCCCTTTGGATTTTTTCCTCCGACATGTAGAACTGGTGTACATTATGTTATTAATTTGTGTGCTGTTGTATGTTTTGAAATGTAAAAAACAAGAATAACTTTTGAAAAAAGGGGGTGGGTGATGTTGAGAAAACTTGTCACCTTGTTTTATGAACTTATTTTAATTTTTTAATTTTTATGGGGTTTTTTTTTTCTGTCAGGGGAATCAACTTTGTTCTGATGGCTTTGGTCTTCAACATTGTCCCAACTATTTTTGAGGTCGGATTGGTCACAGGAATCATGGTAAGAGAGTTTGTTATTAAAATTACACGCAGTGCTCAAGTTATAAACCACAAGGGAAACTGACTGGGTAAATTTTTAATTGATTTTGGGTTGAACAAAGAAAAATTGACTAGAGCGGGATTTGAACCAACGACCTCCGGTTTAACATGCCGGCGTTCTACCAAATGATATATCTAGCCCTATGTTGGCGGTCTGCCTATTTTGTTAATATCTTTGTTCGGGGATGCCAGTCAGAAGCCATACAACTGTTAACTGCCGTGTAGCCAGGGATCACACCCAAGTTTCTGATACAACCTGGGAAGCGGCAGTGTTCTTAAACAAATATTTTTTTTATTTATTTTTTTATGAGATATCGCCTAACTCACAAGGCCACGGACGGCCATTCAAGGTGAGGGCTACACATAACTGATTTGGGCTATCGACCCAAATCAATTGACACCAGGGGCACGTTGCCTCCTACTCCTGGGGCTGAAACAGGATTACCCCCTACTCCTGGGGCTGAAACAGGATTACCCCCTTCACAGTCCTTAAGGATGTAGGCATGGGTATCATCCACTAGGAGCCTGTCTGGTAGAGCAGAATGCACTACCTTCCCAACTTTTTCGAAGCAATTATGGTTAAGTGCCTTGCTCAAGGGCACAAGTGTAATGACCGGGTATCGAACCCACACTCTGCTGCTGAAAACACCAGAGCTTAGGTCCGGTGACCTAGACCGCTCGGCCACGACACGCCACAAAATGAATATGATCCTGTTAGTTTTCATCTTATAAAGGGTGTGTTTTTTAGGATGGGAAACATAATTCAACTGATCTTGTACAGAATGTTTTACAGTACGTTTTTTTACAAAATAAGGAATATACTTTTTTTTATTTTCAAAGCATAGCCCTGCAGCTTAAAGTATGTGTGCCACAGCTGGAAAATATACCTGTTGTGACCCCCTTTTCATATTTTTGTCCAATTTACCTCATTTAGAATAAAACTCGCTGGGAATTCCCACAAAAACAACAGCCTAGCTCATGATGTATTACATGCTGTCACTAGTTTGTAGCGTGTTGTGGCCAAGCGGATAAGAGCACCGAACTCAAGCTTTTGTGTATCTGGTCAACAGAGTGTGGGTTTTAGTTCCGGTCTAGACACTTGTGTCTTTAAGCAAGACATGTATTAAATTTTTACTTTTTTTTTTGATTGCAGTACTTTAGTCTAGGGGCACCCTATGCTGGTATTACGTTAGCCTGCATTGCGGCCTATGCAACATTCACACTCAGCATCACAGCATGGAGGACAAAGTTCAGAGTTCAAATGAACCAGGCAGATAATGAGGCTGGTAACCAGGCGATTGATTCACTCATCAATTACGAGACAGTGAAGGTAGGTGACTGGTACCCCGTTTAATTAACAAGTCAAGTTATACTAAATTCATAAATACCCCAGACAGTTTAGGGAGTCTATTGGTTGAAAGGTAGTCACATGACCATGTTTACCTGGTATTAAACGGCTGATAAAGACACAGCTGGAGCTGTTTAAAGGGAAGGTATACGTTTGGTAATAAGGGAATAAAAGGGTAGCGACGAGTTCTTAAACGGCCGTTTAAAACCAGCAGGGTCGTGGCCGTGCGATAAAGGCTATCGCACGGCCACGACCCTGCAAGGTTTTAAACGGCCGTTTAAGAACTCGTCGCTACCCTTTTATTCCCATTCATAAATGCCCTTTTGGTTAAAAGGCGTAATAAAGTAGGAAACTCTGTAAAAACTTATCTGTTTTCCGACGTCCTTGAGCTCTGTACATGTATGTGTGGTGCATTTTTATGAGACAGTTTTCGGATATGCATTGGTGCGCGTAGTAATGCATCCTCGTATCCATGGACTAAAATGGCGCGGTGAGATCGATCACCCCTGAGAACGAGGTTGTGGGCTAACCCGCACAAATGCTATCCGAAAACAACCGGTCTTAAACAGCTCCAGCTATGTCTTTATCAGCCGTTTAAACACCCCCACGTGACGTGCTCTCCACCAATAGGAATAGCGAAACTGTCTGGGGTATTTATGAATAATTCTTAAAATTAATGGCAATAAAAACTTACTTGGTTAGAAGTACAGCAGCTTTCGATAGTAAAGAAAGCATTTTGAGAGACATAGCACTTCAAAGTAATGCAATTATGGAAAAAGATACCAGTTTTTGTGCACCAATATTTGAATCTGAGAAACATTACTGTCGGATACGTTTCTCAGATTGTGCATTCCTATTAGGGATTATTCTTCCTGCGTGGACATATTCACTCTGGATTTTCGGCGGTATCTCAAAAACGCGACCACCTTTTGAAGTAAAGTTTGTACAGGTTAGTTTTATTGTATTTATATCTACATTTATATCGTAAATAGTATAGACCATGTTACCTTTGTTTACAGAATAGTGACCTTGTACATTCTAATGCATTTCCTGGCAGGCAAGGTGCTACATAGACCATATGGGAAAATTTACATTTTGTGTCATTATTTTCACATAAATTCAAGAGTTACAAAAGAAACAGCTGTACAGCTTTTGAGATGTTCCCCCTGTCTTCATATCAAAAGTTGAGAAAAATCAGACAGTGCAATCTTCATAAATCATAAAATTATTGTATTCTTCCATTGAGCTGCGTATAAACTGTGCCTGCAGGAAGTCCAGGCTCTGTGGCTCTTTTGTAAACATGTGATGTCACAGGTCAAATGGTCTATACTTTGCCTTTAAGACCAGTTGGTTAACGTGGGTTTGGCGCTCATAGCAGTGCTTGTTGGCGCCCAAGCTTTTGTTTGTGCAAAGAGTACATACTGGTACTCAACGTAAACTCTATTGGTACGTGTTCTATTTTAATTTCAGTACTTCAATAATGAGAAATATGAGGCCGACAACTATGACAGGGTTCTTGCACAGTACGAGGTAGCTTCGTTGAAAACGACGACTAGTCTGGCACTGCTCAACTGGGGCCAGAATGCTATCTTCAGCGCTTCACTCGCTGCTATCATGGTCATGGCTAGTAAAGGAATCATGGCAGGTGAGGAACCAGACTTGTACTACATTTAGCTCGTTCAAATTTTTTTTTTTTTTTTAAAGGTTATTCTCTACTGATTGAAATTCTTTGTTTTGCTTTCTTAGATTTTTTCAAATTTTCTAAATCCTCCGAAAAATCCATCAGATGGTTTTGCTTGAATTTGATACTATCACACTGGCACCCATTGTCTACATGAGCCTGATCTGTCAAAAGTCCAAACGTTGGTGTGCTGAGCTACGTAGAGTGATGAGGTTTGATGGATTTCAGACAGCTCTTGGCTGGGGCCCTCGGATAATTATGACGACCTTCAAATGGTATTTCTGAATGGTACATACCTTTGAAGATTTCCCTGTTTTTTTTTACAGTGTAATAACACAGGAAAAGCTAAATGTAATAAATGTACGTTTTGTGGAACTTGCACTCAAGTACCGCTTTGACGGACTGTGAACGGGGTAACCCTGTTTCAGCCCCAGGAGTAGGTGGCAACGTGCCGGCACTCTACCAACTGAGCGATCTAGCCCTAATGTCGGCACTCATTTTTATACTTCAAAAACTCTCAATAGTTTTTACTGACTGCCAAAGGCTGGCTATGCCCTCTCTCCTAAGGCGAACTCATCGAGGCTGGCTGCGCCCTCTCCTCGGGATACTCAGATGTCGAATGCAAAATATTATTCTTCAAGGTCCACATACCCTCCCAAACCAGAACAAGAAATTTTAGGAATGCACAAGTTGGTACCTCCCTTAACTTTTCTACCTGCTCGCTCAAGCAAAACTTTGAATATTCAACATGCATGTACAAAACCAATAAATTAACCAATCAAGTAACCTGTTTAAATCACCTCACTCCCAGGTATGTCTTGAGGTGGTTCACCAAGTCTAAGGAATGTTTAGGGCGCGGTGCGGCCACTAAAAATAAAAACTTGTTCCTTTACTATATATATAACTTAAAGTCACTACTACGGTCTTCTGTTACAATACAAGGAGTAAATTCGCTATAATTTATTTCACTCTGTGACACTGACATTATAGCTGGACGGCTCACCTCTATTTAACAAATGTACTAAGTCGGTTTCACTCATGGTTTATTATTTGATGCATGTACATCTTTGATGACATTTGTGCAGGCACGTTAACCATGGGAGATCTTGTCATGGTGAATGGTCTACTGTTCCAGCTGTCTCTGCCTCTGAACTTCTTGGGTTCGGTCTACAGAGAGATTAGACAATCTCTGATTGACATGGGGACCATGTTCAGTCTACTCAAAGTGGAATCCAAAGTCAAGGTGAAGACTGTAACCCCTAACCACCCCCCAAAAAACATCTTGTTTCAGGCATGATATTCTTACTACTTTAGTCTGTTTTCCAATTGTTTTGCCCTTTGAAAAATCTGAAATGATTACTACAACCTACACCATGTGTATATGTAGGTCAACCGTTAACTTGATGAAATATTCCTTTTTTCCATGGACTAAATATCATGCCTGTTATGGGATTTGAGGCATTGCATGGTGAGGTATCAATGTATATTTGGTTTGTGGTAACACCATGTGTATATCTACTTGCTAGGTAGATTTTGTTCTTTGAGAACTTGTCTTGCTATTTATTCTACTGCCGCGGAGTAGATTATTGGGAATTCGGGAGACTTCTCAGTTATGAAAAGGCCTGGAATTATACTGAGGCCATGGAGGCTGTTGCCATTGCCTCCATGTCATTGGCCATTGCCCCGGTGCCTAGTTGAATATTCAAGCACAAATGTTCTGACAATCACAAACAAAAAGTGTCAACTGTTTCCCAGGTCCAGAAAATCAGTTTCTGAGATAAAGGTAGGGTCATAGATTGTTTTTTTGTCAACGTGGTGCTGATTTGTAGGCCAAATTATCAATAAAGATACAATACAAGTCATTTGTGAAAGTTTCAACTGAATACAGTGTCTACTGTGGCGTGTCGTGGCCGAGCGGATAAGAACACCGGACTCAAGCTCTGGTGTTCCTGATTAGCAGAGTGTGGGTTCGAATCCCAGTCGTGACACTTGTGTCCTTCAGCAAGACACTTAACCACATGCTTCGTCCTTCGGATGGGACGTTAAGCCGTAGGTCCCGTGTGTTGTGTAATGCACGTAAAAGAACCCAGTGCACTGATCGTAAAGAGAAGGGGTTCGCCCCAGTGTTCCTGGTTTGATTGGCTGCATATTGCGCCACAGCACCTTGTAAACCATTACATGGTGCTATGCAAAGGAATAGGTCTCATACTTCAACATGTAACTCCACATATACCTTGTAGGAAAAATACTGAGCGCTTTGAGACACCCATCGGGAGTATAAAGCGCTATATAAGAACTGCGTATTATTATTATTATTATTACTTGTTGAGAAAGCAGCAAAAAGCTGTCACTGTATTTTCATAAAGAACATCAAATTCATCCAAGTTTAGCGAGGTGACAGCAGGTACCAACCGTATCTCTGGCTGCAGCATTTGCAAATGGACACCGCAGAAATTTAAATCTCCAAAAGTTGCCTACAGGCAATATCTGGAGATTTTTTTGACAAACTTTTATTGATTTCCAATCTATGGGGGCACTTCAGACAAAATAATTTTGCTTGATGCTTTCTACCTTTACCATCTTTATAACAAACCGGCTTTCGGATATAAAATACTTTTTTTTTTAGGGTCATCACCAAGGTATGACCTTATTTTTGTGGTGTGTCGTGGCCGAGCAGTCTAGGTCACCGGACCTAAGCTCTGGTGTAGTCAGCAGCAGAGTGTGGGTTCGATACCCGGTCATGACACTTGTGCCCCTGAGCAAGGCACTTAACCATAATTGCTTCGAAAAAGTTGGGAAGGTAGTGCATTCTGCTCTACCAGACAGGCTCCTAGTGGATGATACCCATGCCTACATCCTTAAGGACTGTGAAGGGGGTAACCCTGTTTCAGCCCCAGGAGTAGGAGGCAACGTGCCCCTGGTTTCAATTGATTTGGGTCGATAGCCCAAATCAGTTATGTGTAGCCCTCACCTTGAAGTGGCCGTCCGTGGCCTTGTGAGTTAGGCGATATCTCATATCTCATATATTAACTTTAAAGGGAATAACTTCAATAAATCCTCCAAAAAATAATGACAATAAAAACTTGTTTGGTAAGAAGCACTGAACCTGTGGACAGTGTTTAACATTTTGAGAAACGATTCCCTTCAAAGGAATGTGGGTTTAGAGAGAGGGATTCAAAAACATTTCAATCTAAGAGACTTTCTGCATGAATTGTTTCTCAGATTGTGTATTCCAATTACGGATTATTCTTCCTGCACGGACAGAACCGCTCCAGATTTTTAGCGATATTTCAACAACGCTACCACCTTTTGAGATGTCATTTTTGGACATATTAGTTTTATTGTATATTTCTACATTTATGGGTTAAAACAATCAAACGGTTCAAAAAACCAAAGGTATACTTTGCCTTGAAATGTACCCCGATCCCTCTTTGTACTTCTAACCAACAAGTTTTTATTGTCATTAATTTTAAAAGTAATTACCAAAGGCAAACCTTCCTTTTAAATGAACCAATCCCTCTGTGATACCCGCAGAGGAAACTGAATGCACCAGCTCTGGATATAACGCCCCAGAATGCCAGCATTACATTTGAGGATGTTAGCTTTGGGTATGTCGAGGGTCAGGACATCTTCACCAACTTGTCCTTCACTGTCCCAGCTGGGAAGAAGGTCGCCATTGTTGGGGGAAGCGGGTCAGGGTGAGTAGCCATACAAAAGCACCTTTCCTGCTGTGAGCAGTTGTAATAAAAATAAAAATAATAATAATAGTAATAATGAATATATTCTCATCAACTAAGGTACCTAAGGGCGCTTGAACAAACAGAAAAATGTTAAGACAGTATTTCATTTTTTTTATTATTATGAGACCAATTTATATCAAATAATAAACCACAAGGGAAACTGACTGGGTAAATGTTTAAATGATTTTGGGTTGAACAAAGAAAAATTGACTAGAGCGGGATTTGAACCAACGACCTCCGGTTTAACGTGCCGGCGCTCTACCAACTGAGCTATCTAGCCCTATGTTGGCGGTCTCCCTATTTTGTCAATATCTTTGTTCTGGGGGTGCCAGTCAGAAGCCATTCAACCGCAAACTGCCGTGTAGCCAGGGATCACACCCAAGTATACGACCAATTTATGAGACCAATTTATGTAACACCTTGTAAGGGTTTAAAAGTTGCTTTGGCGCACGAGCTCGGCAGCCACTGCCAGAAACACTGGACCAAAACCATTGTCTTAATGTTAAGTGTAACTGGGTTCTTTTACGTGCATTACACCACACCTAGGAATTATGGCTGTACGTCCCTTCCGAAGGACAAACCAATTATGGTAAAGTGCCTTGCTTTAGGACACTAGTGCCATGACCGGGACTCGAACCCACACTCTGCTGATCAGAAACACCAGAGCTTGAGTTCATTGCTTTTAACTGCTCGACTACAACACGCCATAATTCATTGAATACCCTTTAAAAATTTGTAAGCATAGCTTTCTCTGAAAAGTGGATTTGTTTTTTTAATTTAATATTTTAGGAAATCCACAATTATGAGGATGCTGTACAGATTTTATGATCCAGACTCGGGGCGTATTTTGATAAATGACACTGACATCCGTGATGTTGACCTGGACAGCTTGAGAAGGTCAATCGGTGTCGTTCCTCAGGTAAGGAGCAAGCTAGACTGGTCCCCTGTCTTTATCCGCAGGGATAAAGACAGGCACTGTTCTTACAGACCCAATGATTTCATGGATAAACGTGCTGTGACGTAAGCTCTCCATATCTGTGTTATGATTGGTCTGAGGTGATCAGCCGTCTGCATGCAGCGTGTGCAATAAGTTTATATCATGTAGTGTTGTTGGATGTACACATGTACGTGTGAATTGACTATGAATCTCCTTGTGAAATGAATGTGAGGTCAAAGGTACATCCGGCGGGATCCAGCCAGGCGCTCAAGGCTGGTATCTTGAAGTGTGACTTCAGATGTTCAGGCTAGGAGCAAGCCTTCATTTGTCACAACTAACATTTTTGATTGACCTCCCTTCACCTTCAGATGTTCCTATTAATAATACTGGGTTAACTTAAAGTGATTTATCACAACTCGAGGGGGCGGTAAAGAAAATTATTTTGGTTTTTACTCTGAAAGCACCAAGTGTATAGTCATCATTGTTTTTTGTACACTGTACAGAGGGACTCATGAACACTGTTGCTTGTGTGCTGGCCCAATTTCATGGCTCTGCTTATCGTAAGCAAAGAATCAGCGCTTACCGAAGCAGGGAATTCCACGCTCACGTCAAGCGTATTTCACGGGTGAGCAGGGAATTTTTGCTTGTGCGCTTGCATTGTCCACGTTACTAAGCATTCTACGTTTACACAGCTAGCGCAGAAATTCAGAGCTTGCTCGGTAAGTGGAGAATGGTGATTGCAAGCGCAGAATTCGGCGGTAAGCAGAGCCGTGAAATTGGGCTGTGGTCTGTATGGAAGTGTTTTAATGTATCCACATGGCTTGGTAGCCTTCCTGTGTGGGCACTCCTACATGTAGGTGTCTCGTTACATTCCTTTAGTATAACATGTGGTCTACATCAACCTGTTACACTCATCACACATTGATGTAGGGTTCAAACTCAAGTATTGTTTGAAAATTGGCGGACCAATGTTTATTTTGAATTTATTATAACTTTTTTTTGCAAAGGACTGTGTTCTTTTCCACAACACTATCTTCTACAATATCAATTATGGGGACTTCAATGCGACTGCAGAGGAGGTACTGACCGCTGCCAAGATGGCCGACATCGATAGCAGCGTGCGTAAAATGCCTAAAGGTTACGACACTGAAGTTGGTGAGAGGGGTCTCAAGTTATCAGGTAAAATTTGAGTCAAAATTTCCTAACAAATAATCTTGACAGTTTTATTATCTCACTGGTTAGAAAGAGTTTTTGTTGAACTGCTTCGGTTGTTTTGGGGACAAAATGTCCGTACCCAACAGCGGTATTATTTTCTTGAATTTTTTGGAGCTCATCATGGGGAAGCTCCATTAAAGAATTTCTGAGTTTGGCCAAAAAAGCTTGTAAAGTTTACATCCTTTTCACAGACTGGGTGTGTTTATATTGAATTACTTGAGTCATTAAACTTAATGGAGAGCAGTAAATTTGCCTTGGGCAGTCAGCAGCACTACTGGTTAATGCATGATCTACTTAACTCCATTGTTTGGAAGAGGAATTACATGGAGATAACAGGTGTTAGTTTCCAGATGAAAAGGATGTGTTATTTTAATCTCATTCTTCAATGAGAGCTTTCCCATAATGTTCTCGAGTGAACATTTTCCTTTGAAAATACAGTTGCCACAGTTAAATCCTGACTAAACAAATGAAAAACAACGAAGGTCTTCATGATTAGCTTCAGGATTTGATGTTGGACGCGTGAGAAAGTATGAGTAGGTGCTCGCTGTGATTAGCAGAGCCTCTGCCGTAAGCCCTGGCTAATAATCTGCCTTGGTATACTGGAATCTAGGAACACTCAAACTTGCCTCCCATTGAGCCGAATACAACGATAATCAATGGTGGCAGTCGGTCCATTCTTGTATGCCACCTTTGTACAACAGGACAAAGATCTGGAATTGGTGTTATGGTGTAATTATTTAAGAAATGCACGTTGGAAATGAATGTACTCTTCCAATATTCTCCACTTTTGTAAAGGTGGTGAGAAGCAACGCGTTGCCATAGCAAGAACCATCTTGAAGAATCCACCCATCATCCTGTACGATGAAGCAACGTCGTCACTGGACTCAATCACAGAGCAGGTATGCCATTCAGCTGTCCAAAGCTCAAAATTGAAAGTGTAATTTTGTTCCCCCTTCCTCATAATAATAATATCATTATGCAGTTCTCCAGTTCTTAAATGTAGTGCTTCATCACTTTCGATGGGCGTCTCGAAATGCTCAGTAAATGCTTAGGTGTATGAAGCTACTTCTTTACTTTACATAGCACCATGTAATGGTTTACAAGGTGCTGTGGCGCAATATGCAGCCAATCAAACCAGGAAAACCGGGGCGAACCCCTTCTCTTTACGATAAGTGCACTGGGTTCTTTTACATGCATTACACAACACACGGGACCTACGGCTTAACGTCCCATCCGAAGGACGAAGCAATAATGGTTAAGTGTCTTGCTTAAGGACACAAGTGTCACGACCGGGACTCGAACCCACACTCTGCTGATCAGAAACACCAGAGCTTGAGTTCGGTGCTCTTATCCGCTCGGCTACGGCACGCCTTATGCCGTAAAGGCACGGCTATGACCATGCCGGTTGAAAGTGGCCGTTTAAGACCCCGTCACCACTCTTTTAATCCCTTACTATAGTATGGAATCAAAGTTACTCTTTCACAAATTAATGACACATAATGCAATATCAATATTGTCAATTCATCTTAAAGGGAAGGTATACGTTTGGTAATCATTCTTAAAACAAATGGCAATAAAAACTTACTTGGTTAGAAATGCAGCAGCTTTCGATAGTATAAAGCAATTTTAGATTCATTTCATTTTGTAGTAAAGGGGTTATGGAAAAAGATATCACTTTTTGTCCCCAAAATTTGAATCTCAGAAACGTTACTGTCAGATACGTTTCTCAGATTGTGCATTCCAATTACGGATTATTCTTCCTGAGCGGACAGAAACACTGCTTATTTTTGGCGATATCTCAAAAATGCTACCACCTTTTGAAATGAAAATTTCACAAGTTAGTTTTATGGTATTTATCTACATTTATATAGGATAAAAAACAAAAAACAAAGTTACACTCTCCCTTTAATAATATCAGTAACATATAATTATTTTTTTTAATTTCAGAACATTCTCAACTCGATGAAAACTGTAACCAAAGGCCGCACTTCAGTATTTATTGCACATCGCTTGTCCACCATCGTCGACGCAGACGAGATTCTGGTCATCGACAATGGCCGCGTTGTTGAGCGAGGCAGCCATTACATGTTGCTTAGCAACCCGGACAGTATGTACTCGATGCTGTGGAACAACCAGAACAGAGTAGCGCTGGAGGGAGACTTTAATGAGGGGGTGGGGCTTCAGGGTAGTTTGGAGGAGGAGGAGGAGGAGCTGTTACCGTGACGACCATCCTTTCATCTTTACAAATAGACCTCTTTGTTAGAAGTCAAAAATTTGTAATCATAAATTTGTACTCTTCATATAATTTTATGATCATGTTCTGTGTTCTGGCAAGTGCCGACCGAACATCCGTAACAGAAATTGTGAGAATGAACAAATCAGCTTATTCTAAAGCCATCAGGGTCAAAGTTCATAGAGCTGTAAGAACTCACTCCGCGGCAGTGAAATTAATAACGAGAAGTCCCCTCGATCCACTAAGCGAAAGTAGTAGTCCCGGCCGATTTCCTACTTTCTGCCCAGGTAGTAGTTAATAAGCAGGACAGTTCTTTTCAGAACTGAGAAGTCTCCCGAATTCCGAATAATCTACTCCACGGCAGTAGAATAAATAGCAAGACAAGTTCCCAAAGAACAAAATCTACCTAGCAAGTAGATATACACATGGTGTTACCGCAAACCAAATATACACAAATACTTTATGCTTAGTACACACAAAAAGCAGGGAACCTGCTTTACTGTTATGGTTTATACTGTTATAGTAAAACATTTGTCCAAGACAAACCAGTGTTGAAAAATTAAAAAAATAATCTATGTCTGTAAAACTTTAGCTGGATTTGGGGGACCTTGATGGACACATGACTTTTCTTAACCGGAAAGCCAAGAGGATGTAAAGCCCATTTAAAGGCACTGAACACATTTGGTAATTACTCAAAATATATATTAGCATAAAACTTACTTGGTAACGAGCAACGGAGAGCTGTTGATAGTATAAAACATTGTGAGAAACCACTCCCTCTGAAGTAACGTAGTTTTTGAGAAAGAGGTAACTTCTCACTAAAATAATAAAAGACTTCATGCATGAAGCCTTTTATTAGCATCTGAAAGCACACAAAGTAATGCAACAAGGGTGTTTTTTCTTTCTTTATTTTCTTGCAACCTCGATGACCGATTCAGCCCAAATTTTCACAGGTTTGTTATTTTATGCATATGTTGGGATACACCGAGTGACAATACTGGTCTTTGATAATTACCAAACATGTTCAGTGCCTTTAATGCAACTATTCCCAAATCAAATTTGGGTATAAATGTTGTCAACAATGTAGGTATTTACAACCTATAATTACTGGGAAAAAAACTTTTCACATGTTTTATAATGAATGAAATAATTGCTGAGGGGCCATTCAGAATGATTAATGTTAAAAAAATTGATATTTTTTACCCGACCAACCACCCCAAATTTAGATTTTTTTAAATGTTGACTGACTTTCTAATACACCCTATAGACGATGTGACCTCTGACGTCATTTGAAAATCATAACATGATGCGCGCGCATGTCGCCGGGCAAACCCTTTGTGTACTTGACAGCCAGCTAGAAAGTACACGCAATATTACCATGACTACGCGTCTTTTTGCCCGGCGGAACATGACTTGGACAACAGACTTGTCAACAGAGGGCAGTTTGAATGTAAACAGAGGTCACATCGTCTATAAACTGAAGAACAATGTAGTGCCTCAAATAAAGCAGATGGTTTCAACAAATGCTCTTCCAGCTCAGGAGTTTTCAAAGGCTTTTCTTGGCTTCCAACAGGCAACTTGTTCAGTTGAAACAGAAGAGAAATCTCCCTTATTGGGCGTGAAGGTCAGCTATCGAAACAAGGTTGACCTTGAACAATGGAACTGCACGGATAGTTCTTCTACTGTATTATTTGAATTGAAAACTGACTTGATTTTCAGTCATTGAACCACTCACCCACAATTTTGAAAAAATTTCAACATTTTTTAACATTAGTTATTCTGAAAGCCCCCCGAAAGCTAAGGAGAGATTTTAAAGCATAGATTTCCAGCTTAAAGGAAAAATATACCTTTGGTTTTTGGAACTGTTAAATCGTTTTAATCCTATATACAGCAATCCTTCACCGATCTTGAACTCTTGGTGGCAGCAGACATGCCTCCATTACTGCGGTGTACCTGGGTGGTACTGCGCTGTTTAGCGACTGGTATAAGGTTTGGGCTACACGGCGATCATTTGATCAGTCACGGGTTATTGGACTTTTACTTTGCAAATCGCTTAAACCCGTCGCTAGGCAGCGCAGTACCACCCAGGTACCACCGCAATAATGGCGGTATCTGCTGCCACCAAGAGTTCAAGATCGGTGAAGGATTGCTGTATAGGCCTAAATTTAGTTATATAAAATAAAACTAACCTGTGAAAATTTCATTTCAAAAGGTAGTCCCGTTTTTGAGATATCGCCGAAAATCCGGAGTGAATATGTCGACACCGGATAATAATCTCTAATTGGAATACACAGTCTGAGAAACGTTTCTGCCTTTTAACGTTTCTCAGATATTTGGTGCATAAAAACGGATATCTTTTTACATAGCCACATTACTTCGAAGTGAAGGGTTTCTCAAAATGTTTTATACCTTCGAAAGCGGCTGTACTTCTAACCAATAAGTGTTTAATGGCCATTAATTTTAAGAGTGAATACCAAATGTATACATTCCCTTTAAGCGAAACAGGTGTTTTTTCGTTCATGCCTGTAAATTTGCTGTTTACAAATTTAATTTATAACAGAAACTATTAAGTGAATGGGTTGTGTTGCTATTGGTGTAGGTATGTCATGGTATAAATGGTAGTATATATTTATTTCCCAGGTTGTATCATAAACTTTGGTGTGATCTCTGGCTATACAGCAATCCTTCACCGATCTTGAACTCTTGGTGGCAGCAGATACCGCCATTATTGCGGTGGTTATACCTGGGTGGTACTGCGCTGCCTAGCGACGGGTTTAAGTGATTTGCAAAGTAAAAGTCCAATAACTCGTGACTGATCAAATGATTGCCGTGTAGCCCAAACTTTATACCAGTCGCTAGGCAGCGCAGTACCACCCAGGTACCACTGCAGTAATGGAGGCATGTCTGCTGCCACCAAGAGTTCAAGATCGGTGAAGGATTGCTGTATAAGGCTGAATGGCTTCTGACAGGCACCCAAAACAAAGACTGACAAAATAGGGAGTTCACCAACATTAGATAGCTCAGTTGGTAGAGCGCCAGAACATTAATCCGGTGGTCAGGTTCAAATTAAGCTCTGTACAATTTCTCTTTGTTAAACCCAAAATTTTATATTTATGTAAATAGAAAAGTTTAGAAAAAGGCAAATTATTTGGCTTTATCTAAATATACTTTTAATATAGTAAAAAATATCAGACAGTTGCCTACCCAGGGACAGGAGATTGAGCCCTCAAAAAAATAATAAATAAACAAAAAATTCATAAATAAAATAAAAAACACCCCCAAAAGACCTTCCAATGTTTTTAAGAAAGGGAAATGCGCAAATGAATGGTTTGTACATTAAATAGCCTCCTCCCAAATTGTGCTGTTACCCCTCTCCCCCGCAATCGGCTGGATGTACAGTGCTTTTCAGTGGTCCGCTTGCCAAATGCCAGTAATAACTTCTGAGGACCAGAGTCAACATTCTGTCCAAGTACTGGTCCGGCTGGCAAGTTCATTGCTTCCCAAAGCTATGTGTAAAACCACCGCCTGCTCGGAATGTTCATTGTTTCAAACTCAAAATCCATACAACTGAATGTTACAGGAAAAACGTTGCATTATGCAATACGGACCAGGGAAAAGGCTGGTAGACTAGTGAAATGACAATCTGGAAAAGGCTGGTAGACTAGTGAAATGACAATCTAGATGGTCCTGCGGCTATGTCGCTGAAAAGGTTAAGGGCAAGCCCTGATTTAATTTTTACTGTTCAAAATGCAAAATGGTCAAGAGGGAAATACGTGGTAATGATTTTTTTTTTTTTTACGTCTTGTGAATTTGTTTGTTTCTGCTGAATTGTAACGTAGAATTTCTGCTGCATTTGTTCTGTGATGAAATGATACTTGGAAATATGGACTCTATTTCAAATAAACGGCTGTTATTTTTATATTTGAACATACAGTGAAAATCATGGTGTGTCTTGTGATTTCAAACCCCGTCTAGTGACGTCATATTGTCAATCCGTAAATCTGAGCAGCTTGCCTATGGTATAGGAATTATAGGAATTCCGTTTTTGTTCACAATCCGCATTTCTAGAAATAGCGATGGAATTGTCCCGTGTATATTCCGCCTTCCGGATCGCCCTTCCTTTCTCGGCAGCAGGAAAACAAAAACTCCGGCTCAACAATAAAATTGAGTCTAAATGCCAGAGTGTTGCGGAGTGTTTGTTTTTTTGTGATCGGTGTTCATGTTTTAAATCTCAAAAGGAGCTATATGCCCGTCCCTTACTCCCAAGTGTTTCATTTTATGGTCTTTTGTCGGGGGAAAACAATATTATAAAATCATGTTGACCTGAAGGGGGACATTTGCAAGCTGCACAGACTTGGTTGATTTGAAGAAGAACACATTTTCGAATAAACAACTAATAATTTATTGTATTTTAAGATAGGCCTACTCACTTTCAAACGTCTTTTTATACTTCTGACTTTATTAATTAGTGGAAAGTTTTTGGCATGTTGGCCAGAAACATTCTCGAAATTGGATTTTGGGCAAAACGTTGCACTCTGTGTGGGGCAGATGTGCTTCCCGTTTGCGAATTCAGGAATGAATTTAAAAGGAAAAGACACATATTTGTTAAATGTGACGTCATTGCTTGTGTTTCGATGTTGACGAAAATGTTTGCAAAGGGAAGAGTAATCCACGCCCCCGCCCCCACTCACACGTTCTTCATGGAATCCGAATCAGTGGCTACAGCTACGGCTACGACCGTTTCTATACTTCAACGCATGATGAAGCGGAAGTTAGCCGTAGCCGTAGCCGTAGCTGTAGCCGCTAATTCAGACCAGGGCCTCATCCTATGGACATGCCACTATTCAAAGGGAAACAGATGCGCTTTGAAAGAAGTTTCCGCTGGCCCCCACTACCTAAGACAATAATGTCACTCATTCAGGGTACCAGCTGAGAAGCGCGGAATTCAACTTCTACTTTGCATCGATCTCATCTTACAGTTATTCAAATTTTGTTTTGTGTCGAGATGAAGAATCACCTTTTGTAACTGTTGTATTAAGGCAGTGCCGTGAAAAATAAACGATGCCGCTTAAGCCACTGGCTGTGTATTCAAGTTGGTGCATGTGTATAGGCCTATGCTGGACCGTAATGGCGTTTCAATTCACTTTGAAAGGTAAGAAAAGTCATACAATCTACTATTTTTATGATACTTGTAGAGTAACGACTTGGTAAAATTTACCTTCAATCTGCAAAGGTCTAACTTGTATGTTCAAACAAATCAATGAGGTTGTATTTTGACACTAAAAGCGTCAACCCATATATAATGTGCATTATGGAATGGTCAGTCGTGTTGCTGTGCCACAAATCCAGGGGCGTTTTCCAAAACCTCGGTTTTGGGTTCCGGTTCCGGATTGGGCTTTGTCATCAATTAGTGCAGTGTAAATTTGAGCTGGACCCAAAGCCGAGGTTCGGAAAAAGCCCCTGGTTGCCAAGTTTTTTTTCATTTCGATTGGTGTATGATGTCTTTTTCAAAGCTAATAATAGTGAAAAATGCCTTATCTGGCCCACACTTTCTGGGATTTTGTATGTACCTCATCAGGTACTGCAAGCACTGTCAACTTAAAGAACTTGTAGAAAGGGGGATGTTTCCCTTGGGGGTTTTCAAGCATTTGCTTCTTAGTATATGATGTTTACATTGTTTTTAAAAACTCGAGTTTAAATTAATATTTCCTCGTTTGCTTTATTGTTAACGGCTTAATTTCCCCAACATTTTGGTTGTAATCGCCTCTCCCTTAGGCATGCAGTACAACTTTATTTAAATGCTGATGCGGTTAGATGGCAAGCAGTCCTTGATGATTATTTACTTTGATTCATTATTTGTTGTCCTTTTTTTTATAGATCAGATGATTGGTATCTCCAAGAAGTTGCAGTGAAGTTTAAAAGAAGCCAGATGCAAGCTGATGTGAAACAACAACATCCAGACAGTGCCACAGTACCCATCACGTGGAGAAACACTACCAGGAAAATCGTCTGTATAAAATATTAATAGTATCATTGACAAAATATGAACCGAGTCAAATAGTGCATGTGTGTCAAAGTTTGAAGGAAAATGACCGCATCATGAAGAAAGAAAAGTGTCATTTCATTACTTGAGTGTTAATGGCATGTGACACTCACAAATGAAAAGTTGGGGGGGGGGGGACCCAAAATACAACACTCAACAACACCAAAAACAACAACAGCAACAACATCAACAACAGCATCAACAGCATCAACAACATCAACAACATCAACAACTACAACAACGTGTGAATAATTATTTCTGTTCAAATTCGAGTTTTTTGACTACAGAAATGTTCATACATAAAATAGCCACTTGTCCAACCCACTTGCATGCAGGTATTGTAACTCTATAACATGATTTTGAACATAGAGGAATAATGTTTCCTGGGCTGACCATGCCATGCCGTAACAAGGATTACCTGTAGTTTGATTCAAACACTTTAGCTACCATGGGGTACACTTGTATAACGTCCCTTCGTGAAGCGTATTCGATCGACTTAGACAGTAAAATTAGGCGTCCAGAATAAATTGGCATAATTACTGCCTAAGGCTGTTAGCATGATATTTTAAAACACTAATGGATAAAATTCTATTGTTTATTTATTGTATTGCAGTTGGAAGAAATCTGAAGTTAAGAATACTGGAACTAAATAGAATACATAAATAAATGCAATACAATTGTTTAAGTGCTTTTTGAATCATGAAATGACGAAAAGGTTGCCATGTTGTTGGCTAATAAGATGGTGTTCTTTTCAAGGTATTGGCGTATACGTATAGGGGTTCGGACTACGGACAAATACGGACCATATTCTGACTCGGACTTTGACTGCCCCGGCTTCGCACTAGACTGATAGGTATGGGATGAAATACAAGTTTACCTCAGAGGTTTTCAGCAGCTTATTGTTATGTGTACATTATTACAGACGTTATTGTTTCATGAATTTTGAAGTAAATACAAATCTACAACCATTTCTCTTTATACTATTAATATTATTCAGTCTATCTACGTTTCCAGTTAGTATGATGGATTTAAAGGGACATCACACATATCTCTATAAATATGTACATTTACGCAAATATATGCAAATATACATCTGTGCCATATCCTTTTAAGCCACCATACTTTAGAATGGTACGGTACAACATGAGTAATAGTGTTAATTGTTTGTTGGTGACGGGAAAGGATTTTAAAGCATTAAATTCGCTGGAATCAAAAATGGTTAAGTTCTACATTTTATTTGAAAGCACATTGCTGTTCAAAGGGGGGAAATGTTTGGGGGGATTTTGCTCAGTATACTTACTACTCAGTGTCAAACCGTATCATTCAATACAAGGGCAGAATTTAATATTGAACATGCTCATAGAATAGACTGTGCAAGTCTCGCGCGCATTCGAACTTCCGGGACCATAGTGGTCCCAACCATATGGAGTTTTACGTGGGCGAGATTTTGTTTCGTCAAATATTTAAGTTTAACGTAGGTTATGACCTAGAAAAGTATACATGTTGTTGGGAACGTAATACTAAGTGATAACAAAATATGAACGTAAAACCAATTCAACAATATAACGAAGAAAACCCAAGAATTAAACTTGACCTCAGCTTCCGGTTATTGCAAAAAATTAAGAATTTTGTACTCGCCTCCGATCATAAAACTTACGTAAACGCATGTTTTGGATGCGTAATTATAATCGCCAGATGCTGTAATTGCAAAGCAAACCCTTTTCATTGCAGTCTATGGTTGTTGAGGCGTCAGCATCCTCTTTAAACTGCGATACGGGTCCATTTAAGACCCGTTTGACCTTCACGAATCCGCGTAAGGGGTTTCTAAAAAGTTAACATCAAATAGGCATCCTTGTCCCAGAGTTTTAATTTTTTTTTCAATAATAATAATATACACACTATTGTGATTTTTTTTTCAAAAGCTAAAACTTTTCATGAAATTGTAATGATTTATTTTTGTTGTTCAGATTTTGTCATGAGATATAATTTAAAACAAAAGATTTAATTTCAGAAATAAAATTTTCTTCGTTTGACGTGTTTTCTCGTTCGGATACGCGCGAGACTTGCACAGTCTATTATATTATAAGATCATGCTACAGCTAACGTACTACCACATTCACAACTATAATAATGGCCATTATAGAGGCTGGGCTAAAAATATAGTCTGCCCCCATGTTTAAAATAGTAAATACAATAGAGATGGCTGTAGCATGAATTAGGTATCAAATATTTAAAGGCAGAGAAACAAAACTGAGGGAATTTAAGGGGCCACAATATTAAATAAATTCAAAACTGTTGACCAATAGCAAAAACTTAGAAATGTACTTTTTTCGTACAACAAAAAACGAAAGAAAGAAAAGAAAATCTAAACTTTTGAAATTAGAACTTTTAATTTGTTTGGATAAAAAGGAAATACTTATTTTCGTTTGCAGATAATACTGTTATTGCAAGCTAATTAGTAACTACCACATAGCATTATTAGTAGACAATAATAGACCTTATGCATTGACGTCATCAAGCCGCCATCTTAGAGGTAAAACTACGACGAAACAATGGAAAACGCGCAGCTATGTACGCGTGGCGCACATTATCAGCCAATGAGATACCTCCTTTTGACCTCTCGCTGAGGGCGCCCTACACAAATGACGTCATGTGCATAAGGTCTATTATCAATGCCCTTTAAGTTCTTTCAGAAATATTAGTATAATACATGGCTCAATCTTACTTATAGTATTCAAGGGGTAGCGAGAACGTCCATCTCTTCTCAGAGAAACAGCTCGCAACATGGTTTCTCTAATTCTATACGCAGTTAGTTTTGCACTGAAATTTGTCAGAAATTCTCGATGTAATATTGTTTCAAAGAGCCGTTGAACCTTCTTTTAGTTTGCCTTATGTGTGGAGATGTACTACTCATCAGACTACTGTGAGAATTCACAATGTCTTTGTTATAACCGACCTATATTATGGTTTGGTTTCTTCATAAAAACTTAGAAACTTTTCCCCACAAAAAGAAGAAAAAACAACATACTGCTGCATGCGTATGTTTCCAGAGCAGCATCTTGAGGTACTATCATTAGACTGGTGAACGGTCGGACTTAGATTCCTGTGGTGATGCCTGCTCAGAGTAAAGAGTTCGAAAATGCATGGTTTAAAATAGACATAAAAATAGGATTAAAACAATCAAACGGTTCTAAAAACCAAATTATGTGTTTAACAGATTAACCTGATTTTCACTTGATGAGCAGTAAGAATTCTTATAAAGACATACACTGCATGAACAAACCACGTTTCATCCGTTTTCTTTAGTTTCCCGTTGATGGCAAAGCAACGTACACTAAAAGATTTCTGTTTCATTTTTTAATAATACCTTTCTTGACAAAAAGTCACCAGAACAAAAGAAGAAATATAGGCTAGTTTACAACTTAGATTTTCATAAATGTTAGTTTTTCCTATTTCCCTGTGAGGGAAAACTTAATGTAAAAAAAGCCGATTAAATCATGGCTCAACCCTGTAAAATTGTAATATAACGGTTTATTTCAGTCACATGTTTGTTCATCATTCTTTGGCTTTCTTGTAAAATATTGTGGAGGAGTATGGTGGTTGGCGTCGGTTATCAGGGTTTGACATCTCCCATTGAAAGTGGTGTCCCAGGTCCACCTACCCAGGGTGGTAGTACCTGGTGTGGGCCCTGCCCAGGGTGACGGGTAATCAGTGACATAACTGATGTGAAGATTTGAATGACTTGTTACAAAAGCCGATGAACATTGAGCTCTGGTGCTGTGGAACAGTGAAAGTATATGCAACAATACCAGCCATTTCTAAGTCTTCGACTTGTAAAGAGCTACACGTGAACACACTGTTTTTATAAAACATCTGACGGACAAGAACTATCGTTGGCATCTGCCAGTAAATGTTGACTTAACTACAACTACTTCCCTAGAACCAAGCTCAAAGATACTGATGGTCGTTGGCATCCTGGACACAGAATGAGCAGTTAAAAATGTACATGAACATTGAAGTTGAATGCAGGGTATTAATGATAGATGACGTCAGTGACGAAATTGCACGGCATCGAATTTATATACAACACATGTGAAAATGCAGACAAACTTCATCGGTTCTTCAATCCCATCTGCTACTATTGAAATGACCTGTCGTCAAAAACAAAGATCTTCAGTTATTTGTGACATGTGTGAATACATTTGGGATCCTCCCCAGCAGAGCCATGAACTGTCCACCATTAATCAGAGAGTGACCCAAGTGAAAGGACTTCAGCAAATAAGATGTTTGTTCTAACTATTGATGGACATACATATAGGCCCTACCAATTAACGCTGTGATTTGTTTAAACCAAGAATGAAGTCACATTGAGAACACGCAAGAAGCAAACAATGAGATGTGACTCAGCAAAGAGAAAAATGACAAAATAATGACCGATACCATTACGTCTATCTCCTCCCAATACGAAATATATGTGACTGGAATAGACATTCTCTGTGTTTTATTATTATCGACTTGCCATTCACAATCTAATGTTTTTTTTTTTTAACGTCGTGTGCCATGAAGGGCATAAGGATACGCCTTTAACACAGGCACACTTTTCCCAGTATACAAAATGTAAGCAATATAATGGCTCCAGAAATAAAAAAAGGGGGCATTTCTGTTCCAGCTTTGTTACTAAAAACTACTCCAAAATATTCCCATGCAGAATTACACCTCAAAACGAAAACCAATTAAACTCACGCTCAGTTTTCTTGAAACACAATTTCGCTCATTAATTTGGGTCTACGCATTTGTCCGGTAACTTTTGGGCACACGACGATAAGAAAAAGGCGCCATAGTTAGGAAATTACAGAAATTGTGAAAAAGAAGCAAATTGTAACCTGAAGGTAGACTGAATAAGTTAGTCTTAGAAGTGGTTGTTAGATTTTTGTTTTGTATGGATAAAAATTGAGTCTTTTTCAAACTCCTTTCACGATTTGATTTTAATTTTTACGTATGTATTAATGTAATTAACGATAAGAAATGTCAGAAATCGAAATTTAAACACCTCAGCTGATATGTCTTGTTAAGTTGGTGTGTCAGCCCTCATTGTTCCATTAACAATTATTACGTCATGCAGGTGCGTTGGTACATTATATCTGTCAGTCCTGTAGATTGCAGTTCAAATTCCAAGTGGAGTTAAGCCAAAGTTTGCGGAATAAATTATAAACAAGTATTTCGCAAACTACCTAAGGTAGACCCAATTCACCTAACGTCATCATCCACGATAATTTCTCATTTTTGCGCCACTTTGGGGATTTCCCGTGTTATTGTTTAGCGATCATTGCTCATAAGCCTTCAAGAACAAAACATTGCTATCTACAAACAAATCTTGCTTAAACAGATTACCAACTACCATTCAATAAAGTTTATTTGTTTATTATTTATTTATTTATTGGTATTCACAAATAAAAATGACCAGCAGCAGTAGCTGAAAGGGTCATTTATAAAAATATAAGCACACTGCCAGGTAAAATCACAAACAAACACAAAAGGGCCAAATAGTAAAAAGTTTACTATTTACAAAAGCATTAAAACAAACTATATTACAACATTTTGGCAAGTTGCGGAATACAATGGTATCTCTCTGTTTTGCATTTAATCGAGTTTAAACCAGACGTGTTAATACGTAAGACCCTATAATTAGTGTTAGGTTTGGAAGGTGGAAGCAACTGTTTGTGACGGTCCGATTTAAAATGTTTACTCCCAAAATTATGAAGTAAATTTTTTCTGTCAGAAACATTTCTCAGATTGTGTATTGCTATATAGGGAATATTCTTCCTGTGTGTGGACATAATATTCGCTCTGGTTTTTCGGCGATATCTCAAAAACGCGACCACCTTTTGAATGAAATTTTCACAGGTTAGTTTTGTATCCTATCTACATATGGGATTAAAACAATCGAACGGTTCCAAAAATCGAAGGCCTTTAAGCAACTTTTGTCTGCCTAACAGCTCTGTGAAATTGGCCCCTGGGTATTATTTTGCGGAACTTTATTCCAGTTTCTTCGCTTCCCGTACCGATGCACAATATCAGCTTTTCTGGACACTTATTGGCCATTGGCATCATTGATTAATCGACCATTAACATTGGTTTGATTAACGCTGTAGGCCTATCACTTGATTCAATCAAGGGTAAAGGATGGTCTTTTTAAATTCGAATTATGTGTATAAATGGAAAAAAATAACACAGTAATAATTAAATCATGCATTCGAAATTTCTATAATATTCCAGGTAATGAAATGGAATGGAATAGCTGCAACGGTCAAACTATTTTGAAACGACATTGAAAATGTTACATTTTTGCTTTGAAGGACGCCTAATTACTGTAGGTAAAGCTAAACAAGCTCAATACATTTATTTTGATGAATTTATTTAGTGTTTCCGCAAAGTTTTGCTAAATTTTTACGTTGGGTGCAAACAAAATAAACAACAATTTCGAGACCAAAACCTGTCTACCCTGCTTTTCAACACTTGAAAAAATAAAGAACTATTAATTTGTTGTTTGAATTTGTTTACAGAGAGTCTTTAGTGCAGATGAACTACAAGTACGTTAGACTAAGCCTAGACTCAGCCTAGCCGGTTTGAACTTCAACATTCTCGATCTCATCCGGTCACTTCAGAAAGAGCAGCAAATTAAAAGCACCATCATCGGTAAAAACAACAAATTATAAAAACAGTCGTCTACAAAAGTTTTTTGAAACTATAAAGATGATAAGTAAATAAGCTTTCAGACTAAAATCGATTTGATGTTTTTTATCTTTACCTATATTTTTAAGCTTCATATTAAATCACTTATTTATACAGAGCCAAAGATTTTTGTTGGCCTACATTTGCCCATTTTGCATCAGGCTAATAGGCGTAATTGCAAATTCTTGCCAATTGTACGCAACTTTTATGGTGTTGTGGTTAGAATTTGGGTTCCACTCTACATCAGTGAAATGGTACTGTCATGAGTAGGCCTATCAACTTGTCTGGTTTTGTTGTTTGTTTGAAAAGACATCTAACATTGTTCCTGCCCCACACGATGTTCCAAGGATTAGGCCCGAATGGAATTGTTGGTCCATCGGCCCAGGAGGAAGAAATAGATCGCTTCCTTCCTCCATGATCGGCCCTCTTGATTATTCACTAAAATGTTAGAAATTATAATAATAAATGTGCTTCTGTCTTAAAATTTAGGGGGGGGGGGGGCTTAACACTTGCAGATTATACTTTGAGGGGCCTGGTGGTGATTGGGGGGGGGGGGGGGGGGGGTATCTCAGCTTAGGGGGGGAGGGGCTAGAGTAGGGGAATTTTTCTTTGGGGTCGGTTCAAAGGGGGAGTGGTAGCCTGCCGAGAGAGGGGAGCTTATTTAATTTAAAATTACTTAATTTAAATATCTGATAGTTTAGTAGTTTTTAAGGATTTCATAGGCAAACAAATAAAACTTTATTCAAAATTCATTCGAAATTGTAACTCACAAGTAATTATCTGCACATTGAGCGCTCAGTCTGCAGAATGGGCAACATCGTGCGCAATCTTAAGATTGAGCAAATTCCTAAAATGCGCTCTAAGAAAACAAGGGGCTGCGAATCGTGTTGTGGGTGTGAACAATTCCTGTTATATTTGTGAGTGTTATCTGATCGAAAACCCCATATATACACGTGTATGTGTAGACGTAAAGTAGTGTCATGACAGTGGTGTCAGCAGCAACATGAAGTCATCTTATGAAAAGTGATCACCAGCATTACAAATGAGAGTAATCAAAGTCATGTAAGTTCATACGATTCGTGTGTACTCGACTCAGACTGTGCATGTAGCCGGCCCGTGTAGGATTTGAGTCCTTCATGTCCTTACTACAGCGTACTACTAGTACTAGCCCCTACACTAGTACACCATTACTAGATAGAACATTTGACTTGTCTTCAGTAACTTTACACAGTACTACACTAATAGCTGGATATAGATAGTACAAGTAGTGGAGCCCAAGTAAGTAGTAGTGACTGTGAGTTAATTATAGTAAGTAAGTAGTGACTAAATTACATTACTTCAGGCCTCGAAATAACCCACGGCCACGGCACCCACATCAATTGCTGTGGTGCACTGTGGTGCCCTCTGCAATATTCCAATAAATTTTCCTCATATATATATATAGCTAGAGGTAGGTGCCCCTTACCAGAGGAAAATTGCTGTGCCCCTTCAAGAGCGAAGTTCATAGCCTGTAGTGTTCAGTTATGTACTACTGAAAGTGAAACTCTGAGAGATATTAATTATTATGCTAGGGCGGCATAGTCTCACTCTCAGTCTCGGCGAGTAGGCCCCGGCTAGACAGTATTCTTACAAAAAAGGTCTCCAATAAATACAATGGCCTCATAAGTCGAAAATGGCACTGTGTCAGTGTAAGACTAGAGTTAAGAACCATTTTTGGTAGTGCTGAGGATTAGACTACTGAGTATACTGATCCAAGAAGCTTCTTGTAATTTATAACCATAACTCCAAGGGTTAGCAAAAGGGTCAATAAGATCGTTAATAGACTGTGTAAGTCTCGCGCGTATCCGAACGAGAAAACACGTCAAATGAAGAACAATTTTATTTCTGAAATAAAATCTTTGTTTTAAATTATGACGAAATCTGAACAACCAAAATAGATCATTACAATTTTATGAAATTAGTTTTAGCTTTTGAAAAAAAACAAAAAACACATACACAAAAGTGTGTTAACTCTGGGACAAGGATGCTTTCTTGATGTTAACTTTTTAGAAACCCCTTACGCGGATTCGTGATGGTCAAACGGGTTTAAAATTGACGCGTATCGCAGTTTAAAGAGGATGCTGACGCCTCAACAACCATTGACTGCAATGAAAAGGGTTCGCTTTGCAATTACAGCATCTGGCGATTATAAACACACATCCAAAACTTGTAGCTTTTACATAAATTTTATGATCGGAGGCGAGCACAAAATTCTAAATTTTTTGCAGTAACCGGAAGCTAAGGTCAAGTTTGATTCTCGGGTTTTCTTCGTTATATTTAGCTGTTCCGATGCAGTCGGAACAGCTATTGTTTTCGTTGGGATTTTTATTATTTTTATTATTATTATTATTATTAGCTGTTCCGACCTAGCTGTCGGAACAGCTATTGTTTTTGTCGAGATTATTCTTATTCTTTGTTTCCACTCAAATCCCATAGCATTTGCACACGTTTTTTTGTTTAAGCCTAATATCCTAGAGCGCAAATACGAAAGAGTTAAATCATATATCAAATTGAAGCTTAGAACATAAACTTAACTCTAAATGTAAAAAATGTTAAAATTCTTAATTAATTAGCCACTTTACAGCGAGGTGAATATTTAATTAGCCAGACTTTAGACCACTCTATCTCAAAAAGTAGACGACCGATCGTCAAACTTTTTTCAGTTTTAGACTTCTTGGGTACTGTAGATGTGCTTTTCGGCCTAAAATGTGGAACGACGTCACATGGAGATAGTGAAAACAAATCCGACTTCTAGAAACACAATTTTCTCAATTAAGCTCAACTTTAACGTCCTGGATTCACAAATGTTTCTTAAAACAAGAAAGATTTGATTGACGCTCAGTTTAAAAGCATCAAAACGTATTAAAACATTGTCAGTAGAAAATAAACCCAAATTCTCAGACAAATTGAACGCCATGGGTACTCTGTCTAGAATTTGTATGTGTTTATATACGAAAAGCAGTCAAATCTTTAAATTTTGAAAAGATTGTAGCTCTGAGGTTCATGTCGTCGTGTACCACCACTCAGATCTGCAGGTCGTTATTAAAAGTTTTAGTAGCGTGGACGACGAAAACCTGTTATGCCGTGTTTTATGAGAAATATCCGGCGTTGTAGACTTGTCTGCTCTTGGGTCCCGTTCGCCGGAAAACGATATGTTTTAGCAATAAAAAGAGCTGATTGAGGAAAGGTGTGGTAAAGAGAAATTCGTTTTTCATGGCTAAACGGTCAGTGTTGGATTTGGGGGTGTGAAGAGACAAAATTACAATACAATCGTATCCCATATGAATTTACTGTTTTAGCCTAAACAAATATAACATACTCGATTGGCATTTCAGGGTAGAAAAATTGTTACGATTACGAATTAAATACAACATCATTTTGTTTACATGCATTTACAGTTATTTTTGAGTAAACTCGTAATCATTTCTGAAACGATCAGTTACATGTGTAACCGTTCACATTTATTATGGTCAAAATTTCGCGACACTTTTGAGGATGATTTTTCAACATTTATCCGAACCGTAATAATGTAGATGTTCAACCGGTTGATCGGATGGTTAACCGTGTGACCGTCACAGGCAGGCTTACAAAGCCTCGGCATTTAAATGTAAACGTAAACATTTAAACGTTTAACAGGATTATCATTTGGTTAACCGGGTAACCGTGCAATCGATTTGTTGTGGAACGCCCTCTAGCGTTCAATGTTTCTTTCAACTAATGCCGCACGCAAAGTAATGAAATAACAAAGAATTAAGCCTGTAAATTGGAAACGATATAGGTGTGTTTGGCAATTATTATGGTCAGCATTTCGCAGCACTTTTCAAGTGATTTTTTCAACGTTTACCCGAACCGTACAAATGTGAACGTTTAACCGTAAGATCTGTCACTTAACCGTGTAATCGTCACAGGCTTACGTATAAGCCTGCGCATTCACGAATTGTTGTGGGACGCCCCCTAGCGTGCAATGTTTCTCACAAATATTGCTACACGCACAGATGTAATGAAATAACAAAGACTATGAGTCTGTAAATTGGGAATGATAAGTGTGTGTTTTATGGGATATTGTGCTGTGAAAATCGTGATCACAGTTATTATGGTCAGCATTACTCGGCACTTTTTAAGTGATTTTTTCAACGTTTATCCGAACCGTACAAATAAATGTAAACGTTTAACCATAAGATCTGTCACTTAACCGTGTAACCGTCACAGGCTTACGTATAAGCCTGCGCATTCACGAATTGTTGTGGAACGCCCCCAGCGTGCAATGTTTCTCACAAATATTGCTACACGCACAGATGTAATGAAATAACAAAGACTATGAGTCTGTAAATTGGGAATGATATGTGTGTGTTTTATGGGATATTGTGCTGTGAAAATCGTGATCACAGTTATTATGGTCAGCATTACGCGGCACTTTTTAAGTGATTTTTTCAACGTTTATTCGAACCGTACAAATAAATGTAAACGTTTAACCGTAAGATCTGTCACTTAACCGTGTAACCGTCACAGGCTTATGTATAAGCCTGAGCATTCACGGTTATTTTTGGTCAACATACTGTTTCTGAAACAGTTGGTGACCCGTGTAACAGCAGTTTCATAAACAAAATTTCAAGTAAAAAAACCTGTTTACACAACCTTGCATGTGACCTAATATCCTAAAGCGTACGAATATGATGAAAGAGTTAGATCCTATATCAAATTGAAGCTTAGTACATGAGCTTAACTCTCAATGTAATTTTTTTAAATTATTCTGAATTAATTTGCCCATTTACAGTGAGGTGAATATTTAATTAGCCAATCTTGAGATCACTGTATCTCGAAAAGCCTTGGGTAACCGTGACCCATGTTGACCTTTACTTCCGGGTCAACCGGAAGTGGGACCATATCTCAAGAACTACACAATCGTTTTTCAAACTGTTTGTAGTTATAGACTCCTTGGGCATTGTAGATCAACCTTGGATAACCGTGACCTCATGTAAACCTTTACTTCCGGGTCAACCGGAAAAGGGACCAAATCTCAAGAACTACACAACCGTTTTTCAAACTGTTTTTAGTTATAGACTCCTTGGGCATTGTAGATCAAACTTGATAACCGTGACCGCATGTTGACCTTTACTTCCAAGTCAACCGGAAGTAAGACCATATCTCAAGAACTACACAACCGATTTTCAAACTGTTTTCAGTTATAGACTCGTGGGGCATTGAAGACTAGCCTTGGGTAACCGTGACCCCATGTTGACCTTTACCTATGGGTCAACCGGAAGTGGGACCATATCTCAAGAGTTACACAGCCGATTTTCAAACTTTTTTCAGTTATAGACTCCTTGGGCATTGCAGATTAGCCATGGGTAACCATGACCCCATGTTGACCTTTACTTCCAGGTCAACCGGAAGTGAGACCACATCTCAAGAACTACACAACCGATATTCAATTTCTTTTCAGTTATAAACCATTTGAGCAGTAAATGTTAGACAAGGGTTAAATTTTGTTTAAGAATCAGAAAACCGGAACAGCTTCGTGTTTGTACACAAACACCTCAAGTCTAGTGTTGAATTGGTTTTACTTTCATATTTTGTTATCACTTAGTATTTACATTCCCAACAACATAAATTGTCTAGGTCATAAACTACGTTAAACTAAAATAATTGACGAAACAAAATCTTGCCAACGTAAAACTCCATATGGTTGGGACCACTATGGTCCCGGAAGTTCGAATGCGCGCAAGACTTACACAGTCTATTTGGATCCTAGTTTCAGACTTTTGTGTGTGTGATGACTCTCACCTCTGCATATGGTTCATTCTAACCCCTTTCTTTTTCTCCCTTAAACACAGTTTGAGTTGCTCATTCTAGGACTACTAGAACCATTTAAGCGTATAATTAGGTCATACTGAACTGATTCAGCAGGCGCCCAAGCCATTTCTTGCTCTATGTCCAGACTTTGACAGCAGGATGGCAAACATCAAGATTTGCAACTTACAGAAAATTGTTCTGTACGAAACCAAAGCGGTGAGTTAGTTTCCATGAGTTTCATGTTGGGACTGTAACTTAATATAATTTATATAATAATAATAGTGGCTTCTTATATAGCATCCGTCACTCAGTGACGCTCAAGGCGCTTCAACAGTCAGTGACGCTCAAGGCGCTTCAACAGTCAGTGACGCTCAAGGCGCTTCAACAGTCAGTATTTTCCTGCAAGGTTTGTGGAGCTATGTTTGTGAAGTATGAGACCTATTCCTTTACATAGCACCATGTAATTGTTTACAAGGTGCTGTGGCGCAATATGCAGCCAATCAAGGAACACCGTGGCGAACGCCTTTTCTTTTCGATAAGTAAACTGGGTTCTTTTACGTGCATTACACAACACATGGGACCAACGACTTTAATGTACGTCCCAGCAATAATGGTTAAGTGTCACGACCGGGACTCGAACCCACACTCTGCCGATTGGAAACACCAGAGCTTGAGTCTGGTTCTCTTATCCGCTCGGCCTCCACACGCCACCACAGATGTACCACCACAGATCCTTTAATTGATGGAACACGCATCACATGTCATCCTTTATTTAGCTACTGCCGCAACTCATAAAAATTGCTTCGTAAACATTTGGGAAGGTAATGCATTCTGCGCTACGAGCCAGGCTCCTAGTGGATGTTGGCAATGGAGTAGGTGGCAACGTGCCCCTGGTGACAGTTGATTTAGGTCGACAGACCAAATCAGTCCAAAGTGGCCATCTAACCTTGTGATGTTATACGAATCTCCCATTAAAAAACAAAAGCAAAAAAAATATGCTTGATAACAGCACTTTTTGTTTACCTTTCTAGCGATTCTATGTGGTTGGATCAAATAACTCTGAGGACCTGTTTAAAGTACTGAAGATTGATCGGACAGAGCCCACTGAATTGCATGTCAACGATGATAAGGTATTTTGCAAATAATATGGTCTTTACAAGAAGTTGGATATTCAATAATTAAGGTGATCCCCTGGCTGCTGCTTCCCAGGTTGTATCATAAACCTGGGTGTGATCCCTGGCTACACGGTAGCTAACGGTTGTAGGGCTTATGACTGGCACTCTCAAACAAATATATTGACGAAATAGGGAGACCGCCAACATAGGGCTAGATAGCTCAGTTGAGTGCCATGAGTGCCATTTATCGTGTTCATGCATGAATCATTTCTCAGATCTCTGAGGGTTGGTATCCGTTAAGAATGCTGCAGCTTGAGAGGCAGTTGGTACCCGCTGTCACCTCGCTTAACCCTTTCCTTACCGAATTGTTTGGACATAAACAACTGCTGATAACCGCATTGTTTGACCACTCAAGCGTGAAGCACACATTCTTACACAACAGAAAGCTTTCGTTCAAAGGCCATTTTTACAAACCCCATTATCTCCTTGAAGACATTGTTTTACAGCAAAATAACTAATGAAAAAGTTCTTACTTATTGAATTTCCTTTCTTATAATCCAAAAATCATTGAGATCGGTCAATAAATGTCAAAGTTCTTTGTCTTTCTTTCCTTGGTGTGATCTGTAATCTCAAACACTTTTTTGTACACAACCATATGGTGCTCCGTAGGTGTTTGGCATTTCGGATCTTTCAACTCCAGTTTGAAGAGATTGCAAAATAGCAACCTTATTTTATTTGACCATCATTGGAAAGATCCGATCTTTCCCTTTCCAATGATGGTAAGCTTGGGTATGGAGGGCAAACATGGACAAAACTACAGCTTTATTACAAATGGCCTTTGTGCTCAGACTTGAGTGCTTTTTTGTGTGTAAGCTTGGTCGACTAAAGTCGCCAATGGTAAGGAAGATGGGGTATTAGTGCAGTCGACTAAAGTCGCCTATGGTAAGGAAAGGGTTAATGTCCATCACTAACACTGTCACTGTCACAATCGGACAATACCCATCTACATGTATAGTTGGGCCGTTCCAACTGTAACACTGCACTCAAGTTGGGACCGTATTCTAAAGTTGGGACCGAACAGAATCAAAGAGTACAATCTAAATAGCAATAAAGCATAGAAGAAATAAGTGCATGGGATAGATCGAGAAAAAAAAAAAATTCACAAAATCCTACCTGGCTGATTAAAGGGTTAACCTGGATTGATTTGACGTTTTTGTAAAAATACTGTTTTCTCGGCAAGTAGGCACTGTATTGAACTGAAACAGTTTCACATGTGACTTTTATTTTTTCGTTATCAATTTGCTCATAAATTATCATTACGTTGACAAGAACCAATCTATGACCCTACCTTAAAAAATAACTTTATTGGCATCAAATAATAATAATAATAATAATAATAATAATAATAGTGGCTTCTTATATAGCGCTCAGGTCCGTCACTCAGTGACGCTCGTGGCGCTTCAACATTATTACCCCTGGTCACTGGGCCATTTTTGTGTCATTCCTTTAACCATCTCAGCTCCCTGGGGAGTATACAGCCTGTGCTACCAAATATGTAGCGCATCAAGTTAAATCAATCACAAGAACCATATCTGCCCTCACAGGTACCCATTTACCCCTGGGTGATGAGAAGCAATTATAGTTAAGTGTCTGACTCAAGGACACAAGTGTCACGACCGGGACTCGAACCCACACTCTGCTGATCAGAAACACCAGAGCTTGGATCCAGTGCTCTTATCCGCTCGGCCACATTTCAAATCTTTTTCGGTTGGAGTGGGTGTTGAAATTGTTGGGAAGTCCTCGTGGTATTAGCACTTAAAGTTTCAAACAAGGCTCACCCACTTTTCTTCTTCTTGTGTAGAGGGTGAAAAGGTTCATTAATAAACGTAAAAGTTAAAAGTAAATTGAAATGTTTGCCCTGCGTTATTTACCTAAATTGTTTACATTGTTTTTAGTTGGAGTACAGTCGTTCAGAGATTCAGGATCTCCTACGAACGTTGGAGGTTGGCAATCGGACCAAGCCGTCCAAGCCACAAAGTCAAAAGAGCACAGCTGGCCTTGCCAGAACTATCTCGGCCTTTGGTATTCTTGGTAAGTTTTTCAACAAAGACAAATATTTTTGCAGTAGATTGCTGTGTACACCACTTAGAGGTCACTGGTCAGATTATTTGTTGACACCGAATCAGTCTTTCTTTTCAAATCCATCTCATATAGACCATGTGACCTGTGACATCACATGTTTACAAAAGAGCCACAGAACCTGGACTTTCTGCAGGCACAGTTTGTACGCAGCTCAATGGAAGAATACAATAATTTTATGATTTATGGAGATTGCACTGTCTGATTTTTCTAAACTTTTGATATGAAGAAAGGGGGACCATCTCAAAAGCTGTACAGCTGTTGCTTTTGTAACTCTTGAATTTATGTGAAAATTATGACACAAAATTCAAATTTTCCCATATAGCCTGTGTAGAATCTTGCCCGTCAGGAAATGCATTAGAATGTACTTGGGTCACTGTTTCTGTAAACAAAGGTAACATGGTCTATAGTGAAGCGTGAGAGTGAAAGCTTTTGTTTAGATGTTCATAGACTAAGGATCTTCTAGGAATGCTGGAGGTCAGCAATCGGACCAAGTTGACCAAGTCACAGGGTCAAAAGAGCACAGCTGGCCTTGAGAGAACTATCTCGGCCATTGGCATTCTTGGTGAGTGGTATTGGTGGCTCGTGCGTAACACACTTGCCTCTAACCACTGTTGCCCTGGTTCGATTCCTAGCTATGGCCATATGTGAGCAGAGTTGTGCGTTGGTTCTCTCCTGTGCCATGAGGGTTGTTTTCTCCGTGCCCTCCAGTTTTCCTCCATCCAGAAAAATATACACTTTCGATCTCTGATTGTGGTCCATGGTCATGGGTCGGTGTGGCTGGCTGCTGAGAAGGCACCTTTACATTCCTGCGGCTCGAACACGTTATACATTAGCCATGTCGTTCGCAATTCGGCTTCTCAGCAGCGAGTAAGGATGATTTGCCCCAAAATTATTATTAGGAGTAATTTGTTCTGTACTGCCAGGCAGACGAATCTTATTAGAGTCAAAAGATTTGGTTCAACCAGGTTTCTTTGCTGCTCTATGTGGAGATATGTATTTTGTGGATTTGGGTCAGCTTAGGCCAGGGCCCATTTTTATAGAACTGCTTAACCCTTTCAGCCCCAAGGGCGACTATAGTCGACTGTGCACTATACCCTGCTTCAGCCCCAAGGGCGACTATAGTCGCCCAAGACAACACACAACAAAGCACTCAAGCCTGGGCACAAAGGCCATTTGTTAAAAAGTTGTAGTTTTGTCCATGTTCACCCTCCATACCCAAGCTTACCATCACTGGAAAGGGAAAGGTCGGATCTTTCCAATGATGGTAAAATAAGATAGGGTTGTTATTTTGCAACCGCTTCAAATTAGAGTAGAAAGATCCGAAATGCCAAACACCTATGGAGCACCATAAGGTTGTGTGCAAAAAAGTGTTTGGGTTTTCAGAACACACTGAGGAAGCAAAGACCAAGAACTTGGACATTTTTTGGCTGATTTCAATGATTTTTGAATTATATGAAAGGAAATTCAATAAGTAAGACAATTTTTATTACTCATTATGCTCTTAAATAAAATCTTCAAGGTAATAACAGAGTTTGTAAAATCAAACTTTGAACACCAGCTTCCTGTTGTGTCAGGAAGTGTGCTTCACGCTTGAGTGGTCAAAGAACGTGGGCTCCAGCAGTTGTTTATGTCAAAAGAACTTGGGGCTGAAAGGGTTAAGCACAACAAAATAATGCTTTATGCTTGTAATCAGAGTAACGTTACCAGCCAAAACAGGACTCGAATTTGGGGAGAAAATCCACAAGACTACAGGGCTTGTAGCTCAAAATCCACAAGACTACAGGGCTTGTAGCTCAAAATCTTTACTGGACCAGACATTTTTTTACAAGACCAGATTCAAAATGTGAAGAAAAAAAACTTGCTGCCACAGTTTAACATGCATTTGACTGCTTTTATATGAACCAGAACTGAGACAAGTAAAGAGAAGACTATACTTGATTACTCATAGAATTGAAAGATAATTTATTAGACCCAAAGTCAACACTTGAACATAATGTGTTTCTGTTATTCAATTGAAAAACACAAGACCATCGGACTTGTTAGGTCATAAGTTTACTGGCCCGACACTAAAATTACTGGCCTCGGGCCTGTGGTCCAGTGTAAAATTCGAGCCCTGCAAAATGCATTTTCACATGTACCATTAGTGACTGGTATCCTGCTCTCTCTGTTCACCAGCTACATATATGAAATTTGGTCCTGAATACATGGAGAGTTACATGATGATGGGGCTGTCTAAAGTTTCCACCATTTTGATGGTCATACAAAGAGTTAGGCAGTGATGATAGGGGGTGGGGAGGGGGTTAAGATACTTCAAACCCACGACCAACTATACAGCAATTCAACAAGCTGGTGATAGATTCATTGAAGATTCTTTTCTCTGTGATAGGTTTTGTGAAATTTCTGGAGGGATACTACATCATACTTGTGACAAAACGGAGAAGGTAAATTGAGTTATTTTATTTTATTCTATCCCACTTCCAACAGCACATGTGCCAATTTTAGTATGAACCAAAATGTTTTCAAAGCGGCAGCCATTTTTTAAATTTTTTTTACATCTATTATTGTTAATGGGCCTTGAGGATATTTTCACTCAGATTTTGGTAGTATACAAATGTTCATTATTTTATTAACCTTCCTACTGTTCGCAACATTTTCAAGTGAGTTGACCAACCATTTGAAACCATTCAACTGCCAAAGTTGTGTATGGTGGCACAACTGTGCACAGAACTAACTGTGTACTGTGTACATGCATTCCCTCATGGTATCATATTGCAAGGCATAGCTTATCTATCATTCAAAACCACAGTGAATGGTATTGAATGGTCAGACAGCAAGAGGGTTAATCTGCAATAGGGCCTATAAATAAGATCATGCAAAATGAGAACTCATTTCTGAAATGATATCTTGCCTTCGGCCCCCGGTCATTGTTGCTCTCACTACGCAGCCTGCGCTCCGGCTGGGGTTTAAAGGTTAACAACATTGAGCGGGGGGACGAAGGTGGGTATGTTAATTCTCATGTGTCCCAAGCCTTAAGTATTCATTCAAACGTGATCTTATCTTCCAATGCATCTTAGCTTCCACTCCTAAGTAATTCGACACACCCATCTCTTAATCACTAATACTTTTTTTATTTATTATAACTGTTGCTTGAACTGTTCTGCCATCTTTTTGCTAATTATGAATTTGTTGCACTATCTCTGATCTATATCATGTGTCAGTGTAGCTATTTGTCATGTCCATTGTTTGTTAGTTTGCATTTTTGGCTGTTTGCTACTAGCTTTTCTGCCCATCAAAACAGCCCCATGGTGGACTCCATTTATTACATTTATCTCACTTATTGGTACTTATTGTTAGTAGGTAGTAGTTAAAGCAGGACAGTCAGGACAGTTCTTTTCAGAACTGAGAAGTCTCCGGAAGTCTCCCGAATTCCGAATAATCTATTCCGCGGTCAGTAGAATAAAATAGCAAGACAAGTTCTCAAAGAACAAAATCGACCTATATACACATGGTGTTACCGCAAACCAAATAATACTTATTGTTACTTTTGCTTTACTCCATAATTACATGTAATTGTCATTTTTTTTCATAGTATGGAATTAAGTGTGTTTCTAAATTGAAAAACTTGAATTGAAAGCATTTCTGCCTGGATTGTACATCCTCTAATTTTGGACTCAAGATTTCCCAACTTTAGTTATTTTAAAAATATTTTTGTTGGGTCTCCATGCTGTCAGGGTTGCTGTGATTGGTGGTCATACGATATACAAAGTAGAGGATTCCAGTATGGTGTATATTCCCAATGACACCTTTTCTTACAACAAGCTACCACACCCAGATGAGGCCAGGTGGGTACCGGGCGTAAGGTGCATTCCTTGTACCCAGAGTTGTGGGCGCCCTTCTTGTTCTGTCATTCTCATGTATTTAGTTGTATTTGTCAATATTTTTTAATTTGAACACCCAATTTCAAAATTCTCACTAAGAATCTGGTCTCAATTTGATAGAGCTGCTTAAGAATTAAATAGGGAGACCGCCAACATAGGGCTAGATAGCTCAGTTGGTAGAGCGCCGGCACGTTAAACCGGAGGTTGTTGGTTCAAATCCCGCTTCTAGTCAACTTTTCTTTGTTCAACCCAAAATCAATTAAAAATTTACCCAGTCAGTTTCCCTTGTGGTTTATTATTTGATATCTGATATAAAAAGTCGCATCCCCTTAAGGTGATCCCCTGACTGCCGCTTCCCAGGTTGTATCGTATACTTGGGTGTGATCCCTGGCTACACGGCAGTTTGCGGTTGAATGGCTTCTGACTGGCACCCCCCGAACAAAGATATTGACAAAATAGGGAAACCGCCAACATAGGGCTAGATAGCTCAGTTGGTAGAGCGCCGGCACGTTAAACCGGAGGTCGTTGGTTCAAATCCCGCTCTAGTCAACTTTTCTTTGTTCAACCCAAAATCATTTAAGAATTAAATAAGCAGGAAAATAAGCCATAAAAACAGGATACCAGTCACACACGTTACATGTGAGATGGTATTTTGGACGGTAACCATATCCCGGTAAGCACAATCTGGTTGCGGTTGTTTTTTTGCATTAAGTAGCCTCTTTGAAATTGGGCCCACATGTAACCCAGGTAGCTCAGTTGGTAGAGCACCGGCACGTTAATCCAGAGGTCGTTGGTTCAAATCCCGCTCTAGTCAATTTTTCTTTGTTCGACCCCTAAACTATTTTGAGAAAGTAACTATTTTGAAGTTTTAGAATTGAAGTTCTAAGCCTCAAACAAGAGACACAGTCAGCACTTGTTGACACATTATCATGTAATAAAACCAAAGATGCCTTATGAGTGAACTTATAATCACTGTGAGCAAAGAGTATTTACTTTCTTCTTACCATTTTTTTTTTCTTTCTGATAAAGGTATGTCAGGAATTTCCAGAATGTGGACTTATCAAGTAACTTCTATTTCAGGTGGGTTTAAATGATCAAAGGGCCGTAGCACTCAACTCTAAAGACGTCACTTATGCTCACAAATACCCAGTAGTCAGACAAACATTTCACCCCTTACGATACTGCACTAATATTATAGACCCCTTTGCCGCCATCGTTGATGAAACGTGCACGCGTGAAAGGCTCACTGGCTGAGAGTTGTGCGCAGCATGCACGTGCGTGCATTTTTCCATTGTTTGTCATCAAAAATGGCGGTCAATGACGTCATGTGCAATCCATCTGTAATAACAATAGCAGATGGATTCTTATATAGCGCTCATATCCGTCACTCCGTGATGCTCAAGGCGCTTCAACAGTCAGTATTTTTCCTGCAAGGTATGTGGAGCAACGTTTTGAAGTGTGAGACCTATTCCTTTACATAGCACCATGTAATGGTTTACAAAGTGCTGTGGCCAATATGTAGCTAATCAAACCAGGAACACAGGGGCGAACCCCTTCTCTTTACAATAAGTGCACTGGGTTCTTTTACACAACACACGGGACCTACGGCTTAACATCCCATCTGTAGTCAGTACACATGAGTAAACAAAAAACTTGGAGATGGATAATGTACGCGCTCGTATGTTAGTGAAATTTGACTCGTTCGTCTGAGATGTCTTCTATTTTTAGCGTTAATAATAATAATAATAATAATATGCAGTTCTTATATAGCGCTTTATCTACTCCCGACAATTGCCAGAAGATTGTTGATGTGATTGATAAGCTGGTGCGCCAATTTGGCTGCAGGTGCCGGTGCTGCATACTCCTGAGGAGCTGAGATGGTATCAGAAATGCTTAAGGCCCAATGAACAAGGGTAGTAACAGCGCAAGACGCTTTGATACAATGTTGAAAAGAGGGCCTTTCAATTGCCTTTCATTCTAGTCTGTTTCCTTCTTGGATGCAGAAGGGTGGGATGCTGGTGCCTAAGGCCTTCGGAACACTGAATCCAGCCCTGCATCTGACGAATTGTTGTTTTCTTTTTAACACACAGCTATAGCTATGACTTGACTAACACCCTCCAGCACAACCTGACACCAGTGATGACGAGTACCAGAAATCCTGAAGGATCACCATCAGGTAGGATGTCCTATTTGAAACCCTTAAGAGACCAAGGATTTATGTAAATTTGGCAGTCGGATTGGCGTGGTGGTATCTTTCCTCGCCTTCCACCTCTGGGACCTTGGTTCGAATCCCGCTTGGGGCACTATGTGGATTGAGTTTTCAGTCCCCGATTTGGGCTATCGACCCAAATAATAATAATAATAATAATACGCAGTTCTTATATAGCGCTTTATACTCCCGATGGGTGTCTCAAAGCGCTCAGTATTTTTCCTACAAGGTATGTGGAGTTACGTGTTGAAGTATGAGACCTATTCCTTTGCATAGCACCATGTAATTGTTTACAAGGTGCTGTGGCGCAATATGCAGCCAATCAAACCAGGAACACCGGGGCGAACCCCTTCTCTTTACGATAAGTGCACTGGGTTCTTTTACGTGCATTACACAACACACGGGACCTACGGCTTAACGTCCCATCCGAAGGACGAAGCATGTGGTTAAGTGTCTTGCTTAAGGACACAAGTGTCACGACTGGGATTCGAACCCACACTCTGCTGATCAGAAACACCAGAGCCTGAGTTCGGTGCTCTTATCCGCTCGGCCACGACACGCCAAATCATCTGCTTTCAGGGGGACGATGCCACCTATTCCTGGGGCTGAAACAGGGTTACCCGTTCACAGTCCGTAAGGATGTAGGCATGAGTATTATCCACTAGGAGCCTGGCTGGTAGAGCAGAATGCACTACCTTCCCAACTTTTTACGAAGCAAGTGCCTTGCTCAAGGGGCACAAGTGTCATGTTCGGGATTCAAACCCACATTCTGCTGCTGACAACACCATAGCTTGGGTCCGGTGAACTAGACCGCTCAACACGCTAGTGAACGTTCTGAGTTGCCAACATTTGGACAAGTAGAGCTTTAACTTTTCAACCTGCCCAGGTAGTAGATAATATTAGCAGGACAGTTCTTTTCAGAACTAAGTAGTCTCCCAAACTGTACTCGGCGGCAGTAGAATAATTAGCAAGAAAAGCTTTTAAAGAACAAATCTACACAGCAAAGTATATACACAAGGTGTTACTGCAAACTGAATATACAAGTAGAGCTTTCTTGAAATTCAAACCCTGCTTAAAAGGATTTAAGTTGCATGGCCCCATTTTTGCCACAATACCAGGGCTCGAATTTTACACTGGACCACAGGCCCGAGGCCAGTAATTTTAGTGTTGGGCCAGTAAACTTATGACCTAACAAGTCCGATGGTCTTGTGTTTTTCAATTGAATAACAGAAACACATTATGTTCAAGTGTTGACTTTGGGTCGAATAAATTATCTTTCAATTCTATGAGTAATCAAGTATACTCTTCCCTTACTTGTCTCAGTTCTGGTTCATATAAAAGCAGTTAAATGCATGTTAAACTGTGGCAGCAAGTTTTTTTTTTTTCACATTTTGAATCTGGTCTTGTAAAAAAATGTCTGGTCCAGTAAAGATTTTGAGCTACAAGCCCTGTAGTCTTGTGGATTTTGAGCTACAAGCCCTGTAGTCTTGTGGATTTTGAGCTACAAGCCCTGTAGTCTTGTGGATTTTGAGCTACAAGCCCTGTAGTCTTGTGGATTTTGAGCTACAAGCCCTGTAGTCTTGTGGATTTTGAGCTACAAGCCCTGTAGTCTTGTGGATTTTGAGCTACAAGCCCTGTAGTCTTGTGGATTTTGAGCTACAAGCCCTGTAGTCTTGTGGATTTTGAGCTACAAGCCCTGTAGTCTTGTGGATTTTGAGCTACAAGCCCTGTAGTCTTGTAGATTTTGAGCTACAAGCCCTGTAGTCTTGTGGATTTTGAGCTACAAGCCCTGTAGTCTTGTGGATTTTGAGCTACAAGCCCTGTAGTCTTGTGGATTTTGAGCTACAAGCCCTGTAGTCTTGTGGATTTTGAGCTACAAGCCCTGTAGTCTTGTGGATTTTGAGCTACAAGCCCTGTAGTCTTGTGGATTTTGAGCTACAAGCCCTGTAGTCTTGTGGATTTTGAGCTACAAGCCCTGTAGTCTTGTGGATTTTGAGCTACAAGCCCTGTAGTCTTGTGATTTTGAGCTACAAGCCCTGTAGTCTTGTGGATTTTGAGCTACAAGCCCTGTAGTCTTGTGGATTTTGAGCTACAAGCCCTGTAGTCTTGTGGATTTTGAGCTACAAGCCCTGTAGTCTTGTGGATTTTGAGCTACAAGCCCTGTAGTCTTGTGGATTTTGAGCTACAAGCCCTGTAGTCTTGTGGATTTTGAGCTACAAGCCCTGTAGTCTTGTGGATTTTGAGCTACAAGCCCTGTAGTCTTGTGGATTTTGAGCTACAAGCCCTGTAGTCTTGTGGATTTTGAGCTACAAGCCCTGTAGTCTTGTGGATTTTGAGCTACAAGCCCTGTAGTCTTGTGGATTTGTGAGCTACAAGCCCTGTAGTCTTGTGGATTTTGAGCTACAAGCCCTGTAGTCTTGTGGATTTTGAGCTACAAGCCCTGTAGTCTTGTGGATTTTGAGCTACAAGCCCTGTAGTCTTGTGGATTTTGAGCTACAAGCCCTGTAGTCTTGTGGATTTTGAGCTACAAGCCCTGTAGTCTTGTGGATTTTGAGCTACAAGCCCTGTAGTCTTGTGGATTTTGAGCTACAAGCCCTGTAGTCTTGTGGATTTTGAGCTACAAGCCCTGTAGTCTTGTGGATTTTGAGCTACAAGCCCTGTAGTCTTGTGGATTTTGAGCTACAAGCCCTGTAGTCTTGTGGATTTTGAGCTACAAGCCCTGTAGTCTTGTGGATTTTGAGCTACAAGCCCTGTAGTCTTGTGGATTTTGAGCTACAAGCCCTGTAGTCTTGTGGATTTTGAGCTACAAGCCCTGTAGTCTTGTGGATTTTGAGCTACAAGCCCTGTAGTCTTGTGGATTTTGAGCTACAAGCCCTGTAGTCTTGTGGATTTTGAGCTACAAGCCCTGTAGTCTTGTGGATTTTGAGCTACAAGCCCTGTAGTCTTGTGGATTTTGAGCTACAAGCCCTGTAGTCTTGTGGATTTTGAGCTACAAGCCCTGTAGTCTTGTGGATTTTGAGCTACAAGCCCTGTAGTCTTGTGGATTTTGAGCTACAAGCCCTGTAGTCTTGTGGATTTTGAGCTACAAGCCCTGTAGTCTTGTGGATTTTGAGCTACAAGCCCTGTAGTCTTGTGGTTGAGCTACAAGCCCTGTAGTCTTGTGGATTTTGAGCTACAAGCCCTGTAGTCTTGTGGATTTTGAGCTACAAGCCCTGTAGTCTTGTGGATTTTGAGCTACAAGCCCTGTAGTCTTGTGGATTTTGAGCTACAAGCCCTGTAGTCTTGTGGATTTTGAGCTACAAGCCCTGTAGTCTTGTGGATTTTGAGCTACAAGCCCTGTAGTCTTGTGGATTTTGAGCTACAAGCCCTGTAGTCTTGTGGATTTTGAGCTACAAGCCCTGTAGTCTTGTGGATTTTGAGCTACAAGCCCTGTAGTCTTGTGGATTTTGAGCTACAAGCCCTGTAGTCTTGTGGATTTTGAGCTACAAGCCCTGTAGTCTTGTGGATTTTGAGCTACAAGCCCTGTAGTCTTGTGGATTTTGAGCTACAAGCCCTGTAGTCTTGTGGATTTTGAGCTACAAGCCCTGTAGTCTTGTGGATTTTGAGCTACAAGCCCTGTAGTCTTGTGGATTTTGAGCTACAAGCCCTGTAGTCTTGTGGATTTTGAGCTACAAGCCCTGTAGTCTTGTGGATTTTGAGCTACAAGCCCTGTAGTCTTGTGGATTTTGAGCTACAAGCCCTGTAGTCTTGTGGATTTTGAGCTACAAGCCCTGTAGTCTTGTGGATTTTGAGCTACAAGCCCTGTAGTCTTGTGGATTTTGAGCTACAAGCCCTGTAGTCTTGTGGATTTTGAGCTACAAGCCCTGTAGTCTTGTGGATTTTGAGCTACAAGCCCTGTAGTCTTGTGGATTTTGAGCTACAAGCCCTGTAGTCTTGTGGATTTTGAGCTACAAGCCCTGTAGTCTTGTGGATTTTGAGCTACAAGCCCTGTAGTCTTGTGGATTTTGAGCTACAAGCCCTGTAGTCTTGTGGATTTTGAGCTACAAGCCCTGTAGTCTTGTGGATTTTGAGCTACAAGCCCTGTAGTCTTGTGGATTTTGAGCTACAAGCCCTGTAGTCTTGTGGATTTTGAGCTACAAGCCCTGTAGTCTTGTGGATTTTGAGCTACAAGCCCTGTAGTCTTGTGGATTTTGAGCTACAAGCCCTGTAGTCTTGTGGATTTTGAGCTACAAGCCCTGTAGTCTTGTGGATTTTGAGCTACAAGCCCTGTAGTCTTGTGGATTTTGAGCTACAAGCCCTGTAGTCTTGTGGATTTTGAGCTACAAGCCCTGTAGTCTTGTGGATTTTGAGCTACAAGCCCTGTAGTCTTGTGGATTTTGAGCTACAAGCCCTGTAGTCTTGTGGATTTTGAGCTACAAGCCCTGTAGTCTTGTGGATTTTGAGCTACAAGCCCTGTAGTCTTGTGGATTTTGAGCTACAAGCCCTGTAGTCTTGTGGATTTTGAGCTACAAGCCCTGTAGTCTTGTGGATTTTGAGCTACAAGCCCTGTAGTCTTGTGGATTTTGAGCTACAAGCCCTGTAGTCTTGTGGATTTTGAGCTACAAGCCCTGTAGTCTTGTGGATTTTGAGCTACAAGCCCTGTAGTCTTGTGGATTTTGAGCTACAAGCCCTGTAGTCTTGTGGATTTTGAGCTACAAGCCCTGTAGTCTTGTGGATTTTGAGCTACAAGCCCTGTAGTCTTGTAGATTTTGAGCTACAAGCCCTGTAGTCTTGTGGATTTTGAGCTACAAGCCCTGTAGTCTTGTGGATTTTGAGCTACAAGCCCTGTAGTCTTGTGGATTTTCTCCCTAAATTCGAGTCCTGAATACGTATTATGGTAATTGAACCATGCATGTGCTGCTGACTGCCACAGGCAAATTAATTGCTCATCCGTTTAGTTAATGATCCAAATAATTCAATGTAAATACACCCACTCTGTGAAAAGGATGTACATGTATATACAATTACCGAGTTTCTGTGGCCAAACTTGGACATTCTTTAATGGAGATTTCCTGTAATTACAGTAACTTTCTCAAATCTATCATTTTGGGTTGAACAAAGAAAAGTTGACTAGAGCGGGATTTGAACCAACGACCTCTGGTTTATCGTGCCGTCGCTCTACGAACTGAGTTCAAATCCCGCTCAAATTTACCCAGTCAGTTTCCCTTGTGGTTTATTATTTGATATAAAATTTTAATATTTTTTTTTGTAAAGTCAGACCTAGCATCTTTAAACATCCGTCGTCGTTTGGAAATAGTACATTCATTGCAATTAGGCCTCCACTTCCCAGGCTATTTTTCTGACCCACTCTACGTGCGCACTCAAAATGGTAGCCCGCAAATAAGGCATCAAGTCATAGAGAAACTGGTCCCCCTCTCATTCTTCTTTGATCTTGTGAAATGTCTAAAGCTGTATGCAGTTTAGGATGACAGTGTAAAACATGATTCATTTTTGGGGAATCGCATCAAAATACTTGCATTTTTGCATGCGTATTCTCAGCGTCCTTCAAGCTACCTGGTAGGGATGTGCTGAAAAAAATGCTGACTGGATAACCATAAGTGACAGCTCTGCCTGCAACAGTTCGTACATGTTGTCCCTTGGGCATGTATAAAATTATTTTGGGGTTGATAGCGGTTTGGGGTTGATAGCGGTTCCTATATCCATCTTTTTAGACCATTTTTGTAGGGACTGTGTTGTGCCAATCTACAAATGTTTTCAGTAGGTATGCCTTAGTGGGCCTAGGAGACTTGTATTATGAGGGGTTGTTTGGCTGGCATTTTCTGGGTCAACGGTAACGGCCAAATTATCGGGATCTCATCACATAGGGTTCAAATGTTTTTTATATATTTTTGTATTCATTATTGATGCAGGTCCTACAGTGTATAGGGCCAATCCAAAGATGAAGTATGTATGGAATGCATTCCTGTGGAGCCAGGCACGGAAAGATGTCCACCATGACTGGGTCACGTACATCATACACGGCTTCCTGGGACAAGTCAGTATCCTTTAAACATTGCCTGGCAACAACTTGAGACTTGACTAAGATATGAGACTTGACTTCAAAGATTTGAGACTTGACTTCAAAGATTTGAGACTTGACTTCAAAGGTTTGAGACTTGACTTCAAAGGTTTGAGACATGACTTCAAAGGTTTGAGACTGACTTCAAATATTTGAGACTTGATCTCAAATATTTGAGACATGACTTTATAAACAGTGAAGGCTCAAGAGTAGAGATTAGCCCTGAAACACTTGATTACAACGCCCCGATAGTTAACCAAAGTTGTATTTGGTGCATCCTTAATTCCTGTATGCTCTAGACATCTCTACTTTTGGTCGGTCGGTGTACATTGCTTTGATAGCTCGACGGTCTAATCAGTTTGCTGGGACTAGATTTCTGAAAAGAGGCGCTAACTCAGAGGTAAGAAGAAATTATCATTTCTATTTTTTTAAACTTTACATTATGGAAATACAATCTAGTAAGGTTTGCTGTAATAGACTGTGCAAGTCTTGTGCGTATTTGAAAATTGCGACCATTAAATTACGCAAGTCTGTTTCCTTTGCATGTTAGAGCAATTTAGGTGGAACCAAAGCCAAAAATGTTTGAATACCCACCAGACTTGCGCAGTCTATAAACACTATGTACATAAGATCTCTCTCATTGAGTTGCAGTTTTGAAAAAAAACGGTGAAAGCACAATTTGACAGCTTTCTCCTGAAGACGATCAGAGCATACTGATTGAAACATTGAATTGTTTTACCATCCGTTCATTTCAGAACCACCACAACTCAGAGAGAGATTTAAATTTTGGGTGCTTCCACAAACTCTACTAGTTTGTTCTTTCTTGTGTTATGTTGAACCTTTTTTTAAATTTGTGCTTTTCTAATGATATAAGGCTGTGGTGTACTGTTCTAAGGAATACTAAAGACAGTACTCGTATCAGTGTTGTGAGGCACAGCCCTACTTTGTAGAGCTTCTTTTAAAAATAGGCTTAACAGATTTGAAGTTGGCATACACGTAAACAAGTTTCCATGTAAGTTTTTGTAAATACTTGAATACTGATGTGACTTAACTGCTTAATTTGTTTCCCCCTATGGAAGGGTTATGTTGCTAACGAGATAGAAACGGAGCAGATAGTACAAGATGCATCCCTGTCTCTGTTCAAGCGAGGGCGCTACACTTCGTTCGTACAAATCAGAGGCTCTGTGCCAGGATTGTGGTCACAGGACATCTCCAACATGGTTCCCAAACCTCCAATCAATTGTAAGCGTCATTCTGTTTGGTTTTTTTCTAGTCTGCTTAGCATAAAATATACATTGGGCCAAGTAAAATTATTTGTTATTTACAAGAATAAATAAATCAGTAATAAAAAAATCTACGAAATCAATTTATATATTGAGAGCTCTTACCTATTTTCAAATGTATTTTATTGAGCAATTTTATCATCTTTCTTGCATGTAGCCCTACAAAAAATGCTATTTCCACAACACAAAAATCCTAATTTTCTTTGAAATGGTTTGCCCTTCACGTTTGCATGCCCACAGTTCTTTTGTGCACGAGATCTTTGCACCAGGACGTGATGCCACACACACAGAATAATTTTGGAGCAAAAGCAAGAAGAACTCTTGGAAAGAATAACAATATCTATCAAAATGGACACAGAAACACACATGGCAACCTGAAACAGAAATTGAGGACATACAGAACATGCTCATAAAACCATAAAACCATCTTCAAATACGATATGGCGGCCATCTTAGACATGGTGGCCATCTTGAACAAAATTACCCAAAATTTGAAAATAACAAATAACAAGGACCTCCCTCACCAAATTTTTTAAAAGTCCGGACGAGCAACATGTTATTTATTTTACTTGGCCTTATAAACAGATTTCAAATGAGACACAGAAACAAATTGATTGGTTACATGGGCCATTTTTTAAATTACAATACCGTGACTACTGCTTCGGCTTTGACATAGGGACCATTCCCTGTTTGAAGTCCCATGCTGACAGTATATGCTTTCCAGAAGTCACATGTTTAAATTGCATTTTCGCAAATATAACTTTGAAAATTGACTTACATTTATCCAGTCAGATTCCCTTGTAGTTTAGGGCCAATTACTTGGCATTTAGCAAATAAACACATTTATTTGTGGCATGTCATGGCCGAGCGGATAAGAGCACCGGATTCAAGCTCTGCTGTTTCTGATTAGCAGAGTTTGGGTTCGAGTCCTGGTGGTGACATTTGTGACCTTAATCGAGACACTTAACCCTCCTACTGTTCGCAACATTTTCAAGTGAGTTGACCAACCATTTGAAACCATTCAACTGCCAAAGTTTTGTATGGTGGCACAACTGTGCACAGAACTAACTGTGCATTCCCTCATGGTATCATATTGCAAGGCTGGCATAGCTTATCTATCATTCAAAACCACAGTGAATGGTATTGAATGGTCAGACAGCAAGAGGGTTAATCATTATTGCTACGTCCTTCGGATGGGACGTTAAGCCGTAGGTCCCGTGTGTTGTGTAATGCATGTAAAAGAACCCAGTGCACTTATCGTAAAGAGAAGGGGTTCGCACTGGTGTTCCTGGCTTGATTGGCTGCATATTGCGCCACAGCACCTTGTAAAGGCACTGAACATGTTTGGTAATTATCAAAGACCAGTATTGTCACTCGGTGTATCCCAACATATGCATAAAAAAAAAAACCTGTGAAAATTTGGGCTGAATCGGTCATCGAAGTTGCAAGAAAATAAAGAAAGAAAAAACACCCTTGTTGCACAATTTTGTGTGCTTTCAGATGCTAATAAAAGGCTTCATGCATGAAGTCTTTTATTATTTTAGTGAGAAGTTACCTCTTTCTCAAAAACTACGTTACTTCAGAGGGAGTGGTTTCTCACAATGTTTTATATAGGTTTTCTCGGTCAATTTCGGCAAATGAGCAGCCGATTTCATTTTCGTGCGTTCGAATTAAAGCTATTTTGCCTCTCCAGTTGTTACTGCATTTCAAATTCAGAATTCTGGCATTCAATTTCTTTTTGAGGCATTCAAATTCCTTTAGCACTGTGTTCAATTTAGTATATCGTCATTCTTTTTCGTGACGCACAATCATCATTCAATTTAGCAAAGCTGGTTCGACTGGAGATTTTTACTGATTTATTTTTTTCAATTTCGTAAAGAGGCAATCGATTTCGCTAAATGAGAACTCAAATAAGTACGATAACGAAATGCGACTAAACAGATAAACTGTATACAAGGCATCTGTTTTGTATCTTCAATTTAATTCAGGCAAACTTTTTTTCTTTCTTTATTTATGTTTCCAGTAGATTCTACATGGGGCCCATTAGGTTTGTTTTCTTTATTCTTTTTTGGATTTTGTTGGGGGATCTTTATTGGTTAACTGATGAAGACCTAATTTTGTGTTTTTGAATGGGGGTGTTTCTTTATGTTTTTCCTGGTTTCTTATTGTTTATGTTGTTTCTTCCTCGACCATCAATCTGTTGGCGTGCCAGACATCTTGGCATATATGTTTGTGTATGGTTGTACCACTGCTGTGGACTTGTTGGTGTTCAAATTGACCGCAAGCTCAAGGTAGTCTTGCTCTTTTCCCTCGAAGGCCTCAATCAAACTTTCTCGATCTACCTGGGACACTCTTGCGTAGCGACCACGAGCTGTCATTTCTAGAAAAATGCGTCTAAAACTGTAGTGAAAGCTCGTCTTCGAGGTACATCGGCAAAGTGACTCAAGTGCCAATAAGTGAACCGTATTTATGCCTTTAACATTCAAAAGGAAACAAAAGTTTAACAGAGCGTTTTTTTAGATTGCACAAATTACAGAAATGACTGCCCAAAAATGAATTTGAATGACTAAACACACGCCTCAAAAAGCTATTCGAATTTGAATGCTGCTTTGATGAATTGTTAAATTGAATGATTATTTTGTTAAATCGAATGACGCAACAGTACATTTGACTCGTCATAAAACGAAATCGAATGACCCTTTTCAGTAGCATTCGATTTCGCGCGAAATAGAATGGTTCAGTGGTTAAATTGGCTGCTCATTTGCCGAAATTGACCGAGAAAACCTATACTATCAACTGCTCTCCGTTGCTGGTTACCAAGTAAGTTTTTATGCTAATATATATTTTGAGTAATTACCAAACGTGTTCAGTGCCTTTAAACCATTACATGGTGCTATGTCAAGGAAAAAGGTCTCATACTTCCAACTGTAGCTCCACTTACCCTTCAGGAAAAATACTGAGCGCTTTGAGACACCCATCGGGTGTGATAAAGTGCTATAATAACGATGGAGCGCCATTAGTGTCACTGAGTGAGGGATTTGAGCGCTATATAAGAAGCCACTTTTATTATTATTAAATATAAATTCCAGGAAAAGCGATTAATTATAGCTTCATCAGAATGGTCCATTGTAAACTGAAATAATATAATAATAATAATAATGGCTTCTTATATAGCGCTCATATCCGTCACTCAGTGACGCTCAAGGCGCTTCAACAGTCAATATTTTCCTGCAAGGTATATATGTGGAGCTACTTTTTGAATTTTGAGGCCTATTTCTTTACATAGCACCATGTAATGGTTTACAAGGTGCTGTGGCGCAATATGCAGCCAATCAAACCAGGAACACCGGGGCAAACCCCTTCTCTTTTCGATAAGTGCACTGGGTTCTTTACGTGCATTACACAACACACGGGACCAACGGCTTTACGTCCCATCCGAAGGACGAAGCAATAATGGTTAAGTGTCTTGCTTAATAAGGACACAAGTGTCACGACCGGGACTCGAACCCACACTCTGCTGAACAGAAACACCAGAGCTTGAGTCCGGTGCTCTTATCCGCTCGGCCACGACACTAAATCTGCCTTCAGCACTCGACTCTTATTGGAACGTTACTCTTTGCAGTGGACATGGCCGACCCCTACGCTCGCCTCTCTGCTAGTCACTTCAATCAAATGTTTGGGCGATACGGATCGCCAGTAATTGTCATCAACCTTGTGAAGGTGTGTCTTTACTTGATTCTTTCTTTAACTTCGTCATTTGATAAACCTGGGCTCGATTTCACATTATGGGAAAGCTTGAATAAAGAACTTCCAAATTTGGCCCCCAAAAACTCGGAAAGTTTAAACTTCCACTGTTTGGAAAAGGAATTACACGGAGATAGCTGGTGTGAGCTGTCAGATGAAAGGATGTTTAATTTGAGCCTCTTTCCTTAATGGAGCTTTCCCGTAATGATAGATCACTAAGGCTGTATGTGAATCGGCTTTACAGCTGCATTGCTACAACTGTTCCTAAGGGTGTTTCTAAGAATGTCATATAATTCACCGCAGAATGACGCGGTGATCCAGTCGTTGATGTAGCCGTAGCCTCTAATTCGGACACGGCCTAAGATTCATCTCAAGATTTGTATTGTGACATTAGATTAAGATTGATACTCGGGGGCCCAATTTCACGGCTCTGCTTACCACGAAATTCTGCACTTGCGATCAACATTCTCTGCTTACCGAGCAAGCGCCGAATTTCTGCGCTAGCTGTGTAAGCGTAGAATGCCTAGTAACGTGGACTACGCAAACACATAAGCAAAAATTCCCTGCTATCCCATGAAATACGCTTGACGTATGCGCGGTATTCCCTGCTTCCGTAAGTGCCGATTTTTTGCTTACAGTAAGCAGAGCCATGAAATTGAGCCCGAATGAAAACCTGTAGTAAGATATATTTATATATTTGTTTTTAATCGGGTTTTTTTTCAATATCCTTTCCCAACCTAGAAACGTGAGCGGCGGAAGCGAGAAGCCATCTTGAGTGAGCAGCTTGTGTACGCCATTAACTACTTGAACCAGTTCTTGCCACCCAGGGATGCAATACAATACATAGCACTAGACATGGCTAGATACACCAAAAAGTAAGCCACTTCAAATCATACACGCCCGATTATATATAATCGGTATGCACAGAAACTTGCTGAGCTCAAAAAACCTTGCTTAGAAGAAACAGGTTACCAGCCAGCAGTCCAAAACGTTTACATTGTTGCCACTGGTGCCCCACTCATATTTTTGCTTGGCATATTAATTTGCTAAGCGGCATTTTCTGCTAAACAGCTTTATGAAATAGGGCCCTGGTACCAGCCAAAATTTCATGTAGTTTGCACTATTGCCTGAGGTGCCTCGCTTACTAAATTAGCTTAGCAAAGAAGGTTGAGAATAATAGTTACTTACCTAATTTATAGAAATTAAAGGTAGTTTTGAAGGCTTTTCCTCTTGGTGCAGCCATTTTATTTTTTGTTCTATCGAACCAATGTAGCCAAACAGAGGCGGGAAGGGAAAGTAGTCAGGTCCCTTTTTATTGATTGAGAATTCAAACTATTGATGTCATTGTGCAATACAGGAAACCTGACCATGATGACTGCAGTGTGATAATGGTCTATGGGGATTCCTCTGATCATCATTTGAGCCATGTTTTTGTGAATGTATAATAACAATCAATATGAATATTTATAATGTGCCCTGGTCATTGGGCCAATAACATTCCTTTAATCTTTCTCAGCTCCCTGGGGAGTATACAGCCCGAGCTGCCGTGGCGCTCAGAAGCTTTTTCAAACACAATATCAACCTCTACCCTTGCAGGTACCCATTTATATCCCTGGGTGAAGAGAAGCAATTATAGCGAAGTGTCTTGCTCAAGGACACAAGCGTCACGACCGGGACTCGAACCCACACCCCGATGATTAAACCACCAGAACTTGAATCCGATGCTCTTAACCACTCGGCCATGACACCCCTATATAAGACTATTTCTCGAAGGCTAAATTCTTTGAGAAAAACTCTGCTAGGGACAAAAGGTCAGGTCATGAACTATTTTTTTGCATTTATACCACAGCTCCTTTTGGTTGGTAAGCAGTTTGCAACAGCTAATTCTATTCCCTCATATGAGACTATATTAACTGATTGTGTTTTCCCTCACCAGCCCCAAGTTGGATGTGATCAGTCGTCTTGATTCAATCGCTGATATTGTCGTGAAACAGACGGGAATCTTCCTGAGTGGACCTCATATGGAACCTAGTTTACCCGTCAGACCAGAGGCAAGGTGTGTTCCCAACTCTATCCCTACCAGAGAATAGACTGTGCAAGTCTCGCGCGTATCGGAGCGAGAAAACACGTCAAGTGAAGAACATATTTTTTCTGAAATCAAATCATTGTTTTTAAATTAGATCTATGAAAAAATCTGACCAACAAAAATACTCATTACAATTTGCATAAAATGAGTTTTAGCTTTCATAATAAACACACAATTCATTTGTTAGTTTTTGTTGAAACAAACTAAAAACTCTGGGACAAGGATGCTTATTTGATCTGAACTTTTTAGGAAACCCTTTTGTAAATCCATGCCTGAATACGTGCAACCACTAAAGCAGGTTTAAACGCAGACGCGCGATGATCGCACGGGCGTAGAATTAACGTGTGGCGCAGTTTAAAGAGGACGCTGACGCCTAGACAACCGTAGACTGCAATGAAAAGGCTTAGCGTCTGGCAATTACAGCGTCTGGTGATTATCATCGCGCGACCAAAACAAATTTGGTGATCGGAGGTGGGCACAAATTCTTAATTTTTTGCAAGTAACCGGAAGCAGAGGTCAAGTTTAATTATTGGGTTTACTTCGTTGCATTGTTGAATTGATTTTACTTTCATATTTTTTATCACTTAGTAGTACATTCCCAACAACATATTTAATTTTCATGGTCATAAAGTACGTTAAACTAAAATTATAGACGAAACAAAATCTTGCCAAGGTAAAACTCCATATGGTTGGGACCACGATGGCCCCGGAAGTTCGCTTAAGCGCGAGACTTGCACAGTCTATACCATGTGTGTTGCATTGCTTTTAAAACCAACTTATTATGTATTGTTTTATTTTATTATTAGGGAGGTTTCGCACGCGAACGGATACGCATACGCATACGTTTAGCTATCCGTAACCGTTAGCAGCCTTTCTGTTGTTTTGCAATCCCAGCGTTTTGGTGGCACTGTTCGCTGTTCCAGCACAGCACTGTTCAACATGGCATCCTCCATAGACGAGCTTATGTTCATAGCTTTAGAGGAAAATGACGAAGAAACAGTGCAATTTTTCGTATTTCAAAGTCTTTAGAAATCAAAAAAATGACACGTACAATGTTCAGTGATTCATTTATTTTGATACTATTCATACATATTTGGAAACAAATACAGGAGAATTACTAGAAGTTCGAGTTTTCCTACGTGTTTTTTACTTACTTCAGTCACTACTGGGATATCAGTGTCGTCTGCACGTATAGCGGATAGCGAGTAGCGTATGACGTCATAATGATGACGTATCCGTCGCATTAACCGTATCCGTTCGTATGCGAAACCTCCCTATTATTTATTCCACCTCAACAATACAAGAACAAAAAATACAATACAAGGCAATAAAAGGAACAAAACAACCAAAACAGAAACGACATAGCAAAAAAAATTAAAAAAAATAAAATGGTGATGACATGAGGGCAAATAGAGAGAACAATGAAAAATGAGTCTATGAAGGGACATGCAAGTATAAGAAGTTAATCTGGGGAAGGACACAAGAAAACAGGAACAAAAGGACTAAACAATACTATGCGGGTCAGGGACAACAAAAGGAAACTAAATCACTGTCGCTCGGAAGCATGTTATCCCACACATAGTAAAACAGGAAAAAAACAATGCGTGAATGATATTGAATGGTCATACAGTAGGAGGGTTGAGTGTGTGTTATGAAGACCAATTCTGTTCAAAACCTGAGGAGTGGAAGATATTGAATGGTCAGACAGTAAGAGGGTTGACTTTGTACGATGAAGATGCTTTACAACATGTATTATATTGCAAGCTGCCTTAGTTTATTGTTCCAATCCTCAACTTGATGATATTCAATGGTCAGATAGTTGGAAGGTTGCCAGTGTAGTGCATAGATGCAGTCTTGACATGATATCATATTGCAGGCTGCCATAGTATATTGAGCCAAACCTGAAGTTGATGATATTCAATGGTCAGATAGTAGGAAGGTTGACAGTGTACTGCGTAGATGTGTTAACATCATGAATCATATCGCAGGCTGCCATGGTTTATCGTTCCAAACCCCAGTGGGTGATATTAAATGGTCAGATAGTAGGAGGGTTGATAGTGTACTGTGTAGACGCATTCAACACATGATGTCATAATGCAGGCTGGTATTGTTTCTGGCCTGTCATTCAAAACCACAGTGGGTGATATTGAATGATCAGACAGTAAGAAGTTTATTATTTACAGCAATGTTTTCAGTTAATTGATGTGCACAGCTCTATAGAATGAAACCAGGGATGCCTCATAAATCAAATGAAATCACTAAGGCATTCATGCTGGCTCAGTAGCTACCCCTTTGCCTTTTTTACTTGGTGGACCCGGGTTCGAATCCAGGACTGGAACCTCATTGCATGTGAATTTATATTTTTTTAGTCTTTCCTCGCCTTCCACCTCTAGGATCCCGGTTCGAATCCCGCCGGGGGCACTATGTGGATTGGGTTTTCAGTCACTACCTTATTGCATGGGTTTTCCCTGTCGGGGGGGTTTCCTCCCATGTTTAAAACTGAAGCTTCATTGTCTTCTTTAAAAAGTTGGTGTGATGTTTACATTATAGGATGCTTTGCTGAGTATATGTATTACACTGTGCAAGTCTCGCGCGCATTCGAACTTCCGGGACCATAGTGGTCCCAACCATATGGAGTTTTACGTGGGCGAGATTTTGTTTCGTCAATTATTTTAGTTTAATGTAGTTTATAACCTAGAAAATTATACATGTTGTTGGGAATGTAATACTAAGTGATAAAAAAATATGAAAGTAAAACCAATCCAACAACATAACGAAGAAAACCCGAGAAATAAACTTGACCTCAGCTTCCGGTTATTGCAAAAAATTAAGAATTTTGTGCTCGCCTCCGGTCATAAAACTTATGTAAAAGCTTGTTTTGGATACGCGATTATAATCGCCAGATGCTGTAATTGCAAAGCGAACCCTTATCATTGCAGTTATGGTTGTTGGGGCGTCAGCATCCTCTTTAAACTGCGATACGGGTCAATTTTAAACCCGTTTGACCATCACAAATCCGCGTAAGGGGTGTCTAAAAAGTTAACGTCAAGAAAGCATCCTTGTCCAAGAGTTTTAATTATTTTTCAATAATAATTAACACACTTTTGTGTATTTTTTTCAAAAGCTAATACAAATTTCATCAAATTGTAATTATTTATTTTTGTTCAGATTTAGTCATGAGATATAATTTAAAACAAAGTTTATTTCAGAAATAAAAATGTTCTTCGTTTGACGTGTTTTCTCGTTCGGATACGCGTGAGACTTGCGCAGTCTATTTAGATTCACACACTCTGTCTGATCATGGTCTGCAAGGTTTGCCAATTGGGGGAAACAGTAATTGTTGTACAATTGTTTTAAATACTACATCATTTGTATGGGTACATGTTATAAGCATTATACTCGCACGACTTCTTGCGTCACTATCTGTGGACTCGTAAAACTGGTGTTCCTTTTTCTGAGGTTTCAATATTGGCAGGTATGGGTTTGCCCTTAACTCTTTTAGTGACCAGCCAGCAGGACCAGTTAGCTTGTCATTTCACTGATCCGCCAGCATTTTCATTGGTCCATATCGTCACGCGTACCACGAAGTGACCTATCTCGTTCACAGCCCCCGAAAACGTGTTCGGAGAAAATCGCGATTAAAGTTGCACTACTTTTCAAAGTGCTGCTTCGGGGTATACTTACTATGTTTGTTTTATTTTTTAAGACAACAATAAAGCTGAATACTTTATTCGTGCATAACTGTCGGAGTGTTTTCATTATTGCAACTATTTTAATTAGTAATACAGTCCTAAACACAAACGTCACTTCGTGAAAAATAAAAAGCGAGTATTGCCCGCAGAGCGTTGTGTACAAACACATTGCATATTGAGACCTATCGCGATAGGTCACTTCGTGAAAATACTACGCTTCCAGATAGGTCACTTCGTGAAAATGCGAAATGTCACACACGCGCGCTGGACTGTGTCATAACGCTTTGTTTATCAGTGGTGAAGTAGCGCGTCGAGATAGGTCACTTCGTGGAAATACAAAACGGCAAATCTAGTGACACGTCGTTTTTACTAATTAGTGTAATTACGAAACTATTAAGTATTAGGTATTCAAACTTGCTGAAAATGTTAACAGTAATGAGTATATTAATTTGTACAAAACCCGATTTGCCAAAATTGATTATTTTTGACAGATAGGTCACTTCGTGGTACACGTGACGATATAGACCTTTCTATTGCAACGTCACAGCCCGAGTTTTTGCCAACCGCGGTTGGAAACCTATGGAAAGCCATAACTGCAAATCAAAAACAGATAGCCATAGTTTGTAGCAAAGTTACACAAATATTCTAAAATAGTGTTGAATTTGTTGGAAACAAATCAACCAGTCATGGAAGGTAATTCAGTTCATGAATCTTTACAGAAAATGTTGAATTTGGTCACAACATTTTTTAACACGATTAAAATGTTTTGCTAACATTCGGCCGTCCATGCCAACCGGCGCACTTTGTTTATCAACAATGGAAAGGTCTATATCAGGAAAATAGGGATGCTGTTCAACACTGAACTAGCCAGTCGAACCACTTGGTGTGTGTTTTAACTGGTCCTCAGGTGTTTTAACTAGCATTTGGCCAGCAGACCGATGTTAAAGGAGAACGCTTGTCTGATAAAGACAGGAATATATACTGATAAGCAAAACTGAAAGGGCCATGTTTTTTACTTTGTATTCAAAATAGATGTGACCCGCCATCTGAGGATAAGTCTTTTACTTTCATCAAGCAAATGGGAGTGGCTAGAACCAACTGTGTCGATTGCTTAGATCGCACCAACACAGCGCAGTTTGTCATCGGCAAATATGCACTCGGCCATCAGGTAAAGAAAAAATACTGGAATGGTGTATTTATTTATTTATTATCTGAAAAAAAAGTCGCATCCCCTTAAGGTGATCCCTCTGCTGCTGCTTCCCAGGTTGTATCATAAACTTGGGTGTGATCCCTGGGGACACTGCCATTATAGGGCTAGACAGCTCAGTTGGTAGAGTGCGCTGGCACGTTAATCCAAAGGCTGTTGATTCAAATCCTGCTCCAGTAAAAAAAAATTTGTTCAACCCCAAATCATAAAAAAAAAACGTTGCAATACAATATACAGGAGACTTACAATAAGAATCAGACCAAGATTTACGAAAAATATAAAAACATTAGATTATGTGGAAATTCAAAAAACAAACAAAAGCCTAGGGATTGTCCAAAAGTGAACTAAATCACTATCTAAAAGGGCAATCCTCGTAAAAAAGGAAAACGCAAAAATAAAAATTAATGGCTTGATGTTTCGACCCTAGCAGAGCCTTTTTCAAAGGCTAAATGACAACACAAGACACACATGTACATGTATACGAGTGTAACAAGAGCAGTCAAGTGGAAATACATGAATAGAGAGAGTGAGAGAGAAACAGAAAGCATTCAGAAAAAGCAAGGGGTAAACAATTGCACTTGACTGCTCTTGTTACACTTGTATACATGTTTATTTATTTATTGATGTGTGTTGTGTTGTCATTTAGCCTTCGAGAAAGACTCTGCTAGGGTCAAAACGTCAGGCCCTTTACTATTTATTGCATTTATATCATAGGTCCTTTTGGCTGGTAAGCAGTTTGCAACAGTTAGTTCTATTTTAAGAAATAACTATAAAAAGTCAACTTGCGGGTACAACCATGTGTAAATCTCTTTTGGGAGGAGTGTTGGATCTGAAAAGAGCCGGTGTGGTCTCGACGTTTCGAGCAGTATACTCTGCTGGTCTTCATGAGCAGAGTATACTGTTCTGAGTATACTGCTCGAAACGCCGAGACCACACCGGCTCTTTTCAGAGCCAACACTCCCCCCTAAAGAGATGTACACTTGGTTTTACCCCGCAAGTTTTTATAGTTATTTTTTATTTTCCACACTATGCAAAGCTTCAAACACCAATTAGTTCTATTTTCTGGTAAAAAAGAACAAAATTAGAGCATGCTAACTAATTAGAATCCATGATGTTCTATTGATTAAACGAGCTAGAAAAAGATGGTGACATGGGCAACAGTCAAGAACAGATTAAATACGCATACGTAGTAGACTGTCGCATAGGTATTAAGTCTACTACGCATGCACTTTACATTATGGGAAAGCTCTATTAAAGAAAGAAGCCAAAATAGCACATCCTTAAAAATTTGTCCTTACAACTCACACCTGTTATCTCCATGTAATTCCTTTTCCATGCAGTGGTCCCTAGCTTTGCCTCTGTGTTGGAAGTTGACAAACTAGTTCCCTCGGCTTCATCTCTTGAACTAGTTCCCTCGGCTGGTCTCTGGAACTAGTTCCCTTGGCTAGTCGCTGGAACTAGTTCCCTTGGCTAGTCGCTGGAACTAGTTCCCTTGGCTAGTCGCTGGAACTAGTTCCCTCGGCTAGTCGCTGGAACTAGTTCCCTCGGCTGGTCTCTGGAACTAGTTCCCTTGGCTAGTTGCTGGAACTAGTTCCCTCGGCTGGTCGCTGGAACTAGTTCCCTCGGCTGGTCTCTGGAACTAGTTCCCTCGGCTAGTCGCTGGAACTAGTTCCCTCGGCTGGTCTCTAGAACTAGTTCCCTCGGCTAGTCGCTGGAACTAGTTCCCTCGGCTGGTCTCTGGAACTAGTTCCCTCGGCTTCGCCTCTGGAACTAGTTCCTTTTGCTTTGTCTCTGGAACTAGTTCCCTCGGCTGGTCTCTGGAACTAGTTTGTCAACTACATGTAGTTCATCGACTGGCCACCCTCAAGTCATGGTATAATTGTATACGAACTGTTACTTCTTTGTATGTTGGAATAAAGGTCAATAAGGTTTATCCAAATTTTTATTTTGTTGTAATTTGGTCTTTTCAGTTCTACTGTCTGGGTGTATTGGATACCCCAAAACTGGAATTTGACACAGACACTGTGAGGTAAGTTGTCTGATATCAGGGGCCAATTTCATAGCACTGCTTAATAGTGAGCAAATTTTTGTTAACTATAGCAGCAAAGTGTGAGTTTATTTCACAGGTTAGCTTGAAAATTAGGCAACCAGCTTGCATGCTCACCATGGATTTGCAGTGTTACGTCATTCATTTTCATGCAGTAAGCGCCTTAAGGTTAGCATGCCTTTTCATGTGCTTACGGTTAGCAGCGCTTTGAAATGGAAACTCGCACAGTAAGCATAAAATCAACAGTTAACCCTTTCCTTACCGAATTGTTTGGACATAAACAACTGCTGATAACCGCATTGTTTGACCACTCAAGCGTGAAGCACACATTCTTACACAACAGAAAGCTTTCGTTCATAAAAGGTCATTTTTACAAACCCCATTATCTACTTGAAGACATTGTTTTACAGCAAAATAAGTAATACAAAAGTTCTCATTGATTGACTTCCCTTTCATATAATCAAAAAATCATTGAGATCGGTCAATAAATGTCAAAGTTCTTTGTCTTTCTTTCCTCGGTGTGATCTGAAATCTCAAACACTTTTTTGTACACAACCATATGGCGCTCCGTAGGTGTTGGCATTTCGGGTCTTTCAACTCCAGTTTGAAGAGATTGCAAAATAGCAACCTTATTTTATTTGACCATCATTGGAAAGATCCGATCTTTCCCTTTCCAATGATGGTAAGCTTGGGTATGGAGGGCGAACATGGACAAAACTACAGCTTTATTACAAATGGCCTTTGTGTTCAGGCTTGAGTGCTTTTTTGTGTGTAAGCTTGGTCGACTAAAGTCGCCAATGGTAAGGAAAGGGTTAAGCATCTCTATGAAATTGGGGCCAGGTATTTTGCCGACAGAAAAGCCACTTGTGTTTTGGTTTTGGGGTTTGTTCTTTTTCAGCATTTTTCTCCGAAGGGGATGTTGTTCTCACTCCACTTTTTGGACATGAAAAACAAGCTGAAACACAAGAACAGAGTTTGGCTTGTCTCCTTGCGTTGTGGTTTTCAAAAGGCCCCCCGCAGTGGTTTGCCTCATTGCGATGCACTGGCCCACTACACTATCTCCACGCATGTGGTTTGCCTCATTGCGATGCACTGGCCCACTACACTATCTCCACGCATGTGGTTTGCCTCATTGCGATGCACTGGCCCACTACACTATCTCCACGCATGTGGTTTGACTCATTGCGGTGCTCTGGCCCACTACACTATCTCCACGCATGCTGTGACATTGTACATTGCACACACACACAGCATTAACTGTACCTATACAAGTATGTGTTCATGTACTTTTATTAACAAAGACTGTGAATAACAGTAAATGGGGCTTAGTAAATGTTTTTTCATTACAGGAAAGCTCCATTACAGAAAAAGGCTAAAGTTACACATCCTTTTCCTCTGGCAACTAACACCTGTTATCTCAATGTAATCCCTTTAAATGTTCAAAAAACTAATACACATATTCACTGGTGATGGATTGCTCCCGTAATTCAGCACACTGACACAGTCTAGCGGAACATTCCTAGAATGTGCCCGTCTTTTTGAGATGCTCCGAAAGCATAGCAAGTTTTTGTGCACATACATGCAGCTTCATGACATTTTGTTCCCGCTGGTGGCCGGAGTTGACTTTTTTGTTCCTATTTTCCAAGGATGTTGGAAGACCTGTATGAGGACATGGGAGACACCTTAGCGCTCCAGTATGGAGGCTCACAGCTCGTACATAGCATCCGAACTTATCGTAAGCTGTCACGTTGGACGAGCCACTCGCGAGACATCAAGCAGTCACTATCTCGTTACTATAGTAACACATTCTCAGGTATGCTCAGTTTTGATTGGCAACACATTTTGTAAGTAGATTCGATTTAAACCATTAGTCAGGACACTGTAGGCAAAACTTCAGTGTAGGTCATTTACTCACTGAATAGGGCAGGGAAAATACAACTTTCGTGGTGAATTTTTTGTGTGGTAAAGTTTGGTTTATTTTGTAGAACAAATGCACTACAAAAACTAGACTGTAAATGCAAAAGCAATCCTATGCAAACCAGATTTAGAGTTGCGCTAGTCTCTCAACATAACCTGATCCTTGACAAACTTGTGATTTATCAACATAGATGCAGACAAGCAGAGTGCATTGAATCTCTTCCTGGGTGTGTTCAGACCGAAGCTGCCTGGTCCAAGTCTATGGGACCTCCCAACTGACTACTACTTACACCACAGTAAGGCCATGGGGCAGTTCATCCAGAGCAACAGAACGTTAGTTTTATTTCAAAAAAATGTCAAAGAATATCAATTTTCTTTTTCACTCATTAACTATTGCATATGAATCTAGTGATGTATTTTGTGATGAAGTAAGTAAAAAATAATAGACTGTGCAAGTCTCGCGCGCATTCGAACTTCCGGGACCATAGTGGTCCCAACCATATGGAGTTTTACGTGGGCGAGATTTTGTTTCGTCAAATATTTTAGTTTAACGTAGTTTATGACCTAGAAAATTATACATGTTGTTGGGAACGCAATACTAAGTGATAACAAAATATGAAAGTAAAACCAATTCAACAATATAACGAAGAAAACCCGAGAATTAAACTTGACCTCAGCTTCCGGTTATTGCAAAAAATTAAGAATTTTGTGCTCGCCTCCGATCATAAAACTTATGTAAAAGCTTGTTTTGGATGCGCGATTATAATCGCCAGATGCTGTAATTGCAAAGCGAACCCTTTTCATTGCAGTCTATGGTGTTGAGGCGTCGGCATTCCTCTTTAAACTGCGATACGGGTCAATTTAAAACCCGTTTGACCTTCACGAATCTGCGTAAGGGGTTTCTAAAAAGTTAACATCAAAAAAGCATCCTTGTCCCAGAGTTTTAATTTGTTTTTAATAATAATTAACACACTTTGGCGTATTTTTTTAAAAAGCTAAAACTAATTTCATAAAATTGTAATGATTTATTTTTGTTGTTCAGATTTTGTCATGAGATATAATTTAAAACAAAGATTTGATTTCAGAAATAAAAATTTTCTTCGTTTGACGTGTTTTCTCGTTCGGATACGCGCGAGACTTGCACAGTCTATTGGGCACTTCCATATTTTTAAAAATAGGGTCATAGATTGGTTTTTGTCAACATAATGCTGATTTATTTGCAAAATTGTAAAGAAAGATACAATGAAAGTCATGTGTTAAAGTTTGAGCTGAATACAGTGTCTACTTGCTGAGAAAACTGCAAAAAAAAAACTGTCACAGTATTTTCACAAGAACATCAAATCCATCCACGTTTAGCGACGTGACAGCGGGTTACCACCCACATCTCTGGTCGCAGCATTTGTGAACGGACCTCCAACCCTCAGAATACTGAAAATCGATTCATGTTCCTCAGATTCAAATGTTTTTTATTGAAAAATTATCCAAAACATATCCCTTCAAAGGGAATTCTTCCTTACAGTAGTTTATACTAACAACAGCTGCAGTGCTTCTCGCCATTTAATTTGTTGTGGTCATCAATTTTTGGAATATTTACACATCTATGACCTTACCTTTAAGGTTTGAAAAAATAATCAAGAACTTACATATTTTAAAATGTTTTTGCCATTTAACAAGTTTTATTTTTGTTTATTTGCAACGTTTTAAAAAGTTGAGGATTTTTAGCAACAATATTTAGAGTTTTAATTGTTATTTGTGCCACAGGTTTAGAGTGTGTGCTTATAGACCATTACCATGCTGCCACCATGTTGGTAATATTCCTTGTATACAATACCAGCATTGAATGCTATGTGACCCACTCTGCAAAAATGGCCCTTATATGTCGCAAAATTTACTTTTGGAGTTGCATACATGGATGGACAGGCCATACTCTAAGCTTTAATTTCGACAGGCTCCTAGTGGATGATACCCATGCCTACATCCTTAAGGACTGTGAAGGGGTAACCCTGTTTCAGCCCCAGGAGTAGGAGGCAACGTGTCCCTGGTTTCAATTGATTTGGGTCGATAGCCCAAATCAGTTATGTGTAGCCCTCACCTTGAGTGGCTGTCCGTGGCCTTGTGAGTTGGGCGATATCTCATTTAAAAAAAATAAAAAAATTATAAAAATAATAACTTGAGTGACTTCAGGAGAAAAACCTGTTTAAATAATTATGTGCAATGAACCATGATATTGAAAATTAGATGTAGCAAACTTTTTTGTAAAGGACCCTAGCAACAAACACTTTCCTGCTAAAAAAATGGGGGCACAGACATTAATTTGGGGGGGGGGGGGAGGGGGTACGTTCCCTTGTGCTCCCCCCTAGTTACCCCACTACTCCAGGAAGAGTTGACTGACTGGAGAGTTCAGAGACTTGAACATAAAGTCATGGCACATCACATCCATGTACTCTACATGTACGCCCTACATACATGTAGCAGTGCCTTGCATCGTTCAAGATTGAAGAGAAATGAGTGATTGTGACCGTTTAACATGATGATCCCCAATACAGACAAAGTATGTACATGTATAACACGTACGCGGCCTCGATGTCTCGCTAGAATACAGTATCGTGCGGGGAGTACACAACATTAAAATACTATGGGTGCGTTCGATAAGCTTCCCTGGGTCGACCCCGGTGTGCTCATCCGGGTGAGCTCCTGACATGAGCTAATCGAACGGCAACCCCGGTGTGCTCATCCGGGTGAGCTCCTGACATGAGCTAATCGAACGGCAACTTCCCCCAGCATTCACACCGATGCATCTTGGGATAGCCGACCGGAACTAGTTTCTTTGTATGCATTACGTCCGAAACTTTTCATGGATTCTCAATACAATAAAGTATCAATGCATTTTACATTAGCGCCCTGGCCATTGGGCCAATAGCATTCCTTTAATCTTTCTCAGCTCCCTTGGGAGTAGCCCGAGCTGCTTTGGCAGTCAGAAGGCTTTTTCATCACAATATCAACCTCTACCCTCGCAGGTACCCATTTATACCCCTGGGTTAGGAAAAGCAATTATAGTAAAGCATCTTGCTCAAGGACACAAGTGTCATGACCGGGATTCGAACCCACGCATTCCGATCACTTGACCACCAGAACTTGAATTCGATGCTCTAAACTGCTCCGCCATAACACCCTTATTTAACATTTTCTCAATACATTCTTTAGTTGTACGCAGTGGTTTGACTTGGAAAATGTCCAGTCGCTCCCTGTCCCCTACGAGGAAGTTAAGAAGTCCGTGAACAGCCCAGATGAAGAGCCCATCGTTCTGGAATCCCCCCTACACCCGGAATGCATCGACCCATACTTTGATTATTACAGACCGTCTGAGCTGACCACGCTTATGGAGTTGTTTTGTATTAACATGCCGCAATCCACTAGGTAAGTTCTATTTCATATTCATTTAATTTATTCTGGTTGTGAAGCCAACGACTCTCAGAAAAGCGAACTTAAGCACTGTACTAGCCAAGAACCCAGTGGAGAGAAGACAATGAAGGAAGTTTCAGTTTAAGATGTGGGAGGAAAACCCAAGAGAATTATTCCAGGGGAACCCACGCAATCAGGTAAGGACTAAAAACCCAATCCATGGAGTGCCTCCTGGCGGGATTCGAACCAGGGTCCTAGAGGTGGAAGGAGGAAAAAAACCACTATACGCCAACCTGACCACCCAATGTTTTGAATTGTTCATGCTAGGTTGTCAAGCAATCATCTGTTTTATTTTGATCAAAAGTGACATCATTAGTGCAGACTGCTATTGATAAATTAAGGTCTTATAATTTGTTGATTAATTTTGTATAAACTACATGTACTTGCAAATTGGTGTTGCAAACTACAGAGTGCAAAGAACTTTTCCAGACCAAAGCTCCCCCTTGTTTTTTAATTTGTATTTTGTGTCTTCATTCCAATGCTATATATACCGTGCCACCTTGCTTCCAAAAAGACTGACATTGTGCATTCCAGAGCATTTCCTGGCAGACAAGATACAATACTTATGAGAAATATTACATGTTGTATCATCACCATCACTCATATGGAGACATAAAAAAACTCACAAATTTTTACGAAGCGTCGCCTTTTCGTCATTTCAAAAGTTGATAATAATCCTACGTTGCAATTTCAAAAACAAATGCCGGTTTGAATTTCTTGTGGATGAAACCCATACCTACATCTTTACGGACTGTGAAGGGGGTAACCCTGTGTCAGTTCAAGGTGGCAACGTGCCACTGTTGATTTGGGCCAATAGCCCAAATCAGTTAAGTGTAGCCCTCACCTTGAAGTGGCTGTCTGGCTTTGTGAGGTTGGGCCATTTCTCATACACACAAAATAATAATAAAATAAAAGTGGGACAAAATTACAAGTCTTAAACCTCATGTTAAAATGGTGTAAATGTAATTTTGGTTTATACTCTTCCAGAGCAAAATGGAGGAATTTTTGCTCCTGTCAAAAGGTCAAATTCAATGCCATTTTATTGAATATCATCAAAATTCAGGAATGAACTAACTAACTCGAGCTCTGGTGTTTCTGATCAGCAGAGTGTGGGTTCTTATAGTCCCGGTCGTGACACTTGTGTCCTTAAGCAAGACACTTAACCATTATTGCTTCGTCCTTCGGATGGGAAGTTAAGCCGTAGGTCCCGTGTGTTGTGTAATGCATGTAAAAGAACCCAGTGCACTTATCGTAAAGAGAAGGGGTTCGCCCCAGTGTTCCTGGTTTGATTGGCAGCATATTGCTCCACAGTACCTTGTAAACCATTACATGGTGCTATGTAAAAGGAATAGGTCTCATACCTCAACACGCAACTCCACATACCTTGTAGGAAAAATACTGAGCGCTTTGAGACACCCATCGGGAGTATAAAGCGCTATAAGAACTGCGTATTATTATTATTATATAATTGAAATGTTACATCATCGAATGTTTTTGGATTTGACAAACATTGCACATGAGGGTATCAAACATAGTTGCATTTCACACCCTTTTAGTGTGTCCACTGGAAAATGAGTGGATCACTGAAATAGACCCTGGAGCTCTTCTTTAAGTTTGATTTGCAGTTAAGATCAATCATAGATCTTTGTGAAATTGAGCCCAAGCACTATGGCTCTTTTGCAGGCCTCGAATTAACCCACAGCACCCACATCAATTGCCGTGGTGCCCTGTGCTTTTGCTGTGGTGCCCTTTGCAAAGTTCCAATACAAATTTACATTGTCCTCGTAGAAGTGACCCTTACTAAAGGAAAATTGCTGTGCCCCTTCAAGAGCGAAGTTCAAGGCCTGAACATGTGCTACTGATATCACAGATTAAATGGTCTCTAGTTTTCAATTTTGATATCAATATTTTATATTTTAGTAACGCTAATTTTGATCTTTGGCTTACCATTGCCTGGGAAATATTTCCATTTAAAGTAACCTCATCTAATCATCCTCATCTAATCATCCTCATCAAGCTTTTATTCATCCTTTTGGGCGCTTTTCTGCCTCCATTACCATCTTTGCTTCGCAGGGATTTCATGCCAAAGACCGCAGCAAACGTCAGTCCATTTACAGTACGAGTCAGCCAGTCCAAGACTAAAGAAGAACTCAGGTACACACAAACATACAATTGTCACACCAAGATTGAATAAAAATGTCCACTGGCGGGATACCAGGTGAACCAAGGTTGTATCAGAAGTGGTGGCTGCATTAAATTCATGCACAAGCTTGCTGCAAGCTTGCAAGTTCATGTGCAAGCTCCAGGTTGTATGTGCAAGCTTCAGGTTGTATGTGCAAGCTTGGGCCCTAACCATGCAAGCATATCAAGCTTGCACTTGCTGCAAAATTAACAGAGGCCAGTGATTTCAGCATCAGGCCAATGTTGTGTTTTTCAATTGAATAATAACACTTTACTAATAATAACACTTTACTGTGTAATATCTTCATTTAACAAAAATTATGTTCAAATATTAACTTTGAGTCTGATAAATATCTTTAAATTCTTCTGAGCATCAGAGTGTACTTACCATTAAATCAAATTGGGATAAATCTCTCCTTTACATTTCTTAGTGCTTGTTAAATTAGAAAATGGTTTAAAATGTTAAACAGTGAAGATTTGTCTCATTTTAGTTCAGTAAACATGTCAAGCTAATAGGCGCCGATGAAGGAGCGCAGTCCGGATACTCTCTCTGGGATTGCGCATGTTGACAGGATCGCAATACGGTGGGGGCTCGCATAGAGGGTGCCAGATGACCAGATCCATCCTAGGATAGTGGTGGTGTGTGGACAGATCACTGTCTTCTTAGCAGACAATCGCAGGCCGTTCGTATAGAGGGCGTGAAGTACACGCCTCCAGTTAGCGAGAAGACTTTCAAGTGTGTTTCCGCCACAGTAAAGGTCATCAGCAATTTTGGCGACAATGCCTTCCTTGAGGAGGTCACCGAGTATGCGACACATGAGTTCTTCAAGAGCGGTCTCGGAGCCTGGCATGCCCATGGCTGATCTGGTGTAGACGCGGATACCGCGGAAGGGACTAGCAACCCCGCAATATTTCATGGAGGCAGTGGACAGGGGAATCTGATAGAAGTGAGGTCTGTGGCGATGATATGTTTCCACTGTGCGATCAGGCGTAGGGTGGAATTGACGTCTGGCATAAGTGATGGCTGTGGTTTACTATAGCGACCAACGTCAGCAAAGGCGGTGACCAATCGAAAGCCGCCATTGGACTTCTTGATGAGAAAGGAGGGGTTGAGGTATTCCACGGTGATGCCGATGTCCTCGGGGCGAGCAAAGACACCATTTTGTTCAAGTTCATCAAATTTCTGCTGGAGTTCCAACAATTTATCTCGAGCATACTGGGGGAGGCGGCCTTTGCGCTGAGGGGGTTGCACGGAACCCATGTTGACGACAGCTTCGAAGGTGCCAGAGGCACCATTGTACCCTTTGTAATCGGGATCGAAAACGTCATCGAATTCGACCATGAGAGACTAGAACAGTGCTCTGGTGTCCTTGGGCAGATTGTTTTCGGGATCCAAGCTGACGGAGCGTGAATGGCGTTGAGTGGTGATACGAGTGGGCACAGTTTGTTGTGGCACATCGGATGACTGAGAAGGGGCGAAGACAGGGCGAACCTGACAGAAGTGTTCGTTGCGCTTGAGAACACGAGGCTCGGCTGACGAATTGGGGATGCGAATCCTGCCAGCCACACTAGTAATGATGTCAGGTGGAGGCCAAACCGATGACTGGTAATGTCAGTTCAATGAAGTCTCCTGGCCAAACCGTCGTAGAAGCAGAGGGCGCACGTAGTACATGTGCACGTCGTATGGCATTGTGTGATGAGGGATCCTTGGGTGAGCCATACGTTATGGTGGAACCATCATTGAGGGAGATAAGGCGCTTGGCGGGGCGGATCGCTATGTCATTCTCTGCCATGAATGGGGTACCACCGAGGATGTCAACATCAAGATTATCAACAACCAGGCCCTCGAACAGGAAGGTATGTTTGTCGCGAGTGAGTGTGAGTCGTGTCTCACCCGCAATGGTGAGGGGTGAGGATCCATCGGCCTGATGAGCAGATTGGGAGCCCTCGGTAATGTGAGCACCAAGGCGCTTTGCTGTGGATGCACGTATCATATTGCCAGTGGCGCCGCTATCAATGGTGACGCGGGTGGTATGGTGGCCGTAAAACATGTCCATGTAGGGAGATTGACGAATCTGGACTCGAAATGCAGCAGGGGGCTCGATATGGGGAGTGGAGATGGAGGTACATGTATCCCCTTCATGATCCGACTCAATTTCTGGAGATTGGTCATTGAATATGTCAGCAACCTGTCGGGCTCTCACGATGTACTTACGGTCATGTTCTGGTAAGTATGTACATTCACTAAGGAAGTGTCGGGTGTCACTCCGGCCCACTTGCTTGCAGAGGGGGCATGTCTTCTGGAAACGAGTAGGACGAGGCTTCGTGTTGTGGGGGAACCGGCTGCTGTGGGCAGAGGGAAAGAGAGCAGCACGAGGTGTTGTCGGTGGGCGTGTTGCGAAGGCTCGCATCGCCTTAGCGTCGTCGCTGTTATGCACCTCGTCCAGCAGTGAGTGCTTGGGAAATTTCCGGTTTGATGGAGGCTAAAGTGCGTGAGCGTAACTCAGTACCATATCTCTGTTTCACAAACTTCGGCAGACTAGGGTGTATCAGGCGGAGCCAGGTAAGGACAACAAAATTCTCAAGGGAAGGTGAAAGCTCCTCGTCGTCGGTGAACTCTTCCCCATGGTGGGAAATTCCACCATTGCAATGGAGTAAATTGTCCTCAACAAATGCCATGAGGCGCTGATACAGGTCCTCAGGGCGTTCGTCCTGTTTTAGGCGGGTTTCTGCAAAGTCGAGCAAGTGGGCACCAGTTGATTGGAAGCCGTAATGGAGGCGAATCACTTGCCAAATGTTCGAGATGGACGTAGATGATTTGAGAATGGTGTTTCTTGAGATGACAGGGCAATAATTTGCAATCTGACCCAGCATGAGCTCAAGCATATTGGCTTTCTGGTGAGCTGTTTTGCGTTGGGGCAGGGCGATGTCATCAGTGTCATCAGAGAATCCACGGAGGGGGGTGCTTTTTGACTTTTTCTCCCACTGACAGCCATCAAGCAGATATGGTGCAAAATTCTGGTCGAGGGAGAGGGTGTACTGCAGATTTTGACGCCAATTTTCGAACGAGTTTACTGTTTCAATTTTGCTCAAGCACCACTGTTTCGGTGCACGATGTGTGGTCGCCATGTTACAGCAAAATACCTCAGGAGGGTGCAAAATATAGTATATGGTACGATCAGTCAAATGTATGTTAACTGTACGGCTGCTCACCTATAACGTGAAATACCACGTTGTGTTGAAGCGGTGTCGATTGTCAACTAAAAACGGCAATTTATGTCACCTTTATGGAAGCGAGGGACGTCTCAGAACGCTGCCACCACGCCAGTAAGAGGAGAAGGACGCAACAACACAATGTAGCTTACAGCAGAATACCGATATAACTAACTCAAGGGTACTTTTATTGACGAAAGGTAAAACGTTACTACAGTAAAATGGCGACGTAAACAAAAGGTAAAGGCACCACGAGAGGGCGCTATAACAACAACTGGCGTTGCAGTTAAAGGGTGTATACAACATTAGAAAAAGTGAAAATATAAATGTTCACAGATTTGCACATAACTTACACAGAATAAAGATGGTCATGGTGGAAAACATCCCTTGAAACATTTTTGCTAGGAATGCTACAGTTTTTGAGAAATGAGTAAAACAATTAGTTTTGATCTCGCGGATGTTTGAAAAAACTGAAAACATATGATTGGGTTTTTCACCATTTTCTTGTGACTCCAATGACTGATTGGGCTAAAAGTTTCACAGGTTTGTTATTTGATGTGTATGTTGGGTCACATAAAGTGTGGATACTGGTTTTTGACATTTACCAATGTTGTGCTTGTGCTTTAAGCCTTGCCTATGGATTGAGTATAATTTTTAAGGTGTCCCTTTTTCATGACTGTAGTGACTTGCATGAAATAACCTCTAGCCATAAGGTTTATCGCGATTCAGAATCGCAATGGATCATGGGAGGGCAGAGGGGGCAAATGCTACAGTCGGTCGTCGTGCGCGAGTTCCCGGGTTACCCCCTTTCACTACACTATCATGCGCGGCAAAACAGCGCCCTCTCTTGGTATTTTGCTATTCGCGATAAACCTTATTGCTGAATCCTTTTTTTTTGCTGAGAAGATACTTTCTTGGTGCTCAAATTTCCATGCATAGCACTCTTACGAAATCAGTCCTGGTGTTCTGATTGCAGTTTAGACCAAAAGTCCGCAGCCCGGGTCCTGGCCGAGAGACTCATCACGGCCGGGTCGCCCAAAACGAGTCGCGACATCGCATCAAGCTCTGAGGGGACATCAAGTAGTGACGAGGAACTCGCAGAAGCCAGGGCTGATGTCAGCGATGGTAAATCTGGAAGGCTGGAGATACGCATGAAGGTAAGAATCATACCTGCCAACTATTACAAATTTTTCGTAATTATTACGAATTTAATATCTATGAATTACGAAAATACGAATTGCTTGTTAAAAATTACGAATTTCAACTTTATCACCATAGAAGAAAAAACCCCACTATTTTTAATGCAACATTCTTTTTCAGCTTTGAAAACTCGACGAAATTGTTCGTATTTGATTTTCTGTAAATAGTAATTGATTCTTTGCCATTTAAATGCCGTTTATATACACTGTATCACCATGAACGACTCTGGAAGAACACTGAAGACATTTGGTTTTTATAGTATCGATATAAGTGCGTTGCAGGATACCAGGAACACGTAAAAGTATTAGAAAACGCGTGGAAACCAGCGACAGCATGTACACGTGTGGTCGGCATACGTATAGATAGTTCCCAGTAGACGCCATCTTTACGGGCAAATTGCATTTTGGCTTGCAGGCGCGTCAAGCGCTCAAATTATTAACGCAGCCGCGTCATTCACTAACCAATCATGCAATGAGTTTTGTGAAATGTGCGCGTGTTGCATGCCGTTCTCACGCGAAACGCATGACTGTGTGTTCCAAACTGCCCGTAAAGATGGCCGATTTACGTCATACTGCAACCTATCTATACGTACATGTTTTCGGCAACCTGTCAAAATCTATGCAGCACACCGCGAGTCTGTTCTGTCTTCTACATTGTAGTACATCGCGACCGATTGTCAGAATTGTTGGAATATTGATCGTTTCCCATGGCTTCCAAAGGTAAACAGAAAGGACAATTTTACAGTAGTAAATACAGTGATGAATTTTCTTTTATCAGTTTCACAAAAGGGGAAACAACATCCATGCATTTTGTAAAGTATGTCGACGGGACTTATCATACAAATAGTGTGCATGTCAAACGCCTTGACATGCCACAATGTTTTATTACTAATTGAAATTTTCAAATGTTGGCAGCTATGTAAGATGGTTCTTCTGTGTAACCATCTTATGTCGGACGACGGTTTAAGCCTCAAATTCTTTTGACATAAAACAACCTCTCGTTACCACATTGTTTGATTACTCGAGCATGAAGCACACATTCTCACACATCAGAAAGCTTGTGTTCAAAGGTCACATTTTACAATTAGAAACTCTATTAAATTACCTTGAAGTATTTATATAAGAGGAAAATAAGTAATGCAAACTGTCTTACCCATTGAATTTCCTTTCATATATTCCAAAAACAACATTTAATGATATCGATGTTCAAGTTCTTGGTCTTTGTGTCTATAAACTCAACTCTATTTCGCATACAACCATATGGCGCTCTGTAGGTATTTGGCATTTTGGATCTTTCCACTCAAATTTGAGGGATTGCACCCTCTTTCATTTTACCATCATTGGAAAGATCCGATCTTTCTCTTTCCAATGGTGGTAAGCTTGGGTATGGAGGGTGAACATGGACAAAACTACAGCTTTTTAACAAATGGCCTTTGAATTTGTAACTGTAACTCAGTTTCCCAAGATGCATTGCGGTATATTTTTAAGATGGCTCTTGTGCATATTATGGCCTATTCAAGAGTTATCATAAAGGGACATGATATAACATTGTTTGGGGAGAGTGATTTATTCCAATCCGCTATTGGTCAATGTGTTATAACTTTTGGCTCTTTCATGTATTCCGTTAGTTTTATTGTTAGGAAGTGCTTTTAGCATCTTCTGAGGTGGACTTTTATACATGCTTTTTGCTGTGAATCTATTTTTCTTTATTATCCCCTTGATTTTTAAAGAAAACCAGGCTTGAAATTAACACTGGACCGCAGGCCCGAGGCCAGACCGCAGGCCCGAGGCCAGTGATTTCAGCACTGGGCCAGTAAGCTCATGACTGGACGAGTCCAGCACTCTTGTGTTTTTGTTTAACTAATGTTGCCTTTCAGCCTGATACACATCTTTCAACTCTGGTAAATATTGAAGAATACTTGCCCGTAAGACAAATGAGATAAATCTTCTGTTAGTGTTTGTTGGAAGCGTTCGATTGTTTTAATCCTATATAAATATTTATATATACAATAAAACTAACCTACTTACCACTGTCTGTCAAACATGCAGGATAAATTTCCCAGCACCAAGGAAGTGTACGGTGTGGAGATCAAGAGCCCAGTCAGACAAACCATCAGTATTTATCAAAGGTAATTATTGAATATGTCCTTGAATGTGTGATATTCAATTTGTGGTTTGTTATATTTGGTAGAGTGAGATATCACCAAACAATAAGTTATCCTTTAAACATTAATTTAATAATAATAATAATATGGATTTATATCGCGCTTTATCACACCCAAGGGCGTCTCAAAGCGCTTCGAACATTATTACCCCTGGTCACTGGGCCATTTATTTCATTCCTTAAACCATCTCAGCTCCCTCGGGAGTATACAGCCTGTGCTGCAATATATGCGCTACTAAGCTAAATCAATCACAAGAACCATCTCTGCCCTCACAGGTACCCATTTTACCCCTGGGTGGAGAGAAGCAATTATAGTTAAGTGTCTTGCTCAGGGACACAAGTGTCACGACCGGGACTCGAACCCACACTCTGCTGAACAGAAACACCAGAGCTTGAGTTCGGTGCTCTTAACCGCTCGGCCACGACACGTCAATTTCAGTACATTGATAAACGCTATTAACACCAGGGATATCGTTGGGCTCAACAAAGCTGGTTCTGGCCCACAGTAGTAGCTATACAGGAAGCGGAAGCAGTAACCTTGGCTTAGTTGGTTGTAGAATCCCTTGAATTTCTTGGTTATGCTGTTCCTAGTCGTTGCTTTCAGCTTTCTTGCTGCCCTCCCTTCAGCCCCAGTGAGTCTAGGTATCAGTGGCTTGGTTGTAGGTTCCCTTGAACTTCTTGGTTATGCTGTTCCTAGTTGTTGCTTTCAGCTTTCTTGCTGTCCTCCCTTCAGCCCCAGTGATTCTTGGTAGCCCTGGCTTGGTTGTAAGTTCTCTTGAACTTCTTGGTTGTGCCGTTCCCATTGTGGCTTAAAGTCACCTGGAAATAGATTATTTATTTTTTTTAAATATAAGAGTATATGTATATTAACAATAAAACAATTTTTTGAGTAATTGTCAGTATTTATATGTTAAAAAAATAGATAAAGTTGTTTGGGGGCGACTCCGCCCATCCCTTTTTGTGACGTCAATCGAGGAAGACTTCGCCTTGATTGAACATCGACCCCACTCGAACTTGCCTGCATTTACGTTGTATATACACGTGCAAGTAGTGAGATTGTACGTTTCGTTTGGTTATCCAAAAGGGGGTTTTTTCTTGCATTTTTCCAGCGAAAATTGCTGCTGGATGCAGCAAAACGACTAAAGATGGGGTCAACCAGCATTTTTTTCCTGCAGATCCCAAATATAGCCAGTTACGGGCATCGAAAGTTAGGCTAACGAGGGCAAAGTGGTCCGGTCCGATGTCGTTTTCAGCGCTATGCAGCGAACACTTGGATAGCCCGGGGATTTTTTCGTTGGTAGTAGTGTGCAAGGGAAGTAGCAGTGAAGCTTAGGTTACCAGCGAAATGTTTCTGGTGGAAAAACAATACCTCGTATTATCCGTGTTCTCGTTATGACCATGCTCGTATCTTCCGTTTTTAAGACATAGAAACGCGCATGGGACAGTTCGGGACCGGTGAAAAACCTCGTATAAACTGGCGTCTCGTATTACTATTAGTCGACTGTACACTGTCCTAGGATTGCATTGGGTGGTGACGTCCGAATACGAAAACGCATCATACTGATCAGGTACCCAGACGTAATGTACGGGGCCAGACTACACATTTTCTCCTGCCTCGATTGACGTCACGAACAGCGCCATGTAAAGGGGGGCCTATTTTTTAATTTGTAATTAAAAGAAAAATACAATTTTTTAACCTTAGTAAATTGTTTATTCACATTCCACTCATAAAAATGTATATATTAATGACAAAAGCTTTATTTTGAAAAAATACCACTGCCAGGTGCCTTTAAAGCTTTCTTGCTGTCCTCCCTTCAGCCTTGGTTGTAGGTTCTCTTGAACTTCTTCGTTGTGCTGTTCCTTGTCAAGACTTTGAGCTTTGTTGCTGCCCTCCCTTCAGCCCCTTCAGTGATTCTCGGTATCAAGATTCCCTTGACCTTCTTGGTTGTGCTGCTCCTAGTCGTTGCTTTTGGCTTTCTTGCTGCCCTCCCTTCAGCCCCAGTGATTCTAGGTATCATTTGCTTGGTTGTAGGTTCCCTTGAACTTCTTGGTTGTGCTGTTCCTAGTTGTTGCTTTCAGCTTTCAGCTTTCTTGCTTCCCTCCCTTCAGTCTGAGCGTTTCTTGGTAACCCTGGCTTGGTTGTAGGTTCCCTTGAACTTCTTGGTTGTGCTGTTCTTAGCCAGGGCTTTGAACTTTCTTGCAGCTCTCCCTTCAGCCTGAGCAATTCTCTTGCTGTTTTATATTCTCTCAACTGTTGCCCAGCCCCAAGGACTGGTATCGGCAAGCCTGAACAGTTTTTGATGATGTTCCAGTAGCTTTATTTGTCTTGGCTATTTCTGCCTCTACTTTTGGAGACTGATTGATGTGCTCTACACTTCAGCTAACTGGTCAAGGATTGACTGATTGAAGATGTGTTGCTGTTTATGTAACTAAATTGTTCACGTTATTTTTGAAACAGTAGCCGACTTTATTTTTGCTTCGAAGCCTGCTAAAATTAAAGCTAGCTTTTCATCCCCAATAACTAGCTTGTTTCTTGGTAAAATGTGCTTAGAGATCTTGGATGTCCTCTGTGGTATCTGGAGTTGACATGGTTGTGTGATATTATATCTGGCCGTAAAAGTGTTGGATGAGCTGAAAGATTAACAAGCCTTCTTCTCTTAATGTATTGTAGCATTTGCCAGTGACTTAGCTGTTGCTAGCAACGGTGAAGTGAAAACACTCCCTTGCCAAGAGTGCCACGCCCAATACTATTCAAACTTCCCGCTGAATCACTGAAGCGTTTACTCTTTACGTTACAAGTATACTGGCCTTGTCACTCAATTGAATAAATCAACATGTATGATTTGTTGGCGATTTGTCCTTCTCTTAATGTAGCATTTGCCAGTGACTTGACCAACTACTTAAAGTAAATTGTTTCAAGTGCACTTGAAAACCATTTCCCTGCATGGGTTATGTGTAGCACATCTGTGCACAGAAAATACTTTTCTTTGTAGCGTGTCATGGCCGAGTGGTTTAGATCATCGGATTCAAGTTCTGGTGGTTTAGTCATCGGGGTGTGGGTTCGAGTCCCGGTCGTGACGCTTGTGTCCTTGAGCAAGACACTTCGCTATAATTGCTTCTCTTCACCCAGGGGTATAAATGGGTACCTGCGAGGGTAGAGGTTGATATTGTGTTTGAAAAAGCCTTCTGAGCGCCACCACGGCAGCTCGGGCTGTATACTCCCCAGGGAGCTGAGAAAGATTAAAGGAATGTTATTGGCCCAATGACCAGGGCACTAATGTAAAGCGCATTGAGACGTTATTGTGAAATGCGCTATATAAGAACTGGTTATTATATTATATGACGTTGTACTGCACAGTTGTATAGACTATATGTATCATACAAAGGAGCTACATGGTTTGTACTCGGATCAATGGAAGCAAACATTGAATCTTATAGTTCATGGAGATTGCACCTTCCCAAATCTGAAATTAGAGTTGCTGTCTTGAAGGTGGACTATACTTCCCATAGTTTGCGACCACCACACAGCAGTCTGGTTTGAAGGCACCAGAAACCTGCCTTCACACCCCTGCCCAGAGCAGTCTGGTTTGAAGGCGCCAGAAACCCGCCTTCACACCCCTGCCCAGAGCAGTCTGGTTTGAAGGCGCCAGAAACCCGCCTTCACACCCCTGCCCACAGTTCTAAAAGGGGATCAGTAGTGGAAACAGGCAGCAGGATTTTGAATTAGGAGAGGGTTATTTGAGACGCTGACCATAATGAAACATTTCATGAATGAGGAGTGGCTCCATCCTCCTGACCATCCGGATCCTCCTAAGACCTTTACTGTCTCACTTCATTCTTCTGTTAGAAAATACTTTTCTTTTCTATATCTACCTCATGTATTCACATAATGTTCTTTTCTATATCTACCTCATGTATTCACATAATGTGTAAGTACAAAGAGAAAAGAACAAACAAACCCAAAAGAATAACAATTGACAAAGGATTTCTTTGTGGACAATGGGATGGCGGAGCCACTTGTCTTGCTTAATAATAACGAAAAGAAAAGTAACATCCTCATCCCCATCTTAAAAGATGTCTTTTACAATAAGGTGGCATGACAGTCCACACTGTACATTTCTAGATAATTTGAGGGCTTTTCATTTCTCATTTTTTATTCCCAGGTTTGTGTCTGTTGATTTGAACTCCAGAAGCAGCTGCCCTGAGATCCCTTCCTTCCGGGGTAGGACTAAGCGCTGTATGAAGAGAGCAACAAAACTGTAAGATTTTGACTCGATTCTTGTAGAATTTTTTTTTATAACAATAGCAATGGACACAATGCAGTGCGCAGCCATCTTAAGAGGTCAAATGACAACAATGAAAAACGCAAAGCCAAGTTTGCACGGCACACAGGATCAGCTGAGGGCGCTCTGCATAAATGCCTTCATGCGCACAAGGTCTATTCCAATATTAATAGTCATTCATACCGCATCAATCAAAGCCCATACGCACTATTACCCCGGACATTGACCAGTTAATTCAATTCAATAAACAATCTGAACTCTCTGGGGATTATGCAGCTAGTGTGTAGTGATCCAAGATATTCTCAAACCATCTCTGTACTCACTCACAGGCGTTAGTGTACTCCGAGGTGAAGAGAAGCAACATTTTTCAGATTCAAATTTTGGGGCATAATACCTAATATCTTTTTCCATAACCACATTACTTTGAAGTGAAATGGTTTTCAAAATGATCTTATACTCGGGGTTCTGCCCAGGATTTGTTTAGTGCCGGAATTTTTTTTTTTCCTAGTACAGTCAAGTCAATTTCCTTTCGAGTGGTTACACACGTGCGCCCTGCAGCTGTGCCTTGAATGTAGGCCCTCAGTGCGCGCACGCCTTTACCGCCATGGGAAAACAATTTACAGCATCTATAGCATGGTGCTTACTCTGCAGTTCATTTCCGTTGTATTAAACGCTGTAGAATAGGGTTCGCAACATGATGAAACTGGTATCATGTTATTCCAAGCGTAAAGCTATAATCAGCGTGACTGGAAACCATTGCAAAATCAATGCGGGTTTCGTGCGTTGGATATAATTGTACATCGTACAGGCGGGAGGAATGCTCGATCCTGGATCATTAAAATAGACTCAAACCAAAGAAGTAGGCTACTCGAAACTTTGGATAAAACTGTTTACTGGTAAATAATTTGTTTTACACGTTGTTCAAAATATTTTGAAGGAAATGGGCAAAAAAAAGGGAAAATGTGTGGTGGTCGGAAAAAGAAAAAATTCTGCGAGTGCCGGTCGGGGAATCATGAGTGCCGGTCGGGTTTTCCGGCACCGACCACCGTGGGCAGAACCCTGTTATACTATCGAAAGCTGCTGTTTTGGGGTACTACAAAGTACTTTTTTTTTCTCAGCAAAGAAAATCGAAGCCTTTTTGTACTATTTTGATATGAATGATCGTGCCACCCTTCCAAGTCTTTTAATCTTGGCTCCATACTGCGCAAGCGCACACAGAGAGGCGGCGTGTCGCGTGCGGTTAGGAAGTGCGTTACAACTGCGCGTTTATCTGTGGCGGTACCAGTCCTTGAACGTTTGATCTCCTGTTCGTTGTAACTCCTTGTATCTCTTCCTCCATGTTCTAACCAAGTAAGTTTTTATTGCCATCGGACATCAGAAACAACTGGGTCTGTACTTTCCGAAGAGGAATGTTTGTGTCAGTCAAAATATCAAATTCAATGCCGTTTGGATTGAAATTCATCAAAACTCTGGAATAAACTACTAATTTTCAGAACTAAAATGTAAAGACCACATATTTCTGAAATGTGACGTCATTTGATGTTTTTGGAATGTTATCAAAATACACACTGGAGGGTTGTAAAATGCAAGGGCATTTTACATCATTTTAACGTGAGGCTTAGAGACTTGTACTTTTTCCTCACTTTCACAAGGACTCTATCTTTTGGAAAATGAGTGCATCACAAAACTGAATTTAATCTTGGAGCCCATTTTAGTGTAAACACACTTTGGGAAAACCATAACTTTATACAGCATACCTGTGTTGATCTTGACAGGTTCACAACTAGCGTCTTTTCATTGGACAGTTCGTACGAGGTGACTCCGCCCACGGTTGATCGAGCCTCCCGCACCGTTTATGAAACCTGCGTACTGCGAGGAATGGTTGGCGCTCAGCTATGTTTCGCTGAGGACGTGAACATTTACACCAAGTTTGTCCAGTGTAAAAATATGTAAGAACAGAGCTTCCCACTGTTGTTTTGTTTGAGTCGCATTAGCCTGAACATCGGAGGTCACACTTCGAGGCTTGTGAATAACGCCAGATACCAGCCTGACCGGATGTTGCCAGATGTACCTTTGACCTCACATCATTTCACACGGCGGAGATTCGTAGTGTTAATAAAACGTCATACAAACATTATGCACACGCAGCATGCAGCAGATGATCGAACAGTTCCTGCTGGTGGTGTAGCTGACAAACTACGTCACTTCGGAGCAGACCAATCATAACACGGATATGGAAAGCTTACGTCACAGCACGTTTATCCAATGAAATCATTGTATCCAATGAAATCATGGGGTCTGTAAGAACAGTGCCTGTCTTTAATCTTGTGGATAAGGACAAGGGAACCGTCTGGAGTCACATTTGCTCAGTCAATTACATCAGAATATTTTGTATTAAACAGATTTTGCCAATATATCAAGATATGAACTTTCAAAACTTATAATAATAACATTAATGGACATTTGTAGAGTGCCATGTCTGTCAGAAAGACACTCCTGGCGCTTAGATAAGAAACTCTGCTTATGACGGCACTTAAAGCTAAGACCGAACAAGTGAGTTTTCAAGTTAGATTTGAAGCTGGAGAGAGTGTCTACTAGTCTGAGGTTCAGTGGAAGAGCATTCCAAAGAGATGCTCCAGCATGTGAAAAAGAACAGTATCCCCGAGTGGGTTTAGAACGAGGGATGTTGAGGAGCATTGTGTTTGTAGAGCCAAGCCGTCTTGTAGGAACACTTGGCTGTATTGAATCCTGGATGTATCTAGGAGATGTGCCGTGTATTGAATGATAGATGACGAACAGCACCTTGAAATGGATCTGTTGTAGTCTTGGTTCCAAGACTACGGTGTTTGCGCGTACACACAACCCAACGTTCAGATCTATACACTGCACACAGTAGACTCTTCCCACGAAATATGTAAATTGCACATCGCACCTCTTTGTATGGGGCTGAATTTGGCGTGACGCAGACGCGTTTGTGCGCCTTCTTAGTGCACCTCTCTATAGCGTTTGCCAACCAGTAGTGTCTGTACGCATACGTGATTTTAATTAGCATAGAGGGGGCTGTGACTAGTGTTATGTTTCCCACCGCTATCCGGATCTCACCACGTGGGATCCGTGGAACAAAATTACAAAGCGCCCTCTGTGTTTATTCATTACAAACATGTACAGTGTACATAGATCTGAAGGTTGGTTGTGTGTACACGCAAACACAACGGTCTTGGAACCAAGACTAGATGCTTTATGAACCAGGAGCCAATGAAGAGCCTGCTTGTAAGATTGGAGAGGTGTGTGACATATAGTCTGTCTGAGAACAAATTTTAAAATATGTAAAAGTTTTATTTCCATCTGATGCTCAATAAAAGTGTTTTATGCCAATTGAATCTATTTATTTTTATAAAGTGCAATGAAACTTCACTTATAATTTCATAATTATACGTTACGAGATTGCTGATAAATTAATAATGGATTTTGTATAATGTAAATGTATAATGAATTTTGAGAAACTTATAACTTCGAGGTACTACGGTTATGGAAAAATATATCACTTTTTATTCCCCAAAATTTGAATCTGAGAAGCGTTTCTGTCAGAAACGCTTCTCAGACTGTGTATTCCTACGGGGAATATTCTTCCTGCGTGGAAATATTCGCTCCGGTTTTTCGGTGATATCTCAAAAACGAGACCACCTTTTGAAGTGAAATTTTCACAGGTTGGTTTATTCTATGTACCTACATTTATATAGGATTTACACAATCAGTAGGCTCCAATTACCAAACGTATGCAGCACCTTTAAACTAAAAGTACCATTCATTATTATCGGCCTCACCCTTTAAAGATCGTAACGGTCCAAGTTCAATTCAATTTAATTTATTTATTCATCATCTTTACGGAGCTCCGTGAGTGCCAAAACCAGCTATCCATCATAATGACCCAACTCCATATAGCATGGTTTAAGCACAAAAAGTAGCTGGGCACAAAACCATTTTAGTTACCGGAAAAAGGTAACCAGCCAAAATACCATTTCACATGTATAATATGTTGTCCATTGTACAGCATTAACAAAGTTACGTAAAAATCTTAACAAAAGTACATCATAATTAAACATTAATTCACACAAAAGTAACAGAGAGTCATAAAACAGGATGAGCTATAGGATGAATAAGTTATCTGATAAAACTACTTTTAAAACCTTGGATGGCACTGGGTATGAAGGAGTTTTTAAACCAGATTGTTTCAAGGTCGATTTTTAGTGGTTTTAAATAAAAAGTACATGTGAGAAAAACCTCAGGTAAAATTTCCATAACATAGGCCCTATTATATTCATATGATTTTAGAGTACCGTACGTGATGTTAAATAGTTCCTGCGCTGTGGTAATCGTATTGTGTGATTATTGCGTGTATTTGGAACCTTCAATGAATAACAAGTGAAGGATGAAGGATGTATTTTAGACGACATCTGCTGGAATTTTATTGGGTTCATCCTTTTTAGATAAAGGCCCCAGCTCTCTTTCCAGGGCCACTACACAAATAAATTTAATGCTAATCAATATAAATACGAAAGCGCTCGCTCTTACGAAGCTCCGTGAGTGCCAAAACCAGCTATCCATCATGACCCAACTCCATTATAGCATGGTTTAAAGGTATTATACAGGATTGGCAGAGCTGACAAAATAATCACAGACAGTGTTCATGTTTTGTGTAATCAACCACATACATGAAATAACAAACCTGTGAAAATTTGAGCTCAATTGGTCATCGAGTTCACGATAAAATAGTGAAAAGAGACCTTATGTGTTTTCTGTTTTTCAAACATCGAGTTTATTATCGCGCGCGATAAAAACTATTGTTTTACTCATTTCTCAGAAACGATAGCATTTTAGGCAGAAATATTTTAAGGAACCCTTTCTACAATTACTTACTTTAAATCATGTAAGTTATGTGCGAATCTGTGAACATTTGTGTTTTTCGATCTTACCAATAGTGTACAGGGCCTTTAAGCACAAAAAGTAGCTAGACACAAAACCATTTTAGTTACCGGAAAAGGGTAACCGGCCAAAATACCATTTCACAGTTATTTATTTATTTTAAAATCTTTATACAGGATACAAAAATCAGCACAACGGCTATATTACATTATGGTCCTGTGTCTTAAAAAAGAGAAAAAGGAAAGACATTACTTTAAAAAAAAACTAACAGTCAGAAGAAAAAAAGATTTTACAATTAAAAGAGAAGAACAAGAGGATTAAAATAAACTTAAAAATTGACTTGTTTAATTTTTTAAACCACCAATAGACGATGCATTTTGGGCCTTAGTAGGTAACTTGTTCCATATAGCAGCACAAGAATAATTAAAAGATTGCTTAAAACATTCCATGTTAGGCTTAGGGAGAACAACATTAAGAGAATCAGCATTTCTAGTATTGAATCCCATGCCTATCAAAGTACATCTCAATATTATTACAAAGTCTGTCTGGGGCTAAACCACTAACACATTTATACATATTGCAGGCTAAAAATGTACAATTTGTGACTGTGTTTCCTTCAAACTTCACGTAGCAGGAATTTGTAAAGAAGGCCTACCGGTACTGCAGCCAGTAGACCAAAAATACATTTTATTTAATTACTCGTTCAGTTTTTAGCAAAAACAGTTGAAACTCTTTATGTACAGGCCCGATTGACATGGTTTATATCTTGTTTTTTTTTTTGTTTTTTTTTACCTTTGGGCTGCAACTAATATGCCTACCGAAGGCACTGGCAGATTTCATGGTAAAATTAAATATTTTCATCATCAAATATAGAGGGGTTTTTTACAGCATGGATTCAAAAAAGATGGCTGATATTCGATCTCCTTCTTTAACCTCTATTTAGGCATAATATTATTGCCTTTCCAGATAGATTGACAGAATGTAAACAGAGAGACACAGGCACTTTGAACTATTACAAAGTGTCAAAATCATGACAAATAAGCCATTTTCTGGTCTATGTTGTCTTGACAACGCTGCTTGCTATCCACTCCATTTTAGTTCCTATGGGCATGAGTGTGCGGGCGATAGTTCCGTCCGCGCGATGAAATGTGCGCTTGAATTTTCCTTTTCACGGGTCAACTTTTAGCGTTTTAGCTGATAATTTCCCCAAGAAAAATTACTTTAAAAAGGGAAATAAAGTCTAACATCAATTACAAAATAAAATAAATCAAAATAAAATAAATCAAAGTAAAGCCAAATAGTAGAAAGCGGCAGTCGAAAATAGAAATGTTTCTGAAAAGATTTATACCCGACCAGAGACTAGTGAGAATATAGTGAGGAGATCAGGGCCCAGTTTTATAGAACATATACCTTTGGCTTTTGGAACCGTTCGATTGTTTTAAACCTGTACAAATGTCATTAAAACTAACCTGTGAAAATTTTATTTCAAAAGGTGGTAGCGTTTTTGAGATATCGCAAAAAAACCGGAGCGGTTATGTCGACGCTGGAAGAATAATTCGTAATTGAAATACACAATCTGAGAAACGTATCTGACACTGAGTGACAGTAACGTTTCTCAGGTTCAAATTTTGGAGAAAAAAAAACTAATATCTTTTTCCCATAACCACATTACTTCGAAGTGAAATGATTCTCAAAATGCTTGATACTATCAAAAGCTGCTGTACTTCTAACCAAGTAAGTTTGTAATGCCATTATTTTAAAGAGTGATTACCGAACGTTACTCCGCTTGCACAACTAAACGATGCTTACCAGAATAAGATTAATACCAGTTAATGTACAAAATGTAATATCATGCTTAGTTTAGCAGAGCAAAAAAGTTGTAAACAATATTTTCTACTTAAAAGTAAAGTGACCAAATCTGGTTGCTGTTTTTGTTTGGTTTTTTTTTTGTAATTGTTTTACCTTGAAGTGAAGACATAGCAAGCACTAGCAACACTGCCACAGAGATGGAGTCCACAGTACTAGCATGATGAACATCTTTCAACTGGCTCTTACATGGAAAAAGAGTAACTTAAACTTTTTGCGTGAAACTTTTGAGTCCAAATAATGTTTTCACAATGACAACGCAGCCACCAGACGTCTGCACGCTTTGTACATTACATTATTACTAACTTCCCCCCAGCACCCTAGCTATAGGAAACAGCGGCCGCACCCTCGTCGCCAGGGGTGATTAGTTTTGATTTGTTGACATTTGTTTTGTTGACGTATAGTCGCCGACATCACAACACAAATTACTGGTGAAGAAATTTCACTGACATCTGGATCCATATTCGTAGACTTGCCTGGTCCCTCCAAGCCAGTGAATAGCTCTCTACAGGTGAATTAAAGGGCGCCTCTCGGGAGTGGAGTATCTTTTTATTTGCAGTGTTTTATTTTTATCCCCACAATCCAAACTTTTTGTTTCGGTGTAAGCCTGTGTCAGCCTTTACGTCTAAGCTGTTATGGGGTTTTTTGTGGTTTTGTTCTTCTTTTCGTGGTTGCAATCTGAGCTTGTGACTTTTTATCACAATCGTTGTTTCACGTTAGACTCTGTACAAACGACACTGCAGTTATTTAAAGTTGGGCTTCACCCTCTGGAGACGTGTTGTGGTCTCTTGTCTAGACGCGTATGTGTTCATTTTGTTGATGAAGGGCGTTGATCAAGTGCAACCTCTTTCCCACCGTAGGTCTGTAGCCAGCCTCTCCAGCCTTTTCCACAGAAATTTTCATGGTAAAAGATAATGTGCCACCAGTGTGTTCGATGTGGTTCCTCCTATCAGGATGTTTGAACGTGAAACCACTGCAGGCTTTCTGCTTCTTCTCACCCATGCACTCTTGCTTTGTTGAGATGTAGAACAAAGAGCAAATCCAACAACTTTATCCCACGTAGGCCTATTGCATCTCTTTGATAATACCCAGCCTTGGTGGAAATCCATTTTGTGGTCCTTTTAAGCACCAATTTCTTGTTCTGATCAATGTTTCAAGCTTGAACAATTGATTGTGTTCGTTTCATAGAGTAAAAACTGGTCAGGAAGTAACTGATGAGCTGAAGGGACAGACCAACATGATGACTGACGTTTCAGTTCACCAAGGAAGCAATATTCAAGGTATTGGTAAACTCAGACAGCTCTGTTCCTCATTCAATTCGGTGTAACACAACAGAGGCTGGGACAGCAAAAATAGTCTGATTCCATTTTGGTATGAACATATTCATTATTGGTTAGTGCTATATTGCTTACAGGGAACTTTACAAACAGGGTCGTAATTACTGGTGTTTTCCTTATTTAAATGTGCATATTTTATATATTGGCTTTGAATTGATTTCGTTAAAAGCTCATTTGAAACGTCTGTTCAAAATGTTGACATGAAGATCTAATTTTACAAACGCTTCTCAGATTCAAATTTTGGGGAATAAAAAGTGATGTATTTTTCCATAACCGTAGTACTTCGAAGTTAAAAGTTTCTCAAAATTCATTATTGGGCCTACTACCCAAAGCTGCTGTAATTGCCATTAATTTCAGAGTCATTACCAAACGTGTACTGGGCCTTTAAGTTGCCAATATTAACACATTTAGACGAACATGCACATGAAGGTCATTCTCTGTACTCAATTTATATTATCTATTGTTATTCATTTATTATGAATGTTTACTTATTTATTTGTTACTTTTGTAATTTATTATTTATTAATAGGCCCCTATTTGTTTATTATTATTTATTTAAAAAAACTTATTTAGTTGTTGAGTTATTTGTATATAATAAATGAATTAATAAATTCGTTATAACAAATGTATTACTTTTTTTTAAGAATGACATTTTCGTTTTAACTAATTAAGTAATAAGTTTCTATGAATTAATAATTTGTTTTTATAATTCGTTTTTACGGATCACAAATTCGTTAATAATTCGTTGTAATGAATTAATTTTTATCATGATTACGTATTAATCATGCGTAATAACAAAATCTTTTTTAATAACAAATTATTGATTTAGGAATGATTCGTTCTTTAAGACGTACATGTAGGTCATCCTCTGTACTCCATAAAAACAACATCATATTAATTACTAATTCATTATAACGGAAATATATTCGTTACACCCTAATAATTCGTTATAACGGATATGCAATTCGTGATAACGAATTTTTAACCGCAGATAATATACTTTAATGGCATGACTGGGATTCCGTACATGAGAGACCTTGATCTCGATCAGTGTTACCTGATATAATATTATTTTGACATATCTATAATGAGATGACGATGACTGTCCTGAAGAGCATGAACGTCCAACTTTCAAATTAAAGTGTTTTTGTTAACACAATTAAAGGGTGTGTACAACATTGGTAATTGTCAAAGACCAGTATCCACACTTGATGTGACCCAGCATATACTTGGAACAACAAACCTGTGAAAGTTTCAGCTATATCGGTCTTTGGAGTCATTAGAAAACAGTGAAAAACCTCATTTTCTGTATTCACTGTTTTCAACATCGGATTTTATCACCAGTGATAAAGACTATTGTTTTACTCATTTCCTAAACACTATAGCATTTTAAGTAAAACTATTTCAAGGGATGTTTTCCGCCATGAGCATCTTTATACAATGTAATTTATGTGCAAATCAACGTGCAAATCAACATTTAAATCTTACCAATGTTGCACATTTAAACCAATCGTGCGGGGATTCTATGCAACAAGGATGTTTTTTCTCGCGAGAGCATTCTTTATTACGCTACAACACCACACGCGACTCGACACACCGCGACAAACATTAACGACTTGCCAACAAGTCTAGGCTTTTATGTGAATAGGGTTTAAAACTGCGTGGTGGGAATGCAATCTTGAATCTGAGGTTTGGGGTGATCCTGTAATCATAAGCTATGGTGGTTTCGAAAAGATCTGTACGTGTGTATCACAACGCGACGTTTCGATCAGCATATTCTAATTGTCTTCAGAGCTTTAAATCTACAACAAGTCGCTTTACCCATACACACTTTGTCCTGAAGCTTGGCGTGTTAATTATCATCATGACAACTTATAAAATGCTCGTCCTTCGACAAGGATTAAACAACCATAGAGGAAATCTACGCTTAACGGACAGTCATTGCAGTCAGACCTAATGTTACAATCGTGCCCCCCCCCCCCCCCCCCCACGTGCAAACACGTGATGCACATAGGCTAATGACGTATTATTATACCCGGATCAGACAGCCGCTCCAGAGTTGCGCCGAATGAATTAGAAGAAAGGTAGCTTATTAAAGAGAAAGGGAATCGACCATTTCAATTTTGCAATGTACTCATTCTCCAGACCTGCCAGTGCGCATGCGTTCAGTAACTGGGTAAGAGTTGATAATTCCATGTACAACCACAGGACTGCTATGATCATGGTGACTGTCACAATTTTTTAAAGTACGATAAAAAACAATTTCACAATCGGTCCTTACAAAGACATAGCAACATAGCTTTACTTGCTATAGATGCAGCTTGTGGTTTTAGTTTAAAGGCCCTGTACACTATTGGTAAGATCGAAAAACACAAATGTTCACAGATTCACACATAACTTACATGATTTAAAGTAAGTAATGGTAGAAAAGGTTCCTTAAAATATTGCTGCCTAAAATGCTATCGTTTCTGAGAAATGAGTAAAACAATAGTTTTTTCACGCGTGATAATAAACTCGATTTGAAAAACAGAAAACACATTTGGTCTCTTTTCACTATTTTCTCGTGACCTCGATGACCAATTGAGCTCAAACTTTCCCAGGTTTGTTTGTTCATTCATATGTTGAATCACACAAAATGTGGACACTGATTTTGAGCTGTTACCAAAAGTATACAATACCTTTAAAACGAGGTTTTTGAATTCGCTTTGTGTTTGCTTGTAAGTGTACTTGTCCAAAGTATTTATTAATAAATGTGTTTTTGCTCATCTAAATATAATGTGGCTTTCTTCATTGGAAGAAAAAAGCTTTCATTTAAATGATTGTTTTTGCTTGTGGTTGTTAGAATAAAACTGTGCGGTGACACGTGGGTGTCGTGAAGGGGAAAGTATGGGTTAAGGTGTGTGTCTATTTGTGTTTTGTTGTAAGGGGTTCTCAGGCGGTTGGTTTTTTTAAATTAGAAGGTTACACGTGGTAGGTTTGGTAGCGTGGCGGAAAGTGTTAAGTAAGAGATAGTCTTGGTTCCAAGACCATGGTGTTTGCGCGCACACACACAACCAACGTTCAGATCTATGTACACCGCACACTGTACATTTGTAATGAATAAACATAGAGGGCGCTTTGTAATTTTGTTCCCTGGATCTCACCAAGTCTTACCAAGTCTTACAAAGTCTGGTCACGCCTCCAAAATGTCCAAGACCTTGGTTAGATCCAGATGTCGGTGAGCCGGAAAATAACACTAGTCACAGCGCCCTCTATGTTTATTCATTACAAACGTGCCAGTGTATACCCGAACGTTGGTACTGATTGTGTGTACCGAGCAAACACCATGGTCTTGGAACTAAGAGAGGCACTCGGGGTCTGGGTGTGGGGTGCATGTCATTGGCTATACTCTGTTTCTAAGATAATGTGGTATAAAACATCTGCGGGTGAACATACTCCCATGTTATTATTGTGGTGGTTTTTTTGTTTACAATTAATGTTTATTTTTGAGGGTTTTAACTAATCTTGTGATGAGAAAATACAAATTAAAATACCTGAGTGGGGAAGACTCATGACAAGACTTCAACGATTACCGGTCGCCTAAATATCGGTCATTATTAGTCATTCTCGTTGTCTCATCATTGACACAAAATAAAACTAACAGGATGAAACAATACAACAGTAGAAAGAAACTTTCACCAATGATGGACAATTATTAGCCAGTTATTTAGCGGTGGAATGTTGTTCCGATTCCCGAAGCCATACTGATGGTTGATATCTATGCGTATTTAAGTTTTTTGTGGAGGGGGTTAAATTACGGGGCAAATTTATTTTTTCTTCTGAGATAATTTTTGAGTGTCAATATTATCCTAACTATTTCAAATTAATACTAAGAGAGAGCTGGTAGTGGAATGTTGGTTAACTGAAGTTTCAAAACCACTTGGTATATCTTTGGAAATACTGGCCGATTGGGACACCCTTTACTACCAGGTGGGATTGATGGGTTTTGTGGAGGGGATTAGGGATTTAAGATTTAGAACGGTTAACGGCGGATGGTTAACTATTTAAAATTTATAAATTGTGTAGCCCTTGTGGAAAAACTGGTGTTTATGGCCTGTTGTAACTTTAAGAACCCAGTTGGGGATTGGCGTTTTGTGGTGGGGGTTACGGGGGAAAAGTTGCTTTCTTCTCTTTTCGCGTGTCACTTCTCCCAAAGAACTGAAATTAGTGATTGAATAAAGATTTAGCCGGTTAGCTGTTGATTGTTGCTCATTTGAATTTTCTGAATCTCATAGCCTAGGCTCGCGGAAATTTTGCGAGTTGGCCTGGGATTGGTAGGTTTTGTGGAGGGGGTTACGGGGGCAAAGTTACTTCCTTTTCAATTAAATATTTGAGCATCATAATTAAGTCAAATTAATGATGGTAGTAAAAAATAATTCCCCATTAAAAATCAATGTGAACTTTATGATTGGAGCCCCTTTAGAAGTACTGTCGCCTAAGGCCCTATGTAACTGTTAGAGTACGTTGGAGATAGGCGTTTTGTGGAGAGGGTTACGGGGAAAAGTTGCTTTCTTCTCTTTTCGCGTGTACGTCTTTTCTCCCTATGAACTAAAATTAGTGATTGAACAAAGATATAGACGGTTAGCTGTTGATTGTTGCTCATTTGAAATTTCGGAATCTCATAGACCCTGAGGAAATACTGGCGTTTTGGGTCCATGTAGGCCTATAACTTTTTAAGTACTTAATGGGGTTGGTTTGTTTTGTGGTGGGGTTATGTGGCAAAGTTGTTTTCTTCTCCAAGTTCACGTGTCATTTCTCCCAATGAACTAAAATTAGTGACTGAATAAAGATTTAGCTGGTCAGCGGTGGAATGACGTTGCTCATTTGAAATCTCCAAATCTCATATAGCTCCTGTGGAAATACCTGCGATTTGGCCAAGGCCCTATTAAACTTTTAAAGTACCAGGTGGGATCGGTGGATTTTATGGAGGGGGTTACGGGGGAAAAATTGCTTTCCTTTTGCGATTAAATATTTGAGCATCACTTATCATAATTAAGTCAAATTAGAGTTTGAATGTGAACAATTCCCCATTAAAGGGAAATTAATGTGAATTCTATGATTGGAGTCATTCAAAAGATCATGTGTATAATAGTTAATACCGAGAGAGGGCGCTTTCTGCGATATTAAACCGTATGGGTCCTAAAGCCAAAAATGGAAAAACTGCACAGAAATCATATTTGTCTCGCGCTAAAATGTTTAGAGCTAAGGTAGCCAGTCTATATCGAAAAGGAAATGTGGATTAAAAAAATTTCTCGGTGGGAACTTTGATTGTCAATTTCTTCAGGTTTTCGATGATGAATGAATTTCTTGAACCATGCAATGAAAGCATTAACAGGTAAGGGTCACATTGGTGAATTGTAAGTCAGTAAAGTTTGGTAAAAGTGATGCCCTTTTAATTTGGATCAACCCAGTCATGTTTCGAATGTAGCACTCATGTGTACATTCATGCAATGTATGTACTACTACACAAAGTCCAAGTACAGTACGAGTCCATACAGATGTACAACACAATGCTAAGCTAAGTGGGGACTGTGTTTGTCTTAATAATATTTTTAGAGCTGCTCAGTCAAACTTGGTGTCAATGGTAATGTTGTCTACTCTGTTCTAAATCGATTGAAATAACAATTCACTCTCCATTTTTTTTTTTTTTTTGTTGATTTAAAAAAAATGTGCATTTAAATTATTAATAAAATAAACTTATTCATCTTTATAATTTTTTATTATTTATATGGGGTTTTTTTGTAAGTTTTTTTCAGGGGGGGGGGGGGTTGGGTGGTTGGCTTGACACATTAATACAAATCAGTCATTGATTTATCTGTCAATGATTTATTATTCATTCTTACATTTACAAGGACAAAATTTAACTCTGGTTGACTAGACTTAACAGTTGATTGCCCAATCCTTAAAAAGAACAAAAGTAAGTACAGGATTAACAATATAATTTTAACAAACTGATTAGTTTCAAGAAGGGGTAGCTATAATTTCCCTGGAGTTTGCCAGTTCCAGTGTAAAAAGATCAACAAAATACTTCAAGGAATTTCCCTAAAATCTCGTAATTGATATGAAAAGGGTAATACTAATAGGCCAAAAAGAGAATTCATACTCTGTTAAAGCATGCAGAGCTATATAGCTCCATGGTCGTCCATGGTTAAAGCAACTATACTCCCAGAAACTGCCATACAATTCAAAAGTTTATTTTGAACTTTGAACTACCTGTTCATTAAACAAAGAAAGTGTGTATGATAACAACTCATGAATTACAGAAATACAAGAATGATCCATCATAACATGAAAATTAATCTGCAGCTATAATAACACCTTAAAGGCCCTGTACACTATTGGTAAGATCGAAAAACACAAATGTTCACAGATTCACACATAACTTACATGATTTAAAGTAAGTAATGGTAGAAAGGGTTCCTTAAAATATTTCTGCCTAAAATGCTATCGTTTCTGAGAAATGAGTAAAACAATAGTTTTTATCATGCGTGATAATAAACTTGATGTTTGAAAAACAGAAAACACATAAGGTCTCTTTTCACGTGCCTGTGCTCTACCAACTGAGCTATCTACATGTAGCCCTATGTTGGCGGTCTCCCTATTTTGTCAATATCCTTGTTCGGTGGGTGCCATAAACCATAAACTGCCGTGTAGCCAGGGATCACACCCAAGTATACGATACAACCTGGGAAGCGGTAGCCAGGGGATCACCTGAAAGGAATGAAACTTTTTTGTTTCAACTCTTAAGTTATAAACCACACGGGAAACTGACTGGGTAATTTTCTTTTTGATGAAATGGGGAAACTGCCAACACAGAGCTCAGTTGGTATGAGCGCCGGGGCGTTAAACCAGCGGTCATTAGTTCAAATCCTGATCTAGACAATTTTTTATTGTTCAACCCCAAATCATGCAATTAACTCAAAAGAACCAAGCAGGCCCAATATTCATAACAATATTTTGTTTACAAAATGTAAACAAAGGAATTACATATGTTTTACATGTTTGTCAAGTTCCCTGTCTGCAGAGCAATCATAAACACACATTCTCATTATCCCTCAAAGGCACCAAACTATTCTGCCTCCCAGCCTCATTTTGATTACATTGATTTTTTTTGAGAGACAAACAAGATGGCTGCTCCATGATAATAATAATAATAATAATAACAAAAGCATTTGATAAAGCGCCTTTTCCAGTGGATACAAAGCGCTTACAACAAAACAAAACACATGAACAAAAAAGAAAATGACATCACACAACATAAAACAAAGTCATGGGAGAGTCATCAGTTTTGAGTTTCTGAACTAGCAGTAGTGAACAGATAAGTTTTCAAGTTCTTTCTGAAGCAAATGACAGATGAAGAGTTTCTCAAATCTCGAGGAGTAGCATTCCAGAACTTTGGCGCCACTGTGGAAAACGCCATATCGCCTGCACGTTTCTTGGTGATAGGTTGATTCAACTTGATTGCAGCAGAAGATCGAGTTATGCGAGTGGGAACAAGAATATCTAAACAGTCGGAGATATAACTTGGACTCACATCGGACAGAGACTTAAACACAAGCAGAAGGACCTTAAAAATGATTCGTTGGCGTATCGGCAGCCAGTGGAGTTCTTGAAGAAGTGGAGCAGCGTGTGTGCGAGTTGGAAGAGAAAAAACAAGTCTGGCAGCCTTGTTCTGTAGGCACTGGAGTTTAGTAATATCCTTTTTATGAAGTCCACTGTAGAGAGAGTTGCAATAATCAAGGCGAGAAGATATTAATGCTCTTACCACACTGTGACACGTGTTGTGGTCAATGAAGCGCCGTATGCGCCACAAGTTACGAATATGGAAGTTGATGCTGGAACTCAATTTTGAGACTTGATCGCTCATTCTGGCAGCGGAATCAAAATAAAAACCAAGATTCCGGACATATTTTGAAGGCTGTATGTGTGCATTCCCAATACGCAGTGATATGTTTTGAATTTGTTGAAGAGACAGGTGACGAGGAGAAGCTGTGATGAGAAATTCAGTCTTGTCTTCATTAAGATTGAGTTTATTAGCTGTCATCCAAGACTGGACATCGTTGACACAGTTAGTGAGCCTGGATAAAGTGTGGTTTATGTCATTGGTGTCGTTAGGGTTGAAGTCAAGATAGATTTGTATATCATCCGCGTACATATGAAATGTCACATTGTGACGCCGTAAGATATCACCGATGGGTACTGTGTATAAGGTAAACATCAACGGGCCGATTACAGATCCCTGAGGTAGTCCGTACAATAAATGATTAATTTCAGAGAACACACCAGATACACACACACGGTTAGTGCGATTGCCAAGGTATGATGCAACCCACTTTAATGCTGTACCAGTTATTCCAAATCTTTTCTCAAGACGTTCACAAAGGAGTGTATGGTCGACTGTGTCAAATGCTGCTGATAAATCAAGTAACAGCAGCATAACACCTCTTTGGTTATCAACAGCTCGGAGGATGTCATCATGGACTTTAAGGAGTGCAGTTTCTGTAGAGTGATGGGATTTGTATGCAGACTGTAGAGGTTCACCTAAACCATGTTCGTTGATGTGATCGTTGACTTGGGCGGACATTACTTTTTCAATCAATTTTGATCTAAACTGGATGTTAGACACCGGGCGGTAGTTCTTTAGAACATTCTTATCGAGTGACGGCTTCTTGAGAATAGGGGTGATGACAGCGTCCTTTAGTGAATCCGGGAATTCACCAGTAGACAGAGAGGCGTTCACCAAGTCGGTCAGATTGGGCAGCATGATATCAATGTGTTGTTTTAAAAGCCACGTTGGGAGGGGATCAAGGGAGCAAGATTTTGATGGTGAGCGTTGAATCACTTTAGCAAGGTCATCAGATGATATTGGCTTGAAGGATTCCAGAATATGCTCAGTTTCCTTATTCCCAGCAGATGGATCAATACCAGAAGATTGTTGATCAAGGTTGTGCCGTATTTTGCTTACTTTCTCACAGAAAAATTCCGAAAATTCATTAGCGAGATCAGCAGGTGAATCATGAACAGGCAGTGGACGATCTTTGTTATTAAGAAGAATATTGACAGTCTTAAAAGCATCCTTGATTGTACAGTCTGAGAGTTCATCTGTATAGAACTTGGTTTTGGCTTTGATTACAAAATCTTTTACTTTTTGTTTTGCCACTTTGAAATGATGAAGGTTTTCGTCAGTTTTGATTTTATGGAGTTTCCTCTCACAGCGGCGGCGCTCACGACGTGCAGAATCGATGTCGGAGTTATACCATTTAGGTCGTCGGTGTGGTTTGAAGGTTTTTATTTGAAGTGGGGCGTAGGCATCAAGGGAATCACGGACAGCAGAATCAAATTTGGCGATAATGTTATTGACATTTACATTCACATTGTGTTGACAGCTCGTATGCTCAATAGATAAGAATCTGTCTTGTAGATCCGTAGCAAAAGTGTCGTGGTCCATATTACGATACTTCCTGAAAGTTACTGTTTTCTTAGCCATATTCGGTTTAGGCAAGTTTAGGGTACAGCACACAACAAAATGATCAGATTCATGATTTCTATGAATGGATAAATTTGAAATAACATTGTCGTCAGTTCTGGTGATAACTGGATCCAATATATGTCCGAGATTGTGGGTAGGTTCAGAAACATGTTGCATTAAACCGACAGCATCAAGTGTTGAAATAACATGAGCGACATCAGGTTTGCAGGGTCTATCAAAGTGGACATTAAGGTCTCCAAGCAAAATAAGATGACCTGGTAACAGATTAACAGCATCAATAAAGTCATCAAATTCTGACAAGAAACCTGATACAGTAAATCCATTCCACGATGATGGCGGAGGTCTATATATTATAACTAGTTGGAGTGTGCGAGATGTATTTGAGATGAGGGCATATTCGAACATAGTAAATGCAGGCAAATAATGTGTAACTAACTTCAGTTTAAGTTCAGTCTTAGATAAAACTCCTATGCCTCCATGGTGATCAGTCTCCGACGCACGCGGTACGTTTATAAATGTGTACCCTGGTGGTGTAAGTTCTCCAATGGCGACAGAATCATCGGGAGAGAGCCAAGTCTCTGTGAGACACATGACATCAATGTCATTCTCAAGAACATAATCAAGGCAATAATGAGTCTTGTTTTTAACAGAGTGTGCATTCCAGTGTCTAACATGAATTTGGTGAACGGATTTTGGCAGTGCAACCAGTGCTGCATTAGTAGTAATATGTTCAGTGATGATAGAAGGAGCATTAACATTGAAGTGGTGCCTTTGTTTCATAGCACGCATCCCCCTATGAGTACGACGAGGCTGTATTCCCAGAAAATTGATGTAATTTTGTAGAGTGGGAGAAATTGAAGTGCTGGGCGAGTTGAGAAGAAGAAGCTGATTTCGACTGTAGCAAGTTGCTTTTGGGTTAATATGCTGGTTTCTTTCAGTGGTTTCATCTGGGCCTGGGTTAGGATTTATGTCACCACAGACCAATATATCAATCTGAAAAGTTGCAGTACTGTTGGCAAAATAACAGAGTGGAGATTTAAGGTATTTCAAATGTTGTAATAGTTGCAGTTTATAGGCAGCCAGGGGTTGAACATAGTATACATTTTCAATAGGCATACATGTACAACAAGCATAGTGTATTCCAAACAGGAAATAGACCCAGAAGAGTGCTATTGTCAGTGCCATTGTTTGCTAGACATGTGTTGATCCAGCCAAAGGAAGTAGCATTGTTCTCCTTCAAGTGTCAGGATGACTCATCAGTGGTTAAGGTGATAATGGTGACTGCATGCAATATCCTCAAGATGACTCATCAGTGGTAGAGGTGATAATGGTGGCTGCATGCAATCCTGTGTTAGAAACTCATATAGTTCACATCCAGAATTTAAAAACATGATCACTATCCTAAATACTGCTAGATAAATGTCACAAAGTAATCATCAGATTCCAGAAGGAAAGACCTATCCAGCTGTATACAAATGAAGCTGCAAACTGATGAAAAAGTCCACAAAGATAGAGTTTAAAACAGAGACAAGTGGAGAGGCGACCTACTCATGCAGGCGCACTCTATCCAGTCTATTGGTCTGGCCACCTAGTTCATTACTTCCCAAAGCCTCAGTACATACATGTAAACCACTGCTTGCATAGATTGTTCATATCCATGGTTGACATCATATTGTCCAGAACATCAGCTGTGCTTGGTTTGACTTCAGTCTCTTTAGATGGCTGTAAATTAAAGTAGATACAAAAACAAGGTAATTCATTGACCCAATTTATTTATTTATTTTTTTGAGAGAGACAGAAATCGCCTAGCATCACAAAGCCGACTTCTAGGTGAGGGCTTCACTTAAGGTGAGGGCTTCACTTAATAGTTTAATGCTGTCAACCCAAATCAACTGTTACTAGGGCCAATATATTTTGGGGGAGGAAAAATAATGATGTGACAACAACAAAAATCAAACAAAATTGCACCAATGTTTATCTCCCACAGCTAATGGCTCAGAGGTGCCCAGAAGCTTAATGGTGACCTTACTGTCGCGAGACTTACACAGCCTTTTTTCACAGCTCATAGTATTGTTCTTGCAAATATCATTGGTAGTTAGTATGTTTCAGAGATTAGGTTCCATACAAGAACTGAACAGCTTTTTAAAAAAAATGCCCTTAAACATGATTAGACGATTCTACAAATATGGAAACAAGAAAAAACACAAATACTGATGACTTTACCAGTTTTGTTTTTGTTTTTGGGGTGTTTTTTTTGGTAGGTGTTTATTAATGGCAATAATAGTGTGAGAAGCTGCCTTCATTGCATGGTAATGACCTTGGTTAATGGCTGGCTGCCAATGAACCTCAAGTTCGGCTCAGTCCATTAACAGCGGACAGCCACCAACCCAGTCATTACCACGCAGTGAAGATTGGCTCATCACACTGTTATTGCCTAATAGTAATACATTTAAGTAAGCAAAAAAAATCACAATTTCAACACATTGAAGGTTCATTTTTTACCAGTAGAACATTCCTTTGCAAGTTTGGGTATTACAAAACAGATAAGTCCATCCACTGACTTTGTTTCCAGCTGCAACAATGTTTTGCATTGGTTCCAATGACACATGCATCTTTAGAACCCAACACATTCCAACAGCTTATACTACCATGTGATGGGAACTGTACCCAATCAAACAAAATGAAACAGTCTGCTTAGGGGGGCGATACACAACCTAACAAACTCCAACAGACCCTTTTTGTTTGATTTTGTTGGAGTGTGTACACTTGGCATGTGCAAAATTTGATCAGTGAAATCACACAGTACCCAACGTAACATAATCAAACAACTATCTTTACACTATTTTTTTATGTGGGACAAAATGTTGTTTGAACTCAGTTCATTTGAAGCACAACTTGGGTTTCTCGCTGTCATACTGTTGGCTCCACACATGTACATAATGCTAAACTTGCCAACCATCCCCACTCAAACAAAATTACACAACATTAGACCATGGAGGTAAGAGCAATGCCAGACATGTACATTTCACACATCTACCATACCCACTCAATCAAATTCCAACACCATTACTTGGCAGCAAGGATACACAATCCCACAGAATCAAACACCCAATCCTAACTTCACTGTACTTAATTAACCTAACAAAATTAAACACTTTGCCCTGTTTGAATTTGTAGGGTTAGGGATCGTTAGGTTTAGTATAGTTTCAGTTAGTAAAGCTTAAATAGTTTAGTTTGTCATTAGAAGATTATTTCAGCTCAATACTCAATGATTCAATATACAGAGAGACTGGCCTAACAGTCAGTCTCACTTGGAGCTTACATTTATTCAAAAACCTTATCTTGAAATTTTAAATGCTCAATGATTCATAATGACTCATTTAGACTCAATATTACACAGAGAGACTGTCCTAACAGTCAGTCTCACTCAAAGCTTACATTCATTCAAAAACCTTATTCTAAAATTTGAAATGCTCAATGATTCATAGGACAGAGAGACTAGCCCAATAGTCAGTCTCACTCAGAGCTTACAGTCATTTAAACACTTTATCCTTAAATTTGAAAAATATCTTTAAACTATCAATGGTTATTCAGTGGATCTTATTTATTTATTTTTTTAGAACATGGTTCTTAAAAGATGGAGGGGGTGGGCTTAGTTACCTTAATCAAGTATATTGTTGCAGTGGTACAATTTGGATTTTTTGTGGGGAGCATTATCAATTTAAATATTTGTATTCTAATGTCTAATTTCAAAGAGTAAGTTATATGAAAAAGTGTAAAATACATTTTCTTTTAGAGTATAAGGTTTTGTTTTTTGTTAGTTATTATTTGTGCCAATAGACTCACACTACCAATTGCCCATTGCAAACTTCTACAAACCTGCTACAAATGTTTATTTCATTATAGGTCCCAGGGTGCAAGGAGGAGGCCTAACTGAATATTCTTTAGTATTTTTTGGGAATGGAAAGTTGAAAATTAGCTTGGTAAAAATATATTCCATTGATAAAAAACTTGTTGTAGTTTGAACCCCAAAATACAGGCTGAAAATCAAAGACATGATGGCCATTACCTGACACATCACCATAAAATTTGCCATCAATTTTATTATGTGCAAACATTGTACACAAAAAATTCAAGTTTTTCCATTACTAAAACTGCTGTCAGAATTAGTAGTGCTTTGTTTTTAGCTGCAACTATTTTTGGCATTTATTCTAATAATTCCGTATTTTATGTCAATAAAAGAGTTTCAGATAGTAATGCGTTGATAGATGAATTTGTCAATAGCTCATCATAACTCACTGCTGATCTTTCACTCGTTGAAAACCTTTATCCTAAAAATAGACAAATATTTATATTCGTTAAATAGTCGCTAAGTAATTCATTAGATGGAAAATTAATTTAAAACATTGTCATTGATGGCTGTTTCATCAAACGTCAATCTTTTACTTTCATTTTTGAGGGGGGGGGATGTTTAGATACTAAAGCAATTTTGCTGTTATGGTACACTCCGTTGGGTTGTTTGGTGTGCTTGCTCATTAATACCAATGGCCAATTTTAAAGAGTGAGCGGTTTGAAGAAGTCTAAATAATTCATAATCATAGTCCTTTTTGTAAGTGTAATGTTTCTTTGTTGTAGTTAATTGTGCAGATTGTTTCAAAATACCTTTTGCCTTATAAACTTCTGTCAACATTTTGACACCGCTAACTAATAATAATAATAACTATTAGTATTTCTAATATGCAAGTTTGGTTTTTGTTACTTACTGTTGGGGTGTTTTTTTTGTAGGTTTTATTTTATTTTTTTTGGGGGGGGGGGGGCGGGGATTTCTGATGTTTAAGGTCAACCTACACCAAACTTATCATATAACTGGACCTATATATGTATTTTATTTTTTTAACATATTGAATTTTCTTTAAAAAGTGAAAAATTCATTCAATGGCACTTGTAGTGCAAAAGAAATCCTAGTCTTAAAGGCAAAGTATACCATTTGTTTTTTGGAAGCGTTCAATTGTTTAATACTATCATATAAATGTTTATATTTTAACAATAACCCGTGAAACTTTCTTTTCAAAAGGTGGTCGCGCTTTTGAGATATCACCTAAAAATCCGGAGCGAAAATGTCCACGTAGGAAGAATAATCCCTAATTGGAATACACAATCTAAGAAGCGTTTCTGACAGAAACGCTTCTTAGATTACAATTCTGGGGCAAAAAACTAATATAATACACAGGCCTAACCACAAAACTTTGAAGAGAAATGTTTCTCAAAATGCTTTATACTATCGAAAGCTGCTGTAGGCTTCTAACCAATAGGTTTTTATTGCCATTAAATTTTAAGAGTGATTACCAAACGTACACATACTCATGTCATAGTCATACAGTCCCTTTAATAAAAAAAATAAATTAACATTATTAATAATTAAATAACCAGCTTTTTCAAAACATTTGAAGCCCCCCCAAAATATTCCACAAAACTTTAAATAATAATTTCCAATAAATTTTAACAAGTATTTACCCCCAAAAACTGGATTGTTGTTGAGCTCAGCTTACTCACCAACTTCAAGTCATAACAAAAACCATGTGCTCCTTCCAGTGTATGGCATGTTTACTTGAATAGGTACCCTGACTCACCAAGTAATCATAGCATGCAGTGCTTAATATTGGTACCAGGTTATTATGCTCCAAATTAAATAATTATTATAACAATGTAGAACATTACAGTTTTTGTTTATATTTTTTATATTATAATGTTACCTAAAAACTATCCTGGAACATTGGCTTTTGGTTTTAGAAAATTCAATTATAATTAGCTTTTAAATTTTTTTAAATGGAGATTTGAAAACAGCGCCACCTATTGGTGATGGTTCCTCAATTTAGTTGTGCATGCAGCATGTGGAGATTTTTTTTGGGTAATATAATATGTGGTTTATGAAACCTACTTTTATTATTTGGATTATAATTTTGAAATACTGTCAAGCTTCTAATGAGAAAGAGTCATATTCTGGAGTCTGAATTCAGGTAAAAATGCACCTTCTGGCTGATAGATTACAGTCAACAATTTTGATTGAATTGAACTGAATTGACTGTACAAAATGTAGTCTACACAAATATTCAATCATGGAGGAAGGGACATGGTTGAAATCATTGACAATTGACATTGTAATAATTTGTAATGTAGTTTATAATTGATCTTGGTGGTTGGTGTGTATAAATAATGCTGCATACACCCACGACTGCCAAAGTCAAGAAATTGGTCTGTATTTTATATACATGCTGTATGGTGTATAGTATACAGGGTGCAGTAAAATCAGGCAACCGCAACGTAGGGCTACTGGCATTGTTGAAAGTAATTAATTAATCATGTTGATTTGTCAACTACTAATATATTATTCATGAAACTATTATAGTCACAGCGTTGTTATAAATGTCATAAACGCAACGTCCTCTGACAAAACTCCACAATTATCCGTCCGTACGACGTTAAATAAAAACGTTCTCTGAACATTTGAATAACGTCCTAGCAACGTTGAGTGACGTTATTTTGTTTGCTGGGTACAGAGCCCCACAAGCCTGGTTCAGTTCTCAACCATGTTTTTATTTTTATTTTTATAAGTAATTATTTGCTGTTAGCTGACTTCTACATGTATTAAACAATATATTTATAATGTTTTGTTTGTTCAGGTTTCATTAGATTTAAGTGGTTTTAAAATTTGCAGAGTTTAGGCCTATTGTGAGGTATTTGATTTTTGTCCAACACGAAAAGTATGTTGATGCGTGTTACATGTGCGAGACAAATATTTTTAAATGCCCTAAACAAATGCAAGAAAGTTTGTACAACTGCGTGCTCGGGGAGCACAGCAGAACCCCAACTAGAAGTATGGAATACACCAAAATGTTTTTAATCGCTATTGCACTTATTACATCAATTGTTATTAAAATGGTTGCAATACCTGCTACTAATTATGAAGCTTACCAAGTACAAATGATTAAATATTTATCTTTTTGTTTTCTTACTTCCAGATTGATTTGTCTACATTCCCCAAGGGACAGACACAACCCAGCTAGCACACCCGCATTGGCCCAGACTTGGGCCGGGCCTGGCATCAGCAGGCAATAGAGCCGGCCCAGGGATGGCAGCCAGAGCTGGCCCAGGACTGGCATCATGTGGGCCAGTTCATGCCAGACCTGGCCCAAGCCATGGCGTGATCACTGCGCCAGAGCTGGCCCAAGCCATGGCGCCATCACTGTGCCAGACCTGGCCCATCACTGTGCCAGACCGGGCCCAAGAGTTCACCAGCCCCGGCCCAGATCTGGCATTAGACAAAAGAGCTGCCCCCCAAAAAAAATATATATATATATAATAATAATAATTAACAAATCTGTACAACGGTTTTCCTCATGTCGAAACTCAAAATTTAGCTTTCGCAGTATATTGCCCTATAACACGTTGTTAAAATAGACAAAAACACCATGGATCTACAAATTAAAACCTGATAGTTTTTATTGTTCAGGTAAACTGGGAGCTTGCATATCACAAGTTTATTACAATCAGTAAACTGTGTATTAATTATTAAAAGGCACTGGGGGGGTTGGACACGTTTGGCAAGTACTCAAAATATTAGCATAAAAACTTACTTGGTAACGAGCAACGGAGAGGTGTTGAAAGTATAAAACATTGTGAGAAACCACTCCCTCTGAAGTAACGTAGTTTTTGATAAAGAGGTCATTTCTTACTAAAATATTTGAATCTGAAATTCAGACCTGAAGCCTTTTCAGGAATCTGAAAACACATAAACGTGTGTGCATATATTTTCACAAGGCTACAAAGTTTCTTTGTGTACCTGCTCCCCTAAAATGGACATTAAACATTTCAGATTTGTCGGCCGCCTTTTTAAAATGTTTTAAGAGTCACTGCCTGTAAGAATGTACCAAATTAGGGGGTTCTCAAATCTTCTTCTAAAAAAATCAGAGTGATACAACATCATACCAAACTTGCTGACTGTTTTGGTTTGGGCGTAATAAATTATCAAAGTTTCAGCCACAAAAACCTCGTAAAACGAATAGTACATTCCCAGTAAAGGAAAAAACGTGCGCCAAGCTCGTCTCAACCAAAGTAAAACATTTTTGTTTAAACCTCCAGTTGGCACATAACAGAAGTAAAAATAAAATGTTGGGATCTCGTTGGCACGTCATGTTATGCTGACCTGAACCTTTGACGAACAGCGCCCTCGTGCCATTTTCAAGGCGTCATAACTCGATGCGCCTATAAGATCCCATGAAATAAACAAGTTCTGAAGTATATTTTGTTTCCTTGAGTCAGCAATGTAGCTTATTGATGCATATCTTTATACACACGTACTTTTTAAAGGCAGCTTTTCAAGTCAATCTGCGCAAATTAGTAATACTGCGGACATGAAAAATAAGACCATACAAGTGCTTCAAAGATAACAAAATACTTGGCTATCAATAAAATGGCCCTGGTCTCTCTACTGTGATCATGGACACTGGAAGAATTGTTCTAATCATCTTCATCTTCATCATCGACGTGAGCATGCCCAGTTATATTATAACAGTTCTCCCTGGCGCACTTACAGAGATCTGTACACGTGTTGGAGTCGCTGCATTTGTTCATCTTGCAACTCCCAGGGGGACAGTTTGCCACACAATCCTGGCTGTTAATTTGAAGGAGAAGAGCAGTGTTGGTGCTGTCTATTGCTGCTTGCTGTAGGTGCTTCCCATCGATGGTTGAGCATGTGGCAAGCCTTTCTGTTTTCCTCTTGCGTGTATGAGCCTCTACAAAATATTGCTCCCTCTGACATATCACACATATCCCTGGTAATACATGCTCAGATCTGGATTTCCCTCTCGTCTCCATACTAGAACGTAGAACACGTTTCTTCTTGATCGGTCTTTCTTCTAATACACAAAGAAACAAAAAAGTAACACAATAAATAACTTGCGGGGAACGCTATCAAATCGACCCTAAGCTTGCAAAGCATTTAAAAAAATTATAGCAAGTTAAATCCAAGCAAAAGATTCAGTTATTTAGCTCAGTGACCTTTAGAAGTGAAGCATGTTTTAAACACAATTAACACGAATATAAATAAATCACGATTGTGATTGTGAACCTTTAGCGGCCATGATGTTGAAGGTACGTGTAGAAATAATGTAACTTAAATCCATCCACCGTGTCCACTGTAATTTGTCAATGAGAAATTTTTCTACAGAAAATTCAAAATAATGGGTGAGAAAGTGCTCATTGAAAAAATTAATTGAACTGATTTACATCAAAATTTACTAGCAATTATCCAAGGACTACGTAATCAAATCAGGAGCTACATTAACATTGTACAATATGTGCATCATCATGATCATACGTGATGGTCATGAGGGTGTAGTGTACTTGGGAGCAGACTCCTGTCAACATTTCAAGAGGAGTTCAGTGTTCCAGATACTGGATTTAGAAAGGATGCAAAATAATAATGTATCCACTGCCACCTTTTCTCTAGTGTAAAGTTGCAACCTGGCAAAAATATTTTTCCTGAAAAGGTAAGATTAGCATGATTTATAATTATATGGGTTTGGGTTTGGTTTAAAATTTAGAATCCTTCAAATATGTAGGCCATGTAGGCCACTATTTTTGAAGAAAAGGTGATGATTGGATACTGCAAACAGATCAAACTTCAAACTTTACGACAGAAAGATCAACACCATGATGATGATTTCAAATTTTTGTGAACTAAAATTAGTAAAAAAACATTGGCTCAAACTGGGCATAATGACTAAAATTGCACATACCTGTACTAGCGGAGCTACTGGCAAGCATTTCTTTGCTCTTTGCCATCCGTTGGCTTACTCGCAAAATATGCTGCTTGTCTGTGAATCGGGAGTAACAAATGCGGTGAAATCCGGCATCGCTCGGAATTGGCATCGTCGCTACAACGCTGTCCCCATCATGATCATCCATGTCTGTCGAATTCTGCAGCATGTTTTGGGGTGAAACCTTTCGCAATTTCGGCCTGATTGCCCTCCAAATTCTGCCACTGTAGAGCACACTCTATAAAACGAGCCCATGTCTTGCTGTTACATTTAACTACAGTGGATTTTCTGGCCGGGAAAATACACATATAACAACTTATCTGAAACAATTCTTCGTCGCTCGATAACACTTCGTCTGCAGAAGAGTCGGCCATTTTGTGCTATCCTGATATTGATAGTAGAGCGCTTCTTATTGGTCGGCACGGACTAACTGGACGTACGGCTTTTCTGATTGGCTAGCCATTTTAATAGAGGCTCGGGCATTTTACAAAAGAATGTAAAAAATATTGAGACGTTTCTTTATAGTATTGTGAAATAAAAAAACAAAACTTTTGTTTTTAAAAAGAACGATTTATCAATTTATAAATTAATTAAAACAATTTTAACTTCAGAATTTAATTCAAGTTTAATAGTAAAAAAAAAAATTAAAATTAAATTTAATTTAAAATTATTTAAATAAAATGATAAATTACAATTAAAATTGTATATATATATATCTGTCAGCACACTGTAAACTGTACAGGAATTATTTTTTTTTGCCTGGCCTGGCCCACACTTGTGCCAGGTCCAGCATTATTTGGCATGGACTGGCATTGGAGTACGACTGATGCCACCACTGGGCCACATGTGGTCCAGAGGTGGCATCAGCTGGGCCAGTCCATGCCATATAATGCCAGGCCCGGCCCAAGTCTGGGCCAATGCGGGTGTGCTAGCTGGGAAGTTACACACAAGTTATGACAACAAGTTGAACACATCGCAGAAAGACAATGCACTGCTAGGCACCAGATTGATTCCTAACATCTGTTTCTTACATAAAGTACTACATTGTATAAACGATGCCCAGAATGAGCAGCTCACAACAAGAATCCATAAAGAAACCCAAGGTGGAAACTGCACATCAAACTCATATTGAACTCGTGTACAACTCATTGAGAGATGTGAAGCGCTGTAATCTCACAGTGCTAACAGTCAAGAGCCACATAGGACCTACAGGTAAATTAAGTGTCACAACGATGGAGAATCCCACTACAGAAACCAATAGAGTACAGGCTTCTCAACAACCGAGCCCCTAGCACTGCCCTGTGTGTACCACGATACTCTAACTGATACAACTTATGTTGAACTTGAAATTCAAAGTACCAACATTTTTGATGAGTAGATGCTGGATTTACACAAACAGAAAACCTGACAATCAACATTGTAAAGGGTACAACCTATATGCTAATCTTGAAAGTCTCATCAGTGCCAACAGTTGAGACGAGGAGATACTACAAGGACATGAACAGAAAGTCTGACAAAATTGAATCAGTACTCCACAGGAACACAGAGTTTTGTAAGGTATAACTCAAAGTTCTTGCATGAGAGATGAATTTGTCTACAGAGAGTTGTTTCCCATTACTTAAACCACTTCCAAAACTGATAGTGTTCCCGCAGGAGTTGGAGAGTGTTGCACAGTGTTCTGCACTCTATTTGGCATTCATCAATTGAAGAGGACATAGACATGATGTGACAATTAAGCCCAAAAATTTGACAAGTGCTCACCACATGATCCAAGAAAAAGTTCAAACCACGCTGCTCTGTAATCTAAAGAGGGATATGGTGGATGCCGAAACAATTGACAACCCACATACTTAGTTCAGTACTCACCAAATACACCTATAGAATACTGCAACTCATGCTGCACCTAAAATTCAGGTGAACTAGATGTTGCAATAATACAGTTCCAAATACTGCCAGATGACTGCCACATATCCTACTTTTCTTCTCAGTATTCTACAACTTATGCTGATGCGTTGTACCACATCAGCAGAAAGCCCAATAAACTTATCCGTACTCAACACAGGAACACAGAGCATGTTGCAGAGTACTCTGTACCAATACAAGGGATAAACTCACGGTGACTTCATGACAGATTAGCAAAATTTATAGAGTTGTGTTCTATTACTAGAAAAGCTCCACAAAACTGCTCAGCGGTGTACCACTGGAATTACAGAGGATGTACATGTAATAGGAAGAGAAGAATATGGAGATGCTGCGACAATCAAGTCTACGGTAATTGACACAGTGCTTACTACAGGAACTAAGAAGTGCTTAGTTCATGCTGCTATTATCTCAATTATTTGCAGTAGTGAAGGCTATGTAAAGATGTTGGAACAATTGATTGCCAAAAAAATGATAAATCCTAACCATCATTTTTCGAAAAAAGCTAACATAGTCAACAACATAGCTGAGGACTTGCTTCTGATAAGAAAACCCACAGATAATATAACACATGGACGTCAACAAGAATTGTTTTAAAGCTCTTACATTTCTCTGCATCATTTTGAATGAAGTCACAAACTTTAATCGACTTTGAACTGATTACCTGTACATCTACATGCTCCAGTTCTCCTCCCTTGGTCATCTGCTTTCTGGTCCCTGGTGTATGTGAAGTACCAGGTTCCCTCCCTGGCTGTTCCCAATTGAGATTTGCCGGAAAATTTTCTTAGAGGACTCCGTTTGTTCAGCTCTCAAAATGTCTATCAAGCAACACCCGCCATCCGCAGTGAACCAGTTGCATACAGTGTGGATTACCCTGTTTCCCTCTCATGACATCTATTGAATGTTTCCCCATTTAGGTTTGGCTGAAAACTCTCATTGGATTCTGTTCAACTTGCAAAATGTGCTCTGGACAGCTTGCACTCCTGTTTCCACTCTACCATGGTTGAACATCCAGCAGGACTATAACTACAAGTAGCTGCTTAACAACCTTCAGCTGTAAAGAAGATGAAGGTAGGTGTTTAACATATTTTGACAACTTTTTGCTTACTTTCAAAAAGTCTAAAATAGTCAGTAATATTGTATAATGCTTACGTTTGTTTTGTGGAACAATCACATTTTGTATATAAGTACATGAGGTGCTGTATACGTTTGGTAATTGGAGCCTACTGATTGTGTTAATCCTATATAAATGTAGGTACATACAATAAAACTAACCTGTGAAAATTTCACTTCAAAATGTGGTCACGTTTTTGAGATATCACTGAAAAACCGGAGCGAATATTTACACGCAGGAAGAATATTCCCCATAGGAATACACAGTCTGAGAAGCGTTTCTGACAGAAACGCTTCTCAGATTCAAATTTTGGGGAATAAAAAGTGATATATTTTTCCATAACCACAGTACTTCGAAGTTAAAAGTTTCTCAAAATTAATTGCCATTCATTTTGAGAGTCATTACCAAACGTGTACTGTGCCTAAGGTAAAAATTTGCACTAATGAATTGGGGGAGTATTTGAATGCGGCTATTGAAACTTTTAACATTGTTCTATTATTTTCTACCTCCTTTAACCCTCCTACTGTTCGCAACATTTTCAAGTGAGTTGACCAACCATATGAAACCATTCAACTGCCAAAGTTGTGTATGGTGGCACAACTGTGCACAGAACTAACTGTGTACTGTGTACATGCATTCCCTCATGGTATCATATTGCAAGGCTGGCATAGCTTATCTATCATTCAAAACCACAGTGAATGGTATTGAATGGTCAGACAGCAAGAGGGTTTTAATAGACTTTAAATGTGTGTCCACAGTCTAAAAATTGGCTGCACTACATCTTAAAAAGATAAGAATTATAACTGGCTAAACAAGCAGTATCAAGCTAAGATAGATGATGTTGAAGAGAAAATCTTACAGGACACAGTAAAGTAACCTTTCATGGTGGGAAGGGCTTAACCCATTTAGTACCAGCGATCATTCCTAATGATTTTCTGCAAGCAATGGACCTATTGGCTAATAATGAGTTGAGTGAAAGTGCCACGGTGGATTCAACCAACCTGTATATATTTCCCTTTGTTTCAGGTTGGCATTGTGTGCAAAGTGTTTGCAACATGGTTGGTAATCTGCAAGAGTAGCAACCTCCTGACTGCAACCAAATTGGGACTTATAGAGCCATGTCTATGGATGTTCCTGATGGAGAGAGGCAGTTCCTTACCACAAACACATAAGACATTCAACTGAAGTCAATCACAACACATACCATGCTCCATCGGCAGAACAAGAAATGACTGTGGCGGGAAAAAGACTGCAATAGATGGATAAACTAAGGTAAGAACTATCTAATAGCTGTCTATAGTGAAATTGAGTTTTGTCATGGGTGCACACTTACATTAGTGCACTGGCCGGATTCTTGCTACAAAAATTCACCTTTGCTTGAACCAAATTGCTGCTAATGGCTTGCCCTGCTGTTTAGTGTAGTTCTTACAATCCAAGGGGTGCAAGCAAGCGCGGATGATTGTAAAGAAAATGTCTTAGAAAATAACGTAACAAGGTGCTGTACCATTATTGGTAGATCCATGCGTTATGTGAGACTTGGGTGTTATTATTAATATCGTAATCTTGTTGCAAGCTCTGTTTGAAAATAGCTCAGTACTGTGTACTCTTTGAAACAAGCATTTGTGCAGCTTTCATCCAAATCAACACTGTTGGTGTCTGATTTTTGATTTTTACAACCCTTGGTTAAATTAAAAAAATTGTGATTAAAAAGCCTGAAAAGTCTATTAAGCCCTTTACCATTATGAACAAGTAGGTCTGCCCTTGTACTCGATAAAATTGTTCCTACTTTTTTCCCAAGGACTTTCCCCAGGTCTTACTTTAAGCAGCAATGTCATAGTTGTTATAGCGCATGATTTTATTAGTAATGTACATTTGCCATGGATGAAACATTCAGAAAGGTGACATTCAGGGCGATCATTAACTGTTGTTTTTGAGAGTCCTGCATTCCAGGTCCCCAAAGCAATTCTGTTAGTTAATTTTGTTTTGTGGATTAAATTAAACTGTAGTACTTGGGTATTTTTCCATTGTTGAGAAAAAAACTGATAGGAGAGTGGCTGACCCATGGTAGACCTATCTATGATTGGTGTCCATAAATAGGTTATGAGTATAGACTGTGCAAGTCTCGCGCGTATCCGAACGAGAAAACACGTCAAACGAAGAACATTTTTATTTCTGAAATCAAATCTTTGTTTTAAATTATATCTCATGACAAAATCTGAACAACAAAAATAAATTATTACAATTTTATGAAATTAGTTTTAGCTTTTAAAAAAAATACGCCAAAGTGTGTTAATTATTATTAAAAACAAATTAAAACTCTGGGACAAGGATGCTTTTTTGATGTTAACTTTTTAGAAACCCCTTACGCAGATTCGTGAAGGTCAAACGGGTTTTAAATTGACCCGTATCGCAGTTTAAAGAGGAATGCCGACGCCTCAACACCATAGACTGCAATGAAAAGGGTTCGCTTTGCAATTACAGCATCTGGCAATTATAATAGCGCATCCAAAACAAGCTTTTACATAAGTTTTATGATCGGAGGTGAGCACAAAATTCTAAATTTTTTGCAATAACCGGAAGCTGAGGTCAAGTTTAATTCTCGGGTTTTCTTCGTTATATTGTTGAATTGGTTTTACTTTCATATTTTGTTATCACTTAGTATTACATTCCCAACAACATGTATACTTTTCTAGGTCATAAACTACGTTAAACTAAAATAATTGACGAAACAAAATCTCGCCCACGTAAAACTCCATATGGTTGGGACCACTATAGTCCCGGAAGTTCGAATGCGCGCGAGACTTGCACAGTCTATTACAAAAGGCACAATGTTTATGTAGTAGTGAAAATTGTGAGAATTTCTTTAACAGCAGTTGAATTCAGCATTTGAGGGCCTTTTCTCGGTTGTGAATGGTCAGTGCATAAAGGAGGAGAGCTTACGGGAATGCAAAGTAGTTATAGGAATTAACACAAAAGCTCCATTTGTGCGTGCAGGCCCGCATAGTTATACCATTAGTTTCGGAACGGATCAGGCACTCTACACAAGTCAACAAACTGGCCAACAAAACAAAGAAAATATATGAACAAATAAATGTTTTTTCAAAAGGTAGGCATACAGATTGAAATATTTAAAATGTTTTTTGTTTTACCTCCTCCCCAGATTATCTACATGATGTTTCCTCTGCAACAGCCTCTTCAAGCTGACGTAACTGCAGGGTTTTGGATACAAACTCACCTATAGCAATAAAGGTACATGTAGGAAAGGATTACAATGTCAGTTTAGAACTTTGAAACATTGAAACAAATCCTGGCCGACCTGATTGTGTCAGCAACATTAGGGACAATGACTGTTTGAAGTTTTATTTGAATAATGTTGGATTTCTCAAAGCTTTATAATGCATGTTATTTAATTGACACTATGACCATGTACACTTGATCTCTTTGGCAGTGTGTACCTGTGTAATACCAACATGTGCATGGAGTTGTACACTAATATGCTCGTACAAAAATAAAGTCCTTATGTTTTCAAAACTTACGAGGATCATCACCAAAGAACTTCAGCAAATTCTTCAATTAAAAATCTGAAATCTTAGAGTAAATGTTAAACATGATTTTGTTCAAAAACATAATGATCATACTACATTCAACTAAGCTTCCCTAACCTTCACAATGAATCAAAAAGCAGACATAAATTTAAACAAACACACAAACAAACAAACATTTTAAACATATGAGCATTAACTACCCTCCCTGAATACATTATTCTTTATCTGGAGTGTAGTGTTATGCAAACAGGCTTTAATTTACTTGTAGTTGTAAACCAATCAGTTTTTGTTTCTTACATTTCACGGTAGATAACATCCTGTGTTTGAACCAATTGAAACTCTGTAAGTTAATTGGTTTCCATGTGTATTATTTGCAGAATCAAGTATTCAAGTTGAAAGGAATGAAAGGAGACTACTCTCTTCAAAGACCTTGTGAATGAAGGAAACTTTCATCAACCCATGCTGCAAGACGCAATGTCTGAGGAGATATCATTTTTGCAAGGAGCAATGCTTGAGGAGACAGATCTGCAAGGATCTTTGAACACTGAAGCATCATCAACCCATGCTACAAGTTCTATTCCAGCAATGACTCTGTGAACATTTTGGACTTGAATAAACTCAAACTCACTGTTGACTTTGAGATTAAGTACTGGTGTTATCTAATGCAGCATCTCAAAGCCTGGATTGGAGACAGAATTCCTGAAGACTCTTTGAACACTTGAGATGCAAATGAGGTGAAGATATTGATATCAATTCTGCAAGGATTGGATGAACACTGAAACATAATCAACCCATGCTGCAAGATTCTACACCAAGATGGAGGAGACCCACACTGCAACAATGACTCTGTGAACAATTTGGACTGGAATAAACCCAAACTCACCTATTGCTTTGAGATGCAGCACTAGAGTGATCTAATGCTACATCTCAAAGCCTAGATTGGAGACAGAATTCCCAAACACTCTTTGAACACTTGAGATGCAAATGAGATGAGAAGGATACATCAGTTCTGTAAAGAGTGTATGCAAGGCTAGAGACATTTCTGAACTCACTTTGACAGTGCACTCTTTGGAACCGCAATGTGATCGACATACAGGGACCAGACCGTTTGTATAGGATCTCAAAATCAATGAAGCAATGTCAATTTTCAAAAGGAAAAAAGATAGTCAGGGGAACAAGTCTGTCAATCAGTTTATATCGCCACCTTTTTCACGAACAGACAAATTTGTAAAAAGAAGTTTTGAAAACTGGATTATTATTATATTTTTTTACAGTAAACAGTTTCAGTCAACAAAAACATCAAGGTATTAAGCGATAACAGTTCTTAGTCTTTCAATTACACAAATTAGCACACAGATAATAGCACCAACATTGAAGTTTAAAAATGTTAATGTACAGGCAATTTTCAGTTTGCACAATGCCAAAAAGTTAGTGCTCTGGCTTTTGAGTTTAAAAAAGAGACATTCTGTGTGACCTAGATGAGCTTACAAGCTTCTCTAACTGACAACAATGTTTATGCATTGGTTTGAACATGATGCTTTGCACACAGACCATGTTTGTTCAAAAGTTTGTACAATTGGAAATCTCCGCATTTATAGTTCCTAAAATGTCAAAGAAGCACCTAACACTAGTCTTTGAAACAATGGTTTTAAACATTTGATTTTCTCCAAACATGTTTGATTGGCTGCAGGGTCAAAGTTGTCTCTTCATGAAAACGGTGACGGTATCTTGCAAAATTAGCACTTTAATTAACAATGTAGCATAGGTATCTGTTCATGCATGAACATGTATAGGGTTAGTGAAATAAAGGGGATTGAACTAGGGGAACCGTTATTTCTAATTAGCTTTTCAACAGCCTCTACCTTAAACAAACAAGTGTACTAAAAAGGATAGGATTAAAATAGAACTAGTTTTTCTAAATATTTTTGTTTATAAATGTAGCATCTCCCTAAAACAAACAAGTAGACTAAAATAAGTACAGGTAGGACTAATCCAGCAAAGTGTTTCTAAATAGATTGGAAACATCTTCTCCAACACAAACCATCAAGAGCCCTTAATGGAATAGGACTAAAACAGAATATTTACTAACAACCAACTACTACTACTAATAATAATAATAGTGGCTTCTTATATAGCGCTCATATCCGTCACTCAGTGACGCTCAAGGCGCTTCAACAGTCAATATTTTCCTGCAAGGTATATATGTGGAGCTACTTTTTGAATTTTGAGACCTATTTCTTTACATAGCACCATGTAATGGTTTACAAGGTGCTGTGGCGCAATATGCAGCCAATCAAACCAGGAACACCGGGGCAAACCCCCTCTCTTTTCGATAAGTGCACTGGGTTCTTTACGTGCATTACACAACACACGGGACCAACGGCTTTACGTCCCATCCGAAGGACGAAGCAATAATGGTTAAGTGTCTTGCTTAATAAGGACACAAGTGTCACGACCGGGACTCGAACCCACACTCTGCTGAACAGAAACACCAGAGCTTGAGTCCGGTGCTCTTATCCGCTCGGCCACGACACTAACTACTGAACTAAATGTGTGGGATTAGGAGAAACGGTATTTATAAATCATTTTGTCAACTCTCTCCAAAACTCCAATGTGGGGTTTTTTTTTCAACACAAACAAAAAAACATCAAGTGATCTTGAGTCCATGTTCATTTACAAGTCAAATTCTAAATCCTTTAAAATCCATGACAAAGAACCATGATTATTGAAAGGAAGATGAGCAGAGTACACTGTTGGTAATGCCAAGATTCTATCAGATCTCAACCACAGTTCTTCTCGGAACTAATACTTTCTTGAAAAAGATTTGATATATTATAGGAATGTTATCCATATGTTTAGTTCTTACTACAAGCTTCATGCAAAACTCTAAATCTCACTTAATAAGAACAAAGTTTATGTGAAAATGAAGTATTTAAAGTTCAGTGTAGTACTTTAAAAGAATTGAACAAACTTTAGTGCCGGTAACTTGGAGTCCTATGATAGAATAGTGCAGGTATTGTTTCAACAATCTTGTTGGATTCGACTTTAAAGTGCATCCAAGTCAATTTAGCAGATAGGAATTCATGCATGAACAGAGGGTAATTAGTATTTTAATTAGCATTCGTAGTTCTAAATAATGCTAGGAACAGCCTCTCACATGCTGGCCTGTGCGATTCATTTTTTAACACAACAAAACAAACAAATCAATGTTGAATTCCCACTATTTTGGTGGCGAGCTCTTAATTGTCTAACTTTCATGACGTAGGCAAAAGTCAGCGTCCTCGTGCAATGTTCTCATAGGCATGTCTCGTAGAAATCTGAACTTTCAAAAATTAAGTTACTGAAAACTAAAACAAAGTTTGCAAGATCTGGACCAATGGAGAACATGAGTTTTTTCTGTTGATACTTTATCAAATCTATGATGAGGTCATGGTAACAGTTCAAACAAAAATTGACATTCATTGGAGTCAGCTTTTTTAGCACCACAATATGAACAAGTTTTACGCTTGTTTGAATTACATGTGAAATCAGATATTTAACATGGCTTACGTGTGAGAGGCTGGTCTATCTATAACTATAAGTAAGTTTAATTAATTAGTAAGAGAGTGGAGGGTGAGTCTATAATGTCTGTTGGTAGGTGGGTACAAGATTGGTCATAAAGTACTTCTGAACTCAAAACTTTGACTCAAAAGGTCAAACATTTACCGTGCAAACTATCTAAAGAAACTTACATGTACAATACATTGGCTGGAATAGCTAATAATATTGTTGACCCTACCTTATTGAACTATGTAATTTTGTTTCAGAAACTTAAGCAAAACAAATTAATTATCATAAAAGGTGTTCTTGTGAAAAAACACCATATTCAGTTTTTGTTTGCAGCATTGACAATTGTCTTCAAAAGCTGACATCTAAATTCTGGATCTTCCTTTTACAATCAGCAGCAAATGCCACATGTTAACTTTGTCTATCTTTTTTATTAAGCATTTTTGTTACTTACAAAAAGTTGTTTTTTTCAAATTTTATCAATAGCATTCATAAAATGTACACCTCCCCGTCTTAGAGCACCCTTTGCTTGTAAGCCATTCATCAAGGATACAGCAGTTTCAACAATTTCATATTTTTCTGATCCAGTTGTCATAAATTGACATTTACCATAAGGCCAAATAGATCTTTTTGATTTACTAGAATGATAGGCCGACACTCTCATGTCACATTTTGTTTAACTATCAGTTTTGTTTTTTATATTAAACTCTTCTGAAGTACTGTAGCCAATCTTGTACCCCACATTTTGACTTTTTAGCAGCATGGACAAATTGTCTTAAAAAGCTGAACTCTAAATTCTGGACCTTCCTTACAATTCAAAATCAAAAATTACACATTTATTTTGCCCATCTTTTCCAGAGAACAATTCTGTTACTAATGGAAAGTTATCTTGTATTTTACCAACAGCATGGAAATGTATCCCCTCCCCTTTTACGGCACCCCGGTGCATGCAAGCCATCCTGGTGCTTGCACAAGTGTTCCCCGCCCGCAGGTGTCGGCAGGCTGGTCAGTGAGTTGCCCTCTGAAATGCACTTGCAGGTGTTTGGCTGTTTGTGATGTGTCAACCTTCCCAATACTTAGCGGTCTGGATGAATCAAAGACCCACAGTTGGCTACAACATGGTAAGGATCTTTTGAACTATAATAACCAGTTTTCTTTCCACAGAGGAGGATGTATTCATCTTCCACTCCAGGTATTGCACATGGAAGAAATGCCTTCAAGTCTACTCTGAACTGTACATTTCAGGAGTAATGGTTGCATCATGGTATTTTGATCCATGAGAATTGAATATCTACAAATGTACAATTTTTGCAAAGTATTTCTGAGATGTTTGTCATACAAAGGGATTTTGGTCACAATGCCTAAGCCAGCCAATCATTTGTTGAACGGTCACTATCTAAACCAATCTCTGCTTTGTGTTCGAAAAACAAGTTTTCTAATTTCAAGGAAAATCGTACAATCTTTGAGGAAGGAAATATAAACCCGGTCAAAGTTAATCAAATAAGATTTAATCAAAATAGGTTTAGTCAAATTCATCAGCACAAACAGTGAAAAACAGCTTTTCAAATTAATGAAGTAAAATTGTTTTAAAAACAAACCAACAGTTAAAAATCTTTACAACAATGTGTTAAAGTTTCAAACAAAATCTGAAATTCCTTAGAAAAAAACCTTGTTCACTCTAACAAATAAATAAGATATTACTAAATAAAGTAGAAATGAATGAGCTATTTCCAGAAATGTTGTTTGGTGACGAACAAATTATCAAGTCTTCCTAGCAAAATAAATAACAAAGGACAAACAAGTACAAGTATTAGGCAAACAAGATGCCAAAGCATTCCCAAGTTAGGATTGAAAAAGTTGCCATTTCAACAATAGCACTAAGAAAATGCTTCTTCTTGTTAAACAAAAAATCATGCACTCCCCTGTTGCTAAAAAAATCATACAATCAAATGGAAACTACACAATCTGCAAAAGTGCAGTTTGTTAAAAATCAAATCCTACCTTGAAGAGGCACAAAATCCATACTCAATGAAAATAAGTTACATCTAAATTGATGTTTTAAAATTTTGCAACAAACTCTTTCTGTTTGTTCAAACTATCTATTACTGAAGAGACGATCCTGGGTTCATTAGAAAAAAGATGTCCAAATGATGTTAACAAAGAATCTTCAAATCAAACCAGATACTCCTCAAGATCTTGATATGGCGTCGGCCAGTTTCTTTCAACAGACAAAACTGTTGATACAAGATGTTTGAAAAATGTAACAAAAACAAAAACGAAACTGCTCTGCAAGCAGTTCCAAAAACTATTTCACTATTTTAAAGCAGGCAAACAAAAAAACAGAACAAAACTCCGACAAATATGGAGAACTTAAAATGAGTTTAGTTCTATTATGCAAGTCATTGCACTGCAGCTGAAAATACCAACACTTTCTTGTCAATAATCACCATGACAATGATCACAGATTGAGAAAGGCAGCAGTCTATTGGAGACTTGAGCCTCAATGTGATTTTCATAAACCTGAATGATAGAAAAATCAAAATGGCTTACCTTGGAATATGGTCCATATTCAGTGGCATAGTAAACTAGTTTAACTTGTAACTCCAAAGATGTCAGTATTTGAGCTGAAATGTAACAAGTCAGAAAAGATACTTTTGAAATAAAAATACTGAAGTACTCTCCAATAATGGAGAAGTGTTATGACAGATCTACATAGTGGTTCCTGGCCAAACTGTAAAATCATGGTAGTTCCTGGCCATACTGTAAAACTGTTTCCATCACTGGGAAACATTGGGTGCCAAACTCTTTTAAACTGCTGTAGAGAGATGGCCTGGTGTGCAAAGGTGGAGCACCATACTATAAACTAGGGCTGCACATGGGACGATGTGGTGGGTCCCTCAGTATTGACAGAAACTGTGGTGTTAGACACGGGGTCCCAGTCCTGTTAGATAGGTCCATGATAACTTTAATTGAAGTAAGAATTCATGTACTGTAACTATACATCCTCAGCCATGCACTGATAGTCTTCAATCAAAGGCAATACCAAGCATGTTAGGGTTGAATATCAATCAAGGCATTGACCAAGGTCTTAGGGTTTGAAATGGAGACAGATTGTCTTCAGACCTTTGTTTCCATAGAAATAAGAAACACTACTGTGCCTGCAATGAATATCAAAAATTGTTTCAGTTGTAAACAATGATCTTTACTTTGAATGGGGAAGCTTCCTCAAGAAGAAACATGACAGTTGCTGTCATATTCCCTGAACTCGGTAATTGCAGTGACCTCTCATCAAACCAAGATGGCCACTGGTCATTTGATTAAGATACTGATTGTTGGTGAAGATGGGAATACAGCATGGTAAATATATTCAGGCCAATCCTTTGCTGATGATACATGATGCGAAATCACTGAAACAAGCCCCACCCGATGCCCAAAACAGTGGGTTTTAAAAATAATGCAGACACAGTCCACCTAGGTACCCTTACTGGGTAAAGAAACATTGCAGTATCAGTTTAAAGGCATATAGATGCTACCCTCGATGATATCCATATTCTGGGTAGAGAGGGAAGTAATCTAGTCAAGGAGCTACTGTCAGACCTACCAAGAGAACTATGACACAAACTTCACCAAAGAATGAGGAAGCAAGCATTATGAGTCTTTATGTCCAAGGCATTAAATGTCTACATACAGTAAACCTGTACAAGAACGTACATGTGTGAAGACACTTTGGTTTCCCTAAAGTATAAAAACTCCCCATGAAGAGTTTTCTTTTGAATGGTCAATGCCTTGATTGATCTTTGCTAAATACAAGCAACCTTTATCTTTGAATTCAGGCTTGGGGTATTCAGGTGATTCATGTCCAAGTACAGTGTTGAAGTCAGAACCAAAAATACAACTAGTTCTTTGGGATAATAGCTTTTTAGCACTGGCTTTCAACCAGTGAAGGTTTTGAAGAAACCAATAACATTCAGATATAACATGTCAGAACCACAAAATCAAAGGGTAAGTTCAAATTCAAACCTCAGATATAAAAAAAAAATGGTCTGAAACTAAAAAGTTCACATTCGTTATGTGATAGACAAAAGCAATTAATGAAGACATCCATCACCTAAATTCAATCATTTTAGAAGCAGGTAATATTTAACTTTCTTGCATAACCCCAAGCCTGGTTAGTCCTTAAACTGACAGTAGGTTTGTACCTTGTATAATTATAGCCCTGAAAGTTCTTCTCATTTTAATGAAAATTAGGGGCCTTTCCATGTGTGTGCAAAAAGGAATAGAGTAATGCAGTAAATCTGTTAAGCTAAAGTTTAGGTAACCCTTGATTATGAGGAGAAATATTTGGAGGTTCACAAACCAACCTACCTCCATCATGACATAATGCTCAAGGTGACTTCGCTCCTGGCTCTAGAGCCAGTGAACAATTCCCCCAACTGTCTCAGTAGCAATCACCAAGTTATTGCTTTCCAGAGGGCACTTACAGTTTAGAGCAATTGGTAGTGTGGTGTCCTGAATAACCCAAAACCCAGGTTAAGCTGATCACAACCAGTCTATGGAAACCAAGTCCTTAGAATATAAATCAATATCAGACGAGAATTGTGCTCATTAGTTAGATCACAATTGTCAGTAAAGCACAATGTAATGTATTTGGCATTGAAGTTAAATGGCCATTAGTAAATGTGAAGAACTTTCAGGACATTGTCTTATTCAACCCTGCTTGGTATTGCCCAACCTCGTTCCCAACAATAAGTCCAGAATGGACAATTGATATACATACCTACATTTAAAAGTGTCCAATAGGCCCGTTTAGGCAGTGTGTTTTTAGTTTGCCCTCTACGAACCCACTAACAAGCCCCCTTTTAGGGGAATTAATACAAACCCAATGCCCTCCTTGATGAGCCCCATTCAGGGGGAAAACTAAACTTTTTATACAGCCACAATGGGGACACCGATAATATTTCCATGTTTTGGGCAAACTGTTGTACATGATATAAGGTGGTACTCACTATAGTCCCACGTATTTTCCCTCTGTCATTCACCTACAGATGTACAGCCCCTATTGGGCAAAAAGATGTACACAGTGACAGGGTTGCCGTCACTGTCCCTTGTTGGCCAAAGTGACTTACATGTATCAACAACATCCACCAATAGTAGCCCCTGTTGGGCAAAGTGATATATAGACGGTTGATCCACACACTACATCCACCACCAGACCCAGTTTGGGCAAATGGATGTGGAAATGACAAAGTGGGTTCTACTAGGCACTTAGATGTCCCTCCTTCACCCACCATTAGCCCCTGTTGGGCAACCACCAACCTACAAGTGGATCCATGTTGGGAAAAGCAATATACCAACATGACTGACATCTTACCACTAGCCCCTGTTGGGCAATGTGTTTTATAGCCAGTCGTTAACATTATCTCCCCAATTTTTTACACTACACCAACTTCTAGTAAACTCATCTGGTGGTCCCCCCCCAAAAAAAAACAACAGAACACACACCCAAAAATCACACACCATCTAAGTGATTGATCAGAAAAAGCAATCACTTCTCCCAACACAATGTCCTAAGAACATGTCCTTAGTTCCATGCCATAGAGAGATACTGTGGGATGGATTACCATGGGAACGAGGTAATTAACATTGACCTATCGCCATATCTAAGCCATATCTAAGACAAATAAGTGATAGCAAGTTAAAGCAAGCACTCTGAGGAATCGAAGCATTGCATGTACAGTTAGCTTTTGATTTACTTGTTCATCAGAAAGTGCTGGGCAAACGTACATGAATAAAGAAACACATATTGGATATGTATGAGTTTCATCATGTATTGTCTACATGTACTGCTAGGAAAGTAGTATGAAAGGAAAATTGCTCAATTGTGTTTTGGATGAACATACAATGAATAATATGAGCACACTGCACATGAACGAGCATCATGTATTGTCTACATGTAGAACAAATACATCTCATTGTCCCTGTGTTCTAATTGAGGCTTTGTGCATCAAGTATGTACATGAATAAATACATACATCTTGTATGTATGAGAGGTTCTCATTTTCCAGTATTGTAGATCAGGTTGATCATACAATGTGCTTAATGCACTGTCATTGGCTATCATAATATAAATGGCGATAGGTCAATATTGTTTGATTGAAGACTATCAATAAGCTCCATGTATTTTAAGGCTGTATACACCACTGGTCTCTGGTTAAGTAGTGAAACTAAAGTAGCAAACCATATCATCAAATGTTGAAAGAGATAGGCCCTACATCATTAATAGAAACAAAAACCATTAGAAACATACACCATTGATAAATGGCATGCCATTCTTATCAAGAATTACCAACTAGATCAGGTGTACCACTTTTGTTGAATCTCAGGGAATGCAATCAGACTTAATAAGAACAAGATCAATGTAGACACCAATCTGTAAATCTGTCAGTGTAAACTAGTCTACTGGTCACATACAATGAGCAAATACTGGATTAAAATATAATTCAGTTTTAGCCGCAGCAGGGATTTCACAACTGATTGAACTGGATCCGCTGGCTAGTGATCCAGTTCATATTGTGGATGATACTTTGATAACACAGACATAAACAAATTTTGAAGCCAGGATGATTTGAATCAGTACAATAGCAAGATAAAATTGCATCAAGTTAAACATTCTTATAGATGAGCTGGAAGAGTACTAGAGGTGAAAAGAAACTAAAGATGTTTTAGTTACTACAGGATTGATTTTTTTGTAAGTAACTATCACTCTATAGACCTTATGCATATTATGACGTCATTTGAGTAGGGCGCCCTCACCTAGAGGTCAAAAGGAAGATGTTCATTGGCCAATCCTGTGCGCCGCGCGTACAAATCAGCGCGTTTCCATTGTTTCATCATCAGTTTACCTCTAAGATGGCGGCTTGGTGACGTCAATGCATAAGGTCTATTGTGAGTGTAAGTTCACAGGTGGTAATTTAAGCCAAATACTTGGATGTAATTACCCATAGGATTCCAGCTCTTTCACTACTTATTGTTTTATACCAGTGGTGTATACAGTCTATCCAATGTCCATGCATACAACTAGCTCTAAGGCCTTGCTCCTTTTGATTTTGAAAAAAAAGATTGAGGCCCAGACATTTGTAGTCACAGGTCTTTTTTTAGAATGCCTAATAAACCAAGTATAGGTATGTTTACCTTGTGAATAGACTGTGCAAGTCTTGCGCGTATCCGAACGAGAAAACACGTCAAACGAAGAACATTTTTATTTCTGAAATTAAATCTTTGTTTTAAATTATATGTCATGACAAAATCTGAACAACAAAAATTAATCATTACAATTTTATGAAAAGGTTTAGCTTTTGAAAAAACAATCACAATAGTGTGCTAATTATTATTGAAAAAAAATTAAAACTCTGGGACAAGGATGCCTATTTGATGTTAACTTTTTAGAAACCCCTTATGCGGATTCGTGAATGTCAAACGGGTCTTAAATGGACCCGTATCGCAGTTTAAAGAGGATGCTGACGCCTTAACAACCATAGACTGCAATGAAAAGGGTTTGCTTTGCAATTACAGCATCTGGCGATTATAATTGCGCATCCAAAACAAGCGTTTACGTAAGTTTTATGATCGGAGGCGAGCACAAAATTCTTAATTTTTTGCAATAACCGGACGCCGAGGTCAAGTTTAATTCTTGGGTTTTCTTCGTTATATTGTTGAATTGGTTTTACTTTCATATTATCACTTTAGTATTACATTCCCAACAACATGTATACTTTTCTAGGTCATAACCTACGTTAAACTAAAATAATTGACGAAACAAAATCTCGCCCACGTAAAACTCCATATGGTTGGGACCACTATGGTCCCGGAAGTTCGAATGCGCGCGAGACTTGCACAGCCTATTGAAGGTGTAGAAATAATCAAAAAGCTGTACATAATAATTGTAGGAATGTAGATACCATGCTGGATGATAGTTAATATCACTCATTAGTTCATCAGTGACACTCATTATTGGCTCCTTGATACTAATATGCAGAAGGTCCATCTTGTATGAGGTTTTGTAGTATAGGGATAGATCAGCATATCAGTAGCTGCAGCATGGATTTCGTATGACCTGATGTGTGCAGCATAGAAGTCTCAGTTATTAATTCTCAGTTATAACAAACAGTTTGCACAATCAGTCTGTGGTTGGCTTTTCCAGGTAGACAAAATATAAGTGGACAGAGTATATTTTCAACACTTGCTGTGGTAACTGATGACCAATTATCTGCAAAAAAGATAACCTACATGTATGACATTTAAGTGTCCCAATCTATTTTAGTAGGAAACTATGAAATGAATTGAGAGTGGCTGCAACTACAGACATATTTTTGGCTACTGAGACAAAGGCATTATTGCCACCTTATTACAGCAGGCATTAGCTACCCTAACAGCAGGCATTAGCTACCCTAACAGCAGGCATTAGCTACCCTAACAGCAGGCATTAGCTACCCTAACAGCAGGCATTAGCTACCCTAACAGCAGGCATTAGCTACCCTAACAGCAGGCATTAGCTACCCTAACAGCAGGCATTAGCTACCCAATGACAGCATGAATTATATGCCCTAACATCAAGCCTTATAAGCTATACTAAGAGCAGGCCATATAGTTGTTCAGTTTGTACAAGAGGTACAAATGTAACTTAAAAGGAACAGTTGTATGCATTTGAGACTGTAGCAGGCCCTGGGAAAGCCTTAAATGTTGTTTATGGAATCACTTCATCAAATCTGAAGTGAAGGAACATGAACATCTCAGCCACCTGTATTCTAGTTCAAATTAGTCTGCTAAGCAGAAACAAGTTTAGTGCTAAACACTTACATGCAATTAATAAGCCTTAATAGTTTCAACAAAGGTTGACAAAATTGGACTTAAGAAGGAATGTGTTGAGCAACATGTGTTTAGAATGACCTTTTCACCTTTTTTAACTTCAACTAAAGGTGAGATAGCAATCATGAGTAATTCTATTAATCAGTCAATATAAAACTGTTGTTTTGAAGTGAAGTACAATACACACCTTAGCCATCTGTATTTTGGTTAAAATCTGCCCGCTCAGCAGAGACACAATTAGTTGTAATGACTTGAATGTAACAATCATTGAATGCTTTTTGAATGACCTCTTCACTTCTTTAGTTTCAAGTAAAGGTGAAATATCAATCAGGAGCAGTTCAAATAGTCAAGATAAAACTATTTTTCAGTGTAGAGGAATAACATATTTGATTGATACAGAAAGCACAGTAGATTGTGATGCAAACTAATTGATCAACAAATTATATAAAGCTACAGTCTTTCAATTCAAAAGCTAATTTACAATTAGGCAAGAGAATAGAAACTATAAAGAGCTAGGTTGTCATACAAAGCAAACTGATTGGTAGAGGCGACAGTAAAAACCGCCATGTAACATTTCCCAGGGCCTGCTTATATTAGGTTTACATGTGAGCTGTAAAACGTGCATGGTATCTGCTATACATGAGGATGTATAGTAAAGTGTACAGTGCATGAATTTGTAAAAACTTCAAATAAACTTACCATGGACAAAATAGAGGCAGGACTGGCAAACCCTGTGTCGATAAAAGGCACCATAGTTTCCCTTGATACTGAGGGGCAGATTGAAAATAGGCAGATCCAGGATCTGAAAAAGAGAGGAGGTTAAATTGGCTGGAGGTCCTGTCATGAAGAAGAGGGGGGCTGCTTAGGGTTGGTCACACATAGAATTGTGTCATAAATGCACTTCGCATTTAGACAAGTGAGATGAAAATTAATAGATGGACAAGAGTAGAAGTGCACAGTGTTTGAATTTAAGGAAATCGCAAAAAATTCTTAGATTTATTCAACCAAAAAGACTGAAAGTGACAATCTTTTGTCGTCATAGTGAGGTTTCAGCAATGTTTAGATGTGTATTTAAGCAAGACCCCTGTTTTGTAGCAAGTGTCTTAGATGTAATAGATTGTTTACTTTTGGTAGTCATCATAACGCTGTGAAGGCGTTGAGATGAGCCAAAAAGTATTTCCAAATACTACACAAGACCAATGAAATCATTGGTTACACTGTAGTCCAATCAACCAACAAGGAATGCATCATGCACGTTTGGGAAAATAATGCTCAAAGTACTCCAGGTAGGGGCCCCTCTCAATAATCTTGAAAGCTCCCAAGGAATAAACTGTAGGACTGTGTGACCAAATTTGTATCATGTACCACAAAGTACAAAAGGCAATTGTAACATAGGAAAAGAAGAATTGGACATGACAGGGCTTTCCGGCAAAATGTAGGAAAATAAAAAAAGAAGGGAGGTCCAACTCAAAAAGTGGGGACCTCCCCTGGATCCGCTATTAAATTTCCACCACATCGTCAAAATTGAGCCACAAACTGAGTATGATGCTAACAAACAGACACCCCAGGACCATAGTACAGAGAAAGTATGCTACTCAAAACAGTGTAGGGAAACCAAAGTAAAAACCACTAAAACCCAATAAAACACATCTGTAAGGAATAAGTCATTAAATTATCAAATGATCAGGATGCACAAATGAAAATGATAAGATTAAATTTAGTCTACACTAAGATCAAGGAATACAAATTACAAAAGTATTTTAACAGTACAGAAGTACTAGTTATTGCTTCAACAATTTAACAAGGAGAAATCTTCATTTAACAATTAGTCCTATGCAGTTGGAACTTAGCTAAATTAAGTTTTAACTTATTTCCGAACCTAAGCAAATGAAAAGTAGTTAAAGTGAAGTTACAGATGCTCACACTTAGCAAAAATGATCATTTGGGAAACATGTCAGTTTAAGGACTTGACTTCTTTAGTGAAACACTTTGGACTTGTATAACTATATGAGAGAACCTTGCAATTGTTTTGAGTAGCAGGAGAGTTTGGCATCCTGGAAATTATGAAATATAAGACAAGTTTTAGGGAAGTTACAAGTTATAAAAACAAATGCCACTTAAGTCTAAATGGTGAAAAAGATCTAAAAATAGCCTGCTTGAAATCAGTGAAATAGGCACCGTTTTGAAACATCAAATAAATCAAATTAAATCACTTGGACATCAGAACCCTTTTACTCCATAAAATTGCCTCAAAATTAAGATGAACAAATTGCTGTGGTTCAAATACTTACACTTATTAGAAATGGCAACCAATTCGATCAATTAGAAACTACTTGTAACTTTGAGCTAGAGTTCTTAAAAGTAATAAAACATAATAAAAAACTGCATTTCAATTATTTAAATTAATAGACGAGCCAAAAATGTGTATTCATATCCGCCTTTCTCTACTCAATAGATTGTTAGTGGGGCCTTTGCACATAAAACCTTGTCCAGTTTCAAATTCGTTAAGAAACATGGAAAAGCTCATTCATTTAAATGCTTCATATGCAATAGTACTTTAAACAGAACCACCTCATCTTTTTATTTACACTCATCAAAATCAATTCACTGTTTGTGCCGATGAACCAAGGCTAAATGCATTATTAGTTTCTTGACAACCCACAGAATTCATTGAATTTCCCGAGTAGGAAATCACTTAAACACCAACATTTTTAACGTTCGGTAGGACAGCCTAGACTCCTTGTCATAACAAACTAAAACAATGGTAGAGATTTATTAGGGTCTTCTTAGTGACATTGGCACGGTTGAAACAAAGTGACCTTTATATCTTAACATGGCAAACTATTAAAGAAAACTTGCAAAAATGTGTACATTTGTTTGATATTTCATTTGATAGGATCCAAAACCAGGATGCAATTATAATTTGCCCAAAATAAAGTTCACAGTAGACATTGAAGGTGCTAATTCCATAAGCAATGCCAGGAGTGGTGGATAGATACATCTGACTCAGTGTCTAAGTCAACTGATTAATTAGAGTTCATTAGATCCTTCCCTTGTTATGGTCAACAGAGGGTTCTTTGGCCACACAGACTTACAAATATTGGGGACAATTGAACACGTTGCAGTAAGTCACTCACTGAATGGTGTGTTGATAGAGGGCGCTCACTGACAGGTCTGTTGGCAACCTGTGGGCGGGGAACATTTGTGCGAACCAGGGGGCTTGCATACACCGGGGTGCTACCCTTTTTATATTTTTTTTTCAAGTTCAAGGTCAAATTTAAATATGAATAGATATGATGAATAAATAATACCAACAGATATTATTAACACTTGTGTATACTTTGTCTTTATTTCAGACTCTGCTGCCCTCTATCTATGTGTACTTACCTCCCCAGGCCCCCATAATGCATCTGCTTTCTATTTCAATACAAGTTGAAGCACTATTTTATATGTGGACTTTAAGGGGGAAGGTACTTTTTTTTAGTTGTCTAATAGATTTCATAGACATTTTATGACCTTTTACACATCTCTTTTAGAGATAAAAAATCACAAGTTTTTCCTGTGTTAAAATGCTCAAACTGCACAACAAATTTGGTTTACTCGTTATTAGACATCTTTTTCAGTGATAAAGTACACACACTTAGATGGGTCAAGTTTTAAACAAAATTTCAACATTTTGCGAGAAAAAACACATGCTGCTTTTCATGTGTTACAAAAAGATGTTGTCCAACAACTCTTTGTAGTTTTAGCAGAGAATTGTTTCCTTTAATTAAGGTTACGAACCTTGTGACCTTTTTGGTCATAGTTTGATAAATTGTTTCTAACATTGTACCTTCCCTTGCACTCACCATCCACATAACTAGAAGTGTTTCAGACCTTTATCACGCCATCTTGTTGGGCAAAGCAACTTGTTCTAGTAAACAGTTTTTCATTGGGAACTAATTAGTGACGTTAAAATTTGGTTTATGATGCCTCAGAATTAAAACTGTCAGGTTATTGCTCATCAGGAGACTTGATGTGGCATAGTTTCGTTGTCTGTGCATACTGATGTATTGCTAACTGTAACAACACATTACCTTATTGATGTTGCTTTGCCCTTAAAAAAACTGTGGTTTTCCAGTGTTTGTTCATTGCTCAGGTGATCTGATTTGGCATTGTTTCAGTATTTGTATACACACACATATTGAGCTGTATTTGAAACAACATACTGGCCTCAGATACATTGACTGTGTTTTCACAGCAAGAGCAGTCTGTAAAGACATTTGGCAATACTACTCTGTCAACATGCGTCATTTGGAAGTGAATAATATTCGTTGTTCAGGTGATCTGATTTGGCATTGTTTCAGCATTTGTGTACACTCAGATTGAACTGTACAATGTGTTTGAACAGCAACAGCAGTAAGTTCATGCTCATGGCAATACTGTTCTGTCAACACGTCATTAGAAACGACTGATAATAGCAGTCGTTTATTGCTCTTCCAAGAAAGATAAAAATTATCAGCTAGTTTTTTCCAGCTTAACCTTGTTCGATATTTGACATGGAAAAATAGAAATCAAAAGATGAGTTTTGCGTGATAAAGGTCTGTGCTGCAACAAGATTGAAATAGAAAGCAGATGCTTCCCAACACATAACAGACAACAAAATAAACACAACAATAGACTCTTTTTTATTATGTTATAAACTGTATGTACACTGGCACATCATATTAAACATTGGTACACACAATGTTTCTTCAAGCAATTTGTTCATGACAAGGTAAAACAACCATCAAATGATCTGAATATTCAAGTCTTGACACTAGACTGATCTCAAAGTCTGTTGTGAGAATGAGTTTTCATATGCATTGCTTTGTTAAAACACTATTCACTGTTAATAATTTTTTCTCTCACAATTGTTTTCTTCAAATGACCATCTATGGACAGTGTGTGTACCTTGAATTCGTATAAACTTATATCTGTAGGGAAAACAATTGGCGGTCTTTTCAGCTAAATGGTTTTCACTTGTTATGATGAAGTAGTCAATGAGAGGGAGGATACAGTATTGTAAAACTCAAGTTATGCACATGTCAATACACGGCAATGCTCCAGTTGTTCAGGCTTGATTCAGGCTCAGTGTTTTCTCTCCCGTACTATATCACGATCTTACTGGTTGGTTCTGCTGGTTTTTGCAAAACCCTTGTTCATAGGCAATGGATAACTTTAGTGCTTGAGACTCATGCTAAATTCTTTTGCTTGGGAGTTGTTCACAACTTCTGTGCTCTGTTTGGAATTTTTGTTCTTCTATGGTGTCTACCAGATAGGTTGTCACTATACCACACTGCATCTACACAGTTTTTTCGATTAGTTATTACAATAAAATTTAAGTATATATATGATGTGCCAGTGTACATTTCCATATTAAACAATAACACTTCTTACGTAAAATTCAATCAAATTCAATACTCAACCATAACAACTTATAGTTGTCTAACATGACAATTAAACAGCAATCCCATAACTTCCTTCAAAAAATCTTTATGTGAAGCCAAAGTGCAGCATCGTTGGAATAAAGATGGCTTTGCCAGTATTGAGTATTGAAACTAATAACAGCATCAGACTCATATTCTTGTATTGTTGATAAGCTGTTCTTCATTGGTATCTAAACTTACAGAAGTAAGTAGTGATATGGCAAGAGGACAAGTTAGTTTCCTTCCTTTGGTTGGAATAGTACACCAACATGAGGAATGTGAATTGTTTATCATTCTTTATGGGTTATTTTGCAAACTGTATATCTTCACACTCCGGTGCTTATCTGTCAAGTATGTCCTCATTGATTCAATGGATACATTTTCTTAAAGTCGACATACTGATCTTACGAAGGGATTTTGCATAAAACTTGTCAAAAACAAACTGATGCTGCACTTTGGCTTTACCACCAGGCACATAGAGACAAAGTTGTTAAGCCCTCATCATCAGACATTATATTTGGTCCTTGGAAAACGGAAGGAACTTTTTATCGAGTACAAGGGCTGACCTACATATATGCATGTTGTTGGCTTTAATAGACTTTTCAGGCTACTTAATCACAATGTTTCCAAAGGGGAAACAAAATTGAAATCAGAAAAAAACAGAAAGATCTTGCCTGCATCACCAATATTTTTTAATTGGTTTCTTGTTCACATATGAGAATTCAAAAATGAGGTATTAATATTTCCTTTCCCTTCACAATTTATTTCACTGCTTTTTCTGCATGTAATTGCTGTTTGGCCAGAACAGAAATTACAACAAGATCGTAGCATTGTTTGACAGTGGATGAAACTTAACTTGGTTGTAGTGAACTTTTATGACAGATTGATTGCTGTGAAACGTGTTTTTTTTCATAAGTGAAAACACATGCATGTAAATACTGACTAAATGTATCTGATATAAGGCAGAACATAACCTATAACCAAAGGCCTTTTCTACCATGTGCCTGGCATTATAAATGTGATGTTTTATCATTCCTATCATTTGAGGATGATTCAGAACCAACTAACAGCAAATCAATGTCAACGAGAGTATAATAACGACAGTAAATCTGAATTCTTCAGTTTAGTGATTTTCAAACTGTTGTGGTGTCACACTATCAACAATGGAAAAACTCTGCTCAACAGCCGTTTGACAGCTGAATGACTTTGGATTAAAACATTTCTCTTGAGGAAAATCCTTCATTGCATACAGCTTAAACCGCTGTTTCAAAATGAGATTTATGGCTCTAAAGTATCCCCCATTGCCATGGATTTGCTCTTTCCTACTACCATTCTGTACTGCCAAGTTCTCATGGCCTTGTTGCTTAGTGTAGACTAGAGGAAGCCGTTTCTGAGACTTGACTGAAGATCCAGACAGGTGAGATGAGACATCAAGACATCCACATCTGTCTACACCACAGGCTCACTGCAAACAAAATGAAGTAAATAAATTAGACTTTCATGTTGATTAAAGGTTTGAAAGGCAGGGTACAGGATGAAGTTGTGACGGTTCTTTTCATTGTTGTCAGGTTTTTTGTAACAATGAACTTTTAAAAAAACTTGACCTCTGCAAAACTTGACAGCAGCATATACAAGTCTCATGTAACACTATAAAAATCCATTGCTGTTACTTAGTTCACCAGCAGTAAATTTTGTTCTTGTTAAAGGAAATGGTCAGTTGTGACACGAATGTTTCAATTTTTCATTTACATCAAAATGTGACTTTTTTGACTTAAGATTTATCATAGATTTCAAGATGTTCTTTCAGTTATCAGATGAAGTTGATAGACTGAAGTGATATAAATCTGATTGATTAACAATTTTCCTGTACCCTGCCTTGGCCGATTCAAATCAGTTATATCCTTAATTAATAACATATCAGCTAATTTTCTAAGCCTAAATTCTGACATCATAACAAGCATATACATTGTCCAGATTATTCTAATCCTTGACCAAGTTGAGGCAGTTCAGTGTTGTTTGGATCTTCTAGAAAACTCCATCTGAAGGAGTCAAGTCGATGAGCTGGAATGGAATTAAGGATGGATGGCACTGTCTAACAAGTTTGCTCAATTGTTGTTGACTAATGAGTTTTCAAAAGATCAAATCTTTGATATCAAATGGACAATCAAATGAGTGCACATCTTCATCTGCATATATCGTCTATATTCTGAAATGACACCAATTGGCATCCACACATGATCTAAATCAGTGACTTAAGAAGTGGCAACCACACATGATCTAATTCAGTGACTTAAGAAGTGTCATCCACACATGATCTTATTCAATGACTTAAGAAGTGTCATCCACACATGATCTTATTCAATGACTTAAGAAGTGGCATCCACACATGATCTTATTCAGTGACTTAAGAAGTGGCATCCACACATGATCTAAATCAGTGACTTAAGAAGTGGCATCATCACATGATCTAATTCAGTGACTTAAGAAGTGGCATCCACACATGATCTAATTCAGTGACTTAAGAATTGGCATCCACACATGATCTAATACACCGATCCATTAAGCCACGCCCATTTCTCATTGACCAATCACAACCGCGAAATCTGATCACCATTTGAGCCGTTTGGTGATCTTTGCACTAATGGTGATCGGGTTTCGCGGTTGTGATTGGTCAACTCGTAAGGAGGCGGGGCTTAATGGATCGGTCTATTCAGTGACGGCATCCACACATGATCTAATTCAATGACTTAAGAAGTGGCATCCACACATGATCTAATTCAGTGACTTAAGAAGTGGCATCCACACATGATCTAATTCAGTGACTTAAGAAGTGTCATCCACACATGATCAAACTCAGTGACTTAAGAAGTGTCATCCACACATGATCTAATTCAATGACTTAGAAGTGGCATCCACACATGATCTAATTCAGTGACTTAAGAAGTGGCATCCCCTTACACCCCCTTATAGAATTCTATAGAACGCTTTATAGAGTTCTAGATTCTCTATAGAACTTTTAAGGATTCTCTATAGAAATCGGTTTCCTCTACTAGAATTCTATAGAATAAGTTTTCTATAGATCTAAATTTCTATAGAAAAGTTAATTTTTAAAAATGGCGTCCCCGCTTCTCTATAGAATGTTTACGGTTGTCTATAGAAATCGGTTTCCTCTATAGAATTCTATAGAATAAGTTTTCTATAGATCAAAATTTCTATAAAAACGTTTATTTTCAAAAGTGGAGTCCCCGCTTCTCTATACAGCTTTAGGTTGTCTATAGAAATAGGTTTCCTCTGTAGAAGTCTATAATAGCATACGTTTTTCCATTGACCTAAATCTCTACAGAAATTTAAATTTTGAAAACTAGCATCCCCGAAGCTCAAACGAACACTGGGGTTGTTGGTTCCCCTGTATAATTATAAAGCACATTTTCCATTGACCTAAATGTCTATAGAAAAGTATGTTTCCAAGTGTGCATGTTTTAAAGAGCTGCATCCCAAAACTCATTCGTGCTTTTGTAAAACCTACGACGGTAGATATTGCACAACTGCGATAGTTACGCTCGCATCCAAGTTCCAAAGTCTGGTGACAAGTAATGCATGAGCAAATAGGGACAAATTACCTAGTATCCAGACGTCACTATACATATAAGGCACTTCCATTCAACATCGGACTCACGCGATCATACATCGTAGCAAGTACGCGTAACAACCTCTGGGGTCAAGCTTGCGATATCATTAGCTCGTTCACATATTTAAAAATATTACATATATTTAATTTCAATTAAACTGTACATTTATCTTCATGATAAAGATTATAAAAATAAAATGTCACGATACAAAATTTACAGTAATTTCTTTTTTAATGATATATATTTAAATCTGTTTTTTTCTCCTCTTAGCAATACATAAATCAGTATAAATATTATATTGTGATTTCTACGTCACGCACAATAAACAAGCTAAGCCAATCAACGTGCGGCCAGGTCAACGGGCGACATGCCACATTGGCAGTTTCATTCATCATCCGTTCTGCTTCGATCTGCGTTTTGACTTTCAACCTTTGCACCCGCCTTCATAATATTATTGTAATTTTATTGTTATTCAAATCAAAGTTGTTTGATCAATAATAATATGGATAGCAAGAGCGTCAACCCGAGTACTGCTGGGTACGTCCTGGTGAAGTGGGTTGACGAAGACTCCTGGGATGTACTCCCGATGAAAAAGTGTCTGCACGATCTTAACCGGGAAGAGGACGGGCAGCTGCAGGACAAAATCGGCCAAGTGTTCGATTTTTATTGGAAGAAGGGCGAAGAGTCGGCACCAGCCACGTTGCTTGCATACGGTAAGGTTTAATTTTTCGGCGAAATAAGGCTAGTATTATTAGGCTACCATAAGGAAAGGATAAGAAGTAATTGACTAGGCCTAGGCCTATACAAATGCCAAGTTTTGGACATTATTGGACTGAAATTAGTAGGCCTAACAACGTTGTACTTCGATAGCCTAAGGCTCCTCCCTACCTCGGCTAATTTATGATACTATACCAACAGCCTAAAATCTCAAGAAAATAGACCTAGGCTATTCATTAGTTCTCAATGGGAAAAGGTCAAATTCACTGCAAATGCAAACACCGAAAAAAAATCCAGCAGAAAATCCTGTTTTTGGGGGGGGGGTTCAGAACCCCCCCCCCCCCCCCCCCCCAAAAGTGTAGGTATACTCTTCAAAATTCTTTCCCAGAAGATGATTGTATGAGATATATCAAATATACTTTTCCTTTTGTTTTAGGATTTTATTTTTATCAAATAACAAACCACAAGGGATTTTATTTTGAGTGCATTTTGAACGAGTTGTCGTGGGTTGTTGTGAGTTGTCGGTAATTAGACCCCGCCCTACTGCCTAAATTAGGTGACCAGGCGTTAGACCCCGCCCTACTGCCTAAATTAGGTGACCAGGCGTTGGGCCCCTACGATCTAAAAAGTCTGAGCTGAGTACTATAGGCCTACTGGCACTGGTGTCATACTGCAGCGCCCAAAAAGTGAGATGTTTCTTGTCATGCTTGTGCAAAAAAGAACTGCAACTGCTTTCTTGTTAGTTTTAGGGGCCTGTTTTTATTTATTTATTTTTCCCCCCATGCATTCAAGGAAAACAATGTGACCTGGAAAAACAATGACAGAACTTGGTGGCAAACAACGATGCCAACGACGATGATGAGGCAGGACCAAGCACGTCCCTTGGTGTTGGACACCGTATGATCAAGAGGCCTGCTCGACTTTTGGACATCACGGACGTTGAGACTTTGTGGAGAAATTACCAAAGACGTATAACCTACCTTTAAAATTCTTAAATTATCGATGTTTCCAAATGTTTGAACTGTAATGATATTATGTATGATATGATTACATTTTATATTGCTGAGAATAAATTAAGAAGTAGGTAGTAAACAAGAAAGCAACATTTTGTTTTCCTTAACATCGTCATTTGAAATAAAGACTATCATATATATACATATAATTAAAAAACAAGGATTTCTCAAGAATTACTTTTATATTGAACGTTTTATAGAAAATAAGCACATTTTCTAATGAGGTCTATTGAATGGTGTATAGCAAATTTGCCAGATTTCTATGGAATTCTATGGAATGTTTTATAGAAATAACATTTCTATAGAATTTTATTGCATATTTTATAAAAAAAGGATGCCAAATTTCTATAGAATTCTATCAAATGGTTTATAGAAAAAGCGAGATTTCTATAGAATTCTATTGCAGGTTTATAGAAAAGCGACCCAATTTCTATAGAATTCTATTAAATGGTTTATAGAAAAGCGACCTAATTTAGAATTCTATTAAATGGTTTATAGAAACATCAAATTTTCTATAGAATCCTATTCCAGTTTTATAGAAAAGAGATTAAATTTCTATAGAATTCTATTAAATTGTTTATAGAAAGTTCTATAGAATTCTATTAAAAAAAGTATATCATTCTATAAAAAAGGTCTATAGAATTCTATAAAAATGGTCTATAGAATTAGAATGGCCTATAGAGATTCTATAGAGGTCCGTTATAGATTTCTATAGAATTCGTATAGAAAAGTGGCCCACTTTTCTAAAGAATCTCTATAAAACATTTCTATAGAATTGCCTATAGAAATTCTATAGATTTTTTTTTTTAGAATTCTATAGAACTTTTTTGTAAGGGTCCACACATGATCAAACTCAGTGACTTAAGAAGTGCCAACCACACATAATCAAAGGTCAGTGACTTAAGAAGTGCCAACCACACATGATCAAAGGTCATCAGTGACTTAAGAAATGGCATCCACACATGATCAAATTCATTGACGAAAGAAGTTGCATCCACACATGATCTAATTAAGTGATTTAAGAAGTGGCATCCACATATGATCTAATTCAGTGACTTAAGAAGTGGCATCCACACATGATCTAATTCAGTGACTTAAGAAGTGTCATCCACACCATATGAACAACTTGCGCGCATCTGCTCACTGAGCTCCGTGTCACCACGCTCAGCGTAGGAAAATGACACTCAAAAAGACCCCTCACTGAAAACTTTCGCGAGTAAATGGAAAGTACGTCTAGGTTTCTCACCAACTCGCTACGCATTTCAAAGTTCAAAGTATTACCTTTCATATGGTTATTTTTTTAATATTTATTATGTTTGGGAAAAAAGGGCTTTTTTCAATCAAAAACGGGGTGTAAAACCTCAAAATCGGCAAAGTCAATGGAGGTCAACACGATTATTGACCATTTTCCGGTGGGTTGCCTCACTGAATTGAACGGCACAGTCGTTCCTTTTGTCCCACAGATTCAACTCGCACTTCTGAATAAACTACATAAAATTTCCTTTCCACTCATATAAGAATCATTCTGATTGGACGTGGGGAAAAAGGGGCTTTTTTTGCTTCCAATCATGCAACGTCTCTCTTCTAAGACATGACCCGATTACAATATGCAAAGTGCTTCTATAGTCTGGCTCCATGTATTCTCTTATAAACCCGCGTATAATGTAGGTTGAACGGGGAACTAGATCAGACCACGCATTCATTTCGCAGAAACTGAAGCTCGCTGGATCGGTGTTAGTTTTTCCCCTTCATGGTTCGTTTTTTACTGATTAAATGGCTCAAAACTAAATTGTTCAGTATAGATATAGATGATATATTATAAGGTTTCTGTTATTTTCATAACTATCACTGGATATCGACAAAATGAGTCTTGTTTGTCGTCCATGCTAGTCGGGCCGTATCATTTTTTCTTCGAGGGGTGACTGTGAGTGTTGTTGTGATTGTCGCGTGTTTCCGGTTCCCCATCTCGCCTACACATAGACATGTGCAATACGTGGAGAGGTAAGAATTTGTTTGTTTCTTAAATTTAAAAAAAAGGTTTCTGCTTAGCATGTCATTACTTTTAGGTAGTAGTTTACAAACATGACATGATGGGTCTTCCCTCTTAGTTTTACAAAAACACAATCATGCAGTTTTTAATTGCTTATTATTATATTATATCCCTATAAAATATCAATTTTGGCAAGCCAACCCAATCATTCATTCAATCATCATTCGTTCATGCAAAGTATTTTTGTAACTTGTACTGCTATATTTTTTGGTAAACTATATTTATATGTAATCTTTTTTACTGTTTTCATCATTAATTGTTTAAACTAAATTGGAGTTTACAGCAATACCAAATGCAACTTTTGTACATGAAAAGTTTATTTTCCAACCATTCCTGTAATATTTATATATCACATTATTGAACAAGTGGTTACTTATTATTGTATTCATACCATTGTTAATTGTTACATGTACTTATAAAATAAAACTTCATTTAGTTGAATAGTTTAAATCCAACACCTTGTATTGTGTACTCAGATTGTGTACATTAGTTATACCCCCCTCCGCCACTTCCCCCCCCATTGTGTGAAATGGTCCAGTCCATTGACCCATTTCACAAAGAATGTGTGTGCTTTGTACACAAGGTCAAATCCCCACACTGCATGCACTCACACAGAGGAAATGGGATTTGTTGCACAAAGTTGTTCATATGTGATCAAACTCAGTGACTTAAGAAGTGGCATCCACACATGATCTAATTCAGTGACTTAAGAAGTGTCATCCACACATGATCAAACTCAGTGACTTAAGAAGTGGCATCCACACATGATCTAATTCAGTGACTTAAGAAGTGGCATCCACACATGATCTAATTCAGTGACTTAAGAAGTGGCATCCACACATGATCTAATTCAGTGACTTAAGAAGTGGCATCCACACATGATCTAATTCAGTGACTAATTAAGAAGTGGCATCCACACATGATCTTATTCAGTGACTTAGGAAGTGGCATCCACACATGATCTTATTCAGTGACTTAAGAAGTGTCATCCACACATGATCTAATTCAGTGACTTAGGAAGTGGCATCCACACATGATCTTATTCAGTGACTTAAGAAGTGTCATCCACACATAATCTAATTCAGTGACTTAAGAAGTGGCATCCACACATGATCTAATTCAGTGACTTAAGAAGTGGCATCCACACATGATCTAATTCAGTGACTTAAGAAGTGGCATCCACACATGATCTTATTCAGTGACTTAAGAAGTGTCATCCACACATGATCTAATTCAGTGACTTAAGAAGTGGCATCCACACATGATCTAATTCAGTGACTTAAGAAGTGGCATCCACACATGATCTAATTCAGTGACTTAAGAAGTGGCATCTGATCTAATTCAGTGACTTAAGAAGTGTCATCCACACATGATCTAATTCAGTGACTTAAGAAGTGTCATCCACACATGATCAAACTCAGTGACTTAAGAAGTGGCATCCACACATGATCTAATTCAGTGACTTAAGAAGTGGCATCCACACATGATCTAATTCAGTGACTTAAGAAGTGTCATCCACACATGATCTTATTCAATGACTTAAGAAGTGTCATCCACACATGATCTTATTCAGTGACTTAGAAGTGGCATCCACACATGATCTAATTCAGTGACTTAAGAAGTGGCATCCACACATGATCTAATTCAGTGACTTAAGAAGTTGCATCCACACATGATCTAATTCAGTGACTTAAGAAGTGGCATCCACACATGATCTAATTCAGTGACTTAAGAAGTGGCATCCACACATGATCTTATTCAGTGACTTAAGAAGTGTCATCCACACATGATCTAATTCAGTGACTTAAGAAGTGTCATCCACACATGATCAAACTCAGTGACTTAAGAAGTGGCATCCACACATGATCTAAATCAGTGACTTAAGAAGTGGCATCCACACATGATCTAATTCAGTGACTTAAGAAGTGTCATCCACACATGATCTTACATGTATTCAATGACTTAAGAAGTGTCATCCGCACATGATCTTATTCAATGACTTAAGAAGTGTCATCCGCACATGATCTTATTCAGTGACTTAAGAAGTGGCATCCGCACATGATCTTATTCAGTGATTTAAGAAGTGGCATCCACACATGATCAAATTCAGTATTTAAAGAAGTGGGATCCACACATGATCAAAGGTCAGTAACTTAAGAAGAAAAGGGAAACCCTTTATCTTGGGAGAGAAGAAGAAAACAAAGACATTTAAAAGGGGATTGGGAATGAAATCCATGCCAATTAAATAAAAATGCGTTGATGGCTCGGATCTATAGAGATGAAAGGTAAGGAATATACCACCAAAGGAAACTAACAGAAAAAAACATTTGAAAACAACAGTTTGTGAATGCAACGTTTGTATTTATCTTATTTCTTGGATTATTAGGCACTGTAATTTTTTCAAGAAGAAATTATTTCTTAACGCATCATAATTTTTAATGGAGATGATTTCTTATTAATATAAATTCAAATTTCCTTTATAAATAAAATGTTTCTGAAGGAGTAAATTATGGACAAACAGAACCAATTCAAATGAGTCACTTAACCAGGACTGATAAAATTATCAATGAAAAACATCAGAAATCAAAAAAAGGTACACTTGGTCTGTCAACATTGTTATTCAGTATACCTGTAAATCTAATTTAAAGGTCTAATGAAATGACTCGGATTATTTTGCTTTTCTTTTAAGGGGGATGTACAAAGTGCATGAGTGTATTGACCCTCAATTTTGCACAATATGAATTGTTTTCTTTTTCATTGGGAATTTCCGTTTGGAAACCTTAAAGCATTTATGAAAAAAATAAAGAAATATCATAATGATTGTAGAAAAAAATTTAATTTTTTAAATGACGGCTTTACTCTATACAACTTTGCTTTTGTTTTGAGCGCCTTATTATGGTAGATAGGCGTTCTACAACACTCCATCATTACTATTTTAAGAATTTCGAACTAGGTTTGTGTTTACATACCTCCCCTTAGAAGAACGAAACATCTGCAGATTTGTAATATATGTGACCCGCTCTGTGAAAATGAGTCAGATGTCGCCTAATGCATTATTATGTAATGGACGTTTCAATGGGGAAAATATCAATTTTTGTTATTTATTTTTTTTTTTTTTTTTTTTTATTACTTTTTTAAGATCTATTTTTGAATGGTAAACTTTCAGAACACTCATTTTTAGTCAATAAAGCTATGAAAACATCATACTTTAGTCTAATTTGTGTCCTTTTGCTAATATGTAGCGCGAAAATTGTAGTTTTAAACATCAATTTACTTGTAATTCATTTTCAACAAAAATGATACCTTGGCTAATTTCAAACGGGAGTAACTCAGCAACGCGATACACCCCAGAGCTTAGACATATACCAAATAACTGCTGCTGGTGTGCTCTTTCCAGCCATGTATATAACTCAATTCTTTAAATTGTCAACATCTGACTCATTTTCACAGAGCGGGTCACATATTTCAAACAGTTCAATATTTAGATAATTTAAAACATCCACCCAGTCACATGCATTATATAATGTTTACTATATTACTTTTGGAATGGCATGTCGTCTCTGGTGTGAAGTGGAGTAATCCTTCATTTTACATTCCACTCTATCGATGACAGTTCTGTGCATTTTGTTGACTCCAAGTTCCATTCCATGAAATTATCAAGTCTCACACACTGAAGGGTTGAGGGTATTGATAACAGTTCTGTTGGTAAAGTCTGTTGTGGTTCCATCCATTTGCAGGAGCCTCCTCCATTTTGAAAGGTTTGATGCTAGGTGACTTCATTCAGTGATTTCATTGCAGTCTACAGGGACTTTGATAACAGTTCTACTGATAGAGATTAATGTGCATCCTTTCGCTGATAACATCAAAAGAGTGGAAGAGTTCTAAGGTCTCCTTTGGTTGTTAGTAACAGTTCTGTTGTTATTGCTAAAATGTGAATGCACTCCGGGATATCATCAAGTTGTAGTTTATCATCAAGTTGTAGTTTAACATTCTCAAAAGTCTCCTCTGGTTACAAGTTTCCTTTGTTAACAGTTCTTGGATTGGTTGCAGGACAGGACAGGACTGATGAATGGGTTGTACCAATCTTGATGTCATCAATTGGCAGTTAGCAATGGATACGTACACATCCATATCTTTATCTGCACCAGCCCTTAGGTCAATGTCAATATTGCAGCATCATTGGCAAGTCTTTCCTGGGTTGAAACACATCCCCTCTTTGACGAACTGATGAATGTCAGAATCTTACTGCTTTGGCGGTTTGTCAGATTTCTCATTTGAACTTGAGCCATGGTCTGTCTAAGCAGTTAGTTGTAAAAATTTGATCAATGTTCTCCAAGCTAGCTGTGTGGGTTTTGGGGTTGTTTTTTGTAAATGTTTGTCTGACGTTCAAGAAATACAGCAATGAAGTCTTTCACTGCTTAGTCATGAGTTTCTCAATATACCCTTAACCCTGGGTAGGGCCCAACCAGGTGGAACCACTTTGGGATGTGGACCTGTAACATCGCATGGGCAGGAGTGTCAGATCCTGAAGTAGCTCCTGCTACCTGCTACCCTTACAAAGTCCCTAAAGCAGCATGTGACCGGGATAGCACTAAACATTATTAAAGAATCAGCTGTGGGTTAACCTCCACATTCCACATAAGAAACTCAAAATTGTGTTTTCTTTTTGAGATTGTGGAATTATTTAGCAGAACCTTTTTTTAATTTGTTGTCTCTTACGGTGGAACATTAACCACGCAGCTGCTAGTTTAAAAATTAATTTCCAAAATATTGGAATATCCTGGATATTTTATATTTACAAACTTAAAACTAAATTCTATGACTTTTCATGGCATGTACAGTACAGTGGAAACAGTTAGTTGAGACAACTAAATTAGTAATGGTCATCCCCTTATAAATGCATTAAAATTATACATACTTTTTCAGTTCTCTCCCACCCCCCCTTCCTGATAAATTTGTGTAAGAGAAGAATAGTATTTTGTGCATTGCACCTTAACGTGGCGTTCCCCTTCTTCAATAAAACTCTATTTCTAATCAAGTCTGTTCAAAACTTCTGTAGTGAGCCTTGTTAGAAACCATTAGTTGTACATACATTTAAGGCAATAGTTATCAAACAGTAGTCAAAGGCTGGATTAATGATGTGCATAGGTCTTATTTTAGATGTACAGTGAGGAAGGCCGGACCAATTATTCAGATGACCATTGCCAAAGAATCCAAGTCCAGTTCTTTCCACACCGTATAAATTTATCTCTTTTTTATGCAGACCTTTTGCAGCCAGAAGTCGGATCAATCAATCTAATGACCATCGCCACAAGAATCCTAACCCAGTTACTGACCACACATAACATGTCTTCTTCACAACGTTAACTATTTTCATCCAGGAGTCTAGTTGTACTGACTATGGTACTCTTTATAACTCCTTTATATTTTGACTATTTGCAGTCAGGAGTTTAACCCAATATCCTTATGACCATCGCCACAAGAATCCAAGTCAAGTTACTGACCAGTCCTTATATCTCCTGCATTCACTACTTTCATTAAGTAGTCAGCTACTGAACAGTCCTTATATCTCCTTTTTTTCATTTTGACTATTTGCAGTCAGGGGTTGCACCTATTATTCTGATGGCCATCGCCACAAGAATCCAAGTCCAGTTACACTGACCACTCCTCGTATCTCCTTCATGTTAACCATCTGATAACCATTGCCAAAAAGAGTCTAGGTCTGTTTTTTGTTCAGTCTTACAGTTCCTAGAGGTAATGTTCAGTCACATCAAAAGTTTACTGTTATAGCAAGAAATGTTCTCATTTAATGATTTATGTTAATACAAACTGGCTTTGGAGTTTTAGTTTCTGGAGATGCTTTTGGCCTATAATGGATAGTTGATAATAGTTTGTTTACACTGTACTAAACATGCCATGAAAGAAGAAACTCTAACAGGAAACTTACACTTTGGGTAAATAATCAGTTTTTGTACATCAAGATGTTTATCCTAAACATTGAAGTTAACACTAACCCCAACTTTTAGAACAATTCGATTGACTGCATTGACAATGTTTAACATGGCTTTGACTTCTCCAAAACCACCCCACTTTTTGAAACATTTTCCAGCAAAATGTTACCAACCATTAAACTGCAAGGGTTGTGTATTATCGCACAACTGCACACAAAACTATCTGTACACTGTGTGTATACTGAGTAGATGCATTCACCAATTGACATTATAATTGCAGATTGGCATAGGCCTAGTTTATTTATCATTTAAAACCAGTGTATGATACTGACTATTATCAGACAGTAGGAGGGTTTGATAATCATTGAAAGAAGAAACAATGACATTGTAATGAACTGTTTCTTCAGTTATTTAAATTGTGAAAACTTGTTTAAATTTCCCCAAAGTGTACCTTTCCTTTCAGAGACTTTAATTAAGTAGAATACCTTCACACAAACAAATCAAAACGCACTTCAAAGTCAACAGAATGTACTGGAATTCTTGTTTTGAAATAAAACTGCATCATCTTGTCTGCAGTCTAAACACTGCAACAAGATGATGCAATAATACTGTTCTTAGAGTCAGTCATTCAAAATGTTCATTGAGTAATGCATTATCGACAACAGGGCTTAACTCATCACTTTTGGCTCACAATAAGGATACTGATTTGTTTATGTGCTGACATTCACAAATTATGTATTTAGAAAAAGTCCCAGTTCACAGATTCAGTTTTAGCACTGACGGAGTATTCTTTCCAAAGTGGAGGTTCATTCAATTAAATTTAATAAAAGTGAAACTAATTATTGTATTGTTTTGAGCAAATTTGAAATTGAAATAACGGCCTTACAATAACAAATATCAGTGGCCTTTTCACGTTGTTGTCCCCACCCCCCCCCCCCCCCCCAAAATGCTTCAATCCAGTATAAATGACTGATTATCTGGAATTTGTGGTGCGATCATTTTTTTGATAAGAGTCCTTTAAGAACCCTAACCTTGCCCTACACAACAAGATCCAACAGTTCTGAACCTGTGTTGTACTATGTTGCACAGGGAATTTTATGGTTTCCTCTCATGTGTGTGTGAGTGTTGTTGCATAGGGAATTGAACCATAGTGTACAGCAGTATAACTGTGTTGGATAATGTTGGTTAGGGAAGTAAAAAAACAACTTTTGTCTTGAAGATTGTGTGGGGTCACTGGGTCAGTGCATATCCAATGGTTGTATGGTATGGTACATAGTTGAGTCTTGCATTGTAAACAAATATAGCTTATTGGACTACAGTATTACAAAGGATGGGTAAGTATAAAGGATGGGTAATTATATTTAAATCTGAATTCTTATGCTAAAATATGGATCTTGTTGCATGGGGCAAGCCACTCACATTGACAAGTGTTGTATGGTGTTGGACTGGGCATATAACACTGTGTGGTATGGTGAAAGGTTAGGGTTAATATAGTTCCACAGACTTTTGCCTTGGAAATTTACTTAAAAGATTGTGACAAAATCAATAGCAGCATTGCTGTTTAGTTTTTAGAATGGTAATTTTTTTTTTTATTATATGAAACTATATGAAACTATATGAAACTATATGAAACTATATGAAACTATATGAAACTATATGAACAGTTAACAAAATTGGACAGATATACTAAAGACATGGTATGTCAATGGACATGGTATGTCAATGGCTTTAGGGAGAGACTATTCATTCCAATACTCTAGCTTTCAAGAAATGTAATTTTAAAAGAAATAACAACAAAAGCTGAAATAAATGTTCATATTTGTCTCAAAATTACATTTACTGATTACATACTTATGTTTCTTTTTGCATGGTTAAGCCTGTTTCAAAGGGAAACAAGATTAAAATGAATACCAGTTTGGATAAGAACCATTATTAATTTTATGCCAGCTACTTTTTTTAGTTTAAGATACCATACATTTTCTGGAAAGCATTATAACTACCATGTCCTTAACATAACTCCGAATAAACATTACAGGAACACATTTAGACTGAATAGTTTGTTGACCAGACAAATAGTATCACTGTCAAAATTTAGGTTTACATGTAAATACATGTATTCATGAAAATGTAATTCTAAGGATTGGTTCAGTTTGGATACCAGAAGCTACTCTGAGTGGTAAATGGAATAAGTGCTTGACCAAAGTCTTAACATGGAATAACAAATCGAAGTAATTTTTCAGAAGAAAAGTTGATTAGGCATTATATTAGTCTTAAAGTTAACTAAAACTGCCCAAAGCCCATTGAGAACTTCAGAATAGGATGTATGAAAGAAATTGAAGTTCCCCAGAAAAACTTTTGTCAACAATGCCCAGTGTATTTTTTTGACAATTGGTGAAGATCAAATGCAAGGACAAGAGCATCCTGCAACATTTACAAACACTCATTGCATCCACTGTTATTTTCAGAACAATGCTTCCCAACAGAAGAAGCTACCTTTCTCTCATATTCAATAGTTTTCTTGGGGGGGGGGGGGGGGGGTGGCTGTGTAAAAAATATTTCATGACTAAAAATAATAATAGCCATACACTAGAGAAGAAAAAGAAGTTGAAAAGTCATATCTTAGCAAACTTTGTCAACCTTAATTTCATCTGCAGGAATTGAATTGTTAAAGATGTGTAGAGAGTCTACATGTAAATGTACAGTCCTACTTGGTGCAGGTTTTATTCATTTCATGTCTGGTACAAACATGAGACAGATAAATCAGACAAATGGGTAACATAGTCATCAAGATATTAGGTTGGGCATTGGTGTTGACGGTTGAAGGCAAAGTAAGTAGTGTCTCATTATTCTATGAGATCAAGACGAAAGTACAGCAGTACAAGTGGTGGTGAATTGGTCTTAGAAGTACAGGTGGTGATGGTTGTAGGCAAAATATTGCCTCAACATTCTATGAGATCTAGAAGGAAGAGGTACATGGTGGTGAAGGTTGAAGGCAAAGTATTGCCTCATTATTCCATGAGATCAAGAAAAAAGTAAAGAAGTACAAGTGGTGGTGAAGACTTGTGCCTCAACATTCGATGATCTAGAAAGAAGTTCAGGTGGTGATGGTGAGGCAAAGTATTGCCTCAACATTCTATGAGATCTAGAAGGAAGATGTACAGGTGGTGGTGGAGGTTGAAGGCAAAGTATTGCCTCATTATTCCACGAGATCAAGAAGAAAGTAAAAAAGTACAAGTGGTTGTGAAGATGTGTGCCTCAACATTCTATGATATCTAGAAAGAAGAAGTTCAGGTGGTGGTGGTGAAGGTTGAAGGCAAAGTAGTGCCTCTCATTTTTGAAGAACTGATGAAGACATTTTCAGAGACGATGGTGTTGATGCATCTCTTTATTGTATTGAAAAGTCACATACAGAATTCATGTACAAGCTCTGAAATGTTTGTCTTTATAGACAAGTCATTCACTGACTGTTTGATCACTCTGATAATACAAAATTTAGAATGATATGCCAATATTTTTGTTTGATTTTCTGCATCAAATTATTATTATTTTTTATCAATGGGATCCCAACTGTGTCAAATGGATCCCAACTTTGTCAAATGGATCCCAACTGTGTCAAATGGATCCCAAATGTGTATGGTTGATCCCAACTGTGTCCGATGGATCCCAATAATTGTGTCAACTGGATCCCAACTGTTTGAGATAGATCAGCAGCTGTGTCAAATGGATCCCAACTGTGTCAAATGGATCCAAACTGTGTTAAATGGATCCCAACTATGGCAAATGGAACACAACTGTGTCAGATAGATCAGTAGCTGTTCATGGATCCCAACTGAGTCAAATGGATCCAAATTGTTTCAAATGGATCCAAACTGTGTTCAATGGATCCAAACTGTGTTCAATGGATCCAAACTGTGTTCAATGAAACACAACTGTCCTGGATCCCAACTGTGTCAGATTGATCCCAACCTGCAGATGGATCCCAACCTGCAGATGGATCCCAGCTGTGTCAGATGGATCCCAACTGTGTCAGATTGATCCCAACTGTGTCAGATGGATCAGTAGTGTCAAATAGATCCCAACTGTGTCAAGTGGAACACAACTGTGTCATGGATCCCAACTGAGTCAGACACATCCCAACTGTGTCAAATGGATTCCAACTCAGCTTACAAAGAAGTTCGTGTTCCCATCAATTTAATACAATTACATGCAGAAGTCTTAAATTCAAGACAAGTGCCTGTGGCGGGACTCGAGTTCCAGCCAAATCAATATGAGAAAAAAGATCAGAGAGACTGTCACGAAGTGATTAAATTAGAGAAATTACTATTGGTGTAAAGTTAAGTGTTCGTTTCAGACGAAACAAAAATATATATTATGGTGGCCAAGGAGCCCGTAAAGTTCGTATAAGGGTCGAGTTGAAAGAATTTAAGTTATGTGAATTTGATCTTATCCACTCTGTGATTGGCTGTTAGTCAGGGGTTAATAGTTCTTTGTTGTCAGACTGCACCCTTTTAATAAACAATAGATGGGAAGTCACGGGGTACATCTTTTCGCGGGCTCAACATTTTAGATTGCGGTTATATTTTCTAAGTTGTCACTTGCGACTTAAGATTCCCGAGGAGAGGACGCCACGTCAGCCTCGATGACTTTATAGACAAAGTGAGAGCCGGTTATTGAGAACTGTGCTAGAAAGTAGTTTACCAGATGAAATTCTGAAGAAGGTTTGAGCAATTGAGTGTTCAAAGTCTATAGTATGGCAAAAATTGTAACTACCGCAACTGATGTTTTGTAGCCGACGAGTAAGAGTATTATGAGAAACCAGGATCGACCGAACGACCTGTAAGTCTGAATTTAATTTATTCAATTTTGAATCTATTCAGCCCGACAAGTTTTAAGATTTATGGAAAGAACAGAGCCAATCGAATTTTGATGTTTGTTCTTAAAGAAGAGTTTCCTTTAAAACAAATCAGTTAAGGATAATTTATTTTGTTTGATTGTTGAAACGCTTTATAAATGTGTACACCAAACAGTCGTTGACTTGTGCTTGATTGTAAATAATTGGATAGTTTCCAAGTAGAAAATATGGTGTACTATTTTGTATGTACTCCTACGAAGATTATGAGATGCCGTATATATATATTTTGACCATTTCCAGGGTTCAAATGTGGGAAAAGTAAAACGCTACCCGTGAGGGTGGAGGTTAGCGGACGAGACGGAGCGGGAGGGCTATTCACTCCAGTGGGCATGGCACACCCCATGAGAGCACCACACCCAAAGCTACCCAACTATAGAGTTCGAGAGTGAATTATGTATATATGATTAAGTATCGTAAAACTTATTTAAGTTTATTGTTCAGTTATTTGGATGAATGCTCCGAATCAGATCTGTTAAATAATGTTTTGTAAATAATAAGTCTTGTAAATAAATGTAAATAATATCAATCATCAACCGAGAAGTGTGTGAAGTATTTTGATTTGATTGTCTCAGTGTGTGAAAAGAAAACTACCGAAGGTTATGTCCAGTTTTTGCTAACCCAAATTCTGGGATGTGGCAGAGACCATAGGTGTGTAGAGCTAAATAGATGGGACAGCAGCATCAGGTGATTTGTGTCACTGACCCACAAAAATTAACTCACTTGGCAAATGGTCTGAGAAATGCCAGGGATGAGTTTATTATTGAAGAGGGTCAGGAAGATGATATAGAAGACATGGTGTGGTGTCAAGATCAGACATACTGACTACCAACTCAAAGCATTGTTTTTTGGAAGAGTAGAATCCCATCCTCTTAAGTTTTTATTTAACACTTTATAACCATCTCTGTGAATTTTATTTTCGATTTTGGTGATCACATTTTAGTGAAAAAAGGGGATTGTGGTTTGCTAAAATAGTGGGCTTATTTTAATTGCTGAAATTAAAAGTGAAGGTTGAAGGTTGAAGGCAAAGTAGTGCCTCTCATTTTTGAAGAACTGATGAAGACATTTTCAGAGACGATGGTGTTGATGCATCTCTTTATTGTATTGAAAAGTCACATACAGAATTCATGTACAAGCTCTGAAATGTTTGTCTTTATAGACAAGTCATTCACTGACTGTTTGATCACTCTGATAATACAAAATTTAGAATGATATGCCAACATTTTTGTTTGATTTTCTGCATCAAATTCAAGACAAGTGCCAGTGGGACTTGAGTTCCAGCCATATCAATATGATAAAAAAGATCAGAGAGACCATAGGTCTGTAGAGTATAATAGATGGGACAGCAGCATCAGGTGATTTGTGTCACTGGCCATTGAAAATTAACTCTCTTGGCAAATGGTCTGAGAAATGCCAGGGATGAGTTTATTACTACAGAGGGTCAGGAAGATGATATACATTGTAGAAGACATGGTGTGGTTTGTGGTTTGCTAAAATAGTGGGCTTATTTTAATTGCTGAAATTTAAATAAGCAACATTGATTTGTCAAATGTTATTTGCTTAATGAAATCATTTCTCCTGGGATTGATTGATACTGGTATGAATAAAATTGATCAAATCATTAACAATCACACACTTTGTCTTTACTTATCACTTTTGCATGTAAAAAATACATATGGCTATTTATTGCATAAACTACAAGTTGAGGTTGGGAGATATACAGGTGTAGAATTTAAGGATCGTATTTGTCTCCATTGCTTGAAGGATGTTGAAACGGAAATTCACTTCATTTGTTTTTGCCCAATGTTTACTGTACTCAGAAAGAAATTGTATGATACCATTGCTCAAAGTTACACGGATTTTAGTATCTTATTGGAAAAGGACAAATTTATTTTCCTTATGAGTTCTCACGATAAAACCATTATGAATTGTGTTGCGAAGTACATATTCTCTGCTTTTAAGTTAAAGGAAAACCAAGTATAATTTAATATTTGTTCATGCTAACCTCTCCTTCTTTGTTATATTGTAAGTTTAAAATTTTGTTATTGTTGTAACCCTTCCCCAGGGTATGGGGTTTGTTCCGTTTTTGGAATAAAATTAATACAACAATTGTTCACTGTTGTTGACACAGCAGATTACATTTCTATAGACCTTATGCATTGACGTCACCAAGCCGCCATCTTAGAGGTAAACTGATGATGAAACAATGGAAACGCGCTGATTTGTACGCGGGGCGCACAGGATTGGCCAATGAACATCTTCCTTTTGACCTCTAGGTGAGGGCGCCCTACTCAAATGACGTCATATGCATAAGGTCTATTGAGTACTTGATTGTGGGCACAAAATGTTACATCCATCCTTAATTCCAATTGAACAAAATCCACACCACTTTAAATTACTCACTGGTCTTCTCATTGGAATCATTTAGGTTGTCTCATATTCTGGATACATGTAACAAAGGCATGTATCGTTTAATTTTGGAGATCATCATATCAATGGCTTATCTTATTTTTCATTACATATCTTCAAAAGGTTTGCCTCAACTTTGATCAATAATACCAAGACTGTCCCATTGAATTATTCCGTGTGCAATACTTCAGCTTTATGGCATGCTTTCCTAATAGTGCTACAACTGATGTAACTTAGTAAGACTCAAAACTAATTTAGACCACCCTTCCAATCGGTCATTAACACATTATTCTGCCTATCAGCCGTATTTTAAAGTGTTGTGCTGTCACCATGGTATTTTCAGAATAAATACTGCTTCTGGTTGAACTAAAAAGTACATTATTGCAATTGCTAAAGGGCATAATATTTTTCAACTACACTGGACAATGTACGGTCTTGTTAAAAACTCACCCATTACCAGAATGGTAGAAAGCTGGCTGCAATAACAATCGGGTTATTTGACATTTAACACATTTTGATCATCTCTTTCAAAGATTGCCAAACTAATTGGTCATTGAAAGATCAGTACACCACACAATTGTTTGCTAATTTTTACCATCACAATATGATATGAGAAATGTACATGTATCCCATAATTTCAAAAGTATGTCAACTACGACATGATCAAAAGGTAATGCTTGGTAGCATTATTTGGTTCTTATGAATTGTAGTACTTAGAACCTTCAAACCTTTCTCTAAAAATGTTTTATAAAGTTTCCAGATTGTAAATGACCAATAATAGTACACTTCTGAGAATGCAATAACATGTTTGGGCTCGTACAGCAGTCCTTCACCCTACCTGAACACCATACACATTAAATTGCATTACCATGATCTGAACTTGTACAAACTTTAGATTGAATGGATATCTTTCACTTGAATCGTGTTTGATACCAACGAATGAAGTATCCTCCCTTCATAAGGTACACTTATCTGACTTGTTCAGATCTTTACAAGACATCACTTTCATTCCAAGTTCCCCATTGTTTATCACCGAGGAGAGAACTAAACAGTTTAAACTCACCTATTGAGATTTCGGCTGAAGAGGTCTTTAAAAATGACATCTACAGGGCGCAGTCTGATGCTGAAGACTGTCCTGGTTTTCATTTCAACTCAACCAATGTTCCACAAGAACTGCGCAATCATTGTCCAAGGCTGTTACAGAATATTCAGGCTACTGTGACATCAATGACTCGTGAAGTGGTTCTTTTCCAACAACTGATCAGGCTCACTGCAATCAAAATAATCAAAACAGATACACATTAAAAATATGGTATCAGCATTGCAGCCAAAGAAGAAATACATGCAATCAAAAGAAAGAGCATGTCTTTGGATGAGACTTTCATATCAAAAACAAAAACAATAGCTGAGATGACCAGCTGGATAGAAAATTCTCAACTTTATTCACTAATAAGATAAAAAGGAATTTTGTTTTTGGCTTTTTGGCACAGCTCAAACTGTTTTTATTACCAAACAGACACTGGTCGATTACTAGCTTAGCAAAATCAAATGGTGCCCGAAAGAGAAAGAAACAAGGGGCAGCTTGCCCCAAAACATTTTACCGCGCCCGGATTTCTTGGCAGCTTGCCATAAGAGGGGGCAGCTGACCCAGCCTCGAAACAACACTTCTTTGTCTCAGCAGGGTGTTTAACAATTCACAAATAGCATACATGTATATTGTAGGCCACAAGGACCATTTTGACAATTTAAAATTCTTTCCAGTGTTGTCAACAAAAAACGCTCGATTCCTCGGAAAATGAAAGAGAAATAAATCCATCTGTCATGACAAACTTACACACATTAAAAAGAAAAAGTAAAAGAACCTTGAAGAAATTGGAAACAATCCGGAAACAATCCAAAACCAATCAGTAAACGCATAGAGACAAAGATGAAGGATCTTCACCCGTTCGCAGTATGGCGCAATGGTTCGAATTTTACGAGGGCGCCGCCAATGGCGAAAAAAACAATAGTTCAACAGTTTTAAAAAGGGGCTAGTTTTCCCGATCAAATTACAGCAAAATTGCAGGGCAGAAAACTTTAAAATTATGACCAAATAATAACCATCAACTAATAAACCACAAGGGAAACTGACTGGGTAAAGTTTTAAATGATTTGGGGTTGAACAAAGAAAAATTTACCAGAGCGGGATTTGAACAAAATAATAACTAAACACACAACAAACAATTATAAAGGGTCACATTTGTTTTAGTGATTTTGTTCAAGTTAGTCTTTAACAATTCACAAAATGGCAAAAGCCTACAATGCTCCAATGATTGCCATAATAGCTAATAACAAATTGGGCAGCTTGCCCAGCCTCTGTACAACAATACAACATCAGTGTTTTTTAAACATGACACAAATGCCCACAAGGCTAACCCACCACATCATGCACAACAATCGGGCTGCAGAGGGCGACATAAAGAAAAAAAAGTCAAGCTGTGTATAATTAAGCATCAAAGCTAAGCTGACTTGGAGTCTTTGTGTCGAATAATGTATTTTATTTTTTTTGCGATAAAATGAATAATTATTATAGAGAGATAGAGTTAACACGTGGATCCAAACAGGGCAAAGAAAGATGACATAATGAGGAAGAGCAAAGTTTTCAGTGAGGACTGAAAAATTCAAGTGGGTGACCAAAAAGTGTACACCTCTCGTCAAAGTTTAAAGTATGCTTAAATTCACAGGGGTGTCATGGGTATTATGCACTCGGCATCACAGTCAGCTAGCCCCACTTGGGCGAAAAGGAAAAAGTAGTAGCCTGCCGGTGAACCAAAGAGCATTCAAGTCAACGTTTCTTTCCTGTGGTACACCCTGGAAACTAGCATGGTTAAAGGGAACAAAACTTTAACTGAGGAGGGCCAACGACCTAGTTCAGAAACTGTTTTTATTGAAACAGCAAGTTAATGAAAATCGAATCCCAGATGTTGCTGTATTTGGCTCAATGGGAGGTAAGCACAAGTATTCCGATTTTCCAGCATACCATGGCAGATTATCGGCCATTGTTCACAACCGAGGTCTGTGAATCAAAGTGAGTGCCTACTCATATTTTTTCACATGACAACATCATTTCCAGATGCTAATTACATGTATATACAACTTTGTTGTCTTTCCTTTGTCAATTCAGGGTTTCCTTGTGGCAAAAATATTTTCAAAGGAAACCCATTTCTGACAGAGCTCAAAAAATTCCAAGAGTTATACTGTGGGTGGCCAAAAAAACATTTTCAGAAAACTGCCTTCATGAAGTGGTTAAGGAATAATAATAATAATAATAATAAACTGGCATTTATATAGCGCTCTTACAAGAGATCACAGCGCTGTACAAAACAATATAACAACATACAACTGCAATATTAAACAACAAGGAATACACAGTGGAGAAAGAAGAAAATGAATTAATTATGGAATAAGAATGTCTTCAGCCGCTTCTTGAAAACTTGAACTGATGGTGATGCCCTGACATTAGATGGAAGACTGTTCCAGATGACAGTTCCAGAGTGTGAAAAGGCCCTGTCACCAGCAGATGTGCGTGTGCGAGGAATGTGAAGTAAGGTAGGGTCTTTGGATGAACGGAGCCCATACGAACTGACAAAGTGACGCTCAAGAAGAGATTGTAAATAATATGGGGCAGAGTCATTCAATATGATGAGAGCTAGTTTTAAAGTGATGCGCTTTTGAACCGGTAACCAATGCAGTTCTTTGAGAAGGGGAAGAGGATCGTCATACTTCCTGGCACTGAGTATTATTCGTGCAGCATGATTCTGAAGATGTTGCAGTTTGTAGATATCAGTGGAGTTAATGTTGACTAGTAATGAGTTGGCACAATCAAGTCTAGACAAGACAAGTGATCTGATTGCATGATGACAAGCTTCATCTGTGATATACTTTTTTATGCGTGAAATTTTGCGCAAGTGAAAATTAATAGAGCGGCAAGTAGTAGTGATGTAGTGAGACACAGACATAGGGGAGTCAAAGTGAACACCCAGATTCTTAACTGTTTCGGAGAGATGAATAGAAGAGTCGCCTATTTTAATACTGATATCAGCTGGAAGATAGCGACGCATTAGTGGTGATATTGCCAGAAACAGTTCCGTTTTGTCGATGTTGGGTTTAAGTTTGTTGATCGACATCCACATTCTCAGGTCGGAGATGCATTTCTTAAGAATGTGCAAGGTCTTTTCCAGCTCACCAGGAATCTTGGGGTCAAACCTGACATATGATGTGCTACAAGACTATGATGAATCAAAGAATCTTGAGTGAATTAGAAACTTTTGAGGATGCTAACAAGGAGACAACAAAATAGTTCTCAGATACAAACAGAAGGGGCAAAAACCATGGATTACCAGGGAGTCAAGGAAAGTGGTGGAGGAGAGAAAAAATTTAGGAACATTATTGAGTGGAGAAAGTAATGTAGAAGAAAACAGAATCTGTAAGATGACTACAAGAATATTGATAAGGAAGCAAGAAATATGAAGAAGGATACAGGAAAGTGGGAAGATGACCAGTTGAGAAAGCAGCAGGTAATGAGAGCATGACATATTCGTACCATATTCGTAGTGTAAGACTTTCAGCAAAAGCAAAACAACCCATGCAGTAAAATAGACAGCTGGAGAGACAGATGGTACAAACATGTTGAAGAAATTTTAAACAATGAACAGCAATTTGAGCACTGAGCAAACCGATTTTAGAGGCAGAAGTATCGTCAATTGGTTTTAGAAAAACACACTTCATTAAACAGTGCAAATCTCGAGCGTATTTGAACATCCGGGACCAAGTGGCCAATCATATTACCTTTTATGCTTGTGCGATTCTGTATCTTCAAAGATTTTAGTTTAACAGTGTTTATCGATAAAGACAGTTATATAATATAGATGGGGAAAGTAAAATTTATTGATGAAATATAAAAAAGTGAACAAATTTACTAAATGACAAAAAACAAAAGAGAAAAGACTTGACGCCTCAGTTTCAGGTTACTTATATAAACAATCGAGAATTTTGCCCAACTGACGTTTATGTTATCTACATGAAATTGTTCCATAAATTCGGCAAGATTCGCAAAAATGGGGTTTCTAAGAAAAAACATCTTTACAATGCATGGTTTACAGCGTTAATTCATCAACCAACAAGCATCATCCTCCAATTTTTGTTATTTGTTTCAATGTTAACTTGAACAAATTCTTCTAAAAATGTAAACCACATCAAATATATAGGCCTATATTACTAAGAAGAAAAGATGACATCTCATCAGTTAAAATAGATCTAACCACATAGAATCAATTCAAATAGTTAGGATGGAAAAATACAATGATCCTGTAATGTTGAAGGCCCTTATAGACTTACCTCTGAGCAATGGAACAATATACCAACTGGGGGGATTTGGTTATATTCAACTAGAAAGAAAACTAGACAGAATGGCTTTGCTAACAAACTGCAATATTACAAAAGGTAAACTGATGAAAATGCCAACCTGGTGAAAAAAACAATACACGTTTAAAGGCACTGAACACGTTTGGTAATTACTCAAAATATATATTAGCATAAAAACTTACTTGGTAACCAGCAACGGAGAGCTGTTGATAGTATAAAACATTGTGAGAAACCACTCCCTCTGAAGTAACATAGTTTTTGAGAAATAGGTAACTTCTCACTAAAATAATAAAAGACTTCATGCATGAAGCCTTTTATTAGCATCTGAAAGCACACAAAATTGTGCAACAAGGGTGTTTTTTCTTTCTTTATTTTCTTGCAACTTCGATGACCGATTCAGCCCAAATTTTCACAGGTTTGTTATTTTATGCATATGTTGGGATACACCGAGTGACAATACTGGTCTTTGATAATTACCAAACATGTTTAGTGCCTTGGCTTTCACAATCGGTGAGAATTACCAATTTTTGGGTGTTGCTTGAAAAAGTAGCAGATTGGAATGTATATCTAAATGTACTTGTACTTGAGCTTCCCTTTCAGTGTACTTTGAACAAGAAGAGCGAGTTGTAGACTTACCAGTCAAGAGTAGTTATCTTCATCTTACATCCAGTCAAGCTATGACAAGGAGTTCTTCTATCTTCTCAGGCTAACCTTATACATAGGTTGTCATCTCATCATTTGACTTTTAGATTGTCAAGGAAGGTATTGATGTTTCTTATATTGGTCTGTGAAACACAAAAGACAAAACAATTAAACACTTATATTTTTATTTGAAACACACACTTTTTTCAAACTGTTTTATCAGATTTCGAATGACGGACAGCTCTGAGATTTGTCATAAAATAAAATAACAGGTGCGCACATTTTCTGTAAAAGTGCTGTCCACAATTGCACTACCTCCTGAAGCTATACTTGGGCGTAGGGCCAGAAAGCCCAGCATGTTAGCACTTAGACCCAGTAACTGGGGACTGACTGGGGCGCTGTACTTGTTTTTCGAAATTTTGACATCTGCCGTCGTACTAGCGCCCATAAGAATTATCGTATGGTAGACCATCACGATCCACCTCTCGCTTGTATCGACGGTGCCCTGCCTCAACTGTGACGACCTAAGCGGTTGAGGCATGGCACCTGTCGATACAAGTGAGAGGTGGATCGTGATGGTCTACCATATGTAATTCTCTGGGGCGCTAGTTGGACCATAGATGTCAAAATTTCAAAAAAACGAGTACAGCACCCCAGTTTACTAGGTCTAGTTAGCACTTATTCATGGGGCTAATGGCCCAAGCTATTTTTGCTTATCCCACGAACTTTCCCAAGTTGTGTTTTGTTTAGCTCCTTCACGAGCATAATTATACCACAGATATAACACTGACAACCCTTCAAACCTCACTAAATTATATTAACTAGCTTATTTAAACACAGTTTGAACTGAAATTATTGTTGGTGCATTTAAGTCCAAAGAACGTGGTCACTAACCAAACCACGTTTGTTATGCCGCGGTGCCATTTTATTCATGCTTCAGGGGGAGGCGCCACCAATAGGGGCCTATTGAAATTCTTTGGCTTCGGTGGCCAACTTGTACTTTGAAAGTAGGCTCAGTTTTAGCTAGAACACAACATGTTGAATTTCTACGTGTTTCCAGGTTGCATGGGCTAAATAAATGCAGCTTTTGAATCAAATTATGTTCTCCTTACCTCTTCGGTCGAACTGCAAAAACGCCATTTTGCATCCATAAGGGCGTGTTTAAGGCAGGTTGTGTGACGACATTTCGGACTGTCAATCATTTGTACTATTTGCATATCTCGACACAAAATGATCGTCTGCTTAAATATTGTGTATGCAAATTTTATGGAAATGAGTTCTTTTCCAATAACCCTTAATTTAAAAAAGTGTCGCCTTTGAAAAATTGGAAATCCACAATATTTATTATAAGTATAGTTATAAAGTTTTACAAAAATTCATATTTTGGAAGAAGAGTCAGTTTTGTTGTAATGATTTTTGTTTTTGTTTAGTGTTATTATCATTTAAAATAAAAAGTTTTGTTGTAAGGCCTATTTAATTCCCAAATACAGCCTTTATTGGAGCAGTTGTGGGATCAAACTTAATAAATTAAATCAGGAGGTTTTTCGAACTCCCACGATTTCGGTCGTTTTCACAGGGAAGGTATTGTTTGTAATCACTCTTGGTTAGAAGTACAGCAGCTTTCGATAGTATAAAGCATTATGAGAATCATTTCACTTCGAATTAATTATGGGAAAATATACCAGGTTTTAAATGCCCCAAAATTTGAATCTGAGAAACGTTTCTGTCAGAAACGTTTCTCAGATTGTGTATGGGGATAATTCTCCCGGCGTGGACATATTTAGCTCCGGTTTTTCGGTGATATCTCAAAACGCGACCACCTTTTGAAGTGAATTTACACATTTTAGTTTTATTGTATATGTCTACATTTATAGAGGATTAAAATAATCGAACGGTTCCAAAAACCAAAGGTGTCTTTAAAGGAGCTCTATACTTCTGGTAAGATACAAAACAAAAAAGCTCACAGATTCACACTAAACTTACATGGTTTAAAGATATTGATAGTCGAAAGCTTCCCTTAAAATATTAGTGGCTGAGGTGCTGTAGTTTTTGAGAAATTAGTAAAACAATATCACGAAAAGACTTTTCGTCTCACTGAGACGAGAAGTCTTTTTTGAAGACAATTCGTTGAATGCTGCCCTCACACACTCGATAATAGTTGTCCATTTTCAGTTGGAAAGATTCGCAAATGGTTCATGTTTATGTTACCTCGTACCCACTAAAATAGGAGAATATCTATTTTGTGTTTGTGGTGAGCACAGTTTCCGCGCGTGCGAGGTTGTTTGGAGTTGCTGTGTACACACTCGCGTTGTCGATAAAAAATATCTTTGCAATCTTCATAAAAAAAAGTTATACCATGGAGGAATTTTCTTCCTCCATGGTTATACCACGGCTTTTATCGATGTTAGAGTCTGAAAGGTCAATTTACTAGATCTAAACTGGATTCAACGGTTGCCAATAAACCCAGGAAGAAAATTGGGAGGCCAAAGTTGACAGAATAGGCCCTAAAACGATCAAAGAGTGCGTCGGTCAAACGCCATGTCAGGTATAGAAAACTCCAAAAGTTGTTACTTCCAAGTTCCATCCAGCATGAAATTGAAAGGGTCCTGTGTCGTCGGTGCTTGGACCATCTTGGACGTAGGACTAGACTAGGAAGATACCTGGAGAAGTAAAGCCATGGGACTGAGTCTTTCGAACGCTGACCTGGCGAGATTGCTGTTAGATATGCACACACAAGTGAGTTTTCTTTATATAAATCTTGATTATTTTAATACCAATGTGACCACTCTGTTCTGTAGGATAGGAGGCATTTTGGTTTGCCAGAAATCGTGGGCCTATTTTGATAGTGTCAAAGTGTGCCATTTGATTGAATGAAAAGGCTCTCTAAGTATTCATACTTTTTAACAGTAAAACAATCACATAATCATAATGCTGCCATGTATTTTTATTTATTTTTATTGATATATATTCTTCATTAGGTCTACTTCTTGATTAAATTTAACACAAACAAAAATATTTTTAACTTTTATAGATCTGCTGTCCATTCATCAGGGACTGCTACCCCCTTTTGAGCCACCGGTTACGTCAACACCATCGTGGAGTTGGACCAGAAAATGTTGAAGGGGGACATTTCAGAATCTTCCAATGTGTAAGTTTATGGTACCAATTAAAAACTTTTAAAAAGGCGAGTTGTTGGCCAACAGCCAAGCACCTATAATTTATTGATTTAAAAAAATGTTTTATGAGAACATACAATGATACATGTAGGTACAGATGTAACCATTACCAGCTGTCCATCAATTACAGTATACCTGTAGTCCCGCCGTATGTAGATCCAGATGACTTTGCAGTTTGTTTGAAAGGATGCAATTTCAAATTCTTGTTTGTGTTTATTTACATGAAGTTAACGTGCATTCAACAAGAAGTACCATGTATGATGTGTACGTGTTAATTTTAGACATGTACAGATTCATTACTTCAACTATTTTTATTTATTTTGTGCATCTTCTGTAGTTCTGTTATTTCTGGAGTTGCACCATTTGAATCACCAACAGAAAAGTGGTAGGTGCACACATTTTTATTTCTGTTAATGTCAGCTCTATTAGTATTAAATGTAAACTAGTTAACTGGTAAGTTGAACTCGTTTCTCGTTTCATGAATTTGGCCAATATTCATGTCAGAACATACAACGCAATTGAAAAAAGGGATGTATACTATGCCAAGCCAATGAGGAGGAGGCAGAGATAGCAATTATGTGAAAAGGGCACCACAGCATTTTTGTCTGAATTAGGGGGCATCATGGCAAAAACAAAATTTAACGAGACAGGTGAAAAAACTAAGGCCCCCAAAAAGGTGTACACAAAAACAATGCGTCTTAATAGGGGGCGACTTTGTAGTGGGCAACTTTGGAGTGGGCGAGTTGACAGTAACGACACTGTAGCCAATACGTTTGTTGTAAACACAATCCTTTGGCTGCTTTTTATTAGTTTTGTCTTGGTGTGATCATGCTGAATTTTGTCATTACAACAAGAGACAATTATTTTTTTTTTTTAGTCCAGAAATAGTAAAACATTTCCTTTATCAGAAATGCATGAAATACAAGTGCGCCCAAGAAGTTTACCAAACATTCATCATTGCTTTTATGTACACCATGTATGATGATCATATGCAAAGTGATTTAGCCTTTTTTTCCTCTTATTATTTTAGGTATGATAGTATTGTGCAATACAAGTCTTTTATTCGAATTGCACTTGGTTTTATTGCATTTATAGTACATTTTGGTCTTGACTTGTCCCAACTGGGTCCCAACTGGGTCGCTGTACTCAATTTATTTTTAAATTCTGATATCTGTGCAGATGCAAAAATTCAGTCTTTAACTTGACCATTTACGTTCAGGTTAAGACATTTCTGTGCACAGTAACCCTGGTTATTTCAATAACCTTATATTATTTTGAGTCCATTTTTGGTAATTATGTTACCTAACCTGGTACTTTTTTTTCCCCTCAAATTTCAGGCCTCTCTGTGACTGACCTACCGTTGTATCACGTTAAAGTTTTGGAGGATTCTGTCCGGAGGTACTTGCAGCAGGAGAACTTGACCAGTGTCTGGTGTCTTCCTGATATTGTAACCTGGCCAGCAACAAGAGATATCCGTCACTTCGCTAAACGTGGATGGATTTTGCGTTCTTGTGTAAATACCGCGAAAGTTTTTGGCTGTTTTACCAGCATTTTTAGACACTGTATTCAGCTGAAACTTTCACATGTGATTTTATAGAATCTTTCTGTATAAGTCTTTACATAGAAAAAAAACAAAACAATCTAAGACCCTACCTTTTCGGTCATTTATTATTTATGTTGTAACAAAGTACTGCTAGATAATTGCCTAATTGTTTGTTTATTAGGTGTTATAGAGGATTGGTACAGCCAACAAAAAATAGTTGCAGACAATATTGATGTTTTGTGTGATCAACCGTATACTTGAAAAAACAAATCTGTGAACATTTTTGCTCAATCCGTTGTGTGAGTCAGGAGAAAATAGTGAACAAGTATGCTCAGTTGTCAGCACGTAAATACATTGTCGTTATTTTGGGTTCTAACAACCGAAATCAGTAATATAGTGCATTTGTTTTAAGAGTTTCAGATACAGTTTTCTTGATTATGAATTCATATTTCACAGAAAAAAAGGTTCCAGTGTGAACTTCATAAAGTTTTCAATTCTGTATAATGACTGTAAGATAAAGAAAAATCAATGTTCATTGTGGATTTAAGATAAAGAAAAAGCCACGTTCATTGCTTTTTGTGGCTTCCGTTTAGTATCAATAGTAAACTTATTTTAAGCAATACTCACGACCAAGTGTGCCAAATGCTGTATTGCAAATGGATCCACTCCAGAGATAAGAGGGAGCATACAACAAATATTTCAACATTGATGCTTTATACCAGTCTACTAATTGCCTGGGCGTCCTTTAGTTGCTTTTAATTATACTTAGCATTAATATTTAAATGTTTAATATAATTAATTTGTACTAGTGTACATGAAAATGTGGGTATGTGTGTGAGAAATTCATGCAGCTGAAAGAAGAAACTTAAAATAAATGAATGTTTCCATAAAACAAGAAAACAAATGTCAAAGTGTTGTCATTAATATGGTGGTAAACATTTTTTTAAATTGGTTAACTGATCATAGGTTCCCTAGAGAGAAGGGTAAAACAATATTATCTACTTATATCGGAGGAATGGAATTATGCTTAAAAATATTTGTTTATTTTGTTGTATTATATTTTTTTATAGTGGGCTTGCGGGATTAGGCCTCTTTCTTTAGACGAATGCACCAAGCATTTGGAGAGCCAAACGTGAGGAAGCCACAGTAAACAGTTTGTAAGACCAAAAATGCAATCATTGTTGGTTTTTCCTTCTCAGTAATCTAGAGGACAAGTGTAAAAGTTTTTCAAACAAAACAAACGAAACCTTGATGAAATTTTGTTATAATAGCAATGACTCGTGTATATAATTATACTGCATAGTGAGTGTTCTCACAAGATAGTCGGGCACCTCAATGTTTACTCAAAACCGCATTCAGTTCTGTGTAGTAAGTAAGGAGCCATACGTTTCCTTACGCAGCAGCTGATTGGTTACATAGCAACATAGCACACTCAGTTTGGTTCACGGTTTTACCAATCAAGTAAGGGCTCTCATTTACAAACGAAATATGGCGGCCATTTCGATTCTGAACGGTATAAACGCTGACGAAGACGAATTCTTAAAGTATTCTTGACTGTTTCGAGAATCCTTAAAAATAAAGAATACAGTGAAAGACTAGATCAATAGTGTAGCTAACATTCTATGAGTAAAATTCTTCTGCCCAATTACGTTAACTATCATAAGCAAATGACTTTTCCGGAGACACTTAATTATTTCTAATTCTGCACACACGGATGCTTTGTTTTTGGTCTTATATTTCTTTATTTTGAACACAGAAAATTATGTCATAGTTTTTGTAGGTATAATGAAACATTGTTGCTTCGTTATGTGATGTTTTTGTTTTGTTACAATAATAAATTTTCCCTAAATGAATTTTTGAAAACGTGTCCTCCAAGCTCATTGTTTATGGAAAACCGTGGCGGTCATGCAAATAAAAGGAAGCACTTTTCTCCATGCACTGACTGACTGTTACAGAAGTGATTTGAAAACCGAACAAAAGTAATTACTCCAGCCCACAAAACCACCCTCCAGCATATATGATATAAGTGTGTATAACACTGTACAACTATTGAAAGATTTGTTTGAATGCATTACTTATTACGTGAAGCGCAAAGCATGTGTAATTATAAATCACAGAGTAAAAACCAGTAATCTTTACACACAGCTATGCCGGTGTGTAGTTCAAACATCAGAACCCAGCTTCGTTGCAAGTACATAGTACATGTACAAACATTACACGATGACCAGACCCGTACGTACCCCGTGTGTACAGTTCAAAAACCGCAAACATTTATAAGCTATTATTAGCACAGCGCGAGACACGCGCACGGTGGTGTTATCGATCGCTGGCTATGGCAAGTGACCTTTCATGACCTCGAACCCGATCTCTCTCTATTTTTAGTCAACTTTCGAATTCATTCACAAGTAAGAATCGCCGGTTCACGAATCATGAGTCTCTCGCTGCAAGAGGGCGCCATGCCAATAATTGTAATCTGCAACGGATTTACACAACTTTCCTGAAAAACTTCCGTGTAATTTTCACTTTTTTCTGAAAAACCTGACGACTTATGAGGCTGAAACTTCTACAGGTAAATTGTATTATATACATCTTTATTCACAGTGAGTAGGGATTCATTCCATGGCCTAAAACTACAAGTATAGAGCTCCTTTAAAGGGTGTGTACAACATTGGTAAGATTGATAATATAAATGTTCACAGATTTGCACATAACTTCCATGGTATAAAGATGGTCATGGTGGAAAACTTCCCTTGAAATAGTTTTGCTTGAAATGACATAGTTTTTAGGAAATGAGTAAAACAATAGTCTTTATCCTGCAGGATAAAATCTTATGTTAGAAAAAAAGTTAACAATTTATAATTTTTTTCCCCAGTGTTTTCTCATGACTCCGATTACCGATTGAGCTTAAACTTTCACTTTGTTATTTCATGTATTGTTAGGTCACATCAAGTGTGGATTACAGGTATTTGACAGTTACCAATGTTGTACACACTCTTTAAAGGTAAGGTAATGACACAGGCTCGTCATTGAGCAAGTACGACCCATGAACACCCGGCAGCAGCAGGGGCCCAATTTCATAAAGCTGTTTAGCAGAAAATACTCCTAGGAAAATGTCTTTGCTTAGCAAAAAATGAGTGGGGCACCAGTCGCAACAATGTTAACTTTATGGAATGTTGGCAGGTAACCTGTTTTTGCTAAGCAACGTTTTTCTGTGCTTATAGCAAGTTTTTGTGCTTACAGGCTTTATGAAATTGGACCCTGGCCCGTTCTGCATGCCCTGCTGCTCTTACAAACCCGAAGGGGTGGTTCTAGGACGCAGCTGCGCGTGTGCCAGCTCACGTTTAAAAATAGAACAGGGCGCGCGGTATTTGAAACGCTCATTAAATATGCAGCAACTTGCATGATGGATAAACGATAAACCGAGTAGGAGGTACGGATGGCCATACGAACAGTATACATGATCCATAGAAATAGAACCCGGAGAACGCTGAGCTCGACCGAACTCTGTGTCGTCTGTGTATGGCAAAATGATCATCACGTGACACGCGTGTATGGCAAAATGGCAACGCACATAGACCGTTTCTACGTGTTTTCATTGGTCAATGTTCATGACGTCTACTGTATGGCAAAATATTATCACTGGCTTATCACTGACCAGCCTCGCTACCTATACCATGGGCAGCGCGCCGTAACACCCGGCGTACGTCTCTCTAGCCATACACGCGTTTAAAAAAATGGCGTACGCGCGTCCATAAAAATGGTCTCACAACGAAATCGCAGGCACAATGACACACTCAGCGTTCTCCGGGTTCTATTTATATGACATGATCCAAACACTCAATAGTGCACCTGTTAGTGAATTACCTCAAGTTAATGCAGTAAATTATTTTGCAGCAGAAAATACACAAAATTGTTACATTTGTTTAGGTCTAGGTGTAGGCCTATAAAGAGTAAAAGTGCGTGGTAGAATATGAATACTGTTTCAATGCTATAGTAGTTTCAACTCGCCTTTTAAACAAGAGGACATAAAGAACAAAAGTTATTCAGATGCAACACAAACGAAGTGCACAATTGCTCAGTTGAAACTGGGTCATCAATAGGCCCTCTATAGTTTTGTATATATATATATAATATTTTTAAAGAATTATGTCTGGCAATGTACAAGATTCAAATGTCCAATAACACTAAGATGATCTGACACTTAATTGGCACTTAGTTTAAGTAATGGCCTCTCTGCACTCATTCATTTTGAGTGAAGAAGGCCAATGTCTTGTTTTCCAGTTAAATTCAAAATTATTATGCATCAAGAGCCGGTTTATGGCGACCAAAAATAAAACCCAAAACTAACAAATTGGCATTTGCAGTAATTGTAAACTTCTGGTATTGTATATAACAGCCCCTCAACCTAATAACAACTTTTTATAGCCGACAACAAATACTAAGTTCCAAACGGTAGCATTTCCAAAAAGTGAGTAAAAATGGCTGGGCGGTTTAGGGCGTTACAATGAGTAAAAAATAGCTGGCGGTTTTGGGTGGTACAGGGAGTAAAAGTAAAAACGATGGCATTTTAAAATAAGGATTTAAATGTGGCTCATTCTCAAATGCCCATTTTATTTGTCTCACTCTTTAGAAACAATAACAGCCGCAAGAGGCTTAAACTAGAACGCCCCTATTATTGGCCTCATCGTTAGGCCGTGTCCGAAACGGCGACTTCGGCTACAGCTACGGCTAGATCAGCGCGTCTGTCATAGTGCCAGTGTTAAAGAATAGGCAGACGCGCGCGATCTAGCCGTAGCTGTAGCCGAAGTCGCCGTTTCGGACACGGCCTTATTAGACTGTGTGGCTTAACTGAATTTTGGCTTGACCCTTTCGGCCGCAAGATGCTGAAACTAAAATGCCCATTGGCTTCACCCTTTACAGACCATTAACAGCCGGAAGTGGCATAAACTAAAATTAGCTTAAAATCAGGGGAAAACCCAGAAATAAAATGCCTGCACTATCGTTTTTCAGAATTTGTTTTTCTATGACAAGTTTACATTATTTTCATATACAGTATGTCTTTTTACTTAACAGGTTTTCATGCAAGAGGCAAAACTGTCATCACAGAAATGAAAGACTTGGTTTGCGTTTTGACCTAAGCCAATTCAGATGTTTGAAATGATGTAGAGAATCTGTAAATCTCTAAGCAGTATTAACATCCTGTTGCCCCTGGTCTTAGCCTTGGTGCCCCTTCAAAACTTCCCCATAGACTTTAAGACCGAAATTCCAAGGAAAGTGCCCTTTACTATATTAATGGCCTTGCCCTTTCAAAGATGAAATTCCAGGCCTGTCCCTAACCACAGTTGTCAAAGTTTCTCTGAGAGTTCTTTTTGGTGAACTTTCAAGTGTAAACAAATTCCATGGAGATGCTACCACATTGTTAGGAAGGTACATTTAAAGACATTGTTCGATTACCACATTATTACAAAAATAAATACATAGAAAATATGTTTTTAATCTCATCATTAAAAGTAATTTATTCATAAAGACACAACAACTTACTCAACAATTATTCAAATAAATAATTAGACAGGTGAAACGTAGTTCTTTTATATACATTGTAAACATGATCAGTCTAATTGGGGAGGAATGTTCAATGAAACCTGGTGGGAATTCGAGGTTACCCACAAGGTCTTCTGAGGTTTTTTAAGGTTTATCCGGGTTTCAACCTCGAGTTGCCTCAAGTTACCGCTTGTATAATTCCGGTGCATTTATAAAAAGAAAATGGCGCAGTGATATAACTGAGCACAAGGTTGATAGATTTGTGTGGATCTTTATTACCACAACCTTGCTCGTAATTGTAAAATTGCTGTACTTAATTTAAACTTGTTTACATGTACTTCATAACGGAAATTATTTGTAAAATAAAATTGAACTTAATTCACACACATGACATTTAAATTAAAATTAAACAAGTTGCGTTAGAAATAAGATTAACCAATTTAATTTATACAGAAACAGATCAGACTGTTCGGGTTTTAGTGGCAAATGACATTATAATACTGATGAGATTGTTTCCTAGACTTCATTAAGCACATAAAGCACTGAATACATACATCCAGACTATAATTTATGATATCCCGTTTAATGCATGATTAACCTCTTGCACTTTTGTGAAAAGCTCAATAAAATAACAACTAATTTAAGGTAGAACAAAGAAAATTGACTAGAGTGGGACTTGAAAATGTTACCCCCTGATAAAAGTGCCGGCGCTCTACCAACTAAGCTATCTAGCCTTAATGTTGGCGGTCTCCCTATTTTGCCAATATCTTTGTTTACAAAACAACCTAGGAAGCAGCAGCAGAGGGATCACCTTCATTTCATTTCAAGACATTTATTTCCATTCCAACAAAGAATCATCATAACAATATCAAAGAACAGTAAGAGAATAATTGGAAATGGGGGCATAGCCAGAAAAGCCAAAGCTTGTGGTTGGTTTGCCCAGACAAACAAACACATAAATAGACTAACAAGTACAGTGTGGGTAGGTACTTAATTACTCAGTCAGTTTCCCTTGTGGTGTATTACGTGATATAATAACAACTGTTCGGCAAACAATGTCAGTCCAAGGTAGATTTGGGTTGAACAGAGGCAGTGCTGTAGCAATGGAGTCATGCGCACCTGCAACCACAACTGTTCATTCAAATAAATCAGCAGCTGCAAGTTATTTAGATTTTCCTCATTTTATACCTTGTCAAGAAAAGTGTAAAGATCGCCCTTATTGTCCAAGATCAAGTAGCTCCAGTGGGTAGATTTTCAAGTAACGACTTTGGGCTGAATACAACTGTTCTGTCGTCCCATCCACAATCAGCAAGCTGAAAAATGAATACAATAAAGATTGATATTCATCAATACAATTAAGGTAATGGCTAGAGGTCACTTAATTAAAACGCAAAGTCGACGATTAACAATTTTTGTAGAAAGAAAACAAAGTTTATTAATTTTATTCTGAAAACTCTTTATAACATCCTGTTCATAAGTGCGACTTAATTCCATAGTAAGCCACTCCAACTTCACACAAATTGGCTTCACTGATTACCAGAAGCCCATTAGAACTGATTGAGCTAGTTTTTCTTGGCAAGAAAAGTTTAATAATTGGACTTCAGCTTTTCTCTACATTCTTCAAACACTAAGGTCTTCTCAGAATTAAACGTTTCTGTCATAAGAAATGCTTTTATCAAGTTGTAAACCGCAAGGGAAACTGACTGGGTAAACTTTAAATAATTTGGGGTTGAACAAAGACAAATTGACAAGAGTGGGTTTGAACAACCTCCCGATCAACGTGCCGGCACTCTACCAAGTGAGCTATCTAGCCCTATGTTGGCGGTCTCCCTATTTTGTCAATATCTTTCTTCTGGGTGCCAGTCGTAAGCCATACAAACATTAGCTGCCGTTTAGCCAGGGATCACACTCAAGTTTACGATACAACCTGGGAAGCGGCAGCCAAGGGATCACCTTAAGGGGATGCAACTTGTTTATTTCAAATGCTTTCGAATGATGAAACGGGTAGTATTTCATCTTCTTTATTTCATATTTTATTTATCCTTTTAGAAAAATTCAACCAAGAACAGTTGCATTTTTTCTTTTCCAACTAAGAGCAAGTTCGAGTGCGCACCATGATTAACTAAAGGTCGACTATTTTGACTTGAACCCAGGCTAGTCGACCATTGGTTGACTACTGTGGCCGACCATTTGGAACCAGCCTCAGGACCATGGTTTCTTCCCTGGTCCCGATAGCCTCGTTCCATGCTAACATGTGTAAAGCGCAGAAGGGAACCACTGACACTATAGCAAAAAGGCGGAAGAAGGCAATGGAAATGTTGAATACCGTGCCGATGGTTGACTATCTTCCAAATGAGTCGATCGCGTGAGTACGTCACTGCGCATGTACATTACTAGTCAGTGGTCAACCACAGGTCGACTAAATGTGCGCACTCGAACTTGCTCTAAGTGGTCTACTTTTTAACTGATAATTTTGATATTTTTAAAGGCAACTAAAAATTGCATTATATGCCAAATAGATCCTTTTCCGTCAGTTTTTTGTAATTTTTTATTTTCAGCTTGTCTGTAAATTTCTTCCCAAGAAAGACTTACCTGTCCTGGTATGTGGAGATTGAAATCTAGGCCACAGACGAACTCTGTGTGGTGCTCGATGGTATCTAGTGGCGTGGTTTGCAGAGCAAAGTCCCACGTCCGCACGGTGAAGTCGTAGGAACAGGAAGCAAGAACAGTTTTCTTGTGTGGAGAACACTGTCCAAAATAAAAAGGTTTCAAACTGTTTGACAATGATCTGGGTCCAAATTCATAGGGCTGCATAACTGGAAGCAGATTTTTGTGGTAACTACCTGTATTATAGCAGAACAATTTGCTTAAGTGTATTTCACAGGTTAGCAAGAAAATTAGGAAGCCCGTTTGCGCGTTCACCAAGGATTTGCATTGTTATGTCATTCATTTTCATACAGTAATCACCTTACGGTTAGCAGCTATGAAAATTGTTCAAATGTTGACTTTGAGTCTGATAAAATAATTTTCAATTCTACTGAGTAATGACATAATAAATACACATGAAGACAAATTAAATCAAATCATCTCTTACCAAGTCTTAGCGTTTTTCAAAAAAACCCAGTTAACTTTAAATGCATGTTAGACTGGGTCAGCAAGTTTTTTCTTATTTTGATTCTGGTCTTGTAAAAAGAATTCTGGTCCAGTAAACATTTTGGGCTACAAGCCCTGCGGTCTTGTGGGTTTCTCCCCCCCCCCCCCCCCCAAATTCAAGCCATGCTTTACCTTTCAGGCAACAAAAAGTTGGGAAGGTAGTGCATTCTGCTCTACCAGACAGGCTCCTAGTGGATGATACCCATGCCTACATCCTTACGGACTGTGAAGGGGGTAACCCTGTTTCAGCCCCAGGAGTAGGAGGCAACGTGCCCCTGGTGTCAATTGATTTGGGTCGATAGCCCAAATCAGTTATGTGTAGCCCTCACCTTGAGTGGCCGTCCGTGGCCTTGTGAGTTAGGCGATATCTCATTATAAAAAAATAAAAAATAAATAAAATAAAAAAATAATATTTGGTCAAGTACAAGGGCTGACCTACACAAATAATAATATAATAATACGCAGTTCTTATATAGCGCTTTATACTCCCGATGGGTGTCTCAAAGCGCTTGGTGTAGGCTCTAATATACTTTTCAGGCCTTAATAATAACAACTTTATTGATTTTTCTAAGGGAAAAAACCCAGGAAAACAGACTAAAGTAGGAACAATATCATGCTTTAACCTAGCCCTATATAGGACTCTTCCTCTGTGCTGTACACAGGATACAGAGTCCTAGATATTAGGGCCCGTTTCTGGGGGCGAAAAAAATTTCAAAGCTTCATAACTCAAATCTTACCTGCAAGAAGCCACTGATTTCACTGCTAGGTTTTGGACGTCATCCATCCTCATTAATCCGTCATTTTCATGAAATAATGCAGCTCTCAACGTTAAAAAATTATGCAAACTTTAAACACAGTTTATTAAGAAAAACCAAGACGCGGGTGTTTGCGTGTGTTCGCGTATGTCTGCGCGGGCGCTGATTATGCATAAAGCAAAACGCGCCAAATTTGTATCACACTTTTTTGACTGCACAGCGTTAACATGCAAACGCAACGCACGATATGCGCGGCATGCATCCTGCGTTTAACACGCAAATGAATGCGTACGCACCACAGACAACTGTGAGAAGACGAACAAAACGGGTATTTTTTTACGTTGAGAGCTGCTCTACTTCACGAAAATGACGGATTTACGAGGAATGTATGACGTCCAGAACCCACCGCAGAAAAATGTTTGCTGACATCGAATGTGACTCCGGTGAAATTAGTGGCTTCGTGAAGGTAAGATTTGAGTTATGAAGCTTTGATAATTTGCCGCCCCAGAAAGGGACCCTGATATCCAGGACGTCACTGTAGTATAATACGAAAGTGAAAGGTCGCCAGGGCTAGCTTTACCTTTACTCTCCGTATTGCATGTGTATGTCCACCAAGCTGAAAGAGTGGAGCTTTCGGATTCCTCAGGTCCAAGCCTCTAATCTTACTATCTACTGATCCTATGAGGAGAAGATTCTGAAGACAAAATGAGACAGATTATTCAAATTGACATGTCACCCCATACTGTTTTTGAGTGCTATTTTCTAGACGTTGACAGCATTTCAGGCAGAAACATTTCTGTAGAAGATTGATAACTGGTTTGACTTAATAATGGATTAAGTTTTTAGATGCAAAACGTGTTGTCGGTCAAAAAGATTTCAGTATAGCTGGACCAATGATTTAGAACAATCTTCCTCCTGCCATTAGGAATCTGTTAGTTTATGTCTATTTCGTAAAGCTCTATCCATGTTACTTTCTATTATGTGCACTATAATTTTGATGGAATAGCGCCTTATAAATGTTAACCGTTATGTTATGCTATTCCTTAGAGATCTTCAAAAGCCAGCTTAAGACTGATCACTTCAAATGCATTGCACTTTTTATACGACTTTTTGATGCGACATGGCAGTTAACGGTTGTATGGCTTCTGACTGGCACCCCCCGAACAAAGACTTTGACAAAATAGGGAGATCGCCAACATAGGGCTGGATAGCTCAGTTGGTAGAGCGCCGGCACGTTAATCGGGAGTTGGTTGGTTTAAATCCCGCTCTATTCAATTTTTCTTTGTTCAACCCCAAATCATTTAAAAAAATACCCAGTCAGTTTCCCTTGTGGCTTATTGTTTGATACCTTTCACATAAAAATGTGTTAACTTTTTTGTCCTAAATTTGTCTTCACTTTGCTTAGCGCTCTGAATAGGCAACTAGAAATATGGTGCTCTGATGATTAATAGATTGATGCTATGTTATGTTATGTTACATGATCTATAACATATACCTGATCATATTTACACCAGTCACATGTAATGATCTCACAGTTGGCTGCCGGAATGACCATTCTTGCTGCGTCTGGCTTCCTAACGTCCCACAGCCGAACAGTGTGATCCCCTGAAGAACAACAAAAAACAAAATGATGTGCCTTCCCAGACAAAGTCTAGACAGAAGCCAGTTTGATATTTTAACCTAAACTCATATATAGATCTTTATCACGGGGTGGCCATTTTTTTATGGTTGTCAGGTTTTTAGGCTAGGAGACAAAAACCACTAGACAGGCCCCGACAATTGAGCTAACCAACTATCCAAGACGATGAAAGAATAAGAAATGGAAAAAGTAGTTATTGGCCTGACGTTTCGACCCTAGCAGAGTCTTTCTTGAAGGCTAAAATGACAATACAACACAAATAAACAGGTGTACTTGACTTCTTCTGATACACCAATGTTCATGTGTCTTGTGCTGTCATTTTAGTATTCGAGAAACACTCTGCTTGGGTCGAAACGTCAGGCCCTTAACTATTTTTGCATTTATACCGTAGGTCCTTTTGGAAAGCAACTTGCAAAAGATAATTCTACTTTCTCAATGTTACCTTATCATCAGTCTCTTGTTTTTAAACACTCATGCCATCTACACATTTATCTTGACTTTGGTTTCACAAGATCTATACACATACCTGAGACTGAAGCAAAGCAACCTGGTACATGCGGAGACCACTTGGCGCTGTAGACTATGTGTTGGTGTCCGTTAAACGTCGCTATAGATTGGTGGTGATTTGGATCCCACTGTGGTAAAAACAACTCATCACGATCACTTTGACTTGAGACTTTTCTCTTGATGATTTCAACAGTGGCATAACAGTCTACAGACCAGGGACAAACTTCATAGAGCTACTTAAGCAGAAAATATATTGCTTAAAAATGTTCTGCTAAGCCAAAATAAACAGGATACCAGCCACATATTGTACATGTGACAAGGTATTTCGGTTGGTAGCCTTATTCTGGTAAGCATATTTTTGTTGAGCTAGGCTACTTTTGTGCAAAAGCAGCTGTATGAAACTGGGTCAAATTTCATTGCTCTGCTTACTGCGGATTTCTGTGCTTATGGTGCCCTTTAAAGAACATAATTCTATGGGCTGTAAGCGAAGAATTCCGCGGTGAGCAGTACCATGAAATTGAGCCCTGTATCGTGAATAAGCCATTTTTTTTTTCTTCCATTGAAATCAATGTAAGTTGTAACATAGCCTCTATACCTCTCACCACCAACCCCTGGAAGGGAAGTGCTAAAAAACAATGCTAACTGGCTAACCAAAGTGGCAATGGCTAACAATGGCTAACCAAAGTGGCTGCTCTGTATGAAGCTGGGTAAAACTTTCAAGCTTTTGTAGGGCCCTTAGTACACGCATGTCAAAATGAAAGTATTTTGATGCAATCCACTTAAAATGAACCATGTTTTTGCATGGTCACCCGAAACTGCATAGTTAGACATATCACAAGATCAAAGAAGATCGAGAGGGGACGGACCAGATGCTCTATTACTTAATGCCTCTTTGACAGCGTTATAATAATAATAATAACAGGCATTTATACTGCGCTTTTCCAAAACATGATCAAAGCGCATAACAAAAGAAAAGGATAAATTGAAACAAGCTAGAACAAAACTTAAATCTACTGTTTAGGAAAGAGATAAGTTTTAAGTTTATTCTTAAATGTAACAACACAAGAAGAATCACGGACACTAATTGGGAGACTGTTCCAAAGTTCAGCAGCAGAGTGTGAGAAGGCGTGTTTGCCATAAGATAATCTGGACTTGTGAGTGTTAAGCCGAGTTCTATCGGAAGAAGAGCGGAGTCCTTGACGGTTGCTTTGGCAAAGATGAAACATATCAGAGAGATAAGGTGGAGCAATGTCCTTCAAACATTTAAAAACATATAGAAGAGTTTTGAACTGGATGCGTTTCTCCATGGGTAGCCAGTGTAGTTTAGCGAGTAAGGGGGATCCATGAGCTCTCCAACAGTTAACAGTGAGAACAAGTTTGGCAGCTCTGTATTGAATACTGGTGAGGCGTTTAAGATGTGCTTTGGTGATTCCAGATAACAGGGAGTTACAATAGTCTAGACGAGAAGTGACAAGACAGCGAACCACATGGTGGCAAGTATCATGATCAATGTATTTTCGAATCCTTGCAATGTTGCGCAAATGGAAGTTAGTAGAGCTACATGCTGAATTAACTTGAGATGACATTGACATGACAGGGTCAAACATGACACCCAAATTCCGAATATTAGTTGAGGGGTCTGTTCTAACACAGAATGGATCAACCACAGGACTAATTAAAATATCCAATATATTTGGATGTTTCAAAGTCACACTACCAGGGGTTTTGATCAAGCAAGGCATTCTGGAGGAAAAAAAGGTGCAGCGAGATTGTCACATTGTTAAATGTAACCGAAACCAGGGCTGGTAATTCCACAAGGGGAGGTTAGGGTTGCTTGTGTAGTTCACTTACCAGTTTGACTGTTTTATCCCACGAAGCTGAAACCATAAGATTTATGTCTCTTGTCTGACTCCAATCAACACCATTAACCTGAAATGCCACCAAAAGACAAGCTCAACTCAAACAACTTGTGAAACCTTTGTTTATCTTTCGTTATAATAAATGCAACAAATTAAAACATTGGATTTTTTTTTAAGAAGATGAGGTCATTTCAGTCCCTAAATCTGTACCACGGAGGATTTCAAATAAGGAAGTATTCTTTTTTCCTCTTCCTCCTCTGATAACAACCTAGGCTATACAGTGTCTACAACTTCATTCTTACCTCTTTGGTATGTTCCTTAAATGCTTTGACTGGACCCTGTATGGGAATAGAAACATTCCATCAGAAAAAGATTGAGAAATGGAATTGGTTAAGGAGCGAGTGCATGTGAAAGTGAAAGTAGTCCATGGTTACAGAAGGCAGCGCTTTTGGGAACAGCAAGAATAGGCTGTGCAAGTCTCGCGCGCATTCGAACTTCCGGGACCATAGTGGTCCCAACCATATGGAGTTTTACGTGGGTGAGATTTTGTTTCGTCAATTATTTTAGTTTAACGTAGGTTATGACCTAGAAAAGTATACATGTTGTTGGAATGTAATACTAAGTGATAACAAAATATGAAAGTAAAACCAATTCAACAATATAACGAAGAAAACCCAAGAATTAAACTTGACCTCAGCTTCCGGTTATTGCAAAAAATTAAGAATTTTGTGCTCGCCTCCGATCATAAAACTTACGTAAACGCTTGTTTTGGATGCGCAATTATAATCACCAGATGCTGTAATTGCAAAGCAAACCCTTTTCATTGCAGTCTATGGTTGTTGAGGCGTCAGCATCCTCTTTAAACTGCGATACGGGTCCATTTAAGACCCGTTTGACCTTCACGAATCCGCGTAAGGGGTTTCTAAAAAGTTAACATCAAATAGGCATCCTTGTCCCAGAGTTTTAATTTGTTTTCAATAATAATATACACACTATTGTGATTTTTTTTTAAAAAGCTAAACCTTTTCATAAAATTGTAATGATTAATTTTTGTTGTTCAGATTTTGTCATGAGATATAATTTAAAACAAAGATTTAATTTCAGAAATAAAAATGTTCTTCGTTTGACGTGTTTTCTCGTTCGGATACGCGCGAGACTTGCACAGTCTATCCTAAGAAAGACCCTTGAGATCTAAGGCTACGGGACGTAGCCCAACTCAAGGAGGTAGCCCAACTCAAGGAGTTACCGGCACTAAAGAAAATGCGATCTTTTTTTGGTATGCTGTGATAAAATGAAATAATAATTATAATAATAATAATAATAGTAATAATAATTAAACACCTTTCTTTTGTATCTGTGATGAAATGGAATGAACCATTCTTGTATAATAATAACTAGTTCTTATATAGCGCATTTCACAATAACGGTCTCAATGCGCTTTACATTAGTGCCCTGGTCATTGGGCCAATAACATTCCTTTAATCTTTCTCAGCTCCCTGGGGAGTATACAGCCCGAGCTGCTGTGATGGCGCTCCGAAGGCTTTTTCAAACACAATATCAACCTCTACCCTTGCAGGTACCCATTTATACCCCTGGGTGAAGAGAAGCAATTATAGCAAAGTGTCTTGCTCAAGGACACAAGCGTCATGACCGGGACTCGAACCCACCGTCACCCCGATGGCTAAACCACCAGAACTTGAATCCGATGCTCTTAACCACTCGGCCATGACACCCTATCACATATCACATTCACAGCGAAGTCTCCATGCACTTTAAGATGAAAATAGAGAAGTTATAGTAAGACAATAGAGACAAGTAAGTGCATGAAGGAAAGTTCATGTATATTTGGTTTGCGGTAACGCCATGTGTATCTACTTGCTGGGTAGATTATGTTCTCTTTGAGAACTTGTCTTGCTATTTATTCTCCTGCTGTGGAGTATATTTTTCGGAATTCAGGAGACTTCTTAGTTCTGAAAAGAACTGTCCTGCTTATTAACTACTACCTGGGCGGGAGGTAGGAAATCGGCCGGGACTGCTACTTTCCCTTAGTGGATCAGGGGGAACTTCTCGTTATTAACTTCACTGCCGCGGAGTGAGTTCTTAATTGGTCCCGGTAGAGCTAATACGAAGTAAAATTTTAGTGGACACAAGTAAGAAATACTGTAGGCTATTGCAAAAATAAATGTGTTTTTAGCATTGTCTTATAACAATTCACTGTTTCTACTCGTTTTATGTTGTCAGGAAGACTATTCCATAATTCTGCTGCATGCATTGACATTGCACATGCTCAAAATGTTTACTGAACCACACACAAGACCAGAATCAAAACTAGACTTAACGTGTTTGTGACAACAAACACTAGGTGTTCGGGTATCGCTGGGGTCAGTGCTGTGTCAATGCGTGAGCTATTTCATTAAGTTGAACTTTGGTGCTATTACTGTTTTGAGGTGCGTAACAAACTACACACTTTAGCAAAAGTTTAAAAAAGCACACGATCAAAAGCCTAGCATTAATTTGATTGTTAACGAGGTTTGCAAGGACGGCTGTTTTAGAGACTAACAAAGCGTATTGTCAAAAGCAGGTTGCGCGAACTTTGAACAGAGACTAGACCACAAGCATGTTTGATGGACTTTGAACCTTGCGGTTGATTCGCTCACCGTTTAACTGGTAACTGGTTTAGATCGCGTATTGTGTGTGTATCCCGTGGTTTGACAGCGGGTCAATAAATACCCGTAATAAATGGTCAAAGTTTCAAATATTTGTAAAAGAAAATGTAATGACGTCATCATGTTGTAACTTTAGATTTACGTAGTCATTATCATTGTCTATCTCTATGCCAAGTTTCAACTCAGTAAAATGTTTGGTTTTTGAGATGCAAGGTTTCAAAAAGTAAAACTTAAAGGCATTACCACGTGACACACGATGACGTCATCAATCTGAAATACCACACATTATGTTGTCTGCATAAAGTTCATTATGTATGTCAATTTTGAAACGATTGTCATAAACTTCACCGCAGAAATCTAGTAAAAGTTTATTTTGGTATGTTTATAACCTGCCACTAGAGGGCGCTTTCAGATGTTTTGACGTCACCGGTCAAAATGTTTACCGAACCACACACTTTTGTACAAGACCAGAATCAAAATGACAAAAATCTTCCAGATTCCTGATAACAAGCATTTAAAAGCTTTTATTTGAACGAAACTTGCACTAAGACAAGTGAGAGAAGATTGATCTCATTTGTCTCTTCGGGTGTTAAGTATCCATCATTACTCAATTTAAAAGCTATTTATCAGACTCCAAGTCAAAATTTGAACACAATTTGTTTCTGTTCAAGATATTACACAGTGAGGTTTATTGTTATTTAATTGAAAAACACAAGTTTGCCGGACTTGTCTGGTCCTCAGTTTAGTGGCCCAACAGTAAAACCACTGGCCTTGGTCCTACAGTCCAGTGTAAAATTCGAGCGTTGATTGAAACTGCCTCAAAACCGATGTTTGTATGCTAGAATTAAATCAAGTCCTGCTCAGACACTGTCAAGAGAGTTACACTGTATGGAACCGAGTCCATCAAAATTACTTTAAAAACTGAATGGTTTTATGTTGTGTTGGGAAAACAAGAGAGAAATCTAACCTGTGCCTGTGTCGTGTCCCAAATCTGTATAGATCCATCCCCACTGCCACATAAAATGACATTCTTGTTAGACTCTGACCAGGCTAGGTCAAAAAGACCTTCGCTCCATTCATAACTAAAACAAAAAAGTCATCAAATTATACATTACAAATATGTATTCTCAAGCCTGATACTTCAGTCTTATCCGAGCAAACTGGGCAAGGCAGTTTTTTCTAAATAAAAAGTGCATCTCTAGGGGAAATTAAATTTGCACTGGAATACTTTAAAGGTATTATACAGGATTGGCAGAGCTGACAAAATAATTACAGACAGTGTTCATGTTTTGTGTAATCAACCACATACATGAAGTAACAAACCTGTGAAAATTTGAGCTCAATTGGTCATCGAGGTCACGAGAAAATAGTGAAAAGAGACCTTATGTGTCTTCTGTTTTTCAAACATAGAGTTTATTATCGCGCGCGATAAAAACTATTGTTTTACTCATTTCTCAGAAACAATAGCATTTTAGGCAGAAATATTTTAAGGAACCCTTTCTACCATTACTTACTTTAAATCATGTAAGTTATGTGTGAATCTGTGAACATTTGTGTTTTTCGATCTTACCAATAGTGTACAGGGCCTTTAAAGGGCACCGAGGCAATTACCAAATATTTATATCAATATTGTCAATTCATCTTAAAGGGAAGGTATACGCTTGGTAATCATTCTTAAAATTAATGGCAATAAAAACTTACTTGGTTAGAAGTACACATGTACATGTACAACAGCGTTCGATAGTACAAAGCATTTTGAGAAACATTTCACTTCGAAGTGGTTATGGAAAAACATATCAGGTTTTATGCCCCCAAAATTTGAGTCTGAGAAAATTTGAATCTGAGAAGCGTTTCTGTCAGAAACATTTCTCAGATTGTGTACTCCTATAGGGGTTATTCTTCCTGCGTGGACATATTCGCTTCGGTTTTTTGGCGATATCTCAAAAACACGAACACCTTTTGAAGTGAATTTTTCACAGGTTAGTTTTATGTAATATCTGCATTTATGTAGGATTAAAACAATCATTTTGGGTTGAACAAAGAAAAATTGACTAGAGCGGGATTTGAACCAACGACCTCCGGTTTAACGTGCCGGCGCTCTACCAACTGAGCTATCTAGCCCTATGTTGGCGGTCTCCCTATTTTGTCAATATCTTTGTTCGGGGGGTGCCAGTCAGAAGCCATTCAACCGCAGACTGCCGTGTAGCCAGGGATCACACCCAAGTATACGATACAACCTGGGAAGCGGCAGCCAGGGGATCACCTTAAGGGGATGCGACTTTTTATATCAGATATCAAATAATAAACCACAAGGGAAACTGACTGGGTACAATTTTAAATGATTTTGGGTTGAACAAAGAAAAATTGACTAGAGCGGGATTTGAACCAACGACCTCCGGTTTAACGTGCCGGCGCTCTACCAACTGAGCTATCTAGCCCTATGTTGGCGGTCTCCCTATTTTGGGTTAGGGTTATCATATTACATACAAACCTGTTTAACAGTACGGCACCGGCTGGTAAAATATCAATGACAAACAGGCTACCTTTACCTGCACAGATTGATGAGAACAAAAAAACACAGAACATGTTTTAAGAGTGATACATTTATAACAATGAAGTTATAACAAAATCAGCTGGGATTGCGAAACATTTGAAAAACGTATTCTATCACAAAATATACAAACTGTGTTTTATTGAACCCAACTCAGTGCCTCTCCTAAATCACGTAGCTTGCCAAGCCTTGAAATTACAGTCCACTATTAGTAAAGACTCTGCTAGGGTCGAAACGTCAGGCAACTAACTAATTTTTGCACCAATAGGTAACACTAACTTATTTCGTGTGCAGTCATGCCTTTAACCCAGCTGCTGTGTGCCTAGCACCCTCATTGTTGTATTGTTGTAGACTCCCAAAGCCTAATCACCTAATGTCCTGCCTGTTGCATTGCACGGAACTCCCACGCTAACCAATTTACGTTATGTACATTATAATTACCGCAGTGTCAAAAAACTGACCTGCAATGCCAAAATGCTGAGATGCCGCTACAGCCAATCTTTGCGGGAGGTACGGGGAGAACTGTACTGCATATCCCTGACGTCCAGGAGACCGAAAAGCTACTGGTGGCCTGAACATAGTACTTGATTAAACAGCAGTGTCTTCAAGACTTCAAAGGCAAATGATGGGATGTATCAAAGGCATCCATTCTGGTTCTGGGGATAAAAATACCTGTTTTACATCAATTCGGTTTTAGAATTTAAAACATGATGATTAAATCAAGTTTTGTCTTCTGGTGATCATCATAACTATACTAGTTTATAGCCTGAATTCTGTAAAGTTGTTGGGTTGGGTCCAGTAACTTGGACTACACTACATGTATGTGTACTCTTAGAACGGAGACGATAGCAGATCGAACCTCAAAGTACTAGGAGTACACTATGTGGGGCTACACTACTACAAGTTGCAATAATCGTAACCATCCATCAGTAGGAAGGGTTACGAACGATTAGTGAGTCCAAGGGAGACACTCCCTCTAGTACACTAGTCTGACATTGAACCTCTTTATTATTATTATTATTTATTCAGCCAACACAACGATACACGACAATACCAAAATATTTCCAGATATATGCCAGATGGGCTTTGAGAAACAAAAGCAAAGTAATTACTGTGGCCCGTAGACCTGCCACCCCACATCATATCTGGTTGTAAAACAAGTAGATAAAATATAACAATTTATTATTTATGTAAAAATAAAAGAGCAAAATGAACTATATTATATAAAAACTATGTTATTATTAATCATCATCATGTATTATATTTTTATAGTAATATGTTACGTACATCAACAAAGGTTAAAAATCTAAATATAACATTTATTTAGAGCAGGAAATATATGGGAGTAAAACCAGTTTTTAAGAGAGGAAAAAGGGATAAGGGGAAAAAGAAACTGAAGAACATTGTGATCATCACTGTGACACTGACAGTGTGAGTGTGACTGTGGCAGTCAGCAGTGTGGGCATGGTGGTCATGGTGGTCATGGTGGTGGTCATGGTGGTCATGGTGGTGGTCATGGTGGTGGTCATGGTGGTGGTCATGGTGGTGGTCATGGTGGTGGTCATGGTGGTGGGGGGGGGGGGGTGAGTGATGTGAAATTAAAATGCACAACAACCATGACAAGGCACCTCATTCATGATTCAAGTTAAAATGTTACTCTGGTCATTCTACTGCTGACTGCTGTGTCCTAAGTTCTATTTCTACATACCATTTTATTGTGTTGACGATTCACAAGTCTAGACAGATCAGGATAATCGTGGTTGCATAATAAAGTTACCCATTTCTCCTTCTTGGTGCTAACAAAACTCGATGTTCAACTTCAAAACATGAGTCAGAGAAGTTCGTTGAACTTTGACCTAAAATCAACACACACCACAAGTGCCCGATTGAGAATTGTTAGTAATAAACTTGTCAAGTCTTTCTTTATCCAAAAATGAACATTTAGCTCGATTACAACTTTAAAAGCTTCTTCTTTTACAATTAAAGTATGAATAGAGCAGTATATTTTACTTTAATACATCCATTAGAATTAATTTTTATCTTAACTTGGAAAAAAATGTAAAGCTAAAAAAATCACTGGATAAATTTGCCAGTCTAAAATTGTACGTGTCTTTCTGACTGCATGTGTTTGTTGTGTGCCGAATCAAAAATTAGGATTGATTTTTGGTAAGTAACCCAGACGTCAACCAGTCATTTTTCTGTTTCTACAGTTTTAGGAGGACACCTGACTATCTCGGTCCAAGATGGCGCGTTTGTTGTCTTTCGTTGCAGTTAGCGTGTGCAGTTTTCTCTTCGTGTTGGCTTTTTCGTTGCCGTCCGGGGCTGAAGAGGCCTGCTACAGCTACGGAGGGGGACACGTGTACCCTGGAGAAGGACTGAGGTCCTCAGAACATGCTGTGCACTGGAGCAAAGCGCAAAGTATGGAACAGCAGGTTTAGTTTGGAAGGGGTAGGCGTGGCCACCCCTGAAAAAGTGGGATGGGTAAATTTAATTGATTTTAAAAATAATAAAATTTCTTTTGGAATGCAATAGTTAGTGCTCCTTCAATTAAAGCAAATATATGCCACATGGGATCATTTCTTTAAGTAAAAAAATCTGCAAGCTTTCAATTTATAGGCCTATAATTAAATTGACAATTGGAATGATTGTACCCGTCACAAAAAAGCTGTCATTTAATATCCACTTGACAAGCTTGTTAATCATGTTAATGCCCTTGCCTTAGCCATGGTGGCCTTGCTCTACAGTGTTGTTGAATATAGCGCACTCTTTTTTGTGATTACTATTCAATCAACGCTTGCACTTACAATACAATGCGATCATATGATGATGTTTAGAATAGGGACTAATGCCTGGTTCAAATCAAACTCAAACTCAAAGGAAAAACGGAGCATGCAGGCTTTGGGATATGAGTTTTAACTGTTTTAACTCTAATATTAATAATAATAGTAATATTATCAGAACTGAAAGTACACAAGGGCATTTTAATTGATTGTTGGGACTAACTGTGAATTTTATAGGGCTAAGAAAACCATGTGGAACGCCGGTCGGCTTATTATTGGTGTATGTTGTTTCAGGCCTTAAATTTCACTGATTGAGAGGGCAAGGCCATTTTCACTTTGTAAAAGGCACTTCCATTAGAAAAAATTAAAGTCTATGGGAATTTCTTTGAAGGGGCACCATGACCAAGAACAAGGTCAACAGATGCTCCAGGAAAATCATCAAAAGTTTTATTAACCCTCTTGCTGTCTGACCATTCAATACCATTCACTGTGGTTTTGAATGATAGATAAGCTATGCCAGCCTTGCAATATGATACCATGAGGGAATGCATGTACACAGTACACAGTTAGTTCTGTGCACAGTTGTGCCACCATACACAACTTTGGCAGTTGAATGGTTTCAAATGGTTGGTCAACTCACTTGAAAATGTTGCGAACAGTAGGAGGGTTAATAGTCTGTAAAGCCTATCAGAACCTACACTGTAGAAGTACAGCCAAGTAAGTCACTATAAAGGGGATTAATTTTTATTTTCCTCTCTATAACTTTCCATGCAGTTTCCAAACCAGCACCTAACTTTGAGGGGACCGCGGTGGTCAATGGGGAATTCAAAGAGTTGAAGTTGTCCGACTACAGTGGAAGATATCTTGTGCTTGTCTTCTACCCTCTAGACTTGTAAGAACCTCTTCCTTCAATTCCACTTCCGTCCCCACTAATGCCCAATCGGCAAAAGGCATACCCTGTTTTTCACCCATATTTACCCATGACTCGAAATTTTACTGGACCGCTGGCCCGAGGCCGGTGATTGGATATCAAGAATCATAACGACAACTGAAAATTCTCTCAACAAAAATGTACAGACCATATAACTGAAATGTGACGTCATTCGAATATTTTTGGATTTTGACCAAAAATGCACTTGAGGGGTATCAAAAGTCAAACACAGTGACATATTACACCATTTTAACGTGAGGTAAAATAGACCCCTTGCATATATAACTTCACAAGCCTTAAACAGTCCCCTCACTGAAGTCAATGAAGAGCTTTCATTGGCTGAGAGTCGTGCGCAGCACGTACATGTTTCCATTGTTTGAATTCAAAGATGGCGTCCGATGGAAGGGGTCTATTCCAAGGTGTAGGGAGTGGATTGAAGGCAGGGATCCAAACACAAAACCAGACCAACAGGGCTCGAATTTTACACTGGACCACAGGCCTGGAGGGGAGGCCGGTGATTTCAGCCTCAGGCCAGTAAACTCATGACCAGACAAGTCCAGCGGTCTTGTGTTTTTCAGTTGAATAATAACACCTCGCTGAAATATCTTGTACAAAAACAATGTTCAAATGTTGACTATGAGTTTGATAAATATTTTACAATTCTAAAGACAAACCAGACAAATCTTCTCTTTGTGTTTTGTTCAAATAAAAACAGTTGATTGTTTTGTAAAAACCTGTGTAGATTTTTTTCGCTCACTTCAATTCTGGTTGTTGATTATGATTATGGGCAATTCCATGGTTAGTTTCGTTACACTTTTAGCTGCTTAGCACAGCTCTGTGGTCTTAGTTACGTTACACCCCTGTTAGTTACGTTACATGGTTAGTTACGTTACAGGTTTTGACTGCTTCTATTTTCCACACGTTACAATTTTTATGATTTTTCTTTCCTTATATCAATTAAGGATTGTACAAAGGAGGAAAAATCAAGCTATCAACATTTTAATTAAATGCCTTCTCTAGAGGCAAAAACAATTGGAAGCTTCGGTTAGTTATGTTACATAGGCTTTAATGGGGTACAAGTTTCACAGATTGATGGTCTGAATCTATCACAATCACAAATTTTGACTATTGCAGCCAATGTGTAGGTTCAATCAATACATAAATAAGATTAGATTGATTTGATACATTGGAATCTTCCCCATTCAGTAGTAAATTCAAGTTGCACAACTTTTTTACACATAATTTCATGATAAAACATTGTTGGCACAAAATTCTTTTTTTTGTATCTTTCCTGCGAAGACATGACATTGAAACCATTTTTCCCTGAAGCTTTGATGTATATGCTACCATGTAAGCCCAATTTTTACTAAAAAAACACAATTTTAAATGTTGAGGTCATGTCCAATTGCCCTTATATTCATTTAATCAGATTTTGCTAATTTGTTTGCTTTATATCAGTGTTTAGCATGTTTAAGGTCAGCCTGAAATCAATTATGCAAATTGTTATTGTTATTTTCTCAAGTTCAGATGTATTTATTTGATCACTGAGTGACATAATTATATTTCCAAATTTGCCTTGTTATCGTTTCAAATTATGCACATTTTCCATTCTATGTTTATCATGTGCAGTACAAATTTAGATGTATTTATTTGATCTCAGATTTTAGTTTCCAAATTTCTCTTTTTATCATTTCAAATGTTTGTTTTATGGTTTACAGTCAATTAATGTTTTTGTCCTAGAACCTTGATTTTTAAATGCTTTGTTGCCTTGATTTTCCTGTAATGCAGATATCTATTTTACAATTGTACTATTTTGAATATATAGCTTCAATTGTACATGTATTTTTATTGTATGCACTATGTTTATTTTGCTAATTGTTTATTTTGCTAATTGTTTCTATTTATGTTGGAATTTGGAGTCAAACTAATTATGAGAAGAATAATGGTAGATTTATAGCTGACTAAAAATGAGAATTTTTTTACAATATTCTGCAGAGATGATCCGTTTTCTAACTATAGACCTTATGCATTGACGTCACCAAGCCGCCATCTTAGAAACAATGGAAACGCACACTTTTGTACGCGCAGCGCACAGGATTGGCCAATGAACATCTTCCTTTTGACCTCTAGGCGAGGGCGCCCTACTCAAATGACGTCATATGCATAAGGTCTATTCTTATTACTATCTTTTTTCCCAGTACTTTTGTGTGCCCAACAGAAATCATTGCCTTCAGTGACCGCGTCAGTGAGTTCAACAAAATCAACACAGATGTAGTCGCAGTGTCTGTTGATTCTCAGTTCACCCATTTGGCATGGTATGTTTGTTCCTATACTACTCCGAATGGGGTGTACTTTATACCTAGATTAGAGTATATTTCCCCAAACGAGGATACTACCATCATTATTATTTCAGAAGGTCAGGGAGAAGACTTTGTACCCTCTATTGCAGAACAACTCTCTAACTCAATACACCGATCCATTAAGCCACGCCCATTTCTCATTGACTAATCACAACCGCAAAATCTGATCACCATTTGAGCCGTTTGGTGATCTTTGCACTAATGGTGATCGGGTTTCGCGGCTGTGATTGGTCAACTCGTAAGGAGGCGGGGCTTAATGGATCGATCTATTCCTTTGTTCTATTCACTGTTAGAGATTTTAAAGGGACACGTTGCCTCGGATTGGGCGATTTGGGCTATGAAAAGCGTTTGAAACTGTTTGTTATGATATGCATATGGTTAGAAAGATGTTTTAAAAGTAGAATACAATGATCCACATAAATGTGCCTCGAAATTGTGTGGTTTTCCTTTTACTTCGAGAACTAACACGGCACGCCATTTTGTAGAGTCAACAATGTTGCTCTAGGAAATGGCGGGGGCTTGAGGGAGTGTGATGTTTTTGACCAGGATGATACTTTCTCAATGTATTTTTAGCAGTTTTTTCTACAGTTTTTAATGTTTTAAGCTGTTTGGTGTTTTCAATCATGATGCTTGGGGGGGGGGGGTGAGGCTGTGATCTGAGGTGTTTCACTCTTGCCAATGTTCTCTTTGCATTTTTTGCATTGTGCCAGTAAAAACTGAACAAGTCTTGTGTTTTTACCAACACATAGGCCTATTTGGGGGAGATTGATTAAATAGAACATCATCTTTTGCTGTCCAAACGTTTTCTAAAAGTTCAGTAAATATTAGCAGGCTTGTGAAAATTATTCGCAGCTACAAGACTTGTGGAGAATTTCTTAAAAGTTTCAGCCCTACATGTACCTGAACAGGAACTCTTAAGGCTACCGTTATCTTTTATTAGCTGGGCAGATATTATAGTGGGAAATATTTTTAGGAATTGTGTCTTTGATGATACAAGCATGGAATGAGGAAGGTATTTGGCTACTGTGCCATCACTGATTTGTCTTCTGAAAAAAAAGGTTGAATAACAAACAATGGAAGCCATTTTGAAAATTTAGAAAATGGCTTGTTATTTTACCTATATTTTTTTTAAAGGACAAATCTGTGATAGCCTTATATTTGAATTTCTATCTCATGAAATACTCTGAGTATATGCATAAATTTAATGCTTGTATCATCAAAGGCACAATAGACCCTTCCCATGAAATATGCTAATTACATTCACGCATGCGTACAGACACTATTGGTTGGCAAACGCCATAGAGATGTGCACTAAGCAGACGCACAAGTAACCCCATACAAAAAGGCACGATGTTCCATCATTTTGCCAACCAAAGTGTGCAATTTACATATTTCGTGGGAACCTGCCTGCCACACTATATAATATTTAGGGTACATTAATATCTCTTCAACTAATTGCTAATTTATTTTTATTTTTTTTCTTCAAATAGGATGAATACTCCAAGGAAAAAAGGCGGGCTTGGACCAATAGCAATCCCTCTTCTATCTGATCTTACACACCAGATCTCTAAGGACTATGGCGTGCTATTGGAGGATTTGGGTCATACTCTCAGGTAATCCCACACACACAAAAGTTTCTGTTTTAAAGGTAGTGTCATAGATTGGTTTTTCTCACCAGAATGCTGATTTATAGGCAAAATTATATTGAAAGATACAATAAAAGTCACATATGTGAAAGTTTCAGCTGAATACAGTGTCTACTTGTTGAGAAAACAGCAAAAACTGTCAGATTTTTTTTCACAAGAATGTCGAATCCATCCATGTGACAAATGGTGACCATCCATATGGGATGACCATCCATGTGACCATCCATGTGACCAATGGATACCAACCGCATCTCCAGCTGTAGCATTTGTGAATAGACATCAACCCTCAAAAAACTGTCAGATTCAAATGTTTTGGGGTGAACATTTTTCCAAACCATATTACTTTTAAGGAAATCCTTTCTCACCTTAGTTTATACTATCAACAGCTGCAGTGCTTCTTATCAAGTAAGTTTTATGGTCACTCATTATTTGGAGTATTACCAATGTATGATCCTGCGTGGCGTGTCGTGGCCGAGCGGTTAAGAGCACCGAACTCAAGCTCTGGTGTTTCTGTTCAGCAGAGTGTGGGTTCGAGTCCCGGTCGTGACACTTGTGTCCCTGAGTAAGACACTTAACTATAATTGCTTCTCTCCACCCAGGGGTAAAATGGGTACCTGTGAGGGCAGAGATGGTTCTTGTGATTGATTTAGCCTAGTAGCGCATATATTGCAGCACAGGCTGTATACTCCCCAGGGAGCTGAGAAAGATTAAAAAGGAATGTTATTGGCCCAATGACCAGGGCACTAATGTAAAGCGCATTGAGACGTTATTGTGAAATGCGCTATATAAGAACTGGTTATTATTATTATTATTATTATTTATTGTTCCAAAAGTGGGAAATCTGTTATTAATGTAAGTTTCATCTTAATGTTATTAAATTAATTTTTCAGGGGCCTTTTCATAATTGACGGCAATGGTGTTTTACGTCAAATCACGATGAACGATTTACCAGTCGGCCGATCCGTTGATGAAACTTTGAGATTGGTGCAGGCTTTCCAGTTTACGGACAACAATGGTGAAGTGTGCCCAGCAGGATGGAAGCCAGGCAGTGACACAGTAAGTGGAAGTAATAGGTTGTAAGCAAATGTGCAAGGTACACAGAAAATAGAACTAGCTGTTGCAAACTGCTTACCAACCAAAAGGACCTATGGTATAAATGCAAAAATAGTTAATGGCCTGTTGTTTTGACCCTAGCAGAGTCTTTCTCGAAGGCTAATTGAGGATTTCTGTGGGGAAAAGGAGAAGGCAAAGACAAAAAGTTTTTAGTTATGTCCTTCTTGGATGTTCAGACCATTGGGTTGAATGGTCTGGAGGCGCCTTATCCACAGTTTCTCCCTACTCAGACGAACAGTCTCTCTGTGGTTACCTAGTGCCTCAATGTCAGAAATGTCAGAAATGGAGTGATTAGGAAGATTGAAGTGGTGTCCTAAAGGTGTATCCAGCTTCTGGGTGTTGACTGTGGATCTGTGGCTGTAGAAATGTCTCTTGAGTGTAGTTCTTGTTTCACCTATATATTACAATGTCACACACTCGGAAGTTTTACATAGGTGAGAAACACAACCTGATTTTTGTTTCGTGCGCAGCTTGGTTGTCTGCCATCTTAGTTTATCCTGCACTGTAGAAGTCTTATGAGATCCACACTGAGGCTTGGGTCCAAAATAGTCAGGTGCCAATAACTCTTGGCAATCTCTACAGTAGTTACACATGCAAAGCTTAGGGTCTCAGGAAGGATTGCTGCCATTTTGGATTTAATTGTCCAATAAAAAATACAATGATGCAGGGCTCTAATTTATTTATTTTATTATTAATTTTTTTTTTTTTTGGGGGGGGGATCCACAAGGGCTTGTAGCTGAAAATGTTGCTAGACCAGAATTGTTTTTACGAGACCAGAATTGAAACGAGAAACAAAATCAACCTACTGTTGCACGGTTTTACATTTTAAATGTTTTAATTTAAACAAGTGCTAAGAGAAGATTTATCTCATTTGAATTTGAACTATGGGTAGGTATTCTTCATTACTTGACAGAATTGAAAGTTTTTTATCAGACTGAAAGTCAACATTTGAACAAAAACACAAGAACGCCAGACTTGTCCAGTCATGACTTCACCCTGTGAACGCTAATATCACTGGCCTCAGGCCTGGGGTCCAGTGTAAATTTCAAGCTCTGTGATGTAACACACTTTTGATAGCCAGTTCATTTTATAACAAGTTGATGAACTTTAATTGTACTTCTTTTTCTTTTTTTCCCGCCAGATTATTCCCCATCCAGAGGACAAACTGAAGTACTTTAGCAAACAGAAGGATAAATAAGCCCCTGTGGAACGAGAACACCATTTGTTCAGAATAAGAATCGCTACAAGTCTCTTTGCTTTCTCTGACTCTAACAGGTTGATTTATGTTTTTTTAATCCCATTCAAAGCAAATATAAAATGGTAATTAAGTACAAACATTGTCATTAACAAGCAGAGCAAAGTGGGACTTCGTTTCATGTTTTTGTGGAGACTTTGTCCCAAAGTATTTGTACCAAGTCTAGTTTCTAATTTGCCAATTTCTTTTTTTCAAAACCATGATGTGTTGTTTATCTTGAAATGAAAGCATGTAGTCCAGACCTGTTTTTGAAAATTTAAAGGTTGGGTCAGACTTTGGTAATAACCCATGGCTTTACTAAGCACGAAAAAACATGCTTAGCAGACACACTTTATGTGAACATGTGTTAATACTTGGCCAAGTTCGCCCAAGGACCAATGGTTAGTTAGTGTTTTTTAGTCACGTACGTAAAGCATGCGCACAGAAGTTGTAGTGCGAAGGACTCTAGTCATGTCAACGCGACCGGACAACTAAGGTACGTTCTCATTTTCTTGTAACTGGTCCACTCTGCACTGTGCTATGCAAATGGCTATTGATAACCAGCGATGCGACCATGCCCCTTAGGCTGGTTCCAAATAGTCGACTAGCAGAGTCCAACTATCGTCGACTAGACAGAGTTCGGGCTAACTTCATGAACATAGTCAAACTATGGTCAACGATAGTCCTTGCGCGAACTTGGCCCTTGTGTCTGGTATCCGGCTACATCTTGATTAGTTAATTTTTTTGTCCAGCATCATTTTCTACTTAACAAGTTCTATGCCAGGTTCTGGTGGGAAAAGTCACTGTTAACATTTGATTTAAACATTTTACGTGGAAATTTTTCCTGAAAATTTGTTGCCGTAGTATTTTAGTGAAAATTAGTACACAATTTCTTACCTTTGTAAAAGTCTCGTTTAGTACCTTTCTTGTGAATGTTTAAGATGGGGATTTTTGTGCTCAATAAACATTTGTGTTTCAATCTTTTTTAACTTGTGTGCATGATTTGACTGTAACCATCTTTGTACATTTGTAGACTTGACCCCCGCTGTACTATTTTTAGATTGTCAACCTTTCATCAATTTGTGATTTAAATCACGCATGTTTTGTATGTTTTTCACTCAAAAGCATTTAGTGGATCCACTCGTCAAAATAAGTTGTCAATAAATGTTGATGTCCAAACAACATATTACGTTCACAAAGCAAACTGTTAGCACATCATTTTCTGTTATTTTCTTCTTTTTTCTCCACTCGAGTTCACTGAAAAGATAAATTATTGTCATGTTGAACAAAATGCATCGTTATCATTAAACTACCCATTAATTGACTAGAGAACCAGTGCTCTGGAGCTAGGTTCATCCAGTTCAACTACATGTAGCTAGTCAAACCAAGGTGTAACATGCAAATTGACTAGAGAACCAGTGCTCTGGAGCTAGGTTCATCCAGTGCAACTACATGTAGCTAGTCAAACCAAGGTGTAACATGCAAATTGACTAGAGAACCAGTGCTCTGGAGCTAGGTTCATCCAGTTCAACTACATGTAGCTAGTCAAACCAAGGTGTAACCTGCAAATTGACTAGAGAACCAGTGCTCTGGAGCTAGGTTCATCCAGTTCAACTACATGTAGCTAGTCAAACCAAGGTGTAACCTGCAAATTGACTAGAGAACCAGTGCTCTGGAGCTAGGTTCATCCAGTTCAACTACATGTAGCTAGTCAAACCAAGGTGTAACATGCAAATTGACTAGAGAACCAGTGCTCTGGAGCTAGGTTCATCCAGTGCAACTACATGTAGCTAGTCAAACCAAGGTGTAACATGCAAATTGACTAGAGAACCAGTGCTCTGGAGCTAGGTTCATCCAGTTCAACTACATGTAGCTAGTCAAACCAAGGTGTAACATGCAAATTGACTAGAGAACCAGTGCTCTGGAGCTAGGTTCATCCAGTTCAACTACATGTAGCTAGTCAAACCAAGGTGTAACCTGCAAATTGACTAGAGAACCAGTGCTCTGGAGCTAGGTTCATCCAGTTCAACTACATGTAGCTAGTCAAACCAAGGTGTAACCTGCAAATTGACTAGAGAACCAGTGCTCTGGAGCTAGGTTCATCCAGTTCAACTACATGTAGCTAGTCAAACCAAGGTGTAACCTGCAAATTGACTAGAGAACCAGTGCTCTGGAGCTAGGTTCATCCAGTTCAACTACATGTAGCTAGTCAAACCAAGGTGTAACCTGCAAATTGACTAGAGAACCAGTGCTCTGGAGCTAGGTTCATCCAGTTCAACTACATGTAGCTAGTCAAACCAAGGTGTAACCTGCAAATTGACTAGAGAACCAGTGCTCTGGAGCTAGGTTCATCCAGTTCAACTACATGTAGCTAGTCAAACCAAGGTGTAACATGCAAATTGACTAGAGAACCAGTGCTCTGGAGCTAGGTTCATCCAGTTCAACTACATGTAGCTAGTCAAACCAAGGTGTAACATGCAAATTGACTAGAGAACCAGTGCTCTGGAGCTAGGTTCATCCAGTTCAACTACATGTAGCTAGTCAAACCAAGGTGTAACATGCAAATTGACTAGAGAACCAGTGCTCTGGAGCTAGGTTCATCCAGTTCAACTACATGTAGCTAGTCAAACCAAGGTGTAACATGCAAATTGACTAGAGAACCAGTGCTCTGGAGCTAGGTTCATCCAGTTCAACTACATGTAGCTAGTCAAACCAAGGTGTAACCTGCAAATTGACTAGAGAACCAGTGCTCTGGAGCTAGGTTCATCCAGTTCAACTACATGTAGCTAGTCAAACCAAGGTGTAACCTGCAAATTGACTAGAGAACCAGTGCTCTGGAGCTAGGTTCATCCAGTTCAACTACATGTAGCTAGTCAAACCAAGGTGTAACCTGCAAATTGACTAGAGAACCAGTGCTCTGGAGCTAGGTTCATCCAGTTCAACTACATGTAGCTAGTCAAACCAAGGTGTAACATGCAAATTGACTAGAGAACCAGTGCTCTGGAGCTAGGTTCATCCAGTTCAACTACATGTAGCTAGTCAAACCAAGGTGTAACATGCAAATTGACTAGAGAACCAGTGCTCTGGAGCTAGGTTCATCCAGTTCAACTACATGTAGCTAGTCAAACCAAGGTGTAACCTGCAAATTGACTAGAGAACCAGTGCTCTGGAGCTAGGTTCATCCAGTGCAACTACATGTAGCTAGTCAAACCAAGGTGTAATCTGCAAATTGACTAGAGAACCAGTGCTCTGGAGCTAGGTTCATCCAGTTCAACTACATGTAGCTAGTCAAACCAAGGTGTAACATGCAAATTGACTAGAGAACCAGTGCTCTGGAGCTAGGTTCATCCAGTGCAACTACATGTAGCTAGTCAAACCAAGGTGTAACATGCAAATTGACTAGAGAACCAGTGCTCTGGAGCTAGGTTCATCCAGTTCAACTACATGTAGCTAGTCAAACCAAGGTGTAACCTGCAAATTGACTAGAGAACCAGTGCTCTGGAGCTAGGTTCATCCAGTGCAACTACATGTAGCTAGTCAAACCAAGGTGTAACATGCAAATTGACTAGAGAACCAGTGCTCTGGAGCTAGGTTCATCCAGTTCAACTACATGTAGCTAGTCAAACCAAGGTGTAACCTGCAAATTGACTAGAGAACCAGTGCTCTGGAGCTAGGTTCATCCAGTTCAACTACATGTAGCTAGTCAAACCAAGGTGTAACCTGCAAATTGACTAGAGACCCAGTGCTCTGGAGCTAGGTTCATCCAGTTCAACTACATGTAGCTAGTCAAACCAAGGTGTAACCTGCAAATTGACTAGAGAACCAGTGCTCTGGAGCTAGGTTCATCCAGTTCAACTACATGTAGCTAGTCAAACCAAGCAGCATTCCGAGGTCTAGATCAACTTTGGTTAAAGGCAGTGGATACTGGATAAGTTGGATACTTCGAACTGTTGGATCCGTTTCAATCCTATATGATTGTATATACCGGTATACACAACAAAACTAACCTGTGAAAATGACCATTTACAAGATGGGTCCGTTTTCAAGGTATTGGCAAAAATCTGAAGCAATTTGTTGTCCACTCTAGTCACCCACCAGCAACTTTCTCGTATCAACAGAATCAGCCTAAGTCTTACTCATATATGGCTTCATTGCCTTCTTCCTTGCTCTACTACTATCACTCCTTATGGGGTGAGCTCGCTCATTAATACACACAAATCAGCGTGTCAATGCAAAAACGTTGTATCTCAATTTTGCAAAGACTTAACTTGCGCAAAAATGCTTGGAGGAAAAACATAATGTATGTACTTGATCTGTGAATACATCTTAGCTATTTTTTAGCGAGATAAGTTGTTTTGACAATTTCAAACTACATGTAGCATGAAACTAAGTGCTATTTTAGGAGATACAAACGTTTTTGCACTGACATGAAGAAATATTCAAATCATAATAATGCATTTTTAAAAAATTTTATTCGAGGTTTGGCACAAGATAAATGATAATATTTCTCATTGTGTGAGATGAATCTTTAAATTATACAAAAATGAAGCACAACCAGTCTGATAACGATGTTAAGTTACTAAGGTTTCGTCAGCATCATAACTATACATTACTATACGAGCAAGAAGAAAATCACTTAAAGTGTTGCCAAGGTTGCCTCCTTAGGTTTGATCAAGTCTCTCCATCACTTATTTACACTAGAGTACACCAAGCTACAAGTTTAACCCCTGCATTAGATTTGATCAAGTCTCTCCATCACTTATTTACACTAGAGTACACCAAGCTACAAGTTTAACCCCTGCATTAGATTTGATCAAGTCTCTCCATCACTTATTTACACTAGAGTACACCAAGCTACAAGTTTAACCCCTGCATTAGATTTGATCAAGTCTCTCCATCACTTATTTACACTAGAGTACACCAAGCTACAAGTTTAACCCCTGCATTAGATTTGATCAAGTCTCTCCATCACTTATTTACACTAAAGTACACCAAGCTACAAGTTTAACCCCTGCATTAAACAGGGACAATTTGCAAGAATGGACTGAATGCAAGCTTGGAAGTCTAGCAGTTTATACAACTGCCCTAGAATGTGAAAGGTCATTGGTTCCAATCCCCCGCGGTGCCTGTGGGTTTTTTTCTGCAGAAACCTGAATGCCAAGGTGTTTAGGTGTTTTCCATAATACTCAACACCCATTTAATAAGCCCATACAAAGGTTAAAGGTGCTGTATACGTTTGGTAATTGGAGCCTACTGATTGTGTTATACAATAAAACTAACCTGTGAAAATTTTACTTCAAAAGGTGGTTGCGTTTTTTGAGATATCACCGAAAAACCGGAGCGAATATTTCCACGCAGGAAGATTATTCCCTATAGGAATATGAGAAGCATTCAACCGTAACGCTTCTCATATTCAAATTTTTGGCGATAAAAAGTGATATATTTTTCCATAACCGTAGTACTTCGAAGTGAAAAGTTTTTCAAAATGCATTATACTATCCAAAGCTGCTGTACTTCTTACCAAGTAAGTTTTTATTGCCATTAATTTTCAGAGTCATTCCCAATGTATACAGACCCTTTAAAGAGCACTGAAGGCACAAGATGGGGAACTCGGGCTGTGTGCACCGGACGCCATTTCAGTAAGCAACCCTTTTGATGCAACAATAGATCAGTGCGGATGTCCGCACTGATCTATTGTTGCATCATTACTATTAATGATAACACCACATTTGCTTGCTGAAATGGCGCCCATGCATATTTCACGCTCCAACAATAGATAGAGCTCCAGTTCCTCATCTTGCACCCTCATCGCTTTATACTCATCGGACCATACTGTTGTCTTCTGTTCCAACCATATATAGAGCTCCTGTTTCCCATCTTGCACCTTCTGCCCTCCATACTCTTTGGCCCATAAAACATTGTACAATTGTCAACTGGGGTGGATATTTCTTTGACCATGAGTGGCGTTGAAATTGCTGTGCATTCTTGTCAATATGTATTAACTCTTCATTCTTAACATCATGGAAGAGAAAATGTAAAATAACTTCGCAGAATTTTAGACAAGTCAACAAAATGGTTCTAGAAAAAAAGTAGAGGTAACCTTTTAAACTTCTCATTGTTACACAAATTATATTGATGGTTACATTTTTTGTACAAAATCTTTGAGCTAAAATATCCGACCATGTTGACCAACGAGTTCTATTTCACAAAGGAAGGCACATGTACAAAAGTATATATCAAAATCAATTGCCGAAACAAACACAAATTCCGAGGAAAAATGTAACGGATTTACAGTCATGCCAAAGTAAGAGTTCACTTTACAAGTGTTGTGCGTTATCGAAAAACAAGAAAAACAACTCAAACAAAGATTATATTTTGGTATGAAATAGAATCTTCTATTTAGATAACATTCTTGAAAACAAATATTCAAAAATAGTCATAGCAATTTGGTATAAATACAATTTCAAGTTTTACACAATACAAACATTTTTGTCAACAAATTAACACTGAAACAAATTTGAAACTTGGAAAATGGACGTTTTGTAAAAAAAAAAAAACATATTTGCCAATCACAGCCGAATTTGTGCGACCATTACATAGGTTTAATGATAACATGAACGTCAGTTGGGCAAAATTCATAAATGGTTATAAAGAACCGGAAAGGAAGTCAAGTCTTATTCTCAGAACAATCTTTGTTGATTTATTAATTTTATTTTACTTTCATACATTTCATGATGAAGTTTTACTCTCCCAACAGGATAGAAATAGTTTTTCAAATACTCGCAAGACTTGCACAGTCTATTGAGTTCAGTTCTCCAGCAAGAACAGATTGGGCTTGGCCCTACTTGTAATTTTACAAATTCCCAAAGTTTTTCACTTTTAAGTAAACAATACATGTATAGACGATGTGACCTCTGACGTCATTTGAAAATCATAACATGATGCGCGCGCATGTCGCCGGGCAAAACCTTTGTGTACTTGACAGCCAGCTAGAAAGTACACGCAATATTACCATGACTACGCGTCTTTTTGCCCGGCGGAACATGACTTGGACAACAGACTTGTCAACAGAGGGCGGTTTGAATGTAAACAGAGGTCACATCGTCTACATACAATAAGTGTAAATATCTGTAGGCTGCAGAGCTCAATCGCATCTATCCTGTTCGTAAAGTGTGTCGTTATTCCACCATTAGCCACGCCCACCTCACACAAACTGGCTCCAAAGATCAGAAGCCCATAGGAGCTTCTTTAATAATAATAATAGTGGCTTCTTATATAGCGCTCATATCCGTCACTCAGTGACGCTCAAGGCGCTTCAACAGTCAGTATTTTCCTGCAAGGTATATATGTGGAGCTACTTTTTGAATTTTGAGACCTATTTCTTTACATAGCACCATGTAATGGTTTACAAGGTGCTGTGGCGCAATATGCAGCCGATCAAACCAGGAACACCGGGGCAAACCCCTTCTCTTTTCGATAAGTGCACTGGGTTCTTTTACGTGCATTACACAACACACGGGACCAACAGCTTTACGTCCCGTCCGAAGGACGAAGCAATAATGGTTAAGTGTCTTGCTTAATAAGGACACAAGTGTCACGACCGGGACTCGAACCCACACTCTGCTGAACAGAAACACCAGAGCTTGAGTCCGGTGCTCTTATCCGCTCGGCCACGACACTAGTTTGTGTATGACGGTACATGTATATGCAATAGTGTACAAATTAACTTGGCTTTCAGTCAACGACTTTAGGTCCTCTCAAAATTAAAAGTTTCTGTAATAAGATCAACACAAACGTATGCCAGTTTTGGAGTCGGAAGTAGCACAAACTTTGTGCATGCATCAGATACGCGCACATGCGTGTGACGCAATGACTTACCAACAGGATAGCTCATACTAAAGCACAACTAATTCGCAGAACCTTAACGGGCTAAATAGTTGTGGATGGTTCGTTGTTAATAAACTTCTCAACCCCTGCAGTGTCCCCCATTTAAAGCAGCCCAGTTCTGTGTATTGGCAGATTAAATCGGCCCTTTCTATAATGCATTTGTATTGGTTACAACATACCATGTGACCTTAAAATGATTCAAACAAAGTTTGGGAAGTCAGCTTTGAACTTGTGCATGCCTGCAAGGGTAGAGGTTGATATTGTGTTTGAAAAAGCCTTCGGAGCGCCATCACGGCAGCCCGGGCTGTATACTCCCCAGGGAGCTGAGAAAGATTAAAGGAATGTTATTGGCCCAATGACCAGGGCACTAATGTAAAGCGCATTGAGACCGTTATTGTGAAATGCGCTATATAAGAACTAGTTATTATTATTATTATTTATTGAATGCCATCATTGTTTCTATAGTTTGATTGTAATATCAATATATAAAAGAAAAGGTAATTTACAGCTTGAAGGATGTGTACAACATTGGTAAAATTGAAATATAAATGTTCACAGATTTGCACATAACTTACATGGTATAAAGATGGTCATGGTGGAATACTTCCCTTAAAATAGTTTTGCTGGAAATGCTTTAGTTTTTAGAAAATGAGTAAAACAATTAGTCTTTATCACTGGTGATAAAGACTAATTTTTGAAAAGAGTGAAACTGTTTCACTGTTTTCTCATGACTCCGAAGACCGATTTAGCTTAGACTTTCACATGTGTGTTATTTCATGTAGATGTTGAGTCACATCAAGTGTGGATACTGGTCTTTGACAATTACCAATGTTGTACATTGTTTTTAAAATGGCATTACGGTTAGGCCTATTACTGTACGTGTATACTACATGTATTTAATACAGGGCACTGCTAGGGTTAAACAATACTTCTGCTCTATGAAAAAACATCACTTCATTAAATGTTTTTGATAAACAATTTTGGAGGCAATTTTATTTCTTGAACTTTTCAATTTCTACAGAAGTACATTATCATGTATTATCTTGACAGAAAACACAACTAAGTGTAGCACTTTTCATCTGTCAAACTAAAAGTTATTAGGTAGTTGTAGTTTGTTTTGAAGTACCTGCAAAACCACCTCAAAAGTGTTTCAACATGTGCATGACTATGCAAGCTTCTACATGTACTAAAAAAAACACAATTTTAGTTGATTCATTTGACTTTTTTCTTTTCTTTTGCTTCTTCGAAATCACGCTCAAATTTCCATCAAAAATGGACGGAAAAAGTTACCTTCCTTTTCTGTCTATTAATTTTTGTTTGAAATTTGACAGTAATCCAAAGAGTCAATAATGCTAACCAGCTCACATATTTATTTTCAGTATAAGCCTGCATGTCTACTCACATGCTGAAACACTATAGGCTGGTTTCATTTACTTTTAAAAAAAAACAGAGATACAACCGTTGGAAAAACTGCTATAAACATGATGGTAGAAAAGTGGTCCACTTTATTATGTTTTCAGTCACAAGGGCAAGTCTTGTACAGGATTGGTAGTTAAAGAGTACATTCATTCAAAACTTTTAGATTTTCAAGCAGCATTATACGAAATATCATAAAACAGGGTGTGGTTACACGTACATTTTTGATAGAAGAAGGGTCTTTTAGGTTATTATTTAATTTCAACAGAGATAAGTGTACATGTATCTTGTTATAAATTTCCCTCAACTTTTTTTCTGCAACCAGTGCCTTGCTGTACATCAATTTCAGTTTCACCAGTTCTGGGAAGAATTTTCGGTCTCACTTTTATTAAGTAAATAAGTAGTTCAAATAATAAACCACAAGGGAAACTGACTGGGTAAATTTGTAAATGATTTGGAGTTGGGTGTGGTCCCTGGTGTACACAGCAGTTAACGGTTGTATGGCTTCTGACGGGCACCCCCTGAACAAAATAGGGAGACCGCCAACATAGGGCTCCAGTCAATTTTTCTATGTTAAACCCCAAATCATTTTTTTTAAAGTAATTATAATTCCGCTCGCTTAAGCTCTGAAAGGGGATCGGTTTTGATAGCACGGTTTTTTCTTCTTCTTCAAACTCATTAGTGTGATTTGTCAGGTTTTCCCCTGACTTAAGGATTTTCTCAAAATCTCCTCTGGCCTTCCAAATTTTCTGGAAAGAAATTAAGCGGTCACCACATTGTGTCCAAACCTGTGTAGGTTTATATTTCTGGTGATGCACATAGTCTGTAAAACTCCTGAACTCTACTAGTAACCTGTGAAAGGTTCCAGGTCTAGAAGAAGGGGGAGATCGGCCTGTAACCATATTTAAAGAATTTTCATATTTCGGCAAATCTTGTGCCTGAAAAAAGTAAGTTTCGATACGACTGTACATGTATGTACAATATGTAAAGTGGATTTCCACTGATTGTCTAATTACATGCATTCTGATACATGTAGGCATGGTTTCTTCTGTGCACAAACTGTTGAGGACAACTCACTTAGCTCCAGGGCCCAATGTCATACAGCTGTTTTCAGCAGCAAATATCGCTTAAAGTCACCTGGAAATAGATTTTTAATTTTTTTAAATATAAGAGTATATGTATATTAACAATAAAACAATTTTTTGAGTAATTGTTTGTCAGGATTTATATGTAAAAAAAATAGATAAAGTTGTTTGGGGGTGACTCCGCCCATCCCTTTTTGTGACGTCAATCGAGGAAGACTTCGCCGCGATCGAACATCGACCCCCCTCGAACTTGCCTGCATTTACGTTGTATATACACGTGCAAGTAGCGAGATTGTACGTTTCGTTTGGTTATCCAAAAAGGGGATATTTCTTGCATTTTTCCGGCAATGCCGACCAGGTGTATTGCTGCTGGATGCAGAAAAAAAGACTAAAGATGGGGTCAACCAGCATTTTTTTCCTGCAGATCCCAAATATAGGCAGTTACGGGCATCGAAAGTCAGGCTAACGAGGGCAAAGTGGTCCGGTCCAACGTCGTTTTCAGCGCTATGCAGCGAACACTTCGAGCCGTCGTCGTGCTTCGATACCAGGGATTTTTTTCGTTGGTAGTAGTGTGCAAGGGAAGTTGCAGTGAAGCGTTGGTTACCAGCGAAATGTTTCTGGTGTTCGGATCGACTTGAGCTGTATGCCACGCCGCGGCACGCCGATCCGATAAATAGTTTGGCAAAGTAGGAAAAACAATACCTCGTATTATGCGTGTTCTCGTTATGACCATGCTCATATCTTCCGTTTTTTAAGACATAGAAACGCGCATGGGACAGTTCGGGACCGGTGAAAAACCTCGTATTAGTCGACTGTACATGTACACATTGCATTTGGTGGTGTCCGAATACGAAAACGCATCATACTGATCAGGTACCCAGACGTAATGTACGGGGCCAGACTACACATTTTCTCCTGCCTCGATTGACGTCACGAACAGCGCCATGTAAAGGGGGGCCTATTTTTTAATTTGTAATTAAAATAATTTTTTTTAACCTTAGTTAATTGTTTATTCACATTCCACTCATAAAAATGTATATATTAATGACAAAAGCTTTATTTTGACAAAATACCACTGCCAGGTGCCTTTAACAATTTTCTCCTAAGCAAAACTGAGCAGGATACCAGTCACATTATTGTACATGTGACATGGTATTTTGATTGGTAACCTTAGTCTGGTAAGCGTAATTTTGTTGTGCTTAGCCACTTTGTGTGCTTAAGCAGCTGTACTAAATTAGCCCCGGAGTGTATAGCTGGTAACCAAGTGTTTCAGCCATTGAAATGCATGTGGTCATCATAACTTAATGTGAACTTGTATGTGATTCTCAAATGATGGTGGTAACTGCATTGACTGAGATCAAAAGACTGGTTAATACACAATGTCACCACTATAGAGGGCAGAATCAATCTAAGGTTGTGTCTCAACTTGCGGCTGTGGCTAGAGCTCGAAGATCATGTGACCATGCATTGGAGCATTTGATGCCCATGGCAACCCCACATACCAACAGCCACAGCCGTAGCCGCCGATTCTTACTCAGCCTAAGAATAGCCTTTCATCCAGTGGATTGGTTGAGTCAAAGGTCGTGCTCTACACCACAACTTTGGCTAAAGACAGGGCTCAAGTCCTACTGAAGCCAACAGCAAGCCATAGCCGGGTATGATCACTTCAGACACGGTCATAGCCGATAGCGATTGTGCACATACGTGAAGGCAAGAGTCCATAAAGGTAAATTTACAATGCACTACACTGGTTCACAACTCCCGCCTCACGGGGGCAGCAACATAGTCTGCAACATTGAAACCAGATATTTGAAGATTATTCTACTTATCCCTAGGCATTTCACAGCATTCGCATTTGTCGAGTGCCGGGTGGTTCAGCAATGTACAAGCAGAGCAGCTCCACTTTTGTGCCTCTTCGGTGTCCGAGACCGTCGGAGTGTAGGGTGGGGAGAGAGGCGAGGTACCTGAAGTACACAAAGCAAATGAAATAAATGTTAATGGTGGGATAGAGATATGGTATTCCTCAACACCAACAAAATCAGTCTCCTGACGATGACTAGAGCAAGCTACTCGAAAGGTTGAGACCAATTAAAAACTCGCTCCGCGGCAGTGTAGTTAATAACGAGAAGTCCCCTCGATCCACTAAGCGAAAGTAGTAGTCCCGGCTGATTACCTACCTTCCGCCCAGGTACATGTAGTACAATGTAGTTAATAGGCAGGACAGTTCTTTTCAGAACTACATGTAAGAGGTCTCCCGAATTCCCAATAATCTACTCCGCGGCAGTAGAATAAATAGCAAGACAAGTTCCCAAAGAACAAAATCTACCTAGCAAGTAGATATACACATGGTGTTACCGCAAACCAAATATACATCGATACCTCACTACCATGCAATGCTTCAAATCCCATATACCAACAAAATCGTCGGCTGATGACTAAAGGTAATTAGTGCAGTTTGTATCAAGTTTCTTAAATTAGTTTTGCATATTTTGGAGCTCCTGGTAAATGAGTGGTCTCATTTTAGAGTGGTCTCCAAAGTAACTGTTTGGCAAAAAGAAACATTCACATTCTGAGAATTGTTTGAGTGTGTTGATTTGGATTTGTTTCCCCAAATTTATATGCATTTTTCATTTTACACTCTTTTGGTCATTACGGATATGAAATGGCAATAGACTGTGCAAGTCTCGCGCGCATTCGAACTTCCGGGACCATAGTGGTCCCAACCATATGGAGTTTTACGTGGGCGAGATTTTGTTTCGTCAATTATTTTAGTTTAACGTAGTTTATGACCAAGAAAATTATACATGTTGTTGGGAATGTAATACTAAGTGATAACAAATTATGAAAGTAAAACCAATTCAACAATATAACAAAGAAAACCCGAGAATTAAACTTGACCTCAGCTTCCGGTTATTGCCAAAAATTAAGAATTTTGTGCTCACCTCCGATCATAAAACTTATGTAAAAGCTTGTTTTGGATGCGCGATTATAATCGCCAGATGCCGTAATTGCTAAGCGAACCCTTTCCATTACAGTCTATGGTTGTTGAGGCGTCAGCATCCTCTTTAAACTGCGATACGGGTCAATTTTAAACCCGTTTGACCATCACGAACCCGCGTAAGGGGTTTCTAAAAAGTTAACATAAAAAAGCATCCTTGTCCCAGAGTTTTAATTTGTTTTCAATAATAATTAACCCACTTTAGCTAAAACTAATTTCATAAAATTGGAATGATTTATTTTTGTTGTTTAGATTTTGTCATGATATATAATTTAAAACAAAGATTTGATTTCAGAAATAAAAATTTTCTTCGTTTGACGTGTTTTCTCGTTCGGATACGCGCGAGACTTGCACAGTCTATTAACGATCTTATTGACCCCTTTGCAACAATGTCACGTGCGCTATCGTCTGCCACGCTCACCATTTTGGGAGTCAATGGTAAGGGTCTAAATGCCGCATTGCATAAAATGCGCGCTTACACTGTAATAACGCACTGGATCATGGACTACGCTTATTCAGGGCTTGAACTTGGGGTGAAAATCTTGAAGACCGCAGGGCTTATAGCTTAAAATGTTAACTGGACCAGAATTGTTTTTACAATACCAGAATCAAAATGAGAAAAAAACTTCCTGACACAGTTAAACATGCAATTTATTAGCTATTTGAACAAGCACTGTTTTTGTAAGACAAGATTTAATCTCATTTGTCTTCACGTGTTTTAAGTATACTTCATTACTCAATAGATATGAAAGGTATTTTATCAGACTAAAAGTTGACATTTAAACATAACGTGTGTTTTTTCAAGATATTGCTTAACTCTTTCGCTACGGCGAGCCGCTCACAGCGGCTCACAGAAATGTCCCGTTCCCTACGGAAAGCCGCTGTCTCGTTGACATCAGTGTAGATAATTCAGGGCACACGTCATGGGGATTCCCCGAATTATCTACACTGACGTCAACGAGCCGCTGTGAGCGGCTTTCCGTAGGGAACGGGACATTTCTGTGAGCCACAGAAATTTTGTTTTCTGTGAGCCACAGAAAAGACACATTTTTGGGGAACTTATTGTGCACTGCTTTACATGTACCTTCATTTCTGTGTTTTTGCTGAATTTCCAGAAATTAATTACATACAAACGCGCGAAATTCAAAAATTAAATTCCGGAGCGAAAGAGTTAATGATTATCACTCAATAATATTCAAATTAAAAAACACAAGACAGCTGGACTTGACTGGTCATAACTTTACTGGCGTGACACTAAAACTAGTGGCCTCGACCCTGTGGTCCAGTGTAAAATTCGAGCCCTGATTATTGTGATGACTACAAAAAGCACTGAGCTAACGAAGCGTGAAATGTTCGTGCTCACTCCAGTTTGTGAACAGGGTAACTTGGTCTGATGCACAATATACGCATCATGTACATGGTGCTAACTAGCCCAGGGCGGCCTTTACTTTCTTCGTATTATACTACAGTGACGTCCTGGATATGAGGGTCCATTTCTGGGGCGGACAATTTTCAAAGCTTCATTTAACTCAAATCTTACCTTCACGAAGCCACTAACTTCACCGGATTCACATTCCATGGCGGCATACATTTTTTTGCGGTGGGTTTTGGACATCATACTTTCTTCATAATTCCGTCATTTAGTGAAATAATGCAGCTCTCAACGCATGTAAGAACAGGATGCATGACGCGCAAATCACAAGTTGCGTTTGCATTTTAACGCTTTGCAGTCAAGATACGGTGACCAAGAAGTGTGATAAGTATTGGCTTCTTGCAGGTAAGATTTTAGTTATGAAGCTTTGAAATTTTTCCGCCCCAGAAACGGACCCTCATATCTAGGGCACTGTATCTGTGTACAGCACAGAGGAAGAGAGTCCTGTATAGGGCTAGGTGCTAACAAGCCATTCGTGTACAGCACCAAGATGAGTGTTGCCACTACAAGCTTTGAAACTTACCTTCAGAGAATGAGTTGACGGGTGACATTGGCGGAATTGGACCTGGTGCTCCAGTTGATCCCATGTTGCCATAGAAACTGTTGGCTTGGGCCAGATCCATCAAACCTGCGCATCACAAAAAGATATCATGGAAATAGTTATCAACGGATCAGGCAATCAGTTGCCATAGCAACAGCCTCCCAAATCCCACGCCCTTTGTTTGACACAATTTTTTCGACAAATTCTTATCTGCACAGCCAAGGCTGCAAAACCAAAGATGAGGCCAGTACTGCATTTCACAGAGCACTAACATTCATCTGTGAAATGAGTTGTCAGTAATGCCATAGTAATTTTGTGGTGGGTACATATGTAGCTTATAGCACTCATATCAGTAACTCAGTGACGCTCAAGGCGCTTCAACATTCAGTATTTTCCTGCTGTGGAGCTATGTTTTGAAGTATGATGAGACCTAATCCTTTAAATAGCACCATTTAATGGTTTACAAGGTGTTGTGGCGCAATATGCAGCCAATCAAACCAGGAACACCGGGGCGAACCCCTTCTCTTCACGATAAGTTCTTTTACGTGCATTACACAGAACACAGGACCAACAGCTTTAAGTCCCATCCGAAGTACACAGCAACAATGGTCAAGTGTCTTGCTTTGTGTACAACATTGGTAATTGCCAAAGACCAGTATCCATACATGTACTTGATGTGTCTCAACATATACACGAAATAACAAACCTGTGAAAGTTTAAGCTAAATCGGTCTTCGGAGTCATCAGAAAAAAGTGAAAAACCCCATTATATGTTTTAACTTGTTTTCAAACATCGGATTTTATATTGCATGATAAAGACTATTGTTTTACTCATTTCCTAAAAACTATGGCATTTCAAGCAAAACTATTTCAAGGGAAGTTTTCCACCATGACCATATTTATACCATGTAAGTTATGTGCAAATCTGTGAACATTTATATTTTCAATCTTACCAATGTTGTACACACTCTTTAAAGGCCCTATACACTATTGGTAAGATCGAAAAACACAAATGTTCACAGATTCACACATAACTTACATGATTTAAAGTAAGTAATGGTAGAAAGGGTTCCTTAAAATATTTCTGCCTAAAATGCTATCGTTTCTGAGAAATGAGTAAAACAATAGTTTTTATCACGCGTGATAATAAACTCGATGTTTGAACAACAGAAAACACATAAGGTCTCTATTTTCTCGTGACCTCGATGATCAATTGAGCTCAAATTTTCACAGGTTTGTTATTTCATGTACCGTATTTTCCTGCGGATAAGACGCTCGGCGGACAAGACGCAGGACCCTAAAATGACCCCAAACAAATTCAATCGTCAGCAGAAAAGACGCACCGCCGCACAAGACGCATGTTTAACAGCACACAGAAGAACACCAGGCGCCACCCGGTGTCGGTACATTGACACAAAGACGTCATTTTGTTGCCTTTTGGAGCGTTCACACTATTCGAAGCATGAATGAAACCGTAACCACATGGGCGTGTAGAGCCATGCAGAAAAGACCAACGTAAATTGATACCGACCTTCGTCCATCCATTCAGCCAACGCTGTGCATTGTTAATAATATGAAGTCCGGCCCAATCAGCGGCCAGAAACAATGGTCCACGCACTGTCTGAAGATATTGCAACACGAACCCAGGCCCTCCTAGCATGAACATCCGACGTCCCACAATGAGGATCCTTGCTGATAAAGACAGGTTACCAGTCTAAGTCCCTCCGAGCCAGTAGATGTTGCGCCCTCTACCGGTGACTAATACCAAAACTAGCGTCGCCTTTATATATACCTTACGCAAATAATCCCCACACCCGGGAAGACGTAACAAAATGTTTCATTATATATATTTGTGTAAGTTTTTGTAATGTGTTTCTTTTTGTATAAAGTAACAAATAAAAAGTTCAAAAGGTCAAAAAAGGTTCCCCAAATCATGAAAGAGTCCCAACAAGTCCATAAATATAAAGTATTATTACCACAAAACTCCTTTTACCCTAAAATACAAATCCTATCCTTCTATTATAATAAGATAATGCTACGTTCCCATAATACTTTTTAAAGCAAACGTCTAAAAAGAGGCAATAAAAAAACAAAACGATTTGAACGTTTATTGTAACTATATAGGGCCTAATATACGTCTAAAAAGAGGCAATTAAAAAATGAATATTTGAACGTTTAATGAAACAAACGAAAGTGCAATTCGTATAGGTTGGCCAACAAATCAATACTTAATTATCCCATCCTTAAATAGTACGTCAAGCCATAATAGTACGTCAAGCACACTTCGGAGATATTCTGTACAATAAAAACCCTCAAAGTTCACCACACAATAGAGGTTGGGTGAATGCCGTTTGTACAACAGCATTGACAGTAAATCTGATTGCAGCATTTTCGGAACGAATACGCGGCCACACAGAAAAACGTTTGTACGACGCCGACGTCTGTTGGACCGAAAGTACCAACACATTGCGGCATTGTTGGAATGAAAGCACGGTCATGGGGGATGAACAAGTTGCGGCATTGTTGGAATGAAAGGACAGTCTGGGGGATTGCGGCATTGTTGGAATGAAAATACGGTCTCAGTGTCTGGACAGTTGAGCCTTGTTTGACCGCATTATTGAGTAAGGATTCTTCACACAAAGACCGTTGATTTGAACTGGACAAAATAAAGGTATTATTGTACGCAGTGATCATCCCCAAAAAAATCAATCGTCAGCAGACAAGACGCATCGAAAGATAAGACGCACCGATGTTTTGGGGGTCTAAAAAGTCAGATAAGACGCGTCTTATCCGCAGGAAAATACGGTATGTGGTTGATTACACAAAACATGAACACTGTCTGTGATTATTTTGTCAGCTCTGCCAATCCTGTATAATACCTTTAAGGACACATATGTAGTTTTAATTATTGGCTGGTCCATTTTTGGGGTTGAATATTTTAAGTCATCTCTTAATGCTCTTTGGTTATTTTCTCCTCGGGTTTGGTGCTCTTTTAATTTTAACTTTTATCTGTGCAGTGCCTTGGGGTCCAGTCATGGATGACAGGCGCTTTATAAGCATATTTTAAATTATTATTATTTTTTTGACATCACACTTTGCTTAGCAGTTAAGATTGATTCACACTTAAGATTAATCTCAGCTCTTTGTGAATATGGCACAAGCAAGGTTTTTCATGTGATGACATCAGGTGAATTGGGTTATTGTGTAAGATTTGAAACTTGGCATGATGTAGGAAGTAAGAACTGAAAACTTAGAGCAAGTTCGAGTGCGCACCACAGTTAACTAAAGGTCGACTATTTTGACTCAAACTAAGGCTGGTCGACCATTGGTTGACTACTGCGGTCAACCATTTGGAACCAGCCTCAGGACCATGGTTTCTTCCCTGGTCCCAGCAGCTTTGTTTCATGCTAACCCCTTGTAAAGCGCAGAAAGGAACCAGTGACACTGTAGCAAAACAGCTTGAATACAGTACGGATGGTTGACTGGACTTCCAAACGAGTCGTTCGCGTGAGTACGTTACTGCGCATGTACGTTGCTAGTCAGTGGTCAACCATGGGGGTCGACTAAACGTGCGCACTCAAACTTGCTCTTAGTAGGTTTATAGGGTACTAAACATGTGGGAGAGGCATATCAAATGCAAATCACAGAGATGCCAACATTGAATTCCGAAAAAGAGTAGCACCGCCGAGCAAGTTTAGGTCAGGCATACAAGTTACAACTCACCGAGCTGTAAAAAGAGGAAAATTGTGACATTTATGATAAAAACTAATGTTTTCATCGAAAATTGCTTAATGCAAAGTGGCCTTGCTATATAAAGGCCAAACAATTATGAATTTTATTTAGGCTTGATTTAAAAAATAAATAAAATAAATTATTGATTTTATTTTTTATTTTTTTATCGGACCGCAATTTGCACTAGCTTGTGCATGAAGAGAACCATACTGCAATTCTTCCAACTAAATTCAACAAAAATGCTTTGGTTTTTGTCCCATTGTTTATTGAGAAATTAATGCTCACGGTTGTACAGACACACCACACCACAGCAGGCCATTCAAGTCTTCAATTCAAACGACTTCAGCAAGAGGAATTTTGTCAACTTGCCTTTCCAACCAATTCCATTACCACCAACTGCATTCTTTACAACTTTTTTATTAACAGTTTCCATCAGATCTTGGCCTCGATTGCGATCGATGAAATCTTTTCTTTTCGTCACTTTGAATTTAGTTGATCGATGCATGCAGCGATCGCGATGTTTCAAACAAACTCCACAACGACGTGCGCTTGCATTGCTGACAGATAAAAGTTATCACAGTGTCTGTTTGCCGCCGCATCCCACACACATGAAGCGTTAGAAAAACTGCGGAACCAGTCTCTACAAAAGCAACTGTAGAATGTATGCTGTACAAGGTGCATTGTGTCTCTGTGCTACGCGTGTCAGTGTAGGCAAATCCTGAGTGCGATAGTTTATGGGATCGGTACCTAAATTATAAGAACAAAACGGGTGTGAATTCGGTTCCGCTATCATCACTTTTAACCATGCGGCAGACAACATTTAAAGTTTTTTATTTTATTTTATCATGATACATTGTTTGTAACTACATTTACACTGGGCGGCTTGTTTATCGTATTTAATTGAAGTATTATCGTAGCGGCGTATTCACGGCTCAAAATCGTAATTTCTACGCCCAAATCGTGTATGTTGGCATCTCTGAAATCATGTCTCGGTTCTGTGAAGACGAGCTACATGTACTGGCTACATGCATATCAATGTGCACGTACATGTACATGTACTAGTCTAAAAACGGACACAAGAGGATGTGAAACCAGGCCTTGAACTTGGCTCTTGAAGGGGCCCAGCCATTTTCCTTTAGTAAGGGTCACTTCTACGAGGAAAATGTAAATTTGTATAGGAACTTCGCAAAGGGCACTACATCAAAAGCACAGGGCTGTGAAACTCCTTTCTGTTTTTGTTTGGATTTTTCTGAGAGAAGTAGTTAAGTACCTTGGCTTTTGTGGAGATCTATTTCTCGATTCATACACTCGATGTCGATCTGTAGCTGTCTCTTCTGCTCTCGCAGTCGGCTTATTTCCTCAGGCTAACATAAATGGGACAAAAGAATTTATATAAAAAATTACTCCCAAATCATTCTATATACCGATACATACCGAAGTGACGGATTCAGAAGAACTAGGCCAGGAGGCCCGAACAACAAGTGTTTGTCACAGAGTCAGGCATACCAATTTTATCTTAAGTTCAAACTATTTGGTGTTGAGCATAGCGTTAGCCAGAGGGGTGTCTGGGTGTCTTTTGGACACCTTGTTTTAAATTTGGACACCCTGTTTTATCTGTTATTTACCACATGTAAATGAATTGTAAGTGATCAATTTAAAAACCCAGTTTTTTTAATTTCCAGCAAATTTGGACACCCATTGTGAGGCGAAGTGTTCTTTATAGAGCGCCATGTAAATGCCTTTTAATTATTATTATTATTATTATTATTAAGGTACCTTTGGAAATGGTGATCTGTGGGTGTGTTTGTCCCCCACTTCCCTCTCCATTTGGGCCGTCTGGATTTTCATGTCGTTGAGATTGCGTCTCTCTTCCTCTAGCTCCTTGCAGAGTCGTTCAAAGCGAGCTTTCTGGTGCATCAACAAAGCTGTGGATAGACGAGTCATAAATAAACTGTTGTATCTGAGAATATTCTAACTGCATGTACATAAAATCATATCACATGTTTTACTGTGCGTAATATCGTCACCATTTTCACGAAGAGGCAATTTAGGCCATTCAACAAAACTTTCATGTTTGGAGAAAACCTTTTTTGAAACCACTGTTTCGGACACTGTTAGTCATTGAAACGTTGGCATTTTTCCAAGCATGAAAGTGGAGATCTTAAATCATGGAAATCTATTGCTATTTTAATTATAGTTAGTTTAATTAATGAGTAATTAACTGTTTAATACAAGTGTCTCTTGTGACAACTGCAAAACGAGGTCTGTGTGCAGCACGTCGTGTGCGCGTCGTGTAAAAACCAATGCGTAAAGGACGAGTGTCTGTTCATGAAAACTAAAATTTATATAATACAAATTGCCCCTTTGTGAAAACTCAAATTGCTGAGTAGTCGTTTTTGGCACCGTGCCAGCGCTACATTCAATGTAACAAATGGCAAATCTAAATGTGTCTGTTCGTTAAAACGCAAAACTGATAGTTTGGTAAAATGGTCCTTGTGCTAATTAGTGTAAATCAAAATAGCATAACGTTTTATCACTTGAAACTTGGGGAAAATGTTGATCATGTCAATAACATTCAACATATGTCAAAACATTGATTTGCCAAAATGCATCCATTTTTCAGAAATTGCCTCTTCGTGAAAACGTTGACGATAAATTATGTGTACCTCAATTTTGTTGATATGTCATTTTGTAAATGAGCTTTTAGTCTAAAAACTCACACTGTAGCCTACATTTGTACATACAATGTACATTGGTAACATCCACAATGTGAGTAGTATGTTGAACTACTTCATACTGTACACGGTCAAGATGTAATACATTAAATATAGCAGATTTACACATATTTTTAAAATGGTTTGCACTGTGAACATGGTCAGATGGTGAATAAAAGCGAACTCAGGGTCTTAGACCTTACATAAGGCCAAGTAAAAAAACAAAACATGTTCAGCGCTTGGGTTCCTGAAAAAAAGAACGATCAGTAAAACCATATGTAAACGGCACAGGCTGAGTTCTGACTTGCAATATTATATTTTCTGATGGATCAGTTGACATTTTATGGTTTTTTAATTTCATTTTGAATTGGTAAAAATAAATTTAAAAACCATGCGGCCCCCCAAAAAATAAGCAGGGGACCCTTAACATGTGTTTTTTTTTAGTTTGCCTAAATTGTTTTTTTAGTTTAAATGATGTGAGGAATTTCATGACAACAAGTTTATTTAATAGGCTCTCGAGTCACAGTGATTAGTCAAGTTTCTTTCTTGCCTTTACGATTAATGTTGACTTTTATTATTAGCCCGTGTTCAATTGCTGCTTTATTATTTTGCTACTTGGACTTTCAATGTTTGCTCTCTACACCCATACCCATTCTCTTCTCTCCCATCCCCGGTCCCTTACTCTTGCTTTTTAAATCCGTTTATTAATTTCAGTCTGTACATTTATAAACTAGACATCCTGTTACTTATCCTATTCTAATTATCTGTTCACTCTCATGTACATGTACATGTATGTCTGTTTGATTGTTGCATATTTTGGCCAAATCAATAATTTAATAATAATAATTTGAGGTAAAATGAGGCTTACATTCTGTGTACGATTTCTCAACCTCTTCCTTAGATAGCGATCTTCCAGGTTCAGGAGGCAGAAGACTTCTATTCTTTTTGCCCCTTGATTTCCTCCTTGCATCTTGAAGATTTGGGTCAACTCCGGGGTAAATGGGTCCCTCGGGAGGATCTTGGGTTAGAGATACGGGTACAGCATCTCCTTCCAAGGAAGTTGATACGGATGACTTCTTGGATGTCCTGGGCGATTCTTTGCTGACTGAAATTGTGGTACTGTCGTTGGCCTTGTTGTATGTTGCCACACTACCGGTAGGGGCAGGACTGCGGCTGCCCTTCGTGGGGCGAGTTGCCGGGCTGGACGGTTTAAGCGGGTCAAGCTGGTAGGAGGTGGCAATCCGAGTTGTTACTTGTAACTCTGCTGGTTGGATATGGGTCAGAGTTCGTTGGCCACTGGTCGGCAAATGCAACAGTGTGGGACTATCTGCGGCATTTGGGCGCGGCTCAAATGGGTAGTCTCGCGGATTTACAATTGGTTTAAAACCATTGGTGGTCTGTTTGTGAGAGCTACTGTATTGCGTAGGAGTGGCATCACCTTCAGATGGTTTGGAAACCACCGGCGGGCTCTCAGTCTTTTGTGTCGATTCCTCTATATCGACAGTGACCAAGGATAAATGTTTTGGCTCCTTGTAAAAACTCAGAGAGTTTTGCGCAGACGATGTCGGTGTGACAATGTTCTCATCTGGGAATCCCGTATCTAAGGAAGCCCAGCTGGTGAAACTAGACTGGGGTGTCATTTCCAAGTCTACATCAACTACAAGTTGATCGGCCATACTCTGTGATTCTGCTCTTGTTCGTTCATGGGCAGGTGTATGGGTCATGGACACCTCTATAACGTTGTTGTTAGTTCCTGATATGGTTGTGTGCACCATGTGTGGTTGTTGATCGCTACTTACAAAGTCACCGTACATGTACATAGCACTGGCCTGTTCAAGATCTTCAATAATCCGGCTCATGTTGCCATCATTCTAGAAATAAAAACATTGTTTTTTCAATACACTTTTAAACACTAACAATTCCAGTTTCAATCATGCCAATTCCACCAAGTACCACAGTTACTATCAGTATCAGTAGACTATGTAGAGTTTTCAAAAGAGAATGTAGTTCCACACACTAGTAATTTACAGGTAGTTCAATAGACCACATAGCCTCTGAAAAACCGACACCAACAAAACCATTTTTTTTAAAGAAAATGTGTACAGGTCTAACATTATCTGCATTCCAAATAATTCCACACACAGCATATTGTGGTAATTTTGAAGAACATTGTGCGAGTTAGAAAAACATACATTCCACTTCTACCAAAGAAGTACCACAGTCCACAGAGACTGTGGAATTTAAAATTTTTTAGTTCCACACAAATAATATACAAACAAACAAAAACAAGTGAAGTACTACAATACAACTTACAAGTGAAGTAGTTCCATAGCCAGAACAACCTAACTACATAACATGTCAAGTCGATCGTTATGAACTTAGGCTACTTATTCTTATAATTATTTTGTCTATTATTAATATTAAGTAATGTATTATATAACATAACAAGCCTGAGCACCGTTGGATTCCCCGCAGTCGAGAACCACTGGTATCCAGATTTATACTGAAATAAAGTCTCACACACAGTAAATGAGTAATATTACAAACAGTTGACATCGTAATGTATCGTAGGACGCCCTGTATTCAGGGCGTCCCTGAAATCGAGGCAAATCTTTTACCTCTCTGTGCGCGATGTAAACAGTCCCTAGATACAATTTTTGTGGTTTGACTTGCCAAGCAAAGAGTCTCCTCTCATTTGACCAAAACTTAGAAACATGTAAGGCTCCACTGGTTAGTTGCACTTGTAAATGCAAAAAGTTGTGGTATTTTAGGCATTTCTGCAAGGTACAAAAATATGTCATACTGTCGGGGCCATAAAAAGAAATTTCCCCACCGAAAAAGTTTCATCAAACACTTTTTCAATTCACAATTCACGATGATCAAATCATGTGACTGAACATTCTGCTGAGCATTCTGGGGGAAAAATACAGAGGCTTAAAGAAGCCACGTGCCTTATATCATTTTCTAATAGTCTGGATAATTTTTTTGTGTAACACTCTATCATTTTTGTTATTAATATTAAAATTTAAACATCAGCTTTGTGATTCGATTATCACTGTTTATTTATATGCTTTATTATAAATGTTAAGAAACATAAAAAGACACAAAACTAAATAAAAATAAGATTTGAAAGCCAAGAATTATTTACATTTTTTTATTGTTTATTTTTTTTTTAAGTTTTTGAAAAATACCATGGTTATTTTTAAAACTAAATAAAAAATATGTTGAATAAAATGAAGAAAACTGCTGGCTATAGAGTCATACACTCTCAGTCTCACAGAACACTTGTAGTCACTGCAGATGTTTCTTCCACGTATGGCTTCACCTGGACACCATACTTTCTTGTTTGCATCGAAAACAGGTCAAACTCAAAACAAATGGGACGCTATTGAAGTCATTGAAGATCGGTGCGTGGTGTGAAAATTTCAATGTCCATCACGTTTTAATATATGTTTGCATATTTCTTATAAACAAAGGAAGGTAATTAGGGCATCAGTTGATTATGGAATATTTTAATTTTTTTTCAATTCAAAGAAAAAGGCATACTACATCGAAAACCGGACAGGGGAGGATACATTGTTTAATGTCATTGTTAGTCATGTGATGTAATAGTTTGATAAAACAAAGACATTTGATTGTTTTGATTATTTGCCTAACTAAATCCAAACCAACTACTACTGTTGCCTTAAATAAGGCATAAATAATAGTTAATACCACCGTGTCACACTCACAAGGTGCCATGCACACGTACGTACACAACAGTGCTTCTAGAAACTACTTACCCTCTGCAAGATACCGGAAACAACATCCACGGGAATTTCTGGGAATCGCCGTTGGAGCACTTTTAAGCTATCGGCCTTCTCATCCGTGAAGATCGCCCCTTTGCTACCTCTTCCAGCGATGGCCATAACTCAGCTGGGAACGTTTACATACAATTAAACGTCAGTATGCAACACATGACTGTCTCTGATAATTTCGATAATTTCAATAAGTTGCAGAAAATTTGCTTTAAAACTCCATTATAACTTATTACAGTACACCATTAATGCACAGTTTCACACGTAAACCATGTATTTCTACGTACATATTATGTCTGACGTGAAGTTCATCAGCTCAGTACACAATGGTGCCCAATAATATGGTGAAGCAATACTCAATAGGAATTCCCCGCAGTCGAGAATCACTGGTATCCAGATTGTTGTTGAAGATAAAGCAAACATAGAGGGCGCCATACAGCTCTTCTGGAGAGGGGAGGGGGATCGGAGGTGGGGGGAGAAGGAAAACCCCGCCCCCAATAATGGAGGTGATGGGGGGATAATCATAAAATAAAATAAAATAACTCCCGTTCCAGGTTACAAGCTTGGCTATTAAACTGTAAACAATCAACACCCTTTGTTCTTATTGGAAACAATTCTTTTCCCGTCCAGTCTGCTTTTCAAAAAAAATTCTTGTTGATTCACTTTGAAGCTTGAGTCGATCCTTGCTCTATGCCCATATATAGGACAACTGCAGACTAGATCGAGACAAAAACAATGTGTGTTTTTTCCCCCAGTGTACTGGAAGGGGGCAGAGACCATTAGTGTATACGGGAATATTTCCATAAATATTTGCAATAATTTTACAGTCTATAATTAATTAAGCAACAGCAAATGTTTGCTGTCATGCTACAATTCGCTTTGCTCCATACGCATGAAAAACAGTTTCCTTCTTTAAGTTCTTATTGACAACACAAGAATATTACAAGAAGCACATTCTTTTATTTCTGAATTGTTTTATTAAAGCATGGGAAAGTACCGATTAGTGGCAGGATGAACCATCATCTCTGCATCTTGTACACTTATTCAGCATTGGTTTATAGGAGTTGGTTTGAGGAATGATATTTCCACAAATATTTGCAATAATTCTACACAGTCACCTACTATAAGTATAAGCAAATGCAGCAAATATTTGCATTTTGAACCTGGGAGGCAATAAAAACTGTCAATTTATAAATGGGAATAATTGCATACTCATAAATGCCGATCTTTCCTCCAGGTTGGTTGGAAATATTTACTTAAATGCTTATTGAAATATTTTCAACTTGTGGCTACTAGCAAAGCCGTCATATATTTTCCGAAAATATTTAAGTATATGTGGTTGTATGTCCTTTCAGAGCCACCGTAGGTCGTATCCTAATAGGTGGCTACGGCTATGGCTGGATCACCCCGTTTGCGTTGAAGCATGTCCCTAGCAACATCTTTAGCAACAGTCGTAGCCGTAGCATTGACCTTACTGGAGAAAATTATCAAACAAACACTTGTTTACTGAAAAATCGTAAAAGAAAATGGCCGACGAAAAGGAGGGATTGTGAGTCTGAGAGAGACGTTCATAAGTTGTGTTGGTATTTTTTCCCTACACATGCCATCTCTGTAACGGATTGAGTCGACACAATTAAAGAATCATGGAGCCTGAAAACATTTCTGAAGATTCCGGAGAAAAAATTCAGGTGAAAACAGAGCCACGGGAAGACATGAAGGTAAGTTTACATGACGACTGACGTCTGTCTGGACGTATCGACTGAGTGTCACCTAGCTGGTCACAGTGTCAGTGTCAACCGTCATGACCGTCCGTATTTAATAATAAAGTACAGGCGTAAGTTGCAAAATGTAACGTTGAATTGATCATGATGGAGATTGTTCACACAATGAATGATCATTGTTCATTTCTGACGTCCTGTCTGCCAAATAGAGGGATGTCAATGAAGCACTATAAAATTCCTGCAAGCATGAAATAGCCGTCGTCAGTGTACCCAAACCGTAACAAGTCATCATTATCTGAATTGAATACAGGTCAACTCGTACGCACGCAAACTCGTACGCACACCAACCCGTACGCAAGTTTAATGCACTAGTACTACGTGTTTACACACATGACACAGGTAGAAGGTTTTGCCGATTTTATATTTTTTTGTTAACTCTTTCAGTGCCAAACTCGTACATGTACGAGGTATATTTGTTAGTTCGAAAGTGCCAACCTCGTACATGTACGAGGTAATGTTCATACTTAAAATCGCCACCCCTCGTACATGTACGAGGTTGAGTAAACATGTTATCACAAGCACTGACAAGGGGGCGCTCTCGCTCTTTCTAATGGTACCATTTTTATTCATGTACGACCTGTATTATTTGTTTTCTTCTTCGAATTCTTGCGGGAGGGCGTAGTTTCGCTTTCGGCTTGTGGGAAAAGATGGCGGCGCCCAGTAAACGAGCGAAAAAGTGCGGAATTCCCCTGTGTGCAGGACAGTGTTTCAGGGTGTATCACTATGTGTGTGACTACTATTGACTTTCGAATGTACCAAGGATATAACAGAGAGCAAGATACAACAAGTTTGGTGATCAAAACTTATTTACTTTTTTTTACAGAATTTTGACAATTAAAAAATAAACGCTCGAAGTTGGGCACTTTAGGGTTAAACTTTTGAAATGTCGCGGGCACTGAAAGAGTTAATGGAAATTCTCCTCAGTTACAATGTAAATTTGTTTTAAAAGATTGGCCCTTTGGATATTTAATGAATGTTGAAATCGGACGGCAGTTAGTGCCTAAGTTATGATAGTAAATAAATTTAGAAAATTGTGGAGTTTTTTCGTATGGATATATGTTGAACTGTCATAGTTAAATTTGTTTTAATTACTGACATACATGTATCTTTCTTGGATCAGAATGTGTTTGTCATTTGGACAATTAAAAAAACCGGTGGCTTTTCCTGAAGTGAATTTTGTTATTTAGCCCTAGAAATTTGTGGATTTTTTCCCGTACGGATATATGTTAAAGTGTCATAGTTAGTTTGTTTTAAATTACTTAAAGTTCTTTCTTGAATCAAAATGCTTTTTGACAATAAAAAAAATGTGTACCGGTAACTTGGCTGAACTGAAGTTTTAACCAAAAACTGCAAATGTTACCAAACGTATACCTTTTTGAATAAAATAATTCCCACTGTCGTAATACACGTCACCTAAGAAATACACCTGCGTACGAGTTTGTGTGTGTACGGGTTGGTGCGTGTACGAGTTTGTGTGTACGAGTTTGTGTGCGTACGAGTTCGTGTGTGTACGAGTTGGTAGTCGCACGAGTTGACCAATTGGCGTACGGGTCGGCATGCGTACGAGTTTGCGTGTGTACGAGTTGACCTGTTTCCAGACTTCCTCTGAATTTGAATCTGAATTTTATACTCGGCAAAGTTGGATGTCATAAAGTTCAATCGTACCTTTCTTTGCCATTTTGTTTTTCCTCATTGCACACTAATCACAAATTACAATTAGGCCCAGTAACTTGGGCGCTGTACTCGTTTTTTTTTCTCTCTCGAAATGTTGACATCTGCTGTCATACTAAAGCGCCCCGGCGAATGATTGTTTGTAGATACGATTGAAAACCTCAATTTGCTATGATTTTGCAAACATCCAGCCACAAAAAATGCCTCTATCTCAGAGTCAGAATGACAAAAATACAGGGCCCACAGTGTTCATTTTGGTATCTTTATTGAGGAAAGTAAAAACTAGATACGTTTATTAATATAAAGTCAGGGTTCTGCCCACGGTGGTTGGTGCCGGAAAACCCGCCCGGTACTCATGATTCCCCGACCACCACTGGCATAATTTTTTCTTTTTCCGACCACCACACATTTTTCAATTTGTGTTGCCCATTTCCTTCAAAATATTTTGAACAACATGTAAACAAAATTATTTACCAGTAAAAAGTTTCATCCAAAGTTTCAAGTAGCCTACTGTACTTTTTTGGTTTGAGTCTATTTTAATGATCCAGGATCGAGCATCCCTCCCGCCTGTTCGATGTAAATTATATCCAACGATCTAACGAAACCCGCATTGATTTCGCAATGGTTTCCAGTCACTCTGATTATAGCTTTATGCTTGGAATAACATGATACCAGTTTCATCATGCACATGTTGCGTACCCTATTCTAAAGCGTTTAATACAACGGAAAATGAACTACAGAGTAGACGCTGTAAATTGTTTTCCCATGGCGGTAAAGGCGTGCGCGCACTATGGAGGCCTAATACATTCAAGGCACAGCTACCTGCAGGAAGGGCGCATATGTGTGTAACCACTCCGTGCACGATCGAAAGGAAATTGACTTGACCGAACTAGGAAAAAACTTTCTGTACGCTTTACAAATTGTTCACGAACTTTTGAATAAGTTTGCTGTTTAGTTTAGGCTATTGAGTATTGTCATTCATTGTTACAAGTAGGTGTTGTAAAAGGTAAGACCTCATCTTATATTTATAAGTGGTCTTTGACCCTGTTTTCTACTGCCTCTACCCCGCCCAGGCCCCCTGCCCCTCCCATCTGCCCCGCCCCCTCCCCGGCCACCTTTTTTTCCGGGCACTAAAAAAATCCTTGGCAGAACCCTGTAAAGTGAAAATTTCCAAGAGCGTTTCATAATTAAATAGTAATAATTATAAAATTTAACGAAGTTCAATTTTACATTGTTAACCCTCCTACTGTTCGCAACATTTTCAAGTGAGTTGACCAACCATTTGAAACCATTCAACTGCCAAAGTTGTGTATGGTGGCACAACTGTGCACAGAACTAACTATGGTGTTCTAAAGACGACAGATATGCGTCGCGTCGTGCCGTCGCGTCGCCTATTCCGTCGTCCGTCGCGTCGTCCGTCGCGTCGTGCCGTCGCCCGTCGCGTCGTGCGTCGCGTCGTGCCGTCGCCCGTCGCGTCGCCTGTTTTTCAATTGATTTGCATGGTGACTTGGACATCCGTCGTCCGTCGCGTCGTCCGTCGCGTCGTGCCGTCGCGTCGTCCGTCGCGTCGTCCGTCGCGTCGCCCGTCGTGTCGTCCGTCGCGTCGCCCGTCCGTCGCGTCGTGTCGTCCGTCGCGTCGTGCCGTCGCGTCGTCTGTCGCGTCGTGCCGTCGCGTCGTCGTCCGTCGCGTCGTGCCGTCGTCCGTCGCCTGTTTTTAAATTGATTTGGACCTTATTTTCGCCAAAACGTTCTTCACTTTTCTGTCAATTGGTGGCGCTCTTTGATTATTTCCGTCGAAGTGAGTCTGATGAGGTCGTCGAGATTCTAGATGGCAGATGTGTATAGTTTGATCAATCCCTGCTTGCCGTGTCATCTCAACAATATCCTTTTAATTGTAAAAACATGTCAAGTATTAGTTTTTACTACCTCGGCCTCCCTACCATGCCTACTAGCCTGTAAAATAAAGCAATGTCAACAGCAGCATCGTAGGAAAAATACTACCTAAATTATTATTATTATTTATTTCTTTTTTTTCTTTTGAGTGGAGCTCTTATAGACTCCGTTTATTCAACTCAAGTATATACATCTCCTATGGAACATTAAAGCAAGTACTGATAGATCAGTACACAAGTACATATAGGTTACTAGAAACTAAAGGACAATGAACAAAGTTGATACAAACAAAGGCAAGATCAAAACATGAAAAAGCAACCTAGTACAAGTAAAAAGATTAAAATTAAGGCCTACACAAAGGACAGTAACTGAGAGGTGACAAAATTCGATTTTGATCAGAACATAAACTTTGGACTCTCGTCTTCATTGAAAGTACACAGGAATTTGTACAATTTGTTAAAATTACTTGTTTGGAGCCTATTCCTCTCCCTTAGTAGAAATGATCTGAGAGTTTCTTTGAATTGTAGGTCTTGATAATGTTTGTGTTTGTGATAACGTTGTCCTCATTGAAGACCAGATCACACCGGATTCTCCAAATAACATTGATCATCATGCCAACAATTATCATAGATACAAATGACAAATTCATACATAAAATTCTTATACAATCCCTCACCTGAGACAAAAGAAACGGCAGCCAGTTTGTTTCCTAATTAAAAATTTGACGTATAACCAGGGTTCAACCACCTCATTACAGTATAGAAACAATGTTCGACAGTTTCAGTGTCGGATTTACAGAAAGGACAGTCGACTGTATCTATGATTTTCATGCGTTTAAGTTTATCTCGGGTTGGCAGAATCCTCAGCTGTGATAAAGTCTTAAAAGGTGTCCTTGTCTTTGGCATCCATAATAGCCCAGTCGAACTTATCAGTGAGGCCTAAAATCGAGGCCCACTTTTCCTGTGCTTTTGGAAAAACAAATTATTTGACCTTCAATGATTTGTACATTAATTTTGTGGTAATTTTAGAAAAAGGTACCAAACCCTGATCCCCATGGTCAATTTGGAACTGAGCCACCTGCTTGGATGGTTATTAGCCCACAACGTTTTTCTTTGAAGAGGACAGGATTGATGTTTTGTTCGAAGACGTTTAGCTATGCGTCCAGCAGTGATACGATTAATTTTACACTTCAAGGTTCAAGGTTCAAGGTTCAAGGTTCGTTTATTTCCACAGTATCAAAAAAGCAAAAGGCAATAATAAATACATCAAAAGTAATGCAAAGTAAATGTTTTACAGCATAGGTTTGAAGAATATTACATGTAAACAAAAAAAGCATTATGTGACACTGCAGAGGGATCCATTTAAAAAGCAAAGCTTGTAGGCAATGGTCCCTATAGTGACATGCATATGCATTGAGATTAAAAAATAATGTTAAGTGAACCGTGGAGGTCCGTGGTCGAGTCGAGCCACCAATAAACAAATATAATAGCAATGCACATGCATGTTACAAAGAAAAATCAGCAAACACTATAATACAATCAAATAACGAGCACAAACAATGGACTAGGACTAACACAACAATCAAACACAACAATCTTGCTGGTCAGCAATATAGTATCGAACGAAATCATGAGTGATGCAAAAGCACTGACAGCGTATCCCTCGATGGATTTAACATAGTGTGGCTATGGATGATAGTACTACACCATGGATCCCATGTAGGAGACCACCCGAGTCTGCACTGGGGTATGGTTCAAAATACAATGTGCATCTGTAAAAAACTCATCAACAATAAGATTTCAGTATATGATCAGCTTTAAAGACACGTTTAAAAGTAAACAAGCTTTTGGAGGCTTTAAGTTTTTCATTAAGCATGTTCCAAAGCATAGGTCCCTCATGTTTAATAGTTTTAAGAGCGAGGGAAGTACGAGTGTAAGAAATGTGATAATTAGAAGCTTGGCGGGTGAAATGGGAATGTACATCTGAGTTTAAAGAAAAAATTGATTGAATAGCAGCAGGTAAATTTTTACAAGTGAGTTGATACATGAGGGACCCAAGCTGAAGACAATAAATATCATTCACTTTAAAATTGCATATTTATGGAAAAGGGGATCTGTATGTGCGTTAAATTCAGCAAAATTAATGATACGAAGAGCTCGCTTCTGTAAGAGAAGAAGTCTATTAGGATTGGTAGCAGAACTTGATCCCCATGCAAGTATCCCGTAGTTAAGATAAGAACCGATCAATGTATTATAAAGAGATTGTAAAACCAGTTCAGGCATAAAATGCTTGATCCTATTGATCACACCAATATTTGTAGCAATAATTTTACACTGTAATCAACATGACTATTCCATGATAGTCTACGGTCAACAAAAAGTCCTAGAAACTTGCAACAATCAGTTTCCAGTGATTTCAATGTCATTAATCTTTATAGGACTTGGAAGGTCTCTGACTGAATTACTGAACAACATGCAGTTAGTTTTAGTGATATTTAGGGATAGTTTATTGACCGTAAACCAGGTGGCAACTAGTTTGAGCTCATTGTTAACAGTGTTTACAAGATAGTCAAGGTAAAGAATAAATTAGAGTCATCCGCAAATAATATAAATGAAAGCACACTAGAAGAATTTGTGAAATCATTAATGTATATGGTGAATAACAAAGGCCCGAGGATTGATCCTTGAGGTACTCCATAGTAAGGACATCAGACTCAGATTTAATGCCATTGACGGAAACATATTGTGGCCTGTCTGAAAGATAACTCTTAAACCATTCTAGGGGAATTCCACGGATACCATAGTTGGGAAGTTAGTGCAATAGTATTTGAGGGTCTATTGTATCAAAAGCCTTTGAAAGATCAAGGAACACCCCCAAGTATGATTGGAGTCATCGATAGCATTAGTAACTTTATCAATAAAATCAAGGAGTGCATGAATGGTTGAATGTTTGCTACGGAAACCAAACTGTTGATTTGTTAAAATTTCAAACTTATTCAGAAAATTAATGGTACGGGCATAGACACATTTTTCAAAGATCTTTGAAAAACATGAAAGAATAGAGATGGGCCTATAATTGGATATATTGTTACGATCACCCTTTTTGAAAACTGGTGGGACTTTAGCAATTTTTATTTCTGATGGAACAATGCCAGTCGTAAAAGAAGTATTGACAATATGAACAAGTGGTTTACTTATGGCAAAAATTGACTTATTGATAATGGAAATATTGATCAGGTCATGACCAGAACTTTTTTTATTTTGTTAATTTTTTACAATGTCCAAAATTTCATGTTCAAATACTGGAGTAAAAAAGAAGGAATTAAAATTAGGGTTGGGCATATAATCAGCAAAACTAAGGGGTGAATGAGTAGGTTGGATGTTTTTAGCAAGGTTGGGACCAATATTGATAAAGTATTGATTAAAATGATTGGCGATTTGATTTGGGTTGTCAATTAAATTCCCATTAACAATGATGCTGTTAATACCATGAGAATGGGTATTTTTATTCAAAACAGAATTTATAACCTTCCAGGTATTACGGATGTTATTTCTTTCTTTTTCAAACTGAAGGGAATAGTACTTTTTTTTACAAAGACGTAGAAGGCTAGTCAAGGTGTTTTTATACTTGATATACTTGCATTTATGTGAGGTTGTAGGGTTGGACAAGTACTGACGATACAATTTATTCTTTTTCTTAATAGATTTGAGGAGGGAATGTGTAATCCAAGGGGTAGTTGAAATATGATTAGATTTGGTATTGTTGTTTTGTCTAACTAAATGTGTATTTTGATCGTACAGAAAAATAGAATTATCCAGAAAAGTATTATAAGCAGTATCAGGATTATTACAACTAAGGACATTGGTCCAGTCAAAAGAGTGTAAGTCGTCAATAAACTGTTCAAGGTTCACATTAGACACATTTCGAGAAAAAGGTAAATTGTGATTATGAGAAGAACTTGAGTTTGGAGACTGAACGAACATAAAAATTGGCAGATGATCTGAGATATCAGAGATTAAAATACCAGATTTTGAGGAAGGAAGAATATTTGATAAAAAATTATCGATAAGTGTAGCAGAAGTATCAGTAATAGGTGTGGGCATATGGATTTGAGGGAGGAAAGAGTGAGCTGTAAATAAGTCGATAAAGGACTGGGAGCTATAGATTGGTTGGAATTAGTAAATTTATGTTGAAATCACCTGATCACACTTGATCCTAGCCAATTCCTTAAAGGTAATTAGTCTGTTATTTTTAACAACATGTTGAAATTTGATGATGTTATTCTTTGTTAAAACAGGACTCGCTAAATCGTTATCCTTATTAATCGCAACCACTGAATTATGCCAGAGAGGGATATTCATTACTTCCAAAACTGAGGTGAATTCTGGTCTGAAAACACCCCCTGATTTTTCGTAGGCTGCAAAAAGGTCCATATAAAAGGGAGTGGTCTGCAGTGACTTTTTCTTGGTTTTACCAAACACATACCAACCAAGATTATGGCTTTCGCCGGGTTTCTCGATCCAATAGTTAAAGAAGGATTTCCATTTACCATTACTTTTGATATAATACTCAACCACATCAGTTTTAGACTGCGTAACCTGACCCTGACGTCCAAAAGACCTGTCCCTCCCATGTATCGAGGTCCGGTGATAGTGGCACGCTTGATTTTGTCCGGTTTACCTGACCAGTAAAAACTAAAAATAATGTTTTCTATTTTCTTTACACACTCTCTTTAGAAATAAAAACCGTGGCATCATCGGCATGCTGGATAAATTTAACACATTCAGTTCCACCATGGTTCCACCTGGACACTGAATACCATGCAACCCATTATTGATTCTAATTAGAGTTCCTAAACCTTCTGCACAGACTGCATATAACAATGGAGACAGGGGACACCCTTGTCTGATACCTCTACTTATTTGGAAAGGTCTGCCAATGAAGTTATTTACAATGACGCAACTCTCAGGATTACTATATAAAAGCTTGATCCATTGAATGAATTTGGGGGGAATCCCCATTTTCTCAAGCATGGTAAACATATAATTCCAATTAATTCTATCGAAAACCTTCTCCTGATCGATGCTTAAAATAGCTGCTTCCTTATTGTTCCAATTATAATCTATGCTATCACGCAAAAGTGTGAGGTTGTCGTGATTTTTTCTCCCCGGTACACCACATGTCTGTTCGTCACCTATTATGAAAGGCATGGCCCTTTTTAACCTATTTGTGAGAACTTTGGCCAACAGTTTGTAATCTACATTTAAAAGGCTAATCGGTCTCCAGTTCTTGAGATCAAATTTACCTAATTATTATCCACATGGTTGGTGGGCTTGCACAAAATTACTTTATTGATTATAAAGCGATGAAAAATTACTTTATTGATTATGAAGCTCGATGACAAAAAGCAAAACTATAAAGCAATAAATCAAGTGAATTCTAAACCAAGACCAACAGTAACACTACTGAACTAACAGGATTTATAAAAACTACTAAAAACAACAAAACACATGTGCCAAGGAAGGTTACAAATTAAAATCAAAATGGCTCTAAAATCGAGTCCATAGCAGTAATGACTTGAAACAGGCAAAACTTAAAAACATGAAGAACCACCAGTACATAAAATCAAAGAAGTGATGGTGGGAGAACACACAGGCTGCTATCTGTAAACTATAATACATTTAATGGGTGACTTAATTACCACTACTTGAGGATTAAGGATTAAACAAGAGGGTTGTTTATTACAGACGATTCCTTGAAATGAACTTGGGTGCTACAAGAGATTAAGTTGGAATAAACAGTGGAAGGGAACATACTTGTCTCTCCGTGGTCCTTTCTCTATGAACACGGTTTTTCTGGACCTGTTACATAATAAGCCATCAAAAGGGAGAAACTTCCTCTAGCAGTAAACACAAGAAGTAAAATTACATCAACAAACTCTCACACCAAATTTAAACCAAACAGATAATTATTGTTACATCCTTCCCTTTTTAAACTTTGAGTGGGAAGGGGGTAAACTTCTCTAACGATGAGAAATGTTTCGGAAGAAAAAGGTGATAAAATTAACTAGTGTTCATTAATAAAGTAAATTTTCATGGCGAATATTCAAATAGAATTACTGGCTGGAAATAGTAAGTTTGTTACTTTCGGTCATTTCCCATTGTTTTGTTTTTTTGTTTTTTTAAACAGAAGTTATGTGTGCATGCCTTTTTCACAGTAAATAATAATATATGCCATAATATGACAGAAGAGTTAATTTACCAGAGTACATGTAGTAGTGATTAAAGTGGTAATTGGCCCGTTTATCTTAAAATATGTAATATCAATAATATTTGTAATGACAACGGATTAATATATCGCCTTTCGCAAGCCTGAAAGTTCATAAGTAGCAACAATTATGCAAAAAGGAGGCAAAGAAAAAAATTCTTTGTTTAACACCAAATCATTAAAAAAAATACATGGTCATGAGTCCTTGGTGTTTCTAACATTAAAACAAAATACATGGTCATGAGTCCTTGGGTGTTTCTAACTTGATGATAAATTTGTAAATGTTCATTTCAATACTGATTGGGCAATAAATTACGGAGTGACACAATGGTCGAGTATGATTTATCTGTCACTAGTCATGTCAATATTTAGCAGGTTTATTAACTGATACCTTTCATTTGGCCTGAACGGCTTTTCCAAATTGACAGTTTCATCTTTGAATTGTTAACATGTGTGAGATTTTTAGAAGTGACAGAGTTATGGATCACACAATAGAGAGTAACGTTACACGAAGTGACACATTACAAGAAACAAATCACTTTGAGAAAACTTGAAAACGGTGTATAACATTAATAATGTGCCATACATTTCCATCGGTAACTTGCTCTGATAGCTCCCTCGGAAGCTCGGAACATGGGGGTTATTTTCGATTCATCAATGACACTTCAACCACACAACAACAACATCATACGTCTGTCATCATTTCACAAGTACATGGACAAGAGTGCCACTGAAAAAGTCATTAGTTTTTTAACTGTACCATGATGCACAGTCTCTTGCAGCGCCACCAGGAGGCACAAAAGGACGAGCTACGCGACGGACGACGCGACGGGCGACGCGACGGACGACGCGACGCGACGACGCGACGGGCGACGCGACGACGCGACGGACGACGGGGCGACGCGACGGACGACGCGACGGGCGACGCGACGGACGGCGCGACGGACGACGGGGCGACGCGACGGACGACGCGACGGGCGACGCGACGGACGGCGCGACGGACGGCGGCACGACGCGACGGACGACGGATGTCCAAGTCACCATGGAAATCAATTGAAAAACAGGCGACGCGACGGGCGACGGCACGACGCGACGGGCGACGGCACGACGCGACGGGCGACGCGACGGACGACGGAACAGGCGACGCGACGGCACGACGCGACGCACATCTGTCGCCTTTAGAACACCATAACTAACTGTGTACTGTGTACTGTGTACATGCATTCCCTCATGGTATCATATTGCAAGGCTGGCATAGCTTATCTATCATTCAAAACCACAGTGAATGGTAATTGAATGGTCAGACAGCAAGAGGGTTAATGCATGGAGGTAGGTTAATGGGACTGTCGTGTCTGATAGGCAATACCCTCTTGTTTTGTAGTAGCCCTGTGATTGAAGGACTGTTTGTATTTATTATGATATTAATTTGATTCTTGAAAACCCCGTCTTGTGATCATCAGGGGAAAAAAACAAAGAATTATTATAAACAAAACCTAGGTTTTTGTTTCAACAAAAATCAACGTATGTGATTGATCAATTGTTTGCTTGATTATAATTTTGAAGACTCTATCCATTTTCCTCACTCCACAGGACTATGCAGAAGACACAATGAATGAGTTGCTTGCTATCTACGGATATGAGAAAGTTGATGAAGGGGTGACAAGAGAGCTGCACTTGCATCATTTCTCTGACAAGGAAGACGAAGCTCAGGAGAAAGAAACAAAACGTAATCCAATTTATAATTGAAGTGTACAATGTCACATCCAACATCCTAACCACATGTGTAACAGAATCCACACTGTTGATGTGACCCATCACATATACATGAAATAACAAACCTGTGAAAGTTTCAAGGGACACGTTGCCTCGAATTGGGCGATTTGGGCTATGAAAAGCGTTTGAAACCGTTTGTTATGAAAGGTTAGAAAGATGTTTTAAAAGTAGAATATAATGGTCCACACAAATATGCCTCAAAATTGTGTGGTTTTTCTTTTACTTTGTGAACTAACACGGTCCGCCATTTTGTGGATTCAAAAATTGGGCTCTTTAAAATGGCGTGCCGTGTTAGTTCACGAAGTCAACGGGAAACCACACAATTTTGAGGCATATTTTTGTGGATCGTTCTACTTTTAAAACATCTTGCAAACCATGCATTTTATTAAAAAAACATTCAAATGCTTTTTATAGTCCAAATCGCCAAATCCGAGGCAACGTGTCCCTTTAAGCTCAATCAGTCATTGGAATCAAGAGAAAAAAGTGGGGAAAAATCTTAAATTTGTTCACTGTTTTTGACTCGCAAGATCAAAACTAATTGTTTGACTCATTTCTCAAAAACGATAGCAATTTCAGCAAAAATATTTGAAAGGGAGTTTCCTACCATGACTATCTATATACCATTTTAGTTATGCGTGAATCTGTGAACATTTATATTTTTACTCTTACCAATGTTACAAACACCCTTTAACCCTAACAATCCCTAACCCTACAAATTCAAACAGGGCAAAGTGTTTAATTTTGTTAGGTTAAGTACAGTGAAGTTAGGATTGGGTGTTTGATTCTGTGGGATTGTGTATCCTTGCTGACAAGTAATGGTGTTTGAATTTGATTGAGTGGGTATGGTGGATGTGTGAAATTATGTCTGGCATTGCTCTTTCCTCCATGGTCTAATGAGATAGTTGTTGGATTATGTTATGTTGGGTACTGTGTGATTTCACTGATCAAATTTTGCACATGCCAAGTGTACACACTCCAACAAAATCAAACAAAAAAGGCCTGTTGGAGTTTGTTAGGTTGTGTATCGTCCCCCTAAGATTGGGTACAGTTCCCATCTCATGGTAGTATAAGCTGTTGGAATGTGTTGGGTTAGGGATGGATTCTAGTAAAAACGCTTTGGGAGTTAGGGTTAAAGGGAAGGTATATGTTTAATCACTCTGCAAATTAATGGCAATGAAAACTTACTTGGTTAGAAGTACAGCAGCTGTCGATAGTACATATAAAGCATTTTGAGAATCAATCCACTTCGAAGTAATGTGGTTATCAGTCTTTATCCCCCCAAAAATTTTAATCTGAGAAACGTTACTGTCAGATACGTTTTTGAGATTGTGTATTCCAATTACGGATTATTCTTCCTGCGTGGACAAAACCGCTCCGGATTTTTTGGTAATATCTCAAAAATGCTACCACCTTTTTAAATTAAATTTCTACAGCTAGTTTTGTTGTGTATACATTTATATACATAGGATAAAAACACTTGAACGCTTTCAAAAATCAAAGGTACAGTATACATGTACGTTCCCTATAACAATAGTTGGTCTGTAGTGACCTACAAATCATCAACAGATCCTGTCTCTAGTTTCCCAAATCTCTCTCTCTCACTAATTCAAACATTGTTTGACTCTAGTGATGACATTTATGACAAGAGCCCAATTTTATAAAGCGGTTACAAAGCTGATACCGTTTAGCAAATGTCCTTGCTGAGCAAGAAATGAGTTGTAAACCAGTGGCCACAATGTAAACTTTATGACATTTTAACTGGTAACCTGTTTCAGCTAAGCAATGTTTTTCTGTGCTTAGACATTTGTTATGCTCACAGGCTTTATAAAATTGGTCCCAGATTGCAATTAAGCAGCATTTTTAGTTAGTATGTACAAATGTATGCATCGGGGTTAAAGAATACCATTTGGTTTTACCATACACCGTTATGTCTAAAGCACTGTAAACTCAGTATTCTTCTGCGGAAAAATCATCAGTTCGCTAGGGATTTGAACCCTGAACCCATGATAATGCTACAAAGTTATGTTTCTTAAAGGCACTGTACAAGTTTGGTAATTACTCAAAATATATATTAGCATAAAAACTTACTTGGTAACGAGCAACGGAGAGCTGTTGATAGTATAAAACATTGTGAGAAACGACTCCCTCTGAAGTAACGTAGTTTTTGAGAAAGAGGTAATTTCTCACTCAAATAATAAAAGACTTCTGGCCAGAAGCCTTTTATTCCTATTTGAAAGCACACTAATTTGTACAACAAGGGTGTTTTTTCTTTCATCATTTTCTTGCAACTTCAATAACCAATTGAGCCCAAATTTTCACAGGCTTGTTATTTTATGCATATGTTGGGATACACCAAGTGAGAATACTGGTCTTTGACAATTACAAAACGTGTTCAGTGCCTTTAAAGTTAGGGTCATAAATGGGTAATTACTCCAAATATTAATGTCCATAAAAACATACTTGGTGAGAAACACACTGCAGCTGTTGACAGTATAAACTATTTTGAAAAAGTATTCCTGTTGAAGTACATGTAATATGGTTTGGACATTTTTTCAACCTTAAAACATTTAAATCTGATAAACTATTCATGCATGAAACATTTCTCAGATATATGAGGGTTGGTGTCCATTTGTGAATGATTGGCCAGAGATGCGGTTGGTACCCCGCTGTCACCTCGCTAAAAATTGATGGATTTGACGTACATGTACGTGTGAAGAGAATACAAAAATACTGTGACAGTTTTTTGCTGTTTTCTTAGCAAGTAGACACTGTATTCAGCGGAAACTTGCACATGTGACTTTTGTTGAATCTTTTTTTATAATTTTGCCTATAAATCAGCATTACATTGAAAAAAAACACAATCTAGAATCTTCCTTTAAATGATTTTGTCATAATAAAATAATATTATGATTCTGTCATAATAAAAGAACCTCTCATCTTGTACCATAGTGTCAAAATACTGATTCAGTTTCAGAGCAAATGAAATAAATGGTGTCGACATATTCCCTACTTTACAGAAAATTCATCATGTTTTCAGTTTGAAAATTTCCATTGCATAAGTTGTTTGCCAGGTTGAAAAAAACCCCTAATATGATCATTCACTTCTGCTTTTTGTAGCGGGATCCAATGATGACGTCGTCAGCATCAAGCAAGAGGTGGACGACAGCTTGACTGACACGAAACCTCCCTCTGGGTGTGGAAACAACCAGTACAGTGGGCCCAATTCACCCACTGTGGACGACCAGAGTAACAACTCGGGTACTGCTGTTAGCACATCCTGGGAATGCAGTGACGGAGGTAAATAATAATACTGAAAATAATAACGGAGACTTATAATGCGCCATGACTGTCACATAGTTTGTTTGTTTGTTTGTTGGGTTGTTGGGTTGTTTGTTTGTTTGTTTGTTTGTTTGTTTATTTCCATATATTACAACTAGACAATCTGTCAATACAAGAATTTGATACAAGTGGTGACAATGGAGGGCACCAGGAAAAAGCCAAGGCTTATACAGGCCCTGGTCCCTTTAGTTAATAAATGAATCAATATCAATTTAAGAATAACGATGATAATTATTGAAACAGAATAAGGAGAAGTTGTATATCGCAACCAATAGTTCGTTTAGAAAGAAAACAATTAGTTATTGCATACAGTTTTAAAATTTATAGAACTATTTAAACAGAATTGATTTATACAAAAAACGCATAAAGCGAGGGAAAAAGAGAAATAAACATTTATGTAATTGAATACAAGACTTGATAATTGGAATGTAATCATAATATGTACATATGCCATTTCAGGAGTTTACATCATAGATAAAATAAGTAGGTTTTTCAGGTATTTTTTTAAGCTGTGCACAGTTCTAAAGAAAGGTAAAGGGGTGAGCTGATTCCAAAGTAGGGGGCCTTGATGTCTAACTGTATTCTTAAACAATGTGGTCCTAGCTTTTCCAATATGAATTTTATGTGCTGATCTAGTATTAAGTAGATGGACGTCCAGATTCCTCCTAAAAAGAGATCTTATGTTTCTCGGTAACAGGTTACTTTCAAATTTATACATAAGGATTCCTACATGTAGGTGATATTTGTACAGTTCAAAAACATTGAGTGTATTAAAATGTCTAAAAAGGGGTGAAGTGTGCTCTCTAAAGCCAGAATTTGTGATAACTCTCAACGATTTCTTTTGTACTACTAATAGTTTTTTCAAGTAAGTATTATGAGTATTTCCCCATGCTAGAATTCCATACTGAAGATGGGGCAATGCCAGCGTATTATAAATAGAAAATAGTACATTTCTAGGCAAAACAAGTTTAAGTTTACGCAGAACACCCAGAATTTGGGAAACTGTGGTATGAACCTTTTGACAGTGTGACTTCCACGTAAGTTTGCTGTCAATTATAACACCTAAAAATCTGAACGAATTAACTTGACTTATTTTAGAATTATTAATATAAATATCTATATTTACATCTTTGTACTTATTTGAGAATAACATTAAGCATGTTTTCTGTTCATTAATCAATAGTTTGTTACATTTAAACCACAAGGAAACATTTTGAAGTTCTCTATTTATAATTGAAACTGCCTCCTTTAAATTACTATGACTAAAGAAAACATTGGTGTCATCTGCAAATAGAATAAAGGATAACAATTTTGAAGAATAACATAAAAATATCGTTTATGTACAAAAGAAAGAGTATTGGACCTAAAATAGAGCCTTGTGGTATGCCACATTTGATTGATGTAAGTGTAGACTTATTATTTTTTCATTCAACAAACAGTTTCCTGTCACAAAGATAGTTCCTGAACCAATCCAGGGCCTTTCCCCTAACACCATACATATCAAGTTTTGAGAGTAATATCGTGGTCAATGGTATCAAATGCCTTGGAAAGGTCCAGGAACAAGCCAATAGTGTGGTTTGATTTGTCTATAGACAAGCTGATTTTATCAACAAGTGCCATTTGAGCACTCCTGTGACACTCCTGGTGCAGAAACCCTAACTAAGCTCACATCTGGGAACCACAAACAAATAAACAGAAGGTGAAACAACTTATTAAAAGAGATGGGTTTTGAGTTCGTTCTTGAATGTGAAGTAGAAAGTCTCCTTTCTCAGTTTGATGGGTAGTGAGTTCCATAGGGAAGGACCGGACCGAGAGAAAGATCGGCTTCCCCAGGAGTGATTTGAGAGAGGCACTCGAAGAAGATTTGTGTCGGAGGAACGAATACGTAATACAAACAAACATCTGTGTTGTCATGAAACGGAGGGAGGGGATGAGGTGGCAGCCTCACTACCATGGGCAGCGCACCGCATCGATACTTTTCATCACTGACCCCTGAAGGGAAGTGCTGAAAAACAAGGCTAATTGGCTAACCAAAAATGACTGCTCTGCGCGCTTTGCTGGTTAAAAAGTTTTGGGCACTTTTATGGTGCTAAGCACGCGTGTTTCAAAATGCAAGTATTTTGACGCAATCTACTTCAAATGAATCATTTGTAAGCATGGTCACCTGAAACCATGTAAGACGTATCACAAGATCAAAGAAGAATGAGACAGGACCAGTTGCTCTATGACTTGATGCCTCATTTTGCGTATGTCTCAGAACCCAGAACACTTATCGTGGAAGATTAGGGGTTAACCCCGGTGTTTCTGGTTCACATAACAAGCACCCTTGTCTACAGGTTTCCTCAGGCTTGCAAGCTACAGTGATTAAAATCACTTGTGAAGCATCTTTGGTTTTATTACCAGAAATATGTAATAATAAAAAATAATAATTCATTTGTGTTTTCTTTACATTTTGATGCCTGAGTTTGTTACATATCTAAATATGTTCACAACTTGTTTTGATATTGTATTTTATTTCTTCCCTGCTTTGCAGAAACTCCAGCCTCTGAGTATGAAATTGTTTGTGCGTGGTGTCAGCATTTTGGCTTCAAACGTTACACGCTCAACACTGCCACCGAATCCAAAGCCTTCTGTAGTGAGAAATGCTTTGCTGCCTGTCGCAGGGCATACTTCAAACGGAGTAAAATGTGCTACTGGTGTCGCCACATCCGCCACACGAAGGAGTACATCGATTTTCAAGACGGGGAGCGAAAGCTCCAGTTCTGCAGTGAGAAGTGTCTGAACCAGTACAAGATGGACGTCTTCTGTCACGAGACTCATGTTATGGGGTCTTCTCCTGGCCTCTCCTCGATGGAGTCAAGCTCAATGGCTGACCCAGGTGGTAGTGAGCAGGGTGGTGCGGGGGCAGGGAACAGCTCAGACGAGACTGAGCGAGGATCTGAACGAAGTGAGGGGAGTATGATGTTGAGTGTGGCAGTGGATGGCAGTCCACAATCGCATGTTCTCGGAAACGGAGTTCAACCTGCTGCTACTGCACGACAGGATAAGCAGTTGCCGATGACTCTGATCCAAAGTACAAAATCGAAGCATCATTCTAACCGAACTATAGTCGGGGTGCAGCATGTCGCTATAGCTCCAAAAGTTACGTCAGCCAGTCAGCGCCAGAAAGGTGGCACTCTGACACCAAGCGTAACTTTACCAAATACTTTTTCTAGCAGAGTGTCCCCGTCCAACCCCCCAGCAGGACAGGTGTATGGATTGCAAACTATAATTCAACCAGGGGTTGGAAATTCACAATTTGTTGCCCGAGCACCGGTAGTGGTCAGGGGCACTCACTGGCCTCCGGTAGTAAGACAGGTTTCAGGGTACGCCATTCCGCGACAGCAGCATCCATTGCCAGTGTCCCAGGCCCCGCACATTGTCCTTCCAGTCGCCTCGCCCTCAAATGCTAAGCCCTCAGCTTCAACAACCTCATCATCTAGTAATTCAGTATTTCCTCAGAAACTCCCCGAAGCGAACTCACATGAAAGCTTCCAGCCGCCAAGAGCTAGCTCGAGTCACCTTCTGCCCCCCGTAACAGTAATGGTACCTCAACCAATTTTTATTCCTGTACCTTTCCCCATACCCATACCGATCCCAGTGCCAGCAGACAAATTTTATGCCATGAGAGCTGCCATGGCTGCCGGTAGCCGTAGCCCAACTAAGGCAGACTCAAGCACATGCACCTCAGGCTCTGAAGAAAATGTGGCAAGCAGTTCATCAACTCAAACCCCAGGGGTCACATCCAGCAGCCTAGATTTTAGTAGATATCCTCATACACTATTCCATGAATCGTTACTGCATAAACAAGCCGAGCCCAATCTGATGAGCGCAAACACTGGTAGTAAACATTTCCAAGGATTTTTGCAAGGGGATTCAATAAACTACGCCAGGACAAATGAACCATCCAGCTATACAGACAGAAGACATAAGTCCTGGCAGCCCTTATTTAAGTACAAGACGCTGCAGCGTAGTGCCAGCATGGACCTTAGCCTTGCCAGGCCGCCAGAGGAATCCACTTCCAAATCAGTTCACAGAGTATCCAGGATGGAGCGAAAGCCGGACTGCATCAGTCAGAGCAGCAACAACATCAGTACCCACCGAGACGGCTGCTTGAGATCCGACGAGCATACACATCTCAGCGGCGAGTCTTCCGCCAAGGTACGTGAAGCCCTGCGCTGCCACCTAACGAAGCGCCTCTCCCAGTCAGCTCTGAACCTCACTGAAGTCGGTAAAGCTCCAAACCTGCAAGATGATCTGCGTCGCTGCCAAAGCCTCAGCAGGCTTCGGTATACCGAACCAAATCACATGGATAAGCTTCCAGAGTTGACCGACGGTTACTCCTCGCCAAGCTACTGTTCCTCTACCTCCTCCAACACTCAGAGAAGCTGTAGGAATCAGGCAGGGAAAGAGGAAGGGTATGAAGATGAGCAGCCTTCACCTCAAAGAGGGGAGTCTCAGGCTCTGGTCATCGATTCGGAGGAGGAAGACGCCAAGGAACCGGAGAGCAAACGACAGTGTTTAAATCACATCTGATTAAAGGCCGCCTTTTTGGTAAACAACATGTAGGAAGTTTATCGCAGCACAACAGTAATTATTGTACAGGGTTTCTGATCGGGGGATTTTTCAAAAACTCGGTTGGGCTCCATCTTCAGCTTGGGGCTTTGTTTGATGTTGTAAACACCGTGCAAAATGTACACTGCTCCAAAATTGATGATGCAGCCCATGCCAGAGCTGGAGCCCAAACTGGAGTTTAGGAAAAGGCCCAGGTATGCTGGTTATAAATCCCACCTTTTAACCCTGTTCTGCCTATCTTGCCTATTGCCAAGTAAAATCTTGGTTTAAAGTATCCCTGTTTGAGCCTTAAAGGCATGTACACGTTTGGTAATTACTCAAAATATATATTAGCATAAAAACTTACTTGGTAACGAGCAACGGAGAGCTGTTGATAGTATAAAACATTGTGAGAAACGACTCCCTCTGAAGTAACGTAGTTTTTGAGAAAGAGGTAATTTCTCACTAAAATAATAAAAGACTTCTGGCCAGAATAATAATAATAATAATAATAATATGGATTTATATCGCGCTTTATCACACCCAAGGGCGTCTCAAAGCGCTTCTTAACATTATTACCCCTGGTCACTGGGCCATTTATTTCATTCCTTAAACCATCTCAGCTCCCTGGGGAGTATACAGCCTGTGCTGCAATATATGCGCTACTAAGCTAAATCAATCACAAGAACCATCTCTGCCCTCACAGGTACCCATTTTACCCCTGGGTGGAGAGAAGCAATTATAGTTAAGTGTCTTGCTCAGGGACACAAGTGTCACGACCGGGACTCGAACCCACACTCTGCTGAACAGAAACACCAGAGCTTGAGTTCGGTGCTCTTAACCACTCGGCCACGACATTCCTATCTGAAAGCACACTAATTTGTACAACAAGGGTGTTTTTTCTTTCATCATTTTCTTGCAACTTCAATGACCAATTGAGCCCAAATTTTCACAGGCTTGTTATTTTATGCATATGTTGGGATACACCAAGTGAGAATACTGGTCTTTGACAATTACAAAACGTGTTCAGTGCCTTTAAGTGGTATTGTATTATTCACTGGAACCAAGCACATTTTGATTTCATTAATTTATCCCATCTTCAGCAGCTTGTAAAGTAGTAGATATTTTATTTAAAGGTATTATACAGGATTGGCAGAGCTGACAAAATAATCACAGACAGTGTTCATGTTTTATGTAATCAACCACATACATGACATAACAAACCTGTGAAAATTTGAGCTCAATTGGTCATCGAGGTCACGAGAAAATAGTGAAAAGAGACCTTATGTGTTTTCTGTTTTTCAAACATCGAGTTTATTATCACGCGTGATAAAAACTATTGTTTTACTCATTTCTCAGAAACGATAGCATTTTAGGCAGGAATATTTTAAGGAACCCTTTTCCCCATTACTTACTTTAAATCATGTAAATTATGTGTGAATCTGTGAACATTTGTGTTTTTCGATCTTACCAATAGTGTAGAGGGCCTTTAAAGGAGGAAAGGAACTTTGGTAGAAATCTGAAACCCTAACTGCCCAAAATTCTCCAGATCTTTTTTTTTCAGTTTGTTATTAATTTGAATGAGTTTTAATGTAGTAGTGCATAGCCCTACTTACCATTTCTGCTGAGCAAAAAAAAGGCAGGAGACCAGTCACAGATTGTACATGTACATTGTAATACAGTATTTTGGCCGGTAACCATATTCTGGTTAGCATAATTTGTTCGTACTTAGCTACTTTTTGTGCTTAAGCAGCTCTATGAAATTGGGCCATGTGGGCGAAGCATGCCAAGCCTAACAAAATCAAAAAATGAATAATGATTCACAAAGTTGCCAAGTGCTGAACATTCCCAGTAGATGTAAGAGCGGTCCCGTCCAAAACGCTGAGCGTTGGTTTTTAAAACAAGTGTGAACTAAGACTGATCGGGAAGACCAGCCTGTGAATGTGTGTGTCTGTATAATTATAGAAATTGTGTCAATCAAAAAAATAAATGTATTCAATTGATTTTTGTTTTCCATTGATGATATAGTAGGAATCGATCACCGAACGTCTAAATTACCATTGATTTCAAATTGAAAATTATTTATTATTATTATTATTTTTGTTTGGGGGGGGGGGAACAATTATCAAAAAGGCTTTGAAATTGTTATACTAAAATTGCAGGTTTCTTTGCCTTTTTTCCAGTTAACCAACACTGTATGATATGCAGAAAAGTCTTAAAACAAGAAAAAAAACCCTGTGCAAATGGAGGGGCTGTTCCGTTGCAAGGGAGTGCAGAAAACTGCACTAAAAAAATCCCCAAATTCCATTTTCAAAAATGTGGTTTTAAAATGTAACTTTGTATTGTTTTCATTGGTTGAGCAAAACCATGTTAAAATTACAGAGTGATGAAATCGTGTGTGCAGGTTTGGAATTTCATCTTTGGGAGGGCAAGGTCTTTTTCAATTTGCACTTCCCTTGAAAAATCTTAAAAGTCTATGGGACACTTTTGAAGGGGCACCACCAAGAGCAGGGTGACAATGGCCGTGGCCTGAGTAATGTCAGGCCTGGGCCGAATTTCACGGAGCTGCTTCAGCAGAGACTTATGCTTAGCAACTTTCTGCTAAGCCAAAATAAGAAGGATACCAGTCACAGATTGTAGATGTGACATGGTATTTTGGCTGGTAACCTTATTCTGGTAAGCATCGTTTTGTTGTGCTTAGGCAGCTCTATGAAATTGGGCCCTGGTGTGTAGGCCTAACTTACTCTTGGACTTCTAGACATGAAAACCTTTAAGGCAGCCAGCCAGCCAGCCAGCTGTGCCTACAAACTCTATTGCTATTTATTGGTACAAAGTGTGTTATACTATAGTCAGATAGTCAGATAGATACAATGTATACAGTAAATTCTGTTTGCCTGGACAGTGGACATGTGAGTCTATCATTTCCTTTCTGGAAGTGGCAACAAATTGTGTTGGGCAATAATTTTGAGTGATTCATTGATTTTAGATAATTTTTTATTAGTTGAATTCTGTATAGACCATGTTACCTTTGTTTACAGAGTGGTGACCTTGCACATTCTTAAGCGTTTCCTGTCGGGCAAGATACTACACGGGCTTTATGGGAAAATTTACATTTTGTGTCATAATTTTCACATAAATTCAAAATTTACAAAAGCAACAGCTGTACACCTTTTGAGATGTCCCCCCTTTCGTCATATCAAAAGTTGAGAAAAATCAGACGGTGCAATCTCCATAAAACATAAGATTTGTTGTTTTCTTCCCTTGAGCTGTGTACAAATGTGCCTGCAGGAAGTCCAGGCTCTGTGGCGCTTTTGTAAACATGTGATGTCACAGGTCACATCGTCTATACCCCATTTGGATCTGGATATTAACTATGTAGGGCCCCTTCTCTGAGCGAAAGGTGTACTGGGGACTTTTACGCGCTTTAATAATTTTTAATACACCATACAATGTATGGAACCTAAGTGTCAATTGCCAGAAACTCTTGTTCAACATGTCAATCTATATAGTCATAGTACATGTACATGTAGCTACGGTACTCGTATCTGTTGATTGTATCATCACCATGGCCGAAACTCGTGGCTCTTCTTACCGTGAAACTCTGTACTAACACATGACTTGGGGCTAACACAATTATATGCTTTAAAGGGTGTGTACAACATTGGTATTTTTGTCAAAGACCAGTATCCACACTTGATGTGGCCCAACATATACATGAAATAACAAACCTGTGAAAGTTTCAGCTAAATCGGTCTTCGGAGTCATGAGAAAACAGTGAAAAACCCCATTGTATGTTTTCACTGTTTTGAAACCTCAGGTTTTATCACCAGTGATAAAGACTAATTGTTTACTAGAAACTATACCAATTCAAGCAAAGCTATTTCAAGGGAAGTTTTCCACCATGACCATCTTTATACCATTTAAGTTATGTGCAAATCTGTGAACATTTATATTTTCAATCTTACCAATGTTGTACACTCCCTTTGCCATAAGCACCAAATTTCACGGTAAGCAGAGGCATGAAATTGGCCCCTGTTTTTTTAAATGAAGTATTTTAAATATGATTAAAAGTACTGGACACGTTTGGTAATTATCAAAGACCAGTATTGTCACTCGGTGTATCCCAACATATGCATAAAATAACAAACCTGTGAAAATTTGGGCTGAATCGGTCATCGAAGTTGCAAGAAAATAAAGAAAGAAAAAACACCCTTGTTGCACAATTTTGTGTGCTTTCAGATGCTAATAAAAGGCTTCATGCATGAAGTCTTTTATTATTTTAGTGAGAAGTTACCTCTTTCTCAAAAACTACGTTACTTCAGAGAGAGTGGTTTCTCACAATGTTTTATACTATCAACAGCTTTCCGTTGCTGGTTACCAAGTATATATGCTAATATATATTTTGAGTAATTACCAAACGTGTACAGTGCCTTTAAGTGACCTGAAGGGTTTTGTTTGAAATTTAGCAAAGGAAATTCTGAAATATGATTTTTGATCAAGGAAGACCCAGAAGAGAAAGGAAAAAAAAATTAAGTTGAAATAAACTCTATTTATTAAAGATATCGAGTAAGAATTTGAATATTGAAATTAATCATTATTATTTATAATGGGCAAACTGTTCATTCTCCCTTCGTTTGTTGTGAACTCTAATTTGGGCTTGCCAGGTATGCAACTTTTCAGCTCATCAGCTTATTTCCTTGGGTTTTGATTCTGGACTGTGACAGTCAAAATTGAAAATCACAAGTCTCACTTTAAGTGGCACTTTCCTTTCTTTTCTTTTGGGCAACTGTTTGTTGCATTTGCACTATTTAACCCTCCTCCGCCCCACTGCTCCTCAGATTGGTGTGTGCACTCTATGTGTAAATGTTGCTACAATATTTTTTTGTAAGCAGGGCTCGAATTTTGGGAGAAAATACACAAGACTACAGGGCTTGTAGCTCAAAACAGACATTTTTTTACAAGACCAGATTCAAAATGTGAAAATAAAAAATTGCTGACACACATTTTAACATGCATTTGACTGCTTTTATATGAACCGGAACTGAGACAAGAGATGAGTATACTTGATTACTCATAGAATTGAAAGATAATTTATCAGACACAAAGTCAACACTGGAACATAATTTGTTTCTGTTATTCAATTGAAAAACACAAGACCATCGGACTTGTTAGGTCATAAGTTTACTGGCCCAACACTAAAATTACTGGCCTCGGGCCTGTGGTCCAGTGTTAATTTGAGCCCTGGTAAGTGTACAAAAACAATACTCACTGTTGGAGAAAATATTACATGTACTTCTAACAATTAGCATTTACGTTATTCCTAAAACGTTAAACCAAAATTGCTTTGGCACCTCAATTTGTGGAAAGTTCCCACGTGGCGTCACTTAGTGTTAAGTCGGCCATCTTTCAAGGCAATGATACATCATACACATCTGTATGTTTTATGAGTAAATACTGCGTGCGACACACTGGAGGACGATAACATTCCTTGCATGTTTGGTCAGTGAACCCTTTGGCTGCGTAGATGCAGTTCAAAGCCAAAACATAAGTTTCCCGTAACAGAGCTGCCATTTCTTCCTGAGTCTGCAGAAAGTTCCCTGCAAATATACCAATCCTTCCACATTCTGATAAACAAATATGAAAATCTCCCTGATATTGGAAAAATTTCTCTTTTACGTTGATTGTAATTCTAAATATCTCCCTGATTGTTGTACAAAATCTCCCTGATTGCAAGTTCCAAATGTTGGCAGCTCTGCTGGAAAGATGGCAGTACATTGATCCTACACTTTTGTTATATAATTATTTGTAGTGGCTACGGAATGAAGAAAGACACAGACATCATGACATGGAGCCGTTTCAGTAGAATTATTTACCTCTCAGTAACTTTGCTTGGGTGTAGCTGGGATAAGAATGTGTTAATGCAGCTTGTGTATCTGGGTGCAGCTCGGCTAAGGGTGTGTCTGGGCTTACCGGTAATAATAATAATAATAATATCAAGCATTTATAAAGCGCCATCTATCTAGCTAGGCTATTCCGAGGCGCATATTATTACCCCTGGTCACTGGGCCATTTTTATCAATCCTGAAACCATATCAGCTCCCTGGGGAGTATATACAGCCTGTGCTGCAATATATGCGCTACTAGGCTAAATCCATCACAAGAACCATCTCTGCCCTCACAGGTACCCATTTTACCCCTGGGTGGAGAGAAGCAATTATAGTTAAGTGTCTTGCTCAGGGACACAAGTGTCACGACCGGGACTCGAACCCACACTCTGCTGAACAGAAACACCAGAGCTTGAGTTCGGTGCTCTTATCCACTCGGCCACGACACGACACGGTACTATTAAGCTGTCAACTGAATGTTATCTGCACTTTCTCATTGTGCTATGACCAGAAACCAAAGATAAATATATACTGTAAATTAATTTCATTGTTATTAAAGACCTGATGATTTTAACAAATTATTTATGAACGCACACGCCAATTGTTTACTTTTACAATTTTTGTGTTATACTTGGGAGTCTATTGTTTATAACCTTGTAGTCAACAAAAAACAGTAACCCAGACACTGTCGATCATTTGTGCAATATGATAAACTGTTTTGAAAGTTGTGTAGTCCAACATTTCTATAATGAAAAGTATAACCGATGACAGTAAAACACAACCAGTCAGTTGTCCTTTTTTTTATATTATAAAATGTTGAATTTGTTTGAAATCAAAAAGAAATTGGAAAAACACAAACATTTTCATTGTGTATTCACCACATGGCTTGAAAATTTCATCACCATGATCACTGGGTTTTTAGTAGACTTGTGGAAAAGTCGTGGTGATAGCAAAACAGCTCTCTTGCTTCTATCTCCTAAGACTGCTGCTCTGCGTGAGACTACTGCTGTTGTTGACAGTAAAAGGAAAAACAAAGGGTCTCTTCAAAGGGTCTACAGATATCAATCGTTAAAAAATATATTTAAAAAAAATTATATTGAAAGAAAATATATTATATCTTGGGAGGCTACACATATGTATATGTTTTTACAGTATATCCTCCCAAGGATTTGTCAACAGAAGCATTGGGGTGAAGTATCACACATCTGAACAGGCTGAGCAAAGTTTCTCAGACAACTGAAATTTGACTACCCTTGACTACTCTTGCAACTCTTCTCTGCTTGTATGTGTGTTGTGTGTTGTCATTTAGCCTTCGAGAAAGACTCTGCTAGGGTCGAAACGTCAGGCCACTAACTTATTTTTTGCATTTATACCACTGGTCCTTTTGGTTGGTAAGCAGTTTGCAACAGCTAAGTCTATTTTCTCAAAACTGAAATTTGTCCAGTTTGTTTGCATTGATATGAGGATGTACTCTACTAAAAAAAATGAAATTTTTGTGTTAAAGATTAATGAGTTATCAACAAATTAGCGATATTTTACTGTCAGTTACAGCTGGTGTGTTGGTGTTCAGGGTTGAATTTATTGAGAAAAGTGGAACATAAGGACAGTGAATGGTGTTCATGCATGTATGTGTAGAATGTCACTGTGAACCCTCTAGAGACCATGGCAACAAAAATGCTCATAGCGGCTGCAAACGGTCGCAAGACTACACAAATCAACAGTAGTAGCCATGTTTGGGCGTATTGTGATGATCATACAGAAATGAGTGGTCTCTAAAGAGTTAAAAGGGCTACATACGAAAGACTTTTTCAATGTTAATATTTCATTTTTTTTATTTTATTTTTTTATTGTTATCGTTCGAACAGGTCTCAACCAATTAGGATATTCTGTACTTTGACAGGTTCTTCACTCTCTCAATCGGGGCATCGTCCCTTGAGTCAAAATGAACTTGAGTCATGAAATCTGATAAAGCTCTATGTTATACAGTTTCACTATTTATTTGTAGCTATTTTGTGTCCCTGTACTTGTCAACAGGAAACGGCTATATATTACCAGTATTCGCTTTCAACGTAGTTTCTGAAAATCATATTTTTGATAGAAGATTATTAATGTTTGTTAATGTGTTAAATGTCATGTACGAAAAAGGCACATTGTAGATTTTCATTGTACAGATAGCTGTATATTTTGAAAGAAAGAAAATCCAATATGAGTATTGTTAGAAACAACCAAAGTTCTAAGACTGTTATTTACAAAATCATGGCAACTTTACATGTTTTGAAATTCATGCCATGGTACAAGTTCATTATATTCTCTCACACCTGCATAAAAATATGCTGTGATTTAGTTTATTTCTATGGTGCGTACACGTATCTTCAGGCATGATATTCCTCCTACATGTACTTTAATCTGATTTCCGATTTTGTTGCCTTCAGAAAAATCAGCAAACTTGTTATTAAGTAGCCTGAAGTATCTACAAAAGCCTGTACTAGATGTACATGTAACCTTTGTACTCAGTAACACTTTTCCTACTTTTTTTAAAGGACCGTAAATATCATGCCTGTATCTTGTGGCAGTTGTGTGTTTTATATTTTGTTCATGATATTTTGAAATGGTTTTATGCAACAATCACCTTTGACTTGCCCTAAAACTTAATATTTACTCATAATGAGTTCAACTGATCACACAGTTTATCAGAGATCTGCTGTTTGCTCGCCTTACACCAGCTCATTGTTGAAATATTTTGAGCTCCATTTTGGTTCAAAGGTTACAGGGAATTCAACAAGATATAGCATCTTTAAAGAAAGGTTTAAAAGTCTGTGCTGTTTTTTTGAGGCACTGCTACCATAATAGTTACACAGGAGTGTGATTGTTCAGGATTTTTTCTGATTACAGAATTTTCTGAAAACTTCCTTGAGCCTTCAAATTTTCTTGAGAGAAGTAAAGCAACCACCAAAGGTAGACAGGAATAGTCCCAGTGTCCAAACCTGTAGTTTTCTATTTCTGGTGATGCACAGAGTCTGAAAACCTGCTAAATTGTAAACATCAGAGAGATTCCGGTTCTTAGAAAAAGAGGGACCCAGACCCGCAAGCCACTTTCCAGTAACTTTCATATTCGTCCAGTCTCATCCCTGAAACACAACTGATACTAGTTCACTTTTTTCTTTGTTTATCAAATAATAAACCACAGGGGAAACTGACTGGGTATGATTTGAAGTTGAACAAGGACAAATTGACTTTAGGATTTAAACCAACGAGCTCTCTTGCAACAAAATAGGGAGACGGCCAATATAGGGCTAGATAGCTCAGTTGGTAGAGTGCTGGCACGTTAACCCGGAAGTAATTGGTTCAGATCCTGCTCTTGTAAATTTTTCTTTGTTCATCCCGAAATCTATCCTTTTGTAATGACAATAATGGGATGTGATCAAACGCACACTTCCTTTCCTATTAGGGGTTTTCCTCCCACGTCTCAAACTGAAGTTTCTTCCTTCTCTTCATGAAAAAATTTCATGTGATGTTTTCATTTTGTAGGATGCTTTGTTGACTATTATAATTCAGAGATTCAGATTCAGGCAGTATTCCAATAACTTATTAAATAAAGGGCCCAATTTTATAAAGTTGTTTAGCAACAAATACTGCCTAGCAATTTTGTCAAGCAAGAAATGAGCTGGGAACCAGTGGCAACATAAACTCTATGAAACTTTGACTGGTTACCTGTTTCAACTAAGCAAGATTTGTCTTTGCTTAGCAAGTTTTGGTGCTTACATGCTTTATAAAATTGGGCCTAAATCTAAACTTTACATTGTTCTCTTCCACAATCCAGCCCAGCTCCGAGATAAAGCTTGGGATTGGACTGGAATAGCTACCAAAAGTGAACAAACAAAAACGAACAGCTTGGGTAAAGATGCTGTTCAACACTTGATTATTGGTGGGTTCTTGTTGATTGTACCATGGAGGAAGAAAATTAAAAAGAAAATTAACAAATAGGCCTACATCAAGTTAAAAAAAACATAAGGATCAAGTTCGGCCTGTAATAACCTTTACACTTTAAATTAATATTTTAAAGTTATTCAACGTCATACATCGTTACGTCACATTTGTGTGCGTTTTCATGTGGAAGAAATACAAGGAGTTTGAACGGCCCGCCAACCCCCCACAGCGTAATTAACGCCCAATTATCGATCCGAGCTGTTCAGTGGAAAAGGCATGGAGATCTCCCGGGCGCGAGCGCTGCGCGTCAGATTTACGCGCGCGATAATATCTCTTTGTGCACAGGGTCTGGGTACCGCTTCGGACTGCAGTGGAGAAATGGCTCGTTCGTGATTTTTAGTAGTACATAATTCCGAACATTCAGTTTTCCCATGCGCAGTGTGATTTCTTTGTTGAACATGGCTGCGCCCATCGTTGAATGGTCGCGTTGTTTTGTTCCGATTTTTTCCCTACTTTCCGCGTTGAAATTGGACTTCCGGAAGGTAAGATGAGATGTCATTCAAGTATTTTTGTATGTGTTGTTTTCGTGAAATTTCGGTAATTTTGTTGCTTTCCGACCTCTACCTACGGTTCCAAATTTGATGGTTTTCGCACGAAGGTTCGCTCTGCTGAATCGTATGATTTGTTTTGGGGTACTACAAAGTACTTTTTTTTTCTCAACAAAGAAAATCGAAGCCTTTTTGTACTATTTTGATATGAATGATCGTGCCACCCTTCCAAGTCTTTTAATCTTGGCTCCATACTGCGCAAGCGCACACAGAGAGGCGGCGTGTCGCGTGCGGTTAGGAAGTGCGTTGCAACTGCGCGTTTATCTGTGGCGGTACCAGTCCTTGAACGTTTGATCTCCTGTTCGTTGTAACTCCTTTTTCTTCCTCCATGATTGTACATAGTGAGGCTGTGATCTGATGTACATTATATGGACTAATTATATTATTTTTTTGTTGCAGTAAATGTTGCCAATGCACAATAAAGCTTACTGTTGATGAAAATAATGTGATTGTATTTTGTCAAAAAAGTGATGTGTTTGAAGGTGTTAAGTATTAATAGGGCATCAGGTTGGCTGAGTGGTTTCTTTTTCCTACCTTTCATCTCTGTGGAACCTGGTTCAAATCCCACCTCAGACCTGGAGGTTGGAGCCTTCAGATGTGGATTGGGTTTTCAGTCCCCTACCTAATTGCGTTGATTTTCCCCATTAGGGTTATTATCCCCAGGAATATACCTCCAGGAGGAACCCACAGGAAGCCTTGATACCCCGGACTATACCCCAGTAAGATACCCCAGGACTATACCCCAGGAAGCTTGATACCCCCAGGTAGATATCCCAGCCGGGAAGAATATACCCATGCCAGGAAGATATCCGCCAGGTTACCCCTGGAAGATACCCAAGGAAGTTGCCCCAAGATATCACAGGAAGATACCACAGGAAGATACCCCAGTAAGATACCCAAGGGAAGATTATACTAATTGAAGATACCCCAGGGAAGATACCCCAGGAAGCTTAGATACCCCAGGACCTAAGGAAGATAGTACCTGCAAAGAAGTTATCCCAGGAAGAATATACCCATGCCAGGAAGATATCTAAGGAATTAGATACCACATGAAGATATACCCCAGGAAGATACCCCAGGAAGATAACCCAAGAAGAACCCCAGAAAGATACACCAACCCCAGTAAGCCCCAGGAAGATAACCCCTAGGGAAGAGATAGCCCACCAAGATACAGCCCAAAAGGAAGGTACCCCAGGCAGGAATAAGATGAGCCTCCGGGAAAATACCCTAGGAGAGTTTCCAGCACTTGGGTCGGTACCGGCCACCATGCCAGCCACCACACCAGTGGCTAGACACAATTGACTGCATAATTAGTTTGAAGAGGGAGAGGGAACGATTGGTAGAGGGCTGAGGCCTTTACCATTAATCATTTCAGCCAAAAGAACTATTCACCTCTAAATTAGGTTTCAACCGCCGGTAGGACCACGGGGAAGTCAATAATTGGTGTCAGGACTGACTTCGTATACCTTTACCACTTCGGACCCGGGACACTTCGTACCTTTTCCAAGACACTTCGTACCTCGAACTGATTATGTTTTTCTGCCTCGTTTCGAGAGGGTCACGCTGCCTGCCAAGACTCATGACCAGTGACTAGACTCGATAGGAATTGAGCACCAACGATCTCGTGTTGCATGTGGTTCGATCGTTCTCGAGTTAAAACCAAACGGATCTTCTCAGAGCCCCACATATTCAAAAAGAGATCTAATCAGTACAAAGAAACGAACTTAATAAAGAAATATATTGTTAAATAAGCTTTAATTAATTAAATCTTTAATTAATTAAAAAGAAAATTAACAAATAGGCCTACATCAAGTTAAAAAAAACATAAGGATCAAGTGCCTGTAATAACCTTTACACTTTAAATTAATATTTTAAAGTTATTCAACGTCATACATCGTTACGTCACATTTGTGTGCGTTTTCATGTTGAAGGTTAAATTTTAACGTTTGATTTTGAGAAGAAAAAAAAGTTGACACAACATTTTTATCATTATGAAAAAAAATCTGAAACTGTTCATGTGGTGGCATTAATAATATAGAAAACAGCGCCCTCTTGTGGTTTATTTATCTTTGTAAAACCTCGACCTCAGACTTGGTCATCTACAGCTTCGCTCGTCCCCCTTAGTCTTAATTGGGGGTAGTGTATGCTATAAATTATAACTCAAAAAATTGCACGAGGTTGTTGCACGCATCCCCCCCCCCTCCTCTCGATCACACGCATCTCTTGAATTAGGAAGAAAGGGCAAGCTGCAGAAAATTCTGAAATGAAAATTACTGAAAAAGCACAAGTTGGTATTTCTTTCCGTACATTATGAAATTTATAGCGACTTTGTAGTGTCAGGAAAAGGTAAGGGTAATTTTGAAGTCAGTTTTGTCGTCCATTCTGACCAAAACTATTGAAAAATGACGCAGTATTTACCACCAAATTTGTTGGCGTTGTTCGCCCCACGCGACCCGCTGCGGTTCATGCCACCGAACGACAAACTGCGGCACGAGAAAAAAGACGATGGTTACATGGGAATGGGAGAGTATGTTCGTCTCTTTGAGGTGAGTTGAAGGGTTGTTTAACAACTTAAATGTGGAAGTTTTGTTGAACATTAAAATGAGAAGCAAGTGGTCGATTAAATGATTATGATGTTTATATTTATTATCATATTAAAATACATAAGTTTTTAGTTTAGTTCAGCATGAATTATTTGGAGCCAATTATTTTCTCCACAATTATTGTCAATGTCATTGTCAGACTCGATGTCGGTCACTTCGTACCCAAGTCACTTCGTACCCAAGTCACTTCGTACCCAAGTCACTTCGTACCCAAAATGTCGTACCCAAGTCATTTCGTACCCAAGTCACTCGACTGATGTGGCCGGCCTGGGGTAGATGTTTATTATTTTCTTTCATGTGTGGACATCGACACCGATTATATTTTCACGGTAATTAAAAACGACTTGCAGGAAGATCAGAATAAAAGTGTCCAGTTATTATTAATATTATTATGGCTGAAATGTTCTTCACTTTGACGCGATTTTCTCATGGGCTCCGTTTTTGGCTGGTCCGATGGAGAATTGCATGCATTAATTAAGGGCGCATTTTACACAAGCGTTTCCTCCGTAAATTACTACGTTTCTTGTTTTAAAAACTCTCCTAAAAAAGGGAATGTTTTCTGATCAAAAATAAAAAAACAAACGAATCCCTAAGGCAAAATAAAAAAGGAAGGAGGGCTTTTTTTTTATTTTATTTTTTTATTTTAAATGGCCGCCCGACACATTTTTTCAAAATGGCCGCCCCACATTTTTTTTAAATGGCTGCCCGACACATGTTTTCAAAATCGCCGCCACACACATTTTTAAAAGACAACTCGCCGGGCTATTTTTTATGATGGCTGCCAGCTTTTTTCAAAATGGCCGCCACTTAGACTCATGAAATGACATATTGATTATGGGCAAGATGGGCAAGATGCAACAGAAACGTTTTACACGTACGCTGGTTTCCGTGTTCTATTTAATTGTTTTCTTTCAACAAATACACGGTGTGCTAAAGTATTAAAAATACGATCCTATTTATTTTAAAATTAATTTTTTTCGTCTGAGATCGTTAAAATGTTTTATTTTTTGTTCGTAAAAAAAAAGGAGGCGGCCCCTAAAAAGGAAGCGGGCGGGGACGCTAAATATGTTTTTATTTTATTTGGCCTAACTTCGGTAAAAAAAAAAAAAATGAAGGTTGGTTTCAATGTTTCAACAACCGTACCTAATTCACTTGACTTGGGTACGAAGTGACTTGGGTACGAAGTGACTTGGGTACGAAGTGACTTGGGTACGAAGTAGCTTGGGTACGAAGTGACTTGGGTACGAAGTGACTTGGGTACGAAGTGACCGACTACGTACAGAGACTTGAATGACAAATGACAATGTATGAAACTTTGGCCTTTAGTTAGGCATAGGCTGGACAACTCATTTTCTTAAAAACATTTTTGAATTCTACTCTAGAAATAGAAAACACAATTCAATATGAAGAAAGAAAGACCGTAATTTGTTTTGTGAGTTGTGGATGAAATATTTATAAATTTTCTAAAACTAACAGTAAAATAAGCTTAATTCTTAGTGGTGAATGCAAACAGCTATTTTAATTTTTACTGAGTCTGAATTTTACTTATGTGTGCACAGGACCCAAAAGACACACCTCCTCCGACACGTGTGGAGACTAAAGAGGAGAAGAAAGACAGAAAGCGAAAAGAGAAAGAGGAAGCCCACAGAGCAAAGTCAGAAGCCGCGATCACAGACTGTAAGTTTGATTGAAAAAGAATTTGCGAAAACAGAATTAGCTGTTGCAAACTGCTTACCAAGCAAGAGGACCTGTGGTATAAATGCAAAAATTAGTTAGTGGCCCGACGTTTCGACCCTAGCAGAGTCGTTCTCGAAATCGAAGGCTAAATGACATCACAACACATATAAACATGTATACAAGTGTAACAGAAGCAGTCAAGTGGAAATACATGAATAGAGAGAGAGAGCGAGAAGCAGAAAGCATTCAGAAAAAGCAGGGGGTAAACAGGGATTATTGAGACAAGGGGGGGGGGTTGTTATGGAGGGAAGGGGCTGGCTGGACCACAAGAAGTTAAAAAAAAAAAATTATAAAGGTTTAAATTTTCAAATTTTAATCCATTTCACACTTGGGCTTATTCTCTGGCATCTGTTATCGGTAGCAGACAAAACACTCTTAACGTTAGCATATTTTACAGGTTAGCATGGTACATGAAAAATAGCTGGAATTTATGAAGCACCTTTGTAAAAAGATCAATATAGCGCTGTGAACAAAACAACATAAATCAAAACAAATGGGTTTTTAAGAATCCCTAAAACTTTTCAAGAGATGAGACATTGTAGATGGAGATAGGTGGAGAATTCCATGTTCGGTTTACGACTGCAGACCGCAGTCCAACAGAATCAAACAAAACGTGGAAATTTAGAAAAATTACCTGGTTGATGTACTGACCATAGTCAATTGATGCCTTTTTTTGACAGTTAAAAATGCTGCAATCTTTCGGATGCTAGATCTGATTTTCGGCCAACTTGACCCCAAAATTCAAATAAAATTTTTAAAATAGATTCAAGACAGTTATAAGCTTTTGTTTAACCCTAACTCCCAAAGCGTTTTTACTAGAATCCATCCCTAACCCAACACATTCCAACAGCTTATACTACCATGAGATGGGAACTGTACCCAAACTTAGGGGGACGATACACAACCTAACAAACTCCAACAGGCCTTTTTTGTTTGATTTTGTTGGAGTGTGTACACTTGGCATGTGCAAAATTTGATCAGTGAAATCACACAGTACCCAACATAACATAATCCAACAACTATCTCATTAGACCATGGAGGAAAGAGCAATGCCAGACATGTACATTTCACACATCCACCATACCCACTCAATCAAATTCAAACACCATTACTTGTCAGCAAGGATACACAATCCCACAGAATCAAACACCCAATCCTAACTTCACTGTACTTAACCTAACAAAATTAAACACTTTGCCCTGTTTGAATTTGTAGGGTTAGGGATTGTTAGGGTTAATGATTGCAATGAAACATTAAGTGGTATTTAATTCAAAACTAAAAATGAATTATATTGTTGGGATCCCACAATCATCTCACGTCCATCAGTCATGTATGATACACAATTTTGCATGTTTGTTACATGTTCATATATTTTGTGTATTGTCCGTGGCATAATGCACAAGTTTTTGTATGTTCTGCAATATAATCTGTCAACATTTATTTATTTCCCTTGTGGTTTATTATTTGATATCTGATATAAAAAGTCGCATCCCCTTAAGGTGATCCCCTGGCTGCCGCTTCCCAGGTTGTATCATATACTTGGGTGTGATCCCTGGCTACACGGCAGTTTGCGGTTGAATGGCTTCTGACTGGCACCCCCGAACAAAGATATTGACAAAATAGGGAGACCGCCAACATAGGGCTAGATAGCTCAGTTGGTAGAGCGCCGGCACGTTAAACCGGAGGTCGTTGGTTCAAATCCCGCTCTAGTCAATTTTTCTTTGTTCAACCCAAAATCATTTAAAAATGTACCCAGTCAGTTTCCCTTGTGGTTTATTATTTAACATTTATTTAGAGAACCTTTTTTTTTAAGGTGTCTTTTGGTGAAATTAAAGTTGTCTTCAGTTTAAAAATCGGTCACAGTAATTGAATTGTTCCAAGTATCATAGCATATGAATGCTTTCCTGGTGATTTCACAGGGTTGAGTGGCTAATACTCTACTCTGTAGTAAACGCCAGGTACAGAAACACCTTGACGCTTCTTGCCGCTACCTACATGTAACTCGTGTGGTTCACAGAAAGAAGTGACAAGAACACCTTACATTGTCTGTCTTTGATGTGAATAAATTACGAGACGATGCTTTTATTCCAAAAAGTCATCAGATACAAGCAATCCCTGTTGTCGTATACATTTGGATCCCTGTGTCAACATGTGCTAAAGTACATGTATAGGACAGGCCTGGCATTTCATCTTTGAAAGGGCAAGGCCACTATCATTTTGCCAAGGGCACTTCCATTGGAAATTTTTAAAAGGATGGGAAACTGCTGAAGGGGCACCAAGGCCAAGACCAGGAGCAACAAAGGCCATGGCCTTGTGGCGTCATGTAATTCCAGGCCTGCAGGCATGTGAGACCTCCTCGTTTACGCGGAAATCCTCGTTTTTAATTTTCCCATTCAGCGTTTTTCTTGCGGGCTCCTCGTTTTTCTTGCGGGCTTCGCTTTTTCCCATCTCTGCCGTGAATGGCCGGTCCGCGTTTTTTTTCCCGATCATCAAACAGCAAGTAATTCTACTGCACAACACTCACACATAGAAGGGGAACATCGGGAATCATTTTAATTGCGATTTGATCTCAACACGTGAGTCGGGGGCTAGACCCGGTAAAATGCTCCCCGTTAGTCTTTGATTAAATTGTTGTTCATTTGTCGTTAAGCGCGATGTCCCATTACACTTTATACCCATGTCGTCATCCCGTTTCACCAAGAGAGGGTGCTTTACTAAAAACTGTATTAAAAAAGCCAACACCCTGAGCCAAGACTAAGTGCACACGATCTTTCACGTGTGTGATGGACGCATCGCGCTTGTGGAACACATTTCTAAGGAATGTCACAAAAACATATTGAAAATGAGGACGAACAACACATTGTTACCAAGTAAGAATTGTGGCCTATATTGTTTCTGTTAATGTTTCGTCCACGCTGCAGTAAAAAGCCTGATATTCAGACTGTAGCGCTGGCCCAAAATCCGGACACGGATTTCGCTTGCTAAAATTTTCCGCGTTTTTTCCCGTGACCCGCTCACATGCCTGGGCCTTATAGGATGCCAGACCTGATAGGATGTAGCCGCCAATTCGGATACGCCTTGAGCTGTGTCCAAATTGACGGCTACGGCTACGGCTGGGTCACCATGTCATCATGCGTTGAAGTATAGGACATCCTTAGCAACACTCTAAGAAACAGTCGTAGGACATCCTTAGCAACACTCTAAGAAACAGTCATAGGACATCCTTAGGAACACTCTAAGAAACAGTCATAGGACATCCTTAGGAACACTCTAAGAAACAGTCGTAGGACATCCTTAGCAACACTCTAAGAAACAGTCGTAGACATAGCAGCTAATTACTAATAGCTAATCAATGTTTGTTCTGTTTGTACAGGGGAGCCTGCAGCAGCCAGTAATGGAGACCCATTCAAGACACTTTTCATCGCGAGGGTTGTAAGTATTTTAGAATTAAATCCTCAATCTCACCTTTTTGCAAACTAACCTGAACATAAGTTTTACATGGCTACAATCAGGAGTACTTGTGTTCTATTTGTGTCCCATTTATGATCAATGGGTTAAAACGTTACGATGGAGCTCTCAACTCCCTTTTACTTAAGATAGTATGATATTTTGGTGGCTAGGTTGCCGTAGTGGTATCTTTCCTCCCCTTCCACCTCTAGGACCCTGGTTCAAATCCCGCTGAGGCAATACTTGTATTTGGATTGGGTTTTTAGTCCCTACCTGATTGCGTGGGTTTCCCTGGAATATTTCTCTGGGGTTTTTATCCCACATCTAAAACTGAAACTAAAAAATAAAAATCCACCCCTATTTTTGTTGTATCTGCCCTAATTCGCATGTATTGGCCCGCAACTCGCATATATCTGCCCGTAACTTGCATGTATTGGCCCGCAACATGCATGCGCTATCTTGTGCATGGGGAGAACCCCGCTAGGATGATTGAAGAGGTCCATTGTGTACTTTGTCTTCGCTTCCTTGCCTCGTTCATGTACAGTTCCCAATGTTCTTGCGTACAATGCGGGTGTTATTATTCTCTAGTGGCCTTGTCTCTTTAAAGGGTGTTTGTAACATTGGTTAGAGTAAAAATATAAATGTTCACAGATTCACACATAACTTACATGGTATAAAGATGGTCATGATGGGAAACTCCCTTTGAAATATTTTTGCTTTAAATAGTAAAGTTTTTGAGAAATGAGTAAAACAATTAGTTTTGATCTCACGAGTCGAAAACTCGACTTTTGAAAACAGTGAAAACACTTAAGGTTTTCCCCCACTTTTTTCTGGTGATTGCAATGACCGATTGAGCTTAAACTTTCACAGGTTTGTTGTTTCATGTATATGTTGGGATACACCAAGTGAGGATACTGACCTTTGACATTTACCAAAAGTATAAACTCCCTTTAATGACTACAATCCCAGGCTTTGGGTTAGACTTTAAAAAAAAAAAAAATCCTGAAGTTGCTCAGTTGTTGAATTGTATCTTTTTCTTTTGCAGAACTACGACACATCAGAGTCTAAGCTTCGCCGTGAGTTTGAATCCTACGGACCCATCAAGATGGTATGTTGGTTTGTACTTTTCCATTACCATATGTGACCCGCTCTATCGAAATGAGGAATGTTTCGGAAATCACGTTTACGTGTAACTCGCCATACAAAAGTTGTTGACAATCGAAATCATGAAAAAAATATCCAAAACCCGATTCCGCGATTTCGGTGGTATTAGGTTAAGCAAAACTTGATCTCTCTTGTCGTGGTCTTACCTTTAATTAAAAAGATGAATAAATCCACAAAAAGTACGTTTTCCTGAGCATGTTTGTACGCAATTATTTTTCGTCCAGACGGTCTCAGCTGCCTTCAAAAATCATGAAAAAGGTGTTTAATTCCACTGCAGCGAACGAGCAGTTCCATTCACGTTGGACGACTGTTTTGGTACCATTAAAAAGGTCATGACCTCAACCGTTCTTTTTTACCTATGATAACATAGTCAAGAGGCCGGAAAACTTATCAATTTACGGCTGAAAACTCGATATTTAGATTAGGCGGGCTTTACAAAAATCAAGAAACAGAGATCGTTGATTGGATGAGAGGGGACGAGCGTGCGCAGTTTGGATGTTTACCTGAAGACGTCACAAAGCTTTCAGCCCGTCGTTACGCGTTCTGAAGGATTTGAAGCCGGTTTTACAGCCGCGCGATGTTTTTTTTTCTTTTCTTCTATGCGATCGCGCGAGTCTCTCTACACGCACAGTGTAGCCTATCCTATACTACACAACGTAGTTCAATGTGCTTTGGTGGGTAGGAGATCGAGAGCGTAGCGTGCCGTCGTTTGGACCCTGCGGTGTCGCGGTTGTTTATCCCTCTGTATGAATTATTCATGAGCTACGTGAAGAATCGTTCTATGCGTGTGTGGTTGATCGCGTCGCGCGCGGATAGCTAGCTGTTTATCTAAATAAACAAACACGTCTTAAAAAAATGGAAGTGGCCTCGTCTTAGTGACCTTCAATGCCCGATAACTTTGGACTGGAATAAGCTACGGAAATAATAAAGACATTGCTAGAAAGCCAGTGAGTTACTTGTTAACGTGGTATGCATAACTCAATTTCCAAAATGTCCGAGACATTCCTCAATTCGATAGAGCAGGTCACATATTTACCCTAGCAGTGCTCTGTATTGAAACATTAGAATATGTGAACTGACATGTATTCATTGCAAATAACAAGTTTGAAAATAATGAGTGCGGTCAAGGCACACACAAGTTCAACTTGCCAAACTTTCTTTTGCCCAAATCTTGCATGAGTTGTTCCAGGGTTTCTGCAGATCCTTAACAAGTATTAAATTGGACTATCCTAACTTAAGGCCTTAAGAAGCATTAACAAGTACTAAAATTCCATTATTTCAACCTGCGGCCTTACATGTTGATCCTAGATTCAGACTTTTTTTTCTTAGCATTGACTCTTACCGCTGATTTATCTCCAGATCCACGTTGTCCACGACAAGAAGTCTGGCAAGCCCAGAGGCTACGCATTCATCGAGTATGAACATGAGAGGGACATGCACAGTAAGTACCAATTCCCCTCCCTCCATAAACAATGGTATCGTCCAGTTTAAACTTAAATCCCGCGATTCTGGATCCTAGAGTTATTGAATAGAACTAGAGGGAGCACTTGTTTTTAAAGTCGCACAACTGCGCCATCCCACCACGAGCGCGAATTCCTTTTAGGTAACTTACATAAAGATACCCACCTACAAATGTTGGTCGTGTGAACTGGTGCGTGACCTGTTTTATACCTATGATGGATCAGCGCCATTTTCTCAATGGCCAAAAATGCTTCTTGTCTGCAAATTCCTTGTGTGTTTTATAAACACTGCAAATACAGTGCCTTACAAAGGCTCGAGAACAAAACATAAAAAGGAAAGTATGGAGCATGGAGCATTTTCTTGCGAGATATGACATTTTGGCAAAATCAAGATACAGCTTTTTTGCACTGACGTGACTTTATGTACTTATTTGGACCATTCTGTATGGATATATCGCTTGGCGAAAATGTGTTCATTTCTTACTTTAAAAAGAAAAATTACTTCTGACTTCCAAACAAAGATAATTACAAAATAGGGAGACTGCCAACATAAGGACTAGATAGCTCAGTTGGTACGTGTATACCGCGGGCATGTAAACCCGGAGGTCGCAGCTTTACTCGATTTTCCTTTGTTCAACCCAAAATTCTTTTTTTAAACTGGTGTAAACCCCCTTAGGCAAGTTCTATTTCCTCAACTTCAGAAGCAATAAGCCGGGAACAGGCTGGGATTATCCTGGCCAGGATTCTCCTGGCCTTTGATTCCATAGACTGTACAAAAATGGTGAATTACCAATTTTTTAGACTCGGTGTTGTTGGTACAGGATTCGCAGATACATTTTGGATGCTCATTTTTATAGCTATTAGACACTAATAAAGTTGGTTTTGAAACTGCAGTTTCAAGATAAATGTAGGACTTGAAACTGCAGTCTCCTGTTTGCAAAATTGTGTTTAGGGTTTTTGTTAACTAAGAGAAGTTGTCAGTGCAAAATCGTTAGAACTCAATTCTGTTACAGTGAATCTTGCACTAAGTTAAAGAGGTTCTGTGCAAAAAAAAGTGATATCGTTGCATGATATCAAATGCAACATAGTTACAATTTCAAAAACGTGAGTCACATTGAGACTACTTTTGTTGAAACAGCGTTTTTTGCGCTGACACGCAAATTTAAGCTGGTACTTGTAACAGTGTTTCTACGGTAAGTAGAGATAGGTTTGTATACTGTAGCTGTAAGTGTTACCAATGACCTTTGGACACCCTTCAACTTCCCTCCAACACTGGTTTGTGGAAACTTGTACTTTGCAGATTTTTTCTAGATATCTAACTTAACCAGTTGCATTCAATGGCCGTAAACTTAATTATCGTTGGCAGTGTTTCCAAAACGAAGAGCACTTCTTCTATAGACCTCTTGCGTATGATGGCATAAGCTCAAACAGCGCCCTCACTGAAGTCAAAGAAAGACCCATCATTGTCTTGGAGTTGTGCGTGGCACGTACACGCTTGCACATTTCCATTATTTGATCTCAGCGATGGCGGCCATTAGCAAGGGGTCTATTGACCAATGTGTGTGACGCCCTGTGCCAAAATCAGGCACTGCTCAGAGATGGTGAAATGACGTGAATGAGATCAACAAAAACATTGGCCATAATATCAATGTGGTCGATGTCGTACACATTCTGTATGTTGAGAAATACTTACTGTTTAGACGTTATTTGAAATTGTTTATTCTCATCTTTTTGGCTAGCAAGTGAGCCCAGTTTTTAGTTCCGGCAGGAAGTGCCTGGTTTTTGCATTGAGTGTCACATCTGACTATCACTCGCTTGCAAAAAAAAACAAAAACCAAAGAGCCTAGATTTGTACACGGCTCAATGGTTGAAAAACAGAATCTTGCATTTTATGGAGATTGTACAATATGCAGGCCTGATGCTTCGTGGAAGCAACGGAGGCCATTGACCGGTCATTGCCTTGGTGCTGTTGAATCGTTCCAATAGAAATTTACAATTTCCTCAGAGAGGTGCCCTTTACAAAGGAGAAAATGCCTTGGTGCCCTTGCCCCTTTCGAGCATGAAGCATCAGGCCTGTGGATGAATTGTTTTTGTTTGTTTGTACGAAGAAAAAAGGCAGATCTCAAAATTTGTTCAGCTGTTGTTTTTACGTACAAAACTGCAAAATGTAAAAAAAATTGAGTACACAGTATGACCAGATACATGTTGTATCTTGATCACCATGAAATATAGTGCATAAGGTCCCACCTTTTGTAATCGACCAGAAAGAGCCGATGAAAATAAACTTCAAAGGGATGAATTTTGAGGTTCACCAAGTTCAAAACCAGGGCCTCTGTTGCCCCTTTGTGAATAAGCCCTTCCCATGAAATATACTAATTATATTCATGCACAAGCAGAGACACTATTAGCTGGCAAACGCTACAGAAATGTGCACTAGGCAGACGGACAAACGCATAACGCGTCACGCCACCATTGGCCTGAAACAAAAAGGCACGATATTCCCCTAATTTTGCCCAGCAGTTGTGTACTGTTAGTGCGCACCCATAATATTTCATGGGAAGGGTTTTGAGGATTGTAAGAGTTGTAACACACATGTACGAACAAGGAGTTTGGTATTCAATACCAAAGTAAGTTACTGTATTAAGGAGTATTTTGTAATTTCTAGAAACTGAATTATTATCAATATAGGGAATTACATGTATTTACGGGTAACTCTGCCCACTTTGTCTAGCCTTACCACACATTGACGTAACTGTATCTTTTTGTCACCTTTTCAATACAGCCACACATAGTGTGCTGCCCCCACTCAGTCAGTCGGCCTGGCATGACAAAGCCTCAGCCTTGCTGTCTCTCTAAGCCTAGTCATTATTCCATTTCATGGATGGGTTTGTATATGATATGGTAAGCGGTACACTGGCCTCCCATAATCAACACACAGACACACCCATAGGTCCATTGAGGGAGGGGTAGATGAAGAAAGGGGGAAGGGGCTTCGGTTGAACAACCATACAGTACAAACTTTCTCTCTCATAGTCACAAGACACCAAAATGTTTACCCTTTGAGAACACATACAGTACATGTAGCTGTTGAAGAACACTCACTTCAATGGGGTCAGAATGCTAGCTGTGCTGAAGTTCATGCTTATGCAGAACATTAGCATGTAGTAAAGTTGGTAGAACAGTGTTCGCTCTGTTCTGCTCATTACACCATAATACATCAACAAGTACATGTTTGAGACAACATTCTCTTTAATCAAGATACACGTAGCTTCAATACAAACAAGAAACATTAAGTAATAGACTACATATACATGGGGCGTCACAGGTTCATATCCCACTCTAGTCAATTTTTCTTTGTTCAACATGTTCAACCAAAAATTAAGAAACGTTAAACTACATTTTTGCGAGCTTTTCACCCAATTTCTGAAGTGAAATCGCTTTGGTTTCACAAATCCGAAAGTTTTGTTGTCTTCTTTATGATAAAGTTGAGGAATTGAATCATCTTAAGTTTTAAAACAAAACAAAAATCTATACGCATGCTTTGTTGAGACTCTTTAAGCATACCACAAACACGACAGACATCTGCAGTCATGAAAATTATCGGAAACAGAAATCAAAGTAAGGAATTACAAAAATAATAAGTGCAGACCATACCAGGCGTCCAATGATAGCACTGTTTGATCCTTTTAAAAAATTAAAACAATAACTACATATATGGATTTGATGTTATTGGTGAAAATACCATTGACATTTTTTCTAATTTTTTTTTGTCAACAAGTAGTCTATGTATTCAACTGAACTTTTCACATGTGATATTTATTGTATCTTTTGATAATTTTGAATGAATCAACATGACATTGACAAAAAATTGTTGAATGTTTTAAGTGCTCTGTAATTAGCTTAAACCTTTTAGAAGCTACATTATTTCTTGCGCCCAAATTGTTGGACACCTGGTATGTGCCATGTTCCGGGTAAGTTACCCAGCGTCACAACCATGACAACCTCATACCTGGAATGTGTCAACCTTGTTCCAATCTTGATGTCTTGGCGTGCGATGTGTTTTGGAAAGACTTGGTAAGGTGCCAGGTAAATTTGTGTCTATGTTTTTTTTTCAGACTCAATTTTCGAACTATGCATTTAAATTTTGCTTTCCTTTATGAAAAGTAACTGCACTTTTTGAACAGACATTTTGTTTAAAATACAAATGGAAAAGTTGTACAAAAGATTGCACGTTAATTTTTTTTCTTCTTATTTTTATAAAATGCACTTTCAGATCTAATAATTTCTGTTTTTGACAAGACTTAGTACTTTGTTGCAAAACTTTTTCATAAATCATACCCGACGACAGGCTGGTAAGACCTGTGCTGTAAGGAACAATTTGTAAATTTTTTGTCGTGTGTAAATTTGCCGGGTTGGTAAGCCCATGATTTGTCAAACATCTTCAAGTACTTTACCAGAAAGATTTGACTGCATTTGTCTTTGCCCGTTTGGAGGTTTCGACGATGTCCCCTTTTACGTAAGTGAATTGTTCTTAAGAAGTAGAAGCATGTTTTTCCTATTTGATTGACTTGCAAACATGGTTAGCTGGAGTAAGCGACATGTAAGTGATTGTTGTCGTCGGGTTTGGTAAGCCCCATAGTTGATGGACCGTGTACATCAGACGTGGAACCTGGGTTCTTTTGAGTGTTGTAAGTTTTTGGCGGAGTCTACGATGCAAGTGTTGTTCAAAAATAGTTGTAGGGAGCAAAGTAAGCAACTGAAACTTATTATGTTTTGCTTTTTTGTTCAGGGGAGGGGGCGGGTAAGCTGGTTCTAGAGTCATAAATGATTTCTGGGTTGGTAAGCCCAACGTGATGTCCACATATCTATAAAGAACTGCAAACATTGAGGAAAAGTTCGAGCCCGATTACAAAATTGCGTTTTATCAGGACTGAAGGTAACGGTGAAGAGTATGAGTTCTTGGTTGGCCGACTGTTTAATATATATATTTTTTGAACTGTCGTTGGGATATAAGTACAGTTATCTCTGTGTATTAGTTGTATGTTCTTTCAATGTCTGATTTACACTGGGTTTGGTAAGCCCAAACAGTCTGTTGTAAAGTTTGTAACTCGAGGGACAGAAAGTTGATTTTGGTGACAATAAGATATCTTCCATCAAATCTTTGTAAGTTTTAATGGTGAGTTTCTAAACATGGATGTAAGGTAATGTTGATGATTCAAACCTTAAGGTAGCCATTGTGGCCATGTTAATTGTTGTAAGTTCTTCTGTGAAAAAGCTTGCTGGGGTGGTAAGCCCATTTGCGTCAAATATTTCAATCTATGACGGCAGCAGAAATGGTAACGACAGTACTGGTGACACTTGTCCTTTTAAGGTTTTGTGTATTTATTGTTAAGCTAGTAAACCCATTGTTCTTGCACTTGGGTATGAAACTGTACAAACAAGACCCAATTTCATAAAACCTCTTCAGCATAAAATGCTGCTTAGAAAATTACTTTGCTAAGCATAAAATGAGTGAGGCACCAGTCGCAACAATGTGAACTTTATGGAATGTTGGCTGGTAAAGTGTTTCCGCTAAGAATGTTTTTTTTGTTTCTCAGCAAGTTATTTGTGTTTACAGGCTTTATGAAGTTGGTCTCAGCTGGGGTGGGGAGGGGTGTTTTGAAAACTGGAATGTGTATTGATCAATTATTGTAACGTGGAAAAATATGTGTGGATGAATGTATGACTAAAAGACTCTTTTTAAAACTTATGCTCTGGCTTAGGCTCGTCTGATTTCAAAATAACTGATGGAGCCGCAGCCCAAGCCAGAGCCTGAGGTGGAGCTTTATTTTGGAGTAGGGTCCGATGAAGGGTGAGGCTTGGTGGAAGCAAACATTGTCATTGCAACAATGGAAAGGAACTTCATCTCTTGCCACCAAAAATCTCACTGCTCGCCATCGGATTGTTTGAAATCTTGTACCTGAAATGTAATTTTCTTGCTTGGTTATTTGAAGGCAAAGCCCTGGTTGCAAGTTGGTTCATTATCAGAGATTTGAAATTTCAGACTTTAAAATCGGAATTCAGACTTGTTTATACCTGTCTAGTGAACAAAAATACTTTTTTAAAGTCTGTTTAGTGAAAAAAAAAACACCATCTTTTATTTTCTCCAAATATGAGTGAATCATTCTTTTGGATCTACATCTCTAGTGCTAAGGGCACTGATAGTACCAGAAGCCCATTGGAATCTATAACTCCGGGGGTTACCAAAAGATTGACATGCAATCCATTCAACATACCCGCTAAGCTTTGAAACCTTGTTTCAGACCTTTTTGTCAGCAGTGACTTTCACCCATGCATGATAAACGGCAAACTTCCTACTAATGAGCCATTATCATGCTGCACCCATACTTGTCAAAATCTCATCATACCAGACTCAATATGATGACATGGTTTTGAATAGTTGAGAAATAAAGGTGGGTGCACCATAATAAAGAGGTCTGGGGGTACATCCCTTGACCATTTATTATTGCGATGATACCGCCGTATCAACCCTCTGGTTGAATGGATTCTGGCGTAATGTGGAGAATATTCTCCCGAGTTCACGGAGTGGCCGGAGTGCCAGCCAAAAACAAATCTGTTCAATTTAAAAAGACGCCTTTCTGCAAAGTGTCCTCCAGCGCCCGATTTACAAGCGTGTATGCTTTGCCATCGCTTTGCCGTAACTCCTCTAATGTGATATGTGAATAATTGACAAATTAGTTTTGCTGGTTCAAGATGGTGCCTTCCATTTTCCCCCAATATTAAATACATCCCACTGTAAAAAATGGAGTAGAATTTGATAACTATTTTGAAATGGAAAAGAACTTTGGTTAGATGGCCTTGTCACATGAGGCAATTTTTATAGACAACATGGAGGCAATCAACTGAGCTGCTTGCTCAAAGGAGCATTTTAATATCACATGGGAAATTTTTTACCAATTTATTTTTTATTTTATTTATTTTAAATCTTCGGACAAAAGTACATATATACATTTTAAAAATTGTCCGGGTCAAGACAAAAGTTTAAAAAACTGTCGTCATAGATGTGTCAGACCCAATTTCTTACTGCCCCGAGAAAATTGTGTGAAAACTCAAATGTGAGTGATGTTTTTTTCTTCATCTTTGAAGTTGCCTGGAACTGGTTGCCTGTAGATTGCCTCGTTTGACATAGCCCTAAACTGTCGGTGGATATTTGATGTTGAGTTTCAGGTGGTTTACCATTCCATAGTTTTGAACTGGCTGAAGGAAGTTGGCTACCTCCAATAATATTTGTCATTCACAGAGTGTAATAGCTACTATATTTCCTCATAGAATTCCCAAACTGGTGTTCACCCGTTTTTACAGTCGTATTTAGTGGATTAACTTAATTACATGTACTTTCCCCCACTGTAATAAAAAGAAACATGTACAATGTAGTACAAATAACAGGGTCAAGTTGTAAGTATAAATGTTGGTTAAACTTCAAGATGTGGAAAGCTTCTCTGCTCTCGTGCCACACAACACATAGTCATCAAGCTTAAGACATGATGTCATCGGAAGTGATATGACCTTTGACACACATCAATTGACCTTCAACCCTTGCAGGTGATATTGTGATTTTGTTGTGGCAGTAGTTTGCATGTTACGGACACCTCAGCGTCGTAAAGCGATTCCTAGGCGTTCTGCTCTGACTTCTTAATTCTCTTTATCCTGTAGATGCCTACAAGTACGCTGATGGCAAGAAGATTGATGGGCGGAGAGTCTTGGTAGACGTTATGAGGGAGGGGACGGTCAAGGGATGGTTGCCACGGAGACTAGGTAAGAAAAATCAAAATGCACAAAACCACTGCCCAATTTCATGGTGATCCTTACAGCAGAATTCTGAGCTTATGGCGTCCTGGCTTAATTTCATAGAGATGCTTAACAGCCAATTTTGTGCTTATATGCTGAGCGAGTTTCCATTTCAAAGCGCTGCTAACCGTAAGCACATGAAAAGGCTTGCTAACCTTAAGGTGCTTACTGTATGAAAATGAATGACGTGTAACAATGCAAATCCATGGTGAACGTGCAAGCTTGCCGCCTGTGAAATACGCTTACTCTAAAGGAAATTTTTCTGCAAGAGTTGGCACAAAAATGTGCTTACCGTTAAGCAGCACTATGAAATCGGCCCATTTACAGCGTGTGATCCTGTGGGCCATAAGCAAAGAATTCTGTGGTAAGCAGGGCCATGAAATTGGGCCAAGTTTTTCTTTTGGTTTGTGAACAACTGATTGGTAAAAAAAAAAGTGTTAATAGAGGCCTGGCGTATTGTGTCTTTTCTTGTAATCTAGACAAAAGTTGCTACAATGTATGCAGTCATTTCTTTTCAATTAAAATATTTAGTCTTTTTCTTGGAGAGGAAAGAATTTATAGTTTCTCTCGAAACAGGAATAAGTTCATGTTAAACTGGGTTCATTTTGACAGTTATCAAAACAAAATATTCAAAACAGTTGATGCTTCATTTTAAAGATATTTCTGGCGTGTGAGTCGGTGAGTCGAAACAGGAATAAGTTCATGTTAAACTGGGTTCATTTTGACAGTTATCAAAACAAAATATTCAAAACAGTTGATGCTTCATTTGAAAGACATTTCTGGCGTGTGAGTCGGTGAGTCGAAACAGGAATAAGTTCATGTTAAACTGGGTTCATTTTGACAGTTATCAAAACAAAATATTCAAAACAGTTGATGCTTCATTTGAAAGACATTTCTGGCGTGTGAGTCGGTGAGTCGAAACAGGAATAAGTTCATGTTAAACTGGGTTCATTTTGACAGTTATCAAAAGAAAATATTCAAAACAGTTGATGCTTCATTTGAAAGACATTTCTGGCGTGTGAGTCGGTGAGTCGAAACAGGAATAAGTTCATGTTAAACTGGGTTCATTTTGACAGTTATCAAAACAAAATATTCAAAACAGTTGATGCTTCATTTGAAAGACATTTCTGGCGTGTGAGTCGGTGAGTCGAAACAGGAATAAGTTCATGTTAAACTGGGTTCATTTTGACAGTTATCAAAACAAAATATTCAAAACAGTTGATGCTTCATTTGAAAGACATTTCTGGCGTGTGAGTCGGTGAGTCGAAACAGGAATAAGTTCATGTTAAACTGGGTTCATTTTGACAGTTATCAAAACAAAATATTCAAAACAGTTGATGCTTCATTTGAAAGACATTTCTGGCGTGTGAGTCGGTGAGTCGAAACAGGAATAAGTTCATGTTAAACTGGGTTCATTTTGACAGTTATCAAAACAAAATATTCAAAACAGTTGATGCTTCATTTGAAAGACATTTCTGGCGTGTGAGTCGGTGAGTCGAAACAGGAATAAGTTCATGTTAAACTGGGTTCATTTTGACAGTTATCAAAACAAAATATTCAAAACAGTTGATGCTTCATTTGAAAGACATTTCTGGCGTGTGAGTCGGTGAGTCGAAACAGGAATAAGTTCATGTTAAACTGGGTTCATTTTGACAGTTATCAAAACAAAATATTCAAAACAGTTGATGCTTCATTTGAAAGACATTTCTGGCGTGTGAGTCGGTGAGTCGAAACAGGAATAAGTTCATGTTAAACTGGGTTCATTTTGACAGTTATCAAAACAAAATATTCAAAACAGTTGATGCTTCATTTGAAAGACATTTCTGGCGTGTGAGTCGGTGAGTCGAAACAGGAATAAGTTCATGTTAAACTGGGTTCATTTTGACAGTTATCAAAACAAAATATTCAAAACAGTTGATGCTTCATTTGAAAGACATTTCTGGCGTGTGAGTCGGTGAGTCGAAACAGGAATAAGTTCATGTTAAACTGGGTTCATTTTGACAGTTATCAAAACAAAATATTCAAAACAGTTGATGCTTCATTTGAAAGACATTTCTGGCGTGTGAGTCGGTGAGTCGAAACAGGAATAAGTTCATGTTAAACTGGGTTCATTTTGACAGTTATCAAAAGAAAATATTCAAAACAGTTGATGCTTCATTTGAAAGACATTTCTGGCGTGTGAGTCGGTGAGTCGAAACAGGAATAAGTTCATGTTAAACTGGGTTCATTTTGACAGTTATCAAAACAAAATATTCAAAACAGTTGATGCTTCATTTGAAAGACATTTCTGGCGTGTGAGTCGGTGAGTCGAAACAGGAATAAGTTCATGTTAAACTGGGTTCATTTTGACAGTTATCAAAACAAAATATTCAAAACAGTTGATGCTTCATTTGAAAGACATTTCTGGCGTGTGAGTCGGTGAGTCGAAACAGGAATAAGTTCATGTTAAACTGGGTTCATTTTGACAGTTATCAAAACAAAATATTCAAAACAGTTGATGCTTCATTTGAAAGACATTTCTGGCGTGTGAGTCGGTGAGTCGAAACAGGAATAAGTTCATGTTAAACTGGGTTCATTTTGACAGTTATCAAAACAAAATATTCAAAACAGTTGATGCTTCATTTGAAAGACATTTCTGGCGTGTGAGTCGGTGAGTCGAAACAGGAATAAGTTCATGTTAAACTGGGTTCATTTTGACAGTTATCAAAACAAAATATTCAAAACAGTTGATGCTTCATTTGAAAGACATTTCTGGCGTGTGAGTCGGTGAGTCGAAACAGGAATAAGTTCATGTTAAACTGGGTTCATTTTGACAGTTATCAAAACAAAATATTCAAAACAGTTGATGCTTCATTTGAAAGACATTTCTGGCGTGTGAGTCGGTGAGTCGAAACAGGAATAAGTTCATGTTAAACTGGGTTCATTTTGACAGTTATCAAAACAAAATATTCAAAACAGTTGATGCTTCATTTGAAAGACATTTCTGGCGTGTGAGTCGGTGAGTCGAAACAGGAATAAGTTCATGTTAAACTGGGTTCATTTTGACAGTTATCAAAACAAAATATTCAAAACAGTTGATGCTTCATTTGAAAGACATTTCTGGCGTGTGAGTCGGTGAGTCGAAACAGGAATAAGTTCATGTTAAACTGGGTTCATTTTGACAGTTATCAAAACAAAATATTCAAAACAGTTGATGCTTCATTTGAAAGACATTTCTGGCGTGTGAGTCGGTGAGTCGAAACAGGAATAAGTTCATGTTAAACTGGGTTCATTTTGACAGTTATCAAAACAAAATATTCAAAACAGTTGATGCTTCATTTGAAAGACATTTCTGGCGTGTGAGTCGGTGAGTCGAAACAGGAATAAGTTCATGTTAAACTGGGTTCATTTTGACAGTTATCAAAACAAAATATTCAAAACAGTTGATGCTTCATTTGAAAGACATTTCTGGCGTGTGAGTCGGTGAGTCGAAACAGGAATAAGTTCATGTTAAACTGGGTTCATTTTGACAGTTATCAAAACAAAATATTCAAAACAGTTGATGCTTCATTTGAAAGACATTTCTGGCGTGTGAGTCGGTGAGTCGAAACAGGAATAAGTTCATGTTAAACTGGGTTCATTTTGACAGTTATCAAAACAAAATATTCAAAACAGTTGATGCTTCATTTGAAAGACATTTCTGGCGTGTGAGTCGGTGAGTCGAAACAGGAATAAGTTCATGTTAAACTGGGTTCATTTTGACAGTTATCAAAACAAAATATTCAAAACAGTTGATGCTTCATTTGAAAGACATTTCTGGCGTGTGAGTCGGTGAGAATGTTGCTCATCTTAGTTTATGTACATTTTGTGTTTTTAAAAGCATTAGAGTACACAGCTCTTTTTTGAATGATAAGAAAGAAGGTTTACTGCCGTTCATCTTCATTCTATAAATATGGTCACGAATGATCACGAATATTGGCTTAGGTTGTTGCCTGTGTCGTCATAAACGTTGAATGTTTGTTTTATCTGTAGGTGGTGGTTTGGGAGGAACTAGACGGGGTGGCCCTGAAAACAATGTCCGTCACTCCGGGAGAGAGGAACCATCGCAAGCAGCAGCGGCAAGGTGAGTGCTTTGCATTAGTATCAAATAAATTTATAAATAGAAGGCATTCAACTTTTCAGCTGATGTGCTATCCCTAAATAACAAGAATGCCATAGAAAACACTGGAAAACACAAGGAACTTTAGTGTGATTTGCCGTCTCCTTTTTTTGCTAATACAAAGTTTCCTGAGGAACTTAGTTCAGCCTGTTCAGCTTCGTGAACACTTAACCCAATGCTTTGTTTACAGGTCCCAAGGGGTCATATATTTGTTTAAAAAACAAAAAACAGCTAGCCCCCCCGAGATGAAATAATATAGTATTTTTTTACCACAACATTTTGGAATTTTTGTTTTATTGATTGTCTATCTGCAGACCCTCGAAATAAAAAACTAACTACAAGAAGATGTAAAAATATGTTTTTGATTAATGCAAGCAGCGTGTTTTCCTTTTGACTGTTGGCACAACAGCTACCCTGCTGATGAATAGTGTAGTTTTATTTATTTAAGCCTACTGAGTGAAGCTTGAAATTCAACAGACCCAATCTTTGATTTTTTTTTGAACAGAGATGAAGAGGATCGAGACAAAGATAAACACGAACGGCCAGATCGCAGCAGGAGTCACGATCGGGACAGGGAGCGCCGTCGGGATCGTGATAGAGGGGGGGATAGAGACAGGGATGTGGATCGCAGCGGTAGAAGGGATAGGGATAGGGACCGGGATCGTGACAAAGAACGCAGGGATCGAGATCGGGACCGTGATCGCGACCGGGATCGTGATCGGGACCGTGATCGGGACCGTGATCGGGAAAGGCGAAGGAGGGACCGTGATCGAGAGCGAGAGGGTGAACGAGATGTCGAAAAGGAAGGCGCTGAAGCAGAAAATGATGATAAGGACCAGGACAAGGATCTCCAAGAAGCCATTGAGAAAGACCGCGACAGGGACCGCGGACGAGACCGTGACAAGGACCGTGACAAGGACCGTGACAAGGACCGTGACCGGCGGAGGCGAGATCGCGACAGGGATCGTGACCGTGACCGTGACAGACGCGACAGGGACAGGGATCGCGGACGTGACCGTAAGCGAGAGCGTGATCGTGGCGATTACGGAGATGATGAGCCGCCAGATGTCAAGGTTAAGATCGAGGGAGCTGGTGGTGAGGATGTTGGTCTGGTCTCATATCCAGCTGATGATGAAGAAGAGGGTGTGCCTCAAGATGAAGAGGATGTTAAAATCAAGAAGGAAAAGCTTGATATGGGTTATGGTGACGTTGAAGCTGCCAATGGTTACAAAGAGTAAAATCTGAAGCATTTTAATCTGGAGGATTTTTATGGACTTACCTTCATACCAACTTGAAGCTTAAAAGTGCTTTGTGCCGTAAGTTGTTCCTTCTTAGTGGTTTTGTTTTGATTTTTAAAACTTGCTAGATGTCTTTTCGTTTTTTAAATACAATTTAAATGAGAACCGATTAACTTTTTTTATACAGTACATGTGATGTTTTTCCTTTATGCTTAAATATTCACAATGTAAATCATGCTGATTTGCTTGTGATTTTTGTCCCTGAGGTACAGTGTATGTGTTCTAACTTGTCTTGTTTGTCCGCTCAGAGGTGAGTGTATATATCAATAATTTGACCTGTGACACCGTTAGTCCACAAAATAGAACCCATTGTTAAAATGGCAGAGGAAATACGAGGGATCAATTTTGTGTTTCTGATTACCATAAGGCCTGGCTATCATGCAATTCTGCTCTTACATTCAGCACTCGAGTCTGTTTGCAGGGTTGGTGCCAAATATATGCACATTCTGTGTAGAAGAAGAAATGTTGGTACTGTAAAGTACACATGGGCACAATGCACTCACATTAAATATAGGGTCATAGATTGGTGAATGCTAAAAAACTTAATGATCATAAAAACTTAAATTGGGGAGAAGCACTGCAGCTGTTGATAAACTATTCTGAGGAAGCATTCCCTCCAAAGTAATATGGTTTGGATAATTGTTCACCCCAAAACATTTGAATCGGGCATGAATCTCTTCTTCGATTTTGGAGAGTTGGTGTCCATTCGTGAATGCTGCGGCCATGCCGTTGGTACCTGCTGTCTTCTCGCTAAATGTGGATGGATGCAACATTCTTGTGAAAATACTGTGTGTTTTTTGCAGTAGACACTGTATTCAGCTGAAACTTTCACATGTGACTTTTATTGTATTCTTCTTTAAAAAATTTCCTATAAACTAGCATTACGTTGATAAAAACCAATATATGACCCTACCTTTTATTGTGGATTTTTCTGATACATAAAGTGCAGATTTTTCGCCCAGACTGTAGAGTAATTTTGTGTCAGGCGCCCCGGTTGCTGAAAATGCTCTGGTGCTTTGCAAAATGTGATCACAGGGTGTGTCTAAAATTGAAGACCTAAATGTTAAGTTGGTTCTACTTAGAATTAGATTGGAAAGCTCAATTTGGGAATCTTTGCAGAGAAACATACAGAATTTCAATTTTGTCAAATGAAGGCATATATCAAAAGAACCACATTGTGTGTGTATCATGTGGGCAATTAAAGGCTTTGCCGTCCATGGCTGACTTGCAATTCCAGTATGTATTTGCATGTGATCCAACTTACAACCATTTCAACCTTTCCTACGTAGTGACCCATTGTACAACCTGCAGCGCATGCCTATCCTGTGTACCATTTTGGGAGTTAAAATATACACAAAGGAATGGGCTCCCGAAATGGTGGACGTGCCTTTTGCAGAGGTGTGTTCACGTTGTGTAGGGTAGTCATTACCATAATGTCGCATGGAGTAACTTTTGGGGTGTTTGCATTTTGCAACCTTTTGTTTATCCAACAGAATACCAATAGAAAAGATGCAAAATTGTTTCTTATTATTTCCAGCCTGTCAGTGTTACCATGTTAACAAAATCTGAGCAAGATTAAATACTATTCCTAACTAAAAGTGGGAAATTTCTTCTTTAATTGATCAGAACTACAGATTTGTCAATATCAAAGTCGTACAAATTCTTTCACTACATGTACATGTTCTATAATTATGCAGTGCTTGAAAACCACACAACAATTTATTTGTAAAAGAGTTTTGCGGTACTTGTTCCTGTGTATGTATAGACAAAACAATGAAAAAGATGACATTGTGATGTTTCCTTTGTTATCTAACATGTAGCTTTGTTTACGATACATATCTCAATGGAGACTTTGGGTCACTAGGTGGCAGCAGACTTACTGTTTTTTTCTCTGAAATGTGCGCTTTCTCAGAACTATACGTAAGAACTGTAAATTTACCTGGGTCCAATTTCATAGAGCTGCTTAAGCAGAATATGGTCCTCGTCTGCTAAGCAAAAATGTGTAGGAAACCAGTCGCAGACGGTACATGTAATCTGGTATTTCGGCTGGTTACCTTGTTATGGTAAGCAAAATTGTTTTGCGTTGAGCCACTTTTCATGCTTAAGTAGCTCTATAAATCTAGCATTCCAAAGTCTCCCATGGAGTTTTCACTGGCTAGTTCAATTGGTATATTTATTTCTCGAAGACTGAATGTTTGAATGAAAAGTAATTGTCCATCTCTTGGAACTTCAAGTAGGATTCAAAACCTTGCAGTAGTGAAAAACAGTGCATCAAACACAAGGCGTGATAGAAACACAGTTTCAAAATTAATCTCCGGTTTCGGAAATTCAAACACAGAAATTGTAAATCATCTTGCTCATTGTTGAGGGTTTGGTAAAGCATACATAAGAAACATGATAGCAGATCATACTTAATAATGAAATAATAAATTGTGCATTCTTGTGAAATTTTGTAGGTGCATCAATTTGTTTAAAATAAAATTTATGGAGCTTTAGGGGTGACCTGTGAAAAATAAAATGTCAATAAATGAAAGTGTTCTTGCGTAGTAGTGAATATTTTAGGAGTGTTAATTGCTGTATCACTTGATGTTATTTTCCCAATATTGATATAAAGGTCAAAGTTCAACATTAGAGTTAGTTGAATTAATACTGGTATAGACCTTTCTATTGCAATGACAGCCCAAGTTTTTGCCAACCGAGGTTGGAAAACTATGGAAAACAAAAACGGATTATGATAGCCACAATTTGTAACAATGTGACACAAAAATTGTTGGAAACAAGCAACCAATCATGTAATGGAAAGTTTGCAAAAAATGTTGAATTTGGTTCATAAAACATTTGTTAACATGATTGAATGTACTACTGACATTCGGCCGTCCATGCTAACCAGCGCAGTATGTTTATAAACAATGGAAAGGTCTGTAATGTAGCAGAGTAATGTCAATAGAATTATGGGATGGATGTTTGTTTATCTACTCCAAGACTGATGTAAATTACCAAGAGTGATTGACAGTAGTTGCACAAATTAAATAAAGTGGTAAAAAAAACAAGTGAACACAAATTCGGTAAAAAATAATAACACGGATGGGGTTCGAACCCATGAGGACTTACGTCCATTAGAACTTAAGTCTAACGCCTTAACCACTCGGCCACCGTGTTCGCATAGAATTGAAATGCAAGTATGCAATTTTATAGTGTATTAATAACAGTACGGGGGGGGCGGATGGGGTAGCGCCACCTAGCCTACGTTGAAAATAATCTCATTCGACCATCGCGCGCGCCCGCGACGGGGACTGGTCGAAGCTCCCCATGTACAAACGGATGTGTGTGTATGCACAGTACACACTATTTGAATTTACGGTTGCTCTCCGCTGCGTGCCGTTGAGACTGCCTGGACGAGTCCATTTTATCAGAGGGTATTGTTATCTTCAAATGTTGTAAATTCACAAAATCTTTACACCAGAAAACATTTGTAAATTGGTTTTTTTGCCTTGCCAACTGCTTCAGTAAATTAACTATTTAATAAACAACATATATTTAACCTAAACGACATGTATAACATATCTGTTTAAGATGTGTATGTTGCCTCAGAATTACAATTACCTGCGGCAAATGTTCCCGTCCGTCAACAGAGATCGTTTGAACGCAAAATAAGTATTGGCGGGATCCATTCTCTCCAAAAAAATCGTCAAATATCTAGAGGATGTACCGAGGGATTTTGATTAAACTTTCAGGAATGAAAGATCTATTCCTAAATATTACGTTAATGGAAAAAAATCAGAGGATGAACGATAATTTTTTTCACATTATGTCGATATTTGTAGCCATTTTAGGGGAGACCATTTGTAACGAAATTCCCACCTGGACCCATTCATACACGTTAGCCGCTGCAATAAACCAACGGAAAATTTTCGATAATATTTTTACGCACTTTATTTAAAATTAAGCATCTCAACAATTGAAAATACTCTTACGATATACACTGTTATGTTTTCAGTGCTGATAAAGAGAGAATTTTAACGGTATACATGGATTTCTTTTTGTTTTTTAATGGTCATTACCTATTTTTAAAATGGAGTGTACCCCAACAGCGATCGCAAATGATTGCGCAACACCCCTTCCGCCCCCCCCCCCCCTGTAACAGTACACGTAATTTATTGATCTTGGTAAAAACATGATGTTTTGAATCAGAGTATGCATTTTTAGAACGTTTTTGAGACATCTTTGAGTGACAAAGCGACCATTTACACGCAAGGAGTCTTCCAATTAAAATAGTATGTTTTTTTAAACTGAAGAGGGCGCCCCGGATGAACAAAATAATAAAATGTTGCTGCGGAAACAAAACAATATCACGATCACGTGACTAATATTGGTTTTTTTATCGCGTACGGTTCCCTGACGCAACGTCGTACTCTTTCACGCTGTGTTGCTCTTCTGACTAAATTGGAAAATCCACAGAAAATCTATGCGAAACGTCGCTAAGAAAAGCTTAGAAGGAGGATCGAGTAGGACGAGGGTAAGGATAATTATTTTCTTACGAAAAACACCAAATTTTGCGTATTTCTTTTGAGTTTAATTAAAAGCTGATAACAGGTAAGATACGTCTTATTAACCAAAGACAAGTGAAGAAGCAAATTGTAAAAATATGCAACTTTAAAATTAAAATAAATTAAGGTCAGTCACCTGATCACAGACTCAGTCACAGTCACAATGAATGTCAGATGTGTAATTTTCTAAATTTTCAACGTAATGTTTTCCTTGCCTTATTATTTCATTTGCTGAATAAACATTAATTTGGAAGCCAGTCATCATACTCCCTAATCTTGGGCAAATTTCTTAGTTCTGCTTCACGGTAAGAAGCAGAATTTTATGCTTATTTTTAAACTAAAAAAAGGTTGCAGATTTGCTAAATTGGCATTGGCAACCTTTCCTTTGCCATTCGGTCAAGCTTGCTAACAAAAAACTCTAGCCCAATCATTAACACTATCAGTCGCACAGCAAGATTGTTGATAGTCGACATTTGGGTGCCGTCAGTTGTTGGCTTTTAGTGCGACCCTTAAAGCATGCTTAAAGCAAAGTATACCTTTGTTTTTTGAACTGTTCAATTGTTTTAATCTTATAAAAATTATGTATATAATAAAAGCATAGAGAAAGGACAGTTACTAAAAGTAAAACAATAAATAAAACTAACCTGTGGAAATTTCATTTCTAAAGGTAGTGCGTTTTTGAGATATCGCCAAAAATCCAGAGTAATCGATTATGTCCACGCAGGAAGAATAATCCCTATTAAAGTAATAGGAATTTCATAGATGCGTTTCTCAGATTCAAACTTTGGGGCATACAATCTGCTATCTTTTTACATAACCACATTTTTACATAAACCACATCTCAAAATGCTAGCTATCGAAAGGCCTTGAAGCTGTTGTGGGCTTCTAACCAATACGTTTTTATTGCCATTAACTTTAAGAGTGATTACCAAACTTATACCTTCCCTTAACAAAGCCCATTTGTCTTTTCAATAAAGAAAATTATTTTGTCCATAATGACCCACCATACCCAGGGCTCGAATTTTACACTGGACCACACACAGGCCAGAGGCCAGTAATTTTAGTGTTGGGCCAGTAAACTTATGACCTAACAAGTCCGATGGTCTTGTGTTTTTCAATTGAATAACAGAAACAAATCATGTCCAAGTGTTGACTTTGGGTCTGATAAATTATCTTTTAATTCTATGAGTAATCAAGTATACTCTTCTCTTACTTGTCTCAGTTCGGGTTCATATAAAAGCAGTCAAATGCATGTTAAACTGTGTCAGCAATTTTTAATTTTCACATTTGAATCTGGTCTTGTAAAAAAATGTCTGGTCCAGTAAAGATTTTGAGCTACAAGCCCTGTAGTCTTGTGGATGTTCTCCCTAAATTCGAGCCCTGCATACCCCAAGCTTATTAAATTATGGGATAAAAACAAAATAAGGTTGCTATTAGTAACTAGTATTATGCAATCCCTTCAAATTGGGATGGAAAGATCGGTAATGCCAAACATGACCTACCTATATTTCTAGTACTTCCCAAGCCCTGGTAGGACGTCAGTCAGTGCCACTGCACTGACGTCCTGGGTATAAAGATCCTGTACAATACGAACACAATTTTAGGTACAAATTTTTCATATTTTTACCTGATTTGAGAAGCTGAAACTCCATTCATATTATTCTTGGTGTCCATAACTACACTTTTGATGAGTTCACAACTAACAAATACATCCATGGATGACATTATTTCCGAAAATAAGTCTGAGTTGTGCACTTAGCGATGTGACCATCGTGTACCAATTGACTGTTAAGGCTCATGTGCGCATGCGTGATATGCATAGCATACTACAAAAACCGCGCATGCGCGTAAGCATTCTCAAGCGGTTCACAAGCTGTCAGTTTAGGCTGTCGCAACGAATGCGTCAATTTCCATTTTATTTTCACAATAATGTCATCCAAGGAAAAAATTTACAATTCTGAATAGAGCAGGCGTAAAGTTCAGGACACAAAGAATATGTGAGTCAAGTTTCAGCTTCCTCAAAAAGGTAAAAATGTGAAAAAATGTATCATAAATTTTTTCGCAATGACAGAGCACCTTTATACCCTGGACTCCGTCGCGTTGTATGCAACGGAGGAGTCCAACCTGGGCTAGTACTTCCCCATGGACCTACAGAGAACCATTCATGCCATATCTATGGTTGTGTACAAGAAAGTGTTTGAAATTGCAGATAACACTGAGGAAACTAAGACCAAGATTCCAAGAACTTGGACATTTATTGGCAAATGTCAACGATTTTTGGAGTATAACACATAAAAAGGAATTTAATAAGTAAGAAATTTAATATTAAAACTATTGTACTGTAAAAAAATTATTCAGTTCAAGGTGGAAATTCATGTACTAGAGTTTGTAAAATTTTCCTTTGAACAAAAAACTTTCTGTTGTGTAAGAATCTTTATTTCAAGCTTGAGTGGTGAACATTGTGATCTCTCTCTGTTGTTTATGTCAAAACAAATCGTTAACAAGATGATAAATTACTTTGAAATTACAATGTAGTTGCTTAATTTTCATCAGAGCTTCATGCAGCTACTTATCCACTATGAAGTGGGGGACAATGGAAAAAATGAATTTATAATTTAGCATTATATTTTTGATCATGATTTCATTTACGTGTTTCTGAACATTGTAGGTAAAGTACTTCATCTACGAGTAATGTTTATTTCTTCTTACTTGCGTTGACGTAACTACATTAGCAATGGATAGCCATGACATAACTTGAGTAACAGCTAACAGGTGAGTGACAAAATGTTAAACCTTTTGGTATTACCGTAATTTTCGGATTATAAACCGCCCGGCGTATAAACCGCAATGCTCCAAAATATGGAAAAAATATTTAGGTGTCAGCGTATAAACCGCGCGGGCGTATAAACCGCGGCCAAAATGTTAAAAAAACCAACCTCAAAACACGGAAGTGAAGTTCGCAAAACTGCGTATGGTAAGCTTGGGCGATATTGCTTTTTTTCATTCACGATACATCGTCAAAAATATATCGCGATATTCGATGATATCGCGGTTAATTTGTGACGTGAGTTGATGAGGGAACCCACTTCAGATTTAAAAATAGTGTTAAAACTGAAGTGCCGCGAATTGGTTATTGATGTAAGGAAATTTGATAAAGGCTGTAAGGCTCTCCATTCTAGCCATGGTTTTATTCTTCATGTTACCCGAAGCACCACGAGCGCAATTGGCACAGGCTGATTGGCTGATTCCTGACCGGCCGCTTTCCGATTGGCCGATCGCGTGAATAATTATGACGTAGTGCTTCTCACAGCTTTCCGATTGGCCGATCGCGTGAATAATTATTACGTAGGGCTTCTCACAGCTTTCCGATTGGCCGATCGCGTGAATAATTATGACGTAGTGCTTCTCACAGCACTGCCATAGTATTCATCACCTCGATCCCGCTGATGTGCTTGCATGCTCCTAACGTGGTAAACTTTATAGTTAGGGGGTGAAGGAATGGCGGCGTGTAGCTGTGGGAACGAAAAGGCAAGGGAAATTCCCTTTGTGAGAAATCGCATATGGAGCATCGGAGATATATCAGCATATGGAGATCGCTGGGATAAATAGACAGGGGACCAGTCTAGTCTAACTCGAGTTTCGCTGATTGTTCATCTCTGAGGGGGGACTGAACTCTAACAATAGGGCGGTTGATAAACGTTTTATAAAGGCAACACGGAATACAAATGAGGCGGGATTTTCAACAGGCATTTTCAACAGGATTTTGTCACCACACAGGCATGTTTTGCAGGATTTTTTTTTCGTTTAATAACATTGTTTTTATTTAGAACATTTTACAAACGATCTTTCTTTATAAAAATGCTGTTTTTTTTCTCTTCCATATTTATACGTCGGCGTATAAGCCGCCCCGAGAATAAACCGCAGGAGTTCAAAAAAAAAATACGGTATATTGTAAAGTCCCACTAAATCTTATTCATATTTTTCAGGAATTTGTCAGGTTTTGTGCAGGCCAAAATTACAGATGTTTTTTTAAAGGCTGGGTATACTTGTGGTAATTGTCAAATACCAGTATCCTGGTGTATCCCAACATTTATGCATAAAATTTATAAGCAAACCTTTTACAATTTTGGGCTCAATTGGTCATCGAAGTTGCAGGAAAATAATGAAAGAAAAAAAACACCCTTGTTGCATGATAGAACTCTGTGCTTTCAGATGCCTGAGAAAGACTTCATGCCTGAAGCCTTTTTCGGATTCCAATTATTGGATGAAAATTACCTCTTTCTCTAAAACTACATTATTTCAAAAGGGGTCGTTTCGAACAATGTTTTGTAATATCAACAGCTCTCCAGTGCTCTTTATCAAGTAAGCTTTAATGGTCTTTACTTTTGGAGTAAATACCAAAGATATACACTCTCTTTATATCTAAGCAGAATATTAGATTATAATAATAATAATAGTGGCTTCTTATATAGCGCTCAGGTCCGTCACTCAGTGATGCTCATGGCTCTTCAACATTATTACCCCTGGTCACTGGGCCATTTTATTGCATTCCTTAACCCTTGGGAGTATACAGCCTGTGCTGCCAAATATGTAGCGCATCAAGCTAAATCAATCACAAGAACCATCTCTGCCCTCATTAGCAGAGTCCAAACAGTTGGGTGTTGAGTTACCATAGAAAGTGTTTTGGACGACACATTAGGGTCTCTAGGCAAGAACGTTAAAGATTTGTGCTTTAAAGAGGGGCTCTAAGGCCAAATTCAGTTTTGTAATGCACGCAATAGAAAGTCAGGTCGTCCACTTAAGCTTTTGGTGAAGTAGCCCCTATTGAGCTCCATATGGCTAAAAAGTGTTTACATGTACATGTCACACTAAGGAAATAAAGAACAAGAACAGGAATAATCATTGGCCGATCTCCATGTTTGGGGATTATTTATTATTTTGCTGAGAGACAATATCTTTAAGGTGGAAATAGAGTTTGTAAAAATGGCCTTTGAACAAAAACTTTCTGTTGTGTAAAATGTGTGCTTCATGCTTGAGGGGTCAAAAAATGCGGTCACCAGCAGTTGTTTGTGTCAGAACAATTCGGTCAGGAAATGTTTAACACCAAAAACAATCATATCTAGTCATTAAGATTTCATTTTTAAATATTGTCTCAAGTTAAAGTTTGAAAGTTTTGATGTATTTACAGGTACCAGGGAGGCCGGGGAGAACTACATGTACATGTAGCTAGCTGGCTCTTGAGTGTCATCATTTCAGTTTGAGTCTTTGGTGTGAGATTTCCATCTTTAATTCTCACCAAAATATTGTCCAGAATCATCCTCGAGGAATCATAACAAGATATTTACAGTGACTGTAAGTTATCATTTAATAGTAAAATAAATAATCAAAATTATCAGAAGCGATGACACAAAAATTGCACAGAATGGAAGATTTTTTTTTTTTTTTAAAGACTGGTCACCAGGCCAGTGCCTAAACCACAATATGGGGATACGCCTGTACCGCCAACAAAGAACTAAAAGTTACTTATTATGTACATGTAGGCCTATCCATATTTAAAATTATTGTATTTGTAAACTGTCCCTCTGTTGAGTTTTTTTGCCACTTCATGTTTATCAGCAAAATTATTCTTGACTGACTATACAGCAGGAGATTTATAATGAACGAAATACATTCAATGTTTTATGTAGACCCCTTGCACTACGCGGAACACACCTCCGCACATGATGTGCGCCCTTCCATTTTGGGAGTCAGCTCTATGACTCCTTTGTACAGTTTGACTCCCAAAAAGGAAGGGCGCTCATCATGTGCAGAGGTGCAGTCCGCATTGTGCAAGGAGTCTATAGGCCCTAACTCACACATACATGTAGATCCTTGTCATTTTGAGCAATTTTACCAGTGAATACAAAACAGACAAGGAAAGTTATCCACCCCACACTCTGGAAATTCTTTTTAGGAAAAAACCTTCTAAACAACATGGGCCACTCCGTGGAGACAACAACCGTTTTCACCGTGACCCGACCTTGCGTCGTTTGGACAAACGAGCAGGAAACGACGCTGTAAAGCGTCACTTTGAAGTGCCCCAAGCATTCTATATTTATCAATATAGGACTCCGGTATTGAATTTTGGAGCAATAATTGTCGGGGCAGTAAATATGTTACATGGCTAAATAAAGTATGACACTTGCTGTATGTTCCTCCAATCAAATGACAACGATCTATGTGTGAGCTATGTACATGTAATGTTAATTATCTCCCCAATTGTTACGTACATCAATTAACAACATCAACTAACAGCATGAAGCATTCCTGTAAACTGTTCAATCATTGAAGTTTGAACTTTGATCACTCATCTTTGTAATATGACATGGTGGTCGAGCAGATAAGAAAACCAGACTCAAGCTCTGGTGTTTCTGATCAGCAGAGTGTGGGCTCGAGTCCCTGTCGTCACACTTGTGTCCTTAAGCGAGACACTTTAACCATTAGTTTCTGTGTCCTTCGGATGGGACGTAAAGCCGTTGGTCCCGTGTGTTGTGTAATGCACTTATCGTAAAGAGAAGGGGTTTGCCCCGGTGTTCCTGGTTGATCGGCAGCATACTGCGCCACAGCACCTTGTAAATGTAAACCATTGGTACTATTTAAAGGAATAGGTCTCATAATTCAAAACCATAGCTCCGCATACCTTGCAGGGAAAAAACCCCTGAGCACTTTGATACTCCCAACGGGTGTTATAAAGCGCTGTATAAGAACTCAGTATTATATGATATCTCATCTGTCTGCTTTTTGTTTTCAGGAAGGGAATGTTCAGTTTGATGGCGAACTGTTTCCAGTGGATGAAATCGAGGCGAGAACCGCCAAAGTAAGTTGTCTTTGATATAAAGTTTTGTCGATGGATTCCTTATTAATGACTGTTAGCACGGAGTCAGCTGTATGATCCATCCAACAGTGAACAGTTACTTTATTAATGTTACTTTTTATAAAATCGTTCTGGACGGTGCCAGACAATCAACTCCGTTACATTCCTTCTTTCAGGTTATTCTTAAGTGACTTTTACAATTGGCATGCATCATTACGCTTCCATTAATAATAGTATTAATGCTTTTATTTAACAACATTACAGCATGCCACTTGTCAACAGGGGGCGCTAGCGTGGAAGGTGCAGGTGCGCGATGTAAACACAACATTCTTTACATCGCGCACCACGTATCAATTATTATAAAGCAGGTGCGGCACATTGCATGCGCGACCCTATCGCTGCATACCTAATTCAAATTACTGATAATTAATTGTATAATTAGTTGTATAATTTCACATCACTATGGTGTGTTTTCACTGCCAAGCTGTGCTAGCACTTTTTAAAAAAGTCACAGCCAAATTGAAGCCGTGCTAAAAGTTATCTTTATATATATAAATAACACAATTTTGTGTCAGTTTTTTTAGCAAGAAGTGGCGGGAAAGGCCTGGGCTTGCAGCCAATGTCTTTATAATGATGATTAAAGTATTTAGAATCGCTATTGTAAGTGAAACGTAGTTTCACTGTAAGCCATGCCCGCTTGGCACAAACTGGCTGCACTGATTACCAGATTCTATAGGAGTTGCATTAAGCTAGTTATTCCTTTTGATGATTTATGCTAGAAAAGTGTAATAATTGGATTTTTACATCTTAGGCCGATTTCACAAAGAGCTAATACTGACCTTAACTGCGAATCAATCTTAATTGTCGAGCAAAGTGTGATGTCACAATACAAATCACTATGGTAATACTGACAACTCATCATACGATGAATCTTAGTGCTTTGTAAATCAAGCCCTGTTCTTCAGCTGATGGTCTTCTACTGAGGCACAAAGTCAATGTGCTTTACAAAAACTACATCAATTAGTCGACATTTTATACAGACACTACAAGTAAAACATTAAACTAATTGAGTAAATTGCATCAAGAGTAAAGTAAAAGTTTCAATTAAATGGGAATTAAAATGACAAAATACATAAATTATATGAGAGGATGAGTTACCAGCAACACATTAACCCACAGCCATAATCCTCGGCCTGTCTTTTACAGTAAACCATTAAGTGTAATTAATTACGATTGAAGTCAGTTCAAATGACTCAGGCTCGATCTGAATTTAGCGGCTACGGCTACGACTATTGCTAAGGGTGTTGCCAAGAACAACCTATACTCCAATGCATGATGACACAGTGATCCAGACATACATGTAGCCGTAGCCGTAGCCACCAGTTCAGACACTGCCTCGGGTACCTTGATGGACATTCTCTTGGAATGCAAAGGGAGGGGTAGGTTTATTAAGTCGGATCATTTTCTTCACTTACAGAAAAGTAACCCTTGCCCTGATTGGTCTTGACAATGCGGGGAAGACAACAACCATCTTGGGTATTCAAGGAGGTAGGTGTGATAAGAGTGTTTAGGAGCCGTCCAAAGTTAAACAAATTTCAAGGTTTTCAAGACCCCCTCCCCCACCCCCAAAGTCGTACTTTTTGTCCCCATATTGATGCACATACTTTGTGTGTGTACACTTTTTTTGTATCCCCCCAAAAGCACAAAATTAGAGTTGTTATAATATGTGTTCTGTATTGAACTTATTTATCATGAACCTTGTGCAGCAATTCAGTACCAAAAGGGTTAACCTTTCAGTCACTATACTGCCTGAAACCGCCCGGCAATTTACTCTCTGAACCCCTCGAGAATACAAAACACTTTGTATTTTAGGTTTTACACTGGCTAGAGGCTCTCAAAAAATAGTCTTAGATTGAACTTGTTGACATTTTGTTCTGGTTTGAAACAACAATACAGTTGAAAAAGTTGTGTGCACAACTTTCCGTGCAGCACTAACCCAAGTTTTCTAATTTAGTTGATATTTCTTTTTATTTTCAAGTTCAAAGCTTGAGTTTGGTAGAAGCAGTAAAGATTTTTTGCTCTACAAAAAAAAATCAAATTTGTATCTCAAAAAAATAATCTGAACAGAAGTTTATTATGATTTCTAGATACTACATTAACCCAGTGACTTTTCCTTGCCCCATTCAGTAAGTAAATGACTTACATTGAAGTTTTGCACAAGTGCTAGTAACAAGTAACCTTGTAAAGATTTAAATTATACTCTATGTTTTTAGAATCACAAGATGACGTAGCTCCAACTGTTGGTTTTGTCAGCACCAACTTTAAATTTGAGAAGTTTGATGTCACCGTTTTCGACTTGGGAGGAGGGAAGAAAATCCGACCCATCTGGAAGAGCTACTACGCTGAGATCCATGGGGTGGTGTTCGTGCTGGACGCCAGCGATGAGTCACGCTTGCGGGAGTGTCAGGACGTTCTCCAAGAGGTCCTGAAACAGGAACGGATTGCTGGGAAACGGATCCTCATGTGAGTGCTGTTATATGAAGCTACCATCCATGAAAAATATCAATCTTTGGGTGGGTTCAATCCTGGCGTCATTGCAATTGTGTTGTTCAGCAGGATTCATGTTGCTTCTCTGCGCCCAGGAGTACATGGATACCTGTGAGGGCTGGGATGGTTTTTGATTGATAGCTTTGTGCATCCAGCTTTGAGCGTTGATTTGAACACCATGGTAGAGAAGTATTCTATGGGGAGCTTTCAAAAGGACATGGGAATCATTACCCACAGTTTGGCAGCTTTAACCTGGGCTCAATTTTACACAGCTTTAGCTAAGCACAACAATAACATGCTAACCAGAATAAGGTTACCAGTCAAAATAGCATTTTGCATGCACCATCTGTGACTGGCTGTCTGCTCATTTTTGCTTTGCCAATTTCATGGCACTGCTTACCATGGGATTCTGTGCTTATGGTGCCCTGTAATCAGCGTTATAGCTAGACAATTTTTAGTGGTGGGTGTGACTTCACTGACTTGGACCTGTTTGCGGAATGAGCGAAGCGATTCCAGCGAACGGAGCCCGCGATTAGCGAGTGTTGACACCGACACCAGAGATGTAAGATTATCGTAGAATCAGCACTGCGTGGAATTATGCCATTTAAATCCCAATCCTGACTGCTACACTAGCGCTAGCTCACGATCACACACGTAACACGTGCGTATCATGCAGAGATGCCACTGTGGTAACAAAAACAAATCTGAAAATTATTTGTCCTTAGGCCAAAAAGAAAATAATAATCTGCCGAGCGAAAAATACCCACAATTCAAAGCACAGCGCGAACGTGTTTACACGACAGTGCGCAATCTGAAAATTGCGCAAACTGGTGCTCGATACGATAGTGTAGCTGCCTATTCTGCATAGCGCAAATTTCAGATTGCGCAAAAGTTTCTCCAATTTGTTGCGGCGCAAATCTGTTGATTGCGCTCGACAGATGAACGAGAGTGGGCGTAACATTAGACAACAACACGCGGCAAAACGGAAAAATTATTTATTTTTTCTCAAATTGAAAACATGTTCCCTGTACAATTGCAATTTAAACAAGAATAAAGACAGAAATACGAATGTAAGTACTACTTTTCTTCACAAATAGTTACGTTTACAGCAGTTTTTTATGTGAAATTAGTGCCGGTCGGAAGCAGTGTTTTTCATCAGAAGTGGTGGGTGGAAATCCTCGGTGCCGGTCGGGCCCGCCCGGCGCCCACCACCGTAGCTAGAACACTGCCTGTAATGCGTGTGATTCTATGGTCCATGAGGTCAGAATTCCCACCTTATGCACAGTCGTGAAATCAGGCCCTGTTTTGTGTTTGCCCGGTCCCGGTGCCTAAACCAAAGCCGCTGTCTAACAGTCTCAGTCTAAAGGGATCAAACAATCTAACAAATTGATGGCGAATTTTTAAAGCAATGAAATTCTTGCAAATTTTCTTATATTTTGTATTCATTTATTTACTCTCTTGACAGCCTTGCCAATAAGCAGGACAAAGAGGGCGCTCTTGATGAAATTGACATCTGCGATCAACTCAGTCTGGAGGACATGGTGACTGATAGTAAATGCCCGTGTCGTGTGGTAAGACAACAATTCTCACCCAGCGGGGTTTAACTTCAATTAGCTGCCAGTACATGGATCTGTCATGTCTTGCTATAAGGAAATAAAACACAAACTAAGCACTGTGTATATAGACCTTATGCACATTACATCATTTGGGTAGACTTGTCAAAATAAGTATTACAGGGTTGAACAAAGAACAATTTATTAGAACGACCTGTTAAAGGAGCAGATGTCAACTTTCCAGAATTAATAACAGAACACCGTACCCAGTCTTTACAGTCATAAAACCACAAACCACAGTGGGATGGTGTACAAAGCAAAATGTATATCGAATTGTAGGGGATTGAAAGACCAACAGAAGGGATGTCAAACAATCTTGCTGGATAGTGTTTGGGGCCAACGCTGTAAAGAAGTCAGGTCTCCTTATTTTTTCTCTTTCTGTTGGCTTCGTTTAACTGTTAGGGAAATTTTGAAATGTGTTTCAATGTTATTTTATAGGTAAAACGGTTAACCGGTCAAACATCCCAACGTTAGAATCTAATAGTGCTTTGTGACATTGAGCCCTCTGACCTGTTTCAAGCAAGGTGCTTCTCTTAATTGAGTTCAGATATAAGGTACATTAATACTCTGCGATGTAAGTGTTTATGTATATTATTGGTGTTGTCATTCACAGGAGACGTGCTCGGCCGTAAAGGGAATTGGGAAGAAGATGGATAAGTCTGTGAATGTAGGCCTTCAGTGGCTGCTCCAGGGCATCCTGAAGGACTGGCCGATACTGACTGCCCGCGTCGCCAGGGAGCTGGCAGACCAGAAGGAAGCAGAAGCTATTGAGAGAAAAGCCAAGATGGAACGGATACGGAAGAGAAAAGAAGAAAGGTTAGAAACTTTTGAATTTCATCTTTGAGAGGGCTAGGCCATTTTCATTTTGCAAAGGACACTTCCCTTGGAACATCTCAGAGTCTATGGGAAACTTATGAAGGGGCACCAATGCCAAGAGAAGGGCAACAGAGATTTTGTCCTCCACGGCCTCTGTGTAGTTCCAGGCCTGATGTTTACTGCACTCCCTTGAAGAATAGCAGCACATGACCCAAACTCTTTTTTTATGTGAAGAGAAACAAAATGAATGTTATTTTAGAAATGTAGATATTTTTATTAACATGGGACACATTCGAAAAAGTTACTAGCGATGCAAGTACCAACCACTTTGGTTCCACGTATCTCAAGGTGTTAGCCAGGATTTGGTAAAAGGGTGTCCAAATCTGCTGGAAATTTAAAAACTGGGTGTCCAAATTGTTCACTTACAATACATTTACATGTAAATGACAGATGAAACAGGGTGTCCAAATTTAAAACAGGGTGTCCAAAAGACACCCAGACACCCCTCTGGCTAACACTATGAGTCGTATCTTGCTTTAATGTGTGAAGGAAGCAAACTCATGCACCTGAAAGGTTCCAATGTTCGAATACGCGCAAGACTTGCACAAGGACATGACATTTTCTATGACATATTTGGTAGATTAAATCTTGCAGCAACTTGCGGTCACAATATGAAGTTTTGTATAACCCACTTGCAGCTGCTTTGGCCTCTAAAGGGTTAAGGTACAGAAAGCTTCCATCATTTTCAAGGTGCTGTTCCTCATCTATCATTCAATACACGACACATCTCCTAAATACATCTAGGATTCAATACAGCTAACTGTTCCTACAAGAGGGCTTGGCTCTACAAACACAACGCTCCTCAACATCCCTCGTTCTAAACCCACTCGGGGATACTGTTCTTTTTCACATGCTGGAGCATCTCTTTGGAATGCTCTTCCACTGAACCTCAGACTAGTAGACACTCTCTCCAGCTTCAAAACCAACTTGAAAACTCACTAGTTCAGTATTAGCTTTAAGTGCCGTCATTAGCAGAGTTCCTTTTTCTGTGCGCCAAAAGTGTCTTTCTGTACAGACATGGCGCTCTACAAATACCCGTTTTTACTAAGCAAAGCAGGGCTCAATTTCATGACACCGTTTACTGCGGGATTCTGCGCTTTATCATATTTATGGCCCATGGAATCACGCACTTTACAGGGTGCCGTTAGGGTAGAATTCTTTGACGAGCAGTGCCATGAAATTAGGCCCAGGTTGTTGAGATACTCGGTAGCTGGTTACTTTGAGCTTTGAATGTTATGTGGGTCTGTTTCAGGGAGCGCAAGGAGGCAGAAGAGAGGAAGCGTCTTGGGATTGAGGAACCTCCAGAAGTAGATGAGGATGTCATCATGGGAGATCCCTTCAAGGCTGTCGACAAAAAGACTCTCCAGAAGCAGGTCAGTTTACCCTGTCCAAAGGTTTGCCAATGTTTCAGGTGAAACGAGTCGTGCGCCACTAACAATGGTGAGCGTTAGCAACGTCAGCGAGCGTATTTCTGAGGCCGTAAGCACACAAGTCGAATGGGATTGCGCGTACGCGTTACTAGTGCATAGAACTCGAGCATGGCAGTCCTCCAGCATTACAATAGACCCCTTGCATAACGCGGAACGCTAAATGGACCCTAAGGTCACGCACACTATTTTACGCACAAAGAACACCTATCGTCCAATCATCTGCCTCCTTTGACCTCAGTGAGGCCGCCTTTTGGCCTCAGTGAGGGCGCTTTTTTAGCGTGTGATGTCATATGCAAGGGGTCTATAGAAATGTGTCGCCAGTGAGAAGGGTCCATACAGGGATGTGATTTCTCTGTGTTTTTCCGGAAATCATTTTTTTCGCCCCCAGATTGCAGAGTCGGGCTTTTAATACCAAATAAAAATATATATTGGTGGGCTTCGCGCTTGCAAGCTTTCGAGCTTTCCGCTCACAGTTCAGGTTTTTTTTCAACAGCCTATCACATCCCTGTCTATATAGCTCAGATAAGTAGACGGCATCGTTTTGTTGTTGCAAATGTTTTGATAAATGAAATAGTTAGGATGAAGTTTCTTTTTTAAGTGGGAGCTATGAAATTAAATCCCTATTGGTCACCTTATTGACATCGGCTGTGTCAAATGACGAGGATGTTTGTGTTGTCTAAAACAAATATAATGCATTTTGTTTGTGCATTGTCAAAGAATGTAATCACTCAGTGAAATTTGTCTTTATTCAATCGCCTCGTGAAATGGATTTTCACCTCTTGATTATATTCTGTGACAATGCACTCATATGCATCCAATATTTTTATAATAAGTACTTGCAGGTCAGCGTCTGTACTCAATAAATGTTCCCACTCTTTTACAAGGCCCAAATTTTATGCCTGTAATTTGTTTGTTTATTTTTAACAGGCAGAGAAAAAGAAGGCCAACAAAACAGGGGGGAAGAAGGAAAATAAGGAAAATGTTGACCCAGAGAAACCCAACAACAACCAATCGGCATCTTCAAGAGATACATGTATGACAGCAGTGGCTGGAGCAGACAAGGGGAACGTTGACACGGACTCTCGAGTATCCCAGAGTGCATCTGGGGAGAGAAACGCACAGGCTGAAAAGCGGCTTCAGAGTGGAGCGTCAGGGGAAGCGTTGGTTAGAGAAGACAGGAACGAGAGAGGGGTACATGCAGAGGCTGATCCAGAAATACAGCCATCAGCATCTGATGGTGCAGATAACGTTGTACCACAAGGTAAAACTGATATAATGTAGACTGCACTGTTCAACTGGAAATAATCCTCAATAATTGTATTTACATTGAGGATTTTACAAGGAACAGTCGAAAAGACACTTGTGTCAAGGCTTAATTGTCAATAAAGATATAATAGAAGTCGCCTTAAACATTTTAGTTGAAAACATCTTGGCCCAGTTTCATGGCTCTGCTTACCGCCGAATTCTGCGTTTCCTGCACATATAATTATGTACTTTACAGGCACTGAAAGCGCATAATTTAGCGGTTAGCAGAGCCATGAGATTGGGCCCTAGTCTGGCTGGTTGTATTGAACCAATTGTTTCTGTGCTAAATTGTTATGCTTGGCAACACAATGACAAATTTCTGCCGTGATTCTGTTCCCATATGATCACGGATCAGAATACCAACTGGACCGTTGGCCCGAGTCCAGTAATTTACATGTAGGTGCCTTCACATGTGAGGTGTTGTGGCCGAGCGGATAAGAGCACCGGACTCAAGCTCTGGTGTTTCTGCTCAGCAGAGTGTGGGTTCGAGACACTTAACCATTATAATAATAATAATAATAATAATAATATAGAACATTTATAACGCGCACAAATCCGCAAAAAACGCTCATGGCGCAAACAGAGCAACATGGTCATAAAAACAAAAGCAACGTACACAAGTACATAATAGTAAACAAGATGCAATCATGATTTACAAATGGAAAAACTGAAATAAGCATTTACACATGATCCCGACCATAAGTGCTTTGCATGAGATGTGTTTTTAACCTGTTTTTGAATGTCTCAAGTGATGGAGAAGTACGAATATTGTAGGGAATTGCGTTCCATAACCGGGGAGCTGCGACAGAGAAAGCTCTGTCGCCCCAGGACCTAGATGATTTAGGCACAACCAAGAGTAATTTAGCAGCTGATCGCAAACCAGACCGGGGTGGATTATATAATTCAAGTAGATCAGAGATTATTGTTTCGTCCTTCGGATGGGACGTAAAGCCGTAGGTCCCGTGTGTTGTGAATGCACGTAAAAGAACCCAGTGCACTTATCGTAAAGAGAAGGGATTCGCCCCGGTGTTCCTGGTTTGATCGGCAGCATATTGCACCACAGCACCTTGTAAACCATTACATGGTGCTATGGAATAGGTCTCAAACTTCAAAAAGTAGCTCCACATTATACCTTGCAGGAAAATACTGACTGTTGAAGCGCCTTGAGCGTCACTGAGTGACGGATATGAGCGCTATATAAGAAGCCACTATTATTATTATTATTATTCACAATCTAGCGAGTTCTGTGGCTTTTTTTTTTTTTTTTTTTTTTTTTTCAAAACACAAACCTTTTTAGATTTGCTAATGCACACTTTAGCAAGTCAAAAACCTAAAAAGTTCAGCGAATAATAAACGATATTAAGAAATACAATTGGTATTCTAATGTCCAGTAAAATTTCTAAGCGACCAGACCTTCATAAGCCTTTTGGAGTTATGCCGGACACAATGCTACAACACTATAAGGTTTGGGTAAATTTGTCTGTATACACCCAAACTAAACAGTGTACTCCTATAGTGTCCGCCATATCTCAAAAAGGCTAATTATTTTGAAGTACAAGCTTTAAAGATGTGTGAATTATCTTTGAGTGTTTTTTTGTGCAATTTTTGTCCACAGAGAAGAAGAAGAAAAAGAAGAAGAAATTAAAGAAGAACAACAAGTTGGCACCTCTACCTCTGGACGGAGGGCCGGAAGAGTTGGCCCCACCTCTAAGTGTTCCATCCTGGGCATCGACTATGAATCAACGGCCACTGACTAGACCAGCCCACCAGCCGACCTTAGATCCTCTACCAGAGCGGATTAGTCCGAGGCTCGGCCCCATTGAGACCAAACCATCATGTGAGTATGAATCATCTCAGAATGCATATCATCAAGGGAGTTTCTCAAAAGACGGGCCCGTTCTAGGCGCAGATGAAACGTTCCCGTAGGCATACACCCGCACCAGGGAACAATTTCATCCAGCAATTTTGCCTAGCAAAATATTTAGACTGAACTTGTTTTTTACACACTGAATGCTAATATTGAGTAGCAGCTCCTGATTTTTGAGAAGCAACTGATGCATTTTGTGTAGCAATTTGCTCTGCTGTACAAGGGAAATCGCTCACTGCGCACTCCAATGGACAATACACAAAATGCATGTGATATGCAACATTTATTGTACATGACTGATGGACATGAGACAATGTCGGGATCCGTACAATTATTCATGTTTTTAGTTTTTCATTGACTACCACTAATCAGTTTTATTTGCAATACTTGGATGAAAGCTTATAATTTTCTTGAATTTATACAATTTGCAATCTAAATAAAACAAATCTGAGACCACTCAGCCCCATGGTTTGAATATCCAAGAAGGAAATGACTAATAACCTTTTGTTTTTGCCTTCTCCTTTTCCCACACAGTTATCCACTTTATTAGTCTGCCCTTCATTGTATTAACTAATTATTTACCTCTCTTCTAACCTTCCATTTTGTCCTTTGTGTTCCCAACTTCTTGTGGTCAAGCTATCCCCTTCCCTTCATAACCCCCCCCCCCCCTTTGTCTTCATAATCCCTGCTTACCCCCTGCCTTCTCTGAATGCTTTCTGCTTTTCTCCCTCCACTCTCTCTATTCATGTATTTCCACTTGACTACTCTTGTAACTCTTGTCTGCTTGTATGTGTGTTGTGTGTTGTCATTTAGCCTTCGAGAAAGACTCTGCTAGGGTCGAAATGTCAGGCCACTAACTTATTTTTTGCTTTTTTTTAAAACAAATCTGGTCAAATCGGCCAAAATCAGACCTACATCTTTAATGCAGGGATGTGATTCCTCCCTTTTTAACCGGAAAAAAAATAAATCCCGTTTTTTTGCCCCCCCATCAAAAATAAAAATAAAACAATATTTTTTTTCTTTAAAGGCACTGCACACGTTTGGTAATTACTCAAAATATATATTAGCATAAAAACTTACTTGGTAACGAGCAACGGAGAGCTGTTGATAGTATAAAACATTGTGAGAAACGACTCCCTCTGAAGTAACGTAGTTTTTGAGAAAGAGGTAATTTCTCACTAAAATAATAAAAGACTTCTGGCCAGAAGCCTTTTATTCCTATCTGAAAGCACACTAATTTGTACAACAAGGGTGTTTTTTCTTTCATCATTTTCTTGCAACTTCAATGACCAATTGAGTCCAAATTTTCACAGGCTTGTTATTTGATGCATATGTTGGGATACACCAAGTGAGAATACTGGTCTTTGACAATTACCAAACGTGTTCAGTGCCTTTAAATCAAATTCATAAAAAATGAAGATAAAACCATCGATAACGCCCCAGATTGCAGAGTAGGGCTTTTAAAACCAAAGATAAATGTTATTAGTGGGCTTCATGTCGCAAGTTTTTTTTCACTTTGCGCTCAGAGTTCAGGGTTTTTTTTCAACAGCCTATCACATCCCTGTTAATGTTGTAATTTCATCAAATAAATGTTAAGAAAAACTAATGCTTTTGTTTACCTTCTGAACCCTTCTTCTCCTCTTTCCAACAGTAAATGGTGACAAGTTAATTGGTATTCCGTCAACGAGGAGCCAGCCAAATGTAGATCAAGATGATGATGTCATAACATGACGAGCACATATGATTGAACTCACTTAACCAAAGTCAATGCCAAAGATAGAAACAAATCTCTGCTGATGTGAATAAAAGGTATTGGGAAAATTGCAAATGAAACCATGGTATGGGAGAAAGGCTAGGGTTGTGCATCTACGTTTATTTTCCTAAACGGTTAAACGGAACTTGTGACTTCAGGTTAACCGTTTCAGCGATTCCAATCTGAACTTTGAGCTGATCTGGGCCCTATTTCATGGCTCCGCTTACCGCTGTATTCTGTGCTTGTGATCACCAGTCTCCGCTTACTTCGCAAGCGCCGAATTTTCTGGGCTAGCTGTATTGGCAAAGAATGCCTAGTAACTTGGAGTACACACGCACACAAGCAAAAATTCCCTGCTAACCTGTGAATTATGCTTGATGTTAGCGCTGAATTTCAAGCGCCGATTCTTTGCTTACGATAAGCTGAGCCATGAAATCGGGCCCTTTTGAAGAAGCAAATGTCAACACACTTTTAAGATTGATTAGGATTAAAAATAGAACACTGTAGCCAGTCTACACAGTCATATAACCACAAACTACAGGTGTGGCAGTGGAAAGGAAAATATATAGCAAATTGTAGGGGATTGAAAATATCTGATTTTCATGCTAACTATGGAAGGAAAATGTGCTCAAGCATAAGGGAGTTTCACATTTCACATTACTCAGGAATTTTTTCCGATTTCAGGATTTTCATAAAACCTCCTTGAGCCTTCAAATTTTGAAAGTAGTAAAGCAGCCACCAGAGGGAGAAAGAAATAGTCCACATTGTCTCCAAACCTGTAGTTTTATATTTCTGGTGATGGCAAAGAGTCTGTAAACCTCCTGAATTGTAACATCTGTGAGGTTCCTGGTCTAGACTAAGGGGGGAACCCAGTCCAGCAAGCCATTTTTTAGGCATTTATTACGTCCATCATATCTCATCCCTGTAGCACTTTATTCATCATTTCAAAGGAAGATATACATTTGTTAATCACTCTTAAGATTAATGGCAATAAAAACTTACTTGGTATAGAAGTACACAACAGCTTTCAAATGTATAAAACATTTTGACAATCATTTCGCTTTGCAGTAATGTGGTTATGGAAAAAGATATCAGTTTTTATCCCTCAAATGTTGAATCTGAGAAGCATTACTATCAGATAGGTTTCTCAGATTGTGTATTCATATTAGGGATTAGTCTTCCTGCGTGGACATAACCGCTCCGGATTTTCAGTGGTATATCAAAAACGCTAACACCTTTTGAAATGAAATTTTCACATGTCGGTTTTATTGTATACATATATACAGGATTAAAACAATCGAACAGTTAAAAAAACTAACGGTATACGCTCATTTTAAAGACTAACCAAGGATTGATAATTGTCCAAAAAAAGAGACAAATTATCGATTCTTTTTAGAGCTAGAGTTTAAGTACATCGTCAATTACATATAGCTTTGTAGCTGGAAAATTAGGCGGCCAGCTTGCTTGTTCCCCATTAATTTACATTGTCACATCATTTATTTGCTTACAGTAAGTGTCAGGAGGTTAGCATTTTTCCTGTGCTGATGGTTAGCAATGCTATGAAATGGAACTCACACAGTAAGCACATGACAGGCCGTTAAGCAGCTCTATGAACTGTGGCCCAATACTTGTAATCATTACACACACAAATAATAAAGTTTAATCTGTAAGCTAACTTATTTTATATTTATACAAAAACCAGTCCTCTGAGAAATTTGATAGTGTGAAATACTGTACAGGTTGAGTAAAACAAAAGACCCAAACAATCTCTGTTGCTCATTTTGATTGCCCCAAATAAGCCCAACATGCCCAACAAGAACACGAACAAAGTTCCTGACAAAATATAACAATAATAATATTAATAGTGTACATTTATAATGCGCCATGTATGTCATAAATGACACTGCTGGTGCTGAAAATCAAATTTGGTGGAGCTTGTTAAGAATGATTTTATGAGAGCATAACATAAACCTTGTAAGGCATACAAGGTGAGGTGGCGCATATTGCTGCCAGGGCGGCCAGAAACACCGGACCCATCTCTTTTTTTCAATAAGTGTAACTGGGTTTTCCTACGTGCATTACACAACACAGGACTATTAGCTTTACATCCCATCCAAACGAAGCAATATTGGTTAAGTGCCTTGCTTAAGGACACAAGTGTCAAGACCGGGACTCGAACCCACACTCTGCTGATCAGAAACACCAGAGCTTGAGTCCGGTGTGCTTGACCGCTCGGCCACAACACGCCACATTTGTTTATTATTTATTTACAGCTTAGTTTAATGGTGTATGTGTAGACCATGTGACCTGTGACATCACATGTTTACAAAAGAGGCACCACAGAGGCTGGACTTCCTGTATTCAACCCAGTGGAAGAAAACATCAAATCTTATATTTTATGGCAGATTTCACTGTCAGATTTTCTATCAGCTTTTGATATAAAGAAATAAGGGAAATTTCAAAACTCATTCAGCCGTTATTTTTGTAACTCTTGAATTGATGTGTCAATTATGACACAAAATAATAGGGTAGTGTCTCGTCTACCAGGAAATGCCCTGAAATGTAAAAAGGTCACTTTTTTGTAAACAAAGGTTTAAGGTTACACAGTCAAATGAAGTCAGTGCAATAACGAATTTGCATTTTGGGTAAATACAGTTTGTGTTTTTACTAATAGCTTTCTCAAGTGCTCGAGGGTATGTACAGCAAGTTGCTGTAGTTGTTAACCTGCGTTTTATTTTACAGACAGTTTAGATTGATCTTATCCCTTTATTAGAGACCATTCATTTGTGTATAATCATCACTATACGACCATAAGTTTTTGACACAATTTGTTTCTTGTAAAAGTGTCAAACAAAAAAAAGGAAACAGAAATTAAGTTTTGCTTAAAGGTATTATACAGGATTGGCAGAGCTGACAAAATAATCACATACAGTGTTCATGTTTTGTGTAATCAACCACATACATGAAATAACAAACCTGTGAAAATTTGAGCTCAATTGATCATCGAGGAAATTGGTCACGAGAAAATAGTGAAAAGAGACCTTATGTGTTTTCTGTTTTTCAAACATCGAGTTTATTATCGCGCGCGATAAAAACTATTGTTTTACTCATTTCTCAGAAACGATAGCATTTTAGGCAGAAATATTTTAAGGAACCCTTTCTACCATTACTTACTTTAAATCATGTAAGTTATGTGTGAATCTGTGAACATTTGTGTTTTTCGATCTTACCAATAGTGTATAGGGCCTTTAAGAAACATAGATTTTGGGTTTACATGGAAAACATTAGAAAACTTCAATTCAGGACATGACCTTTACTTTGACCTTTTTGTGTGAATGGAAGTAGGTCAGATCTTGCAGCCGTATGTGGTCTCTAAAGGGTTAATTGCTAAGTAAATATACAAATCTTTATGGTGAAAGTGACAGCACTCGTCTTGCAAGACAAATCTTAGAGTTTTGTGAAATCCAGCCCGTTTGCTTTAAATTATTATTTTTTTAAACTATACCCTTGAAACTTGAAGACTTTTTATCAGGAGTAATCCATCTTGTTGTACTCCTGTTCAGCCTCATGTAACTTTTTAACAAATAGTTGGTGTTTTTATAAACTCCCCTGAACTCCTTGATCATTGTGTGCTCATGGTTTTTATGTGACTTGTGGACGAGTCGTTACATGTTTGTCGCTATGACAGCGTAACATCTTTCAAGCAACTCTCTTGATACTGCTGTTTTCTGCAACGACTGCTGGCCCCTGACAACTGGCCAACTCGCATGAGCAAGTAGTCTCTCAAGATAGCAGCAGTATCGAGAGAGGTGTGTGAGTGAAGTTATGCTACCATCGCGACAAGCATTTAGCGATTATCCACAAGTTTAAGTTTTTATTTGAGTTGTCTTGCCTTTTTTCTGTAGGATTCAGTGATTTTTTTGGTTATGTGATTATACATATTATACAAAATAAAAGATGAGATTTTTCCCTGATCTGTAAATATTTATTGTCAACATAAATAAATTTATTCAGTAAAGAAGATATTGACTTTGTAAATTGTGTTTCTTTTGTCAAGTGGCTTTGTTCGTTTTTGAAACTCAAAGAGTCTCTATATGTTTGATAATCTCTTTTAAAATTAATGGCAATAAAAACCTATTAGTTATAAGCCTACAACAGCTTTTGACAGTGTAAAGCATTTTGAGAAACATTTCACTTCAGAGTTTTGTGGTTTTGTAAAAATAAATCGGGTTTTATGCCCCTGAATTTGAATCTGAGAAACGTTTTTGTCAGAAACACTTCTCAGATTGTGTATTCCTATTAAGGATTATTCTTCCTGCTTGGACATTATTCGCTCTGGATTTTAGGCGATATCTCAAAAACGCGACCACCTTTTGAAATTAAATTTTCACTTGTTAGTTTTATTGTATATATCTACATTTCCTATATAGGATTAAAACAATCAAACGCTTCCAAAAACCAAAGGTATACTTTGCCTTTAATCCTTTCTCTATGCTTTAACTCAGAGGAAATCATCAAACGAGACCAGTGCTATAATAAACTATGAATATTATAATTAGAATCTGGAATTTCCCTTTCCAATAAGTTTTGATTGTGAACATTTGGGTAAAAGCAATTTATCAGGAGCCTTCAAAAACACTGGCTAAAAAAATTTGCATATTAGGCCGTGTCTGAATTAGCGTCTACAGCTAGGGCTACGGCTAGGTTTCCGTGTCATATAGAATGTTCTTAGCAACACCCTTACCAACATTCGAAGCCGTAGCCGCCGATTCTGATTCGGCCTAATTTGCATATATGAATTATCGCCACCCACACATGCGCAATTTTGCGCGCTTGGTATGAACCAATACAAGATGGCGACTTTTTTCCAACATTCAGGTAAGACTACTCTAACAAAATCTTAGTTTTTAGAAGTTATTCAAAACAAATATGACGAAGGTTTACAAATGTTTAATTTAATGAGGCTTTGTTGTTCCATTTGGTTTTAAATAAAGCCTACACATTTAGTTAGAATGATCGAAAAGACAGGTTTTTATTTGAAGTGGATTCGAAAACATGGCTCCTACTCGCCGGCACGTCGGCCGTTTATTTAACACATGTGCTCAAGGGCGTCGATCGCTACTGATAAGTAGGGCTAGGGGGGACGGGCGAGCAAGTCTTGAAAAAATACATATTACATTATTTGCACCCCACACCATTACTTTTACATTTAATTTCTGATATCCATTTTTAATATGCTTCTGGAGTCCGGGGTTTATCGTGTGTCAGCTTGAATTTCTTCTAAAAAACAAAATACTGCTTCTTCGACAAATCTTGTCATGGCCCAAACTGCTCCTATATTTATTTTAATGGATTTTACTACATTTTGTGCGTTGTGCGATTGTAACAAAATGTAACGCATTTGCAAATGCTCGCACACACGACTCCCTTTGTGGAGGGATCGTGTACCGTACATTATAGCATGGAGGAATAAAAACACTATCCTCCATGATTATAGCATACACAAACAACGCATAACTTGAATGCTAACAAGGTATGTAAGCGGGATTTTGGCGTTCATGTCTTGGACGAAACTTGTCTTATTGTCTGTATTATAGAAACGGAAATAGACCCAAAATAACATTCTGCGCGTGGTCCATCAGAAAAAAAGATGAAAATGAAGAAAACATTTCACCGTTTGTTCTCTATTCTTTTATTTGAACAAAAATTGTAATGAAATATTAAATTGTAATGAAATATTAAATCAAGAAAATGGTGTACATTTGTATATTTTGTTGCATATTTCTAATGAACAGTCAATCAAAAAGTGGGGGGGACATCTGATATGCTGTCCCCCCCAGTCTAAAAAGTGGGGGGATATGTCCCCCCTGTCCCCCCTGTCCCCCACCCATCGACGCCCTTGCATGTGCTGCAGTCTTGTGCTGGCCCCTATCTTAGCTCCATGGTCTAACTAAGTATAAGGGGTACGGTCTCCCAAATTTGTCTTTGTTGAATTGTCTAGCATTAGGGGCTTGTGGGGGGGAGGGCTGCTTCAGGGGAGTAGGGGTAGGGGGAAATATTATTAATGTTTGTTTATTAATTTATTTAGGTTTTATTTAATTTCTTTATAGGGGGGGAGGAGGCGTTGGACTCATGATGTTGAATCAGACTCCGATATTTGGTTTCACCACTAGATAAAACAAAATTTCTTTGCCCATTTAGTAACCCCCCCCCTCTTTATTTTTTAGTTTGGCATCCACTCACTGCTAAAAAACAAACTGTAGCGTAGGCCTACTGCATAATGGCGAACTAGCGTGTTACTGTTAATTAGCACTAGCAGGATGTGTATCGGTTCTATTTACTGTAAAATATATTGTTATTGTTAATGGTGACGAGGATATCAAATTGGCTTTTTGTATCATGAAGGCAACAATATGTCAAACACAGGAAAATCATTCCAAATTGATGATGCACTTGTGGCAATCTCTTCTCTGTTTCTGCAAGGTGTTTTTTCTGAGCGTGTTAGTAGACCCTATATATTAGCATTTGAAAATATCATTTTACAAGTCTAAAAATTGAAGAAGATTCGAATATCAACACACTTTTTGTCATTTTTACAGAGGGAGTTCCACTTTCTTGAATGGTAAACTGACCAGCAAAGTAGCACCAATTTTGATTACACGCTTCTTGTATTTGATCGGTGGTTCCTTTTTTATTTTTTATTTCAAAAAGTCAATTTTACTGTTCAGTTGTACTGTACACTCCTAGTTAAAAAACCAGATGATGTAAGGTAATTAAGCTTTGGAAACTTCTTTTGTTGGATTGGGGGGTGGGGGTGATAAATGCACAACAACGGGATATTGTACTTTCCCACCCTCTTCCTACAAGAACCAAAACAAAATACCCTGTGTATCTTTCTTTTCTTGTCTACTAGCTCCTATATCCCTCCATGGGTAGTATCCTGAAATTGTAAACCCCTGCCAAAATATGTTGCAAGAAATAAAATTTAAAACAAGAAAAGAACAAGTACAAACATTCCAGCTACATTATTTGAGCTCAGGGGAGAATAGTATACTCAAATTTGTAAGAAACCCCTGCAAAATATACTGGTATGTAATGAACAAGGTGAAAAGACTGTTTCAGCTACATATTTGAGCACTCTACTAGGGTGGGGTGGTATTCTTAATTTTGGCAAGATACCCCTGCAAAGTGTATATATAGCAACCAATGGGAAACTAGATGTAAAAAGAGAAAACAAAAGTTTCAGCTACATTATTTTAACACTATCAGGGCAGGGTAGTGTTGTCTCAAGCTTGTGAGATACCCCCATAAAATATGTAGCAGCCAATGGGAAGGTAGAAAAACGAGAGGAAAAAGTTTCAGCTATGTATTTTAACACTCTATTAGGTAGTAGGGTAGGCCTATATGGTATGAACCAAATTGGAAAGCAACTGTTAAGTTTGAATGATATACTTCCATTGTATAGTTCATGAGTCATATTTATGTTTTTATTTTTTAAGTATTACACTTTGATTTATTGTAAATCAACACCTGATGACTTCTTCTTGATGTCATTTTTTCAAGTGCTATCACAAGTTAAACTTAGAAAAACAACTTGAACAATTTAACAACAGGTGTTTTACTGTTCAAAGCCCAAACATATAATATGTGATACGATACCGAGGGAGGGCGTGCACACGTGCAGTAACTGGTGAGAGTTCATAACACCATCAGCCACAGGCCTGCTTTGATCATGATGTCGACACAGCCAATTTAAGATCTATTTGTGATCCACCAGCTGGGTGGTGCACGCCCACATGAACATGTTCAACAAGTTTATATGACAAATTCATACATTTCTTGATCATAATGATAACTGTTATATTTATCCATTTTATTTTGATTGCAGTTATCCTGATGAGCTAATGACAGAGAGAGCAACTACACCACTCCTGGATGTCACACTGGCCTGGCTTGTTGGATCTGTGAAGAACAGTTGTGGATGTCGCACACACTGGCCTGGCTTGTTGGGTCTGAGACAAACAGTCACTCATGGATATCACGCTGGCCTGTCTTTTGGGGTCTGAGGTGAACAGTTAAGTCATTGATGTCACACTGGCCTGGCTTGTTGGGCCTGAGATGAACAATTACTCAAGGATATCATACTGGCCTGGCTTGTTGGGTCTGAGACAAACAATTGCCCATAGATGTCACACTGGCCTGGCTTGAAGAGTTTGAGATGAAAAATTACACATGATGTCACACTGGCCTGACTTGTTGGGTCTGAGACAAACAATTACTCATTGATGTCAAACTGGCCTGGCTTGTTGGGTCTGAGACGAACAGTTACTCATTGATGTCACACTGGCCTGGCTTTTTGGATCTGAGATGAACATGATTACTCACTGATGTCACACTGGCCTGGGGATGAGCGATCATCGCTGTAAATGACTTTTTTCAGTTTTAAAGTTTTATATGAGCTTTCATTTATCAGAAAGTCATACTGTACGCCATCAGAGACCTTCCCGCTTTGACATCAATCTTCCATATGACTCTGAACAGGTGAGTTTAAAATCTAATGAATATTTGTTGATAACAATGATATGTTAATTAACATACAAGTGCAAAAACAGTTTTGAGTAAAACTGAAAGTGACAGTTAAATTGCATGGTCCAATTTTTGGCAAAATATTTCTCTGAACAAATTTTGACACATGATCTGCTTACCATTTTTGCATGTGCCATGGAAAATGCATGAAATGCATGCCAAATTGTTTGCACATGGCTGATGGATATGATCCGAGTTACATGTAATGGTGGGATCCTGACTATAGGTTTTAGTTTGCTATCAACTGTGCCACCAATCATTGGCAGATTTTTTGGTGCAATCACTTAAATGATAACAATTTCTCAAATCTATAAAAAAAAACTATTAAAATGTCTATACTTTGGAGTAAAATTTGCAAAAAAATTTGATTTAGCATCTTTAAACTGGTCCTGAAGTGAGGGTATATACATCAGGGCTAGAATAAGATTTGTCATGCTGGCCGGCAGGCCCGAGGCCAGTGATTTTGGTTTCGGCCAGTGAACTCATGACCTGACTATAGCCCTGCAGTCTTGGGTTTTCCATTGAGTAACAATATACCATGAATACCTCACTAATAATATTTTAACAAAAGCAAAATATGTTTAAATGTTGACTTTGGTGCGATAAATTACTTTTCAATCCTATGTGTAATCAACTTATTTAATTCCAATAAGACAGTATGAGAGATCTTCTCTTACATGTTTTGTTCATATAAAAGCAGTTAAATACATGTTAAAGGTATTATACAGGATTGGCAGAGCTGACAAAATAATCACAGACAGTCTTCATGTTTTGTGTAATCAACCACATACATGAAATAACAAACCTGTGAAAATTTGAGCTCAATTGGTCATCGAGGTCACAAGAAAATAGTGAAAAGAGACCTTATGTGTTTTCTGTTTTTCAAACATCGGGTTTATTATCGCGCGCGATAAAAACTATTGTTTTACTCATTTCTCAGAAACGATAGCATTTTAGGCAGAAATATTTTAAGGAACCCTTTGTACCATTACTTACTTTAAATCATGTAAGTTATGTGTGAATCTGTGAACATTTGTGTTTTTCGATCTTACCAATAGTGTACAGGGCCTTTAAACTGTGTCATAAAGCTTTTTGAATCTGGTCATGTAAACAAATGTCTGGTCCAGTACTATATTTGAGCTACAAGCTCTGCAGTCTTGTGGATTTTCCCCAAATATTTGAGCTCTGGTACAACAATAATTAGTTTCAACAGGATTTTCAAATGAAAGATTGTCGAATATGACTTTGCCAAAATCAATCCACCTTTTTCAGGAGGAGGTTTGCAATTCAGACTTGCGTGCTTTTGCCCACTGATTTTTTTCAGGAAAGAGAGCAAAAGTAATGAGGCAAAAAAATAAATAAATCACATGAACACTGCAAACTTTGTACAAACCTTACTGCTAAAAGACTACCCCCCCCCCCCCCCAAAAAAGGCTCAGAATGTACCATCTGCATCATACGCTCCCCTGCTGAATGACAGGTTCTTTTCAAAGAAAAGAAAACAGAAGTGAGGAGACAAATTAATGTTCAAACTTCTTTGTTGACAAGAAAACTGCAGAAATGTTCAGAGTATACCTATGAGGTTGTCATCTTGAAAAATTCCCAGGGCCCTGGAATGAGAAGTCAACATGACAATTATATTGTTTATTGGTCAGCCTTTTGGTTTCACCTTGTTTCAGGTCAGTGCTGTTTAGCACACTGTGGGTAGACCAATGTTTACATTTGGAGTAGAGCTTGATAACAAGGCTAATTAATACCCCCCATGGGACCATGAAGTAGGGGAAGAGGGAAATGACATTCCAGAGAATTATTCACCAATTAAAGAGGTCTGGGCTTGGATGGAGCATGGAGGTACCTCCATGGATGGAGAGCATCCCTGGAATCAGGGTGAAATTCACCAAGGCCTGAGTCAATGGTCATGGAGACTCTTTTTTCAAGGTGGCTTAGTTTTAGTTTTAGGGGAACTGCAATTCCTTTAAAACATTGTGAAAGAGAAATAATTCGGCCTTAAAGTTCAGCCAAAACCTGCACTCCACCGAGTTATTCTTGGTGGTTTCACAGCAAAGATCTCCATATGGTCCACTGTAAATTTGGAGCCCTGCCCACACAATCATCCTGAGTTAGGGTGAACTACATGTAAATACATGTAATATTATAACCTTCCAAGGAATGTTTTCATTTGAAAATTAGATTTGTGTTGGGTTTTTTTTAGGTTAAGAGAAAGATCAAAAGTATTATAGAACTGTTGGATTGTTTGTCATATTGTGGGAAGCACTAAATAGTTGATAATATAATATTTGCAAACCTTCACAGGAAATAAATTATGTAACTTTTGTAAATTCTATTGAAACTATTGAACTAATTAACTGGCATTTTCAATTGTTAAAATTTAGCCTACCATGTCAGTTTCTCTTGTGGTTTCTTACTTGATATTTGAATAAAAAGTTGCACACCCTTAGGGTGATCCCTGTTGCTACTTTACAGGTTGTATCGTGAACTTGGGTGTGATCCCTGGCTATACGGCAGTTACAGGTTGTATGGCTTCTGGCTGGCAACTCGAATGAAGAGATTGACAAAATAGGGAGACTGCCAACATTAAAGCTAGATAAGATAGTTCAGTTGGTAGAGCATTGACCGGGGCATTGACACGTTAATCCTAAGGTCACATGTTCAAATCTCGTCCTAGTCAATATTTCTTTGTTCACTCAAAAATTAAAATACTTGTTGATTATTCAAGGACTACTGAGTCTGTAGCTTGTCACATAAGATATGTTTGATTACCTCTAAGTTAAGTAACACTGTTAACTTTCTAATAAAATGTCATTATTTCTTGATCATCTTGATAATTGTTTTCCATTTTATTTGAATGCAGTGATCCTAATGAGTTAATGAGAGAGAGAGAGCAACTTCACTACTCATTGATGTCAAACTGGCCTTGCTATTCTGATCTTGTTGGATCTGAGATGTCATGAAGTTTTATCTGAGCTTTCATCCAGAAGAAAGTCTTTCTGCATGATGCCATCAAAGACCTTCCTGCTATGACATCGATCTTCAAAATGAATCAAGTGAGTTAATCTAAGGCTTTTGTTTTAAACAACGATCTGTCATCACAAGTGAAATACTTTCCTAGGATACCTGAAAGTGCCAAATAAAGTGATCACAAGTAACAAATTAAGGGACATTATTCACAATGTGTCTATAGAATTTTCAAAAGAAAGAGAGTTATATATACAAGTTTAGGGTAAATCAACACAATATTGTAGTATTTTGATAAAATCAGGAATGAAAATTGTCCGACTTTTATCTGAATTCAGACTTTTAAGTTAGCCTGGTGAAGAAAATTAGCTGTTTTTTTTCTTCACATTATTATTATTTACAAATTTCTGCTCTTTGACCTGCTTCTCCAGTGCTGAGGATACTGTTCCTAAAAGCTCTGTGAACTTTATACCCCAGGGGTTACCAAAAGGTGGAAATGCCATCATTTTAACATAACCTCCTAAAATTTGGATCCTAGTTTCAGACTTTTTTTGTCGGCGATGACTCTCACCCCTGTAAAATATAAAGGAAGCGTCAATTTTCTGATGATTTTTTCCAGTGAGTAATTACAAGTTATCCCATCCTTAGTAAACCACACAGATAGGTTTAAACCTTAAATGGATTTTTCTCTGAAACTCAGGACATTTTAAGAGACTACAAATTGAGAAACAAAACCAGAGGGTCCAAGAGTAATTTTCCTTCCAAATCCTTTGTAGCAATTAAGTTACAAAGTATCAGCTAACAGTGTGATGTACTGATATTGTGTTCACTCTCTTTGAATGGGATGAAGAAGATTCGTTCCATAATGTATGTTAATACAATTGTTGTCCAATAACCTGTTTATACCTAACAGCCAGCTTTCTACCGTCTCAGTAAGGGGTGAGTTTAAGATGTAGTCAAGTAGTGTAAAATGTTAAAACGCATTGATGAAGTTTTACTTAGTTCAGTATAAGAGAAACATATGTTAATGATCTGACCCTGATGAAATATGCAAGTTGGCAATGTAATCTTAACTGAAGTTAATTCACAGAATATTTGATATTGTGTGTCCATGGGTTCCAGCCTAATATTAGTGTCTCGAGCGGTCAAGCGCACCGACTCGTGTGTTGTGTAATGCACGTAAAAGAATTCCCAGTTACTCTTATCGTATAAGGGGTTTGCCCCGGTGTTTCTGGCTGGTCTGGCAGCAATATGTGCCATCAAACATTGTATACCTTAAGGTATTGTATTATGGTCTCATAAAATCATTCTTAACAAGGTCCACAAAATTTGATATTTCGGCGCCAGGAGTGTCATTTATGACAGACATGGCGCATTATAAATGTACACTATTACCTAGAATTATGAGTTGACACTCTACAACTGCATCAACTATATAATTGTGCTTGTAAAAAATATTGCCTTAACTAAAATTTTCACGTGAGTGTAAGTGACCTAAGTTGAGGTTGGCTATTATTTGGAATGCATTTCAACAAGTACAAGTTTTTTTTATCTTTCTGTGTTTATTAAAATTCAATGAGGTCGTCAAAGGAAAAATTGCATTTAAAATTAAAGATACTTTAGCGGGTGTTATTTGCTTTCAAAGAATGTTCAACAATGCAAATAATTATTTTAACCTCCACAATCCCAGTTCATAACCAGTAATAATATTGTTTGTATCACTTTTATGTGGCATGATAAGATTTTGTAAGGCAAGTTTTTGTGTGTGAGTTTTTGGTTGAGGATGGATTCACATTTTGTGCTCCCGATTAATGTTCAGACTAGAATTTGAAAGAGTTGTAGCGGTCAACAACAGTATTTCCAGACATTTAGAGCCCGGTTTCTCCATCAGAGAATTACATGTATACTGACAATGATGCTCTCCCCTAAAGGTGATCCCCTCAGGGTGATCCCCTGGCTGCCGCTTCCCAGGTTGTATCCTAAACATGGGTGTGAATTCCTGGCTTCATGGCAGCTAAACACTGACTGGCAAGGTCACCCCCCCAACAAAGGAATTTACAAAATAGGGAGACCACCACATAGGGCTAGTTAGCTCAGTTGGTAGATTAATTCTACCTTACAAGAAAAGTTACATGGGTCTTTGGCAGGTCTTGCTTTTGTTTGTTTTCATGCATTGTGGCAAATAAGTTTAGAAATTAATAACTCAATGAAACACTTCAAGACTAAGAAATAGTGACTGTCTGTGGGATTGCCTAAGTCAGCTTTATTTTGGTAGTAAAGAAAAAACAGTTCGCCGCAACCAAACAGTTCTTCATCTAAGGTTGTTTTGGGATATAATTAGGAGCGATTTTCCACTTTGCAAAAAAATTGTGATGATCGATATGCATCATCATTCTAATGTTGTCCTTTTTATTCACTCCACCAACCTCTATTCCTTTTTGGGGTTTTCTCATTCAAGCTTGAACAATCACCGTGCCCTACTATCTGAAATGGATTCCAGTTCTAAAATGTAAACTTGCTTGGTTGGTGCAAGGTGGTTTGTACCTTCAGGAGCATTACACACTCTTGCTACCATTCAATCTGTGGTTTTAATTCTGTCATTATTATATATTTTTTTAACTCAAATGTATGACCTCGAAATTTAGACTATACACCTAAATCTTTCAACAGATTTTCATTGAGGCCATAAAAATTAAAATATGATTCAGTCCATGATCACATTAGCCTATGGGCTCCTGAATATTCATAATAGATTAATAATGCCAAGTGAGGCATGATTTACTGAACGTTTTTACCAATCCCATTGAAAAATAATAAGATAAAGATTCAATAGACACCAACTTCTTTGGAAGTGTTCGTTGCAACTGCTTTGATCTTTTTGGTAAGCACGCAATTTCAGCACTAATTGCCAAAATACTGGTCATTTGCCACTCATAGACTGTTGACTAGTTTTAATCATGGAAATGACAGTGCTAGTCCTTCCTTCTGTTACTCTTCCTTCAACCTCTAAAGCTCCTTGTTTCTATAATTTCTTTCTTATAAATGTGTTAGGGTGTTGAGGCACTATACTCTAGATCCAACCTCCAATAGCTCCTTTGTCTCTATACTTTCTTCATTATTAAATCTGTTAGGATGTTGAGGCACTACTCTTCATCCAACTTCCAATAGCTCCTTTGTTTCAATACTTTCTTCATTATTAAATCTGTTTGAATGTTGAGGCACTACTCTTCATCCAACTTCCAATAGCTCCTTTGTTTCAATACTTTCTTCATTATTAAATCTGTTTGAATGTTGAGGCACTACTCTTCATCCAACGTCCAATAGCTCCTTTGTTACTATACTTTCTTCATTATTAAATCTGTTTGAATGTTGAGGCACTACTCTTCATCCAACTTCCAATAGCTCCTTTGTTTCAATACTTTCTTCATTATTAAATCTGTTTGAATGTTGAGGCACTACTCTTCATCCAACTTCCAATAGCTCCTTTGTTTCTATACTTTCTTCATTATCAGATCTGTTAGGATGTTGAGGCACTACTCTTCATCCAACGTCCAATAGCTCCTTTGTTACTATACTTTCTTCATTATTAAATCTGTTTGAATGTTGAGGCACTACTCTTCATCCAACCTCCAATAGCTCCTTTGTTTCTATACTTTCTTCATTATCAGATCTGTTAGGATGTTGAGGCACTACTCTTCATCCAACTTCCAATAGCTCCTTTGTTACTATACTTTCTTCATTATTAAATCTGTTTGAATGTTGAGGCACTATACTCTTCATCCAACCTCCAATAGCTCCTTTGTTACTATACTTTCTTCATTATTAAATCTGTTTGAATGTTGAGGCACTACTCTTCATCCAACCTCCAATAGCTCCTTTGTTTCTATACTTTCTTTCATTTTGAGTTGAAATGTATCCGAAGAGCGCCACCTATCGGCAGGATTAGTGAGGCACGTACAATTGAATGGGCACAATCATCCTCCTGATACTGTGAATTAAAATGTGACAAGCGGGAATGTTTGAACTCCTTAGTAAATGATTTTACGTCTATCTCTCCCAACGAACGCGACATCTCTACAATTTACCAATGGCTTTGAAAGAGTCTATAAACAACACGTTTTTGAATCGCCTTGTATGACCAAATGATTGCTTGTGGTCAACTTGTTCACTTGGTTCATGAATTATGAATACTTATTCATACTTCATGATAAAGTTCAGGAAATTTTTTCAAATTTTGTGCAGGTACTTAATAGCCTATGCTTTTAAAGTTTGTCATTCATTTCAGTTGTATTTATCATAGACCATATCTTATATTTAGATTGGCTATCGTGCAAAGTAATGTCGCCCTCTGTTGCCCAGTTATATTTAGGAAATAAGACTCTTAATATCCATGTAAGTATTGAGGCACTACTCTTCATTCAACCTCCAACACCACCTGTAATTCTCTGCCCAACCAAATGTAAGTATTGAGGCACTACTCTGATCTTCATTCAACCTCCAACACCACCTGTAATTCTCTGCCCAACCAAATTTTGATTTAAAGTCCAAAAATGTATCTACTCAGGAATATGAATAATTTCCTCTAAATAATCTGTTGACATTTTTTCACTGCCCAAATGAAATCTTCTAAACTTGTATCATGCTACATTTCTGTAGATGGTTTTGACTGACATCATGTATAATCCGGACGTCATAATCACCCATGCTGAGAGATGACATTGCTAGCATTTGATCTTTTGTGGCTTTTTCTGTCAGGTCATGAAAGGCTTTCAGCAAAAGACAAATTTAGATACTTAAACAAATCAAAAACATTGTAAATGAAAATATTAAAAACTGTTACTCTAGCCGAGATGAAAATTCTTCATCTTCACAATTTATCTACAAACATGTTAAGATGGTTGAGAATTTTATTTTATATAAACCCCAGCTCTTATCCTATTTTTTTCATCATACAATTGCTCCTATAACTTCAAAGTGTTTTCACAACTTATTAAATGATTAAATATCCCTGGATTTTTAAGAGCCTTTGAAGTAGTGTCAGAGTTTCTGTCATGGATCTTGGAAACGAGTTAGATCAATTTGCTCATAGGCTTAACACAATTTGCGGTAGAGTTGCTTCCATTCTATCCCAAACAGTAACAAACAAAATTATTCAGCAGAAATATTGTTTTCATATTACTCATCATGTACCCGCTCAGTGTGTAAGAAATTGGTGCCTGATCATAGATTATTCAGTCTAATTGTGTTCTTGTTTCGGGCTTGTAAGATAAATTAAAGGTTTGGTAATGAACCTTCAACAAGAAAAAGAAAATGTTTGTATTACCAAATGAAATACTGTTTGAAAAAACGAAATTTGTTTTAAAACTGGTCCTTTTCTCTTTTCTGGCAAGAATAAAGAACTTTATTAAAACACTCATTTGACTGACCTGTTTACAGGTTAGATTTATTTTTTCTTAGAGAAAGTTTTTTAGAATTTAGAGGATTGGAATGAACAAAATCCAAAGATTTACCATCCCTTTGATTTTATAAAAACTTTATTGATATTCAATATGGGTCAGTGGCTTCTTTCTGTCACAAGAACCTCAGAAACCAGTGATTATGGATCGATAAAGATATGTATATTTTTAATTACTACAAATATAAGGATATCAGTATAACCAAGATACCGATTTAATATCTATTTGTAAACAGTCACATATCAATTTGTTTGTGCTCTTTTCCAAGTGTCCACACAATCTTTGGCTTTATCTTCTATGGGAATTGACATACATGTAAAACACTGTGACTCGGTGTCAATTTTTGTACACAACGGAGAAAACGAGCGAGGGATAAAAGGAAAACATCATAATTATACATCACACTGATATAAAAGATTGGGGTTTTTAAAAAAGCTCTTACTTTTCAGGATATTTATTGATGTTTTAGCAGAATGTATCACCGTTTTGTGTTTAAAAATCGCAGTTTTCATCAAACCGAGGGAGTCTCATCAACTCGCATACAAACTGCGCCACAGTTTGACCTTGTAAAAAAAAAGGGTTTTGAGGGAAGATTCTGGTCTAATTAGTTATTCAAAAAGTGCTCTGATTGGACCTTGTAAAGCCTCACTCTCTCAGGATTGAAGTAGGATGGTCACCAATTATAATCTTGCTTACATGTCTCGTTAGCATTCATGTTATGGTCACTTGTGTATGCTACATGTATCAACACATGTGTGCGAGTGCATGGCAAAATATTACATTTTGTTACTATCGCACAACTAACAAAATTTAGTTATATATCGATTACAAGTTATAGGAGTGGTTTGAACAATAAACAAATTGATATGTTGACTTTTTAGGGGGGTGTAGGATTGGACAAAAGACTGTACTATTGTAAATATGTTTTAACCAAAAATCAGAAGTCAGATTGGACTTGGATTCTTGTGGTGATGATCGTTAGAATAATGAGTCTGAAACCTGACTGTAAGTTAAATAGTTAAGAAAAATTCACACACAAAGCATTTACTCCTTTATTTGAGATGAATAATTAAGTAAACCAAAAACTTAAATTGTAGTAAATATTCTGATTAATACTAGTTGATAAATAATGAATTCTTCAATGTCAACACATTAACTACTTCAATACCAGACTAAACTAAAATAGTCTTGACTTCAGAAGAAGCTGAACCAATCAATTTATGATGATTCAATGAGCTTTTGTCTTACTGTTCTACATTTTATGTGTATCCAGTGAAAATAATAACTTTTGCTGTGTTGCTCAGGCTGCACCTTACTCACTCTCCACTCGGGAATTATCCCTGTATTTAATTCTTTATAACATTGTCATGAAACTGTGCAATTAAAGCACACATAAGATTATGTGATGACATTTTGAATGTATAAGTAAGATGAATGAAAACTACACTTTTGGTAAGCCCAAGTCTTCAATTTCTTAAAAACATTGGAAAGGACCACATAGGTAGAAGTGTCCATCTTGATACAATAATATGTTCCTGTCAGTGCTTTATCCACATCAGATCATTGCAATCAAGTAAATTATTCTAAAAGTTGGAGTTGGTGTCAACTTTGATGTTTAGGATAAGCAGAATGGTCAACTTTATTCATGATTACCTAATGCATCAATCTTGATCTCGGTAATTGTTATTCAAAGTGTGATGTTTTAACCCAAAAGTGTAAGTTTTCTGCTATAGGCTTCCTCATGGCATGTTCAGTATTGTGGAAAAACTATGTAGGCCCCTAGAATGAGAACAAAATGTAACTTAAAACCCTCCTACTACTGTTCGCAACATTTTCAAGTGAGTTGACCAACCATTTGAAACCATTCAAACTGCCAAAGTTGTGTATGGTGGCACAACTGTGCACAGAACTAACTGTGTACTGTGTACATGCATTCCCTCATGGTTTCATATTGCAAGGCTGGCATAGCAAAATGGCTTGGTATGAAAATTGACTTTGATTCTTGAGGCAAACAGCATTAGGACAGAACAGAGTCCTGACATGAATTAGTCAAAATTACAAGGGAACAAAAACCAACCACTAAGAGTGATCTCCTGACTGCAATAGTCAACATCGAAAAAGGAGATATTTATTGAAAGTGGTCAAGAACTGGACTTAGATTTTTGTGGTGAAGGTCACAGGAATAGTTGGTCTGACTCCTGACTTCAAAAGTCAAAATCGAAAAAAGAGATAGGCCCTAACTATTGAAAGTGGTCAGTAACTGACTCAGTGTTTTGTGGCAATGGTCATCAGTAATAATTTTGACTCTTTAATTTAAATGCAAACTAGTAACATGAAAGAGATATTAGGGGTGGTCAGTGGACTTGGATTCTTGTGTCGAAGGTCATCAGAGTAGTGAGTTCAAATCCTGACAGCAAATATTAATATTCATAAAGCAGAGATAAAGATTGGTCAGTAGCTTGATGATCCTTGTTGCGGCAATGGTCATCAGTAATAATTTTGACTCTTTAATTTAAATGCAAACTAGTAACATGAAAGAGATATTAGGGGTGGTCAGTGGACTTAGATTCTTGTGTCGAAGGTCATCAGAGTAGTGAGTTCAAATCCTGACAGCAAATATTCATATTCATAAAGCAGAGATTAAGATTGGTCAATGATCCTTCTTGCGGCAATGGTCATCAGTTAATATTTTTGACTCTTGACTGTAACTAGTGACATGAAAGAGATATTAGGGGTGGTCAGTGGACTTGGATTCTTGTGGCGAAGGTCATCAGAATAGTAAGTTCAAATCCTGACTGCTGTAATCTACATGAAAGGGTGCCTGCGCACAGTGACATTAACAATTGCCATGATCACTTCTCTCCATCCATCCAAAGTCACAAGTTAAGAAATCTGTCAGAACTGGCCTTTGTCTGTCCTATTGCCTGATATCATATTTTAGAGTGGATCTGTAAAAGATCATTTCTAAAGATGCATATAAAGAACATTAAAAGTTTCTTGGTGAATTAAAGAGTTTTGTTCCATTGAAGATATTTGGGAGAGTGCAGTGCAACACCCGAAAACTTATTGCACCCAGGGGGGGGGGGGCGTGGTGACAAACACAAGTTAAATCCATGTATGTGGATAAAATAATATGAAGTCGTCATTTGAAATGTTTCTATTGTACTGTACATGCCATGAAATGCACAAATAATAATTATGAATCCAGATTAAAAGTAAAATATACGGTGTATTTTGAAGCAAGAAAAATCTTGTTAAAAAAAATATTGCATAACTATACACCTTACCCCATTGAGTTCTCTTGAGAACAAATTATGTAAAGTTGTTTCTATAAAAATAATCTTTTGTTAAAAAATATATATCAGGGCTCGAATGTTACTTGTGCTTGTGTTCAAATGTGGACATTGTTGAAGATTATTTACCCATGATACAATCTTCTCTTAGTGCTTTTTCAAATTCAAACAGTTCAACTGTGTAGGCAATTTTTTCTTCTTTCTAATTTCAATTCTGGTACTGTACACAAAATTTGGGTCCAGTAAATATGTTGAACTACAAGCCCTGGGCTCTTGTGGGGTTTCCCCCAAATTCGAGCCCTGCATATCCCTAGATATAGTTTGTTTAATTTTGTCAATTGATTTTCTTACATGCAGCTGTGGGGTTAATGTTCTACGTCTCTTCTCAGTTGTAAGAAATACAAAGATGAAAAGAAATTATTGCAATAATACTACATCTAATCACCTGTTTTTGTTTATTTCCAACAATCAATTAAGAGACACAATAACTATTTGTTTGTGTAAATGAACATGCAGTAAAACCCACAGCTGATTTTTTAATAATGATTAGTGCTATCCTGGTCACATGCTGCTTTAATTTAGGGACTTTGTAAGGGTAGCGGGTAGCAGGAGCTACTTCAGGATCTGACACACCTGCCCACGCGATGTTACAGGTCCACTCTCCCGAGTGGTTCCACCTGGTTTGGGCCCTATAAATACCCGGGGTTAAGGGTAATTGTTTGCAGTAACAACAAACTAAGAACTGAGCAGTGAAAACTTCTAGCTTTTTGGATTGATGAAATGATGAACTATCCTGCAAATAGCAGATAATTATTTACAACAATGCTAAATGAAGAGACATGCAGAGACATGAAAAACTAGAACAAAGTTACCACCATCTGCTTCAACTACCACCAAATGAGACAGCTTACATTGCCTTCAGAAAAAATGAGATTCTGAGGAAGAATTCATCAGTTTGACTAAAGGAAGAGATTGACAAACCCAGAGAAGACTTGCCAAAGTACTTTGTTACAGTATTGAGGACATGCTCACACCCAGGACCCAGTCATTACAAGACGCTTGAAACCAATGGAGGATGTATGTATCCATTGCTAAATAGCGTATTGATGACATCAAGATCCTTACAACCTGTTCATCAGTCCTGCCCACAATGCAGACAATCTCTGAAGGAAACTGACAATACAAGTGGAGACCATTGAGAACTTAATAAGACTGCATTTTTATGATGGGGTGGAGATACGTTAAACTGTTCCAATAACCACAGGAGACCTTTGTGATCAAGCACTACAATTGCATGATATCGAGACATTGAAATCTGCAACAATATTCAGTGACAATATTATCAGCAGAACTGTTATCAACCACAGGAGAGTTTGAATGTAAGACTGCAGTTTGATGATTTCAATGAATGGAATCTTATTCAGCAATATAAACAGAACTGTTATCAATAACCACTGGAGACCCTTCAAAATGAATGACTGCAGTTTGATGATTCAAGGAATGGAATCACATACAGCAATATCAACAGAACTGTTATCAATAACCACTGGAGACCCTTCAAAATGAATGACTGCAGTTTGATGATTCAAGGAATGGAATCACATTCAGCAATATCAACAGAACTGTTTTCAAGTGGAATGAAGATGAGCTTTTGGCTCAGCTTCTCAGCCAAGACAGCATTTTATTCCATCCATCGATTCCAACTACATGAAACTATTGTAATATTAATTAATGCATGTGACTGGGATAGCTATTGATGTATAAAGATGTAGGCCTACTCTAAATTTGCGTAGAAATCTAAACATTTGAAACATTTGTCATGCAAGTTTTCATTTGTTTAGGGAAAGTACAAGTATACAGTAACCTATTTCAAAACAAAATGAAGTCTTTTTCATTTTAGATTTTCTTAATTTATTAATAGAATATAATTCTTTTAAATTCCACTTTAATTTCTTTCTTTCCAAAGCAACCACAGAACAATTAGTGTAGTATTTGTTAACAATGGATATGTACATCCTAAATCAATGGTACCTTCCCTTTAAATGAGCATTTAGGCTCTTGTAATTTGGATATACAGGTAGACTGAATATTTGGGAAAGGCATAACGCAATGTCCAAAACCAAAGATTTTGTTAAATTTTTTTGTTCAGTAGTGGCCTAATCCTTAATTTTTTTATATTTTTTTCCAGAATTATCCAAGTAATGTTTTTTTGTTTTTTGTTTTTTTTGGGGCTGAAAAATATTTGTGATGTAAATGGCACTAAATCAAGCCTGATCTTTATTAGGGAGGTTTCGCACGCGAACGGATACGCATACGCATACGTTTAGCTATCCGTAACCGTTAGCAGCCTTTCTGTTGTTTTGCAATCCCAGCGTTTTGGTGGCACTGTTCGCTGTTCCAGCACAGCACTTGGTGGCGCTGTTCAACATGGCATCCTCCACAGACGAGCTTATGTTCATAGCTTTAGAGGAAAATGACGAAGAAACAGTGCATTTTTTGTATTTCAAAGTCTTTAGAAATCAACAAAATGACACGTACATGTTCAGTGATTCATTTATTTTGATACTATTCATACATATTTGGAAACAAATACAGGAAAATTACTAGAAGTTCGAGTTTTCCTACGTGTTTTTTACTTACGTGTAGCAAGCGGGATATCAGTGTCGTCTGCACGTATAGCGGATAGCGAGTAGCGTATGACGTCATAATGATGACGTATTCGTCGCATTAACCGTATCCGTTCGTATGCGAAACCTCCCTATTATCCACTTCATGACAGAACTAAAAGTCCATCCATGCATTTCGGCCTGTGTATGTAGAAATTGTTTTGTTCAAGAAATTACATCAACAAAAACTGAACCCAATTATGCACTGTTTATATTCATTCAATCATTTCTTCTTTGGCCACAAGAAGGTTTATTGGCCCTACTAGAAAAATTTAGTTTCAAAATTAGTACATTTTTCTACTCACTTTGATGTTTGTTTTATTTGCTTTTCACCTCTAACAAGGCTGATAACTGAATGTGATATCTCAAACAAAACATGGGTGGGATTTCAAATCTCTTTCCAAGCGGTTTTTTCCCCTCTTCCGAATTTGAGGGCCTTTGACCTTATTGTGTGTATACCAATGGTGACAAGTAAAATTAGCAGAGAAATATTTCCATTTTGGCCCTTCTTCATTTTAGTTTATCTGTTTCGTTATTTCATGTTTTTTTTTGCCTTTTATCTCTGAGGCTGACTTAACCCACTGTGATATCTCGAACAAAACATGGTTTGGATTTCAAATCCCTTAATTCCCAAAATGTTGTGTCGTTGTTTTTACTCTTGTCAAACTCTCCTCTTCCCCTTCCCCTCATATTCAAAGACCCTTGACCATAGACTGTGCAAGTCTCGCGCGTAATCGAACTTCCGGGACCATTGTGGTCCCAACCATATGGAGTTTTACGTTGGCAATATTTTGTTTCGTCTATTATTTTAGTTTAACATACTTTATGACCATGAAAATTACATATGTTGTTGGGAATGTAATACTAAGTGATCAAAAATATGAAAGTTAAATCAATTCAACAAAACAACGAAGAAAACCCAAGAATTAAACTTGACCTCTGCTTCCGGTTACTTGCAAAAAATTAAGAATTTGTGCCCACCTCCGATCACCAAATTTGTTTTGGTCGCGCGATGATAATCACCAGACGCTGTAATTGTCAGACGCTAAGCCTTTACATTGCAGTCTACGGTTGTCGAGGCGTCAGCGTCCTCTTTAAACTGCGTCATGCGTTAACTCTACGCCCGTGCGATCATCGCGCGTCTGCGTTTAAACCTGCTTTTAGTGGTTGCACGTACTGTACTCAGGCGTGGATTTACAAAAGGGTTTCCTAAAAAGTTAAGATCAAATAAGCATCCTTGTCCCAGAGTTTTTAGTTTGTTTGAACAAAAACTAACAAATGATTTGTGTGTTTATTATGAAAGCTAAAACTCATTTTATGCAAATTGTAAAGATTATTTTTGTTGGTCAGATTTTTTCATAGATCTAATTTAAAAACAATGATTTGATTTCAGAAAAAAATATGTTCTTCACTTGACGTGTTTTCTCGCTCCGATACGCGCGAGACTTGCACAGTCTATTCCAAGTTTCTTTGTTTTCTCTTCACTCCTCAAACTTTCCCTCTTCTTAAATTTGAGGACCTTTGTACTTATTGTGTGTATACCAATATGGACATTGTCAGGTGTTTTCCCTTGGACACAGGGAGTTTTGTTGGTCCTACTAGTTGGTACAATTCAGTTTCAAAATTATTTCATTTCTCCACTCTTATTTCGTTTAACTCGAGAACATTTGAACTTATTGTGTGTTTACCAATACCAACATGTCAAAATAGAAGTACATGTTCAGTGGGGGAAAACTTTTTTTATTCACTTGTGATTTTTTATTGATAAGGTCTGATCAATGGATTTCCAATTACTTCCTTCCCTTCTTGCTTTTTCTCTCTCTTCACTCTTTTCAAGTAGAGCTTTTCCACTTCTCAAGTTCAAGGACCTGGACCAATGATGTGCATACCATTTATAATACAATGGGATTTAAAGTGAGGTTGCAATAAATATGCTCTCATGTGATGTTCATTAAATATTGAATAGCCTCCATCTTTGGATAAAGCCCTTTTTATCATAAAAAATGACATACAGCAAAAGTATTAGTTGAACTTCTGTTGTTCAAGCACTTTGATGGTCCATCTTGCCTTTCATCTATAAGGGCTTTGGATGATAATCCATTACCCTTAAATAAGACATGGATCGGATTTCCAAATCCCTCATTAATCTCATGCTTTGCCACACTGTCATTGCTCTCTTCAATCAAAACTTGTCTTCTCCTTAATTTTCAAAGAAGTCAACTCATATTAAAATTTGGTTGTCATAATTGAGCTTTGAAGTCAAAGTAATAGTTGGATCACAAAAATTAACATCAATGGAAGTGAATCTTAATTGATCAGTCACATTGACTGTCCAGACAGTGCCATTCATCCTCAATTCCAGGCTACTACATGTATCTCTGTGTACCTCAATTATAATGAACTGCCTCAACTGGGTCACTTATTAGAGGTATCTACAGCCTCGACTGGGTCACTTATTAGAGTGATCTACTGCCTCAACTGGGTCACTTATTAGACTTATCTACTGCCTCATCTGGGTCACTTATTAGAGTTATCTACTGCCTGAGTCACTTATTAGAGTTATCTACTGCCTCAACTGGGTCACTTATTAGAGCTATCTACAGCCTCAGCTGGGTCACTTATTAGAGTAATCTACTGCCTCAACTGGGTCAATTATTAGAGTTATCTACTGCCTCAACTGGGTCACTTATTAGAGTTATCTACTGCCTCAGCTGGGTCACTTATTAGAGTAATCTACTGCCTCAACTGGGTCACTTATTAGAGTTATCTACTGCCTCAACTGGGTCACTTATTAGAGGTATCTACTGCCTCAACTGGGTCACTTATTAGAGTGATGTACTGCCTCAACTGGGTCACTTATTAGAGTGATGTACTGCCTCAACTGGGTCACTTATTAGAGTTATCTACTGGCTCAACTGGGTAACTTTATTAGAGTTATCTACTGCCTGAACTGGGTCGCTTATATCTACTGCCTTAACTGGGTCACTTATTAGTGATATCTACTGCCTCAACTGGGTCACTTATTAGAGTTATCTACTGCCTCAAATGGGTCACTTATTAGAGTTATCTACTGCCTCAACTGGGTCACTTATTCAGGCCCGCCGGCCGGAAGGTATTTAAAAGTGGGGGGGCACCAACAATTTCCAACATTGGGTTGTTTGGATCAGCAGATCCGGGGAGGGAGAGTCCAAATCCCTTTGTTTTTTGTGTGAAAACGTGAGAAAAGCTGCTTTCAAGACGCATGTGATACTGACTTAAAGGGCAATTCTAAGATTTTTCTGGTTGGAGGGGGTGAAAGTGTCTGATGAAAAAAATAATCCCTGATAAAAATTCCCCTTATTGAAAATATTTTGAAATACTAATACATGCATTTGTAAACACGGGGACCCAGTTACGGGGAGGATCATGCATAATATTAGAAAAGGGGTCGGAACCATTTTAGCAATGGACCTATCCAAAGGCCTAGCTATGGCCAGGCCCGCCAGGCAGATCTGTGGGAGGTACATGAATGTGGAGACCCCAAAAAGTTGTTAAAATGTGGGTATTTTTATGTGATCAATTAATTAATGTCAGTGTTCTCCAACTTTGAAAAATAAAGGTTGGTGCTGGGTGTGGTGAAAACTGTGAGGGGTACGTACAATGCGAAGCGCGAAGCCCCTACGGCGTGGGGTCCGGGGCCCGCTCAAGGGCCCCAGAATTTTTTTTGATCCTAGATGCTCTGTGGTGCATTCTAAGGTGAATCCTGGCCACTTTCCTCAGACTTTTTTGAGGAAATATTGTTAAAGTTTTTAAGAACACAAAGTACAATCCTGGTTTTCTAAACACTTACTTGAAATAAAAACCAATGAATAATAGATATTCATTCTTCAATGTGTCCGGTAGCCCGACCGCATTTCTTTTTCTTACCTTGTAATTCCGTGTAATGTGCTCAAAAAAAACAAAAATGTAAATAATATATTTTTTTTCTAAATTAAGGTATTATGGACCAAATGTCAGACTTTGACCAAACTAACATGTTTTGTAACAAAATTGAACTAGAAAACCAGAACACATCCAGACAAGTTTACTGATATCTGCGTGATTTGGGTCTCATAGTTTTGTGATCCACGGACGTCGCGTCGTAAACTGGTAAACCCAACGTCAACGACCGACAAACGCGAACGATTGTAAAGCACCATAAAAGCACCATGTACAATGATTAGTCTGGTTCCCAGACCCCCAAAATCTCCGACTGGCACCTGTCGTCCGGGAATCTTTGGTCATGGAACCAGACTATACAATGCAATCGACTGGGTACGTAGCCTATAGTCAAGGCGCTCGCGGCAAACCCGGATGGTATACATCACGCACGAAAAACGACCAGCGCGAGCGGCAATGTCACAAGTTTCGCCGTTTGAGCTAGTCTGTTTTCGAGCGCCTTGACTAAAGCCTACCCCCCGCCCCCAACCTCCGTCCCGGCTATTTCCGGGGTAAAACAAATAATAATAAAAAACACATAATAAAATAATAATAATTTTTGTGGTGTCCCTGTTTTTTCGCTCTATCCCCTCCCGACGTAAAAAAAACAACAAAAAAAAGTGGGGGGCCCGGGCCCCCCCGGCTCCGGCGGCCATGACTTATTAGAGTTATCTACTGCCTGAACTGGGTCACTTATTAGAGTTATCTACTGCCTGAACTGGGTCACTTATTAGAGTTATCTACTGCCTCAACTGGGTCACTTATTAGAGTAATCTACTGCCTCAACTGGGTCACTTATTAGAGTAATCTACTGCCTCAACTGGGTCACTTATTAGAGTTATCTACTGCCTGAACTGGGTCACTTATTAGAGTAATCAACTGCCTCAACTGGGTCACTTATTAGAGTTATCTACTGCCTCAACTGGGTCACTTATTAGAGTTATCTACTGCCTCAACTGGGTCACTTATTAGAGTTATCTACTGCCTCAACTGGGTCACTTATTAGAGTTATCTACTGCCTCAACTGGGTCACTTATTAGAGTTATCTACTGCCTCAACTGGGTCACTTATTAGAGTTATCTACTGCCTCAACTGGGTCACTTATTAGAGTTATCTACTGCCTCAACTGGGTCACTTATTAGAGTTATCTACTGCCTCAACTGGGTCACTTATTAGAGTAATCTACTGCCTCAACTGGGTCACTTATTAGATTTATCTGGTCAATAGATATGCTTGCATTATTTAAAAACAATATCTTCAAAAAATCTGTTATGAAAATAACATAGGCTTAATGACGGATTCGATTTGGCCAAGGCAGGGTACAGGATTTTTATATATTCACACAAAACCAAGATATTGTCTATGCATGTCACTCTTGTCTGTTCATAGAGAGAACAAATTATAAGTAATGATAATGAACCAACTTTGTTTTAAAAAAAATCATTTTGTGAGGAAATTTGAATCTTCTAAAGTGCTAAACATTGTAAAACAGCCAAAACCTGGCGAAATCCTGCTAATTGCTCAATAAAAGCAGTAAATAACTGTTAAACTTGCTAAAATAAGTTTTCAAATGAGGAAACTCAAGTGTGGGCATAACTGTCAACAAAGATTTAAAGCAACTAATGAACCAAACAAAAATCACGCCTATCCTGTGCCCTGTCTTTCAAAACTTCACTATCTTGAAAATTACATGCATTTATTTCATTTTGTTTGCAGTGAGCTTTTGGTGTAGAGGAGATGGGTCAGCTGTGGATGGACCAATTATTGATCATCGATGTCTCATCTCACTTGTCTGGATCTTCACTGAGCTCTGCAACAGCCTCCTCAATAAATCACAACAAGGCAATGGGAACCTGTTATGCAGTGTGTTATAATGGAACTTGGAAGAGCAAATCCATGGTAGTGGAAAGGTTATAAGCTTAGAAACCAGGCACATGGTAGAAAAGGGCCTTTACCTGCTAGCAATTACTCTTTGAATCAAACTTAAGAGTAGAATATTTTGCTATGTTATGCCCTAAGCCCACTACACTTGTAGAAAGACGTTTTCAAGAGAATGTCCTGAGATTCACAAAACTTGAACAGCAACTTGACTTGTTCATAAAAATAAATGCAAATTTTACTATAATCACTGTTTGAAACAAATTGAAAGTTCATTGAAAAATGCCACAATCTATTTGTAATTTTTGTTCTGGCCAAACAAAAATTACATGCAGAATTGTTCTCCTAGAGGGCATTATGATAAGTGTGCAGTGTTGAAAAGGGCAACTACAATCATTATTCATCCTGTTTGAACTCATTCTTGCATGGAATAAATCGTTCGAGTAATATGATGAAAAAGGCTTCAAACATTTTCTCCATGTGTCTGGTTATAAAGTCAAAGCACAGCATCCAATTATGTTTTGCAAAAGCGATAAAATATGCAGGTCTTATGTAGCTCTTTATTAAACCTGAAAGGCATCTCAAAACACTCATATAAATGGGTATCATGAATCAAACTTAGTTCTTCATACCTGTTGTAAAATTAATGACACCTTGTCAAGGGTGATGCAGCACAGTCTGCTGTCAACCATGCCAGAAACTCTAGGGGCGAACCCCCTTCTCTGAATGATAGGTGTTACATCCCATCCGAAGGATGAAACAGTTATGGTCAAGTGTTTTGCTCAAGAACACCAGTGCCAAAAACGGGAGTCGAACCAATCACCCCTGCCAGAACTTGAGTCCGGTGCACAAGATTATGTGGCCATGAAACTCAATTGCAAGTTTTCTTACAAAACTAGTAGTTTAGTACTTCAACTTTGAGAAAAAAACAATGCACTGTCATGATCTATATAATGGAATTTCAAAGGGTAGAAAGGAAAACCCTTAAACATTTGTGCGACAGATGTTCGGAAGGATCAAAGTTTGGTATTCATGTTGGCTCATTATTCCAACCAATCATTTGGAGCTAACTTGTCCTCTCATCATAGCAGTACCTTCTGCTTTAAGTGTTTCATTGAACTTGAAGAACACTTTCTCAACACTAGACAAGACTAGGCTACATGATGTTTGACACTGTGGGTTCACTACCTCATTGTGGGTCATGGTGAAGACTTACATTGAGTTCTAAAAAGGATGCTGTGCTTTGGCTTTCAATAAACTTTGAAGGGAATGTATGTATTTTATCTGTCATGTTCTATGAATATTAGCTATCGTGATTGAATCTTGAATTGAGTGTAAGATTTTGTAGATTATGCAAATGTACACTGGCACATCATATTCCTACTTTTAATCCAACCATACATAATGGTCAAAATGGAAGTTTTATACAGATGCAGCTAAATAATGTGAGTTAATTGTTAGACGTTATGGATCACCATGAACCTCAAACAGAACACTGCAGTTTATTCTTGAATCCTAAGTGTCGTGTGTAAATCACCAGCAGTGTACTGCTGTGCATGAATCTAAAGACAACTTGTGTAAAATCACAAGCAGAGAACTTGAGTTTGTGCGTGCATCCCACGCACTGCACTACAGTTAGCGTTTGAGTCCAGATCACTTACAAAGTGCTAAAGTTGTGCAAAGTACATGACAAAGTAACATGGTGTATTTATTACACAAAAGGAACACTGAACCAGAATCAAGCCTCAACCAGGACTTGTGCTTAGCTAATTGCTTACAAGCAGCTATCATAAAACACTGATACTGATCACTCTAACCTAAAGAGTGAAGGAAATTATTCTGAAGAAGCATCTGATTGAAATGTTAAGACGCTACAGAATCAACATGACTGAGATTTAACTGTCAATCTATTGACTGCAATTCTCCATACCAAGCCATTGAACTAAATAAGTGTTATACTGAATATATAGGTTTTATTAACTCAAGGTAAACACACACTTCCCATTGGTCATTTTGTGAAAACCAATTCTGCCCAAAATTTTTAAAAAAAACTTTCAGTTATAAAATCGTTCAGGAACCAACGGTGGTGTGTGTAAGTAATAGGGAATATGATGTGCCAGTGCAGTGTACATAGTGTTTATTTTGTTGTCTGTTATGTGTTGGGAAGCATCTGCTTTCTATTTCAATCTTGTTGCAGCATGGACCTTTATCACGCAAAAGCCATCTTTTTTTTAATCGCAATTTCAGTTGAACAAATCAAGCTGGAAGAACAAAAACTTCCATTTATATGTGTTGCTCAAGTCAGAGCAGAACAGATCATATGTTTGAAAGCATTGAAACACTGCTGTTGCTGTTACAAACATGATTGGCCACAGGAGCAAGTTGTAATTTTCTTGATAGCAATGTCATTATTTGCCACTTCTATGTAATGCATTGCCATTTGCACTTACAAATGCTGCCTTTCTAATAAAGGCAAAGCATCATTGAGAATGTCAATCTGTGTGTGCACAGACAATGAAACAATGCCAAATAACAAGACACTTTGGAACAGTGTAAACCTGCTGTGTGTTTACACAGACGGACTGATCCGAGCATCAAAGGATCATTAAAATGACTTGTACAAATCAGTTGCTTTGCCCAAGATAGATTTTTTTAAAGGCGTGATAAAGGTCTGGTAATGTGGACGGTGAGTAAAAAAGGGAAGGTACAAAAGAAACTAGATTTCCAATATCCAACTTCTACCAAAAAGGTTAAATCATCTCAGTTTAAAGGAAAACAACTTTTGCCAAAATTACTTCATTTGCAAATTCCAACTAAAGTATACCTTTCAGTTTCAAGGACACTTTTGTTTGTCAAAACTACTGAAAAGAGCTTGTTCGAAACACCCCTTGAAAACAAATGTACCTTCCCTTTAAGTCCACATACAAAATAGTGCTGCAACTTGTATTGAAATAGAAAGCAGATGCATTATGGGGGGAGTACAAGTACATAGATAGAGGGCAGCAGAGTCTGAAATAAAGACCAAGTATACACAAGTGTTCATATATCTGTTGGTATTTATTGGTGGTATCTATTCATATTAAAATTTGACCTTGAACTTGAAAAAAATAAAATAAGAGTAGCACCCCCGATGTATGCAAGCCCCCCCCCTGTACAACACAAGTGTTCCCCACCCACAGGTGTCAACAGACCAGTCGGTAAGCGCCCTCTATCAACACGTTAACCAGTGAGTGGCTTACAGCAATGTGTTCAGTTGTCCCCAGTCTAAGTCTGTGTGGGCCAAGGCGACCTCTGTTGACCTAAACAGGGAAGGATCTGATGAACTCTCTAGTAATCAGTTGACTTAACCATAGAGTCGGATATAGTCTATCCACCATTCCTGGGATTGTTCATGACGAGAGCGCCCTCAACGCCAACTCTGAAATTTCTCAACCTGGTTATTAAAGTAGTTACATAATTGCATCCTGGCTTTAAATCAAATCAAATGAATTCATAACAAATATGGAACAATTTTGTGAATTTTCTTCAACAGTTTAATGCAATATTTCGATATACAAGTCACATACTATGGCAATGTCTCATGTAATAACTCATTAAATCTCTGCCTTAAGTTGTGCATAAATATAATGTACTTTAAAATTTACTAAGTTTTTCATCATGGTTTTTTTGATGTCGCAGGTTAAAAGAATGTAATTGGAACAGTAAAGGATTCAATACCCTTTTCTTTGATTATAAATAATGATCAACTCTGTTGAAACTTTTGGAGCCTATTTCAATTTGCCGAATGAATAAAATGCATGTGATCATCGCTACATGTTGAGGTAGGTTTTCATAAGCACAAACGTTTCATACTAAAAATCATTTCAGAATGTTTGCAACATTTTGCTGTACTTTTAGTTTGAAGCTGTGTTCAAACGGTACAATCTAATTTGGTTTAAAGGAAAGATTTTGGAGGTAGTTGTTCATAAGCACAAACAGTTGATACTAAGAATCATTTTAGAATGTTTGCAACAACTTGTACACTACCTTGAAGTTGTGTTCAAACGGTACAATCTAAATAAAATAGTTCAGAGTGTTTGCAACAGTTAGTTGTACTTTGAACTTCTGTGTTTAAACGTCATGATCTAAGTGGTTTAAAGGAAAGATTTTGAAAGGCAACAGAGTTTACTCTATGGATGCATAATGTTTGTAGCTGTTTCAAGCTCAAATAAAAAGCTATTTGGATACCATCAGCCAATGCAGGAATGACACAATTCAGTCATTTTTTAAGCAATTCTGTGATCAGTGAGAGTAATGTCTTTCATTTTTGTTTTTAACATTTTCTAAACTCTTTTGAGGTTAATCGTTAGCTGAAGAGGCTGCCATTTATGCTTCAATGAACATTTCGGATTTAAATGTCTACATATTGTGTCGTGATTTGAGGCAACTATTAGATTCATTTGATTGAACTTGTACTTTCTCTGCCAACTGAGATTTGTATTGTTTACTTTTGAAGTGGGCTGAATTCACCATCAAATACTCAAAGTTATCAGTTTTAAAACTTGTAACTCCCCTCCAATACTATTCAGTACAATTTATAGTTTGCCAAACTCTTCTTGCTACTCAAAAACAATGCAAGACACTAATTAAAATTTCACACCCAAAGTATTTTACTGTAAGTCTATATTGTTTACACGTTACATGTCCATGAACATGTGCAATGTACGACATGTATTTCTGGTGTTTCACAAGGCAACATTTATCATTTTGAGAGTCTACAAATTTAGGGTCTAGAATTTTTCGGAACGCACATGTACAAATACATGTACTCCAGATGTACTAATGGTGTCTTGAACGTTTGTTCGAAAATACTGGTGAGATCTTCAACTGATTGAAATAGGATTGCAGTCCAAATTTCGCCTAACATCATTTTCAGTCAAACAAATGTTTGTGTTAGTTACACGCTCAAAATGAAGGTATGTTTTGGAAAGTTCATGACACCATAGATTCCAGTTCCTTCAATTGACCATCAAAAGTTGCCATCAAATGTTACTGATTCCATTGTTAGGTTTTTATTCTATTGTGCCGGTTAGCATTGTTTTTGAGTAGCTTCTGTAATGTGGTCCTGGTGCACCATGCTCAGTTTGTGGCTCTATCTGTTGACGATGTGGTGGTAATTTGTTTTGCGGATCCAGTGGAGATTCAACGCTTCAGTTGAATCTCCCCCTACCTCTTATCTGGGGCAGTGAGTGCCGGATAGTCCTGTCAATTTCAACCACTAGTGGATTGTCACTAAGTTTTCTTTCACAATGTAGGGGAGGGGCAACTGTTATTCTAAGTTCTCCTATCATTCAATAGGTGATTGTAATTGCTATGGTGCTCTGTAATGAGCAGTTTGTCAATTCTCTAGTTACCAATAACACCAATTTGTAATCAGTTTCTTCAAGAGATAGTTCACTTCAATCATGTTTAGCATTTTAGTTTCCAAGAAAAAACATTCTAACACTTTTTAGATTTTGAAATAGATCACTTGCAAGCAACCTATTTCCTCACTGATCTCAAGGAATACCAAATACCATCCGGGACCAATTCCATAGAGCTGCTTATGCAAAGAAGATTACTTACAAATTTTCTGCTTAGCAAAAATAAGCAGGATACCAGTCACAGATGGTACATGTGAAATGGTACAGTGGCTGGGTCACCGTATTCTGGTAAGCATAATTTTGTTGTGCTTAGCTACTTTATGTGCTTAAGCAGCTCTATGATATTGGGCCCAAGTGTGCATTTGTTCCTTAGATGGGATGATGTACACAACACAGTGTTTTTGTGTACAATTAGCACAAATTGTTAGTTTATGTGAAACAGTTTGCCTCAAAATTTGACGATTCAACATATACAATGTATGAAGAAATCCATCTGGACTACTCCAACATCTACATCCGATTGTATCTATGACTTCTATTCCAAATTCTATTTCCTTGTTTCTACTCCCAACGCCCCTCCCCCTTCACGTTTTCCATTCCACTGGACCTCCGGCCAATTTACACCCCCCCTACTTGGGCCTGGATCCGCCCCTTTTCAATCTGCCCCTCAGTATCAAGGGAAACTATGGTGCCTTTTATCGACACAGGGTTTGCCAGTCCTGCCTCTATTTTGTCCATGGTAAGTTTAATTGAAGTTTTTATGAGTTCATGCACTGTACATTTTACTATACATCCTCATGTGTATCGGAGTATGCGGTTTGCATAACCACTATACACTAAGCTCACATGCAAACCTATATAAGCAGGCCCTGGGAACAATCTAAAGTATAGATGATGTGACCTCTGTTTACATTCAAACCGCCCTCTGTTGACAAGTCTGTTGTCCAAGTCATGTTCCGCCGGGCAAAAAGACGCGCAGACATGGTAATATTGCGTGTACTTTCTAGCTGGCTGTCAAGTACACAAAGGTTTTGCCCGGCGACATGCGCGCGCATCATGTTATGATTTTCAAATTACGTCGGAGGTCACATCGTCAACAGTATCCTGAAGTTCCTACATGCAGTGACATGTTAAATGGAACATCAAAACTAACTGACTGTGGGTCTTTACATGAATGCAGGTAGTTTCCAAAGAATAAAAACCAAGGTGATTTTAAAATATTTTTTCCCCATGAAGTCAGAAAACGCACAAATTAGTTCTGTCGTATAAACTACTGCTGAAAGTACATGTAGACACTTTAAGAATTGAGATTCATAAAGCATCTGTTTCCTTTTGTTCATTTAGGGACTGTTAGTGACTGACAAGAACTTGTGAATGTGAGTACACAGTCAAACTCAACTCTATTGTCATTGATGACTGTACAGTATACTACATGTACATGTAATTATTATCACTGCTGATTGGACAAAGCAATGATTTCCTTTCTGTATTTCTGGTCTGATCAATTTAACTCTAACCATCCCCAACCCTTCAAAGTCTAACTGCACGTTTTGGTTAATTCTGCTGAACTGAGGACTACATGGTTGTAACACTCCTACTGACTAGATGCTTTACATGGGATTAGGTAACAACAGTTTGGCTATTGAGTTTCAAAGCAGTGATGGATTTCGTGAGAGAGAGGAGGGATCTAGTAGTAAATCACTCATAAAGAGTAAGGGGGAAAGAATGTTCCTTTGTGACTTCAAGATAAGGTACAGCATTGGAGTTTCAGCGTGTCTAACTAACTGATGAATCAAGGCATTCACTCCTCAATCACAAATGAACATTTTAGCTTATGGTGTGTGTCTGTTGTTGTTTACAAACAAATTACACAAATTGTTTGTGCATTTACCTACATTGACAGGGCTCGAATTTGGGGAGAAAATCCACAAGACTACAGGGCTTGTAGCTCAAAATCTTCACTGGACCAGACATTTTTTTACAAGACCTGATTCAAAATGTGAAGAAAAAAAATAATAAAGAATTGCTGACACAGTTTAACATGCATTTGACTGCTTTTATATGAACCCGAACTGAGACAAGTAAGAGAAGAGTATACTTGATTACTCATAGAATTGAAAGATAATTTATTAGACCCAAAGTCAACACTTGAACATAATTTGTTTCTGTTATTCAATTGAAAAACACAAGACCATCGGACTTGTTAGGTCATAAGTTTACTGGCCCAACCAACACTAAAATTACTGGCCTCGGGCCTGTGGTCCAGTGTAAAATTCGAGCCCTGATTGAGAATGATACCCTTCCATAAACCTAAACCTACCCAAGATTGGGAGCAAATGAGTCTGTGCAATTTTCAATTCTCTTAACAGCTGAAAGTTGCGGTTTTCATATTTTACTGGGACCTCTCTTTCATTTGCCCATCATCCCTGAGAATAAGCTGAAGTTGGGTTGAAAATGCTTGAGCCTCATAACCTCACGGGAAATGAGCTGTAAATTTAAAGTACTTGATACATACAGGGATAACATGTCATGAAGCGCCGATGCTGTACCATATCTTTGAACATTCATTTCTTTGATTCCTAAAGTGTTTGTTCCCAGAGCCTGCTATAGGTTTTTAATTACATACAACTTGACCTCTACTCAACAATTGTGTCTTGACTTTTGACCTTTGAGGCATTGTGTTTATTTCCTAATTGCTATAGACCTTTCTTTTGTTGATAAACATGGGCATGGACATGGACGGCCGAATGTTAGCAAAACATTCAATTGTGTGAAAAAATGTTGTGACCAAATTCAACATTTTCTGTAAAGATTCATGAACGGAATTACCTTCCATGATTGGTTGATTTGTTTCCAACAAATTCAACACTATTTTTGAATATTTGTGTAACACTGCTACAAACTGTGGCAATCTGTTTTTGATTTGCAGTTATGGCTTTCCATACTTTTCCAACCTGGGTTGGCAAAAACTCGGGCTGTGACGTTGCAAAAGAAAGGTCTATTGAAGGATTTACGTACTGTAGGTAACACCTAGGCTAGGTAAAATTTAACCTGTGCACAAAAGAGGGTCCACCTACATATATCCGCCTCCTACAACATGTATGAGATTAATGTGCCTTTATCAAAACTGCTACATCGCAGGGTCTGTCAATTTCAGCATCTTCCAATTTCCCTGTTCATACTACTGAGCATTTAACTATGCAGTAAAGACAATGTAGTAAGTTCTCATACCTGATCCCTATCTAGCTCAGTCTGATCCTTGCTCTGTTGCTTGACAAAGCACTCATTCCCTTTGCATTCCTTTCAAATCTAGAATTGAATAACTATTGTGTCTGTGTAGGAGTCTACAATTGGGCTACCTAAAATTTCAGTTTAGTTTCAGCTCTGTAAACTAAAAAATATAAATGTATGGAGACAGAATTTATGATTGGCTACTATAGTCCAGTTTGAGTTTCACCTCATTAAACTATAGCTTTGTGTGCAGAAAAGGAGTCCCCACTTAGGTTACCTGTCTAGTTGGACTTTCATCTTTGTAAACTAAAAGCAACTACATGTGTAGAGAAGGAATTTACAATTGGGCTACCTATTCCAGTTTGAGTTTAGATCTTCCTAACCCTTAGCTTCTTTGTGTAGAGGAGTCAACACTTGGGCTTCCTGATGTCCCTGTTGGTTTTTTACCTTCGTGACCAATGTATAGTGTCTGTGTGTGAACAGAAACAGTCCACACTCGGGCAGTCTTTAATGGGATTCAACTCAAAACCCAAATCTGTGTCTAGTAAACAGTTTTGTGGATTTAAACAAATTTTGACTGTCTGCCCACGCTGCCCTGTCAACAAACTTTCTTAATTGGAGGTTCCTTTTGAAGAAAAGAAAAAAATTGAATCGGAAGTCATTTACTAAAACCCCAGAAGGTATCATGTTGTCCCTAGGAATTCTTCACTAAACTCTGAATTATCCATGATGACTACTGTACAGGAATGAATGCCTGCATACTGTAATCACTATAAGCTAAAATCCCTATTGAAATAAGTCCCTCACAAAGTTAGTCTTGCATTCTAACCTAACCCAGTTAACCCAGTTGCGACTGGAACTATAAACACCTGACCAACAAGAAAAAGTTTTTCTTTCCTTGATGATATCCTTATGCACACTAGGTTGAAGGAAGTTTGAATCTCTGATATTTCTCCCATTCAAATCAATTTAACCTAACCGAAGCTGGAAGAGCAATACATGTAGTCTGGTTCCTTTTTGTACAATGAATATTAGCATCTAATACTGTTATTGGACACAGGGAACATGACCAATGGGCAGAATGATAAAGGTCTATTCTAGACTGAGTCTATCGTTATTGTACAACCTTGACCTTCCCATGACTGAAAGTGACCACTATTGTTACCAAACATGTACTAAAAAAACAAATGTATGCAAGAAGTGCTAGGCTGTATACACCATTGGCAAGTATTCAGGAATTGGGCATGAAGTTTGATCCCTTGCACATGATGACACAAGCTCAAACAGCGCCCTCATTGAGGTAAAAAAAGGGCCTGTGCACTTTTCTACTGCCTGACCTATGCAAGGGGTATGGCTTGCAGGACATTTTGCAGCACCAGTCAAATGGGTATCTGGGTGTCTTTTGAACACACTTTATTGAAATTTGATCACAACTTTATCTTTCATTTGCAGGTAAAAGTTTTGAAAGTTTGAACACACTGCCTTTCAATTCACAGCAAGTTTTGACACCCCATCTGTCTATCCATAATCAACTTGTAATATCATTCAAAGAATATGCAGGATTTCATAGATTTGTCAATGATGCATATGTGTTTGGACCCCCCCCCCCCCAAGGTTTTAGCCAGGATTTGGTAAAAGGGTGTCCAAATCTGCTGGAAATAAAAAAACTGGGTGTCCAAATTGTTCACTTACAATACATTTACATGTAAATGACAGATGAAACAGGGTGTCCAAATTTAAAACAGGGTGTCCAAAAGACACCCAGACACCCCTCTGGCTAACACTATGCCCCCCCCCCCCTACGAAACAGAAGTAAAATTTTCTGATAGAAATCTTCTGGGTTTGATCTTTAAAGTGTAGAGATTCAAATGAGAACTCTTTTCCAATATTGACCAATTTCATTCTAATGGAACATAAATCTGGAGAAATAAAAAATACCATACTCTGGATCTGAATCAAGTACTTGCCATCCCTTACTTCAAGACCAATGGTGTATACAGCCTTCTAATACATGGAGCTTAGAGTTAGTGTTCAATCAAAGGATATTGACCTATCGCCATTTATAGGATTGCCAATTACTGTTCCTAGGTCACATTACATGACCAACCTGATCTATAAGACAATGGAAAGTGGGTTCCAACATGTATTTGTGGATATTGAACACACAATGTGTTAGATACACAAATACTGGTAAGTAAGATCATCTTACTTGCAGTTCAGTTCAACTCATAAAGCTTGATCCATAGATTGATTTTAGTAATTGAAGGGGGCCCCAATACACCCCTGATGATGTCACAAGCTCAAACAGCGCCCTCAATGGGGTCAAAGACCTATCATTGGCTGAGAGTTGTGTGAGAGTTGTGAGCCTACTTACCACATGTGGTTCGAATCAATTTGTCTTAAATGTGTGAGGGAGCACTCTGCATTATGTGTAGACAGTGAACACTGTCCAACTTACTGATGCACACACTTCTCTACCTATGCCTTTGACAGGTCTGTGGTCTACATGTATGCTATACCCATTGTGTGAACCCATTGTCTTAGGAATATACCCATTGTGTGAACCCATTGTCTTAGGAACATAACCACAGCTGCATTACTGTGTACATGTACTTTGTACAGATGTGAATCCATACATGTACATGTACATGACTAATGCTTACACTTTAGTTGCATCCATACATGTACACCTACTCTGTAAATATTTCTTGATTAGGAACATGGCAAAACCAAATAGACGATAGGCCAATACAAACCTCGTTCAAACCTCGTTCCCAAATCAATCCATCTACCTCACATTTCAAGGTAGCATATCCAAGAATCTTGAATATTTTAGTGAAGTCAGGTTACCACTTGGTAGATGTATACTACAGAACAGAGCCCATGTTTGAACTTGGTTGACGTGTTTGTGACGTACATTACAGTCCGACTCTTTGACTACACTACTGAAAAGCATGTGCAGTAGTGGGTTTTGCAGTTGAAGTCTATCCAATGTGGATTTTTATCTCAGGTGTGCAACACCCTGACTTCAATATTGGACAGCGTGTAACTGTCAGAATGTAGTCTGCAGCTGAAGTCTATCCAAGGTGGATTTTTATCTCAGGTGTGCAACACCCTGACTTCAATATTGGACAGCGTGTAACTGTCAGAATGTAGTCTGCAGCTGAAGTCTATCCAATGTGGATTTTTATCTCAGGTGTGCAACACCCTGACTTCAATATTGGACAGCGTGTAACTGTCAGAATGTAGTCTGCAGCTGAAGTCTATCCAATGTGGATTTTTATCTCAGGTGTGCAACACCCTGACTTCAATATTGGACAGCGTGTAACTGTCAGAATGTAGTCTGCAGCTGAAGTCTATCCAATGTGGATTTTTATCTCAGGTGTGCAACACCCTGACTTCAATATTGGACAGCGTGTAACTGTCAGAATGTAGTCTGCAGCTGAAGTCTATCCAAGGTGGATTTTTACCTTGGCTTACTGCAGGCAAGGAATCCATATTTCAACCCATTTCAGGTGTAATACATTGCAGTCTGGCACCTTGACTTCTATATCAAACTGTGTGCTGTAGTCTAGTATCCAAGGTGGATTTTACCTTGGCAGCACGCTACACACCTTGACTTCAACATTGCACAGCATGTACTGTATCATGTTGTTGAATTCTTTCTAAGCTGCACTTTGTACACTACAAGAGAGTTCAAAACTAGACCAGATTGATCTTTGCAATGTCTGTGTTCATTACAGTTGGGTGCTTTGACTTCACTATTACACAGCATGTACTGCTGTATGCGGTACATTGGGAACCAGCACAATCACCAATTGTTGCTGTTTAAGTCAATTTACCCATCGTGGGGCAATAGCTGGAACGAGGTTTGGTCAATACCAAGCAGGGCTTTCACAACGTCCTGAAAGTTCTTCGCTTCAAGTCAAGTACCATTAGGTCTTAGGCAAATTACTGCAGTATTGTATGAGTTGATACATGTTAAGTCAGTGTGACGTTGCACTGATGCTCAATGAGTTGATACATGTAAAGTCGGTGTGACATTGCACTGATGCTCAATTCAGGTTCATATCTTATGCTGTGGCTATCTTAGGCAGTACATTAAGACAACTTGAGTATCATGTATGTTCTTCTATGCATTGTTGAACATAAAATAAAGGCTACATGTAAATGGGGCAAGATAGTTACTTGTTCAGTTACCCATCAAGTGTCAAAGCAACTCAAAGCAGTCTACTCTTCTCTGCAGGGAACTGAGAAAGTTTCAGAGTTCAAATTCTTCTGCAATGAGCAGGGATAAAGTGATGGTTCAAAGCCAGTGGTTCAAACCTTTGTAATGATTGGTAGCATAAATCGCCCAATTTCTGTTTCCACCCAGAGTGAAATTTGAAGCTATGTGTCGGACATTGGCCACTGATGAACCCTGAATAACTACATGTACAGCATCTGCGACAGTTTCAGAGAATAGTGTTGCTGCAATGACCAGGGATGTATAAGAGATTAGCCCCTCAAGTTGTGAGTCCTGAACAAATGGAGACAGTTAATGCTGCAATGACCAGGGATAAGGCACCTGCAGCATTCCATCATAACTGAGGTGAACTGATTGTAACAGTTGCATTGCTACATTTTTGATCAATTTCAGTTTGCCTAATTCTTTAACTCCTGACTTTACACATTGATTTTGTCATCATCCACTTGAAGCAAAATCCATTCAACTCAGCAAAGGAAGCTAAGTTTGTTTTTTCTATATTTGAGCACGGGTGAAGAACTTTCAGGACTCAAATGATGAGTTTGTTCTAAAGTTTTAAATATTGAATATCAGGCCTGGGGTACTGACATTGGTATGATTTAATTTAGCTTAATAACCAACTGGTTGGTATTTTAATACTTTTTTTTATGGAGTCGTTTTAGCTGAGCAATTTTAACTTTCCACTTTTCTCTGAAGAGTGTTGAAATCAATGCAATCACCCCCAGTTTCTTTCACCAGAATTGTCAGGTTTAAGCTTCCCATCTATTTGCTGATTAGGCAAAACAAATTTGTAACTACATGTAGTACCATACCCCAGGCATGAACAGAATTATGAAGTTTCTGACACCTAAGTTTGATAAATATTCAAGGCATTGACATAATTAGCACTGGAACACAATTTGTAACTTGAAGATCTGTACAAGAAACTGAAAATACATCTTGGTTTGCAACCAAGAGGTTGTTCGACTATTTTGGGGTACATGTAGAACAGCAAACCAGCATTACAGCAAAGACTCTACAGTCATACATTTAAGTTCTTTCCAAATGGCACTTTGTCAATTTGTTAGTCTCTCTCCAACCATTCTGTTTGTGGTAATTGTGGTAATCTTTGAGAGCTGTGCCTCATGGGTCCAGGTTTGGACAGTCTGATATTCAGTTTCTGCATCATCTCCACTGGTACTGTACCTTCAACAATGAATGGGTGTATGACCCCAGTGCCTTGGCAACAAGTGTGCAGAATCCATCTGGTCATTTTGTGTTCTTAAATCTATTTGCCGAGTCAGAACAGTTAAAGTCTTTTTCTCAAGCAATGAGATGTCTGCACTATCAATATTGATCATAGTATGGTTGTACTTAGTGTTTGTCAATGCCTTGATGTAAAGTGAAATTCACAGGTTGTTGCAGTTTCACTGTAACAACTCCCAGGTTGATATCAAGTTTGTCATTGTTTGAAAACCCTATGCTTGGTATTGCCTTTGATTGAAGACTACCTGTTATGCATACTACTCCTTGATACACATTATTGAGGATGTATAGTTACAGTACATGAATTCCAACTTCAATTAAAGTTACCATGGACCTATCTAACAGGACTGGGACCCCTGTGTCTAACACCACAGTTTCGGTCAATACTGAGGGACCCACCACATCGTCCCATGTGCAGCCCTAGTATGGTGCTCCACCTTTGCACACCAGGCATTCTCTCTACAGACATCTGAAGAGTTTGGCTACTTTTTGTTCCCCCAGTGTGGGACCCCGTGTTGCAGTCTAGCCGGTGCCATCCTTGTACAAACCGGCATCTTAGACAAAATGCCCTCAGTTTTAGAGGGTCTTGGTGTTCACCTTTGACTGACTGCAACACCTAAGACTGATTTGGGGAGTTACAAGTAAATCATTACAGTTCACTGCTAAATAGATACGGATCCTTTCACAGATCTGCCATCTTGGTTTTTCTCATACACAATTTAATGAGAACCCAAATGAGGCTCCGTCAAAAATAGACTGGTGCCTTTGAAATTCTACTTTTCTTTAATGGTGAATTCACATGTTGTCTGGGTATCAGACAAGCCTTATTGGTTTGCTTCCTTTCTAGTTGGGTGGTATAACTATATTTCTGATTTGTTTAATCGTCTCAAAGCTTCAATTGGCTGAAAGATTTGGGCAATACTGTAGAAACTCAGTTCAAGATCAACTGCTTTAGGTTGAATCATTTTTGAACCTTGTATACTTCATGGATGTAGAAACAATGGACACTTTGTCCTTAAATGTGTACATTCACATTAACTTTCAAATGTCATTGTCATTTTAACATCATTTTGATGTTGAGAGCTTTACTAAAATCTGGAATTGCCTCACATCGTTTTAGTATTTAAAAATGTAGACTTATTGAATGTTTATAAATAATCATAAGAAGGCGTTGGATTATTTGCCTGTGTTTTTAGTTTGTACAAAACTATCTGTGAAATGTGATAAAAATAGCAGCTTCTTCAACTACAATGATGTATTATTTTAATTTCATCAAAGCTTACTTTTGTCAGACTAATACTTTGAGCTTAAAAAGATTATTTCAACTCAAGTTTGATTATCCAAAATCAATTCAAATCAGCTTATTTTCTTAACATGCACTACTTCAAACTGAATAATTCTTTGTATAGTTTTATTTATTTTTTAAGCTATATATTTTAAAGAGATTTTAAATGAAATTTTGAAAGAAATTTAACAGGAGCAATGGGATTTCATTTAACGTCGGGTACTTTAGGAATTTTTTCCTATTTTACAAATGACTGATGGTATTTTAAAACTAAAACTTTACTTGATTGTAGTTTATCACGGTTTGTGCTTACGAAGGTGTCCTCAATTTGGAAGGTTTTATTTTGAAAATGCGTCCAATTTGTGTATTTTTCATCTCAATGAATTTTGACAATTCATTTTCGCTAAATGGCATAATCTAAATACTGTTGTTGCAAACAACTGTTTATTCCTACTCTTGTTGATTTGTATACCATGATGAATGGGAAATTTTGGTTTTAAAACTAAGTCCACTTGATTTGGGACTGGATGCACAACATTTAGCAGAGTTTAACATTAGTTGATGAGACAGTTAACCACATGAACGGCACACTGATGTGACTGTTATCTAATATTGCATACAAACTCCTAAGAAATACTTCACAAAATGTTCCATGTTTGTACAAATTCATTCTCATGGATTGAAAGACCATGATGCAACATGAACTCCTGAAATCTCCAGGGAGAAATTTCCCAGCAGGGTTGAAGGTTTTCTCTCCATGAGCAATCCCTGGAGTGGTGGATAGATACATCCTCCTCTGTGGAAAGAAAACTGGTTATTATAGTTCAAAAGACCCTTACCATGTTGTAGCCAACTTTGGGTCCTTGATTCATCCAGACCACAGGATTGGGAAGGTTGACACACCACAAACAGCCAAACGCCAGTTAAATGCAGACAGAGGGCAACTCACTGACCAGCCTGCCGACACCTGCGGGCGGGGAACATTCGTGTGCACACCAGGGTGGCTTGCATGCACCGGGGTGCCGTAAAAGGGGAGGGGATACATTTCCACGCTGTTGGTAAAATACAAGATAACTTTCCATTAGTAACAGATGTGAATGGGATTTTGATTGCAAACCGTGACAAAAAATAAATGAATCACCAGCAATGTCAATGTGTAAAAGGAAGATCCAAAAATGTGAAAAGAAAAATAATCTGGGAAAATTAAAAAGTTCTGGGTACAAGATTGGTACAAGATTGATAAACTTGACTATGGTCTTTGAGTACAGCTCCTTATCAACCTTATCATACATTGTACCTGTTTTATGTTTATGTGGTCTTCTTACACAAGAACTACATCCAGGGTTTTGCCCTCGATGTTTCACTTGTAAACATTTTCAACTTGTCCTTTTTAAGACTTCCTCTAAACAATCATTTATATTGGACTTGATTTTCAAGCCATAATGAGCAATGTGCAGTCAATGGTTTATACATGTAAGTAGCTATGGGAAGCAATAAGCTAGCCAGATGCAACACTTGAATGAAATTGTAACTGGTAACTGGTCCATCGATATTTTAAATGGCATTTGGCCAGCGGACCACAGTAATGAAAGAATACTGACACTAGTTTACAGAAATTTGAAGATCTTTGAGTCTACAGAATAGCACAAGTTTTATAAACTGTACAAAAAGACCTTGTTGAGTTTAACTGAACTGTCATTGCATATAACAGAGTCAGTTGCATGAAGTTTGATGTCCACTTGTTACTGGTCCTCAGGTATTTTAACTGGAATTTGGCCAGTGGACCATAGTTGTGGAAAAATATGGTTCTTTAGAGAAATTGTAAAGATCTTTGAGAATACAGAATAATGCAAGTTTTATAAACTGAACTGAATTGTCATAAGCATTTACAGAGTCAGATGCATGAAATTTGATGTTCATTTATAGAGTATCCTACACAGGGAGTTCCCTTTGCAAAAGAAAACTTCTGTGTAAATTTGGGGTTTAAAACGAGTTGTGATATTTCAATGCGTTAATTTAATGAAGCTGATGAGCTTCTATTTTATCCTTCTTTGTTCTAATATTGACCAATCTTGTACCCAGCTGCATGTACCAACAGCGTTCATTCCACTCACCCTCTCCTAACCTACATGTAATAGAAATAATTTACTAGTAATGTACATAGTACGCCTTATGACCAGCCTCTCACACAAAAAAAGTACAGTACCTACGGTTTGTGTTTTACCCTACAATGATGTGCATTAAGCACTGTACACTCAGTAGTTTCACCGAGTCTTGTTAAAAATATCCACTGACAGGCACATTACTCGGGTGGGATTCGAACCGACATCCATTTTAGAGCAGATGTCTTACCACCAGACCATCGAGGTAGCCCGGTAGCTAGAGGCAGTTCGAATCCTGTCTAGCAGGTATCACTATACAGTAAGTGAATTACCATTAAGTCAAAAAATAGATGTGCAAAACAATAGCTACAACGCTGCATGTTAATTAGTCAAGTTCAGTGTAAAATTTCAAAGACCAAACACGTTTTTGAAATTTTGCTCAGTTTATCTTAATAATGGGCATTTGTTTGGCGCTTTTAAACTTTGTATTTTAATAATCTCATCAAATACCAAACCTTTTTGTGAGAGGCTGTGTACAAACAAACAAATTACTCTACAAGTTGTCATTAAAGATGCATCACCCGGATTTGACTGTAAAAATATGCATTAAAATTTGAATGAGTGTTTTTCTAGGATGAAGAAAGTTAAGAATTCTCCTCAGAAAATTGGAAGATAGCTGTATGCATGGCCTATCTATGTTGGGACCTGAGATTACTTCACATGAAAGGTTCATTACACTTGAGTGCTTCTAATTCACATAGAAAGTTTGCAAGTCTTGCATAATTTGTTACGGCATAATACACTTGAGAAAGGAATGTTAACCTGGTCTTGGCCTTCATGCCCCTTGAAAAGTTTCCCATGGCCTTTAAGATTTGAAAAATTTGCAAAATGGAAATAATCTTGCCCTCTCAAAGATGAAAATTCCAGGCCTGTTACATACAAGCTTTTCAGTAAATTTGCATTTCACCAATATTAAAAAGGAGTACAGTAGCAATTGAGATTCAGAGTTGAAATCACAATCCAATTCTTCGGTTCTTGATCGTTAAAGTAAGAAAATTACAACCAAAAAGCTACTTCTCTTTTGAAACTCATTTACTTCTATATTGTCTCTAAGTGTTGTTATTTTTGTAAATCTGAGACATGGGTGATGCATCTTTTCAAAGAACGTCTTAATAATCATTAGGAATACTGAATCTATGTTGTTTCTGGCAAATGAATCCACTACGCCCCACACAATGTGCCAATGACTGCTCTCACAGTTAAAAATTCTGCCACAAATCTTGCAAGAAATCTGACAAAATTCTGCATCCAAATCAAAACAAGTGGCCACCATTTTATATTAAAATGAATATCTTTTGGTGTGTGCATGGTCAATGGCTCTTGCATTAGGAGTCAAGGTTAAAATCTGGAATGAGTGACAACAAGGTCTCAAAATAAGATCCAAAGTTAAGGAGGTACAGTACATGTATGTTGAAATGATGGCATTTTTTCCACCTTTGGAAAATTCTAGTGCTCAGCATTACAGATGTAGATTCAGAGAGCAGGATTTCTTGAAACCTCAAGAAAATAACGGAACTAGATTTTTCACCAGACAAACAAAAATTCTGAATGCAGATAAAAGTCAAAAATTCCTCATCCCTGTCTAACATGGACAGTCAATGCTAAGCAGTTACTATGGTGGGGGCTACATGGATCAGTTAGTTCAAATTTTAAATCCTGTTGTTAAGTTTGATGTACACATAGTTTCACCATGAATGTCGCTAACACCAGGTTTTTCTGTGCCCGCAAAATTAAGAATACAAAGTTGTGAACTTGCCTTTTGCATCATTCTAAATTTCTTTTTCTGCGTGAAAAATTTCTTTTGAAAATTGAACCAAGGAGGCTTTCAGGTTAAATAACAAACCAAACAATGCCAGTAGTTGAAGTTGTAAGAGGCCAAAAGCTTGCAGGTGACACAAGGACTTACCAACATGAATGCTAATCAAATTTTAAATACTTGCTTTGAGAAAGGTCAGTAAAATACTTCAGGAATGTTTAAATTTTATATTTGGTTATTAAATTGTTCCAAAATTAAGCTTTGAAACTTTTTCAGTGATAAGTTTGACTAATGCTTTTCACTTTCAGATAGTTTAAGAACATGGGTATCTGTCATTAGGCCTTCCAGGTTGCAGTTTTTCCACTGTGATTGGTCCTTAAAAGGGCCTTTGACCCCATAATGACCTCTGGGTGACCATCTAGCCAACTTGTATTTGCTTCTGAAAGTATTTTTTTAAATGCCGGTTTGTATAGTGGCTTAGCTGTGCTTGAGTGCATGTAGAGAGACAAGGCCTGAAAAGGCAATTGCTGATTTGAGTTTGGATGAGGGAATACTCTGCACACTTGCACAGCGTGGGTGTTACTACATCATGTCCTAGAACCAAACAACATTGAAGTTTAATCTGAACAGTCTTGACATCATCTCTCAACATGATCATCTCGTCAGTGTGCAACTGAATGTGTCAGAGTTTGATGTACAATTATGGTTCTTGTCCCTGAAAGACAACAAGTTAAAACAGAGTCTGCTCAGAGACTGCTGGTGATGGAGGCTAGGAATGTCCAAACATGGACTGATTCCTGTCCACAGTCTTGACTGAGTCTTCCTTCCAGCGTTGCATCTCAGAAGGAGCTCATCACTCTTCCTTCCAGCGTTGCATCTCATAAGGTGCTCATCACTCTTCCTTCCAGCCTTGCATCTCATAAGGTGCTCATCACTCTTCCTTCCAGCGTTGCATCTCATAAGGTGCTCATCACCCTTCCTTCCAGCGTTGCATCTCATAAGGTGCTCATCACCCTTCCTTCCAGCCTTGCATCTCATAAGGTGCTCATCACTCTTCCTTCCAGCGTTGCATCTCACAAGGTGCTCATCACTCTTCATTCCAGCGTTGCATCTCATAAGGTGCTCATCACTCTTCCTTCCAGCGTTGCATCTCACAAGGTGCTCATCACTCTTCCTTCCAGCGTTGCATCTCACAAGGTGCTCATCACCCTTCCTTCCAGCCTTGCATCTCATAAGGTGCTCATCACTCTTCATTCCAGCGTTGCATCTCATAAGGTGCTCATCACTCTTCCTTCCAGCGTTACATCTCACAAGGTGCTCATCACTCTTCCTTCCAGCGTTACATCTCACAAGGTGCTCATCACTCTTCCTTCCAGCGTTGCATCTCACAAGGTGCAGATTCCTTGGAAAATCCTCATGTCTTGTCCCTGTAGAATTTATGTTTTTCTTTATTTCTCCTTTCTCTTCTTCAAGCGACATCAAAGAGCATCCTGGGGGCAGAGACGTTGATCCAAGCTGGTGGCTGTACTTCACTCTCAGAGATCATCAAATACATGTTACTGGGCTGTGCTGGAATCTGAGTCAAAAACAAAAACAAACAAATGCACATGAAACAACAACAAACCCACATACTATATTACATGTACATGGGGGTGTACATTATTATTATTATTATTATTATTGGTTTATTAAAAACACTCCTTGCAGCCCAAAGGCTGAATTACACAGTGATTGTACATGAATTAAAAAACATCAAAAATACAAGAAAAAACAGAGCATACATGAAATTAAAAAACAAAAACTGTAAGACAGAAACAACAGCAATACAGCTGTAAAAGCCTTAGTTTGTGTAAAGATTAAAAATTACTGTATTCATTTGTTAAGTAATCTGGTGAGGTATGGCACAGGACTGTTCTTAAATCTGTTTGAGGTGAAAGAGTATTCATTAACAATCCGGTTTGATCTAAGGCTCATAGAGTGGGAACTTTTAGTTTCAGGGAACCATTCGCTGAATCTACCCGAATTGTAAGTTTTAATGGCAAATTTGGTACAAAGAGAGTTCCTTCTATCATGGAGGGGTGTCAGACCTAAAGTGGATAACGCTTCATCATAATGGGCAAAATTGTTTCCTAAAATAATACGGCAAACTCTTTTTTGAATAGATTCAATACGATTGGATTGTGCGAGCGTGATACTTGAATGCATATAAATTGTGTGCAATTGCTGGTTTGATCCCATTATACCATGTAAAAGTATACCCCAAACAAAGATATTGACAAAATAGGGAGATCGCCAACATAGGGCTAGATAGCTCAGTTGGTAGAGTGCCGGCACGTCAATCCGGAGGTCGTTGGTTCAAATCCCGCTCTAGTAAATTTTTCTTTGTTCAACCCAAAATCATAACTTTAAAGTGTTACAAGTCTTAGGCAGGGTGTAGGAGCAGCTTGGTCCCTCCGAGCAAAGAGCTACATGTAAGAGACATGTAGCTGCTTTCTGATTGGCATTGGGGAGAAAAACCGAGCCAGAGTGTACAAACTGAAATTAATAGATCAACAACCCTACAGCCTAAATTGATTCAAATTTTTGTTTCTTTTTTCTTTCTTCGTTTTCTCAGTAATTGACTACATGGACACTGGACACGTAAGCCATGCTGCAACATGTGAGTCAATGCCTTCCACACAACACACATGGAATTTGACAACTTTGCAAGATGTGACAGTGAGAACCGGAGGCAGATTCTGTTACTTTTCATTTTCTAAATGAAGATGACACTACATGTAACTTCTAAAAAGCAGCTCCACCCGGAGGTCCAGCACCGACTCAAGACAGCTGAGCTACCCACATCTACGTGTCCACATAGGAGAATTAAGTCAATGTACATGTAAACTGTATAAAATAAGATGTTGACTTGACTACATGTACATGTACACACATGTGTAGATTTTTTACTTTGTGTGGTTAAATGTAGGCTTAGAAATACACTGCCTAAATGTACTTAGGAGGCCATGGCCTCTGTTGTCCTGGTCTTGGCCTTAACTCCACCTAAAAAGTTTCTCTTCTTGAAGATCTTCCAACAGAAATCCTTTCCTACTCAAAGATAAATTTCCTGGCCTGCAATTGCTGAAATGGTTTTTACATTTGAGACATTTCTTCAGTAGTCAATGGCGGCGCAATTAACGGCTAGACATAAAGCAAACAATAGTCGAGACTTCGACACTAGTCGCCCAGGCCCATGCATTGTATTTGTACAGGGTCCCTATTTCATGGCATTGCTTTCAAACAGCACAGAATTCTGTGCTTAAAGCAGCCCTGTAGAGTGTGGGATTCTATGGGCCATAAGTGCAAATTTCTAAGACAAACAGTGCCATGACATTTGACCCAGGTGTATCTTGTTTAAATGAAGATGTGTCATTAATGTACCTTACTATTACATGTACATGTATGTATAGGAACTTTTTCAAAAATATGAGTATCTTTGAAGACCAAAGACATGTCAGAAAACTAGCTGTATCCGTTGCAGTTAAAATATTCACAGTGTTTTTTAACAAATATCGTCAAGAGTTTGACATGATCAAATTGAAGTCTATTAAAAATTCTTAACCTCTTTTGGTAAACTACATGGTTATGGGCATTTACCAGTGGATGTAAAGGCGATGATGTGCCTAAAATATCAGTAAGTTTCTGCCTGCTGGTGTGCTCAAGGATTGTGTGTTGTCAAATTAATTTGGATTAATACCGACATCACAAGTCAGATAGCCTGTGAATTGTGTGACCTTTGACATTACTCCTTGAACAAATTTTATGCAAAATACCATGTGTGTTCACACCAGCAGAGTATGGCTTGGTCTTGGTTTCAAGACGCTCCAGTTGTGTAGTCATGAAGGGTTACAGGAAATCCAGCGCCTTCTGGCGGTGACAAGGTCTTTATGTTATTACACAACTGGAGCGTCTTGGGAGCAAGACTATTGTATGGTTTGGAAACAAGGGGCACATGGTCTATGTACTCTACAGTTTTCATATGTTTATTAATATTCACAAAAAATCAAAAAAATAATTTATCGTACCATCGGTGCTATATTAGGACTAAGCCTCAGGTAGACTTTGCAAACCACCAAAGTTGACGATTACATGCAGATCTTCTTGCAGCAGATTAGTAGACTGTCAACAGGAGCATACTGCATGAGTAGACAGGTCAACAAGTGTATCTTCAATGAGCAGACAGGTCAACAGGTGTATCTAAGGAAGACAAGAAATAGGACTAAAGATCAGTTCCTTCACTTGCATTATTGTTAGCCAGAGACATGACAGAGGTTGTTAATTTCGCTCCGGGGCCATTTTTGGTTTCTCCGATTTGTTTTTTTAATCCGATCAAAATGCTTTACCTGTAGGCCTATTTTGTGCAAATTATGTGCAAATTATGTGGTAAGCATTGGACAGTGGGGGACTTTTGGGACCCATAGGTGGCAGCAGATTGTTCTTGATAATGTGCGTATACCCAGAACTACGTAACAATGGAAATTTAACTGGTAAGTCTGCTGCCACCTAGTGTTCCAAAGTATCCCATTGGAAGAGAAAGATTTGACCCCTGTGTATTTTCAGAACGGTTAGACGTCTTGTGTCTTCTCATCTTACAGTACATTACATGTACACATTGTATTCATATATGTAGCTCGACAAGCAGTTGTGATGGTAGTATCCCCCCATCCTCCCGACAGTCACTAACAGTGGGAGGATAGAGGGTTATGATTATTGCTAACTGCTCGACAGTTTGGAGTTTGTAAAAATAAATTGTTCCAAATTGTTTTTGTTTTCTAAACGACTTTTAACAAGAACAGCAAGTTTAATGTATAACTGACCCTTGCACCAGGCCTTGCACCCATGAAGACCACCAGGGTTTGATTTTCACACAGAGCTAAAGATTGATCAATTGCTACGCAATACAAATCAATATTGAAATACTGACAACTCATCTCAAGATGAATCTTAGTGCTTTGTGAAATTGGTCCAAAGTTTAATATAGCGAAAGGGTATTTTATTAATAGTTTTTGTAACCAACTTCATTTTTGCTTGGTTGAGCATTTGTTATGCAGTGTGCTCTCTAGAGTGTGTATAGAATTTATAAATGAGTGGTCAGACTAAACAATGAACTGTAACTAAAAGGTTCCCCTGAGGTACCACTGTAATGATTTACTGTAATGATTTTTGAAAGTGGTAAAAATTTTGCAAATCTGGTAAGCAGATTGACAAATAGTTGAATTAGATACGTGCTAAATTCTTGCACTTGTTCATTCTTGCACTTCATAAAACCCTCTGGTCTGCGACCGTCAGGAGGATGGAGGGTTACGATTATCGTAAGTATTGTAGGTCAAGTGTATTGTAACCATCAATTCAACAAAACAAGGGAGAAAAGGGCAGTAGACCGGGAGTCCGACGATTGTCAATAATCTAAAGTTATTTTCGAAAAGATGAATAAATAATTCAAAAAAAAAGTGGAGAGTCTGTATCTTTTTTGTTGAAAGTTGTTCCCCCCCGTTCAATAGAGTAGAGATTCGGTTTGCAGGAAATTGACTGCGTTTCGATATTGGTCTCTTTTTTTTCTAAACATGGGCGGTCTGGGGATTCTTCCACAAGTTGCATTCCAGCAGAGCATGAAGGTAATAGAATGTTTTCAACTTAATTGGGAATAGAATTCAATAGAATTCATCAGGACACGGAGTTGCAGAATAAGGGAAAGTTGGCTGCACTGCTTCCAGTTAGTCCAATTAATGAGAAATTTCATTTAACTCGTTGACTGCCGCCTACGAGTATATTCGTAGTAACAGGTGTAACGGATTCTGCCACTACGAGTATACTCGTAGAGAATGAAAGGCTTTTGTATAGTGAATTGAATACACTGGCATCGCTGAGAACGCAACGAATACGCTTCTGGCAGTGGTGAGGACACATCATCAGAATTTGTATGCTACAACATGTAGACACAAAAAAATACCTATTTGGTGTGCGCGCATGCGCACCACACTTAGATGCTTGGCAAATGGGATTCCCCTACGAATTTATGACCGGCAGTCAACGTGTTAAACTGAACAAAGGAAGGCATTCTGTTGCCACCATTGCTTAAAAACAAAACTGGGGGGGGGGGGTGGCTGGGATGGTTGGCAGGGTTCGCCCAAGGATTTTTTCAAACTGGGACATTCTGGACCTAAGTTTTGGAAGTTCTGCCTAAGCACGATGAGACAAGGTCCTCTAAATAGTTTTACTTGGTGTATTATCTTTGGTTTTAAAAGCCCTACTGTGCAATCTAGGGCATTCTAAATGGTGCTATCTTGTGATATTTGATCCCAACAGCAGTGTCCCCCCCCAAAAAAAAATCGTATCTCAATCGGTTCAAATTCGCACCAGCACGCAATTCTAGCGTGTTGGCCTGATACACCAGCTTGTTAATAAGGTTTATCGCGATTCCAGAACCGCAATGCATCATGGGAGGGCATATGGGGCAAATGCATACCGCAGTACACGATGTTTGCAGGCATGGCCTAGGCCCTGTGTAAACTAAAAAAGTGAACAAGCTTATGATTTGAACATCGCAACAATTTTATAAACAACACAGTCGGTCGTCAGGCGCCCAGGCTACCGATTTCCCGAGTTGCCCCCTTTTACTACACCCAACATGCTTGGCAAAACAGCGCCCTCTCTTGGTATTTTGCTAATCGCGATAAACCTTATGGGGATAACACGATTGGTTTAACCATGCCCATGGAGGAAGGCTGAACCATTCACCCATGGTCACGGAGGAGACTGTGTGTGGTGTTGCTTACCCCCCCCCCCCCCCCCCTGGCAAACCACCACACATGAGATGACCACCATCAACTCTGTTTAGCCATGTTTATTGTTAAGCAAAATGTGCATTTCCCGCATGTGTGAACGAAGTTTTGCCATTAATTTACTAGTTCGGTATTGTGTTTTGTATCATGTTGTTTCCGGGGGGGGGGGGGGGGGGGGGGCGGTGAACAGTTCTCCTTTTGTAAAATGTAATTACTTAGCTTAGTTAAGTTATGTCATGATTATTTTACAGCAAAAACCTCTCCAACAAAACAGCCCTTATTAATCTAAGTCGAGAGAATCACCCATTTTTACATTGTAGGGTTAACAAACCAATAATGAACCACCAATCAAATATTCCCATCCCATGAAACTTGAACAGCGATACATTTTGCTTTGCCCACACTGGTGGTGGTTGTATGTAGTAATGTACAGTAAGTGCATGAGCACTGGCCACTGCAGTGAAAATGGCAAAGAGCCCAACAATATTCTTCTTAGGAACTACCGAGGGTATATTTCATTAATGCAACATTTGTTTACTTACAAATGGACTCCCTTACCAAGTATGGCATTCACATAAAAGTCTCTGCTACACGTTCATACTCGTAGAAAAACTTCATTCATTTTGTGTCGATTTTGTCAAACTGTGTTCAAGTGCAGCGCCATTAACATCACTTTTTGCAGACGCTGAGGGCGGTATTTCAATTTGATGAATATAAATCTTCGGCTGGAAGGTAGAGCATCACTAAGTTGATTTCATAAAAATGATGTTATTGGATAAAATAACTTTACAGTTCCTCATTAAGGTTACAGAAAAGTTTCCATGGTAGTTTATGCTTTTTAGGAGTAGACCCTGATTGAAAAAGTATTGAAATTCAATAAATTAATTAAATTAAAACCCCAACCGTGGCTATAAAAAAGTATCCTTTTTTTTAAAAGTTGTCAATGCAATAATTATGCTAAACAAATACAGACAGTCTGCATTATTTGTGTTTTTACTGAAAATATTTTCATGAGGAAAATTAGAGCCTTTTCTACCACTGAATTGTTATCTATAGGCCTAATCAGCCCAATGTTTGAAAACACAATTGAATGTTGTTTTATTATTGTTTATTAGGCTATATTTGTTTCAAAATAAAACTTCAAATTTGAAAATTAAATGTTGATTCCCCGTGCTTTTATATTAAAGGTGCTGTATACGTTTGGTAATTGGAGCCTACTGATTGTGTTAATCCTATATAAATGTAGGTACATACAATAAAACCAACCTGTGAAAATTTCACTTCAAAAGGTGGTCGCGTTTTTGAGATATCACCGAAAAACCGGAGCGAATATTTCCACGCAGGAAGAATATTCCCCATATGAATACACAGTCTGAGAAGCGTTTCTGACAGAAACGCTTCTCAGATTCAAATTTTGGGGAATAAAAAGTGATATATTTTTCCATAACCGTAGTACTTCGAAGTTAAAAGTCAAAATTCATTATACTACGCAAAGCTGCTGTACTTCTTACCTAGTAAGTTTTTATTGCCATTAATTTTCAGAGTCATTACCAAACGTGTACTGTGCCTTTAAGAGTAAAATTTTCTCGAATTTCTGATTTTATTCATCAGCATTAATACAACAATATCATCAACTTTGGTAATAAATTGATAAAACACACAAAACAGGAAAATATGACTTTTTGTTTTCAAGTATTTTTTCAAAATATTTTTTTATTATTTTACCATTGTGCTATCTATAATTCTCATTATTTATAATAATTCATAAACAGACAGTTATCATCTATGTATATAAGTTACGTCAATAACACAACAATACAAGTGGAGTCACTTGGCAAGAGACAGAGAAGAAATAAATAAAAGAGACCGACCGAGAGAAAATAAATAAAGATCAAAAACTCCAACACAGATCCCCCATGCACTTGAAAAAGAAATAAACAAATCTAAAGTACCGAATTGTACGGCCATGTCTCACAAGGCAATTTACAGGCAAGAGGCAACCAGTATCCCAGGCAATACAAAAAGAAACAAATTAATAAAATAGATTCACATGTCAATGTCCGCATACTTTTTCTGGAGACAGTAAGGTAGTGTACACCCAGTTGGTTGCCTTCAAGTTGCCCGTAAAAATTGCTCTGAGTGACAAGGCTTGAGAGAACAAAATGATTAAAATAATAATTATTATAAAAACCCCAATCAAACATGATACAAATTAGTGGCAGAATAGGGTTAGGAAAGTGATTTATAACAAAATTGAGTTTTGATTTAAGTGGGTCGATGTTTTTTTTTACCCCTGGTGTATAGGCTTAGACCATGCCACCTCGTTGAAGGATCACCTTGTACATTCCAGGAAATTTCCTGGCAGGCAAGATCTCACTTTTAAAACTTACAGTTGTTGTATAACGATACCATACCTAAAGTCTAGAATTGTAAAAAATAACAGCTAAAGATTTTCTGAGATGTGCCCCCCCCTTCTTAGTATCCAAATAGCTGATAACAATTGTATAGTGCAATTTCTATCATAAAGTTCGCTTCAATGCTACGTTTTCTTCCAACAATCTGAGTACAAATCGTGCATGCAGGAAGTCCAGGTGCCGATTTCACGAAGATCTAAGATTAATCTTATGCTGAGCAAAGTGTGATGTCACAATACAAATCACTAAGGTGATATTAACAACTCATCTTAAGATGAATCTTTAGTGCTCTGTGAAATCCAGCCCTGGCCATCTGACCCCCTTTTTAAAACGTGTGACGTCATCAGTTACCTCTTCTTATATCTAACAATAATATTTCTTTAAATCCAAACTACAGTTGGGACATACTAACTTGATTGCACGGTGTGCAACTAATAAGTGTTCGAATTATATGTGATTAAAAACAGGTTATTACCACTTCCACGCCTTTTCTTCTGCAAAAAAAAAGAGAAACAAAAGGGGTGGGCAAACGTAACCTTCTTGGGGACAGTGAGCGACTAAGAAAAATATCACCTGTCCTAACTGAGTTGTTTCTTTTGCATGCAGTGCATTTTGGTTGCTTCCAAGTTGCCTGTAATGCCCTGTGTGAGAAAGCCTCAGGATTGAAATGAAGCTGCTGTTGCTTTGGCCATGCACAAATGACACGGCATCACTATTCTCATCCCGAAAAAACCCCACATGGCGATAGTAAACCCCCATTCCCTTAAAATTACTTCAAACACCAAACTCTGTTGACATTAATTACTTTTTTTACGGGACCTAGTTTCTCTAACTGTCTTTCTTTGACCATTGTCATCCATCCAAAGGTTTCTCCAGATGCAAAAAGCTAAAAAGGACCGTTGAATAATCTAAATTAGTAGACTTGTCTGCATAAACCGGAGAAAAAAATGCTTAAGTAGTCACTTTTAGGGCATGTCAAAATGTATCAGGAAATATGTTGGCTCGTTTACTGCAACTTTAGAATGAATAAATAAGTGGAATCCTCCCCACGTTTTCTGTACATAGATATCGATTTTCATAAATCATGTGTCATTCCTAAATAGGCCTACCCCACAAAATGTACAATGATATAAAAACAGTCTGTATAGTAAAAATGAACAAAGAGCAACAATCTCCATTCCATTAGTTCATGTGCCTTTATGACTGCTCGGAAAATATTATGCATTGACGATCGACGACACTTTTCTAAAATTGAACAACCGTTGAAACTGGAGAAAGACCGGTCAAGCCAACACCTTCTAACCGAGTCCAATAATAATTGTGCACCCAGTTCTGAATTGGGGATATTCCTACTCTACGGTTATCGTATTTCTGTATAAACTCACAGACAGCACAACAATTCAATTTTATACAATAAAAGGCATCAAAATATCGAGATATTAAAATCACCCGTTTAAGATACACCACAAAAACAATCTTTGCCTTTCAAACTACTCGACACAATCATAATTTAACTAGCCATTAATATCTGTCCATGGACATGAATTGGGGACTTTGCCTATAACGGGGTTGATACGGCATTGGCTTTACTTTTAAACACATTCTCAATTTTTGCTGTAACTCCCACAATGTTCCTTCCGAGACTACTGTATCACTGCGCCCTCTATGTACATGTTTCTGATTGCGCAGTTGCAACTAGACTGGTCCCCTGTCTTTATCCGTAACGAGCCTCGAAATGTGACGTCAGATGTACGGGTTAATAAGTTGCAACAAGTTGTACAATAGTATAAACTTCTGTTGTGGAGAACGTCTGCATAAGACAATATCTTTGGGGTCGATTTCTTTTAAACTTGAGATCGATGCTAGCAAAATGACCAAACCTCTTTGGAAAATGCATTCACAAAAAAGTTTGTCTTTGTTTTGTATTTGTTTCTGAGTGTATGTAAAGCATACAGTTATAAATGACAGGCATGAAAGGTTCTCAACTGGGCTAAGCCATTGCATTGGCCTATTACTTGTGACATCCGTTACAGTAACGACGTGCTATTTGAGGTTTCTATAGGCTTACAACTACCTGTATTTTCGAAATATATCTCTGAAATTGTGCATTCTTACTTTATTCTTCCGAGTTGACAACTAAGAATTCTATGATACGAGAAAAAGGCTTTTACTTATGATCACGAGATCAATAACTTGTTATCTGATATTATGATTGTCGATAATTATATTTAATAAGCATAACCATTTGTCATATGCTCCTTATGCCCATGCGTACCATTGCTGTACCAACCCATTGCAGCCCTGTCACATATTGCACTGTTTGTGTGCATAAAGCCGTGCTCTTTCCCACTTCTACGTAGACTAGATAGAGCGCCGCCATCGGCGAACGCTAGGTAGGCCCTACTGGCGGCATCGTTGAAATAGCACGTGGAATGCTCCTTGGTGGCGCTGTACAAAGAACTGCTGTGTTCCGTTCCCCTGTCTTGTAAATCAGTCACACCGTTACGGTTGGTCAAGACAGAAGTGTGTTCCGTGCGTGGTAAGGACATGGGGTACACTGGGGTATGCTCCGAAGTGGTCATAAATGACGAACGCCTCGAGTCTGCATGAGCGTGATAGTCTCTGGGGCGACGGCTTTCCATATCGCCCCCGTTTTCTACGTTGTGCGTCTGAGTCCGCGAGGATGTCCGCGCCGGCAGGGTGTCGGCTTGCAAGGGACTACTCTGCCGGCAGGATTGGTCAGTGTTACCGGCGGGGCTTGACCGATGGACGTAGCTGGTCTCGGTCGATTGTACGGCAGCAGACGTTTTGGTTCGGGGTTGCTTTTTGGTTTGCTCATCTTTGACAAGTCTCTGCGTGGCTCTCACCAAGTTATCAAATTTTGATGAGGCGGGCATACCGTTCGTTTCAACGCCATCTGGTTGTTCCCTGGTATTCTGCCGACTGTGGTACCTCCTCGGAGATATGTCGGATGTGCTGGAGGGGCTTCGCGTAGTAAGTAAGGGAGATTGCCTCTGGCATGACGTCAGTTCTGTCATGGGTTCATGTTGATGGCGCCCATGGGCCACAGCAGCGTTTGACCGAGACGGTGACGACACGCTCGGCGCGTGCCCACACTGCTGCAACAGCAGCTCTGATTGGTTGCTGTCAGCAGATACACCAGTCCCGTTGCAACAAGACACTGGATTGGTCTCCTGGAGCCTCTCGTGATCTGATTGCACATGCGTTGAACTCTTCTTACTTGCCGTATTCGAGGTGGCTACGTCGGAGTGATATCCCTGCGACTGCGCCACCGGACGATCTGTCGATGATGACCAGTGGTGAAAATACCCTCTAGGGTCCGTAGAGGCAGTGTAGTACCGGTCATCCCCATAATGTCCACGGTAACCCTGTAACCTCTCGTTCATACAGTGCGCGTAAGCCTCCGCTGTCGGGTATGCGAACGAGTTACTGTAATTGTATGCACTATCCGTATACATGTTGTGTTGGTAGCCAGCTGTGTAGCTAGCGTGAGGGTACATTGCATTGTACCTATCCAGTCCCTCCTGGTAGGGGACCGTGGCGTACTGAGCAGCTGGCATGGGCACATCGCAGGTCGATGCAGCAGCATATTGGGCGTACGCCTTGGCTTGGGTGTAGTCCGAGCTTGATGCTGCTTCCCCGTACATCACCGGCTGCGTGGGGAGCTGATACGGCGTGAATTTGGTCTTGTTCTTGGACTTGCTTGACCGGTGGCTTTTACTGGGTCGAGTCTTCTCTTGGAGACTCGTGTAGGCGGATTCCGTCTTAGCTTGCAGTTGATCCAATTGAAGAACAAGTTCTTTGTCTTCAATGTTGCTGTAAACAAAAAACAGACATGAATAAATCTCAAAAACACATTAAACATGTCACAATCAACCTCATTGACCATGATAACTTTTTAGCCTGACTCTTGCTCAGGTGATAACACCGACCAATTAAAGTTTATTGTATACAAACTGTAACAGTGCCATAAAGAAAGCATGTAACGAGCCCGGTAGTACCTTTTTATTTTAGCCTTTGTTCTATGAATTTTATGATGTTTTTACCTTTTTGTGAGTTCAGATGTGGCCGCAAGGTTTGAATTGTTTTAATAAATCAGAATAATAATTACGGTTGTCAACCTTGGTAGACTGTCCACAACAATTTAGAGAGAGCTCCCGATACTGTTTTCGGCATTATTTACCCCCAAGATCAAGGCTCACTGGCCTTATACAGATTTTGTGGGAATCAAACCGCAAAGAGTTTGCCCGAGAGATGCTAGTCAACATTGTTTAGTAAGTCAAGCTGCCGCAAAATAATAAGATTTTTGGTTTGATTGTTTCGATTATTATTAGTATTATTTATCAACTTTTGGTCTTGTTATTTTTTTTGTATTAATGTTCTTGTTGTTGTTGTTTTTGGGGTGTTCCTTTTGTTGTTGTGGATAGGAAAGGCATTTCTGAGTCTCACATAATCCGTACCCGCACAATCTAGGAGACCACAATTCAAATTCAACTGAACTTTAATTTCCAACGTGGATTCAAACCTACAAATAAAAATGGGCGTCATTTTGTTTTGTAAATATCCAACGTGGATTCAAACCTACAAATAAAAATGGGCGTCATTTTGTTTTGTAAATAAGGGGCAACAGGTTTTGTAAGGCGCTTTGATGAGGGGCCCAGTATAGCGTGAAAATGTGCCTTATTGTTATTTTATGACGACGACCGCAAAAAATGTTGTAACATTTTCCCCCCATGATGAATTGTGAAATATTTTGCCTGCCCAGGGACAAACACCTGGTGGCGCACTGTAGCGTTCAACTCAAAATTGTTGGCAAACGCCTACAAACGGTGGCAACGTTTGCGCAAGTGGAACGCACTCCTGGTCATAGCCACAGCCGTCTATAGATGAATGGCCGCCTTTACTTACCTCAATACGGTGTTGACGCTGACGATGCAGTGAGGGCGCGATGAGCGGCTGTTGTGGACAATGGTGGCCGAGCTCTGCATCCACACCCAGCCGCCGTGCTTGGCCAGGAAGCGGTAGTACTTAGTCGTCACCTGCCCCTTTACCAAAACTGTACGAACAGACAGGATGCGCAATAAATTACTACAACGGTCTACATGTTTACAAGACAGACAGTACCATAACAATAGACTCTAGGTTTTCTTTACAAAATGTGATATAATTAAAGCTGTGATTATGTTTTCATGTCTGCAAAAGACAATCTAAATTCGATCAAACAAACGACACACAAGATATTTTATGGTTTTGTACTGGGTAAGCATTATACGCAAAATGTGGACCTGAGAACAAAAGAGGTCCACACAGGGCAGGGTTTTGAAACACTATGTGGACAACACACGTCCACAGTTTTTCGTTACAGTGCTGAAGAGTAGGTTTGTTCCTTAAGTGTACAAAACAAAGGAATGTCAACAGAGTGACTACAGCACAGAGCTGTGTGTAAAGAAATATTTTTATAAGTTATAGTCCAGCAGGTAAGCGGCACTATATCGTCGCGCGTACCACGAACCGACCTAACTGACAAAAATCACACACTTTTGCAATTTTTTTTTTTTACAAATTATTAATATACTCATTACTGTTAACATTTTCAGCAAGTTTCAGAACTAAATACGTAGTAGTTTTGTAATTACACTAATTACTAAAAACGACGTATCACTAGATTTACCGTTTTGTCTTTTCACAAAGTGACCTATCTAGATACGCCACTTTACCAATGATGTACTATGCGCTACAGCGCGCGCAGTTCGGGCGCGCGTGTAAAATTTGCGTACCACGAACTGACCTAACTCAAAGCGTGGTATTTTCACAAAGTGACCTAACTAGATACGTCTCTATTATGCATTGGTTTGTACACGGCGCTCTGCGGGCAAAACTCGGATTTTAATTTTCACAAAGTGACCTATCTGTTTAGGTATTATTTACTAATTAAAATAGTTGCGGGGATTAAATGAAATTGACAGTTCTGTATTAATAAAGTAGTCGGCTTTATTTTTGTCTTAAAAAATTGTATACAAATAGTTAGCAGAACCCGAAACAGCAGTTTGACAAATAGTGCAACTTCATTCGTGATTTTCTCCAAACATGTTTTTTTATACTGTGTACGAGTTAGGTCGGTTCGTGGTACGCGCGACGATATATGTGGTTAAAAGCATGGACCTTGGGCACACGTGTATTTCATAATAAAACATTTGGTATAACACACATGTATAAAAAGATGCTTTTACAAGACGTGCACGAAACTGCCCAAATATTCCCCCCTGTCTACTATAGATAGGTTGCAGTATGACGTAAATCGGCCATCTTTACGGGCAGTTTGGAACACACAGTCCCGCGTTACGCGTGAGAACGGCGTGCAGCACGCGCACATTTCACAAAACTCATTGCGTGATTGGTTAGTGAACGACGCGGCTGCGTTAATAATTAGAGCGCTTGACGCGCCTGCATGCCAAAATGCGATTTGCCCGTAAAGATGGCGTCTACTGGGAACTATCTATTAAATCTACTGACGGTATATTCCCCTTTGAATGCCACTGAATGTAGGAATACTTACGTGTATGATGAGCATATCGAATGTGTAGTATATCTGTTGCATGCACAAATTGGTACAGTGTTTTCTCGATTAGATCCTGTGGTTCGTAGCCGGTGAGTTGCGCCACTCTGTTTAGATAAAACATAACAAGTAACAATGTTTAGCGTTGCCATAGACCACAGTCCCTTTCTCGTCCAAGTACAACAAAAACGCACAAGTACACATTATCAATGTCTTATCTAAAAGTAATTTCAAATGGTGGGGCGGTGGTGGATAGTGATAGGGCGAAGACAATGAATAAAATCCTCAGCCTTATTGGTACGAAATTAGGCTGTTGAGGAATTCACGTCACTGATGTGTATTTTTGTTTGAGCTTGTGCATAGGGCCTATTAAAATAAGAGATGAGAGCTCTCAATCGATTTTTGTAAAGTACCCCCCCTCCCCCCAAACCCCCCCCCCCCCCCCCCCCCCCCCCCCCCAAACAACAACAACAACAACAACATCCCTCCGTTGCGACCACCGCTAGATTTTGGAAAGTATCAATTCGGCAATAAGTTTGCTTGGTAGTTTCTTCCCTACCATGGACCTCAGTGGAACCCAGTTTGAGTCATGGACCGGAGGCTTGTTGATTGGGTCTTCAATATGGATTAGGTTTGCAGTCCCCCGATTGCTTTGGTATTCTTCCCACGTCTAGAACTGACATTTCCTCATCATCTTCTCTACACAGGTATCTTCACAACTACACAGGACGCAGAGTTAGTCACTTTTGAGGATCGCATAGTTTCATTGTCAGCAAGATATAACAATTAATCAAGTAAATATCTTACTTTCCATCCAGGAAAATCAGCTTCATATCCAGACTTGCCCGGAACATGAACATATTGCTGTACATCTTGACTTCGGTTAGTGAGCTTGGAGGAAGGGAGTGTCCTACGGCGATGAGACCCACGTTCTGGTAGCATCCATCGTACGGAGCTACATCCATCGAGTACTGCTTGATCTTCAGATAACCATAGCAATGGATAACCTAACAAGAAAAGAAGAATATAGCAATGTTGCATTACAGTATGTTTATTATACTTTAAACGATCAACACACAATCGCTTATAAGAAAAAACTGTTGCAGGCCTTGTAAACTTTCAGGGTAGAACCATGTATAAAGACTTGGAGAAGTTTGGTTCTGAGAAGAACCAGTGTTGTCTCAGAACCAACACTTCTCCCAAAAGAGTTTGTATATGGTTGTACTGACAAGTTTACTACACTGTAGATTTGGTTATGATCCACATCATGCAAAGCTTCAATCATCACTTACAATACACCGATCCATTAAGCCACGCCCATTTCTCATTGACCAATCACAACCGCGAAATCTGATCACCATTTGAGCCGTTTGGTGATCTTTGCACTAATGGTGATCGGGTTTCGCGGCTGTGATTGGTCAACTCGTAAGGAGGCGGGGCTTAATGGATCGATCAATTGCTTTATAATTCGAGCGTGAAAGACTACACTCTTTAGATAAACAAATTCCTCGCAGTGTGAACGGTTTTATACAAATATCAAAGACGGGTACCTGCTTATTAATAACAAATTGTATGGAAAACTGAGTTATACGATGTAAAAACATTATAAGTAACATTTACTCAAAGTTCTTACTTTATAACCTCCGGATGTAAGACCAGCGTTTCTTTTCGCCAGAACACATTTCATCCTTAGGAAAAACTGTCGCTCAATCTCGTAATCTATAAACAGATTTTAAAAAAAGGGTACAATTTGAAAACAGACATGGCAACTCTCCTTGTGCCGGCATCATGAGAAAAATATGTCTCCAGAGTTTCTGTCCCCATAGACCTGATGCATATGACGTCATTTGAGTAGGGCGCCCTCACGTAGAGGTCAAAAGGAAGATGCTCATTGGCCAGTCTTGTGCGCCGCGCGTACAAATTGTTTCATTGTTTCATCATCAGTTTACCTCTAAGATGGCGGCTTGGTGATGTCAATGCATAAGGTCTATTATGGGAAGTTAGCATGGGCTGGAGGAGGAGGATTCAAAAGAGGGCGCTGTCAGACGAAGTTTGTGCACAGCTCGCCGTATGGGGGGGGGGGGGGGGGGGCGGGAGCAGAATCTCCTGCCACATCGGCCTAATTTGAAATTAGACTTATTTTTTTAAGGGTTATTTATACCATTAAATATGATTGGATTGGTAAGGATAAAAACATCATTTTGTTTTAAAATTTTAGTCTGAAAGCTTACTGAACCATTTTTTTTCCTGTGAAATATTTCCCTCCGAAATAAAAACGTATTCAAGAAAAACTTTATCTGAAAACCTAACAAAGCGCAACAGCTGATTTCAGCTATTCCAACTAAAAGGACAACGTGCTCAAAATTGTGCATGTTTTTCACTTTTGTCTCACACAGCAGATTAGCTCACATTTCCTCACAGGTTCGTTATTTCATGTTTATGGTTGATCACACAAAACATGAACACTGTCTGCGATTATTTTGTCAGCTCAACCGAACCTGTACGCTAAATTTAAAAGAAAATCCACAGCTTTCAAAGCTCAGACTGATTATTTAAATGAGATGAGATAAAGTGTTTGCTGGACTTGTATTCAGCCTCGGACCTTCCAGCAGAAAAAGGGGCTCTTGTTGGTTTAAAAGAAGTATATATTTGATGTTTGCACACTAACCTGAGAGAACGTGTGTATGGTAAGGTTGGTGGGCGGTCAGCAGGGCTGTCATCTCGTCATGATCCGCTGGGTGGATGTACTCGTAGATACTATTACCAGTCAGCTCAACCTGCGTGTACGCAATAATAATATTATTAAATGATATCAAATCCGACAGAATCGTTTCGAAGGTGTTGTTTTCAGCGGTAGGTTTTCCCGACTATGTGAAATGGTTTGGGCTACACAATATTGGCCCTTTGTTTAAGGTGAGTGTCAGATGTGATGGTAGAAAAACGATGGGACACAAAGTGACTTCTCGTGTTCAATGTAACACGGTGTACAACTTATGATATATTCAATGGGTTATTAATTATACACTCTAGAAACTCCAAGATCAGGATTGACTTTGGTTCCGTGGAGCCTGATCAATTTCCGAGTTAATATTACTCAAAATTTGTGTCAAAATGACAAAGAAATTGTCAAATTGACGCATAATCCGGGTCAATATCCCCCTATTTGACCAGTTTCCGGATCAGGCTGACCCGGAATGGGTCAGACCCTCGAACCCGGAACCCGAGTCAATTCTGACCAGGGAGTTTTTACAGTGTACGTGAGCACCAAATCGCGGCAGTTCATGATCTTGACTTTGATTTCAAATCAATCTAACAACGCACCTAAACACAAAGCAAATACATTGTAGAGGTATTCAAAACAGGATAATGTTACGGGATTTACTTGGGACGTTGCACGTCTAAACGAATGCTCAACTTTGGAACGTCTACCCACTTCACCCGGGTGTAGTCATCATTCTTACGAAATGCAGATTGACTCTGAGGTGCTAGTCTCCAATGAGTACTGAGACGGTCTTTTTTAATTGCCATCGGTTATTTTGCCAATTTGTGTCATGTTTGTCGTACCTGCTGTCTGTTTGTCAGGTCACATGACAAAACATAATTTTGGCTTTGACAAGAAATAATTTGACCAGCCGCCATGTTACTTTCATACATAACGTATCCGGAAAAAACCCATTCCTCGATAATGTATCCAAAACAGATTATGAATTCATTATTCTCGGAAAATATCTAAGTTCATTATTCACATTGAACTGAATATATAGAATCTGCCTTTGGAAACATAGCCAGTCACTAAAATTACTTTCTCTTCCGGGTCAATGAGGGTCCAACCTGCTTTCCTTCTAGACTCCCCCTCAAGCCACTGCAAAGATTACTTCCTCTACCTCTCCATGCCAAAATTAGTTGTGATAGTCGCTTCCCAAGTCGCTTAAGAAGCTGAATTGGATCTTGTAAGGCTTAGCCTAGATTGGGTATGACTTAACGTATCCAAGAAGTGGATGGAAGGTACAGAGATTGCTAGAGGAGGTTTCACACACGTTTGGTAAAAAATGTGCAAAAGGAATCCGTATTAATTTTTCTTTGATTTTGGGGTCCAATATGTCATTGGTGTTCGAATTACAATGTTTTATTATACTAAAAGAGAATCGACTATTTACAGAACAGCGATGATAAGTAATGCATCAAATTATTTTTGCGTTACAATGTCCACTCTTTGTGCAATCAACATTGAGTAATATGTTCCTACAAAGACAAGATGCGTCCATGTAGTATAGTCTTAATATTGAGTTATCATAAAGCAATCAATATACTTCAAGATGGCGTCCAATGATTAAGCGGACGAGCTCAGTTGTCCGTCGTCACAGGCTTTGCCCATTCGCACAGCTAAAACATACAGACATAAACGGTCTTATTTAACAACAAAGCCAATTTGTAACCTAATTTGAAGGCGTCAATATAAATAGTGCACTTTATTAAATAATCTGGCCAGTAGTATGACCTGATTTCTCCGCCCAAAGAGAGGGCCATGACTACGGGTCCAGCGTGCCGTGCGTAATATTGAGCGGCACTTGGGCCATGGGGGGTTCGGGGACCGGAGGGATCGAGGGAGAGGCCGTCGACATGTGGGTCATGAGGGGGCATTCACGGCTGCGGTTTTAAAGAGGTTCTCCCTTCTCTCGTAGATTGATTGGCGGGATGAAGTGGGGATACCAAACGAACCGTCAGAATCATCACAAGGGGGAACACCGTGGACTCTCCTAACCCGTGTTGACGCAAACACTGCCCCGACTGCAGCTCCCCGAAGATATCGGCCAGCCAACGGGCAATATTTATGTTCACTTCTAGGCTGACCTACATTCTGCCTGCGACTTATCCCACGGTACATTAAACCCCAATATCACCTCCATCCCCCAATTGTGTAAGCGTTTTCCGGCTTAGAGGCTATGGTCTGTGATTCTTGAAGAAGAAAACATGCTCGCTCAACAGCCTCGCTGGCAAAACAGTAGAGGGCTGTACAGTTGCCCAGTCAGCGAGGGAAACCGTTGAAAGTACAGAGCCACTGGCTGCCCGGTACGCATGACGGAACAAAGTCAACTGTTGTAGAGACCTTGCAATCAAAAGATGAACACACACCATGTGCCACGGTGCTCCAAACTGCTAGCTACGGTAGAAAGCACGGGTCGCCTTTTAAATCGAACACCATTTTCGTTTCACGCATGGGGAAACCCTCCGGTGAGACAATCTTTCCCCGGCTGATTTTTTAGTCAGTCTCGGGACTCAAATCCTTGTCAATGCATTCAATTAGTCTTTTAAGTGTCACACTCTCACTTAGTGGCATAGTGACGGGATATTATGATATAGTTCATTCTACGCGGACGTATACTGGCACAATCCAGCCAGTAATGGTTGCCATGTGATCAGCACCAGTCCCTGCATATTAATTCACTATTTATCCCGTATTAGGTTTTGGGGAAAAGTGGTGAGCGTACGGGGTCGCGTGCGGCATATTGGACCGGCAGACACCGGGCATGAGGCGGGTAACTTCCGCTTGGGTCCCACCGTTTGGTCCAGCAGGAAAGCCGCGTTGTTTTCGCCTCTGTTCCGATCGGAAGAACTATGCTTCAAAGTTCTCATGCTAAATGATTACGTACTGAAATTGAAAAGGGGAAACATTACACGCCATAATCGGAGAGACACTCTAAATTAACTGTATATAAATGACACTTGACGGTCGAGTTTACATCTAGTGAATGTGCAACAGCAGCAGCTTGGGTAGTGATTTTAGTAGGGCGCCCCCTGTGTCATTCACGGTAAACATGGGTAAAATGTAGCTACGTAGACCTAGTCCTATTGCATCTCCGATGATGTAAATTTCGTCATGAGGAATCTGATACTTGAATAGAGCACTGGAAATCAAAATCAGTAATTTCAGATCATTTGGAGGCAGTCATTTAGGGTACAACTCTGTAATATGTTCAACAGTCATAAATCGTACACTTTAAATAGTCATTATTTCATTATGTTTTGGCCTCCCACATAGGTGCATCCAAATCATTGGTAACCTCGCAGGTACCAGTCGAAGTTTGAGACATGAGAACCCACTGAACGTTCAAACTTCAACCGTACCAATTGCTGTCAATGATTCAAACCACAAGCAGAGCACATGTGTACTCGTCGATACGTTCATAAAGACACACAGAAAGGAAACTTGGAAATGATGAGCTTCCCAGATAATACTCTTCATGGCCGCTCTTCGTTGGCTTGTGCTAATCATCGTGCCGACTGATGATTCATCTCTTGTATTGTAAACTCTACAGTCTTACCATATGCTATTAAGAGGGACAACCATCACAAACGTCGAGTGCATGTATGAGAGTACAGAAAATAAATTCTTCACAACCGTTGTTCTTGGGGGGGGGGGGGGGGGGGGGGGGGGTCAGAGTATTACCTGGGCCCAATTTCATAGACCTGCTTAAAGAACAAAACTAGCTAAGCACAACAAAATTCTGCTTACCAGAATAAGGTTACCGGCCAAGCTACCATGACACATGTACATTCTGTGACTGGTGCCCTGCCCATTTCTGCTTAGCAGGAATTGTTAAGCAATATTTTCTGCTAAGCAGCTCTATGGAATTGGGCCCAGAGAGCCAAACATGTTGGCGTTTCTGGCAAAAGTTTGCCCAGTAAAATCAATTAAGTCTCCGGGCTATTGTACCACTTCCAGCAAAACGCTGTTTAAAAATTCTATTCTAAGATCCCTGAATGCCGCATAAATGGCTCTATTGTTTGGCGACCTTGATCTGGATTGGTTTGACTCCGCTCTCAGTAAAATTGGGTCAACTCACACGTGATCTCGTCGTCAGCTGATATGGAGGGACCCTCTGTGTATACACCCAATGAACAAGACAAAAACACGTCTATTTTTTTTCCTGGATTAGAATGCCAGAGTCTTTCTTATTTTGTGGTTGTGGACAATGTTAAGGTCAAAGTGAGAAGGGATTGTTCAGTTCCCAGCAAAAAAGGGTGTAGAATGTAGGCCGACTCGTCCACTTGACACACTTTCTTTTGTTGTGGAACACCCCGCGGGTACTTACTAGTCATCAAGCGGGTAGTTTGCACAGTGCATGGAGATCAGCGTGTACAATGGTAATCCTACATCTACACGGAAGTTCAGTTCTAGTTCAACAGAAATTGTTGAAAGACTATTTCGAAACACAGTTTGAAGCTCCAAAAATACTTGAACGGCCGTTTATCAACTAGTGATTTAGCAGATACTAACTACAGAGATTACGATCATGATAAAGTCAATCAGAATTTGATGCAAACATCACTATCTCAACAAGGAAAACCTGTCATTCTTTTCGTGAAACTATACTGCAAAACTGGGGTGAGAAATCGACATCATGGTTGTTGTCACTTGAAGATACAAAAAATTAAAAAAAATAAAAATGTACACCGTAGGTTTTTAAACACTAACTTCTGTAACAACAACAATTACATGGTGTTATTCAAACACATGATGTTAATTTTGATTCTCCCGTTCGATATCTTTATGTGACAACACCCACGGTGTCAATTTTAACACCGCAGTTTTTGAAGTGTATTTTTCAGATATAAGGCTCGTTATGTAAATTCTTTACCAGGCATCTAATGTATAATAGTGCCAAAAACTTCCTGAGCGACTGGGAAAGTCTATTTCTTTAACACAAATGAAAGACTGTCACTGGATCTAACTGATTAAATCATCGGTTTGTAGTCATCAGATTTCTCTCGTACCAAGTGTTGTTGTCATCAATCACACACTTCAGTTATCTTTAACCAAACCAGCGCCCTCAACGTTATACCTCAACGTTATGACGAAGAACACGTCACGTCAGCAAGCAGCTCATAACAATAATATATCCCAAATAACGAAGAGCCAGATCATGCAATTCGAAACCATAATAATAGACCAACATGGCTCTTTTCAGAGCTCGCGTCGATCAATCACTCTCAACCAATGGAACCACACCATAGCAGTGTATTACACTGAATCGAAAGCGATTGAATTCTCAATAGTGCAGAGTGTCCGCGTTGGACTAGTTTCTGTTTGACCCACTTCATAGTCAAATACATGCGACCTTTCCTTCTATTTCCTATCAAATAGGGACCTCTACAGCCGTCGATTTCACCAAACTCTTCCTAACTGAGGACTAGTCCTAGGCAATGCTAAGAGATAGGACTAGTCTTAAGTTACTGGTCCTAACTTAGGACTAGTCCTATCTCTTAGCATTGCCTAGGACTAGTCCTAAGTTAGGAAGAGTTTGGTGAAATCGACGGCAGGTTCATTATGATACAACTGAGTGGTTTATCGAGTTAGTACCACCAGAACCTCCATGTCCGGTTTACAGTATTTAGGGTTTGAGTCACGACCCTCGTTGCATCTGCTGTAGAATTTCCTTGAGGGATGTATGAGGGTCACCTCAAAAGTATCATAGCACCTACTAAGCAGAAGTACTAAGCAGAAGCACCAACCAAATGGTATAGTTACAAACACTAAGCACCAAACATGTACTAAGCAGCCTATAAAGTACAAACAGTTTCCAGTACAACGTTAAAGATTCATGTACCAAGTATGCAAACACCGAGGACCACGAGCACCAACCATACACCAAATACAAAGTACCAAACACCAATCACTAAACCAGTACCAAGCAGTGGCAAGTACCAAGTACTAAGTTCCAAGTACCTAAATTACTGCAGAGTACCATGTATCATGTACCAAGCGCAATGCACAAAGTACCACCACCTAGTGTCAACTAAGTACTACTCTTACCTGTGATAATCCAAGATGCACTGATGCCGTCTCTGATATGTAAATGATCTTGCCGTCCGGAGACACGACGAAGATGAATCCATCCAGTGTCTGCAGGAGACAATGATTAGAAGTGAGGCATTACATTGGTGGTGAGGGAATCGTCTCATTTACACTGGCACTTGCTGTCCCAGAAATTCGATTCAAAGTGCAGCCTTTGTTTGTTAGTTCTCTATGTAATATCACTGTACAAAATGCCAGTTATACAAAACAGGACCCGACTATTTTCTATTTTAATTGATAAGCTCTTTGCATTTTAAAGGCACACCTTTTTTAATCGATCAATCAATAGCCATTTATGTAGCTCCTGGGCCAAACTTTGTATAGCTGCTTAAGCAAAAAAGGGGCTTAGCACAACAAAACTATTCTTACCAGAATAAGGGTACCAGCCAAATTACCATGTCACATGCACCATTTGTGACCGGTATCCTGCTAACTTTTGCTAAGCACAAATTTGTAAGCAAAATTGTCTGCTTAAGCAGCTCATATCAAAACCGAGCCCCAGATCAATGGGAGACTTTGGAACGCTGATGGCAGCAGACTTACCAGGTAAATTTCCATTGTTTACATAGTTCTGAGCATGCATACATTACCAAGAACAATGGATTTACCAGGTAAGTCTGCTGCCACCCAGCGTCCCAAAAGTCCCCCATTGTTAACTGTATGGCCCTTTTCGAGACCACGGCTTGGGCTTTAGGCTACGGCTTGGGACTCTGTCGGTAATTTTGAAAGTATACACTTTCGGTACGGGACTTTCAAAATTACTGACTGAGTCCAAAGCCCAAGCCGTGACTTCGAAAACGGTCTAAGGCTCTGTGGGGCAAAGGATAACTATTGTTAGTATTATTATTAGTATTAACCTCCTGAAACAGTGAGCACTGAGGAGTGTCTTATAGATGTAGAATAGATCGATCCATTAAGCCCCGCCTCCTTACGAGTTGACCAATCACAAGCGCGAAACCCGATCACCATTAGTGCAAAGATCACCAAACGGCTCAAATGGTGATCAGATTTCGCGGTTGTGATTGGTCAATGAGAAATGGGCGTGGCTTAATGGATCGGTGTATTGACATTGACTACTAGATTCCACTGGTTCATGGGGAAATAGTGACGGTTTCAGTTTTACCTGGAGTAGATGTGCACCAAGCTCCTTGGCCAGACTGTCTATTTGCGACATTGGTACCCGGCTTCCCCATGAGTCTCCAAGTCCTACAAAGTCAGAACAAAACACATCAACATTAAATTAAAAAATATCTTTTGCAAAATATAAATGATTCTTATCAGTTACAACATAAAAAACAACTGTTTGCATAACAAAAGAATACTCTATTATTTGTCTCCATTGTTTGCCTTGCTTTCAGCCTGCAGACCACAATCTGTTACTTGTACAATAACTTTACAACAACAAAGTTTGTAAACGATCACAAAACTCCCTTCCAAGCAGAAAATTACATCAGTTCGGAAAAAAATTAATGCTTGCACGAGGCGTATAGTCTCTGTGTGCGATTTCACAGGTGTACATACCCAGTGTGTTGACGTCGTATTAATATTGGTTCAAAACGACGGACTAAATTACGCCAAAAGCAGATTAAATTCTGATTCACGGAACGGGGTTTTCTCGAATCGATATTAATGTTTGCTTTTCATTCGGTTTCAATCCGTGTCTTTTGTTGACTGATCTAGCACGCTCCAATAAAAAGGTTGGGACTGACGATGTAAAGTGTATCGAAAAAAAATCTGGACCTAACAAAACAAAAACAAAACATTAACAAAATCTGGCGGATTTGCACTAGTCTGTTTTGAGGGGTGAGTGTTTGTATTTCAGAATTGAGCCGTGCTTATCCGTACGTACGGATGATGTGTATTTAATTTGCGGGCAAGTCCATCGTTAAAGGGTCTCCACCGAGGCAGAAAATAATACAACTCCAACATCAGACATACTAGTGTTTTCAAAACTCTCGACAGCAGGCAGACATGACGGTGAGCGACAGAAATTGCATCACTAATAGTATTATCGCGTTGAGTTGCTTGAGTTGTGTGCGGGTATTTAGAAGAATTTGTAGTCGTTGAAGTTTGTGGTGCGTCCTGAAAGATTGTATGCGTCATAATATAGGGGACGTTTTCATTTTTTTCTAAATGGGCACAGGGGAAACCCTTTTTTCTTTTCTTTTTTGTTAACTTAGACAACTGGTAAAATCATTTGACCTGCCGGAAAGAGTCAGTACATGCGTTTTCCTATTTGACCCGGTTGGACGTCATCATTATGTTTTGTTAATTGAGTCAGAGTGATTCAAAACATTCTCGAAAATGGGTTTAAATAAAGACAGCGGGACGCGGATTCTAGGTATGTTTAGGGGACCCACTGAGGCGGGAATTGGGTGAAAAGGAAGTAGAAATCAACCGGGAAACACGGTGGACCAAAGTAATTAGACGTGTATAGAATTCGGGTTCAGGCCAATATAGAGTTGTTGTACCGTGTAGTCGGATACCCGAGTAGTATTTTGTGCCCATACACTCAAAGTGTGCTCGAACTCATACTTGTAACTCCCACACACAAACAAGCTTTGGACTTGGGTGTATCCATACACAAATAGCAATGTACTCGTTCTCAGGGGGTGAACACACTGTGGTTCGTTTGAAATGACGTGTTTTGTTGTAGTTACGGTGATACCACCGCAGTTGCATGTTAATATGCCACTGCGTTGAGAGTGAAGCCAAAGGCCATCCGCACCAATAGGCCAAAAATGACACAGCTTTGGTCTGACCTAAGAACACACTAGTGTGGTGAATGACACAAATTAAAAAAACATTTAGGATAAACTCTGAATAAAAAAACAAATAATAACATCATGGATATGCTCTAGGCCTATAGACGGAATGAAAGCTGTTCCTTTCCTACACATTAACTTTAAAAGAAAATGATGTAGCAAAAAAAACTGTTATAACAAAAATACGCAGATTGGATGAAGGTTTAGCGTTGACTTTAAACACAACATTTTTTGGAATGACAACTGTTTTCGTATCAGACCTCTGTACTACAATGGCAACCACTCGAAAATTCAAAGATAGGTAATACAAAAAATGATGGATGCCCACAGGCGCCAACAAAAAAACATAAACAAAACAAACCCCTTTTTACCATGAGTTACTAAGCAACTGGTGAAATGAACCGATACACCAACATCGTAAGACTCACCCGGGATAATTGTGGCTCGGACTCCCCTAAAGGAAGCAGCCGAGCACGAACCGTTCCCCACACTTCCCCTATCGAGACAACTCCCAATGTGTCAACTCAAGACGGGCGGAAAGCCCAGGAAAAAACACTGTCGGCTCCTCAGCTCAAAACAATTTCAAAAATGTACACAAGCGTCTCGGGCCCTGCTTCCTGCTGTAAAATTAACAGCAATTCTCCCGAGTGGAGCGCTCTTTGTCAGGTCGTCACTGAATGAGTTTGTTCCCGTGCGAAAGAGCGAAACATCACAGCGGCGCAAGGCAAAGTCTATAGCCGCGGCGCACGGCAGAGGAAGCCCACGTTTCACGGTGTGCCTGCGTGTGTGTTTTAGCGTCTTGGAACAATCCACGATACTTCGTCATAATATGAAGGTACTGTTTACCAGGGGTCCGGGGAGCAATATCGCTGAAAGAATAAGACCAACACTGAAAACGAGGACTGGATATTAATTTGGCAGCCAGCACTAATCAACTATTTTGATTGAATGGGGTTGAATAGGGGCACGTGTTGCGAGAGTGAAGTCTTCCAACTTTGTTGTGTTTTTTGGTAATCTGTCCTGTAAAGGTAAATTAGGCTCCTCAGCCAAAACCAGAGCAATATTTTTTCGAGCAATCAGCAGCTCCTCTTAATGGAACATGCAGCCATTTTGTTTTTCTTATACTCAGTGTCCCTTTTCGAAAACACAATTTGGTGTGAGCTCCGGTTTAGGCTCGTTCCAGCTGTTTTGAAGTCCTGTACTGAAGATGCACGTGTACAAAATTACCTGAGGGAGCCTCTAAGCCCGAAGCCTATAAGCCACAGCAGTGGTTTGAAAAGGGCCAGTGTAGCCAAACCGAAGCATCCTATTCCTGGAGCCATATTTAATAGTTACACAATTAATATGCTAATCACAGTAAAATCAAGCTTAGGAACAAGTGAACAGACCACGTGTCTTCAATGTATTCCGCGTGGCTGGCCATCAACTGATTTGTTTATCTGCGAATAAATTTTAAAAAAAATGTTTCTGTCTGTTGGGGGTTTGTATGAGAATGGGCCCACGCCTCGGTTTTTCAGGAGACTCTCGAAAATATTATTTGAGTTTTATTTTAACTACTTTCATTTAAAAAACAAAGCCAAGAATATACGAGGGAAAATGGGAGACACGTGAGGACGCTAGGTGGCAGCAGACTAACCTGGTAAATCCATTGTCCTCGGTAATGTGCGCAAGCTCAGAACTACGTAAGCAATTTACCCAGTTTGTGTGCTGCCACCTAGCGTTCCAAAGACCCCATTGAAGTTTGTGTTAATTTGGTACGGGGGGCTCGCATTCCCCTTTACTCCCTCCAGATGTGAATGACCATTGATGTGCATGAGCATCGACTGGACAAATTAACACTCACATCATCGACCTTGCACGGAGGAAGGTGGTGAAAGTCATTGGTTATTCAATAGAACTTATTCAATGCAACGAGGAAGGTTGTTGAAAAATATGGATCATCTTGAAAATATTTTATTGGCAGTAAAATTTAATCTTCATTGAATACCTTCAAGGGAGAACAGTCACTCATTCTGGATTGGTGACATATCGGACGTTACAAGAAACACTGCATAACTGCACTTTCATTGGAAAGTTGTCTAACGAATGCTTTGACGATGGTTATAGTTAAAAACTTTCATTTCAAAGACAAAAAAGTAAAGTCGGATCTACCAAAGCATTTTTTCTAAACAAGCTTCATTGACCCCCCCCCCCTAAAAAACGCATGTATTAATTACCCTTTCTACCTTCATATTAAATAACAATAACGGCGTGTTTTTTGTGTGTGTTTTTGGGGGAAGTGTGTAAAATTTAAAGATTTCTAAATAAAATGCAAACAAGTTATGCGATAGTTACTACAAGAAACAAAGTAAGTATCAAACAATGCTAGGTGGTTAAACGCTTGTGTATTTACTGCATGCACGTTACACTATTGTTATTTAGGTTTAGTGTATTAAACTATTACAAAGAGGTTGTACAATTCTATGCTCATTAGCTTCATCCTTCCATTCTTTACGCCACTATCATCGATGTTTTATTGTGTGTTGAACTCAACCATCTGTCAGTGACACACGAACAGCCACAAACTAGACAACATACTCAGTATAAGTGTCTACCATTCATGCAATCGCCAGATCAAAAGAGGCAGGTTGAGAAATACACCCACTACCGGTAGCATGTTTGCCCTTCGCCCCCACCCTACATATTCTTCAGCATACTGGACAAGTTGGGTAAAAGAGAGCGCTCATATTATAATGTTTGCCAACTGACACCACTGGAGTTTACCCACGCTAAGATCTGCACGACCAATGGATCTGGTTTACCTTTACCCAACTCCCCAGGGCCACAGGTGTTCAAATTTGATATGATTCTGTGTTTGTGTCAAGGCTCAGGTGAACGGCTACTGTGTACGTCTGTTTTTTTGTTTTTTTGAAAAGTGGGTTTTCAGAAATTGATGTTTGATGTATAAAACAATGCGACTTAAGGCGCGGCGTGAGTACAGAGCGCGAAAAGGGTGTTAACTTTTATAAAATAATGTTCAATCTTCCTGGATTTCTCGGGTGATTGCAAAACTTCATGACCATGTGCTTAAAACAGATAATGTTTATTTAAAACTTCAAACAGTTTAGTCAGTTACAACTCTTTACTAAGTTATGTTTAACCTATCAAAAGTAGGTAATCAACAATTACATTATTTGATTTTACTTTTGTGACATAAATTCAATTTGAAGTTTGATGAGTTCATTTGTTTTGTTTTTGGTTTTATTCAAATGTTTACGAAGCATCTAAGCGTCTCGCTCAAAGATGGCACATAACCGAAAAGCTCATTGGGGATTCGAACCACGTCACGGAGTCCGTGAGCTAGCCTCGTGGGTTACGTGGCTTGATCCGACCGCCCTCCACCACTCACCAAACTGCTATGGTTGCATAACGCGAATGCCTACTTGACAATCAATGCACTTCGCATTCGTCATTCCGCACCTCGGGTGACAGTCCAATTGTGGAAAAGGCGCATATTTTCAATTAATTTATGACAAGCTATCGATCATTTCCACCCATTACATTGAAAGGGGCACATAGCATTGTTAGAGTGAAACACATAACTATTTTAAGGCGATGCTTGAGTTAAAGCCCCCCCCCCCCCCCCCTCCCCGCCAAACATGTCTTCGCTCTTCTGCTTTTCGTACTTCATTGTACTTTTCCTAATTCAATTTTCCCTTTTATAATTTCCTGTTATAGCACTCTCTCCAAACATCATGTATCTGCATTGATGTGGAAATAAAGTGATTTTAACTGAAAGTATAAATTTACATAAATCAATACATCAAACAACCGGGCGACTAGGACAAATTAGGTCTATAACGATTGAGATCGTCGTTACACATTCATGTTTAAAAAATCACTTCAGTCGTCAGTTTTCAGTCTCGAAATTACCGTGCAAACTGAACTCTTGACTATTAGAATTTCCCACAATGTTGTGAAGTGTCGATTTTTATTTCGGACTAAAGCATTTATTTAAAGTGGCATTTATACGAAATTAATGGGCATTAAGTTTTCTCTCCGTCATGTTACCGGTACCCCATGTCTGATGTGAGTTACCTCATTACTATACTGTGAGTTACCTCATGTCTGATATGAGTTACCTCATGTCTGATGAGTTACCTCTTATCAGATATAAGTTACCTCATGTTTGATGTGAGTTACCTCATGTCTGATATGAGTTAGGCCTACCTCATGTCTGATGAGTTACCTCTTATCAGATATAAGTTACCTCATGTTTGATGTGAGTTACCTCATGTCTGATATGAGTTAGGCCTACCTCATGTCTGATGAGTTATCTCATATGAGTTACCCCCCATGTTTGATGTGAGTTACCTCATGTCTGATATATAGTTACCTCATGTCTGATATGAGTTACCTCATGTCTGATGAGTTACCTCTTACAGATATAAGTTACCTCATGTTTGATGTGAGTTACCTCATGTCTGATATGAGTTACCTCATGTCTGATGAGTTACCTCATGTCTGATGAGTTACCTCATATTATGAGTTACCCCATGTTTGATGTGAGTTACCTCATGTCTGATATGAGTTACCTCATGTCTGATGAGTTACCTCATATGAGTTACCCCCCATGTTTGATGTGAGTTACCTCATGTCTGATATGAGTTACCTCATGTATGATATGAGTTACCTCATGCATTATAAATCAAGGTTACTTTCGAGTGTTTACAACTCCGGCCCATCCAAACATACTTGAGTCTTTGAAACTATAATGGGGCAAGGCCGAGAAAAACCAACACTGTCTCCCACCAGCTAACACCTTTTGGATGATACAAAAAAGTGTCTAAAGGGTCGGCTTAAAATTCCATGAACTTAGACCCCACTATAATTCCACTGATCGGAAATAATCAAACAGACAGGACCAAGACGTCATTATTACAGTGACTACAACTCTTCGTACGACACTCGTGGTGAGTGACTCTAACCGCAGCGCGCGAGCCACTGGCACAGGACGTGTACGTGATCAGCCATAAGATGAATTCATCAAAATCGCGTTGCGTGGATCTTTGAGTGCGGCAACATTTTCAAGCGGAGTGCGCCACATTTTAAATGAAGCCTCATCCACGTTCTTCATGTAAGGTGGACTCTACATCCAACTCACAATAACAAACCACCGGTTACTTGGCAAGAACAAAAAATACAATAAAACTTATTGCAAAACACAAACGTGAAGAGATCCCGAAACATACAACTGTTATCCCATTGTCAACTTGTGAGATCTTCCGAAACAATCCAATTTACACTTTTATTTGATAGCATCTGTGTGTACTTCGACACATTTTCCCACACAGCAAGTAGAGACACAGTCACGGATGCTATTTTCAGTTTTCATGCAATATTAATGGCGCTGCAAAAAAAAAGAAAAAAAAGAAAGAAGGAAAATGGCGTTGATTAATGAATGGGCAAAATTACAGATCGTGACATATTACAGTCGCATGTGTCGATCCCTCGCTACGCATCGGCGAGCTCTTTTTCTCCCCCGACGAGGAGCAAAAGCACTCATTAACTCTGATTGTATTAATAAGCATATAGGTACCACTTAATATCTGATCTTGACGCTATGGGTTACTCAAAGACACGCTCTTAATTATGTCTGACTTTTGAATTAATCAAAATTTAACTCTCCTTAACGAGGTTCGGATGATACAAGTGCTTCGGTCTTTAGTGTGTCTGGTGGTGTGGAGTGGGTATTTCTAGCGAGTGAAAAGCGAGTCTATATCGCGATTATCTTTGGTGATAACAGAGAAGCGAGATAAGTGCCAACTGTTATTAATACGGCGAGGAAACCGTGGATGTAAGTAATCAGGAGGACGTTTGATGAAGTTCTATCCAGAGAGTATTAACTATCAAAGTATAGGTTTATATCTTATTTAAAATTGATGTATATCCCTTATAAATTGATAGAATTCATTTGCTCGTATACCTAAGTGCAATGATCAAAACATCATTGGCTTCAAAATGTTGCCCATACAGTTAAGTCTTTATTACGGTGTACAAATCTGGGCCCACACTCATGGGTCAGAAATGTCGGATGTCGGGTCTCGGGGGGCCTCACCAATGTCCGGGTCAGGCTGACCAAGAAAATTGTTTTAAAATGGGATTTGAACACGGATTCTGAGTCAGTTTGACCCCCGTTGATGGGTTATTAAACCTGGCAAAGGTTCCGGGTCACGCATACGGACCTATTATATTCCATGAGATCCGGATAAGGGTCAATTCTGCCCCGGAACTTTTAAGAGTGCAATTTCATGACTGTACTTTTACCGCAGAATTCTGCGCTTATACGGCGACCTTTAAAGCACATAGTTCTGTGGGCCATAAGAGCAGAAAACCGCAGCAAGCAGAGCCATGGAATCGGACTCTGGTGTTTCTCCCATTCAAACTTATTGAACGAAACCGTGGTGAGAAGGGGGTCTATGTGGTCCCGCTTTGGTATGATAAGAACTAACATTCGTTCTTGTTATAGCACATAGGTAGCAAGACATGAGTAGCTGGAAGTTCAAAAGCTTAAGAGTTGCCCATGTAATATCAAACACTAGTCTGAAGTAACACGAGGAATTGCAGTTTCAATACCAAAAGGTTACAAACAACCACAGTGTGCCCAAATACACGAGCATTTTAAATGTTGTGATTAAATTGTGATTTTTTTTCTCGATTGATATGAATGTACGCTTCTTGAAAATGACTTGTGTTGTTTCTTCAACTCGAAGACATTACGGTTCTGAAGCAAAACAAAAGTAAACAAAGCAAACAACGAAAAAGGACGAGACAAAGTGTAAATCTCTACGACAAACTTTTTAAAACGTCACAGCTGTAGCGTACAACAAAATGTTTAGTTGTCCAAATAAATTTCGTTGACGTTGGGTCTAAAGTGCAGTTAACTCTCCCTCACATCTCCCAAAACATTCGTTTAAGAAGACAAAATCTAATTACGGAAATAGGCACCCATCAGAAAAAGGGGGTGAAAAAATGTTGAATCTAACCAGACAGGATGGATTGAAGTGTAATGTATCCCAATAAATACGCATTACGTAAAATGAACATGTGTAATGCGTGTCGTGCACCATGTAGAAACTTGTTCGGTGGATCATTCACCCGTCCCAGGGGAACAAGAAAAAGGGCAAAAGTGTCCACTCTAATCATATTAATGTAGAGGATATTTGGAGATCAACAACTAATACATCACGTAGCCTATCAGTGAAGAGTGTTGCCGTATATTCACCTAGGGACAGTCCGTATTTATACCCAAGACTTCCGACACGACAGTGCTGTGTGAAAACTGACAGACTTGTCGAGTACGTTTAGCGAAATAGGGTATCCGGTTACGGTGCATGTATGAGGGCGCGGATAATGAAGAGAGCTTATGGAACTCCATGTTTAAACGCGACTGGATGCCAGCGTAATAAAAGCAGCCGGTCCCGGGGAGGGTTTTAAGGGCGCTCCTGTGCTTCATCTGCCCGCGAGGGGAGCGACCCGTTCCGGTTACGCCAGTTCGTGCCGTCAGACCAAACATGGCAACAATCGGTGATGGCCGGGGCCCGCTGTTAACCCGCGTTTAGAGGAGGGTTGAACCCCCTTTCCGTGCTGGAAGACTCGCACAACAGGCTCGTCACCTAATGATCCCGACATCATATACGAGCCGCGCAAACCAAATTAATTTGATTGAATTTGATTGAGGATTTGGCTCGGGTTACCGGCGAAAAATGGTCCCTTGACACGACATCGGCTACATTTGACTTCGCGCTCTCGGGACTGCTGTGTTTAGGGAAACTTGGGCTGTAACTGTAGATACAACTTGCATAGAAACTCAATCACCTGAATTGCTATACCAATTTGAACAAACTTTTAATCGCGCGTTTCCCCCCCCGAATGTGCGTCAACTTACACCGAGGTCGGGAACCTATGGTTCTCTCTAATGATGCTGGCAATGGGATAACATGGTCCGTTTAGATCACGTCGATTCGAATCTGCCTGAGCCCCCAAATGAGGTCTGGCGAAGGATTTCGTTCGGTCTTCAGGCGATTACCGATGATTCCCTTTCGCCCGGCAATGTCGGAACATCAGAAAAGAAGAAATCAGGTTTCAAACACATGGCTGGCTGCATTCGACAGGGGCAGTTATGGAAGATGACAGGGATGGAAATTTTAATCCGGCGCTTGGGGGCTTCGCGATGACGGCTGCCAGTCACAATCTAAACCGAAAGCATTTCCAAATATTGTAAACCGTCTGCTCCAGTTAGAGGATTTCCAACACCAAGTACGGGATCATTATACTGTCGAGTTGAATTAGTGTGCTTCTTTGGTTGGAAACCCCGTCATGACGTTCAATGAACTTCAATATTGTTCTCAAATATTTTTGCATTTTATCACTGTTGACCACTCAAATTTTAACAACCACCGACTTTAACTGATCTCTCTTTTTGAAAAGATTTATATCCTTGGCCCATCCAAAAACCGAAACAAACAGTTTATTTTGTAACAACATTTCAAACAAAAATGCAAAGCATAGTATTAGTAGTACTGACCTGACGTTTCGACCCTCTTTCTCGAAGGCTAAATGAAAGCCTTTAAAGACTTTGCTAGGATCGAAACGTCAGGCCATTAACTATTGTTTACATTTCTACCATAGGTCCTTTTGGTTGGTAAGCAGTTTGCAACAGATAAATCTATTTCCAACAGTTATTCCCCAAAGATAGCTTGTTTTACCAGTACCGATTGTATATCAAACAGGTATGGATCTCCGAGACTGCCATATAGCCACTTACCCAAGTAAGATACTTAAGCACAACCAGACGACTTAATACTGAAAATAAGACGGTCACTTTCAGTACTTCGTCTTGGCGAAATATACCATCACTACAACAACTCAACTTCTTAGGTTCGGTATTAAGTGGCCTTGGCGAAACACACAATCACGGCACTTCGATTTATTTCATCAAATAAAGTTGACTTGGAAAAATAAATTTGATAATATTGGTGCCAGGTATTGCACTTTTTGAACTCCCTAATTAATAGGCTTTGATTTTGAATACAATTTTTATTGACGCTTTTAGAGGCTAATAATGGCTATTGTTATCAGCAACAATAAGGAAGACATTTTATGAAATGTTGTAAGACCAAAACGACCGTGTGAACAATACGTGAGTTAGCATGTGTTTAAATGGCGTCCTTTCGGAACGCAGCAATTGGCTGACGGGGGACCGAAACTTCCCTATACTACTGATAGTCACTTTTTAAGATGTGATATAAATACACAAACACGATCTTAGGAACGGCAAACTACAGAATGCTTTTGAATTCCGTTCAAAGCACCATTCAGGGCCGGTCCGGTCCAGGCTGTCCCAACCCGGTTCGGATGTCTCCCGCCGCCCTCCGTTTGTGTACCCTACGGATTCCCTTTGTGTTTTTCCATGTTATTCAAAACCGCCCGCAGTTCGGATAAGAAAAGACCGCGTTTTGCCTCCCCCCTCCGCAAGCTTACTCCCGAAGCCCGACGCCGAATCCCCGCCCCAGTGTCCCTGCTTGATGTTGGAGAAAATTACGGGGTCACAAGTTCACCCTTAGTTCCTTCAATGAATGCAATTTTCGACCAATTTGATTCTTGTAAAAAAAGAAAGAGCCAAATGTGTTCGGGGAACGGGGCAATCTGCAATCTGAATCCAAAGCACGCAACCTCGAGAAAAAGGCGCCATTGTTCGGTGGACTCAAATTTGATGTAGTGCTGTCAGGCGCGCATCGTGCCCTGCGGGTCCGAACGAGTGTGAAGTTGTTAGTGAATTTGTCACCAATCCCCCCTGAGTACGAGGGTGAGACGTGATGCGAGTGCTCGATACAAGAATCTGTTGCATTCACGATAAAATAAGTTGTAGAAACCTGAGTGAAACTGCACGATGAAGATCGTTATATCAAAGAAGAACATCATTGTATTTTGGTTTACTTCCACCACTTTCACTGGGGAAAAATCCTGACAATATCCTTTATTTGGATTGGGAAATTGTACAATCTGCTGTAAGGCAGAACGCTAATACAAACTGTTTCAAAATTTGTTTAAATCATTGAATTGACACAGCATATTATGTTAAAGCACATTTGTAACATTGGTAATTATCAAAGACCAGTATCCACACTTAATGTGACCCAACATAAACATGAAGAAGAAAAAAAACTGTGAAAGATTAAACTAAATCGGCCTTTGGAGTCACAAGAAGAAAAAAAAATGAAAACAATCTTAAAATATTTCACTGTTTTCAAACATTGAGTTTTCAACTTGCAAGATCAAAACTAATTGTTTTACTAATTTCTGAAAAACGATTGCATTTCAAGCAAATCTATTTCAAAGGGAGTTTCATACCATGACCATCTTAATACCATGTAGCCCTAAGTTGTGTGCAAATCTGTGAACATTTATGTTTTTACTCTTACCAATGGTTTGCGATACCCTTCAAAGCCTGGTGTTCATATAAAGTAGTTTTATTTTCATCCAACATTATCAACAGGAACATTTTCAATTCCAAGAAAGTAACCGATTGTATTGCCGTAATAACTGTTGTTTGAAAAAGAAGAACTGATTACATCTGCAGACTGATTTTAAACATGATAGAGAACATACTTATTAGCATGGAGGAGGTTTGTAAAATGCACATCTGAGACGAGTTGCAACACCGCATAAAAGAAAACCATGTGAGGGCCCTAGTTATTACGGTTTGTTGTGATTGTACATCGACACGCAAGTACCGTATACTGTACACTCCGGAGTTTCACCATGCTCCACGAGAAGAAATACAAGCCGATAACAATGACTGCCGTGAATGAGCAGTGTCACAACTAAATGAAAACTGCACTCTGTCAGGGGAAAAAAAAGAAAAGTACGCCTGACATCTTCGGGTTTCAGATTATTCAGTTTGTAACAAGTGTAGCAATCTATCTCTAACACTTCGTCACCGAAACGTGCCCCGGACACATTTGACGAAGTTAAGGGGACCCTTCCATCGTGTCCACGCAACACATTCGTTTGTTCATCAACCCAGGCCACAAAAATCCGTTGAAATGGCAGGGAGCCGAGAAAACAAGAGAAGAGGGGAAAAAAGTTCACCTGTGTACGGGGGTCCGTGCTTCGGGGCTGTTACACGGCGGTCTATGACCGCCAACGTTATCTTAGAGTTCGCGCTCACTTGTAGGAGGAACAACGGACGTGACTATAGTAGAAGTTCCTAACTCGCCTGTGAGATAGTCTACAAGTCATTATGTACCCGTAATGAAAACAATGTACACATTGAAACCGGTACTCACCGGCATGTAGTGCATGGATGACAGAAGTTTAGGGGGTTTCCTCACGTTCCGATTCGAGCCAAAACGCATCCCGGCCGTGATAAGTCGGGCTAAAACGTGCGCACGCACGGAACAGTAACAAATGCAAGAAACACATTCGTGATAGTTGGTATACGCAGCCTTGTAATGAGACTACGTAAAGACGGGATGACTCAATCGTAATGAATTCCACAAGGGACTCGCACGAAACCAATACCCGACTCTGTTCGAGATGTTGTGACTAATGTACAAGTCGGGTTTCCGGCATTAAGGTTCAGGAGATCAGGTTTACCGCTGTATTATACTTTCCCTTTACCCCTTACATTTTTCTTTGCAGCTTTAGTTTTAGTTGAAAAAAGTACCCCCAAAACACGAAAAGCGCAGAGGAAGGTTCTTCCTCCCTCCATAGGGTCAGCAAACCAAAGAGTTCGTACACGGTTGTGAGTTTTGTGCATGGGCGCAACAGTGACTCGTTCAAACTAGTTCATAAATCACCACGCAGTAGAAAAAAGTAAGTCCGTCATTTGGGTCGGCTGCCTTTTCCGAAACCTGGCCAGCCTGAGAGAGTTATATTTGTTATTGGTTATTTATTCGGAAAATCAATGCGATAGGGTGAATGGGGAACTAGTTATTTATTCAGGTCGAAATGAATTACCGGTAATAAACTGCATGGCGAACGATGAAATCCACATTCATCGAGACACCCCCTTTTTCATTTTAAAGCGTGCATTAGCCTACTTGATTGTGACATGCACTGTACTTTGTCCAAATTAACGTCACTTCGGTTTGCAGAGCTGCTATGTGATTTCGGATTTTGCCATAAACCAATTCGCCACTTCTGAAGTCAGATTGGTCAAAGTTGTCAACGTCACACTGTTTAGACTGTGCAAGTCTCGCGCGTATTCGAACATTGGGACCAGTTGAAGGGCGTGAGTTCGTTTTCTTCACGCGTTCAGGCAATATGAGGGTCCGAAGAGGTTCACAAAAAGTTGGAATAAGCGCATGGTCTAATGCAAGAGTTAAACTCTTTTTACACAAACTACTGTGTTGGAAAACAAATCCAAACTTAAATCAAACTTTATGACTTTCGTTTTGTATTTAGTCTCACTTCAGCTTGGTTATTCTTGATTGCCTAGGACCTAGTTCCTATAATTGATCGAACGAGTTTTTATAAAAATGTCAAGGAAAATACTTTGTTAATGTTTATGAATAATAAATAAACACCTACGAAGGTACTTTGGTACAGCTGTACAAAAGCAACATGGTTCCACTTGACGGTTGGGGACGTCCCAGTTCTCAAGCTGTGCACTCGTTTCTTATTGTTAAAATACGGAACAACAATCTTGTTCAGACCTTTAAACTATCTAAAGTGATTTTTTCAGGTTTAGTAGACTCTTCTTGGCGTGTACACAGTTCATGGTTTATTGAAGGATTCAATGGTAGTACACGAAATAGGCCAAACCAAAAACGAGCTGGGTGAATTGTATATATTGGGATCTTTTGCAAACTTGATACAAAAATGGATCATCGTTGAATTTATGTCAATCAGATGAAAAGTTCAAAAAGGAAAAATTTAAGGGACTCAACATATTTTTGGAAAACTCGTGGTGACTAGTCCCAAAGATTACGGTAATTATGAATATAACTATGAAGGCCTAAACCCATCCATTACGGGGTGGAACGAACTAAGGTTAATAACAAAAAGCCAATCATGATGGATGACGAGATCTGCTTCTCCTCGTACCTCATCTGCTCTAGTTTGTTTAGTGTAATGAGCGAGGAGGAATGTTCCCGCCGTGCCCATGATATCCACGTTCAGGGTAGAGATTCACATCAACGAAATGATGGCGATAACTCTTAAAAGAAGGGATAAAGCAGTCTGATTTGAGTTTTCGAGACAGAACGAAGTTAGGATCAGCAGCGGGAGTGAGTTAATGATGAACCCGGGTAAGAGACTGTGAGTCGGGGTCGGTGTTACTGCGTGACACGCCTAAGTGCGGACCGCGTACAACGTTAGACGCGACCCCGTCATTTTTCTTTCATGGTTGTCTGCCAATATAACTTGACGGATAACCCATGTGTCACTGTTGCACTCGGGGGAGCCTTGCAAAATAGCCAGCGGTCGTTTCTGTGTGGCCATATCTCTGTTTTGTTTTGTTCTGTAAGACGAAATTTCCCGTTTGGAAATCGTCAAAGACTCTTGCGTTGGGTGATTTGTGTTGAGGAGAATTTAGACAGCCGTTTGTGGTTAATGAGATGTGATATTTGGTTAAATTGGGTAGGAAATTCGTTAGGTATTGGCGGTCGTACTGACGCGGGCAATATAACTTGGGTCGGTTAATATTTCACAGTGTTGGAGAGTAATTAGAATCTAGATTGGACATAACGTGCGCAGATCGTATAGCCACGAAGCAATTTTGTAACTTTCAAAATTTATGGAATTTGACAAAACTTCATTACAACCAAGAAAATATTCCACAATAAAGTTCATTTTGCGTGGCTTCCGGCGTGCAGCCACAACTTCATTGCAATGATATATGTAATATCTAGTCGCGCATTTATATAAATATCTACTTACCACGGGCTAAACAGTGAAATTGGCACATCAATTCCAATATATTTAATTGGAAATGACAGATATATTTATTCGGATTAATTAGCCTCAAGGTAGCCGTCCAGATTAGGAAACTCCCGGCTCTAAGAATATAAGAGAGTCGGTACACAATATTGTTGATCTGATATTACGAGATAAATTTCAAATTGATCGGGGCTGTTTATTCTAGACTTGGGGAGGCGGCACCGAAAATTGCCTCTTTTGTATACGCGGGGGTTGCGGGATACAGGCTCAGGGCTTGTAAATTATCCCGGGAAAGCGTGGAGGTTGTCTCAGGAGGTTAGAGTTGAGGTAAGAAGGAAGAACTGAGGGAAAAATTAATAATGTAGTGAGTCTTTAAAGATGGTCTGGCCGCCATCGGTCAATCCATGTTGTCACAAATCTATAGCGTGTGGAACTTTGGGACCCTGCTGTGCATGGTCATTGACATTTTCATCTTATAGAAATAATCTTCGTCTGGAAGTGGAAGACAGTTCCTCTTATTATTAACAATCTAGTTTGTAAGTCGGATAGTATCCGTGTATATTTTGTATTATTATTACGTCGGTTGAGGCTTATCGTGAGGCTTAACATGTGTGGACATTTTGTTTTGTTTATGGGTTTTGGTTTTTTTGTTTCATTTAAACACTTTCGTTTTTAGTTTTTATTAAAAATGGTGCTTATGTGCAGCAGAGCAATATTGCGTTCGCAACCATATTTCTAAAAATATGTTCATTGTTTTATTATTGTAAAAAAAGATGGCCAGTTTATTTGATTCCAGTTTATTTTGAATGATAGAAAATCAAGATGAGTGTATTATTGTAGAGACTAAATCGCATATTCGGATCATGCGCTGTGTTTATAAATATGTTGAGACCACGCGCATGTCTGGTATACCTTGTGGTGTCAAATCAACCACGTGGTGCTATTTCACGTGTACCCGGGGAACTTGACATTGACTATGAAAACTACTTGTCTTTTTGCATCAAATTGAAGATTAATTGATGTTGCATTTTTTGAATCCTCTCTCTCTCTCTCCCTTTCTCTCAAGAGTCTAAATGAATCGATTCATCCTCTCAGAGACAATGACAAACCCTTCTTTAACACCGCCTCTTAGCGGCTAAAGACTCGGCAGGCTGGCCAGAGTCGACGATTTAATCGTCACGGCAAACACATTGGGAGAGATTTCTGGCCCATTAATTCTGGCCGTAATTCGATTTGTCAGAGCGTGGTTCATGAGGGAGCTTTCACCCGGGACGAGACTTGTCCAAACACGGTATCCCCGCTCGTCCCGTTCCTCACACCCCGGCTGTATATTCTAGTCTCATCAGCTTAACGCTTTGCCGTAGTCCACTAATATAATTAGTGGTCGAGTATAGACACATTAGATTCTCCGGACCATTCGGGGCAATGTACAGTCCTTATATTGACTCAAGTTGGATAATATTTCCCCCGTGTTTTGTGCATCTGTAATTTTCCAAAACATAATTTCATATTAATTTAATTTTTTTGTATAAGTGCAAGGAGTGACATGTGCCAATATTTAAAGGGGCTGTCTACATTCCAGACACACCCAATAACTACACGTTTATTAAGAAGGGGGAAAAACACCAATCAAGATTCAGCTCCCATAAAGGAAAGGTTCCCCACGAGGGGCAGGAGCTTTCTTTTTATTATTTACATTTAAACAAAACCCCACTCCTAATCCTAGATTCACACAAGAATAGTCCGTGTGAAGCATATAGACGTGACAACTCCGCGACCCCGACGCCAGCCCAACTAACCCCATCAATTCCTCATTGAGCCGCGGCCTTGATTGATTGAGTCTCTTCAACACCCCCCCCCCCCCCCCCCACCTCTCCCATCCCCACCTCCTTCTATCCGATCCGTCTTCCTCTGGAGGACAGACACATAATAAGAACAAGCCGACTTAAATCTTCATTAGTGAAGCTTTTCTGTGATTGCATTTCGCGGCGGAGTCCGCCCCGCCAAGATCATGATAGGCATCTTAAACAAACAGCGAGCGCACGCCGGGTAGATTTTCCCGCCTTGCGTATCAGTCTCCAACATGCGCTGTTTTTGTGTGTGTGGCAACCAATCCCTTGATATCATTTTGTTTCATCATTTCTTTTCCCCATTTTTTTTTTGTGGTTAAAGGATTTTCTCTCATATACCAGCTTTTATTCGTGGACTGGGATTACACCAGCTTGTATTTGATATAAAGGGATGACGTTCGGCTTGTTTTCGGCTTGTTTTGTCCCCTATAGATATAGAGGATTATAAACTAGGGAAATAACAATCACTGCCAACATGGGAAAAACTCCTGAAAGAAAACAGGTCTGAGAAGTAAAGTGATAACAGCAAATTATACGGTCATGTAATTTTGGTGTCTCACAGGGTTATGATTATTTCTATTATTATTTACATTGTTATTGAAACCAAGGAAGCCTCTTAAGTGAACTTAATCACAGTAGCTTGCAAGCCTGAGGAAACAATGCTATGTTAACCAGAAACGCGGGTTAACTCCCACTCTTCAAGGATAAGTGTTCTTGGTTATTTTACATGTACCCAATCCAAGTATACGTGGGACCTCCAGCGTAATGTCCCATCCAAAGGACAAAGCAATTATGGTACATAAGGACACAAGGACACAAGTGCCACGCCCGGGACTCGAACCCACACTCTGTTGTGGTAAGGTATCTTGCTCAAGCACACAAGTGCCGACCGGGGTTCGAGCGCTCACTCTGCTGATCACAAACATCAGAGCTTGAGTCACGACACAAACCGTTTGTGTGGATAAGGTGTGACGGAAAGAGAATAAGTTCAACAAAATCTGCTCTAATAACGAGAAGTCCCCTCGATCCACACAGGGAAAGTAGTAGTCCCGGTCGATTTCCTACCTCCAGCCCAGGTAGTAGTTAATATTAAGCATGCAGGACAGTAGAATAAATAGCGAGACAAGTTCTCAAAGAACAAAACCTATCTAGCAACTAGATTGACACATGGTGTTATCGCAAACCAAATTATACACAAAATCTGCTCTGTTATGAACGAGGTAACTCGTCAAGTATAATGCAAGATTAAAGAACCGAGTAAAGTGGTATTAAAATATTTACCTCCCAAAAATGTAAGTATCATTAAAGGTATTATACAGGATTGGCAGAGCTGAAAAATAATCACAGACAGTGTTCATGTTTTGTGTAATCAACCACATACATGAAATAACAAACCTGTGAAAATTTGAGCTCAATTGGTCATCGAGGTCACGAGAAAATAGTGAAAAGAAACCTTATGTGTTTTCTGTTTTTCAAACATCGAGTTTATTATCGCGCGCGATAAAAACTATTGTTTTACTCATTTCTCAGAAACGATAGCATTTTAGGCAGAAATATTTTAAGGAACCCTTTCAACCATTACTTACTTTAAATCATGTAAGTTATGTGTAAATCGGTGAACATTATTTTGTGTTTTTCGATCTTACCAATAGTGTACAGGGCCTTTAAGTCAATATCATATACATGTTATATCACACATCAAAATAAGTTTTCTATACATTGAACTAGCTCCCCTCACTAGATATGGCGCAAAGAACAACATTTTGCTCAACATGGGTGCTTGTTCACTTTTCACTGCGTCCAGTTCACTCCGACAGAAAAGCGAAGTAAAGAAAAACAATTATGCGCCTTTATTGGAAAATAATTTGAAATTTATGGTGCACATTCTTCTTTATGTAAATAATTGAAATTGGGAGCGAGGGAGCCGGGCCTGCCGACGGTTGGAGCGGCTGCCGGCCAGAGTTGGAGCGCACCGTACGTGACAGATTTCGTAACAAACTCATTGCCGGCTAACGACTGTGACTTTCACTTTGCACGTTTCCCCGCGTAATGATCGCGAAACAAAACGGGGGGAAGTTCATTTCGCGTGGCTCCAGGATCAAGACGAAAAAGGCACCATGCCGACAAGTAAAATGACAAATTATCGGCGGGAGGACGGCCCCTCGATCGGGTTGGAATGAAGAGTTCAAGGTAAAGGCCAAGAGTGCATCCTTGGCTGCGGTTGCAGTGGGGACGGTCGGTGGGGGAAATTGAGCGAAACGTCGGTGTTTAAATCGTGATTTACAAATCGAGCGAAGTGAACCGAGAAACGAAATACGGAAATCAGTGCCAACAGGCGTGCAATAAACGGCCAGTTAACCACCACGCTAAGAGACTAATCCAATATCAACTTAAACAAGTCCCTCTTAATAATCGAGTGCTTCAATGGACTGAAGACTGGGGCTGAAATTGAGAAGTCCTACCGAATTTATTACAAAATTACTACTTATTATTCCTGTACATACCCCTCCACTCGGTGATAAAGGCATTTTATTCGTTATTGATGAGAAACGGTAGTCCGTCTATAATATTTACATGAAGAAACAAAATAAAATGAAGAAGAAAAAAATCGTGGACATTTTTGATTTATTCTTTGCAGTAATGAAATCCTGCCCAAACAAACTCCGCGGTTGTTGAGTTTCTATACTGTTAACACCACGAAGCTTTTAATTGGGTGGAAATTAAATTTACTGCGCGTTTTGGCAACATACGTGTTGTACTACCCCCATCGATTGGCGCGGATTGGGTTTCCCTTTTCTATGATTTATCTACACACCCAAAAGATGTCAGACAACAAAAGACTGTAAGAATAGCTTCCAGTCTAAAAAGCGCTTGTAGTTGATACCACGACACTTGGACCAAATTTGGATGAAATCGTATTAGTACAAGTGTGTGTAGAGTGGGGATATAGTTTGGCAGACCGGAACCTCTTCCTACAACACGTTCCGGTATGTTCTCTTCAATACAGCCCCGTTTGTGTACGGCAAACACGTCTGAATGAAGGCCCTAAACCACGATGGTGTTTTGGGGGCCCAGTGAATGAGTTGGTGGTACAAGAGACAGTTCAGATATTAAAAGCCACACAGCTCACCCCCTTCTCTAAACCCAGGGTGTAATTAATACATGAAGACTGCATGTAATTTGATGCTACCTGCTCGCCATACCAAATCGCCTTCGTGTTACATTTCCTATGCGCCGCGCCTTGCAAATAATACTGTATGATTATTATTTCGAAAGGAGGACATTTGGGAGCCGTTTCCCTCTACTTACCCCTCAAGGAATCACTTTGCCGTGACAATGTCATTATTGAAAGCTATGGATACCATCATCCTGGACAAATTTCCCCCCGTTAATTAAGACCTGAACTTAAGTAAACATGGTTAGCGTTTTGGGAGGGCTTAATGCGCAAGTTCGTGGCTAAAGAGTCCGTTGTACTATAACATTGTAATCTCGTAATGGTTCAATGTTCTTGTTTTCTCGTAGGAAACCAACCTACCGGTAAGCAAGCCAACGAGATATCAATGGCCCTTTTCGAAACCGAGGTCTCGGCTTGGGATCAGCAGGCTTTACGCTCTGTCCGTGTTTTTTGAAAACGTGCATTTTCGGTACGGGGCACTAAACAGGCAGACGGAGCCAAAGCCGGGAGCCTAAAACCGAAACCCTGATTTCGAAATGGCCTCAACGCTTGAAACACAATATATTGGTCTGTAATATTGGGGACTCCAAAGGTTGGTCTTTACATAAGTAGAAATTCATTTGCTTAAGGAAGGCTTTCATGCCATTTGTCGGTGATGAGGAAACTCAACGAAACATTAGTTGAAAAGATCCGTTGCAATTCATTGAATTCAATTCGTATCCCATAGTTAGGTATAGCACGTAACTTAAAAAATACCACCTAAATACAGATTGTGAAGGTCAGCAACTCTACAGTGAAACCAGCAATTGGACATGGTTAATTTAATTGTATAATGGATTGTAATTGGCGATTAAATGCTTGTATCGCATTAATATCGGACAATCAAGCACCATTACAGACGTTTAATAATGATTTCAAAGTTAGTAGCTTCAGTTGCCCTTAATTCTATGCTCCATAACAATTTCACAATTTGCACTCCAATTGGCTCTCCTGGGATGGCCGAGTCGTGAGTACAGTACCTGTTCCAACTGAGGGGCCTGCCCACGGTGCGGAACCCACTGACAACAAGCGAGTGTTCCTCGCATCGCTGACCGCTGATTGCCTGGCAGCCGCCGGGGGAAGTGGGCCGCTCCCGGTCCCGGTGCGGTTCCCCCCCTTGATTACCAGTCGAAATGACTGGTGGATTTCCCACTCGTGCACCTCTAACCCTCTCAATTCATCAGGAAGCCGCGTTCCCTGGAAAGTTCCCCCCGAAGACGAGTCACGAAGGACTGGTGGTGGAGCTCGCAGCACACGTAAGCGTCGGTAGAGGCGGGTTCTAATACCGTGATTAACGATTAAATCCACTATACAAGTGACGCGTATTGTGTCCATAGGCACTCTGGGAAATGAGCGACTTTATTACTTCACATTTTAGTTCTACACTGTAGATTAAAAAACTTTTCGGAGTCAATGTACGGTTGGAGCACGTTCAAATTATACAACGGCTATGTTGCATTCTTGTCTACATTTCGGTAATCTACCATAGACAGGAACGACTACTGCTTCAATAGAATTATCATTTAAGATATTGGCATCTCTCTGTCCATGATGTTATGTCTCTCCCAATTGTATCTTAGGGAAAACATTTTCAAAATATATAACACTTCATGCGTCAGAATGTTGGGTGGCCGAGTTGTTCTAGAGAACCTTGTTTCTACTGTGCAATGTCTATGAACGAATATTGAATCGCCAAAAGGGAACAGACTATAATCACCATTTTAACCTCAGTTTGTTGCACAGTGGTTTTAATTGGGGAGGGTCTGTAGGTTAACACACTGTGATCAATGTTCGTTGAAGTTGAGTTTTGTTTTGGTGAGGCCGTGTCCGAATTGGCGACTACGGCTGTACTCCTTTTGCTTTCAGTACGGGCGATTCTTCAACGCATGATGACGCGGCGAACCAGCCGTAGCCACAGCCGTAGCCACAGCCGTAGCCACAGCCGTAGCCGCAATTGGACACGGCCTTAGTTCCCCAATATCAACAATGACTATTTACCCTTACTGTGATTGAAACTTCTTAAACGTGCGACAAAGCAGTGACATGCTTTCGAGGTAGCCATAAGTTGTTCCGGCAGTTATGGTACAGTGTGTGGGCCAAAGCTTATAGTTAAAACCGCCCAAAACGCTCCCCTTTATCAGATGTGATTTGCAAATTTGTCTAACATACATTACAGCATCTCATATTCTTTTCTGTTAACGTTATCATCAGGTGCCGAGGGGCAACGTAAACGAACAGGCATGCCACTAAGAAAACACAACCGAAACGCGGCTCCAGTTTGCAGTCACTTGAGCCGCCACAACCCGTGCAATGTTAGACCTAACACTACACTGGAGTGATGTTGAACAAACAACTACGTGGTTTGCAGTTAACTGCTGTCGCGGACGGGCTGGGGTTTATATGGCACTCACTCCGTGAGCAACGTCAAAGCATTTCAATTTGTATTAAACGGTGCACACGTAATAATTACATAAAACCTACAACATGGCAATTAATTACGTTTTCAACGTTCACTGGGGACTATCACGTTCGCAGCAACAATGCAAAATTTGTCAAAATCGTGAATTTCTTAGATTTTGTTTTGAATAAGTTCATGTGCAATGTCAAAGAGTCTCTTTTGGGTATGCGGGAAGTGCCAGGAATAGATTGTTAATTTGTGTTATGTTCTGTTCAAGTTTTTCGCTTAAATTACCCATGGACGCATTTACGCTTGCGTCCGCACGTCGTCAGAGTAAGGCATATCTATGCGTGCAGATTTTACATTGCGTCATGCTAGCGCTTTGTTTCACAAATCATCACTCGAGAATGTGTACAAACTGAACACTGAGTGCAATATGATATGTAACAGTGCACATCAAGTTTGAGATATCAATGGTTTTTGCTCTGGCTCACGATTCATTAGTTTTTGTTTAAACATGTTTGCAAATTGTTGGAGACAATTTTCCACGGCAGTATTCCCTTATCCACGACACAGCAGCGCTTAGTTGAACTATACCTTTAGACGAACATGACTTGACTTGATCTAAAGATACCTTGTGCTGGGTGTTTAACTCTAATAAGGGTTATCATATTTCTGAGTCGACTTAAAAACAAAAAAGGGTGACAAGACTTAATTCGTTTGTTTGGCGAACTACATGACAGCACGCAATAAAAGGCATTATTTAAAAGCACAAGTTATGAACGATTTTTATCAACATTGTTTTTGTAATGATACATAACATGACTGTACATGACTGTACATGCAACTGTATTTAACGTATAAAGCCGATTGCACGGCGGTAAGAGGAGTTGCCCGCCCCCTCCCGTTAAAACACACCCCATGCCTGGTTCTACCCATGAGCGATACCCGCAAACCTCAAGACAAAGGGCGTCTGCGCAGTGACCTCGTCTGGGGTCATACACCGTCTAGCTCCAAAGACACCAAGGGGGGAAAACATTGCGATACTTAGCGTGCGGTTCGCAGTGATACCGGCCCGGGGCGAGAGAGTGTCGTGTCGACAGCATGGAGCGAGCACCTGGTGCAAGTTGCAAGATCAGATGCCCTTAATTATTAAGTTATCACTTCACCACTGAGCGTACCCTAGGGGTGAATACAACTTGTTGCGGCGACTCCAAAAGTAGAAATAATAAAATAGCACGGGAAAAAAACTTAGCATTTGGGGGGCATTAACTTTTAGTCTCGAATTCGCTCCCCTTATTGTTTTCTGTTTTGCTTTGGTTTGCAGATGAAAACAAACCTTACACCACGTCAAAGTTTCAACAACAACCAGGCCGTAATAATGGGAAATTTTCGCGCTTACGTTACTGCATGGGGTTTCCTTCCTCCATGGTTACTGCCACTCTTAACACTTCACACGTAGGTCTACACCTGTGTACAAATCAAATGCCGGAAAAATTTGCACCCTGATTTGAGGTGAGGCCAAAGAATTGGCAGTCTGAAAATTCCATACGAAGGAATTATGTGTGTTTTCCGAGATTTTCAGACAATTGCCCCCAGTAAAAACAATTACAATATTTACAAAAAGGCAAACCATTAATGATCAAGTTTAGTATACAATGTCAGTGCTGTTAAGCCAAATGTTATGCTCAGCACGCAAAAACACTACTTATTAGCGGATACGGGTTTCCAGCCACATTCTGTGATAAGTGTACAGCCCGCCGTGACAGATTCCTACTTTTGCTTGGCCCAAACATGTGCTAAGTCACATTTATCACTAAGCAGCTTGATTAAATCGATTCCAGAATAGCAATAAACAATAATAAAAGAGACCAAGTCTATTTAGCGATAACGTTCCTAATCGAATGTAAACAGTCGTTAACAGTTTTATTGGGTAATTGATTAAGTGGAGGGCGGCACAGCCGGAACTGTTGCTATTTTCTGACACATTTTATGAGGAGTTACGGACAACCGGAACCGTTAAAAATGTGAGTCTGGAACTCATCAAACTCCGGTCGGAATAACCCAATAGAATCTGAAACCATTTGCGCTACAGTGGATATCGTGTGTCGTGGGTACTATTGTGCCGTAATGGTACCCCATGGATGGGTAGTTTTGACGAGAGCAGTGACATATAAAAAACTCAACCTCCATCTCACGATACTGACATGTTGATTTGTCATTCCTTCAAAACAATAAAGTCAAATACTCTATTCTGAGAAGAGAGAGACTAGATCGATCATTGCTATATACTGCATATTCGTCGATTCAGACAAAGATTTATATGTTTTAACAAATCAATCGAGAGTGAAACTTTAGACACGAAGCACGAAGACAGCTCTTATTGTTTTCATACGGGAAAATTTGTTTAAAATTTACGATAGCAATAATCATTTGTCCGTTCAAAAACGACTCGAACTTACATTATAAAACAGCTGCGAATAGGAAAAAATTACAACTTATTTCGTTAAAAATTCCTGGGTGCATAGAAGTACTACGGTTTTTCCATCACAACAATGTTTCCATGCCCTTCCTTGGACTTTACATGTAATTAGCGTGTACTCTGTTCACAGTAAACACTATTTATGTATATAAATCAGAAATAAAAACCTTGTGTGAAAAAAGGCTCCGGGCAAACACAACCGCATGCACCGGTATCCCAAACAATAACATGGGAACCCGAAACGCACCATAGGAGAGAAGAATTCGACGCCCGAAATGTGAGGCGAAACTCCCCACGAGGGGCAGGGCACTGGAGTGCGGCTAGACAGATCTCCGGCGTGTTCAGTTGTCAACAATTGTCTTTGGGATGGGTTTTATTTAAAACATTCAACAAGGATTATCAATGCGCCTTTGGTAGTTGGAACTTGTTGCAAACCCGTCATGCAGAATCATAAGGGAACCTGCAATAGCCAAAGGCATAAACATTATTGTATATTTATTTAGGCATATATATTATGTGTTACTTACTAGCTTTTTCCTTACTTTCTTATGTCTTTACTCTTTGGCTTTATTGTATTAATACTTCCAAAACTTGTATCTTTGTTAATTGGAAATTTTGTTTTGGACGAGTGAAATAAAGTAGCACAAGCATTTGTATTAGTTAAGTTCCGGGACTCCAGAGTTCAAACGTAGCTCAGCCAAAAATATGTTCCGCAGATTAATATGCACAACAAGAAAGCAGATGAACATCATTGGAAACAGTGGGAAATACATTTTTTATTTGTTATTTATTCATTTTTTGTTGTGTTTTTTTGTTGAAAAATTGAGGAAAAAAATGGGAAATCGAAGAACATTTTCCTGCACTTTTTATATTGACACGAACTAGGCAACACACGTTAATCACGGATTCCCTTCAAAGGGTAACGTCACCGAATTCAAAATAGACCAACGATTATTCGTTCATTAACCTTTAAATGGAACAAGAATCGATACCGAGTACCTGAGGCAATGTCAAACCCATATCAGGGTTTATTCACGGATCAACATCGCTTGATTTGCAATGAGGGTTTAGTAATTTATCCGAATACCTCTACAACCCGAACTTCACTCTTCGGGTATCGATTGATCATTAATCAACCTGCGTCATCCGTTTTATTTATTTATTATTATTTTGTTTATACATAATACACGTGTACGTTCGAAATAAATATATATATATATATATATAAGAAGTTGTCTTGCACCCGACTCGTCAAAGATGTCCCCAGGCTGAGACGGGGTTATCGTTTCTAATTACGCATAATTGTTCCAAAAACAATGGTCTGGAATGTAGTGTTGGACGAGGGGAGTGCTGGCGACGTACTGGCTTGACCCTCGGGCAGGTACACGGCACCCATGACCCGGTGCGAAAGGCAGCTCACCGGGGCCGCTGGATCATTGACACGGTACAAAACATCTTATGAATTCGGAGGAAATAGTCAGATGATGATTAAAAAGGCCGGGTGCAATGAGCTGCTCTTGTTTACAAATTTACATTTTGGTATTTATTGCCCAGAAGAACTGACAACAACAAACGAGTCAGCGTCGAACCACACAAACGTATTTTCACAATACAGCCCTTTTAGCAGATTAGTAAATGGTTTTCTTTAATGTATCATGTATTCAACCCTTTAGCTATCTTAACAATGCTGAAATACACCAGTGAACTTATTCACTAATGCAAAAATAGACCAGAAAAATAAATCCTAAAACATATACGCAAAGTTATTTGTAGATGCCGTCGAGTGGTTGCTAGGTCACGGAGGCACGGCGGCGATGACACGGTACGACTTAAACCAGGATCTACCCAGCCACGGCACCTCAACCCATCGCAGTCCCCATGGTCCCATTTGTTACATTTTGATGAAAATTTCATCCAATATTTGCACAATTATTTACTTTTCGTGATTGAGGACGAACCCAGCAGCCAGCGCGCCCAGGACTCCCGTTGATCAAATTTTTAAGCAAAGTGTGTGTGTTCGGCTTGTGCTCCACAGTCCCCTGTAGTATCATGGCACTCTATCTTAGTATATAGGCCTGGCACACATATGCTTCTATAACCCCAGTCATGTGGTCTACCTGTGAGGCACATTAAACTAAGGATCCCATAATCCTTTCACCCGCCTAACCCCGGAGGCGAAGCCAAAAAAATACGAACAACCACAAAATAAAAAAACACTTCAATCCATCGTCTCTCCTTAACGCCTTTATGTTTGCTTGCAGTTTTTTTATATATTTTTTTATTATTATCAATTTTGAAATTTCTTTCCGGCAAATCATTTTCCCCCTTCTTCTTCTTCACCATGAATTTTCATGATTGAATCGGAGAATGTGTCGCAATGGATTGAGGGCAGCCCCGTGGGCCAGAGGGGCACCCCCTCTCCGTATATAAGAAGGTAATTTCATAATTCAGCGTATTGCATGGCTTTGATGAGATCTTGTATGACGTGTGATGTCAAGTGTAAAGATATGGGTTTGTGGATTATAGGGGGGGACACACGTTGTATAATCTGCCGGTAGTACCATTAGGTTCTATCAACACGATAACACTTCAAGAACCGGGCAGGAGTCCTGCCCGTCCGTGTGACAGTCCCAAGAACGGATAACTGATAAAACAATTAAGGGTTGAGAAGAAAACAAACATGACATGTCAGAAACCCGGTTTTTAAATAATTTCATATATAGTCTGGTTCCCATTAACATCAGTACTATCTGTGGGCGTTTTCGAAACCTTGGCGTCGGCTTAGGCTCGTTCACCAGTTTAATGCCCCGTCCGTACGGAAAGTGTACGTTTTCAAAAGTACTGACGTAGCCTCAGGCCGTGTCCGAATTGGCGGCTATGGCTACGGCTTTGGCTGGATCGCTGCGTCATCGTGCATTGAAGTATACAACATCCTCAGCAACAGTCACAGTTTTAGTAGCCGCCAATTTTGACACGGCCTAAGCCGGAGCCGAAACTATGGTTTGAGACAGGGCTTGGGACAGTCCTTTGACTTGTTCGAGTTAACTCATACACGAAGAAAACAAACGCGGTCATATTAAGACACTAGCCGGCATCACCACACACTGTCGGCAATATAATTATACAACATGTACAAGAAAGAAGTACAGCCATTATACAATACGTCACGTCATCTTATTCGTCTCTACAAAATGAATACAGATGAAACATCCAAGCCTAACCATGGGTTTCGTTTGGTGTCTGTAGCTATTCCCTAACCCTCCGATGGTACAAGATTTACTCCCAAACTATCAACAACAGAAAAGCATACTCTGGTTGAATGTCTCAAATTTAGAGTGTCTTTACACGAGTGCAACTTGCAACCTGCAACATTTCAAATCTGTCTATGGTAATGGGTAATTTACCTGTTAACCCTTATTTACGTTAAGCGGCCTTTGTTCTAAGATATAACACCTGCTAAAATCAGCGACTCAAACCATAATTAAGACTGACATTATCACCTGGCCCTGTTTTCATATACAAACAAACACAACGAAGAAATTAACACCCCCGCTTGTCTGATCCGTCTGGTATGGCAAGCCCTTTGGGCCCCGGTCAGTGACCTTTGAACTTGGCAATGGGTGGGGGACACCCTTAGTGATCATTATCGTCATTGCAAATGACGGACCTTTTGGCATGTCCCCATCGGTGACGGTGAAAGATCAAAAAGTTCAAAGGGGATCCCAAATGGCATAATGTGACCATGCATGCTGCTACCGCGGTTATGGTTAGAACTTATTACTCTAACGCAGTCGTGTTCCTGCATTAATTTGCATTAAGCCAGTGGTCTTTTGATGGTTTTTCTTGCGACGAGTCAAGATACCAGCTACGGTTGACAACATTCCGGGTAACCACCCCAACGAGAAAGTATCCAACGACTCCCCCCTCCTCCTTTGGCTTGTATGCTGCATTTCAGAGCGAACTAACAACTACCTTACGAGTTTATTCCAACTCCTGTTCTATCACAACCTCTGACAGTTTGCCACAGTTTGACACGAGTATAATTATAGAAAACGCTGCTCAAAATGTGCTCACTAAGGAAACATTGACTGTTATGTTTTATCACAGGTCTTGTTCGAATTGACGGCATCGCAGTGGCTATGAATGGATCGCTGACAAGGCCTGCTATTCAAACCTACCACCACATCCAATAGACAGGGCCATAGCCATTTTCGCTTGACTCACAGCAGTCTGGTACCGAGAATCCATTTCAAGTTTGGGGCTTAGAATGTTCGTACCAGACGGTGAGGACGCTGCGAGGAGTGCTGACTCTTGGTTGTTCAGATCCTTGACACTTGGTGTCTCCACCGTGATCTTTTCAAGACAACTCCCGGAGTCCTAAAATGCACAATATTGACAGAGGGTGGAGGGGAGGGGGGAGGGGAGGAGAGAGGCAGGGCTGAAGACCCCGGCAGCTGAGTGGAGAAAACCTGACATTGACACACGATAGACCGCCCGATCAAGACAAACTGTGAAGCCCAAGACCACTGGGGTAGCGTGAAATGAGCGAGGCTGGGCCCGGGTCACGTACTGACCCGTGGAGGTGCTGTCTCGCCGCCGGCTAGCTCGACGGGAGCTGTTGCGTATGACGGCAACTCAAAGTTGTTTGGGATGAACAAGCAAGGGGAAAGAGCCGCTCGGGGATTGAACTTTTGTCAAGATTGTCTGAAAACAAGTTGATGCAAAAAAAAATTAATAATAATGGAAATCCCCCCCAAAAAAAAATAAAACCAAAACAAAAACCACAAACCCCCCAACAATATCAAGTAGCTCAACAAAATTAGATTGCGAGTGATATTATAATTATGGTTAGTTGTTTAAATGGTTTCAAGTTTAAAGGAAATGTGTACCTTTGGTTTTTGGAACCGTTCGATTGTTTTAAACCTATACAAATGTAGATATATAGGCCTACAATAAAAACCAACCTGTGGAAATTTCGTTTCGGAGCGGTTATGTCCACGCAGGAAGAGTATTCTGTAACAGATATACACAATCTGAGAAACGTATCTGACAGTAACGTTTCTCAGATTCAAATTTTTGCAGTTAACAACTTATATCTTTTTCCATAACCACATTAATACTTCGAAGTGAAATGGTTCTCAAAATGTTTTATTGAAAGCTGCTGTACTTTTAACCAAGTAAGTTTTTCATTGCTATTAATAGTTTTAAGAGATAGGCCTATTACAAAACGTATACATTCCCTTTACAAATAAAGATTTAACGGAGTCTTCAGTTCAACAGTTACAAGACATATTCCAGTATGCTGAAACAATATTCATTACTGTACACTGAAGTTGTTATTAATTTCAGGTTTTCTGAAGGTGTGTTAATATCCTGACTCGGGCGACACTGAGAGAAAGCCTGGTGGCTTACGTCAGCACTGCGAGGAGGTCAATTTGAAAATTGGAACACTAAACTTCAATCATAACTTCCCCTGTTATTATTCATTTTGCTTATCCAATATTCTAATGACTTAAGTTACTATGTTTTATTGATATGAACGACATTTATACGCCATATTGATCATGGTGTACAGTAGCAGTAACATGCAGGGCCTTTTCGAAAAGGCGGATTTGACTTCAACGCCATATCTAGCTCCCGTGTGAAAAACACACGATTGAAATCGTATGGACACACGGCCGCAGCCGTGACCAAAACACCGAGGTTTTGAAAGGGCTCTTTGATGACACAACGATGATATATCTCAAGAGAACCTATGTAGAGACGCCAGGGATCCAGACGACCAATTCGGGTTTTTTGTCGGACATCCATGAAAGGGTGGAATGAACAAGATTAAGGGCTAAACCTTTGACCATTGTGTCAATATTTGTTTAAAATAATATGGCTAGATAACAAAACATGCGTAGTCTAGAGACTGAATACCTGTCTCATTTCCGGCCCAAAAAATAATGAAATTGATCCACTCAATTAAGAAATTACTTCCATTTATGGTCTTTGACTTTCTGACCCGAATCGGTTACACTTTGCATAATGAAGCATATGCTCGTCTGGGGCGCGCTCGGGAACCACTCTTAATTCCCCATGTAGTCAGGGCTAATCCACGATTTAATCAATTCGCAATCGTATTTCACCCTCCATTGATCCCCTCCAAGCCCCTAACGCAAAAAGAACCATTTCGGCAGTTGAGAGTATAAGTCCTTGTTGCACCTTCAAATGGATCATTGTATGGGTTTTTTTTCTCTTCCCTTTCTACTTCATCTGGTACAAAACGGTCTCGCCGCGAACAGGGGTATCGGATTTCTCCACAATTTGATTCCGGAATATATTTTCCATCGCCAGGCGCGAAACGCGGCAAGAAGCCGACGAAATCATTTGCCCAGGCCGTGCTGGCAATTCGTCGGTCTTTTTTAAATGTGTGCTAATCGATTGCAGCTCTTTGTGCGAGGGACGGGGAAGAAGAAGGGAAAAAAAGAAAGGACAAACGGAGAATGGGAGAGGTAAATGGCGAGGGATTGTGTCTGGACTCAGGACAGGGGCTTTCAACGACCGCGAGAACAAGACGAAGAAGCGGGAGGGAGCGGGAGGCAGCCCCGGGCAGGGAGCGTCGGATCCACCGCAACATTCGCTCGCGGACACGGCCTATGTACCGTTTTATTTCCTACCGATCCCCCGAATCGTATGGTGCGAGACAAAATGGAATAAGTGGATTAATTCATTATTACTCAGAAATATCTCATAGCATTTTCATACATTCAATAAATGAATTTAGTAATAGACCTATATTATCATAATTGCATAAGCATAGGGAATATGAAATTCAATGAGGGTGGTATGAATTTGTTTCTCTTATTTCATTTCAGAAGAACACAAATAAAATACTATTTCCACACCGATTCCTAGAAAATACACTTCAACCAAATGCTGTCTTAAACAATTGCTTCCTTAAGCCAAATTTCGCTCATTGTGTCCAATCTTTCTTCCTAAAAATGAAGTATTACAACAAAACCCACGACAATGATAAAACACCAGCTAAATCACCAACCATGCATTTGATTTCACCAAGCTATGAGGTAAGTTCTGGTATGAGATGCTGGTATACCAAACGAGCCTTTTTAAACAAATTTGGATGTTTAAAAAACCACATCACAATAGCCACATTGCATACTCAATCAATACGAATCTGTGCTTTTGGCGAAGTCTAGACCATGCACCCTTTGTTTACAAAATAAGATCCCAGGGCCTCTCAGGCAGGCAAGAAACTACGCTGGCCACACAATGGGAAAGTTTACATTTCGTGTCATAATTTCCACACAAATTCAGGAGTTATACAAAATAAATAGCAGCTGAACAAGTTTTGGTATGTTTCCCCTTTCTTCATAATAAAAAAAAAAAGTAAAAAATCAGACAGTCCAATGACTATAAAATCTAAGAACTGTTTTCCCTTTGAGCTTTGTACAGATCGTACGTGCAGGAAGTCCAGGCTCTATGGCATGCATACAACATTGTCACAGGTTACATGGTGTATACAAATAAAAAGGGTGCGTTTTCCAAATTTACACTCGGGTGGCTCCTTTTTTAGCAGGTTAATAAATGTATACAAAAATGGACAGAAGAAACAGGAGCCTTTTCTCTTTAGTCATTTTGAAAGGTTTTGAGGACTCGTGTCAACAACTTAAAGGAGTCCCCGTTTGGATTTGAAACAATAGTTGAGCGAGCGATGCGTGCACCTCGCTTACAGGTGCACCGGTAGCGGTATTTGCATTAAGGAGGAGAGACTTGGGCTGGCTGAGGTCATCAATGAGTTTAGGCTAGGGTCCAGTAGAGCTCAGGTGGGAAGCCAACTCCGGCACAAATTGGAAAAGTCTCTCTGTATTATTAAACGCCTGTGTAATATCGCTCTTGGTATATTGATGTTCTGCGGGACTGTATACGGGCAGTTGAAGCAATGTGATTTTTTGATTGGAAGTTCAACAATAAATTGTGTCAAAGCCAGTATAAACGCATCGGGAAATGAGGACGACAAAAATGTTTTACTCCAAAAATAATTCAAACATTTTTGTTGAAAATGTGTGACTGGTAACGTGTTATTTTGCAATCAAGCGTTTGATTTTGTTCCCTCCAATGTATGCTTATGCACTACATACGAAGTGTGGACCTGATAACAAAAAGGTCCACATGGGGACTTGAAACACTATGTGGACTTACAAACGTCCACACAGTGTTTTATTTACTAGCGTTCAAGAATAGGATTTACCTTTAGCGTACAGAACAAAGGAATGTCCACTATGGGGACTTTGACAACAGGGATTTGGGCAATGTGACGGACCGAGGACGTTCTCGGTTCGCTTCTGATATTCCCAAAACCAATGTTGGCGTCCAAGCAAAGAGAAGGCACAGAGATTCAGTGGGTCGACACGCATCCGGGTGTGTGTGCACTGTGCGTGTGTTCGTGGAGAAAAACCAGTAATTTGAAATAAAACTAAAAATGTACCATTTAATTTGAGGATTAAGTTTTATATTTAAAGTTCAATGGATTCTCTCTTGAGTGATGCCTCTTTTCAGGTGTGGTTGAAACAAAATAAAAGACATGACGTCACATGCAAAGGGGCGGACTGCTATTACAGTGGTTTACTTAAATGAAATCAAATATTGATTTCAGAAGTGATAGTGTCGATGTTCAATTCCATTAATCATTTGTTGTTGTTGTTGTTGTTGTAGTTGTTGTTGTTGTTTATTTTTGTAAGTAGCCTACACAATTTACTAATTACTTTTTGAACTTTTAGCGAGAAAAATGTCCACCCCGGTAAAAATCCAACTGAAAATGTTATTTAAAATTGTATATTCCCAAAGCTCCTCTGACTTATCTTACTAACCAGGCACCGAACCATGGCTCTAACCCTGGCTCTAGTATAAGCCACGACTGTCACAGGTGACTGCGGAGGGCTGAGGTATTGATGTTCCTAGTCTAGTGTTAAGCTTAACTTTTAAGGTCAAATTGTTTGACCTGACCAGAGAGGTGAGTGACAGTACCAATGCATTTTGACTGATTGGTTTGGGTTCAAAGTTCAGAGTTCAAAGTTCAGAACTCTCAGGTTGTGCTACAACTGCGTTTAATACTGAATACCGTCCTAAAGCAAATTTATTCCATCTTCTATTTTTTTTAAATAAAAACGTCATCTAACTATGTTTGGTGGTCACATGTTAGGGTGAGCACAGACAAAGTGGTACATTTTGGGGTCAGCGATTGTATGCAAATACGTCCTTATTTCGATGATTGCAATCAAAATAAGCAATGGTATTGGGGGAGGTATGTCTTCAAATGCTATTTTCTTGACTTTGGTGTTAATTCAGAAGGAGACAATTTTACTGGTGGAGTGATGCTGGTTAACTTTATCATCAGTGAGCTTCTTTACAATGAGAAGAATCAAATCAAATCATCTCCAATGTTTACCAGTCCTGTAATTTAAGCCAACGAGAACTGTATCAAAAGTGGGGGGCAATGGGAGTTCCATTGCCTTGGTCCACAGGGATCTGGGTCAGGAACCTCTGACCAAGATCGGTTGGTGTGACCCCAAAGGGTTCTGCCACCTTCAAAGACTCCCTGCGCTCTCCCATAAAAAGGATCTCTCGTCTTCCTAGCGGGAACCTTGAGGTAACCCTGGTGGCGGTCACCATCAATCGGTTTGAAACCAGCTCTGACAACGCCCCAGTGTACATATCCAGAGAAGGGAAGAAGAAAAAAAATCACACCTTTTTTTCTTCTTCTAATAGTCGAATAGGTCGTAATTTCTTCAAATGGAAAGTTTCCAGTGTAACACAATACAGGACCATCTACAGCTGAGCCCGGGGACTATTTTAGCTAGGGGTCAATTCACTATGAAACACTCGGCCAGGTGTATTGCAATTGGATCAGTCCAATTTTGATTCTTAGTTCGGGGGCAATATCTTCGGTTACAATAAGCTGGACTGAACACACACAATTGGAGGATTTCCTCTTCTTTTAATTAACTCACTAAATCAAATTAAAAAACTCAGGGGGGTATCAAAAGAAGTGTAGGCGTGACTGCAAACAAGATGTGTTTTGCCCAGTAAAAATCGCGGTGATATTTGAGATCGGCCCATATTATTTCGATTTTTACAAGTTCGATATTTATATCCAAGCCAAGTAGACTCTTATATTTTGAGTGGTCACCCATACCACATCGAGAGAGACAGAGCGAGAGAAAGAGATACAGAAAAAACCCCAAAGACAGAGCACTATCGTTCAGGACACATTTTCCAATTGTTTATTGCTGGAATGTTTTACTGTTTTGTTTATAGTTTTGAAAAAAGGCCACGCGGAAAATTGGCATCTCTATTGAATTCCGCACTAATGAATGCCCACAACGGGCCACACTATAAAATTATCCCCGTTTTTTGTTACACAGATAAAAGAAGAATTATTGTCATCGTCCATTAACTGTTCTCGCTGAAATTGAAAATTGCTTCAAAGATATCAGGTGCCAATTTCTCCTAAACACGGGATACACCCCCTGTCGGTAGCGGCCTCATAGCTTGTTTTGTCTATAATTGATTAAATTTCGGAGCCCTCCGGGTTAGGCTGGGGCATAATAGTCTGAGAGGGGCCGCGGGGTATCATGACGCCTTGCAGGGGGAAGGCGTTGGGTTGCTCGCAGCTATTGTGGATTGTTTCTCCGCTTCGCAGGGCCTGCTCATAACCGAGAGCGTTCTACTGGCTGCTCTGCACACCGAACACACACACACACACACATAGCAATTCACCCCCTAGATCTTTCTGTTTGCCACAAAGCTATTTATTTTTTATTCAAGGGAATTTCAGCGGTTTTAAATTTTAATTTCGAATTGCCTTTTTTTAAAATGTTCTGTTCCAGTCTTCGAAAGACATAATTGAGATGTGCATGAAGGTGACAAAGCAGCGTTTGTAACTTGTTGGTCCACCGTGTCGATAACGGAGCACGTTAAAAGGAGTATTCTATTACCGTTTTAGTTTTATTCAACCGTGCATTGTGTTGGACATTGTATTCAATTACCGACAACGCATCTTTGCATTCACAGACTAAAAAATAATACCAACAACAAAGACACACAAACAAAAGTTATACTACTGTTACAAGCGCTGCACTCATCAGTTCTCAAGAAGGCACCACGGAGAGCTAGTGGTGACGTAATGTACTGGTCAGCGACTTAATCAAGCCAGGCCTAGGGGCGTGTCATTCATTGAGGACACCCCCTCCTCTGCTATCTGTCTGTTAGTCCTCGTCTAGATGTCTGTTAGCTTGGCAGTGCGGTCTCCACATTGAACTGTGTATTCGTCAGGGTTTGCGACCGTTGCCATCTGGGTAAGATGTAGAGAGTCCAAACATCGTGGGATCCGGGGCCCGCCTACCGAACCCAGAAGAGTAGTTTTGGGTAGTAGCAGTGTATATATTTCGTTTAGAAGATTTGTTTTTTGGGGGAATTTGTATGCAACAATGTAGACATACCGTTATATATGTTTACATTAGTTTGCTCTGCGGGAATGCATACATGTGGCACCCTCCCCCCCCCCCCCCATTTGTGTCTTTTTATCACTGCAGTTGGTGACTTTTGGTGTCTCATCTGTTTCTTCATACCTGCATCATTTTACAGTTGTTTTTTTCTTAACCTACATGATTTAAAGACCTGTATCTTCTAGCTGTCCACTTTTATAAAAGTTTGTAAATGCTTCTCGATCCTGATTGTGTGTGTGTGTATGTACTGTATAGAACTGTAGGGTGCATATTATTCGTGATGATGAATTTATTTCGATTCCAATTTGTAATATCACTCTGTGTTTATAACTCTTATAGGATTTTCCATTCAAAGGATGTCCATATCTTTTATATGGCTGTTTGTGCCAGTACAACTGCCCATATGCCCAAGTTAATCTGCTTTTACCATTCCACGAACGCCCCATGTCTTTATCACCCAATCTATCACACCATTTCGCCAGCCTCCCCCCCCTCAATCTCTCTATATGTACTGTATTTCCTTCACTTACTTTACCCTAACCCGTTTCTAGTCTTACCTCTTTTCTCATTCATTTACAACCTTCTCTCCGTCTCTGGATTTTAATCATGGCAAAAAGCTCGCCCCAGGAATGGAGACAAACAGTGCAAATAGTCGATGGGAGTGGGCTCGCCGCCCGCAGTCAACTCCCGATCAATAACTGTTAACTTAAATTTGACAGCAAGCGGCGAGGATGGCGGGCCCGGGAGGCCTACGAACGGTTCGCCTTTTGAGCAGAGGGTGATGCTGCCTTTGTAGACCCCGTGTAGATTTTTCCGATGCACGGGGAGTACACCACGGCAGAACACACAGCCAGCAATGTAGTCTGTGAGCTTAGACGTGCTGTGATTTATGAAATTAATGTTACCTGTGACTCAAGTTTGCTTAAAACGAGGGAAGAGTGGCTGGAAATAAACAAGGGTTTCTTTTGTGAGTGACGGTGCAGCGTGTTGATGAAGGAGATATCAAATGGTACCTTTCAAGAAGGCCAAATAGCAGATAAACCCAGCGGCGTTTTATTGTCAGTGCTTTTAGTATCATCCACTACAGTTGAATTTGGTTACGGTCTGTACAGCTCATGTGTACAACGGGCACTATGGGGGAACCCGGCGATGAACAGAAAGAAAGGCAAAGAACCAGGATCGTCTTCCATGCGCCGATCGATACCACAAAATGCATGACTTTTATAGGGGTAGACCGCTGGACTAGCACGGCAGCGGGGCACAGCTCTTTTGGTGAGGGGCGGCCGCGCAGAACGGCGTACCTTCGGCTAATGTGCTCTTAGATTTCTCATAAACTTGTATTTGCCACCGCATACTGCCACTCCTCCAGGGGATGTGCATATATAAAACACAAAAGGCCCGCGGGGCGCTTCAGGAACTTCCAGATCATTTGCATAATATTATATTCATTATTTGTTAATTACTGCAAAGCAAATGAGGAAAAGCTGTTCACGGATTCAATGGAGCTATTTTTAAGAACCGGAGGGGTCTAGCGAGCATTTCCGAAACGTTGTTATTTGAATTCACAAGTGATTGTTCTCTAAATGAGAAGAGCACCAGACTACAGTAGTAAATACTAGATAATAAACCAAAAGGGGAACGGACTGGTTAACTTTTAAATGATTTGGGGTGAAGAAGAAGAATTGACAAGAGCAGGACTTGAACCAAAGACCTCCGGATTAACGTGCCGACGCTCTACCAACTGAGCTATCTAGTGCTATGTTGGCAGTCTCCATAATGTTTGTCAATATCTTTGTTCGGAACCCGGGTTCCAGTCAGAAGCCAGTGTCATTGAATGACCCTCTACACATTCAACATTTTAACAACAGTACATTGAGTTACTGAATAATTATGTTTGGTGACCAAAATGCTTCAACCTTTAAATATAAATTTGTTCGGAATGTTCTCATTTACCTCTTGATATCATCCATAATAACGGGGTAAAGACAAGACCCTGAAATGTTTCCAAAAACCAATGGAACTTAAACTTACATCACTCGGTTCGCTCAATAATTCCTGCGGATTTACCGGTAATAATACCTGCCTAGGACAGAGTAAGGCTTGACCAATTTATCAAAAGCTGTGGCGACTTCTCCTTAAGTCTACCCCAAGAGAAGCATCCCGGCCTCTCTGTCTAATGTTAATGGCGCCATTTACAAGCGTAATCCTTTAAAATATTGTAAGCCATAAACGTCCGTGTAGACCCCATTCAAAGAATTACATTAAAAAAAAATCCTAAAAGTCAAACCTGAATATGAAACAAAATGTCCATTTTTTTCAAGGTCCAAGAACACACCGTAGCTAAACAGTCCCACGGGAAGCTTTTTATTGTTCTGCGGTATTAGAGTGGATGAAAATTCGGTCCGAGGAATGAGGCAAAAATCACGTTCGCTGGGGTAATTTCTCGGTTATGACGGGTTATCTACGGGGGAAATCTTATACAAGCATGTATGCAGATGTACGTGCGGGTGTTTTTTTTTTAGTGTGACACTCTGGCGACATGATGCAATGACATCGGTATTGCAACTTGGATACAATGTATAGATATAGCCGGCTTGGGGGTTGTTTTCAATGGCATCACATTCAAACTCGTGAAGCTCGTAACTCGTTAAAAAAAAAAAGTCGGCAAAGTTTGATTCTCATTTGAAATTTGTTCAATATTACACCAAAATGCCGGGACATTCAAGGGGTTGCAGTCTGCAAATTTAAAATCAAATAAATTCTGCATTCACTTAATATTAAAGAATGGTTGGTGTACCGGTGTCTATTTGGCTGCGGACAGTCTTTGGCAATACGACATCGGTGTCCGTTTTTTCTTCAAACTCGGGTACATAAAGTACACGCATTTCCAAAATGAACGTAACACAGGAGTTGATTTATTATTTTTAATATTTTTTTTGGGGGGGGAAACATAATAGATATGAATTAGCAATTCCATCCGTCGGGTATAACTTGGGGATATACATGGACACAACCTGCCGAAGAGGGGCAACCCTCCTCAAACGTCATCCCAATATTATACACGATCTGAAAATGTGGAGGGCGCCACATGACGCAAAATGTCGCCCAGTATTTAAAAAAAAACTTCTTCACCAATCTGAAGACTTCATGCACAGTCTCGATCTCCTCAATGGTGCCAGCAACATCAGAACCAAGTTCCCTCCCTATACGTAAACACCTTCGCCATTTGTTTCTTCTTTTCGTGTTCCTCTGGTGCAAACGAACACCATGCTCTACACCATCAGTCCCCTAGGGTCTTCATCGGAACTAATAATCACCGAACACGTCTAACTTCCCCCGCCCCGAAATTTGCTTCCGACTACCCCGTTGCAATCTGATTAAACTAAACGCCAAACGTTTGCTCCAACTCCCGAGACTTCTGACCTGGGAAGAAAGAAAAAAACTTAAGGCTAAAAACCAGCCCGATGCAAGAACAACAAAGATGCCGTGACTTTCAGCCTGTTTCATTGAGTGCGTTCTTCGGGACCCTTTAGTCGTCCCGGTTATGATGGTCCTTTTACACGAACGAGAAAAAAACACAAGGCAACGAGAGTCTCTTCATGGACCAGGCCCTTAAGGTTTTCTGGCTCGAAGCAACATCTAACCAGCTTGTCCCTTTAACATTCCTGGAGTTAATTAGAGTTAACTCTGCTGTGGGCAATCTGTATTCGGGTAAACGGTCTTGTTTATGTCTATCAATTCTTTGCCTATTTCCATAGGTTATTCCGTCCCTTGGTCTTGGTTTTTGCCTTTAATATACTTCAACGAGCTGCATACCTGGAACCTTCCAATGGTTTACTCTGTTGGAGTTTTACGTGTGTAAAGGGAGAGACGAGTAATAGAAATGGTTGCACCAACTGCAAATTGTCACCATCCAGTCATTCTGTAATATAATCAACTTTGTGGCAACCAGTTACTGAAGGCAAAAGAAACACTTCGGTTGTACAACAGTTGTCTACAAGCATCTTGAAGTTGAAATTCACACAAAAAATATTGCAAATTGTAATGTGTTTTCGTCTTATAGAGGTTCTTGGAATATGTTGTCTATTGTTGTGAGATGGTCCTTCAAGTCAACATTGCTCTCTTCCTGTGTGAAAGCTTTGTCTATAAAAAGTGTATTTTGATAAAGTGGGTGGGAAACTCAAATTCCGCACAAAGGGGGAGTGGGATGTCAACTTCATCAGCATGCACACCCTTAAAGTGAGAGAGGGCGTCTTGGTGATCCAAGGCTGCCCTTCATTTTGGTCTTTACAGTGAAGTGACTCGTTTATGGTGACAGCTTGTACGGCTTTATGTCCCAGCGATGTATTGCAAAAATATATGAACACACAGATCTTTGGTTTAAGACCGAAGAAGCAAGACGACCCCCTCCCTTTCAATTTCCCTCAAATTTGACATGCCCGGTCACGTACGAACATGAAGTCGTGGCCTGTATTAGACAGATAGATACACCGCGCTGCTCCCGGGGTAAAAAAACCCCAATGGTGGCAAAAGGGGCTCAAGGCTATTGCCGATTGGTGTTACACCCATTTAACTAGTCAGGGCTTATGTCACTTGAAATTGCAAGGAAACAGTTGCAGTTTGCAATTGAACGTTTTCAACACGGGGGGATGCAACGGTGTGAAGCCAGTAAGTGTTTTTTGTCAGATCGGTAATGTTCCCAACCCGAGGCAATCTATGATGTCTTATTTCCCCCCGAAAGGTCCAAGAAGACAATAAGAGGATGAAAAGTTAGAAAATAGGACTTTCGAGTTTTCCTAAAAGAAGTTGCATAAGGTTATAGGATTAAAAAGACTGTTTGTGTTCTGACACATATTCGGTGGCGAAAGCCAAACAAGCTGGAGTTAATGCCCCTTAGGCCTTCTTTAATACAACACAAAAACACTGTTAGGCCTGTCTAAGGTTACAGCTAAAACACTCTATCTTTTTTCCCACATAAAGGAATATTAAGCCTGAAAGGTTTGAAGTCATTCTGAACAAAGAGGCACAACTTGCAGTCAACAACTTTGATGCATGAACGATAAAGACCACTCAGATTGATAGAATATGAGACAAAAAATATGAAGAACAAAAATTCGATCATTTTCAAAGAGATCTATGAAGGTCTTATGTGTGTACTAGATGAGCAACGAGAGCTAGTTCTAATTTACGTGCTCAAAACTAGGTTTCCAGGCCAGTTAAAAAATCCATAGGACCTTATAAGCTTGCGTTTTGATCGTATTTTGGCCAAGATATGACGGTGTGGGTGAGAAGGAAGCCCTTCCCGTTCCTGTAAGGCATTCGCTAGGGAGGGGACCCCTTCGATTCAGGCCACTCTGGCGCGCATGCGCAGACACAAGGGCTGCTAGCCCCCGATCCCCGTCTGCCCTGCCGAAACAGAGAGATTTTGACGGTAACTGAATTTGAAACGAACGGGAGACCCCGCGTAATGGACAGACCCGGTTCACGGGCCACAACTGTTGCTGGCCGATCGTTCGGATTAGTTCATTAATGTCTAAAATTTCGTTCATTCCGCGCACAATTAGATCAAGGCATCGATCAGGCAAAATGGCGGGAACGCGATACGCTGCTAGCAACAATTTCGCGCTTTTCCTCCCTCGCAAAAAACTTAGAAGCGACAAGATAACGTCTGGCAGACACTGAGACCCGCACTGACAAATAAATCTAGGCTCCTCAAAGAATTAGGGGGACGGAATAAAACGATTTTTCTGGCCTACTTCTCGAATATTTTTCTCTCAAACATTTGATATGCTCTCTGGAGTAAACTCGACTCAACATCCCGGAAACTTTTAGCCAAGAGCCTTGGAATACCGGACACTAGCAGCGACTCGAACACCGGCTACGCATTTCCACACAGTAGACAAAACTGAATGACTTTACACTGGGGCCATAGGCTGGTGGTCCAATATGATTGGCGTACATATAATACACAGTGTGTATCGACAAAAGAATAACCAAGTAGGACTAAAGAGTTAATTACTTGCATATTTATGGATGCTACTGTGTAACAAGTATGCTTGTTATTATAGAGACGGACACTTTGTAAGATCCTCACTATGGCTGAGTTTGATGTATGTATAATACAACGCAGAGTGCCCGCCCATCGTAGTTAATCCACGTGACGATGTTAATCGGCACGCTTCGACGAGCATTAAAAGCGGACCTGATCAATTAATTCATATTACCCATCAAAAGGTCTTCATGGCCGTATTGTTCTTTCCATTGAAGATCCAATAAACCGTCCAGTTAAAACTTCAACTATCCCGCCAAACAAAAAAAACTCTATGGTATCCCCTCAATGGGCGAAACAAACCTTTGTGGAGAACTACCACTGAAGCACGATCAAAACAAAGTGTAGTAGAGCGGCGATTGTTTACGGGATACCATTGACTTCTACAGTAATATCAAGGCCGCATGGTGTCACCACAACGTCCTTTACACGTTAAACGCACGTGATTTCTTCAAAAACCACTTCAAAAGTAACCGGATCATGAAACTGTTCGGGCTGGCGTCACCTTTGTACAGAAACAACCAACATGTACAGCGTTCTCAAAACGCCAACCGCGGGCTAACAAGGACGACACCTTTGAGAAAAAGGTTGCGCAGCATGGACATTTATAAACAACGCATAATCATTAACTCATTCAAAAATTGCCATGCAGGCTACTTTCTATGTTAACACCATCTGAAATCTTACATAATTATTCAAAATCAACCTTTATGCACAGTTATTTGAAAAGCTAGTTTGTTTACAGAGTATTGATGTTATTTCCATCGAAATTAATGCTGTAAAGTTGCTGAATTGCACCTCCTCATTGGCTAGGCAGGGAGGGGCTTTTGCAACCAATGCAGTAAGATACATCGGTTGAATGGAGAAGATTTTCCACTTTTGACAGAGAGGTAGTTTTGGCATGCAAGTTAAGACCAGCACCAACTTCAACAAGTAAGGTTTCATGTGTAACCGAAACTCCCTCAAACTGTGCAACCACAACCCACACTTTTTACAGACTTGGGCAATTTGAGTAGAGGTTGTTGGTTTTAGTTTTTTTAAATAAATCTACCTGTTGATCCTCGTTTCCGACCAATGTGTGTTATGAATATAGGAACCAGTACGCCCTACACATTGGTGATAAAGCATTTTACATCGATACCAGTTGGGACCAACAATCCACATGATTTTAAAGTTTGAACATCCATACTTAACATTCATGAAGCAATATTTTAAGTAAAGCCCCCCCTCGGTACTATATACGGCTAAGAGTGCAGAGTATGGTGCCAATAGTTCCGGTTACAACTTCATTTGTCAGGACTGATTACCGCGGACTGTTGTGCGCAACCCAATCCGATGCAAGACACCTCGCAAAAACACTAGAGTTTGCTGTGCTATCTACCTACGATAGTTTTACCCTTGCGTTGATCTGACATGAAAGTAATGTAATTACACGGGCAGAAGACAAATAAAGTGATCTCGGAAAACATCATTCCCCTCGCGGCAAGACAAGGGGGGTAAAGTGTTCACTCTGTCTTTTTTTTTTGGTCTCTGCTTCTTTCTCTTCTTTTTATTGAAACGGTGCGGGAGCCGGAAAATTTCTAAAGTTGTTGCGCGGTCACATAACGCTGGCCAGAGGTTTTTGGGCATGAATTATGCATGAGAGCGGGAAGGGGGTTGATGGTGTGGAGGGAATCTGCACACGATAAGCCAGTGCGCGCTGCGGAGATGGATAACTCCGTTGGTAATGACACAAGATCGCAAGGCCCCTACCGCTTTCCCAAACGGGAGATTGTATCTTCTTCTCGATAAATGTGAGACGAGATTGGAGAGTCTTATCGATATCGAAATGTGCATTCATTTCTGGAGGGGGGTATCTGTGCCGGGAGACACCTCCAGTACAAAAAAAAAAAAAGACGGGAGCAGGGAGATAAAACGCAGAGGCAAAACAAGCTGAAGGATGGGTTACAGAGAGCAAATGCCGCCATGATAGTCTACAGAGAGATGGGGGAAGGGGGGGGGGGGGTAAAGGATAGAGGCAATGGCGAAGAGTCGAATAACAGAGAGAAAAAGGGCAAAGAAATAAGCCGACATGAGAAGGACTATCACGTCCTGAGACTTAAGAAATCCAGCCAGACATCACGATACCCAAACGGGGCATGTTGGACAACATTGACGGATTTCATGCAAGTGTGGGCGTAAGCTGCTACAGCTGCAGCACATGCATCTTAAAGGGAACATAGCAATTAAAAGTGTCAGAGAAGTTTTATAGTTAACGTTTACACAAAACTCACGTGATTACGATCTAGCATTTCACTTGTAGAAACCGTCCAGGCACCTATTCATTGTTATTCCGTTCGTATCTATTTTATCTATACTAATTAAAATTTCAGAATACTCATAGATGTGCATTTAACAGACGATTTCTAACCAATCAGAAAATCTCGGTACACTATACAACCAATACTAGCCTGTGCTAACAATAATCTACGGGACCAAACCCTTTTTCGTTTAAAAAAAAGTTAGCATGCAAGCATTATGTGCGGAGTACATCATGGCACAGTACTGAAAATGACCAAGGTACAACAAAACCCCATTAAGGTTTTTGTCAAACATGACCAGGAAGACGCAACAAAAGAAAAACGATTCCCACTGTTTACCGAATCTATCATTCAATAATGTTGCATTTATGGAGCGTGAACTAATGGACCTTATGCCCTGACGTCATCACGCGCACCGCAATGACATGATCAACCTTCATGACCTCAACATAAAGGCGCACTACTCCAGTGACGTCATGATCTAAGGTCATGTCACACGAGGCAATTTACAGGCAACCGGTTCCAGGCAATCTCCAAGAAGAGAATCCAGTCACATTTGAATGTTCACATATTGTTCTTGGGGATCGTAAGACATTATTTGAAAAATTTCTCTTGTGCTACCAAAATGGTCGTGTAGCACGCAGTGCAGTTGGTTGCCTCAAAGTTGCCTGTAAAAAGTTGCCTTGTGTGACAAAGCCCTTATACTTTTATAGTTGAATTTAAATGCATCATTCGGTCAGTAATTGAACCTTACAAACACTGAGTTTCTAAATGTTAATATATTTTCTGAAAAAGCAGGAATCTTTGGTTAAGCACTGATCTGGAAGCATTATATAACCAGGTTCGACTGTAAATCAATTGGTGGTTTTTGTGTGTGTTTGTTTCTCTTCACCTACAGCAAGTATATGGATACACAAAAGCGGGTTGTGTGCGACGGGGAATAAGAGAGCTGGTCGTGATATGTGATTCTCGACTCCGCATCATTAATTTCAAGGACGTGAACAAGAAGAAAGCTGGAGGAATCACAAGTCGTCTCTCAAACACAGTTCCACCCTTGCCTCTGTGTGCTGTTTACAAACAATCAATCGCCGTTGTCAAAACACAGAGAGAGAGAGGAAGAGAGAATAAAGGAACAGCCCCCCCCCCCCCCAAAAAAGCCGCCATGCAATAATGTAGACATTGCCGCTCCCCCCGTGCGTCAATTTAGACCGTTAAGATCCGATTTTCTGTTGCCTTATGACAAGGGAGGGGATGGACACATCGATGGACCATGAATCATCCCACGACAGTTGTGTACACTCTTCACATCCTGGTTACACCAACGATAAAGAACTTGGCCCCGCCGCCGATTTAGCTACAAGAAATAAGAAGGCCGTCGAGTCAGTACGATCCATCTTCCTATTATGGAGGCCCCTTCTCTTTTTCTCCCTGCCCAAAGAACTTTGCAGTAATTGGACGGCAAACAGAGCGGCCTGGCTTGTGCAAACTGGCCAAGTGCTCACTGCGAGTGTCAAAAGCTCGCAAAGTGAGGCCGGTTGAAGAGGGTGCGGATACCGCTGTTACAAATAGGCCCACTCAGACCCTCTCTTTCACCCTCTTCCCCGGCTTCCGTTCGCTGGAGCAGACGCCCCTTAAGACTTGAAGAGAACAACTCAGCTGCCCCCGTATGGAGCATTAGCAAAATGCAGGCATACCTCAATGACTTCATGAATTCTCGATAGCTCTTTAATAGGTGTTGTACAGTGCGCCGTGGAGAGGGCCCACGTTCTAATTGAAGATCGAACGTTCGGTACATTGCGGAGAAGAGGGGGGAAGGGTAATGGGTGTGAAAAGATCCCGGATGACAGGAACACAAAAAGATGATCAAAAATGTACGCAGTGAAAGCTTTAAAAAGTATATTGGCCAACAATGAATTTCATATAAAAACAATAACTGTGTTTCTTTCACAAATTGATATAAACATAATTCATGTCAAAGCGAGGCTGTACAGGAGTCGGCGCTTTATACTTTGTTTATCATCTATTGGTCTACTGCTCTTTGTTTTACACTTTGTATTAATGTATTATTTGTTACTTTTAATAAAATTACGGATTGAAATAAGAAGGTGGACTAAGTTTAATGTAGAAAGATGGAGTTTTGAAGACATGAACCGGTGCAACGTTTTAAAAAAAATGTTCTAAATAGGCTAGGAAAGTGGTAGGCCTATATAAGTGGCGCTGGTCGCTGTGTTCATTTCTTGCCCACTTTTATTGGCAAAATTCTATTAACTCCGCGAGTTGCGCCATTCTCTCTTTACTGGAATCCTGACAGACACCATCAAACCGAAAAGAGAAAAATAAAGAAATCTTCACTCACTCGTCATAACCCTAAATTCGTTTTAAACCTATAACCACGTCACAAATCGATCCAGCGTAACCTTAGCCCCATGTTGTCTGTCAAACTCGGGAGTTTTGGAGAGTTCGCTCGATCAGCGGCTAGCTCGACCTGAAATGGGGACGAATTGATCGGCGGCCGAACTCAATCCCCGGCGGAGCATCTCAGGTTCGCCTCCGTTAGAATCCCTGCCCGCGTTATCTAGATTTCGCTTCCAATCGGGCACCTGTAACGGGAACCGCTGAGCGAGATATAGGCGCAAGTTAATCTTCTGAGACGGGGCGGGCCAAATTACTAACGATTGGCTTCGCTCGAGTTTGCCAAACATCCTTAGCGTGAAGATGAGAGGGGTGGACGATAGATTTGGTTCAATCGTGTTTGGAGGGGAAAGTGCGCTAAAAGTTCGCAATGTTGATTTCTTAATTATCTGATGAATAGAGGTGTCCCCCTCCCTTATCAGAGCTTCAGAGCGACCAAATAGAACAGAGATAAATAGAACTTCCGTTACTTTCTTTGTATACAGAGCTTCCTTCAAGGTGTACTGTAACACTTTCAGTGGACTCGAGAAAGGCATATTCGGGTGCGTTACCCAACAGTGAGCGCGTCTTCGCTGAGCCCCTCACGTTTCCCCACAGGTAGATATCTTTCTGTTTATCAAGACCTTTGTGAAGCAAGCGTACAATGTGTATTTCCTGTTCTCAACCGGAGAATTGCAATTAATACTTCGCTAATCAAAGACCGAAGGTATTCTTCCTTTCGTCCATGCCCGTGGACTCGGGTTCGAGTTCCATCTTGGCACGTAGCTATTCACATAAACTGGTTTCCAAACCATTATAGAGCAGGTTTTCTGCTTGTTATCAAAGGTAAAGTCTGATATAGGTTCTGCAGATTCTTAAAGAGGTCCTTGGTTTTGAACTCATTACAAAGATATCCAAACTGTTGCATGACAATGCATGGCATAGCCTTAAAGATCCGTGCCTCGAGATTTGTGCTTTACTATAATTTAAACACCAACAGTCTACACACATTTACTTCTTGTGAGCCTTCAGACTTATAACTGAAAAAGCAATTAACACCCTTCTGCTGAACTACAAATTGTGAAGCTGGCGGCATGCATGACAGCCTGCTGCACATGATATTTGTTAGGTCTGGTTTTTAAAATTGTTTTTCTGATTGATTTATTTCTTATCCAAAAGGAATATTTGGGAAAGACCATCATGTGCGTACTACACATAAGTGAATCCCAGTTTCCATCTCGTGCAATTGGTATAGCATCCAGAGAAACGTTCACTGATGTTTTATGTATGTGTTCAAAAAGATAAATATGTTTTTTTAATTCTTAAAATAAATGCTGGACTATTTAATTATTACACACAACACGCCTGCCTCCCGAAAAACGGTTTTGTGTTACTACAGCATTGTTGTCCTATTTTGATTGTGATGTTTTAAAAGAAAAATTATTACAAAGGGAAAAACAATGAATATACAGAAATGCACATCAGTTCCTGAGACTGACAGCCTTTCAATCGAATAACTGTTTTGTCAAAAATTGATTTGAATCTCAGCCAAACACTGCTTGAGTCTTGTGCTGCATTCTCTGGCCGGATCAGTCCTGAATAACCCATACGTCATCAGAGAGGTCAGGAGTTTTACGAGCGTGAGGGGCGCGGCATAAATTCACCGGGTCATGACCTTCAATGTCGATATGAAATATGGCTAAATCGTATAATAATTGGCGGGAAACTGGATGGTGTTTGTATGCAGTCACTAGCAATGCGATAGTTTTTCACGTGTGACTTTCGTTTATCCGTTTGCACAAAGACGGGTGTTTCCAAACATGAACTTTGTAAAGTGTTATTATTAGTTATTTAACTTGGGGTTTTAAACAAAGAAAAGTTGATTAGAGCGGGACTTGAATCAACGATCTCCGGGTTAACGAGCCGGCGCTCTACCAACTCAGCTAACTAGCCCTAGGTTGGTTGTCAAAATCTTTGTTATAAGTTTATTTAATATACGCTACCTCTAAGTTTTACTCTATTTCCCACCATTTCGGCTACGACAGACTAAAAGAGCGTTTAACCGACACAGCTTTGTTGTCGTAAATCATCCACAATATTAACACTATGAAAGATTAACCCCAAAATGACATTTCAACAATTATTATAATTTCTATTTAATATCAGCGATGTGCTAAATGACAACAGTGACATTGGTCTAAATGTGACGGGTTGGAACTCAAACGAAGTGGCGTTGTGAAGGGAGATAGGTCTGAGGAACGTAATCCCTACTCTGCAGCGTTTAGGAATGCAATGTATCACTAATTTAGTTCTGAACGTAGCTTGGTATTGTGATCTTTTGTATACAAAGTAAGTTACTGACGCCGCAGTAATACTGTCCCCTAAAACATAGCATAGCAAACTGCAACCTCTAAAGACATTGATAACCAAAACTGGAAAAACTGGGATGTTAAATCGACTCGCTTAGTATCTTATGTGACAACACCGACACGGTGTTAAATTCACCAACGATATCGTAATAGGGATAACTAACACCGTGACGGTGTTGTTACACAAAGAGAATCAATTTAACATCTTTAATATAGCAGTGCACAAAAGACAAAGAACCAAAATGTATACCAAGACCTTTTAGAATTTTTCCTCGCCTATCCATTACTGGAACTTCCCTAAAGATAGAGCTCTACACTGCAAAACCTGGGGTGCTAAATTGACACTATGGGTGTTGTTACAAATAGATATCGAAGAGAGAATCAAAATTAGCATCATAGGGTGTTAAGATAACACCAAATGTAACCGTTTTGGGCAGCATTTAGTGTTATTTTAACAGCCTATGGTGTAGATTTGTTTATAATTTTTTGTATCTATATGTGACAATACCCATGATGTCAATTTTAACACCCCAGTTTTTGCAGTGTACTCTTCAGACTGTTTTTAAATGTTGATGTATTGGACACTTAGGTTTAGGTACACTGATTTAACATCATGCAATAGTGTATCGGTATATTGTGTTGTAGGTTCACCATTATTGCAAACCCCTCAACTACATGTATAGGCCTATATCACCATTACAAATGCGGTGAACTAGACAGCTATGTCAACAGCCTCTAAGTTATATCATTTGATACATTGCCACCCCGCAACTGCAGTTTTCTGCTAGTATTGGGTGACAAACTGCGAAAACTTCGCTTGTTCGGAGTTCTTGCCCACATACTTTCCCGGAGTAAAACATATCATGTATGGTAGGCCTCCACCGAGCGCACCCCGGAGGGACGTGGCCGGGTAGTTTGCCCGGGTTTGTCCCCCAAACTGGACCCGCGGTTATTTGCACCACATGCCTGTGTCGTACAATGGCCTGCGACTGAACTTTTATAAGTTGAGACACCGCAAACTTTGAGGTGATCTGCAATAAAAACTTACGTTCGTTTCATTTGAAATAATTCTAAATTCAAGAAAGAAAAAAAACATCTTTCTCTGCTATTGGTATCTATACCGAATACAAAAAACAAATTGCAATTTCCTACACCATATGCGGAAGAATATCATGTAAAAATTGCTTGAATGCACGATACTTAATTTAACAACCATTCTGAGAAATTAGAGGGTCATAAATAAAGCTGACAAATGCAATAATTTGCTTAACAAGAAAAACGTATTGTAGATACAGTCGCAAGGTAAGTTTTTTTTATAGACATTGTTAACCATTGCTCGTGACTGGCTCCTTGCTAATTGTGTACTAAGCACTACGCTTTCTTTCTGCTTACAAGGCTAATATACTTCGGGCTTTGACGTTTTTTAAATGAAAATATGAACCCTAAACTGATTATTTGCGAGGGAAACCTTTTACGACAAACATTGTTTAATAAAATAAGTTTTATAGATTGGATTAAAATAAAGTTTGCGAATGTTTTCGAGTACTGTGATGTTGTTGTGTAACCAAATCTAACATCAAGTGTTTTCCCCAGTGCTAAATATTTCCCACGGCTTTTAAGTTTTATTTCCAAGAAAATTCAAGAGTTCATGGGAATATCTTGACCCAAGGTGCAGTTGCAATTTCGACAATAACCTCCATCCAAGCACCACTATCTCTTGATGCAAACAGCAGATTCTCAGAAAAATGACAAACGACAAAGAGAAAGTTCCAAAGTATGGGGAACCAGACGTATGTCTTCATCACTTATCACCAAAAAGTAAACTCTTGAAAACGATCCCGAAGAACAAACATAAATCTAGTAAACGTTGACAATTTAAGGAGTGTTTTGAAACCACAAGATTCATCATTGGTGAGTTTGGAGGAAGTTTGTGTTTTCTAGTAGCATAACCTTTTACCCCAAGACAATGAACAGCTGTTTTGTTTGAGTTTTTTTTTTACAAATTCCAAACCAATGCTTCAAATTTAAATGATTTTTTCTTCTTCTTGCACACACCAGAATGAACATCGAATAAACACATTCTATTTAATTTTCTAACAAGAACAGCTTGATTGTTACGATGTTTTTATTTTCGATGGCTTCTGCTTCCAAATTTTGACCAACACCATGTTATAAATCTTGACGAGTGAAAGTAAAAAATCTTGCATGTCTCGTTTACTTATTTATTTATTTATTAAATCATGTTTATACAGATTACTTATATCAGCTCAGAGGCTGTTTTACATTACGGTCCTGTTAAAAATATAGAACAAGTTAAAATCAACAAACTTTGTTTATTTTATTAATTTTTTGCTTATAACTAGCAGTCACCATAACATAAGACTGGTATGATTTTGAAACATATTCAAGAGTATATACAAATGTCACAATTTGTTTTTAGAAAAATTACTTGATTTTTATAATTTAACTTCTCCGTCATTTAAGAATGGATTTCGATGACGGGTGGCATTAAAGTTCTCTGTTTACTGAAAAAGTAATCGCAGCAAAGTAAGTCGGTTCAGAACAGAAAGGACATATTAAAGACCCAGCAATCGACACAGAGCAGAAATAATTTATAAGACCTAAAGACCCAGTCTGAATTGACAAAAGATTCACTAAATTACCATTATAAGTAATCGCAGCAAAGCAAGTCGGTTCAGATGACATTGTCACAAAGCCGGGTTTTCACAAAGTCATATGACTTGGTATGAACAATCGAACCAATATTAATTCGCCAAGAAACTAAACGTGATCTCAAAAATACAAACCACGTACGCGTCAATGCAAACCCTGAACAGGGGTGCGTTTTCGCGGTCGTAACCAATAACTGTTTCGGTTGAACTTGCTATTAGTTAATCACTGGCCATTGACCGAAACAGTTATTGGTTACGGTCGCGCAAACGCACCCCTGCTCAGATTAGATGTTTCTGGAAATCGGGTCTATGGCGTACTGCTGATACAGTGACGTCATTATTACCCAAACACCACGCACGCGCATGCTTCACGCAACGCCCGCCGTGTAGCACCTGCGTGCCGATGACACTCCAGCTCACTGTTACATAATGCGAGACAGGATGGACGTCCCAACCACTCGGTCAAAACAAAACCATAAATTGAGTTTACGAGGTAGCAAGTTATGTCACATGTTCACAATCCTACCCGAAACATTAATGTAGGTGAAATGTGCACATATTATGCTATCCACAAAATAACAAAGTATTTTTTGTTTGTTTTCTTCTTAATATTTGTTTCAATATTTAGTACAATACCAATTTGCCATACATTAAATATGAAATTGCGTACGCCCTATTAACTTTCTTCATTGTCATGGGCGGATCCATGGTTCCCCCCTCTTTTTTGTATAAAGGAAAGATACCCACAACAATGCAAGCGCGCAGCACAAAGTTGAACCGGCATGAGAACCGAGACCTCCTCACGGGTCTTGCGAAAATGTTTAATAATGATACTGCACTATTGATGTTTGATAGTTGATGTATAGTTGTTTTGGCAGACATTAGTGTTATTTTAACACTCCACGGTGTAAATTTTGATTCGTTTATGGTATCTATATCTGACAACACCCATGGCGTCAATTTCAACACCCTAGTTTTTGCAGTTTACGCAAAATCACACAGTTGTGATGATATTTTATAAAATTATGTAAGGTGCTTAGTTTAGTTTTAGAAAATTTAGCTTAAATGAAGGCAGTATCGTTTGCTCCATTACAAGCCATTTGGTGGTGAGATTTTAAAACAATTTAAGAGCCATCTTTGCCAGACATGTCGTCATGAATATTGCTAGCTCGCAATTTGAAATTCAGCCAATCACTTTGGCATCTTTAAAACCCTTTATTCAAAGCAGTCCAAACGTGTACTGGCATGGGGAAATAGTCCGCCCCCTTGATGTATGGTTGAATAAGTGTGTTCTTGATTGCTATCGAACACAGGGAACATGACCAATACGGCGACAGCTTGACAAACACTGTCGGTAGGTTACTGACTGATACAGCCGTGGATAGACGATACCACGATATTTCCCTATTTGAGGAATAACAGATGTACAATGGATGCATTGTGTAATCCCCAATAGCATACTTCTAGCTAAATATCGCCACTTTTAATCTTGACCTTCGATAAATCCTAAAGTTCCTTAAAAAAGCATTTTATTTGGATACTGGTAAGTTAATTCAATTAGGCCCTGTTTATGGCTATCAGTCCACTGAATAGAGCAACCAGTATACAAACATCGCGGATGAGAATAGTATAGAGAGATGGGGAAAGCCATTGTCTTTAAGGGACTTTGTCTAGTTTAGGGGTATAGCCTTGTAGCCTACATCGCAAGGGGTAACGGTACGGATACACAATGCACGGTCACGGCTGCCGTGGGGTCTCCGAGGACCACAGTACCGAAGCCACGACTCTAATCCCCGGGAAGCCGATTCCAGTCTACCCCTCCCTCCCCTTTAGAAACCCGGGGGTCCGCTGGGAGAAGTCCTAAAACGGTAGATAATGCATCACTTAGTGAGACGGAGCGACTGCAATGAGCCGGCTAGGGCAAGGCTCCCGTCGTGTTCGGCCTGTTAGTTGAATCATGGGGTTGGCGATTTGATACAAATGCGATTGTACGGGGGATATGCCGTGCATGTTACAAACTAGATCCCGGTTACAATTGAGCATTCTGAATGCTGTCAATCAAAACCATGCCAAATTCATAAAAGGACAACAAAAGACAAGAATTATTCACAAGAAAATCCAACCGTACCATTGCCTTAACCGATGTTGTCAAAAACTGATGGAGAGTCCCTGACAACATATTCAACATTCTTACCGCCAGTGTAAACATAGGAATGCCTCATTAGCCATTTGTCAGCACATAGATAAAACGTATCATCAACAACTCCTTATATAATTTTGTAAACTTGCTTGTTTTCACTTTATAGCTATAATGACGTAACAATTTATGACTGATTTACAGTCATGAACAATTTAATTTTATGTCACATTTTCTTTAAAACAGTCAACAGTCAATGACCAAAAAGACAAAACAATCACAAACAAACCCATGGTCATTTTCGTAGTTTTCTCACCAGAAAACACACATTGATTACTTTGAATGATTTTTTCCCCGTATACCTGAAATCATGTCTGTATTTATTTTTCTATTCCCGATCCCCTCCTCCTCCCCTGAATCATGTCAAATATTTGTTCGTGTCGAGTTAGGATGAGATAAGAGTGAACGAGAGAGATTGAGGAGAGAGAGGGGGAGAGCAGGGGCAGTTTGTTTTCTGAGTGTACCGGGGAGAATGTGCGCTTGTGTTGATGTGTAAGGAATCGCTGCTCCGTCCCGGAACACGACGGGGCTATTACCGTCTCGGGTGACGGGGGCCGGGGACGATGGAGAACGACAGGGCCGGACGGACCCGGGGTTTTGAGAGAGAACGGGCGAGTTTGGCCGTAGTGTTTGGTCATCAATTCAACGCTTTTTTTATTTTGTTATACCGCTGCCTATTTTCCACAAGATCTTTGTGTGTGAGACACCATTAGGTATTGACACTGTGCTTAGGGTGATGTCGATGTGTTTAAGTGGATTGTCGTCGCGTGCATTTCTGAGGTCATAAACACGCAAACATTATTTTTTGCAAAAGCTTGAAGACAAACGCGTCGACCCAAATTTGCCTATGTCTAATAGCAAATATCATCTAAAATTAAAAGAAAAACCAAATAAAAACACATGAAAATAGTATACTAGTGAACCAGAATAGGATCTAAATATACAGGTTCCTCAATTTTTGTAACTCTCGCATTTTAAATGCCAAACTTTCATTTAAAAAAGTCGACCTTTTTGTGCTGTATAATCAAATACGCAATCGAATACAATCTCGCACTGTATTTCAATGAGTCGGTTATTTTGATAAACCGATTAGCAAAGATCGCTAAATCAGTATCGATGAATGCACTAGATTTTAACGCTGCAAGGTGCGTTGACAATGTAGATAGAACGATTAGTTTTAAGATATAGAATTCTTTATGATGGCGACCTACGCACATAAACACAGTCAAGTGACTTTCACAGTTTTACATGAATTTTTTTTGAAAAATGCCTCCGCAGTGAAACATACCTCCCCACTCTGAGGAAATCCTAACAATAATAAAAATACAACTCGATTCACGAACTTACCAATGAAGTTCCATAGCAATTAAAACAATCCCTATTAGGTCTCTTTTACTCTCGTTAAATCCAAACACAGTGCAGATTTTTGACTTCCTAAATGACAATCCTTCCTCTAAACCACCCTTCTTATATTAACAGCCAGCCCCGAAAAAAAGCATCGTGACAAAATTAAAATTCTGCAAAAACTTTCTCTTCACAATAATCTTTGCCCAGTTATGGATGCGTGGCAGCGCAAACGAGTAAATCGTGCCGTTCGCGGGTATTGTCTTGCCCGGTAAACCGGTGTTTATCACGTTTTGTCCCCACCGGTTTGTGGGCGCTGGCACGGTGCGTTTTCCAGGCCTTTGTCCCGGTCTGGGATCTGGACGTGTTCCCCCCTGAAGATAACCACTTTCGGTGGGGGGAACCCACTACAACTGGTTACAACCCGAGTCTGTTCCCACGGGACATGGTTACCAGTGGCTAATGATCACGACAGAGTATCAACTGTTTTCATTCGAGGTTGAATCATCGTAAATAATTTGCTTAGAAAAAGCTAATTATTATAGAAACTGCCACCTCCAGTGCCCGCGAATGACAAAAATTGCCATATTCTCGTCACTCTATAGTTTTGATGACGGGCGTGGCCGGTATTATTGCAACAAGAGATACCACCCGAAGCAACACGACTTCATGGTTTACAAAACCCTGCTCAATAACCACAGCACATCTTTGACTTCCTCCCCCCACGTTGCAATTCCCAATTCGTATCATGATAATAACAGAATACAAATAATACTATTTGCAGAGGGCTCAGCCCAAACAGTCAACGGAAAGTGGAAATAATTGTTACCACGAAACTGAGTCCATTAAACGGGTTGGTCACCAATTTTGACCGTGTTGCGCTTTTAATAAGGATTTTATGACTGTGAAATATGACTGTGGCCTTTAGATTGCTGCGGTCTAGGGAAAGCCGTAGCCAAATCCAAATCAAATATTCCCAACACATTTACTGGTTTCTACGTAATAAAGCTACAAACAAAATGGACACTCGGTGCAATGAGACTACGGGGCACTGCCACTTTCTTCATGCAGCAACTACGAAACAAGGAGTTAGTCGTAATAGAAAGAACTTGGGTTCCGACCCAACGCAGTTCCCGGGCTTGTTAATACGTCCACCTTGTGCTTGGTCACGGAAACGAACTGCGTGAGCCCCTCCCACCCCGGCGCCCGGACCCGCTCGCTTCTAATGTTTGCCAAAATCTGGCCGGAACACTCCAAATTATGTATGCATTTGTCCTTCCAAACTGAGCACTCGATCACTGTCTGGCAAAATGACTGATGTATCCCGCCATCTCTTTTGTCCATTTGCAACTCCTATAACTGAGTAATTACCTCTATTATGCTGGCATTTCGAGGAATTTTTTTACTGCGGGCTAAATCAGAATTAATGTATAAAAGATTGAACTTTTAAGTGTTTGATTTTATTAAATTTAGTGTTGTTATTGTTGTTGTTGTTATATGTGGCTAATAACTAGGTTTCCTTCTATACTTTTTGTATTGAGGTTGTATTTTTCTTCTTTTTTCCATGTTATGTTCGTTTTCTATACTTTGCAACACTATCCAAAAAATGACAACAAAATAATGATGGTAAGCAATGTCGTCTAGGTTACAAGATATGGTGGGATGTTACATCAGTCCTTCTATAGAACGCTTCCTATAAACACGGTTTGAATAACGGTATCCAAAAAGAAAACAAAAACTTCTTTAAAAGTATCTTCACATAAGAATCTGTTCTTTTATTAACAAATTTATGATTTATATATTAAATGTTTACCATTCTGCTGATTTGGAGGCATTGTCAATTGCCACGTCTTGTGACATATGAAACATGATTATCATTATAAAACACAAAATTTAAATTTATGAAAGAGAAAGTCAACCATGTTTTTGGAAGATCAAATTACTTAAGATGTCAATCAACCATACGACTAAACAGGAGAACTCCCTCAAAATTTGTGGTCACGTGCTAGTTAAAAAAAAAGGTTGTGGTCACGTGCTAGTTAAAAAAAAAGTTGTGGTCACGTGCTAGTAAAAAAAAAAAAGGTAGAATGTTATAATATGTTAGATAGATAGCTAAAAAGGTTTATGCACAATAGTCATCACAGCATAACAACTGAATTGCAACTATAATACATTATATGATTTATCTCAGCTATTTTGTGCACACTCAATCGGGCTTATTCCGGTTAAGGCAATCAGAATAAGTAAAGGTGATTCAGGCCTTCAGGGGTCTTTAGATGCTATTTTTTTTTACTTTGACAGTTCTTCCTATATGGAAACACTTGTCTTGAGGATCAGTACATGTATAGACTGAATAATCAGTGTGCTGCCAAAACAAAACTGATGTTTTTGTTTCGTTCGTCTTCCTCCTCACTCACTATACCTTGTCTCCAGAGATTAATCGCGGTCGCCTCTTATTTAACAGTGTACAAACAGAAAACCCTTGTTCAAGGAATGTAAATCGATTACCTGAATTAAATTAATATTATGGCTAGAGTATTGATAAGACTGCAATGGATATGATTAAAGATTCCACATGGGCCAGGGGTCACGGCAAGCTGCAAAGCAAGGCTCCTTATCTAATGGAAAATGTACGTAGTTTACGTTTACTTTTTCGTTTGCCATTTTTTTCTTAATAAAGCATGTGTATACACAATCAACTATATGGCCCTTTCGAAAATACGATTTCGGCGTGGGCTTCCGGGCTAATGCTCTGTCAGCCTGTTTGAAGCCACGACCCCAAAACGCACGTTTTCAAATAACTGGTGTAGCCAAGCCTGGAGCCTGAAAGCTGCTGTTTCGAAAAGGTCTGTACGGGGGTTTCATTCAGCATTCCTAATATACATTGTTTAAAATTTAATAGAGAAAGTCTTGTACATTAACGTGGTGAACAATTCTAAAAGTTTCGCTTCCCTTTTTATGGTGGGGTGGGGGTGGGATTACCTAACAATTTACAAGCCCACTTTGAACCTGTCTTGTAATTGAATGACCTTAATGTTATTTTCGACACCTGGTTCCCGGCGTTCCTTACACAAGCCCCCTTGGCACACCAGCATGTAACTGTGTCTCTTCATAATTCAAGGTGGGATAAATATCCGAAATTGTCGTCACTGTGACCTCCGGAAGTGAACCCCCCGACGGGGGGACCAGTTGTTTTCCATTGGTCCCAAGGCCCACCTCAATAATTGTCTGGGTGATATTGTTGTTTTTACTAATTAAGTGGCTTGTTTCTTCGGGTGTTACTTTACACACCTCGCTCAGTGTGCCCTTTTTAGTCGAGCCGGCCTTTTGACTAAAAAGTAGATCGCCTGTGGTGTAATGTATGCGATACGACCGGAGGAAATGTTTAAGAATATAGGGCGTGCGTTTTGTGGCTCAATGTCTACACAATATAATTCCCTGCTATTTATGTACAATACGTGTGTCACCTTAATTTAAATAGTTCTATAATTATGCCAACCGACTGTTGTCTCATTAACTCTCTGAAGTCTAGACCTTTCAAAAGACAATCCTTTTTATTATTCTTCCATACAAAACTCATCGTGGAAAGCACATTGAGAGAATTGTAAAATCAGTCTGACCCCTTTCCTTAAACGGTAATGCGATCTTGTGATCCCAATAGTGTGTGCATGAAACCAGACAAAGATGGCCGCACATGACAAGGTACAAATTAACAGCCATCAACCAGAAAAGATAGTCAACCACCTCCTCCAAATTTATCTCTCCATTCCCCGCCCCCTTCCAATCTCCACCATGCGAAGTGGGACCACGGGTAGGCCCGACCACTACAACGAGTTAGAGCTTCTTCAAGACTCCAACAAATATATACCCAAAACGGCAATGGTGTTTAGTATATCGGCTTGGAGTTCATTGCCACCTTTGATTCGGTACCAAACAACAAGCACGTTGTAATGTGTAGGTCTTTCTTCTGACTAGCGCCCCCAGGGAATTTTCCGTGCACAACTAAGATCCAGTATCTCAAAAGGCACTTCCACACCAATCAGATCCAATTCCTTGATAAAGCATGCTGTACACCGGATTCAGTGTGCACCAGTTGGACACCAATCAAACATTATATCAGAGAATGGCATCTGCTGAGCAAAACAACTGCCGCGCTTAAGCAGATTGTATCAGTGGTTTTCAAAACACAGTCATCGCGACGCAGACAACTTTAACTTCACCATTCAATTTACTAATACCAAACTGAGTGCAAACTTTAATACAACCAACGGTAAATTACAAATGATCGTGATTGTAGGTACTGGCTGTTAGGTCGCTTACATCATAATGTAGACTGTAAAAGGTGCTTCCCACTAGGCCCTATACAAAATAACTGACGGGCTGTGTTAAAGATACAAAACATCATATGCAAATATGGAAACAAAAGTGTTTCTACAAAATAACTGACTTGACTGAAAGTATACCCGTTATTCCCAAGTGAAGTCGTTTCACGAGGTGTTACTTCATTCCAGGAAAATGTATAATTTTGAAGCAATGGTCAGCCGACCATCGTTTGAATGTGTGAGTTTTTATACAACAAGATCTGTCTGACAGCTTAAAAAATCGCCACTCTTTGCTCTTGTTTTTATCAGCAGTCACGGACGCGCAATAGTTAACACGTCGGTGGAACGATATTTGATATTACATCCAATCCCACAAATCCATATTTTCTCGAGAAAATAAAATACAACAATTACCAACGATGTAATTTCCCTGTAAACAAATTGACGAACCAAACAAAAACAATCACTATGGTGACGGCTGAAGTAGTACCATTTATACTCGGTGGACAGAAGTAGTTTATATACACAAATGACAAATCGAAAATTTTTAATTGTGTAAATTTGTCAAACTATTTATACTTCGGTCCTCTTTCTTCTTTTTTTCGAGAAAACTTTAACCTTATATCGCGTGTTTATCAAAATAAGAACTGTGGTATAGAAGATGGTTACGTCTGTTCAGACAGGAATGTATCAGTACCAGATTCGGAAGAGCGTCAAGTTTACCCGACAAACCAAGCTTTCAAATTAAAACAGTTTTCTTGTGTTATAACTATGATCTGGCATAAATTGCATAATTCATATTCGAACACGGTTTGTCTACAACTTTGTCCAATGCCAGTCTAACATGGTGGCGGGAATTAAATAAAACCCATTGAGTTTAATGACCAACGGTATAACACTCGTACCAAGTGCTCTTGTGCTACTCATACAGGTCTCGAGAACAGCTTAAGTCGTCCGACTCAAGAGTCAAGTCAAATATTATGTTAAACATAACGGACTCCCTACACCAAGCATTCATCAATGACTGTGAATACTGACGGGGCTCCGTCTTTAATATTCACAGTCACACGCGCGGTCAAATATTAACACACTGCAATGGGCTAAACGATGAACGCTGCTGCCCGACTGAGAGCGTGTACATCATCTGTGATCGCCAATACTACACCAATGTTATTATTTAGAGAGACGTTTTTGATTGAACATTTTCAAATCTTTCGAAAGCTCCACTTTTTGACTTTACATGCCAGTGATCGTTACACCATGACGTTTCTACATAAGCACGTGGTCTTCAGCAGAGTAAAGTTTGACAATTTGAAAGAGCTGCCCTGTGAAGAGTTGCAAGGGCACCCAATAAAATCTAATTGTTAAAACAACACTTCAAAGAGTGCAACGAGTGACAACTCTTTGTAAAGTTTAATTCATCTAATTAAATAGGGAGTTACAATGTAAATCTAACCTTTATAGAGTTGTCACTGACTGCACTCTTTTAAAGTGTAAATTCAACACTTTGGTTTTAAGAGCGTGGGAAGAACCATTTGCGAAACATGTTGTCTTTATTGGAAATTGCGGTTTGTGTTTTTATTCAGATAACATGCATTGACACGACGTTTCCGCTTGGTCTGATTTACTCATCAGCATTACACATAATGATCAAAAGGTTCATTTGGATTGTTTAATTAACCACTGTTTGAATCATTCCACTACAGTGACATAAACATCTGGCTTGGTGACGACATCAAGGATTTATACAAACTTAACGAACGCACCCCCAAAATAGAACAGGACCGGTACGTTGCTTGCAACAATAATCGAAATTCAATTCAATTTCTAAATTATCTTTTTTAATATTCGATGCGGCATATATGAAAGGAAACCTCACAGCCTATACATATCACTGAGGGCTAGGCGCACACCACACATTATACACACGCAGAATCGTCCAATTTGCCGAGCTTCACTGTTTTCCCGCCTAAATGGCGCCCTTTGGTACTTCAGACTTCAACTGAATCTGTAACCCACGGGGTTCTCTCGTCTGCGCCTTTCATCCGAGCGGCTTCTTCGTGGATGGAGGCTACGCACACAGGCTACTGGAAGCTCATTCAAATCTAACGTCACTTCAAAGAATCCGAGTGGAGCTAGTCTTACTCTCTAATCGTTTTCATTTTCATTAGTTTGTGTGTTTGTCTGTGTTTTTCTTTCTTTAACTTTCTCGTTTTAAATCTTGTCTGATTTTTTTAAGACACACAAAAAATGCCTTTGGAAAATACGGCAGACTGCGGAAAACATCAGCTGTCCATCAAAAAAGGCCTTCGGTAGAAAAAGAGACAATTTGCCCGGTCAACTGAGCTATGTTTCACGGTCCTGGTGGACCGATACCACGGGGATTATGTAATCCCACAGTCCAGTCAAAACCTGTTTCTGACTACGACGAGGGGAGAATAAGAAGGATCGAGGACTTAGGCGTTCAAGTGGTTAGACTATCCCTCAGTCTTAAATCTCGACAGTCTGTCGCGGTGCTCTGCCTCGGCCAGGACTCGTTATTAATAGTCAGAAAAAATCAAAAGGAGTAACTGACGATATCTAATGGGGAAAAGTGTAAAATAGTCCGGTGGGAAATCGCCGGTCGACGAAGATTGATTCCCCGCCGAGTCCTCAGTCATTCCTGCCCGCCTGAATTAAAGGGCCTCCCCGCGCTCGGAATTAAATCTTCGTGAATTGCCCATCATCTCATCCAGATTTCCCGCATTAATATTTCATCAAATTTGGCCGGGCGAAAAAATTTGTGCCCAAGATGTTGCCACCCCGTCGGTGTTCCACATCACCGACGGGGCTTGCGTATCTAAAACACGCCCGGTGTGACGAGACTCGCCTGTGACGTTTGCCGGCACACAACTCGCCGAATAATCATCTTCATTAGCGGTCTCAAACGACAACCTGAAATCTAATTTGAGGTAGGAACGAAACATAGTGGACAACAGACAAAATAAATACGGGGCACAACGGCCATACAAGCCCTTACAAGCCCCGGCAAGAATGGGGACAAAAAAACCTGCAATCCCAGGTGGGACCCCATCTCATCGACACACAGAATACAGACAGCCAAAACCACATGTAAACGGGCTGAGAAGCGCTCGATGCTCTCTCCAGCCGGAGAAAAATCTCCTGGGAAGTGTTTAATTCTCCATAAACATGAAAAAGGCAGGGAGGAAACTCCGTTATCGACAGTTTATGCTAAAAAGCTGCAGCCGAAACGCGGGACTAGTGGAAACTTAAGCCTTGTATTTTGACAAAAAACGAGGCAAGAGAACGGGAGTGTACACGTTAGGGACTCCGAAGTGCAAACATAAACGCGTGCAACTCTGGGATTTAGTGGCAATGTAGGCCAGGCCAGATAAATCTGAAATTGAAATGGTGTGCTGACAGAGATTCGTAGGAAACATAACTTATTTCATAAACCACGGGGGAAAATAAATTACATTAAAATAAAATACACAATTAAAGGAGAGTTGCACAAGAATTCTGGAAACTCACAGAAATACAATACAAAAATTAAAAACAATGGCGGTGTGTGTATAGATGGAAAAAAAAATCACAATGAAATCTCAAATATCAAAATTTAAATATGCAATCATTTCTTTTTGAAATAATGTTTTCAGCTTTCCATGTTATCATTACAATGTAAAAACTGGTCCAAAACTTGTGTTTTACAAGAAAACATTCTGCTGTATTTTACTTTTAATTGGTACTTAACAAAATGTCATAATAAAAATGTGTCTATATACCTTGTGTAACATGATCTTATTCATTTATCTTTCCTTACATGTACTAAGACAACTAAACAATTAACATAATGTATGAGCAATGACGAGCCATGTAACCTTGTTCTCTGCATGACAAGCTTGAAGACTCTTTACAATAAAAAATTACAAATTGCTGGGCCTGGGCGACTCGGCACGTCGGGAGGATTGCACCAAAAACTGCGTACTGTGTTCAATTGTATTTCTACTTTTGTACCACATTTTATGGAGCAATAAAGTCATTGTGTCACTACCATGTCTCATGTTTCATGTATTTAATTAGATCATTACCACTTCATCTGTTGCGATGTGAATAAAACTTTGAGCTACATTATTACCGATTCATGTTATTCGATTTTCAGTGGTTATTATAATGTGGACATGGAAATATACTTTGATTTGCAGTGACTTCGAAACAGTAGGCGGCAGTGAACTAGTTTAAAGTCTTTTTCTATCAATAGAAGATATGGGCTACGTACTTCACAATACTAGGCCTATAGGAAATCTCAAGAAAACACCGTCCCAGCTTCTCTGCGTAGTTTGTGTGTCGCGAGGCCGGTACCGTGACGTGGGGACAGACGGGTAAATACAGGCCCCCATCATCAGGGGTCAGACAGAGGGGCCACCCGGACTAAACAACAATTCCCTCCCTTGCCCCCAAAAACCCTCGCACCTGTGCTATCCAAAACAAATTACCCCGCCTTTGTGTGCTTGGGAACTTTTGGGGAATCCTAACGCCGTGGTTATTTGATTAACAGGATTCTATTATTAGGTGGAGAATTTGACGGGAGTGTGAAGAAAACGGTGTACGAGTACGGCTTGAACAAAGAAGATAGCTGTATAATTAAGTCTGGGCTGGCATGACATGCCGAGTTTCACACCATTTCCACCCTTTGATGTTATAAGGCTACGGATATCCTATTCAAAAAAATGTTTGTTTTCTTAAGAAAATGTTAAAAACGTTTCAGAAAGGGAACCAACCTCTACCATTACGATAAGTTTATGCCGAAATGCACAGGAATATTATTTGATTCCTGATAAAGGCGTCTGCCTGTTCTTGAACAGTTTTTATTGACACTGTTTTTGAAGCTTATTTTGGTTGATATGCACAACAATGTGAGTATGATTGATAATTTGATTTCATCTGTACGAATGTTTTGAACAAGTTGAGCACTGTGTGTCTCAATGCACAGTTACGTCTGCAGGGGTAAAAACCCTGACCCCCTTTTGTGCACTAAGTGTAATGTCACTCGAGTGAGTATTTGCTACCTCTATATCTCATGTCAATCTAACTCGCAGCCGTCTCAAAGCAGCCATCACCTTCCCTTTGTGCGAGGTGTGAAATTTTAATAGGAACTCAATAACCCCAGCCGAATTCAATTATACTTAGTGCGCAGGGGTATTCAATGGGGTCGTCCGGTCCAATGGTGGGGGTATGAAAGCCCCTAAAAGGCGCTCGTCACCCCCGATCGAAGACCGCATCAGTGTGGTGTGTCCGGCCGTGGCTAAATGCCATTTGACGGCCAGCGATAGGAAGGCTGATCCGATTAGGGTATATGGTTCCCTTTGTGCTACGGCAAGATGGGGTGTCAAGTAAAGACAAGTAAAAACAAAACGATTATCTATAGCTCTTGATAGCTTTGGGAAGAAAGACTCGAACACCTGGGATCGCCAGACAAAAGTATAAGGGACAGACACACACAACGCAGTAACAACAGTTAGTTCACATGATGGAAAACACCAACAAGATATTACCACGCAGTGGTTTTCAATGCCTATTTTTCTCGACACAAGTAATGCACTCAATGGCATGGGCCTATTTATACACTAACAATACAATATCGGGAAAGGTCAACTTCATGACAGTGCAATTTTGACTTAGAAATGTCATGGATTTCAACGCGGGGGTAATGCATAAGGCACTTTGATCTGTTTTGGTACCGTTTCCGAAAACAAAAGCTGTATATCAACATTGTTAATTACAAATGTATTGCAGGTCTGTCTCTAAGTGGGTTTCTAGGGGGAGGGGGATTTGTGAGGGGGGGGGGGGGTGGTAGGTAATGAAATGGTGAGAATACACTTTCAAAACGTGTCAGGTAATCTTATCACCGAGAGAATGAGTATCTCATGATCGGATAATGTGCCAATTTTTCACGAGGAATGACAGTTGTCACATTGTAACTGGTAACATAACCAGCTTATACAAGAGTAGTTTTTTCCCCCCGCTGAATTTCATCGGTTGCCCCCGCAATTGTAATTACGAACGGAGTACAACCTCCCTAATGAAAAACAACAGGGAGTTTTTGTTGAGTGTGGAGGGGCGGTGTTGTCAAATAGGCTGCATTACACGTACTGCCAGTCTACCGTGGTGGCGAGGGCCTATTTCCCCCAATGATAATTACAATTTATATCTTCATTTATCGTGTCAACACTCGGCCACACTGGTTGGCACAATATTTAACTTGAAAGTCCATACGCCATTAACAAGGGAAAAAACCACCCTGTTAATATTTGACAGTGCGTTGTTATGGGTGCATCTTTCAGCACCGAAGGTGCTCCTAGATATGACTAATATTTGAACTAAATACGTAGAGAGCGGGTACAATTCAGTCTGTTGTGCAACAGCCAGTGTAGAGGCCGCCACGATAGTGTGAGACTATTTGCTGGCTGCGTAGTGTAGAATAAGTATTAGGTCATGTTTAAATCTACTCAAGTACCCTCCCGTAAGCCGATCTAGGACAAGTACTTCTCAAATTGGGAAGCTCTCGCGTTTGTATTGCGACTGAACCCACTTACGGGATAGGCCTGTATAATAATGCATGCAATGCATTAGCTGGCCATTACGCTTTAAGAAAAAAACATGCAGGGGGCTCTGTGGGCATCAGTGTAATATAGGCGTCTTTCCAGTGCTATAAGATTACCATTATTATATCATTGCCGTCTGGTATGGTGGACAATATTCAATTGCAATTGTGTCCCATGGGTTCCAACAATACAATATCACATTATAACCATATTAGTTCCAACCTAAACTGTACAATAAGCTTAACAATTGCAACTTCAATCAGGCCTAAATTCATCCGACAAAGCATGTGCTAAGAGGCCCATATATTATTTTGTTGTAAACATAAACGTGTTGGCCGGTACAATAATGGGTAGCGAGTAGTTTTCGATAACCTATTATGAAGGCAAAATTACAATTCGATCCGAAGATTAATGTTTAACAATATCAAAACACAGATGGTATGAACAAAATCTCATAGGAGGGTAATTTACTTGGTTTCGATTTCATGTCGAAGAAAGAGTGAAGGCTCAACTATTTCTTGCATAATGCGTTTTTCTCTTTGACACCAACCGATTTCAAAATAAATCTGAACGATTCATGACGAGTTTGTTATCTGGAGCGGTAGCTTTGCCAGTTTGACATGTCGCAATGTATCCTCAAGTTCATTCGTTACAATTACAAGGCTGCCCAAAATACGATTTTGCAGAAAAACAACACTTTTAACAAAAACAGGGGAAAGGCATTCATCTTGTGTAATTATTGCCTCCGAATTCAGTTCGACTAAGACTTGGTGTAGAATTCAAAAAAGACAACTATGGAATATTCAATCAGATATATATATTTTTCTGAACAACATGAAGTCAAACCTATTTCACGAGTGCTTACCAATGGTAATTTCATCATTTAAACTCAGTTACAATAGGTCATCATTAACGATAATTATGACGATAAATATGTTTGAGTAGCCCGTTTTAATTGCACATGGGCAAAAACAAAATGTGCAAGTGGAATTCAGAACGATGGCATAACTCGGTTTACTTGAACCTAAGGATCGCTTACGAGGGAAAGATAACGTCTTAAAAGGAATATCTTTCCTGGTAAATAACAATCTTTTCCCCTGGTTCAAGATACGGTACATGTTCCGCCTGGGACCGCAGGGGTGTTTGAGAGATGGTTGGGTACCCCCACGCAGTCCCAAATCAGACAATCTTTCACATGAATTAAATAAAATGTGGTTTCTATGTTGAGTTGGATTCAATACCATCATTTTGGAAGTGTTGTCAATGGTTGGTACCCTGAACATTCTGCGTTTGATATTGTATGTTCAATTCGGAATTAGGTGTACATAAATAGCGACCAATAACAGGTACAATATCCTTAGCTATACCCAAGAATAATTAACCAACATTTGGTACACCCTGAGTTTTGAAAATGATTATGGGTCCCTTAAAGTCGTCCTGCAGGGGTCGATTTCACAAAGCGTAAATTAAGATAAGTTGACAGTATCACCAATATAAAGCTAATCGTATTGTGGCGTCAAATTTTGCTTAGCACTTCAGATTAATAAGACTACCAATCTATAATATTAATCCTAGCTGTTTGTGAAATTGAATGGGGTGTTGGAGATTGATGGGTACAGTTTTCCTGATAATACCATGCGCCAGTTAACATGGCATTCATTCTTCTTTCAAACAAAAAACGCTGAACGATTACATTTTTTTTGATATTTGTTTTTTGGTAATAAATAGTAAGAAAATAGCCGTGTTTTAATAGCCCGGTAGATAAAACAAGGAACGAATAGTGGCGGCACTTCAAGACTTACTAATTACAACAACAAAATGGCGAGAGCTTTCGTAAAATCAACTTCTTCATCAGATGAATAAGGTGTACTATAATAATATAGTTTTAATGCTTGTTTGCATTTCTTAGGAATGCAGCTTATATACAGGAGTTAAATTGTTAGGGTTTCAAGTTGCTAATCGGTACCAACATTAACTTTATGGCAAGTGATCTTTCATCAACAACAAAAATATATATATATGTAATATTAGATTTACTACCGATCCTATATTATAATTTAAAGGGTTAGTGTGATGAAAACTCTGGAAGAAAAACTTGTTTCCTACTTCGATGGGAATGATCTTCTCATCGTGGTTTGACGTGGCTCACCGGGCGTGGATTTAGTTTTAGATTGTGACTGTAAAACCAACAATTACGGTCGAAATGAGAGGCCTCGTTGATTTTGTTTTGTTTAATATCAGACCCTAAACCGAGTTCAACATCAAGCCAGTACAGTTACCTTTTAAGAATGTCTGGACGGTAGGTCTACAACACGTATTTTTTCCAACACACTTAAGATTTTAGTTAACCATTAACTTGACACCCCTAAAAAAAAAAAACTTTACCCGCTTACGGCATGCATTCGAGAAGGTCTCACAATTTAAAACCGATTAATTACACAAGAACCTCTGTATTCTTTAACCGTACTGAGGATAATTAGGGTCACTTTTGCTTTTATATTCTCACCAGGACTGTGTTGTCAACATAGGCCTACAGCCGTGACGTTTGTACACTCCATTTGAGGCAAGCAATAATTAGAATTCACTCTTACTGTACTAACGGTACTTCGTCATGTACAAGATACAACCGTAATATTAGTTACACGAGATGTGCTTATTCTTGTTTCCAATGTTGTTATCTGGTAAATATTTATAAAGGTTACGGTATTGGTTGTCTGACGGTGTTTTTTTTTCTATGACTTTTCTTTTTTACACGATCTTGATTGCGATGTGAAATGTGTACCCGGTACTTTATAGAGTCCGTGGGCTTGTTGACACGGGCTGCCATCCGCTGCAACAAACGGTGCAAGGATTGCATTAACACTAGCGGTATATTGCAAAGCAGGCCGACACGTGTATAGGTACGTCGACGTGAATTCGAAAAAACTTTCCATTTGGATGGGACAGTTTTATAAGAATCACCGGCAAATGTTAAGCTTAACTCACACTTATTTACCGTAGGGTTGTATGGGATTTAAAACAGTTATGTAGAGAATTGGATTCGCACTTACCTTCTGGAAACAGGGCTCTCATCTTGAGGTAGCTGGTGGACAGGCGAATGATCGAGGCCTTGTCCAGCTGGGTGGTGATAGCCGAAGGTAGGGGCAGCAGTTTCGCCAACTCGTAGAACTCGGCGTTTTCTTTCTCACGACGCGTCCGGGCCGCGTTCTTTGACTTCTCTTTCATGTTGTCAAATCTGTGGAGTTTCAGAGTGTGTTTTTCAGTTTTAGGGGTGTTTTTGTTATTAATGAAATAATTAGAAATCCTTTGTGTATGAGGAAAGAATCCACACGCAAACGCAAGACTGTTGACTTGTTGTCATGACCTGTCCACTGTTTTGATGTTCACGGGCGAGCCTCCATGTCAAAACTGACTTATATACTAGATGAATTCACAACACTCAAAGCGATCGATCTGTAACTGTGTATGTCTACACGTGTAAAACCCTGATCAGTCGACCTGTTTATAGGCACTTGATGTGGAGCTCCAGTAGAAATAGCAGAATTAATTAGAGTACTGTGAGTGAGAGGCGAGCTGCATCCACAGAATGTTCATTCAGAGAATTAGTCCGGGCAAAATGTTTTAAAGACTAGAAATGACTTGTCTCATTTTTTTCTCCCCAATACACTATAACCATGTAGTGCATTGGACGTCCGGCTTGTCGTGACTTCAACGGTGTACGGTTGGTTTTGCTTATTTCCACCGGTGTTTGTTGTGACCACGACGCGGTGGTAACACTTCTGACTGTGAACTTCCAAAACAACACGGTGCGCCGTCAGGAAAGCCACTCCACGGCGGCTCGTCCGAGTACCACAAGAGCAAACCGAATAATACTGACGTATGATATTTTTTTGCCCAAACCCCGGCGGGCAATCGCTGGCCTAAACAGTCGGCCGACCACGCTCTGTTTCTTCACTTTAGCTGAATGTGCAGACAAATCAAGCCGAACAATAAGCAAACAAAAATGACCTTGTATAAATTACTGGGTTAAAAAAGAAAAGAACAAGTTCTCCCCCACTTTTTTTTTTTGGAAACGGGAAACTCTTGTCAGCGGGGTGCCATCCTTTGAGTCCGGACCGGGAACATCAACCCTCGTGCGACGAGACAGTGGGGGCCATGTAGCGACCCGCGAGCAAGGCAAAACGAACGGGCGCTCGGAACGGCGGCCGTGCTAGGAGTGAACCAGTGGTCGTCGTTTGCGTGTGTGTGGTTGCACAGTGTATTATAGATCCATGGATTAATCAAAGCACTCAGCGCGTCATGCATGGCGGAGCATCAACTATACACGAACTTGAATCCTAACACTGCGTCAAATCGAAGACCCCTTAATGTGTTCTCATTTTTCGTAGCTGTCTACTTTCCACCACCAGTCCCCGTTTCCCCCCTTTAGCTTGATTTGGGTGTCCGTAAAAGACTGACAGAATTTCAACTTCTTTCCGCTTTGCGGGGACGTAGGAAAGTGTGTCACCGAATCTATGCATTATGGAACAGACTACAATATGCCAGCTCATGAAACTTTTCGTCTCTTGTATAAAAAATAAAAGAAAACAAATGTGAATGTGGGTTAACAAGTGCAGAAGATTAAATCAGATTCATTGATATGCTGCAGATCAGCTGAAATCCATTCACAATCACCATAGTTTCTTGGCCGTCGTGTAACACAGGTCTAGTCACCAGCTTGCCATTACATGCATCCGTTGTTCGGTCGTTCTGCCGGTGCAGATTGGGTCATTTCTTCCACCATATACCGGTATCAGCCATGCAAAGATCCATGTACATGTTTTAGCTTACCACCCTGCATTGGGAACACATGTATCCTTGACAATACACCATCATTTCTTTCACGAGAGTAACAAACTTTCCGGACTTTCAGACATTAGCCTTGGGTGAAAATATCCCCCAAAACTGACCCTCAACCTTAATCCTCCAGGTATTTTGATCCCAGGCGATATTGAAGCCAATGGTGGTGAATATGCCTCGCTGGCAATTTCGAAAGTTTGAACTCACATCAATACATTGCAGATAACAACCAATACTTTGTGAATCACTGTGCAGGGCAGTGGATGACTTCAGTACGGCTCACCGCGGAGTAATTTGTACATTCAAGATTCCAAGTCTAACAGAGTCATTCAAAAACACATGACTTTCCAGCTACACTTCATTCACAAACCATGTTATCACCACACTATTTCCATCAAAATACAATTCAAAAGGAAAATCACCATTCAGCAAAAAGTGATGCCAAGTTGTGGTGCTAAACAGACAAACGCGTTTTGGATCTCTGATGCGATAGCAGGAACCTGGTCAAATCCGCCGGCCCTCCATTGCAAACGCGTGTTATGATTTTGAACACATAGATGCATAATGATGTAAAAATTATTGGTGTACTTACCTAAGTTCGGGCTCGTCCGAGAGCTCAGTGGTCTTGAGGCTCCTCGACCTAATCAGCCACGAAAAAACAAACAGCAAACAAATCGTGAGTATGTATAACTATGTGTTGTTCGAGCGTGCAACGTTTCAAGTTCCCCCCCTTCACAATTTTGTGTGTTGTTTTGTTTTGTCTTTTTTTCTTTCTCACTCTCTACCTGTTCTCGGCCCAGTGTTTTCCAGTTAAGCGATAAGTTGCTATGAAGTGTTATGCATTGATACAGCACGCAGATCAAACGTGTGGAAACACTCGCCAGTGGTGGGCCCCAAATCACTAGAAGTCACGAACTCTTACCAGCCGAATGATGCAGAGATGGCCGACATCCCCGGCTCGCCCCGCTACTACGTTCCTCGATTGCCTCAAAATCGCAAAAATATGCAAAGGCACGGCGCACGGACCTGCGTTTCGTCGGTGATTTGTTTAAAATATATAAAAAAAAAAGAAAAAGACAGAGAGATGAAGGGAAAAAAATCGTCACCAATGTCAAATGAGCATCCTCGATGCGTATTTTCCGGCTGGGTAGAGATGCACAGTGTAATAAGACATCATAGGGTCAGCTGTTACTAGTGGGTGGTCAAATTTGGGCGTTCTTAATTTATTATTTTTTTGCATTTTTACCTGAGTTTAACCCGCCTCGCGTCTGGATGTGCACTGCCTTTGGTTTAATATCACGCCATGGGAGTAGAAACATCAAGCGGCCTTCAAAGAGTCCCTGCCACTCAAACGCGAGCTGTCATCTTAACAGGCGGCGATTGGTGGGTTGTACAACAGGGGGCGTGACCCTGATGGCACCGTATTAATGAACACGGCTATCTGTACACACAGCAAGTCACAGGCCAGTCCACTGTTGTGTCGCGTACGCGCGATTGAAATTGCGAGTAATAAACTGTGGGACATAATGTACCAAATATTATTCGTATCATATTAATGTGATCTTATTGCGCGATGCACGTGTTTGGCCAAGTGGTTACGGATCGCCAGACGACAGTCACTGCTCAGACCTGTACACGATGCGGAGTATGAACAACAGCAAAAAAACTTGTAACCAACTGCTGCCATTGGGGGGGTTGAATCAGCGTCCACGCAGTTTACAACTACGGTCACAATATCCAAACTGAACGGTTGTTTTGTACGAGAAACTATTGGATTACTTCGCATTGACTATGGCCCCTTCAAAGAATATAAACTCCGCAATAACCTGATCTAACTTAAAATGATTGGCTGTCAGCTAAACTCCTTGTTCGGTTACCGTAAAACGGAATAATTTTTGTATAAAGGGACATCATGGCAAGCAATTTATTGTGTGTATAGGGCAGGGAACGAACAGCCAAGAGCGCTTCAAAATCTCTATTATTTTAATAATTCTAATTAGTTTTAAAATAATCTCGGTACGTTTGTCAGTACAACGTGTAACTTAAAGGGACTTCAAACAATAGACCCTTCCCATGAAATATGTAAATTGCACATCGCGCGTGCGCACTAACATTTTGGTTGGCAAAATGATGGAACATTGCACCTTTTTGTATGGGGCTGATGGTGGCGTCTGCTAAGTGCACATCTCTATGGCGTTTGCCAACCAATAGGGTCTGTACGCATGCGTGAATGTAATTAGCATATTTCATGGGAAGGGTCTATTCCACTTCCAGGCATGTTCACGTTTTGTAATCACATTTTGCGTAACATTTACAGCACATATTGTAATGTTTTGTATACAGGCAAGGCGCATCAGTGTCACATTCACCCAATACTAAAAACACACATTTATATAAGCATATGATAGTTCGTCAAGAAACTGTAATCACATGTCTCACAAAATGTACATAATACATGACGTGTTGATAAAACTTACACAAGTTACACATCCGGACTTCAATCTCACTGAAAAGAGACCAGCGATGGCAATAAGGGAGGGGGGGGGGGCAAGCCCGGGGAACTTATCACGCCCATTCCCCCATCCCTGCCCCCCACTCCCCACCCCCCAAAAGGAGAGGGTTTTTTGTAAAATCTAAAATACAACAACAAAACAGGACGTACATGTTGTGTCACGTCGACGTTTAGATCATCATATTCTAAGTGTCTCCATGTGTGTTGGTTCTTAAAAGTACATGTTATGTATACAATTCGACGTTTCATCAGCATGCCCTGATCGTCATTCGGAGAAGACATCTGCTCTCCCATGAAGACAATCAGAGCACGATGATAGAGATATGATTGCCATGTACATTGCAGTACCTCAAACATTAGGTAGGACAATTATGCCTTTGTTGTGTACACATTATCTGGTACATGACAATTATTAATAGAAAAATGGCAGGTTCGTGGAGGGGAGTCTTGACGAGTCTTCATGCACTTATAGGCATTTCACTTAAAGCACGCGGGAGGAAATGATTTGTCAACGACCAGAATCCATAATTTATGTGACCCAATATTTACATGAACTATAGCAAACCTATGAAAGTTTAAGCTCAATCAGTCTTCGAAGTCATGAAAAAAATTAGTGAACAAAAACTTACATATTTCCACTGTTTGAAAACATGGGGTTTTGGGCTCGCGAGATCATAACTATTATCAGCCCATTCTCAAAGTATATGGCATTTTAAGTAAGAATATTTCAAGGGAAATTTTCCATCATAACCGTCGTGATACCATAGAGAAGTTATCTGCAAGTCTGTGAACGTTTATATTTTCAATCTTACCCATGTTATGCACACCCTTTAAAGACAAAGAGCAGAATCTGGTAATTTTCGAGGGGAAACATTTTGTTTGAAAGCTTACTGACTGCAAAGTTCATACTAGTTCTCTCCATGTGGAATGCGTCAATGTCGAGAAAAATAGCATTTGAAAACCCCATAATCACCACTGCTTACTTCGCTCGCCACAATCAAATAAAGTATACAATTGTGCACAACATCCCGGACAAAACATAGAGGCTCGCGGTATGCGCTATATAAATATCTCGCATAACTATATCAATTTTTATTAAAACACATAATAATTGTCACGTGTTTTCACCAACACGGGATCCCCGAATTTGATGAAATTTTCACAGCTTGGCAGGATGGTGAGTTCATTGAAAACTATATGATAAAAATAAATTACCTCTTCCCAAAACCAACGATCAGATATAACTTTAAAGTTACCCCCCGAACAAAGATATTGACAAAATAGGGAGACCGCCAACATAGGGCTAGATAGCTCAGTTGGTAGAGCGCCGGCACGTTAAACCGGAGGTCGTTGGTTCAAATCCCGCTCTAGTCAATTTTTCTTTGTTCAACCCAAAATCATAACTTTAAAGTGTTACACTCCCTCGGCATCCATGTTCAAGCAGTACAGGTGTAGTGACGTGTTTTCCAGTAATGAACGTACAACAGCCTGGAACACAACGCTCAGTACCACGATATTGCTATTGTGTTTCAGCTCAAGCCAATTCAATTAAAGCACCCACAGAGAAAAAACATACAAATGAAATGTTGAAAACATGACCGAATCCGAATTGGCGGCAACGGCTACGGCTACAATAGTTGCTAAGGGTGTTGCTGGGAATGTCCTCTTCAACGCATGATCCAACCATTGACGTTGACGTAGCCGTAGCCGCCAATTCGGACATGGCCCATCCGAAGGGAGTAAAGTCGGTTTGGGTGAACAGTTTAAAGGGACATGAACACTGTGCACAAAATGGATGGATGTGTTTATAATATAGTATAAGGCGGCATAGCTAACCAATTGTGCATTTTGTGATAAAAGCATGAAATTTGGCACAGACATAGAGAATAGTATTACAAACAAATCTGTATATTGGGCCACCGCAGATTACGTCACTGACGGCCATGGCGGCCATTTTACAAAATGGCCGCCGAAAACGACTGTTTTGGGTCATACTTTCTAGTACATCAACACTTGATTTTACTGATGTCAGTAATAGACAGTAAAAACATTCAGTATACCTTCTGAAATGATTGTTCAATAATTTAACCAAGATTAAAGGCAACTTAAAGGGGTATTATACCGTTTTTTACCAAATTATGCCATTGTTTCCAATCGTCTTTTTCTCTTCATTAAAACAACCATACAAATCTTCACAAAAATCAGGAATTTAATTTTTTCAAAACCAGATCAGATGAGTTATGCCGCATTACTAATAACAGATGTATGTGTCTCAAACCTACAATGACGTTCAGTTAGTGTGATGTAAGACAGTGTAAGATTGTAAAGGGCATGGTTCATAATTATAACCCCTGGGACAAAACACTCAAGGGTGATTTATCCCCTAAAAAATCTTCCCCAGCCCCCCCCCCCCCCCCCTAAAAAAAAGAGAGAGAGAGAGCAAGCGTAAACTTAACTCACTCATTGTAACTGCTTTTTGTATTCTATGCCAATTTGTTTTCCTTCTTGCAGAGCGGCCAGCATTTGCATTTTGCAAACAGGGAGATTTTGTACAACAATCAGGGAGGTATTTAGAATTACATTCAACAAATTTTCCAGGGAGATTTTCAAATTTGCTCATCAGAAAATGGAAAGATAAGTTTATTTTCAGGGAAATTTCTGCAGAATCAGGGAGAGTTGGGAGCTCTGTCTTACTGTGGGCTACAAAAAAGACCAAACTGCACAAATTTAATTGCACCTTGAAATGTTTTGTTTATCACCATTGTGTGTGGTTTGTAACTTTTGTTTTCATTTTTCACACCGAATTGTCCTTGTAATCCCGTGTTTTTACCAAGAAAATAAATGGTACACAGTGACTGGCTTTATAAGAGTGGTCTTTTACCAGTTTCCAAATAACATGTTTATCAAATTGATAATGCTTTAAGTCATTCTAAAATTTAGCGATGATTAATTTATTCATCTTAGACCGAAGGAGCAAATTCAGGAGACAGGAGAGCAACACGGAACGTTTAAGGTAGCCCTGGGTTCCCAACACCGCGGAAGGCATCTCCTGACCTATCGATTCATTTCGATTGTGTGCACGGCATTGGGCCATAACTTAATGATATTTAAAAACCAACTGGTAGTGAATTAAGGGGGCTCAGTTCATGTTTAATGTTAATACTATTCATGTCAGTGTAACCTGAGACGTCTTCCGTAGTGATCCAACACTGTCCGTACAAGTCACAATTAGATCGGATCGGACTACCCCCCGCCGTCGATCGATCCCGTCTTCCCCCGCGCTTAAAGGTCCCAGTTTGCGCCTCTGACGTCGCTAATTACGCAGAGTGAGTGAAATTATTAAAAATTCCGGAATCTTCCCCAAACTGCGGAAGTCAAGGCTATTAGTTTCAATCAGTTTCTCACACCTGGGGCTGTTGGAGGAGAGAATGCCTTCCCCCCGATGAGTCACACGAAAGGCGGCTTGTAGCTGCCCGTTCCTTATATACGCTGGCAAACTCGCCGGCTGGTGACAAGACAATGAAAATAGCCGGCTCGGGTGCCTGGGGTACCAGGCGTGCGCTGCACCGCCGCCGCCGTCCTGCTACCAATGAGAGGCTGGCGGATTGATGAAGATGATAACATGAAGTCTTAGTGATGGTGTAATGTTTGTGGTGTGATATATACAATCGAAGAAAGCTTGAGAGGAACTGGACAGAGGGGAGGTATGTTCCCGAGTACAGTCTAAGCTCACACTGTCCACGCTGGATAAACACTTGCGAACAAGAAGGAAAAAAACCAATACATGAATAGGAAATATGATATATAGGCCTACATACAGACAAAACAATATTCGGATGTTTTCATATGTTTTTCAGGGCAATTCATATTATTGGATCTGGGTTTAAACTGAATTCCTGGGTATGTTGAGGTTAGTTTTGACCTCTGACCTGACCTATGACCTATGAACCTGTTGGCCATATGAAGCGCATGTTAAACCTATTAAGCTGTTTATCATTTAGCCGATTGCTCTGGTTGGCTAAAGATTGGTCAGTAAACTAGAGAGTGGCTGACTGGCTAGTTAGCTTTATGGTTAATTAATGGGTTAGTTGACTGGTTGACCCACTAACTAGTCTAATTCTCAACTGAACGACCGTCTCGTAATGGTTGATAACTTTAATTAATGGTTGATTAATGGGTTAGTTGACTAACTAGTCTAAATGCTCAACTTAACAACGACCGTCTGATGATCGGCAAGTGAACTAATTAACTGACGAGCTTGTCAGCTGTCTGATTAGTTAACTAGAATGCAAACTCTTTGACTGACTACTTGGTAATTTGTTTTGAAGGTCGTTCAAATGACCTGTTATAATAATGCTTCAATAAACCACTAGACTTCTTGCTTGGTGACTAATTCGACTATGTTGGTAGCTTTTTCACTTAGTTTAACTGGCTCACTTGCTGACTGGCAGATTAAACGGTTAGGCTAGCTAATCCATGGTAATGGTCAACTGATTTCCTAGTTGAGTGAGATATTAAAGCCAACCTGCAAGGCTGGCTCATTGATGGTATGATTTGTTTCAGCGTGGATGATTAGCAGTATTGCAGGATGGTTTGATTGCGTGGCTCCTTTAATAAATGGTGGTTGGCTTTTGGCTTGTTTGGAGTACCGTTAGGTAATTTCTCTGTTTTTTTAAACTAGGCTGACGGGCCTTAAACCGTAGTGTGCTTTTGAAGATTGCTTTAGTTAACCCCGTCCTGTTTTGTTGTATTTTGCTGTAGTTCTTCATGTTTACTTTGTCGTCATTGGTTTTGACTTTGCTCCATTTTGTTTTCTTTCAGAGGACCATAATGGAATTAAAATTTTGGCTTGTTTGTGTTACCCTCGGCGAAAATGTCTTTTCTTGCATGTTTCCTGTATATTTGTCTATTTAGCGTGTACTTAAATGTATTTTTTTTGTGTAGCCAAATAAACACAAATTTAAATAAAATCATATCCTTTAATTTTTAAGAGTGAATCCTGTTTGTTTGTAACCTCAATTAATCACTAAGTGACGAATTTGCTCTGTTGATAATTTGGACAGCTTTACGATCTGACTGACTGCTTGGATGCCATGTTGGTTGATGGTCGATCACTAAAGGTTTGGGTAGAGAGCATAGGTATGCCCGGTTTCTGACTGATGACTGGTAAAACAATTCAGATGATTAAATGGTTAGTTCCATCCCGATCCGGGACAATCCTAATCTCCGTCCAGAGATTATCGAGCGTTAATCCACAATGACAATTTAGAAATTACAAGAAAGAAAATCCTGAATTATTCTCAGAAAAAAATTAGCAAAGCAGAGTTAACGCTGTCCAAACCACAGCAAAATCATGCTACTGCGTATATTACGGATGACTGCTACCATATCAAACACTGAGTAAGTTTGACATCAGATTTGAAGAGTTATGTATATGCATAACCAGTGTTGTATACAGGCGCCTTATCATGAGCGCTCAGAACTGATGCTTTTCTTTAAAGAGTGGGGCCCCCGGGACCATTGCAGACAAAGCTGACATCATAGAATCCCTTCCGGAATCACACTTAAAATATCATAATCAATGATCGTCACCTGATCTTCTGGAGTTATGATAAATATTATATTGTAATCCTGCCACTTTAGGTGGCACGAGGATCTTTTTATGCATCGAGGGAAAGGGGTGAGAGAGTATGTGCCGAGGGGCGGCCCGGTAGACAGCGGAAGTGGTCGTCCATTATCTCCCTGTGTGAGCGGCGAGGGGAGTGCGCCACTTTGGGGTTCCGTGTTCCCCCGGAACGACAGGATCGCATCTTCAGATCACTAGCGGGCCGCCTCGGTAGACGGCTTGCTGTCTGCCGTGTATTCAAACCGCTTGATACGGGGTTGTATAATAAGAGACTAGGTCGGGTTGGAGGAGCAGGAAATGTCAAGGGCCTGTCTGGATGGTATTGAGATTTCTTACTGTATGGAGAAAGACAGGCAATGTATGATATCAATGACTCTTCATTTGATACAAAATGTTCAAAGCAGTCTACGACATGAAATTACATTACAGCGCCCAGGGGACAAAATCTAATAATTATAAGACTTTAAAACAAACATAAAAACCACACTCCGGAGAGGATTACGGTCGACCAGAAGCGATATGGTGCGGCCATTTTGTCTAGCTTCTTGTAGGCAACTAAAATAGGGTCAGACCATTCTACACCAACCTCAGCTTGGATTGAACATGGAAAGACAAGATGACCGAAAAAGTTGTAACAGCAGGGGGACTCGGGCGGGAGCAGCTCCACCGCTCACCCCCAACCCCCCCCCCCCACAATTAATAAATAAGAGTAATATAAAATCAAATTAATATATAAATAAATAAATAAATAAATAAACAAATGAATAAATAAATAAACAGATATATAAACAAGTACATCAATACATGAATAAATAATAAATACATGAAATAAAATTAAAATAAATTAAAAAGTAAAGACAAAAATTACATAAATAATTAAAATAAAAAAATGAATAAAATTGAAAATAAATAAAAAAAGATGCGATGGAAAAATGCGATAGACATGGTATGAAATGAGATGACAAAAAGTGTCATCCCCAAATATTTGTTTTGCCCGCTGGCCAGACCCATCCCACCCCTTCCCCACATGAATATAAAAAATATGTCTAGCTACGTGACTGTGGCTGAACCATGGCAATTGCTATGACGCATGCATAATGTTTAATTTATTTTATTAATTTATCATTTTTTTTACAAATATTCACACACAACTGATGAGAGACACCTCGACATTAACAAAACAACTCGGCCAATAAGACAGACAAAAAACTGAAGTGACATGAGTGTGGAAAAATGGGAAAAGACACAGTTAGATTTTCTGCTCATGGTCTGGTACGGAACCACGGGTAGACCTTCAGGCCTTTCTCGAAACCGCGTCTTAAACTTTTGGCGCCAGTTGGAACATTTGAGCCCCTTTAAAGTTTTGTGCTCTCGGCACTGGTCTTCAAAATGGCGACTGGACCTCAGCAAGAGGCCGGGCCTTTTCTGAGCCGTGGTTCCAGCCTTGGTTTATAATTAAGTGGTTTTTAAATATGGTGCTTCGAAATCTGGAAGACGGATATAGGCCGCGAGGTTTGTGCCGAAAAAAGGCTGTAAGATTGAGTGTCGTCAAAGTGAGTTAAGAGACGTAATTGTCAATGTATTACAACAATGATAAGACGGCAGCTATCCATTTGAAACCGGTGGAAAATGCGATCAATTTAAAACATAGATTTAGTTTAATATCAAGCACTACGTTTTATTAAACACCATCTTGTAGTTATGTTGATGTAAAACAAAATAGCCGTCGAACCACTGTTGGCATGCTACTAGTACTAGTGCTCACTGCTAGTTTGAATCCAGCTTGACATAAATTAATAGCTTATCCACCATCCAGTCAACGCCGGGAGCCAGTCAAGAACTGTACGCAACACCCTGTGTTCTGGCTGCCAGTAAATTTCCCCTCTCATTCTGTGCCGAACTTAGACTAAAAAAGAACCTCCTGTTCTCGCAATGACTTCATTATACTCTCAACACAGCATTACTATTTGAATTTCGATCTCGTCCGTAGTGCTCCGGGTCGCCCCGAGACCCTCGCCACCAACCCCCCAGAACAGCCCTCCACTATTCAGGCTCAGCGTAAAAGCAAACAGCCATCGTACCTCCCGAACAAAAGAGCCAGCCCCTCTAATGCCGACCTCAACACAGAATTTAGGCCTTTGACAATAACCCCCCCCCCCATGCGTCAAAATCCCAACCCGAAAAAAACCTCGCCTTGCAAGCCTACGGGTTGACGACTACACTACAGTGAACGGAGGGACCCAGGCAGCTCGCTCGCAAACCACCGTCAACACCTGCAATGGGACTTTCTCAACATGTGTAGAAGTAGGGCCGTGTTTACGTGAGCTAGTCAAACGGAAGAAGCCCTAGTTCGTGTCGACGTCATCGGTGTTTTGTGTTCCTCGGCGAGGCAGTGGAGCGAAATGGATCATGGGGGTGACCGAGGTGCCCCTCGCAACAACCAGGGTCTCCCTTCATTCATCCCTGACCCAGATATTGCACGAGTGACTTATGTAATTCCCCCCACGGCCCCCATGGCAATATCGCGTGTATACACGACAGGGTTTTGTGCTTCGGATTGTACCGTTTTGCTCTCTCCTAATTCTACCTGAAAGCGAAGTTCGATACATGCTAAGAAAAAAAAAATAAGTTGGTGTTTAGCGCATGACCTGAGATTCATTGCGCTGCTCAAGAGCATTTCTAATTGAAATAAACACTGAAAATACAGTAAAAGTATGGAATCATTCACATTTTTCTCTAACCAGCACTTGGCGTTCAGTGCCCCTTCAATCATGGAGGTAGAATCTACCTCCATGCTTCAATAAACCGTAACGCCGATGAAAATGGAAAGGGGTCTCTCTTTTTTTGATCACGTACAATGCATTGATTCTTAAAATAAAGGTATCATGGCTTGGATGCATTTATAGAAACTGACATATTATCTGCCTGGCAATGTTTGACATCGCCATTTTGGGGGGCCCCATAATGGTGTCATCTATCGCGGCCATTATCAGTCGCCTGAATGCTCTCCGAGCTGGAAGATGCCTGATCGAGCTCCACCGTGGAAACAAAGGATTACTTGCCCCAACAATTAAACAATTAACGGCATTTTCTCGGTGGACGTACCGCGAGTAGTCTATTGGTGAAAGTTGTTTGGTCCAGTTCGAGACCGGCTGGGACCGTTGTTATACCCCTTCTCAGGGTGTTTTATGTCTGAAGGGCTCAGATGTCCAGTGGAAGTGCAGTGCCACTATCAGTCTCTCCTGCTCTCTTTCAAATGCACAAAATGAAAAGAATCCCTGACATTCACAGATGTGTTGAAAAATAGAATTTGAAGACAACCACATGCGATCGAAGTCCAGAGACAATAGTTGCTTGTTTTAATTGGTTTACAACGAAACAGGTTTTGGTTTTGGTTGTATTAGTTGACAAATTTGCAATTATGATTAACAACAGTGAACCCAGTCAGGTAATTGGGCAAGAAAATAACCACAGAAGCAAATACAAACAGAAGGGAACAAGCTAAAACCCAGCATGATTTCGCCCAGCCTCGATTTCGAGAGCATTGCTTTGAATTGAAAACGGGTTTCTTCAATGAAGAGAGCCCACCCAAACCGGGATGAAAAGGCACTTTGATGCAAACATAAAACAGTCGTCGCCTCACAGGTGCCCCGTAGTTTGTGACAGTAAATCGGGCTGTAAATCACAACCTGGGAAGATGGTACAGATAAAACTGACTATAAATACGACTATTTACAGTAGCCCAATTTGTCAAGGCTGTAAGTGGTAATTAGACTACAGCTGAATGACTATCGTAGATCAAGAGGTGCAATCTTTTATGCATTGCTTCCTCCAACACACGGGTGAAGAGGTGAAATTAAGTCAAGGGGGTTTCTAATATTGAACACTAACTTGTCGGGTACGGAAATAATCTGTAAAGACGGAAACATCCTGACTTGTCAAGTTTGTCCATACGACAGGATTATACACACGGGTGAATGTACAACACTGCATGCATTTGTCCTTAAGTAGGATCGAGAAAATAATTGTTCACAGATCTACACATTATGGTATAAATATTGCCATGGTGGAAAACTTCCCTTAAGAACTGTTAGCCTGAGATGATGTGTTTTGTGAGAAATTATTTTTAAAAACAATGAATTTTGATCGCGTGAGTCCGAAATCTGAGGTTTGAAAACAGTGGTGAAGGTTTTCAATGCTGTATCGTGACTGTGATGACTGATTGAGATTGGTCACAGATTGAAGTTTTCACAAGTAAAGAAACATTCAGAGAAATTGCATAATTGGTAAAATGGCAGTGGTAAATAAGCCCCCGCCCCCCACGTTTATATTGTTTATGTAATGTCTAGGTATTTTGGTTGGTTTTGTCTAGTTCCTTGTCTTTTTATTGTCTTTTGTCTTGGATTGTCTCGTTTATTGCCCTTTTGGTTCTACTGGTTTAGTGCCGTTTGTATGCTTATTTCTATATTTCTTTTAGTCTTTGTATGTTCTTTGTTGCATATTGAAAAAAAAGAAAGAACAAAAAGTCTAGACCCACCCAGCACCGTAATGGTTTACAAGGTGTTGTGGTTTTACAAATTAATAAAATCAAAATGATGATGCATTGATAATACCATAAATAATTTTTAAAAATGGCAGTGCTCTGTTCACTCCTATTATGATTGTTTTGGTACTGATAGTAATAATAATGTATTTGCCCCAGCTTTCATCCAGTGAAAATGTCTGGTTACGCCATTGGTTAATGGAATATGCATTTCATACGGACATTATCAAGGAATCGTTTTCAAATAATATAATTATGATTTATTAGTCTACAACACCTTTCCTTGTGTGTATGTTATACTTTTCGTTTTCATTTGACTATTTTTTAAATTATTTTCTCATTTATCCAAGCCCCAATTCCCTTCTAATCTTAATTCAATGTTGAACTTGAACATGATTCTCTGAGCTTATGTCTGATGCACACAAATGCATCAGATACAATGATGGCGTGAATGCGAAGATAGAGGGCGTTTGATCTCAGCAATCTTGGACCTTTTGAATGCATCTTAAAGTTGCAAACTGTTCACGATATCACAATTCCCTTAAACGAAGAAAACTGTTTTTTTGTTAAAATTTACATTCGCACTTCCTCTGAACGATTTGGCGCATTGACCTGTTTCGGGTGAATGTTGACAATAACTATTATCATTACAACTTTATTTACTTATTTATTTGTTTTACTTTGACAAACCTTTGACTTTCTGGCTTCAAAAACCAGATTTTTATTTAGATCGTAAATTCACTTCGTACTATTTCGGTACAAATTGTGTAAGGTTTGTACAAATTAATATCTCATTAACGAATCCGGACGTGAAGCTTGAGCAAAAAAACTGTCTTTGTATAGACTGTGCAAGTCTCGCGCGTATCCGAACGAGAAAACACGTCAAACGAAGAACATTATTATTTCTGAAATCAAATCTTTGTTTTAAATTATATCTCATGACAAAATCTGAACAACAAAAATAAATCATTACAATTTTATGAAATTAGTTTTAGCTTTTGAAAAAAATACACAAAAGTGTGTTAATTATTAAAAAAAATAAAATAAAACTCTGGGACAAGGATGCTTTTTTGATGTTAACTTTTTTGAAACCCCTTACGCCGATTCGTGATGGTTAAACGGGTTTGACCCGTGACGCAGTTTAAAGAGGATGCTGACGCCTCAACAAACATAGACTGCAATGAAAAGGGTTCGCTTTGCAATTACAGCATCTGGCGATTATAATCGCCCATCCAAAACAAGCTTTTACATAAGTTTTATGATCGGAGGTGAGCACAAAATTCTTAATATTTTGCAATAACCGGAAGCTGAGGTCAAGTTTAATTCTTGGGTTTTCTTCGTTATATTGTTGAATTGGTTTTAATTTCATATTTTGTTATCACTTGGTATTACATTCCCAACAACATGTATAATTTTCTAGGTCATAAACTACGTTAAACTAAAATAATTGACGAAACAAAATCTCGCCCACGTAAAACTCCATATGGTTGGGACCACTATGGTCCCGGAAGTTCGAATGCGCGCGAGACTTGCACAGTCTATAGCAGCATTAGTGCATTCATTCAAGTTAGGTTGGCTCTGTAATTTTCTAGTTATAGATACTTGGCTATAGGATTCTGGTTTAATATCAAATTGAAGTTTGCTGCGTTTATTGTTTTATTCTTTGTAACAAAGATGAGTGGTCTTGAAAAAAAAAAAACCCCAAAACAAAACAAAAACACGAAAGGTAATTCGAAAGAGTCATATAAATTATTGGTTTTTGATTGGTGTTTTTGAGTAATGCTGACTTCTATGCAAATAAAATCAAGAAAGATTCAATGAAAGTCACATGTGAACGTTTCAGCTGAATATCAGTGTCCACTTGATGAGAAAACAGCAAAACAAATGTCATGGTATTTTCATCAAGAACTTCAAGCCCATCCACGTTTAGCGAGGTGACAGCGGGTACCAACTGTACACCAACTGCATCTCTGGCTGCAGCATTCACAAACGGACACCACGAAAATTCGAATCTCCAAAACTCGCCTTGAGTTTCGGAGAATCAAATTTATCGACATAAGTTTTTTTATTTCTAATTTCTAATTTCTAATTCAGACGAAATAGTAAAACAGGATGCTTAATACCATTACCATCTTAAAAAGTAGGCATTCAGATAAAAACTATACACATTTTGTTTCGGTTCATAAAATAGGCTACGACCCTACTTTTGAGACCATAAAGGGCAACTATTGCGCTCGTCTCATATGTTAAGTTAGTATTGATCAGTTTTTTTTAATGTCCTTTATTTGAATGTTTCCTTCTCGTAAACTTTTTTAACATGTTATTCACAAAAATCATTGCGTATGCTATCATTGTAATTAGTGTGTTTTTACTTTCAAATCGAGTAAACTCCCATTTACATCCTCTCAAACTTTCGCAATATTATAATTCTTTTTGATTTACCATCCCTTTAATTTCATTCGAACTTGCATGTACTATGCTAATATTTCAGTACACCTGAAAGGTCGTTTCTACTGGTAGGACAAGCGCCCTTTTGGCTGGCCTGTGTATACACATAAGACTGAAAATCAATCGTGTTAATGGATGAAAGGTTGATGGAATTTCCCCCCTTTTTGTGGGTGAAAAACGTTCCAGACCACGGTAGAAAGTGGGAACTTGCTTCGCTCCACTGCCGTCTGCACACACCACGGCGCGGCCGAGCCGAGGCGAAAATGTACCGGGCGTGCGGAGGGATGCGCCCGTCGTGTTGTTGGGTTGTTTGCTCAAACCCGTGTAGCGTCCTGCCGTTTAGATGGATAAGAGCACTGGCGGGGTGGTATTTTATTGCGAGTCAGGCCTCTTGGCTAAAGATGTTTTACTTAGAGGGTGGATGATAGCACTTATGGGGGACGATCTGTAGTGCTCATTCAACATCGTCTGTTTCAATCCGAAGAATGCTCAGCGGTTGATCACTTGGAATAGATAGAGGCACACAGTATTATGAATAATGGATGGCAGCATCCAAGAGTATGGTGAGCCTACAACTATGCTATACGTTAAAAGTTCTGTCCCCTCGTTAGGAATTGTTGTATGGAAGTGTCATTTGGAGCAATCTTATGAAACTTAACAACCTTGGCTTGAGGCAAAGTTCTATATACTGCAAAAATTGGGGTGTTAAAATTAGCACCAAGGTATTGTCATATACAGATACCAAAAAGAATCAAAATTAATATCATAGGGTGTTAAGATAAACACGAATGTAAATGCAGATTGTTTTTTGAGCAACATTTATCTGCTTGAGCGGCCCCAAGGTATTGGGCGCAGGTGCGTTGGCTATATAGACCTTTAGCATACTGCCACCATGGTCACGTACCCTTTATCCAATAACAGTAATGATGACTAGTTCATTGCACTGAAAAAAGAACCAGACTATTTTCTCTTCCAGCCTCGGTTTGATTACATTGGTTCAGATTGGAGAAAATCGAGATGGCTACACATTAAAAGGTCTATACGACACAACAAGTGAATGACATTGCTCGGTAGCTTATACGATCGACGGTACAGTACAAGTTCTCGTTTGGACTAATCGAAACCCAATTCTTCATACTTGAACGGCAATAGATGACCACTTCAAATTGCTAAAACCACAGCACCTTGCGGTGTTGTAATCTGACTGCAAGTTTCCGAACTCACCTTAAATTTGCCAAAGAAAACATGGATAGCACACAATCTGAACGCACAGACAAAAAGTGTTTTCCCCTTTCCTCAATTTTTTAATCGGATGCGGCGAGCTGGATTCCTTGATTAAATATTTGTCCTCTGTAAACGAAAATTAAATGACAAGCGAAAACAAAACAAAAAGTGATGGCGCGGTTAATTTGTCTCGAAGATTCTAACAAAATAATAAGTTAAGTATTGACGGTTAACTTACTACAGAATTTCCATACAGCTCCGAGTTTTTCAGCCGGTCATTCTGCCCGTTGCATGACAATGGCTGAAGCCGGAAGGTTTGTTCTGTGGTTAATTTGGTAAATACTTCGCTCTTCGCTCTTCAACTGTTTGCCAATTTCTATTTTGTACAAAAGGGGAGATTTTCCACTCAAACATGATGATTGGCATTTCGGACACCACCATCTGTATAGGGCGAGGGTTTGAACATTTCTCGAAAGAAGTCTCTGAGCTTGACTTGTGAATTTGGAAGGCGAAAACCAAGTCCAAATATTGTTTCGGATTTACCCCTAAAACCAGTTCGCAAAACCAAAATAATGCTCTTTGATCCCAGACGCGGTATTTACATAAATCAAGTTTTTGTACGTATTTTTTATTTTATTTTTGGGGGGGAGGGGGGGGGGGGGGTTGAAAACAAGAACCAGAGGGCTGTTCAAGGCAAAGTATATCTTTGGTTTTTGGAACCGTTCGAAATTAATCCTATAGACATATACAATAAAACTAACCTGTGAAATTTTATTTCAAAAGGTAATAGCGTTTTTGAGTTATTGCCGAAATATCTGGAGTGGTTCTGTCCACGCAGGAAGAACGATCTGTAAAAATCTGAGAAACGTTTCATGCGGAAACGTTTCTGAGATTGAAATATAATTCAATTCCCCTCTCTTAAAGCATAATTATTATTCCTTAGAAGAGAATCGTTTCTCAACATGTTATACATTATCGACAGCTGCATTTCCTCTTACCAAGTAAGCTTTTATACCGCCATTGTTTTGGGGAATAATTACCAAAGGTAGGGCCTATACCCTCAATTTAAAGGCACTGAACACGTTTGGTAATTGTCAAAGACCAGTATTCTCACTTGGTGTATCCCAACATATGCATAAAATAACAAGCCTGTGAAAATTTGGGCTCAATTGGTTATTGAAGTTGCAAGAAAATGATGAAAGAAAAAACACCCTTGTTGTACAAATTAGTGTGCTTTCAGATAGGAATAAAAGGCTTCTGGTCAGAAGTCTTTTATTATTTTAGTGAGAAATTACCCCTTTCTCAAAAACTACGTTACTTCAGAGGGAGTCGTTTCTCACAATGTTTTATACTATCAACAGCTCTCCGTTGCCCGTTACCAAGTAAGTTTTTATGCTAATAAACATTTTGAGTAATTACCAAACGTGTCCAGTGCCTTTAAGTTTGCTTTTGAAGTGGTTTTAAGAAGTTTGCGAGATAAAATAGGCTACTTTTTGTCACGGGCGAGTTGTTACTCGCTCAGTCCGTATCAATTTAACACTGATTTTGTTTGTCCAATGTTACGATACGCCTCTTACCTTCCACAAGGGTTTTGCATAATGTGCTTTCGTATTTTGCATTATGGGTATATCTTAACTATTTTCCGTATTTCTGCACGTGTAAATAGTGTGCTTTTTTCCTTTTCTTTTGGCACCTTTCCACACCTCACTGTTGACGTCACTTTGCCCAACAACATCCCAGCCTAGCCCAAATCGGGCTGCAATGGGATTATTCCAACAAATAACAAGGGTAGAGTGGTTTGTTAGTGCCCCTGTTGTGAACAACAGATTGAAAACTACTGATGTATATTTGGTTCCAGAACTAAAATGTAAATACATTTTCCAAAACTTTGTCAATGAAGTTTGTCAGATATAGCTTTACAAAGAGTTTACTCTATTATTTCACTGTTGTTTACAGTTATTTCCTTGTAAAAAAAAGTACCAATTGCTGTGCAAATATAATATGTTGTCAATGTATAACAGCAGGTTAAACAATTTCAAAGTACACACAGTGTATACAACTACCGAATGGAATTTAACAGACATCTGGAAATCAATGTGAAACTTCAATTTCAGATCTCGTAGTATCTGTGTACCAACCAATGAATACAGTTAAAGATAGGCCTATACATCATTAGCGTTGTAGAGCAAAGTAATTTATATATACTCTAGTTTTCAATAAAAACCAAACAACAACTTGTCCAAATGTCATAGAATTCGGTAGTCACGTTTAATTGTTATGACAAAAAAGCAAACAAACAAAACAACATTTATGTTTTGTCATGGGTTCTGTGCACGTTCATATCGGGCTTATTTTGATTGCGGCATTCGAAAATAGCAAAGGTCATTTGCGGGTCTTCATTTGCCTTTTTCACGACTTTGATGGCATTTCATAAACTATTTCTCTGGAAGATTGGAACTGTATGAACTTAACAACCTGGGAACTTTCAAAATGAAACAATCAATTTTTTCTGACAACCTATCATGTATTTTGTCTCTGAAAAAAGGTAAACAAATTGAATTCCAGATCCACAAAACATAATTATGTAGAAACACGGATAAAAAAACGCGTCAGAGTGTGACAAAAAATAGACAAGTATATCAAGCAAACAAACAAATAGTGAGAAAACAATAACTTTATCTTGTTATAAAGCTTTTACTTTTACCCCAAAATGAGTTGTTTGTAAACAGGCCACACACGTTACACCGACAGCATCCGGGTGTTAATAATAAATGTCATATTCCTGCCTCGTCATAGCCAGGCTAAACCACGCCAAGCTTACAGTACTCACAGTACCCAACAACGCCAGTAAATGTCACCCTCACCGAAAGAAAGCACCGAGAGTCGGGCCGTAAAACCCCACAAGTTTACGGTGTGTTTATGGCACGGTGCCGGACCGCCACATAAGCCAGCCGGCCGCAAAACAAAAATATCCAAGGTGTAAATTACTAGACAAGGTCGTACATTTGCCATCCAAAAGACTGGATTATGATAAAAGAAATCGGAAACAAGGTCCGTGACCAAACTACCGTAGCAATTCTTAAAATGCCAGTTGGGTCGGAGGTTGATATTTATTTCCGACTGTTAAGACGAGCGTGACACTTCCAAGATTACGATGCATAAAACTTCACCAAATCGCTAATAACTCCATGATAAACCCACATGTTAAACATCAATGGCCAAATATCACTTATTCCCTTGAACTGATTAATAAAGACACACCATTATACTGAAGTAGTTTGATGTGTGTTTATTGGCAAAAGCGCAACATTTTCAAAACACTCAAAAATTATAAATCTGCCTAATGCGTATTACATTATAACAATACCTGGAAGTTTTATTTAAGCATCTGACAATCCTAATTTCTAGTCATGTGCTCGCCTTAGGTAAAAATAACTCTCTTGCAATGGTCGAGTTATCAAACTCTTAAGGGTAGAGTAAGACATTGGTTTATGTGAAATAGACGACGTTCCCATGTAATTTGCATACTCATGGATTGACTATTTGTTTTTGAGGTTTTTTAAAAGTAATTTATCTATTTATTTATATTTATTTATTTAAGTATTTATCTTTTCCTATAATCGTTGAAATGCATGCCCTCTGACCAATTCGGAGACGAAAATGTATGTATAAAATCGAATCTGCAACATACTGCTGCGTAATACCCTTTTCGGAAATACTGTACAAGTATTTCACGTAAAGCACTGTGAGACTTCATATGATTGACTGGATCATTCAATATTGCTTCTTTTTATATCAAAACCATCAGCCATTTTTAGATATGGTGACATGATACTGAGAAACTATAGGTTTGGGTAAATTTGTTTGCAGCATACACGAAAACCAAACATGATAATGGCCAGAGAATGGGTGATTTTAAACATAGATTGGCCAGAATTGACTTCCACCTTGGCGGTAATGGACGCGGTGTGACGTTACACTCCTTTCAAATAGACTGGCGTTTTGTCTTGGCAGGTAGACCTTTAAACGGCTTGTGTTTCGTACATTTAGTGAATTTCGTGTTTCGTTTCATTCGAAGATGGTCCCTCTGAGTTTATAGCCTTTTTATTTATTATAATTAGTCTATTTTCTATGTGTTTTGTTTGTTTTGGGGGTTGAGTCTTTGTTACGTTTGTTTGGGTTTTGTGTTGCTTCAGTTGTTCCGTGTATACTTCGGTTGTTCGATTGGAATACGAGTTTACTGATGAAATGGCTCTGAGAGGAGCCACGTTAATTTCCCCGACGTTTCGATTAGTGTTTACAAGTCGTCATCCGGTAACTTTCGTAATATGCACTGATGTATACATTCTGTTAAAATAGTTACCGATTTTGTAGTTCGTAATATATAGTAACTCTTGGATGAATACATTAAATACGGATTTTTGAAAATAATATTCTGAATGCACCAATATTCATATTTATGTTATACTACTTCGTAAACCTAGCACTGGGGTTTAAACTGTTGTATGAATAATAGTGTCAAAACAGCGTTCTCCCATAACACTGGTCCGCTGGCAAAAACAACAAGTAAACACATGAAACCCTATCAAATTCATTCCAAGTGTTTCGACTGGGCTCGTCCAGTGTTGGAAAAACCAATATTTATGTACTTTGTAGTATAAAATATGGACTAGTAAAGGATCTGCCGGACTAGACAAATGCCAAGCTAACTGGTCCTGCTTGCTAGTCATTGAAAAAGTTAAGAGCTATTCCTGCCTGTACGTTACGGAAGAGTCTTATTTTGCTTAGTGCTACATGAAACCAGACGTGCACTATATCAATGGAAACTGTCTTAAGCTCACCTGTGCCATGAATTCCGCCCGTCACCCCATGCTATTATTTATCACCCATATGGTCGAAAGGTGGACTTGTTTGGTGTGAAGAACATCATTAATACAACACTGGGTCCTCTTTACACGGGAGATTTACAGCCAGCGGCCCCAGCGGCTCCTTTGATTGGGGGACCTTCGGCGTTTCTCTCGGTGCTTATTCATGGCTCGTCACGCTGCCCGGCCGGACGCGGAACACCCTCTAAAAACAGAACATGGGATCATGGGGATTACTGGCGACTTCAAAGGTGCAGATTGGGGGATATCGTTTATAATATAAGACTCATGTTGCTAGAGAAAGGCAATCGTAATAAATTTCCTTATTAGGGGCCGGGAGAAAACTATTATAACGTGTGTAATCTTAGTTTTCAAGAAATGTACGGTTTCTCTTAATGGGCGTGGCTAGAATTTAGAGGGGGTATACCTTTGATTTATAGGCCATTAACAATCTAAAAAGCATATCAAAGTTTATTTGCATTGTTTCAAAACACTTTGTGTTTGTATTTATTTATTTGTCTGTTGTTGTTGACAGAAATTGTATCTCAAAGTGAAGGTAGGACTTCACAGGTCTTTGGAAGAGTAAATTAATTTCATAGTTTTCAGCAAACACACCGTAAAAATAAACTGTGAAAATTCATTAAATTTGTTAGTCTCGTTTTAATGAAAATAAAAAATGACGGTCTGTGTTTATCGTGAATTTTTGTGCACGTTCATACTGGCCTCATATTCGAGTGATGCAATCGAAATGTGCAACGATTTTTCGTATAATTATAGATAGGTTGCAGTATGACGTAAATCGGCCATCTTTACGGGCAGTTTGGAACACACAGTCATGCGTTACGCGTGAGAACGGCGTGCAGCACGCGCACATTTCACAAAACTCACTGCATGATTGGTTAGTGAAAGACGCGGCTGCGTTAATAATTTGAGCGCTTGACGCGCCTGCATGCCAAAATGCGATTTGCCCGTAAAGATGGCGTCTACTGGGAACTATCTATAGGACTTCGGCCGTATCCGAATTGGCGGCTACGGCTACGGCTACGGCTGTTGCTAAGGGTGTTGCTAAGGACGTCCTATACTTCAATGCACGATGACGCGGAAATCTAGCCGTAGCCGTAGCTGTAGCCGCCAATTCGGACACGGCCTTAGTCTTTGACAGTATTTCAGAAGCAACGATTTCTCCGGAGGGGTGGTAAGGGTAGGAACTTGATAATCAGTGAGCTTGCAGACTGGAAAAGAAAAAAAAATCCTCAAATATTTTCTCAAAAATCACCGATGATTTACTATGTCTCACTACCATGTATACGCGAGACTTGGTTGTTGTGGGAGAACACAGTGTCCGTATGGGGAAACATTTGGTTGACAAGACTGGCTCCTTCTTAATTGGCGTAATGTTGTTAATGTTAAGTATCTGATAACTAGAATCACTGTACAAGATCCAATAGCACAGCTGGGAACCTTATACTTCCCGTAGGCGTACGACCCGGGGGTGGGAAAGGGGCAACTGCCCCAAACAGAACTCGGGCATAACACTTAACAGTGAGGAAAATCGGGTAGAGCAAGAAGGAGAAAATGGACAACGAAGGTAAAGATACTCCTTCAAACATATTTTATGCAAGTTCGCCACCACAACAAGGCTGAAAGCCACAAGGTTAGAAGAATAAAACATCTAAAAAGAGAAACAAAAATCAGGGAAGCTGATGGAGGGAATTGATGTTCCTCTTGAAACAGTCTAGATTGTATAGGATGGAGGGAAACATGCACCAGGCATGGAGTTCCAAGGAGATGCAGTGAGTGAAAAAAGGATTTTGGATTGGCCCATTGTTCTATCGGCAAAGCTAGCAGGTGTGTGAGTGATATTTCCCGATATTCTTTGCTAAAAACAACGTCCAAGCAATGTTACAATGCGTGGGGGAAAAAGCTGCTGTGACGGCTCAAACTTTGTGTTTCTTTTAAATCAAGTTTTCTTGTTTTGCTTATAGTTCGTGGCTCTATTTGTCCTTTTTCTGACTTCAAAAGTTCAGTTAGTTTCGCTTTTTTCTTTTGTCTTTTCTTTTGTATTTATTTATTTTATCTACATCTTTGTAGAGGTTTTAGGTCTGATACATCTGATGAATTTGTTCCCCCTATTTTTTCTTATTAATGTCTTGACTTGAACAATGTTTAATGTATGATTATGTACTTTTGTCCGAAGATACAAAAAATAAATAAATAAATAAACTAATAAGTGTACGAGTGAGATTTCCCGATACTCTTTGCCCTAACAATGTCTTGACGCAATGAACTGCTTATAACATCACCATAGTACAGCTCTACTTACAATAAGTTGTACCCAAGTATACACCATTAAAATAACCATGTTTGGCGATAAACATGATTCAATACGTTGAATGTACTTTTTCTGTCATGGTTCCGCATTCGATCCGGCGACGTCCCGTAAATCAAGACCGTCCGGAACTTTCGACACTATCGGTAAACATCGCTTTGCTGCCCCCGGAAAGCTCATTAATAGCTCTTCTATCTTTCCACGTATAAAATGAATTATGGCAAGAAATAAATAAGTCAAACTGTTCCGTTTTATTACTGTGATTTTTGAAATAAACAGTTGTAAACAAGATAAACGATTACGCACTTTTAGAATTTTTATCAAAACACAGCTATGAAAAACAAATCGTGCAAGTATTTTTGCGTTACTCTTTTTTTTTCTTCAAACTAGCTAATAAAAACAAAACAAACATAAATGACAAATAACATTTGAGCCGTGCCATCTTCACATCATGATTTTTTTTAAAAACTCTATAAGCCTAAGCCTATCTGTCTAAAAATTATAATACTTTTACAAATATGTCGTGTTTTTTTTAGCACACTTCATTGGAAAACTTTGTTAACCTCTTTTGTAAATATAATGACATCAGTGGGTCATGACATATGTTACATTCTAATTCAGTATTTACAAGCGCTGTACCTTCCCCAATATACTGCACAAAGGAAATGCTAAGTGTAAAAGAATCCGAACATGTACGCTTTATTCTTGAATTGAACAACGCCAGCGGGGCCCGATGGGCGCGAATATTCAGGGAGATTCAGTATGCGTTTTGTAGAGTCATTCGTCGATGAAGCGAGTGTACACTTAAGGTAGGGTCATAGCTTTAAGCATGACCCAGAACAAAGTTATTTAATTTTTATCCGAAAACTTGCCACCACCACCCCCCCCCCCCGTTGATAAGAAATAAATAAAAATGTGTTGAAAATTGTGAATCTCCAAAAGACACCGGGCGAGTTTTGGAGATGCAAATTTTCCGCAGTGTCCGTTTGTGAATGCTGCGACCAGAGGTAAGGTTGGTACCCGCGTCACCTCGCTAAAACGTGGATGGTTCGACGTTCTTGATAAAAATTCGGTGACATTTTGTTTGCGGTTTTCTCAACAAATATGCACACTGTTTTCAGCTGAAACTTTCACATGTGACTTAAATTGTATCTTTATTAAGAATTTGGCCTATAATAAATCAGACTACATTGACACCCTTTATGTCATTTTTTAAAAGCTACCGTACGGTAACTCGGCTACCAGAGTTGCATTCAGTTTGAAACAAGAGAACTGTTCATCATATGCCAAGCAAGTTGCCGCTGCTTTGAGATCTAATTAACGTGACTGTATTTTCCCACCAACACACTTAGCACGATTCACCATGGATCCTGGCTTATTTATCTTGCATATAATTGCCCGTTGCCAGTTTCTTTACAATTCGAAATATCTGGAGGGGAACGGTTTTGCATCCGAGTCGCAAATTACGGGCAGAAAATGAAAGATCAACACGACGCCCCAGTGCCGACCAAACGGTGTTGAGCATTTTTTAATTGTTATCAAATAATAGGGGGGGGGGGACTCTTCCAGGTGTCCCCTGTGACATTGGCTTTACTCGCAGCTTGGTAAAATACTATCATCAGTGTGCTTTAGATACCACCAAATGCTAACGGTATGAAATTGGAGACCACGTTTGTCAAAATATCGCGTAGCTCTCGAGTTACAAGACGCCTTTATCGAATCCCTTTGAGCCCTTGTTTTAATCTAGATGTCTTACCTTTGCTCCTAAAAAGAATGTTGTTCATGGACGGTGCAGTCTCCTCCGAAGACGGCCTGGTAATTATTTATGGGTGGGCATGCCTTGGTTAATGTATCCAAACGGCGGTGTTGACTTTGCTTCCACCGAGGCTCAGTCATGGCTGTAGTCTCCCAAGTCTCGACCCTGCCTCCTCATCTGAATTCACGGCGGGTGTTTCGAGCGGATGAGACACAATCCCTCTCCATCTAAAAATAAAAGACAGAAAATATGTAAATGTGATCATTTGTAAATAGAGGAAAGCGCGGATCAACACTGGACCCTAATCTGGTCATTAATAAACGTTAAGGATCACCTCGAGGTGACATGTTATATTGACCTATCAAACATCTAGTAAGCTTGCAACGATTGAAACTCAATTTGGTTATTCATTAATGGTAGTGTGGTAACAAGTCGATATTTCCATCAGTGCTTGGATGTCGTAGTCGTTCATTCCGCAAGCCCAACTTAAAAATGTGTTTTTTTTACGGCGCTCATTTCGAAAATGTTGATTTGAGAAAAAACGAGGGGCGGGGGATTACACTGAAGGGGAACGTCGAAAAACTCAGATCAAAGCATTGGGCCAGTATATTCCAACACGCCCGGGAGGACTGTCATTGTAGTTCAGTGCTACATACCTAGGATCTAGAACTCGGTATCAATAATTGACCTTTATCATGATGCGGCCATCTTGCTTTTCTTCTATTAGACCCAATGTAACCAAACCGAGGCTGGAAGGAAAATATAGTCTGGTTCCCTACATGACGTGATAACTAGAACTTCCACGGTCACTGATGCATAGCACCTGATACAAATGCCCACGGCATGATAAAGGTATATCTATATATACAGCACAGAAGATCCCAACTACTATTTCACATGAAAGAGGTTCATGCTATCTCGCCACTGGCAGATCCAACAAATGGGTGCGCAACATTATTCACCAGAGATCAGAGTAGATACAGTTGGGCCATAAAGGATCCGAAGAGTGTCAAACGTCATGCTAATCTTACAAACCCAACCTTCACCTAGGATTTTAAAATTCAATCTGAGTATGAAGCAGAATACGGAAATCCCAATTAAAGGGCACAACTACTGGGCCTTTACCCCTTTCTGCACGCCATTTTGACGGGAAGCTTGGCAGGTCGAAGTGATTTGGGGAAACATTAGGGACAACAATCCAAGACAAGGTTTTCAGATCTTGTTACACTATCTGTATCTGACTGAATCTTTGCGTCTATTCTAGGGCACACAAGGCAATGTTTACAGGAACATATGAGGCAATCAACTCGGCTTCATTAAAAAAGAACACTTGGTTCCACAAGAGCCATTTTTCTAACAGTATCTTACTGTCCCAGACAAAATGATATGAACATTGACTGTGGATGGTTTTTCTTATGGGAGATCGAATGCCTGAAACCGGTTGCCTGTATAATTGCCTCGTATGACATGGCCTAAGACATCGGTTTGGTTGGCTAAACAACCCTCGGGGTGCCCTTCACACACGATCAAATCCCGTTCGTCTGAACTGAAAAACTGAAAAGCGGGAATCATTTTGGATACGGCACGATCGTATAATTCGCATATTCAGTTCGGGTGAAATTGTTGCATATTCACTGACGTCATCACACTCGACTAATACCGACTGCCCGTCCCATGTTCTGCCAATTTTTGGAGCCAATCGTGTCACCTTGTGCAATGAAAGGCCGTGTCCGAGTTGGCGGCTACGGCTTCGACTGAATCACTATGGATCACGGCTGGAACGTCACCACGCGTTGAAATATAGGCCACCTCTATTCGCAACGCCCTTATCTACAGTCGTAGCCGTAGCCGTAGCCGTAGCCGTAGCCGCCATTTTGGATACGGCCAAGCACACCCGATTCCCCAAATGGTGCAACCCAAAGTTATCGTGGTAGATGCGTCAGGAGAATTGGGTCAATAGGCCAATAAATACAATGAGCTATCGTAACCGTTACTTTCTTACACTTTCCCTGTTAGTCATTCACATTTTAAGCAAAATAGCCGTAATACTACACTGCAACAACTGGGATGCGAAATTGACACCATGGGTAATGTCACATAGATACAAAAAAAATCAAATGTACATCATAGGGTGTTAAAATAACACTAATTTCTGCCAACACAGTTACATTGGTGTTATTTTAACACCATGGTGTTAATTTCGATTCTCTTTTAGGTATATGTGCATGACAACACCCATGGTGTCAATTTTAACACCCCAGTTTTTACATTGTATTCGGAGCAGTTGTTAGAGAAACGAATTGAATGCACCCGTCTACCTGGCCCCCCTCGGTGTACAGTATTGACCCCTTGCAGGATGCAGAACGCACCTCCGCACATTAATGCGTGTCTATTATTTCCGCCATTTTTGCGTACATTTTGACTCTCGAAATGGCCGACAGGATAGGCGCGTTTAGGTGGAAGTCTAAATGTAGAAATGAAATATTTTAATACGTTCAACTTCTAGACTTATAGTGTAACCTATTCTAGCCTACCAACTCTGACCTAGGAATATTTTAGTACGTATCAGGAGTAAACTTTAAAGGTAGGGGGTCATAGTTTGCTTTTGCTTACGTGTACATAATGCTAATTTCTAGGCAAACTTAGGCCTATCTAAACAAGATATAATACAAGTTTCCTGTGAAAGTTTCATCTGAAGATAACAAATATCACGGAAGGCTATTTTCAACAAGAACGTCGAATCCGTCCGGTTTAGCAAGGTGCAGTGGGTACCAACTGCATTCTCTAAAATAATTTTCGACATGTTTTTTATTGATATCTAATCAACGGAGCATTTCAGACTGAGCGATTTTGCAGGATGCTCACAACCATTGCCATCTTTTAAACAAGTAGGCTTTCGGATAAAATATTACACATTTTCTCAAGGTCATCACCAAAGTATGGTCCAACCTTTAGGCATAGTTCTACCGTTTAGTTACGATGTTAATTTTTTTTTTTAAATAAGCCCCTCTTGACACAATGTATACGGGTTACATTTATAAGCATATGGCATGTCACACTTTGGAAACTTACTACAATCATCAGAAATAACGTCGTACCATCACACTATAAACTAATCCCAGTTTGAACTTGACAAATAGTAGGCCTACTTCGCGTATATCATATCCACACAACACATATGGATAGAGTTTAAATTTATTTCATAAAAAGTATTGTCCATATAATTTGTTGAGTTTTTTTTTCCTCGTTAATATAATTTTCATGTTTTTATTCTTTTGGGGCACGCAGAAGTGCCTCTGTCCTTGTCTAAGCTCTACCTATGTCAGACTGCCTGGTCGACCGTAGGCTTTTAGTACGGCGCGCTGGAGGCCCAAGTTAATATTTCGTGGTAAGTTGCTCATACTGAAAAGGGAAGCAAATTACTGTCAATGTCTACTATATCTCAACTTGCCTGAATGAATCGCCTTGGAACACGACATCCTTCTAAAGAAAAGTAAGATAACAATGTAATTGTGGTCTCTAGCGATCGGCAAATTACAAGCTAGCTCCGTGTCACCACACACAAAAAAGCAAAACAATGCGGTGAAATATTCTTATTAGATTAAGTCCACGGCATCGCCCCACATCATTGAAACCGATGGAGAAAGCAAAACTACAAGACACTAAATGCTAGTAAAGACCAGGCCGAGTAGATTCAATTTGGGTTGTAAGAGTCCTCCGAGATATGACCGACGCGTCGCTGTGATCACGTCCCGGGAGGTCGCTACGTGCCTCCCCCGGTGACAACGCGCTGCCACCCGCCCTGATGGCAGTCAAACACATGTTCAGGGCGGCACGCCGTTGTCCACCAAAACAATAGCCGTGCATGATGTTTTCGTCCCCCTACAAATTTACTGGATGGGTCTCGGGCACAAATTTGACAGCAAAATTCTGGGAATGATATTGATGTTATATTACATTACATCGTCAATGCTATTCAACCGCCATTTATGAAGTCGTTGATTCACGCTAGATTTAATTTGTCTTGTTTAAAGACAATTTTGCAAGAACAACAAACTGCCGATTGTCCTATTATGACCACGGTACTACGTCAGGGACCTAGACTCGGTATAAATGCTTTATGGTCGGTCATGAAACATTAATTGAATGCACTGATGTATCATATAGATGATTCTCTCGTTTGTTGTGTGTGTGTGTGTGTGTGTGTGTCATTGGTCAACCGGTTTGGGCGTTTTGCCACGTGGTATTCAATCCCATTATACATCCAGCATATCACATTTGAATATTTGTACAAACTCATTCAAACCTTGGACAGTTTTTTGTGATGATAACAAGGTCTGACTGGAAGTAAATTTCAATTTTGAGTGTCTTGTCGAAACTCAGATGAATTGTGGAAGTCAAGACTAGATGCATGCGGGCCCAGCCACAGGTATTTAAATTTGGCAAAGTCAGTTTTGTAGAGCGTGCATCAAAACTCGGCAAATTGTTTCTTTGAAATCAATAATGAAAAGGAAAAATACTTCAACTATCTTAAAAATGGGAATTCGACCCGAGTTTACTTTATACAAAAAAGGAGTGGCAAGATACGTGGCAGACAAAATACTAAATATGTCGACGAATAGAAGTTTTGAGTACCGCAACTGAAAGGGATAATTGCATGGACAAATTGTTAACATGGCTATAAAACTCAATTTGTTAATCATAATAATTAAGTATCATCAAAATAAGTGACTGATGTTTTAGGCGATTTTTTCTTTCTTTTCTTCTTGCTAAAGTGATGATCGATCCGCGACGGGCACCAGATGTCACGTAGGAGTTACCAATGGATGAACATCTTATCTCGACCCTATGAGAGTAAATGAAACGTTCCTGTCTCGGTCCACAAGTGGGTGCGTAGGCCCATCCCGTAGCTCTGAACCCATAGGCTGGCCGTAATAAACGGGTACATCCCGCCGGCAATCATGTTGATTGGGGTCCCCCCCCCCCCCCACCCTTCCCCAACGGCAATTGGCCCCCGTATGGGTGATGGGATAATGTTGTACCCGGTAATGAAATTGCCGTTTGACGCCATTATCTTGCCATTTGAGATAAATTAGACATGCGCTTCATTTCCATTTTCTTCACCCGCATGCCTCCTGCGGAAGACAGCTCCGCTAGAGACCGCTAAATGGGTTGCATGCGCCGAGCCATTATGCACAACAATCCAGCTTGGTCTGGGCCGCGGCTGCACTGCCAACCCAACCATAATAATCAAATGCTTGATTCGATTTTCGCATACCCGATCTCTATAGCTCGGCTGGAAATAAAGCGTGAAAAATTGAATTACGTCTGTCTAACAGTGGATTTGTAGCTATTTGACGAAGCGTATTTGCAATGGATAGTCTATACTCTTGCTATTTCATCTGCTGACAGCCAAAGTGAAGACGCGATCATAGATCGGTGCCTGTAAATCGAATGGTAAATATTTACCCACACATAATTCGTTCGTGATTAGAGAGTTGTTACTGCGAGATGACAGTGGGTCAGTGGTAGCCATTCTTCCATATCAGTTGCGAGTGTCACTTTATTAAAAGGCATTTTTTGAACAATAATATTATTATTATTATGCTTTAGGCCTATTATTAGTCCATAAAAGGAAAATTGTTTCGTTACATGCAACAAGATAAAAGATTGATATAAAAATTTACAATAAACCATATATACATACGAAAATAGGCAATGTTAAGTACAATAAAAAATATCTGATTTAAAACAACTACCAAAGACATACAGTCTTAACAAGATGAGAATGGCGAGAGGGGTGATAAAAAGATTATGATTCAAACATTAACTTGTACGCTAATCATTAAGAAGACGAACGGAATAGGGGACAAATGAATTTGAGTATCTGTTTGTAATTCTGGTCCTTACTGATTGCCATCTGCTACCACTGCTAAGCATTCTATAGTATTTATTGAGGGGATGATCATCATTTGCAAGTACACCCTGAGCTTTGCTATTTCAGTAAAACAAACGACTTGAGAAAGAGTAGAGTCCCACATTGGGGGGGGGGGGGGCATGGGGGTAACCCTGTCTCCCAAATCTTTATTCGGAAAGCTGTATACAACGGTCACAACCCTTCCTTTGATTCTTATTTTTCACATTCCTCAGGTCAGGGTTCAAACCTATAGATTTTGCCTAGATTTTACCTTTTGTAAATCTGAAGAGGAATCCCCCATTCATCTTTTTGTAAATGTTATTATACAATCTCTTTCACCAACTCAACTTTCGATTGGATCAAGGAAAAGACCGAAGGCTAGTCTCGTATAGTAGACAGCGACTTGATCTTGTTTGGTATTACTGGTAACAAATTCAAACACCTTGATCTTATTCTGTTAATAGCTCGTTTTCACATTTATAAAATGAAACTGAGCGACAGACGTCCATGCATCGTAGCCCTTAAAAAGGACCTGAAGATCTATCACATCTGCAAGAAATATGTTTGTCAACGGAGCCTCTCAGAAATTTTATTCGAAATGGAATAAGTATTATGTACTCTGTGAGTACCTTTACTGTGACCAGTTTAATTATTATTTGCTGTAAGATACGCTGTTTTATTTATTATCTTTTCTATGTGAATGTATGCTGATTAGAGACCCGAGGAAAACAAATGTGCCTTCCCTTTGACAGCCCCCCCCCAAAAAAAAAATTACAATAATAATAAAAAAGGTAAATAAATAAATAAAAATAAAAATAAATCCCATGGAACCTAAATCCTGGCTAAAGTACCGACATGAAGTAGGATCTTCTAAAATGTTCAACTTTTATAATTTTTCTACCTCCCATTGCCATGTTTTTTAAAAGTTTTTTTAAAATATTTTAACTTAGCAAGTTGTAGCCAGAGGTGTGTAATGAGAGAGCTGCGACATCCTTTGCGATTTGAAGCCATTTGCTCCCCCCCCCCCCAACAAAAACAACGCATGTTTGCACACGGGGTGCCAGACTAGACTGTACAGTTTCCAGCTAATCACGTGACCAAATGAAACTGGTCCCTCCATGTCGCATCTCTCTCTCAATAAACAACGATGTTATTTATATCATGTACTATTGGCCAAGGTCGACTAGAGGTCGATGCCTGGTACCCAACACTTCTAAGAATGAGTACCAACAAATACCAGCCACCTGTCGACAAAAAATGGTCAATGTGCGAACTTGGCCGGTGTATTTTTATGTGGGCATGGTTTGGCGCTCAGACCATTTACATCTTATCAAATCGAAGCCGCGAAATCGCTCAACAGTTGACCGAAGCTTAAACAGTCTTTTTGGTCAGCACGTTCAACAAAACCCACCCAAGGCTCGTGTAAACTTCTGGCCAATGAAGGCAGAGACAAATATGTTTCCGGTAACAAGGGTAAACAAACAGTACCCATTGGTTGTTGAGCATTAACTCATTTTCTTCAAAATCATGAAGTTTTTTCATGAGAATCATTAGAAAATAACATGTGAGGAAAATTATTTTAAAGAAAATATGTCTAATACTAATAGAGTAGGCCAAACACAGCCACGTTTTTGTCATGAATGAAAGAGAATTCAAACGCCTTTTATTCGAAAATGTAAAAAAAATTGGCAGACTCTTTTTCACACTTTTCGAACGGACAATTTACTATTTTTCTCCAAAAGTGTTACCACCACATTAGTACGTCTGAAAGGTAACACATGCTTGCTCTTAAATGGTACCGTCGTGCAACTACACTCGTGTAGTAGCAGAAACAGCATTTTCGACAATTTATTAAATTTATAAAACACTCCTTTATTTAGCTTTTGGTCTGCTCCGAAACTATCAATTTCAAGAATGCAACGGAGCCCCTTTTGTACGTCAGACGGTTCTTGTTGTACCATTCTATGGCTGACAATTTTAAGGACAAAATACGAACAATACAAACTGCGAGGACAACACACTGCTGATGATGTGCGCCGAGGAAAATGAGACCATCTGCCACGAACTAGTTCGTCAAAAGAACACTTTATAATAATTACAACCCAATTAGGACTCACCTTATATCTAGCTCGTACCCTCTAATATTCTTGTAATTGTCGAGTTGAGCGAGAGCCTGTTACATGAGCTTGGCTGTAATTAGTTTACTGGTTCTATGTGTTTCTGGGTTAGTCGTGTTCCGCCATATTGTTTTGCAGACAACACCAATGTAATGTGCACGTCAAAATGCCGAAGTTGTTTGTCTTTTCATTGTCCACTGCACCACCTGGGTCTTCGTTGACGTAATCTGTCAATTAAGACATTCCTGCTCTGTGATTGGTCTAATGTCGCGCCTTGTTGAATGTTTTGCAGCTGGCCTGTGAACAAGACACGCCCAGTATTCGGGCACTAACTTGGGAGTTAATGCAGAAATGTTTTATGTGGTGCAGAAATTCATGATTTGTTCTTAAAATATTGTGGCAGTCATGATGCATATTAATTGATTAACTACTGCGTGTGTACAGAAGATGAAAATAAAGTAACAGCCGTGACAAGGAAAAAGGAGTTCCTGATGATTCATCGCAATGAAATCATGTAGTTTTACAGAAGCCAAATTAATTTGATTCGGTGCCTTACAATTATTTTAGATAGAGTATGCCCTACGTACAATTACAAACAGCGAGTTTGTGTGTATAAACAATAATTATAGGCAAAATAAATACATCCGAGGCGTGCCCGGAGTGGTTTGCTGAGGGGGTTAAGAGCTATTTTTCCCAGGGAGCTGGGAGCTGCTGATCCAGTGTTCAATCTTAAGAAGGCATTGTGTTATTTAAAGGTATTATACAGGATTGGTAGAGCTGACAAAATAATCACAGACAGTGTTCATGTTTTGTTTAATCAACCACATACATGAAATAACAAACCTGTGAAAATTTGAGCTCAATTGATCATCGAGGTCACGAGAAAATAGTGAAAAGAGACCTTATGTGTTTTCTGTTTTTCAAACATCGAGTTTATTATCGCGCGTGATAAAAACTATTGTTTTACTCATTTCTCAGAAACGATAGCATTTTAGGCAGAAATATTTTAAGGAACCCTTTCTACCATTACTTACTTTCAATCATGTAAGTTATGTGTGAATCTGTGAACATTTGTGCTGGAGGCTTGGAGTCACGGGTACCAAATGTGTGTATGGCGTGTCGTGGCTGAGCAGTCAAAGCGCACCAGCAGACTCAAGCTCTGGTGTTTCTTGTTAGCAGAGTGGAGGTTCAAGTCCCGGTCTTGGCCACTTATGTCCTTGAGCAAGACACTTTTAACCATTATTGCTCCGTCCATCGGATGGGATATGAAGCTGTATGTTGTATAATGCACGTAAAAGGACCCGGTCAGTCACACTTATCGCTAAGAGAAGGGGATTGCCCCGATGTTTCTGGCAGTAAAGTGCGCCGCAGCACACCGTGAACCATTTTAAAATGCTACAAACTTCAAAACCTGTCTTTAAAAAAGTGTTTCTCTTTTTCAATTTGTTTAAAATAATTGTATTTATTTTATTTGTTATTGTTTTCTCTTGTAATAGGCCTAAATTGTTTATTTTTTATTTATTTATTTAATATTAATTGTTTTTCTTTTTCTGTGTTCCTTTTTCTTTTAGAATCATGTTTGATTTATTTTTTATTTTTGGGGGTGTGTGTGTCTTTTGTGAGGGTCACTACCACATACATTCACAAACAGTTTTTGTTTGGAAAATTACCCCCTCCTCCGCTTTGCACCCACTTCCCTCTCGACAAAATGAAAGAGTCGCAGAATTTGGTGGAAAATCATTCGCTATAACAAAATGATTTTCCATTGTTGTACGATTTTCCACCCTCAGACCCCGTTGAATTGTCTCATTTCTGTTTCTTTGCAGCTCCGCCGTTCAGCAATTTTTGGAGGACTGAAGCCTCAAGTTTTCTACATTGTTATCATCATCCACTCATACATGGCTCGTCAGTGACTAAGAACCTCCAGACACAGAGCTATTTACATGTTATAAAGCCCGGGCATTATTGTTATAATTTCGCGGTATATTTAACCGGGATAGGGGTATGGATACCGGCGCGGTCTAACATGTCCAAGCCCCCCTGTAAACAAGTACATTATCCACAGTTACCCAGACTGGGGGGACCAATGATAATGGTTTAAAATGATGTACCCCCTAATAACACATCAGGCAACCTTGATTAAAGACTGTGCAAGTCTCGCACGCATTCGAACAGTGACCCGTTAAATTGTGTGAGTTTGTTTCCCTGAGGCGTTGAAGCAATGTGTGTGGGACCAAAGTTGTCCTACAAAATGGTCGACGCGCGAGACTTGAACGGTCCATTGAAAAAAAGCTCCAGCCGTTTGTAATGCCCATATGGAAATGATGACGTCACGACGCTGTTTTGTATCAGTCAGAACTACCCGTTGCCGAAAGTGCTATGTGTATGCCTACTTGATTTTTTGCCCCTGGATTGGAGAAAAAGAACGTGCCCTTACGATTTAAAAATTCAATCCCGAGAAGAAGTACCACAGGTAAAGGGTCTACACGCACACGCTTCCCTAAAGGTATATACCCACACGCCCCCTATAGTCTTCAAACATCGGTATATGGCTATTTCCACAGTAAGGTGTACAAAATGTGACTATGTATCCTAAAATTCAAATTGAATTCTGACATTATTTACACAGAACTCTGGTTAGTACTGAGTGTTCAGTGCTTAACACACATCGGTGTATTGGGTACAAACCAATTTATATTCTTTATCCCCGATGCAAAATTCATTTCATGAGCAACTTTACAAGGTTTTTTCTTCAAACCGAAAATCTGGGTCTGCAGGGAGATTAACGACAACGGTTTACTCGTCTTATTTTGGTAAATATAAATGTTTTGTTCTTGTGTACGGATAGTTGTATCTTCAAAAAGTCCACCAACCCTACTTTGGCCTACCAAAACGACGGCCGTGGCGCTGCAAAAGAAAGGTATGTTTCTCACACATTGCGTGCGGCAATCGCATTTTTAGCAACTGGCCCAATTTTATGGTGATGCTTCCCACATAATTCTACGCCTACGGAGGGTGCCCTGGATCGAAAGCGCATATTGTTAGCAGAAATTGCTCATAAGCCGCATTTTCTGCTTGAAAGCAGCCTCTCACATGAAACTGGCCCATTGTGTTCATTATTAATTTTGCAAAGCATCTCTCACCCCAGCACAGGTAAAATTGTTTTAAGTTGTTAGCTGAACGTGACTATAGACTATACGATATTTCACAGGACTTTGGTGTACTTAACAGCTGAATTTCAAGTAAAATAATGATTTATTCGCCATGTTATATTGACGTCATTCTCATAAACACGACTGACGTCGCCAAGTTTTAAATCATGACGTATAGTGAGTCATTCGGTTGCAATCAATGCAGAAAACGAAACCTTTCGCGCTGTTTTTCCCCCCTTTTTCCGGACGGTCAAATGGCTTTCTTTGTTACAAATTGACTCTGAATTGCTGTAAATTGTAACCAAATTAACCATCCAAACTTCTAAATCCAATAAGCGTACAGAAAGAAAGAAAGAAAAACCCACAACACGCTCCTGCCTCAAAAGCATGGATTTTCGTTGAGCACCAAGCGGGCAATGTTGATATTTTAATGCAGAGTGTGGGTTGATTACGACTTGGTCCAAGCAGACCAGCTTACAATTAGTTTTTCCGTTTCATTGCGTCATTAAAAAAGAAATAATAATCGCATAGCATGGAGCAACCGATGTTATCAATGGCACAATGGGTGACGTTTGTGTGTCTTGTTTCCTCCAATTATATCCCTTTTACATGATTAGATTTGGTAATTGCAATGTAATTGTCCAGTATTGAAGAAAGGGGGGGGGGGGAGAGAGCAAGAACCACGAGTGGATTATGTGAACTGTCTGCGTGTACTGAGCGCCGTGCGAGCACCAGGCATGAGGCGGTTCAGGGCGTGACACACGCACATACCCAGGGCGTGACACACGCACATACCCAGGGCAAGTCACACCCCGATCTGCAGGTTACAACCCACTGGTCGCTCACCCCCCAAAAAAAAAAAATTACCGTGAGCTTCTTCAACGACGGACAACTCTTGTTTTTCAACGAACAATGTGTGTCTGTGTACAACACATTAGTAACGCAAAGGAAATGACGCACTCAACATACGCGTGGCTGAAAATAACTGACATCACCTCTTGAATTTGTTGATTGATTTCAAATCATAATTATGTAATGAGAGGTAAATATAATCGGTAGGTATGTGGTCCCCTACCTGCCCACAGCAGTCCCCCACCCCGATATGATGTTTCCCCCCCCCCCCCCCCCCCCCCAATGGATGTTGTCCCCCCCCCCCCCCGCCCGAACAGAGGGTGGCTTGTAATCCTAGGAAGATCTATCTCGGGAGCACACTACATCTAGGGCTGGCTATATTTTCGCGTCACCGTGCGTTGAAGTATCGTACGTCCAACACCCTTAGCAACAGTAGTAGCCGTAGCTGTAGCTGCCAATTCAGTTACGGCTTTTATCTCCCGCGGTGACAAGGATCGAGACATCAGACCGTGCCTATCAGCCGCTTTCCCGGGCGACCTTTTCACCCCGCTGCCTCGAGTCGGGGAGTGCACTCCCGAAACGTTCCTTAAACCTCAAAACCCTTACTTATAACACCCTTGTCGCTTGTTTCCCTTCCAGCTTACAGCTAAAAGTTCTGCATTCAATGTATCGAGGTGATGTCAGATCAGATTGTGTTCAAAAGCGGGAAATCTGTGCCAAGTAGTCAAGACATTTCAACATCACACAAGCTGACAGTGGCAAACACAAGTCTCTCGCAGGTGCGATGTATCCATGGAACAACCTTATTTGAGCACTATTATATTAAAGAATTTGTATACAGGTGTATGATACATGATTGGTTTTTGGAAGAGCACGCCCAACCAAGGGCTGTTTTGCTGGTATGACCATGGAGCTATAATAAAGAACGGAGTTTTCCACGATCGAACTACAACATAATAAACACATTGTGTCTCCTTCTGCTGAACGGTCAGCCATTTTATTATTGTTTTCATATTGTGTTCTACTGTCACTGGTTTATTATTATTGTTACACATTTCTGGTAATGCAACAAAGGATGCCTCAATAATGAACTTAATCACAGTAGAGCTTATAAGCCCGAGGAAACCTGTGAACAAGGGTGCTTGCTACGTGAACAAGAAACACCGAGGTTGACTGGGAAGTGTGTGTGTGGTTAAGCCATATTAATCAACCAATCAGCGTTTACAGCTGATGGGGTGAACGATTGTTATGCGCGCGTGATCAATATGAGTATAAAGTGTGGTAAAATTAAGCACTTGTAGCTCACTTGTAATCTCCCAAAAATGTGAATCAAGTTTTGCAATTTTAAAGGTATAGGGTATACTTTTGGTAATTGTCAAAGACCAGTATCTTCGCTTGGTGTATCCCAACACACGCATAAAATAACAAGCCTGTGGAAATTTGGGCTCAATTGGTCATTGAAGTTGCAAGAAAAGAAAAAAAAACAAAAAAACACCATAGTTACATAGAATGGTGTGCTTTCAGATGTCTGAGAAAGCATGCATCATGAAGCCCTTCTCAAATTCAAATTTTGGGGTACAAAATTACTCCTTTCTCTCAAACTACGTTACTTCAAAGGGGATGTTTCTAACAATGTTTTATAATATCAACAGCTCTCTAGTGCTCTTTACTGAGTAACTTTTTATGGTCATTAACTTGTGGAATAATTACACTTAAGTAAAACCCCTGCCTTTAAATGAGCAGAATTAGTGATGTTTTTTCGTAGGGCATACACTCTCAATAGAAACACTTATTCAATTACATGAAATCGACCCCAACTATATGTTATAAACAATAAGTAGACTTTTGATATACGTCCAGTAACATGTATTGACCATTTAAAAAATTATATTCAGCACATTGTGAACGAAAATCAGCCGATGTGTATTTCAGCAATCAGGGTACAAGGTAACGACCACGTATCGATTTTCCACTCACTGAAAATAATCAAAATAAGCAATGAAATGAATAAATAACAACCATAATTTAGCTTAAATGGCCCAAGCCCAACTGCATGAAACGTTCTGCTTTTGGCACAAAGTGCATGTAAACGATTTTGAGCAAAATATCATCAGTGCCTTTGAGCTTAGAGGAGACTTATTGCCCACATAACCTGTCACAAAGGGAAATTGCCGGTGTTCAACGAGAGAGCAAAACAGCACTGATTTTTGTTCATCCTCGCTAGAAACCTAAGCTAGCCACTGGAGTACGTAAAAATTCTTTTCAGCTCCCCGCGCACTTAGGCCCAAGTTTCACACACGGCTTCAGGTTCAATAGCTAGGGGGTGCAAACGTTCGGGGCCCCTTCATCCATTGTTACCCCGACTGAAAAGAACTTGCGTTAGCTTCTTTTCCTGGGCTTAACCCAATATTTCGCCAAAGACATGCAAGATGAGTCGCGTATCCCGTATCCTTGAACCAGTTTCTTGTAGAAGGTCAGCAGAACAATGCCAGCATTTTCAGGGAAGCTCGTATAATCTTGTGACGGCATGTACGGTGTGTACGCACACATTGAAAACCCGTTGAAGGGACCAATGGATCCCCCCTCGTCAACCCAGCCCCATCAGCCGTAGTCGTCGGGGCCACCGGTGTTTTCCCCCCTCGCCATTTTCACGCTTTGTTCGGCAAACGTCGCGCTACAAGATGCAAACAATGTGGGAATTGATCATTTGGCCTATTTCTGGCGTGGAAATCCTTCAAAAGATCAACAAACGTGGCCCGTTTTTGATTTTAGCCCCAAGTGGTTTCAGGACGTGAACGTACTTTTCTTTGAAATTTGATGAAATTGCAATGCTATTGTTAGCTTTGAATATAGTGTCCTGGCCTTGAGTTTTCCTAAGTAAATCATTTTGCAAACATGAGCTTTTCAAATAAAAAAATCGCTCCATAATATAAAGTGAAATTACCCCCTGATTTAAAGTACCCCAGTATTGTTGTAATCACCTCGTCATATGGTTCATTCAGAGAACTTCCCATCCACTACTTCGAGTGTAGCTACCTATTAAAGGTAGGCATCAGTTTCGTGCGCGTGGAACCACAGAGAAATAGTGGGATTCAGACGAGCGAAACCAGCACGGTCAAACGCCCTCAGGCGCCAAATTTCACGCATCTACTATTTCTTTGACAGATAGCTTCAATTTTCTGCACTATTACTTCAATTTGATATTGACGTTGTTGTGAAAACGAGCTCCGTTTTATGTGTATATGTGTTGTACTTGAAACATTCTTAATGACAATGCATCAGTTGGTCTAATGCCCCCATGAGAGGTTCCAGTGTCGGCCTACATGTGCATCATAACTTCGGTGTTTGCGTTATGGTATAACAACATTTGACGCCATTCCCCAAAAATGATTAGCATTAGTTTTGTGTCTCCAAACATTCCCCACTACACCCCTTGCAAACGGGTTTGTAACTTTAGTGCATAACGTTCCGATATAAAAAATAAAAATACATCCGTCAAGCCCCCCAAAACGACGAGAATTTATCTGAAGTTTTTCTTTCATTCGGGTTTGATTTGGAGTGTTGTGTACAAGTTGGCTACCGGTAGCACCACCGGAAACGCAGAGCTGAGAGGTCCACAGATTCTATAACACACGCACCTAGCTTGAAACCTTTTATTCATTCAACTAAACAGCAACGCCAATCTGAATCTGCCCTTGGGACTCCCTAATTCTTCGCGCTCTTTGCATTCACTTGGTTTGGTCTTTTAGATCAATACTAAGGCAAACTTGCTGAACAAGTTAACTGCACTTGATCTAGATTTTACACGCTGGTGGTTTTCCAAAATGTTTTGTTTGTATGAAAATGTGGGTCGTTGCTGAAAGAGCTGCCCTTTCTGTGACACTCGGTGAAGTATACTATGCCAAGGTCTCCGCGTATTGTGGACTTTTGTTCTGGTTTGAATGTCCGTGTAAAGCTAAACCCTGTTCAAGTCCCGGGGTTGAAAATACTGTTGTCTGCCAGAGATTGGTACAGTGTATGACGCACGACACAAAATGGTTGTTGCTTGTAAAAGGTCGATCTAGTCTGCAGTGGTTTTTACGCAAGCTGTCCCGAATTGCACATTTCTAAACTCATAAGGCATAAACAAACAACAACTTGAACCAGAAATAATAGTTCAGTTTTTTGAAATAATATCAAGAAAGATCGAAAATCTGACATGAAGAAACGGGGATATACCGACGAAAACGACACGAGTGTTGCACATCACCCCAAACTATGCCACACCTTCTACGATGCTCAGCCCTTGAGGAGCAGTGGTGTCTTGCAGATCTGATGGCAGCAAACGAGAAGGCAGTGAGATGTGCCCAATCCTGGCCAAACATTTGAAGTGTAGATAAGAAGAGATCGAAAATTGAAAATCTTCAAATTCGGCCGAATACGAATACAAATAAAACCCCAAAAATGAAACTATGGTTCTTTAAATGGCCACGTAAAACGAGTGCATAAAAGTCAACAATTTAAAGTCAATAAAAATAACATCAATAATTATTTAAATCCAAACTACTTATCAGAAACTGTGTATTGACATGTGTGTGCCAATGAAGCCTTGATATTAATTACTGGAAAACAATCATGACAAACTAATTTGCAATTGCGAATGTGTGTAAACTACACAAGTAACTTGTATAAGCCCTTTGTGCAGTATATATTTATATCACGAATATTATAATCTGTAACCGTTCTCAGTCTGTTTCAATTCAATTTAAAGCTCATATTTATTTATTCCATAATTTATGAACATTTCTGAATAACACACCATGATAGTAATAATAATCAACATTTATATAGTGCTTCATACGCAGTGTTTCTACGCGCTGTACAACAAATTACAAAAAGGAGTGTATACCTTTGCTTATTACTCCAAAAATGAAGGACCATAAAAACTTACTTGGTTGGAAGCACTGCAGCTGTTGATCATGTATAACTTTTAAAAAAAACACAATTCCCTTCAAAGGAATGTGGTTTTAGAGAGAGGGATTCCAAAACATTTCAATTTGAGAAACCGTTTCTGCATGAAACGTTTCTCAGATTGTGCATTCCAATTACGGGTTGTTCTTCCTGTGTGGCAGAACCACTCCAGATTTTCAGCAATATCTAAAAGAAAAATGCTACCACCTTTTGAAATGAAATTTTCACATTTTATTTTAGCTACATTTACAAAGGATTAAAACAATCAAACGGTTCAAAAATATATATATATATATATTGAATTATTCTTTGCCTTTAATAAACATCTAAAGAAAGAGCGACCATGAAATTGAATTAACTTTATGTATGTTTTCAATTTCAAACTAATTTTTAAAGTGTTCACAGTCGGGTAAATCACGCATGATGTTGGGGAGATTGTTCCAAAGTTTGGGGCACAAACAGAGAAAGCTCGTGCACCGTAGAGAGTACTAAAAGTACGGGGACCAGAAGCTATAGTGCCAGGTGTGCGGTGGCTCATGAGCGGCGATGTATGGAGGAAGTTTGCAGTTTGGATGTGATGAGTTCTTTGAGGTGACTGACTGCAGGGCTGACTTGTATGCAAATTGCTTGTTTGGGTCTTGGACCGATAAGGTTGGAATGTGAAACCAGCAAATGACGGTGAGTTCTTTGTGATGAGATGGAGGTAGTCCATTACGACCATTAGAAGTGAGAAGGGGGATCTTAAACTTGATGCATACAAAACATAATGAATTGAATAAGTAGCCACAAATCCACTTTTATACGACATAAACCAAAATATTGCAAAGCAACAAAAAATGAATTGAATAAGTAGCTATAACTATATACCACAGGACAGAAACCAAATCATAACAGAAAATGAATTGAATAAGTAGCTATAACTAGGCTATACCACAAGACAGAAACCAAGGCATAACAACAGACAAAATGAATTGAATAAGTAGCTATAACTATACAACAAGACAGAAACCAAGGCATAACAACAGAACAAATGAATTGAATAAGTAGCTATAACTATACAACAAGACAGAAACCAAGGCATAACAACAGACTAAATGAATTGAATAAGTAGCTATAACTATACAACAAGACAGAAACCAAGGCATAACAACAGAACAAATGAATTGAATAAGTAGCTATAACTATACAACAAGACAGAAACCAAGGCATAACAACAGAACAAATGAATTGAATAAGTAGCTAAAACTATACCACAAGACAGAAACCAAGGCATAACAACAGAACAAATGAATTGAATAAGTAGCTATAACTATACAACAAGACAGAAACCAAGGCATAACAACAGAACAAATGAATTGAATAAGTAGCTATAACTATACAACAAGACAGAAACCAAGGCATAACAACAGAACAAATGAATTGAATAAGTAGCTATAACTATACAACAAGACAGAAACCAAGGCATAACAACAGAACAAATGAATTGAATAAGTAGCTATAACTATACAACAAGACAGAAACCAAGGCATAACAACAGAAAAAATGAATTGAATAAGTAGCTATAACTATACAACAAGACAGAAACCAAGGCATAACAACAGAAAAAATTAATTGAATAAGTAGCTATAACTATACCACAAGACAGAAACCAAGGCATAACAGAAAAAATGAATTGAATAAGTAGCTATAACTATACCACAAGACAGAAACCAAGGCATAACAACAGAACAAATGAATTGAATAAGTAGCTATAACTATACCACAAGACAGAAACCAAGGCATAACAACAGAACAAATGAATTGAATAAGTAGCTATAACTATACCACAAGACAGAAACCAAGGCATAACAACAGAACAAATGAATTGAATAAGTAGCTATAACTATACCACAAGACAGAAACCAAGGCATAACAACAGAACAAATGAATTGAATAAGTAGCTATAACTATACCACAAGACAGAAACCAAGGCATAACAACAGACAAAATGAATTGAATAAGTAGCTATAACTATACCACAAGACAGAAACCAAGGCATAACAGAACAAATGAATTGAATAAGTAGCCATAATTATATCCAGTTATACTATAGACAGAAACCGAAATATAAGTATGATGCATAACAACAAATGAATAAGAGCTATAAATCCAGTTATACAAGATAGACACCAAAATATAAGTAACTATGATGCATAAACAACAACAAATGAATAAGTATAGCCATAAATCAAGTTTATAAAAGGCAGACATTATGGACGAGGCATCTTCTAGAAGCCGGGGCTTGTGGTGGGATGCCTGACGGACAGAACAAACAGAACATAAACAGGAACACGAACGTACGGACAGACAGGTTGAGACAGAACTAATGAAAGATAATGAGAAACTAAGTTTAACAAATGTAAAAAAAGGAGAACATTAATGCATTTGGAATGCTTTAGGAAAAAGAAAAAAACATCTTTAAATGTAATTATAAATAAAATGGTTAGCAAGAGTGTTCAACTGATATCAGTGTTTAATGTGTGAATGACATTGATGTTTTTTTTCCTTCTTTCTTCTTTTTTTTCATAACAATGCAATTGTTCAGTACTAACGAGTCAAAAGTACAACAGTTATAAACCTTTGTACATTTTTCGATTAACGTTTTCTAGGTATAGAATTCTTTCGTTATTTTTCCCTACTGACGACCGTCTTTCCATTTTATTCAGATGTTAGCCTTTTGAACTTATTGCAATTTGAACGGGACATGAATCGTGATCTCTTTGTCGGATCTTCGGAGCTGCACACCTGCGTGGTGTTGTGACGTTCTCGTCCCGGAAAGCAATTAATTCTATGAATGGGCGTTGTGGACTGTTTTTGTGGGCTAAGACTGTGCAAGTCTCGCGTGCCTTCGAACTTCCGGGACCATAGTGGTCCCAACCATATGGAGTTTTACGTGGGCGAGATTCTGTTTCGTCAATTATTTTAGTTTAACGTAGTTTATGACCTAGAAAATGATACATGTTGTTGGGAATGTAATACTAAGTGAAAATAATATATGAAAGTAAAACCAATTCAACAATATAACGAAGAAAACCCGAGCTTTAAACGTGACCTCGGCTTCCGGTTATTGCAAACAATTTAGAATTTTGTGCTCACCTCCGATCATAAAACTTATGTAAAAGCTTGTTTTGGATGCGCGATTATAATCGCCAGATGCTGTAATTGCAAAGCGAACCCTTTTCATTGCAGTCTATGGTGTTGAGGCGTCAGCATCCTCTTTAAACTGCGATACGGGTCAATTTTAAAACCCCTTTGACCTTCACGAATCCGCGTAAGGGGTTTCTAAAAAGTTAACATCAAAAAAGCATCCTTGTCCCAGAGTTTTAATTTGTTTTAAATAATAATTCACACACTTTGGCGTAATTTTTTCAAAAGCTAAAACTAATTTCATAAAATTGTAATGATTTATTTTTGTTGTTGAGATTTTGTCATGAGATATAATTTAAAACAAAGATTTGATTTCAGAAATAAAAATGTTTTTCGTTTGACGTGTTTTCTCGTTCGGATACGCGCGAGACTTGCAGAGTCTATTGAATTTGGTAAGCTGACAGGGTGGAATGGTCACGTTACTTAGCCGTTGTTGACAGGGATTGACAAACGGGTGTAAACGGGAGCCGCCTACAATGTTGTCAATTTAATATGGAAGATGATTATGTCACCTAAATGACTATTGTTGCATGAAGCTTTTTGGAGGAAACATATGCCTGTAATTCGTGTTGTTTCTCATCATTTTGATAGACTTCCCCTTTCTAAATGCTACATTTTTCTCGTGCCGAAACATTAATCACTTGGAAGCTGTGATTGCGGTACAAGAGAACCGGTTTTGCAAAGCTGTTTGCGCCCTCCTAAAGGCCGGTTTTGGTGTTGGTCTCGATTTCGGCACAAACCTTCATCGTCTTGTCTTTGTATAGGTTCATGGCAAAATAATGCATAAATTGTTTGGGCTTCCAATACCCTTAAGAAACAGTTTAGCAAGAACAAACTATGACTTGCAGCAAGAGGGCCGGGGCAATCGTCTTCGGGTGTTTACAAATCACAATAAGAAACAAAAGGGGATGAAACAAAACAAAAAATCCTCAAAGAACTTATTCGTGAACGTTGCGCAACGGTCGGTTTCATTACAAGAAAATAACCTTCCTCTCGGTTTCAGACGCAATGAAAGACTATCACTAGTCTCAGGCTTGGTAGGAGACTAACTTTGATGCCAGCGCGAGGAGGGCAAGATGACAGGTGTAGACACCTTCACTTAGAAACACGTGAACACACCTGAGCTGAAGCTATAACACACTCAGCGGCATTGATCCAACAGAAACACCGGGTGGAGAGAGACGTGTAATCTCCCGCCGTCTTTGTCCCGTCTTTGTTGGCACTTTCCCGGCGAGAGGGACTGGATGTGTCGCCGACACAATGGACGGGGGCGGTAACGGTCCCTCATAGGGGGGAGCTGTCAAATTTGGGGTATTCACACCTCGAGACAAAAGGGTGCAATGTCATCTATAAGAGAGAGCTGTCCATCAAACACTATAGGGCTTCCTGTCGTGATGAAGCCGAGGCTGCAAGGAGGATAGTCTGGTTCGTTTTCGATGCTTTTGAATTAGCACTGGGTCTGTATTATGATACCCTGGGAATCCCCAACAGCGAGAAAACAAAAAGGCTTGCTTTATAAAACTAATCAGATACAGCATCAGTTGCCCATGACATTTCCCCCATTTCCAATGTCAATTACAAGTAAGTTTCTTATCATGTAACATGTTGTATCACTTCACCATTGTCTTCAAGTATACAGGTACTTTTTAAATACACAGTAATAATGTATCAGAATTGTGTTGTTTGCTGCATATATTGATCCCAAAACAGCAGTTCAGCCAGCATTACAATGACCCACCCAGCATACGTATACATGTAGCATCAGTTATGAAGTTAGCGCAAGCAGTGTACCTTATCTTGATTCAAAGAGGGTAACCATATCATCAGTAATCCGAGGATCCATAAAAGTGCTATTTTGACTAATATTCCTTGTCAAAAAGTACTCTCATTTTAAAATAATGTGAGAGTAAATTGTTTGACCAGTATTCAGAAGCCATTCACTCACGCAGCTATACGTGTACCTGTAGCATCAGTTATGCAATCAGTACAATCAATGTACCATATCTTGATTCAAAGAGTAACCATACCATCAGTAATTGTGCCAACAGTAGCCATGCTTTTTCGCTATACCTTGATGTACAGACAATCAACATACCCCTAGCAGCAGTCACAGTCACTACAGAGCTGCCAACATGTGCATCTTGCAATCAGGGAGATTTTGTCCAACAATCGGGGAGATGTTTCAACATTCAACATTTAATAGGGAAAAGGATCCCACAATCAGGGAGATTTTCAAATTTGTCCATCATAACATGGAAAGATTGGTTTATTTTCAGGGCACTTTCTACAGAATTAGGAAGAGTTGGCAGCTCTGTCAATGTATATCGTCAACTCGGGAAACAATACCAGAGCACACTTGTTGGTTTGTACACGCGTTTATCACTTTATTAATTGTTGGCAAAACTATGACTTATGTACAGCACATCACTTCAAATTGGAAGTAAAAAATTAAGAGCGTTTTACTTAGGAATCAACAAAAACATTCCAAGTGGGCTTAAATTCTGGGTAAAAATCTGGGGAACTCATGTACAAAAACTACCATATTTACAATGAGAACACAACATATGACCATGTGTCACTTGCAAGTTAAGTTTGAATGTCTGATATGGTGACTTGTCCGGTCACAAATTAGTAAACATTCACTTTTGAATTAAAAACAGGTTTTGTCACATCGGAGCCCAAGCCAGAGGCAAAGCCGGAGATGGCGTCCAAGCCGGAACTAGAGCCCAAGCTTGAGCCAGAGCTGCAGACAGAGCAAAACCGGAACCAAAGCCCAGGCTGGAGCAGAGCCCAAGCCGGAATAAGAACCCAAGCCGGAATCAGAGCCCAATCAGGAATCAGAGCCCAAGCCTGAACCAGAGCCCAAGCCTGAACCAGAGCCCAAGCCTGAACCAGAGCCCAAGCCCAAGCCGGAACCAGAGCCCAAGCCGGAACCAGAGCCCAAGCCGGAATCAGCCGAAGCCCAAGCCGGAACCAGAGCCCAAGCAAGAACCAGAGCCCAAGCCGAAATCAGAGCCCAAGCCGGAATCAGAGCCCAAGCCTGAACCAGAGCCCAATCCCGAGTCTGAGTCTGAGCCCTAGCCGGAGTCCAAAACCCAGTTCAGAGCCAGAGCCCAAGCCTAGAGTTGGAAAAAGTCCCATGGTTCAGGGCAAGTTTAGCATGCAACCTCTAGAGCCTGGTCCCCTCGAGTCATAACCCTCTACATGGACATTGATTAATGGTTTCTCCAAACCAATGTCTCAATGTCTGAGCTTTTCAAAATAGAGTGATTGCCTGTGATCCATGGTTGTAAACCCAAGGATTCTCAGAAAAGCAAACTTAATCACTATACTAGCCAAGAACCCCATGGAGAGAAGACAAGGAAGGACATTTCAGTTTTAGATGTGGGAGGAAAAACCCAGAGAATTATTCCAGGGAAAAAACCCACACAATCAGGTAGGGACTGAAAACCCGATCCCCACAATGCCCCCGGCAGGATTCGAACCAGGGTCCTAGAGGTGGAAGGCGACCCACCTCCCCCTAGCAAGTCACTGTATCAGACATTATTCAAATCAAACTCCAAATGGCTCTTATACGTTAAATCCTATTTAGCAAGTTAGTACATTATTAGACAATTATTGGAAGAGGCTGGTCTTAAAGCAAGTACTAAGGTACCCACATATTTTTGTTGGGTGGGTACCTGGTGCCACTTTCCACAGTAGGCCTTGTAAGTTTATACTATTACGGGCAAGTACGAGAAGTAATATCCAGACAATCACTTCAAAGCAATCTCCATGAAGAAAAAGGCGTTCATATTTGAATTGTTTACATAATTTCTTAGATACGGTAAGACATCATCACTCCAGTGCTACCAAAGTGTTCCTTTTGCATGCACTGCAGTTGGTTGCCTCCAAGCTATCTGTAAAAGTTGCCTCCTGTGACACAACCCAGTCGAATGATGAAAAAACTATTTGAGGAAACACAATTAGTGAGTGTTCTGGTGTCCCATTGAGGTTTGAACCTGCGAGCTGAAAGTGCTGGACAGGTGTCCAGCAACTGCCATCTTTAGTCCAATGGAGGTATTCCACACTGCGATTCCAGTCAACATTACCACCGTTGTGCGTCTTTGATCTGAACACTTGAATTTGATTGCTTCTCTTCACCTAGGAGTATATGGGTACCTGTGAGAGCACGAGTGGCTTTTATGTTTGAGTGCACTGCACGTTACCCTGCCAATGTGGCAACTTGGCTTGCATACATGCAGTTCCCCTGGAAAGTCAGAGACAGCTTTAGGAAATAAAACTACATAAGTCACCCCAAGGCTTACTTGGAAAATATGAACTTTTATATACCGAATTATCCTAAGGCACTTCTAGTAATTACACAACCAGTTTGAACCACATTGTTTGTAAGAGTAAACATATAAATATTCACAGATTCAGGCATAACTTACATGGTATAAAGATGGTCATGGCTGGAAACTTCCTTTGAAGTATTTTTGCTTGAAATGCTACAGTTTTTGAGAAATGAGTAAAACATTTAGTTTTGATCGCAAAAACTCAATGTTCGAAAACAGTGAAAACATTTCAGGTTTTTTCCCCCCACCTTTTTCTTGCAACTCCAATGACTGATTGAGCTTAAACTTTCATTCATGTATACGTTGGGTCACATCAAGTGTGGATACTGTTTCTTTGACATTTACAAATGGACAGTGACACATGTGCTTTAAACATGGCGACTTGTCCCAAAGAGTTCTGTTGCCGACAGTTTTCAATGTTGGACGATATTTGAGCGCAGGAGGGAATTTATGGGGGATGAGAAGTAGGGGGGTGAGGGAGCATGTTGGCCAGGAAAGGGGGCGTACTTGTTTGAAAAAAAAAATTCTCACAGAATTGAGCAAAACGCCTGTCTGCAGTGAAAGGAACTTACATGTATTCTGCTAAAGCCTAATTGCCCCAAACCTTCAAAATCAAACCGCATCTTTGATTTGATTCCGTTGCACCAAAGGACTGCATTAGTAAAGTGATCATGCCTTACCATGGGATTAGGAATACCACCACAATCAGAGTCCAATAGTTTGGGTGCTGAATTGCCATAGTGTTAACATTGCTAGAGTGAGAAAGGAACCTTGTCAATAGGGTGTTGGGGTTAAGCCTACACCTTTGGGGATTAGATTATAATTTGTTTTTTACCCTTACACCGATGTGTGTTAAGCACTGTATACTCAGTACTTTTCTGAGTTCTGTGAAAAAAATCCCCAGGCAAATCACTCAGGTGGGATTCAAACCCAAGACCTTTGCATTGCTAGAGCAGATGTCTTACCACTTGACCACGAGCTAGTCCGCTAGCTAGAGGCAGCTCGAATCCTTAGCAGTGGGTACTGCAACAATTTAATAGATGTTAATTTTGCATCGGGGATGATGAATATAAGTTGGTTTTTACCCTTACACCGATGTGTGTTAAGCACTGTATACTCAGTTCTTTCCGAGTTCTGTGAAAAAAAATCCACAGGCAAATCACTCGGGTGGGATTCGAACCCTTTGCCTTGCCAGACCATGTTGCACTCTTTAACCCCTAAATTTGAAAGGAAGCACAGGTTGAATGTTGTTTTGTTGGGCTCGAGTAACAAAATATAAAAAAGTCTGTTTTCAACCTTGAGCGTCATCATCAACCCCGTCATCCTCCTTCCCATCGAAAGGCTGGGATAATCCACTACTTGGATCTTCCCTTCAACGCCGTCCCTTATATTTACATTGTTTCCCCATCTATGATTGTTCTTGTGAATTTTGTTCTCAAAAAGATTCTAAATATCAGAGACCTTTAAAAACAATCTGAAGGAAAGAATACTTTCAGATTGTTAGTAGTCTGTATTCGTTGTAATGTTATTGAATTCTGATTTTGGGTTGAACAAGGAAAAATTGACTAGAGCGGGATTTGAACCAACGACCTCCGGATTGACGTGCCGGCGCTCTACCAACTGAGCTATCTAGCCCTATGATGGCGGTCTCCCTATTTTGTCAATATCCTTGCTCGGTGGGTGCCAGTCAGAAGCCATTCGACCGTAAACTGCCGTGTAGCCAAGGATCACACCCAAGTATACGATACAACCTGGGAAGCGGCAGCCAGGGGATCACCATAAGGGGATGCGACTTTTTATATCAGATATCAAATAATAAACCACAAGGGAAACTGACTGGGAAAATTTTAAATGATTTTGGGTTGAACAAGGAAAAATTGACTAGAGCGGGATTTGAACCAACGACCTCCGGATTGAATTCTGAGCAGACATGTAGTACAAGTTAAGAGGAAAGTTGACTACCCATACCAACATAACCTTTGCAGTGATTAGTTTTTTCAGAACATATGCCAACCGTTTTGATTATTATTATTTCTGTTCATAGGATAGTTGTGTGGTGTGATAACTTAAAACTAGAGGACAAGAATTTCCAAAATTGAGAGGTTTCCAAAAACCAATGATGCATCATTCCTCCTAGTGGTGTTCTTATTTTGTATCCCAATGAATTGAAATATGCACACAATATACGATCATGTTTTTTAAAAATAGGATAACAACCATGTGTTAACCCTTAAGACGTAACCCTTTAGCCGTGTCCGAATTAGTGGCTGCCCATAGCAACCATCACCCGCAGCCATAGCTTTAGCTGCAGCCGTAACTGCCAATTTGGCCAGCCTTAAATGGTCAGACAGAGAAGTCTGACTGATTAATAAAGAACATTTTTTACATCCAGCTTTTGATGGGGTGGGTTTTACAACCCCTCCCCCACCCTTCCCCCAACAACTTCACTACCTGGTTAAACTTGGCCCTCCCCCACCCTTCCCCCAACAACTTCACTACCTGGTTAAACTTGGCCAAGTGAGGGCTCACTTCACTCTATCCTTCATCAGTACCAGGTTCTTGGTCATGTCAAAGCTGTTGCCATCAGGTTGAACACTGCGGAGCGCCCCCTGTTGGTTCTTGACAGAGAGGAAGCCAGACTTGTCCAGTCCCACCACCGTTACTTCAGGTCCAGTCTCACTCTCAAGACGCACTTTACAATCACTGAATGAGAAGAGAAAAACAGAACAATTACAATTTCAACAATTTTTTAAAGTGGTAGAGTACAATGAGCGTCATTGATAAGAGCGGGAATCTCCGTCAATGTGCAAAGCTTTCTTATATGATCAAGTGAGGTTTACAGAGACACCATGTAATAAATCTCTTTGTGGTGGTCCTGAGAAAAACCAGAATTGTTAAATTGCTGGTTCTTCTCAGAACCACCACAGCATATAAGAGATTTGATATACATGTATGGTGTCTCCGCAAACCTCACTTGACTGCATCACCACCATGCAAAGTTTCAAATCCTACTCATGTACATGGTGTTACTGCAAACCTTACTAGATTGTATCTCCACCATGCAAAGTTTCAAATCCTACTCATGTACATGGTGTTACTGCAAACCTTACTAGATTGTATCTCCACCATGCAAAGTTTCAATAGACCTTATGCATATGACGTCATTTGAGTAGGGCGCCCTCACCTAGAGGTCAAAAGGAAGATGCTCATTGGCCAGTCTTGTGCGCCGCGCGTACAAATCAGCGCGTTTCCATTGTTTCATCATCAGTTTACCTCTAAGATGGCGGCTTGGTGACGTCAATGCATAAGGTCTATTCCTACTCATGTACATGGTGTTACTGCAAACCTTACTAGATTGTATCTCCACCATGCAAAGTTTCAAATCCTACTCATGTACATGGTGTTACTGCAAACCTTACTAGATTGTATCTCCACCATGCAAAGTTTCAAATTCTACTCATGTACATGGTGTTACTGCAAACCTTACTAGATTGTATCTCCACCATGCAAAGTTTCAATTCCTACTCATGTACATGGTGTTACTGCAAACCTTACTAGATTGTATCTCCACCATGCAAAGTTTCAAATCCTACTCATGTACATGGTGTTACTGCAAACCTTACTAGATTGTATCTCCACCATGCAGAGTTTCAAATCCTACTCATGTACATGGTGTTACTGCAAACCTTACTAGATTGTATCTCCACCATGCAAAGTTTCAATTCCTACTCATGTACATGGTGTTACTGCAAACCTTACTAGATTGTATCTCCACCATGCAAAGTTTCAATTCCTACTCATGTACATGGTGTTACTGCAAACCTTACTAGATTGTATCTCCACCATGCAAAGTTTCAATTCCTACTCATGTACATGGTGTTACTGCAAACCTTACTAGATTGTATCTCCACCATGCAAAGTTTCAAATCCTACTCATGTACATGGTGTTACTGCAAACCTTACTAGATTGTATCTCCAGCATGCAAAGTTTCAAATCCTACTCATGTACATGGTGTTACTGCAAACCTTACTAGATTGTATCTCCACCATGCAAAGTTTCAAATCCTACTCATGTACATGGTGTTACTGCAAACCTTACTAGATTGTATCTCCACCATGCAAAGTTTCAAATCCTACTCATGTACATGGTGTTACTGCAAACCCCACTAGATTGTATCTCCACCATGCAAAGTTTCAAATACTACTTTTCTTTTTCATGAATAAAAACTAGTACTAAGGCCCTACCGCCAGCAGTCCATCTTGCTCCTGTATTTCTTTGAGAAGCATTCAATTTACTTTAGAGCCTTAAAGCACCAGACAACATTTTCTCCGTTGTCTTCCTTACTGGAGAATTTTGAATTTCTCTGCAAAAATGTGAATCTTTAAATCAGGGGCCAATTTCATAGCGCTGCTTATTGGCGAGCAAATTTTCATGCTAACTATAGCAGACAAATTTCACAAACTAGCAGAAAATTAAGCAGCCAGCAGGGGGGGGCGGAAGGGGTAGCGCCACCAGCGCGCCACCTACGTTGAAAATAATCTCATTCGACCATCGCGACTGTTTAAGATGTGTATGCTGCCTCAGAATTACAATTACCTGCGGCAAATGTTCCCGTCCGTCAACAGAGATCGTTTGAACGCAAACTAAGTATTGGCGGGATCCATTCTCTCCAAAAAAACTTTTACAAATCGTCAAATATCTAGAGGATGTACCGAGGGATTTTGATTAAACTTTCAGGAATGAAAGATCTATTCCTAAATATTACGTTAATGGAAAAGAATCAGAGGATGAACGATAATTTTTTTCACATTATGTCGATATTTGTAGCCATTTTAGGGGAGACCATTTGTAACGAAATTCCCACCTGGACCCATTCATACACGTTAGCCGCTGCAATGAACCAACGGAAAATTTTCGGTAATATTTTTACGCACTTTATTTAAAATTAAGCATCTCAACAATTGAAAATACTCTTACGATATACACCGTTATGTTTTCAGTGCTGATAAAGAGAGAATTTTAACGGTATACATGGATTTCTTTTTGTTTTTTAATGGTCATTACCTATTTTTAAAATGGAGTGTACCCAAACAGCGATCGCAAATGATTGCGCAACACCCCTTCCGCCCCCCCCCCCCCCCCCCCCCGGCAGCCAGCTTGCGCGTTCATCTGCATTGTTCAGTCATTTGTTTTCATACATCGGAAGGTTATGATGCCTTTTCGTTTTGCTTATGGTTTTGCTTATGGTTTTGCTTATGGTTTTGCTTATGGTTTTGCTTATGGTTTTGCTTATGGTTTTGCTTATGGTTTTGCTTATGGTTTTGCTTATGGTTTTGCTTATGGTTTTGCTTATGGTTTTGCTTATGGTTTTGCTTATGGTTTTGCTTATGGTTTTGCTTATGGTTTTGCTTATGGTTTTGCTTATGGTTTTGCTTATGGTTTTGCTTATGGTTTTGCTTATGGTTTTGCTTATGGTTTTGCTTATGGTTTTGCTTATGGTTTTGCTTATGGTTTTGCTTATGGTTTTGCTTATGGTTTTGCTTATGGTTTTGCTTATGGTTTTGCTTATGGTTTTGCTTATGGTTTTGCTTATGGTTTTGCTTATGGTTTTGCTTATGGTTTTGCTTATGGTTTTGCTTATGGTTTTGCTTATGGTTTTGCTTATGGTTTTGCTTATGGTTTTGCTTATGGTTTTGCTTATGGTTTTGCTTATGGTTTTGCTTATGGTTTTGCTTATGGTTTTGCTTATGGTTTTGCTTATGGTTTTGCTTATGGTTTTGCTTATGGTTTTGCTTATGGTTTTGCTTATGGTTTTGCTTATGGTTTTGCTTATGGTTTTGCTTATGGTTTTGCTTATGGTTTTGCTTATGGTTTTGCTTATGGTTTTGCTTATGGTTTTGCTTATGGTTTTGCTTATGGTTTTGCTTATGGTTTTGCTTATGGTTTTGCTTATGGTTTTGCTTATGGTTTTGCTTATGGTTTTGCTTATGGTTTTGCTTATGGTTTTGCTTATGGTTTTGCTTATGGTTTTGCTTATGGTTTTGCTTATGGTTTTGCTTATGGTTTTGCTTATGGTTTTGCTTATGGTTTTGCTTATGGTTTTGCTTATGGTTTTGCTTATGGTTTTGCTTATGGTTTTGCTTATGGTTTTGCTTATGGTTTTGCTTATGGTTTTGCTTATGGTTTTGCTTATGGTTTTGCTTATGGTTTTGCTTATGGTTTTGCTTATGGTTTTGCTTATGGTTTTGCTTATGGTTTTGCTTATGGTTTTGCTTATGGTTTTGCTTATGGTTTTGCTTATGGTTTTGCTTATGGTTTTGCTTATGGTTTTGCTTATGGTTTTGCTTATGGTTTTGCTTATGGTTTTGCTTATGGTTTTGCTTATGGTTTTGCTTATGGTTTTGCTTATGGTTTTGCTTATGGTTTTGCTTATGGTTTTGCTTATGGTTTTGCTTATGGTTTTGCTTATGGTTTTGCTTATGGTTTTGCTTATGGTTTTGCTTATGGTTTTGCTTATGGTTTTGCTTATGGTTTTGCTTATGGTTTTGCTTATGGTTTTGCTTATGGTTTTGCTTATGGTTTTGCTTATGGTTTTGCTTATGGTTTTGCTTATGGTTTTGCTTATGGTTTTGCTTATGGTTTTGCTTATGGTTTTGCTTATGGTTTTGCTTATGGTTTTGCTTATGGTTTTGCTTATGGTTTTGCTTATGGTTTTGCTTATGGTTTTGCTTATGGTTTTGCTTATGGTTTTGCTTATGGTTTTGCTTATGGTTTTGCTTATGGTTTTGCTTATGGTTTTGCTTATGGTTTTGCTTATGGTTTTGCTTATGGTTTT